>OY293414.1:38216008-39580675 GCA_958502065.1 Chrysolina americana | reverse complement strand
CCCTCTATACCCCTCTGACGAACCAACAATGATTTCTGTTAACGAATTATTGTTATTCAGATGGACATAGATATTTTGCACCCTACTATGATGCGTGCCAAGTCATAATTTATTTTGAGGTTATTTTGAAAATAAAAAATCCTATACCCCCTCTAACGACCCGACAATGATTTCTGTTGACGAATTATTGTTATTCAGATAGAAATGGATATTCTGCACCCCACCATGATGCGTGCCAAGTCATATTTGATTTTTGAAGTCGTTTTGATAATGAAAAATCCCTCTATACCCCCTCTGACGACCCGACAATGATTTTTGTTGACGAATTATTGTTATTCAGATGGACATGAATACTTCGTACCCCACCATGATGCGTGCCAACTCATATTTGATTTTTGAAGTATTTTTGAAAATGAAAAATCCCTCTATACCCCTCTGACGAACCGACAATGATTTCTGTTAACGAATTATTGTTATTCAGATGGACATAGATATTTTGCACCCTACTATGATGCGTGCCAAGTCATATTTTATTTTGCGGTAATTTTGAAAGTGAAAAATCCTATACCTCCTCTAACGACCCGACAATGATTTCTGTATTTGAATTATTGTTACTCAGATGGAAATGGATATTCTGCACCCCACCATGTAGCGGTCCAAGTCATATTTGAATTTTGAAGTAATTTTGAAAATGAAAAATCCCTCTATACCCCCTCTAACGACGCGACAATGATTTCTGTTATCGAATAATGTTTATTCAGTTGGACATGGATATTTGGCACCCTACTATGATGCGTGCCAAGTCATATTTGATTTTGAAGTAATTTTGAAAATGAAAAATCCCTCTATTACCCCTATGACGACACGACAATGATTTCTGTTGACGAAATATTGTTATTCATATGTAAATGGATATTCTGCACCCCTTCATGATGCGTGCCAAGTCATATTAGATTTTTGAAGTGATTTTGAAAATGAAAAATCCCTCTATACCCCTCTGACGAACCGACAATGATTTCTGTTAACGAATTAATGTTATTCAGATGGACATGGATATTTTGCACCCTACTATGATGCGTGCCAAGTCATATTTTATTTTGAGGTAATTTTGAAAGTGAAAAATCCTATACCCCCTCTAACGACCCGACAATGATATCTGTTGACGATTTATTGTTATTCAGATGGAAATGGACATTCTGCACCCCACCATGTAGTGGTCCAAGTCATATTTGATTTTTGAAGTCGTTTTGATAATGAAAAATCCCTCTATACCCCTCTGACGAACCAACAATGATTTCTGTTAACGAATTATTGTTATTCAGATGGACATAGATATTTTGCACCCTACTATGATGCGTGCCAAGTCATAATTTATTTTGAGGTTATTTTGAAAATTAAAAATCCTATACCCCCTCTAACGACCCGACAATGATTTCTGTTGACGAATTATTGTTATTCAGATAGAAATGGATATTCTGCACCCCACCATGATGCGTGCCAAGTCATATTTGATTTTTGAAGTCGTTTTGATAATGAAAAATCCCTCTATACCCCCTCTGACGACCCGACAATGATTTCTATTGACGAATTATTGTTATTCAGATGGACATGAATACTTCGTACCCCACCATGATGCGTGCCAACTCATATTTGATTTTTGAAGTAATTTTGAAAATGAAAAATCCCTCTATACCCCTCTGACGAACCGACAATGATTTCTGTTAACGAATTATTGTTATTCAGATGGACATAGATATTTTGCACCCTACTATGATGCGTGCCAAGTCATATTTTATTTTGAGGTAATTTTGAAAGTGAAAAATCCTATACCCCCTCTAACGACCCGACAATGATTTCTGTTGCCGATTTATTGTTATTCAGATGGAAATGGACATTCTGCACCCCACCATGTAGCGGTCCAAGTCATATTTGATTTTGAAGTAATTTTGAAAATGAAAAATCCCTCTATTACCCCTATGACGACACGACAATGATTTCTGTTGACAAATTATTGTTATTCATATGTAAATGGATATTCTGCACCCCTTCATGATGCGTGCCAAGTCATATTAGATTTTTGAAGTGATTTTTAAAATGAAAAATCCCTCTATACCCCTCTGACGAACCGACAATGATTTCTGTTAACGAATTATTGTTATTTAGATGGACATGGATATTTGGCACACTACTATGATAAGTGCCAAGTCTTATTTGATTTTGAGGTAATTTTGAAAATGAAAAATTCCTCCATACCCCCTCTGACGACACGACAATGATTTATGTTGACGAATTATTGTTATTCGGATGAACATGGATACTTTGCACCCCACCATGATGCGTGCCAAGTCATGTTAGATTATTGAAGTAATTTTGGAGAATGAAAAATCCCTCTATACCCCCTCTGATGACACGACAATGATTTCTGTTGACGAATTATAGTTATTCAGCTGGGAATGGATATTCTGCACCCAACTATGATGCGTGCCAAGTCATATTAGATTTTTGAAGGAATTTTGAAAATGAAAAATCCATTTTTACCCCCTCTAACGACCCGACAATGATTTCTGTTGACGAATTATTGTTATTCAGATGGGAATGAATATTCTGCTCCCCACCATGATTCGTGCCAGGTCATATCTGATTTTTGAAGTAATTTTGAAATTGATAAATCCCTCTATACCCCCTCTGACGACGCGACAATGATTTCTGTTATCGAATAATGTTTATTCAGATGGACATGGATATTTGGCACCCTACTATGATGCGTGCCAAGTCATATTTGATTTTGAAGTAATTTTGAAAATGAAAAATCCCTCTATTACCCCTATGACGACACGACAATGATTTCTGTTGACGAAATATTGTTATACATATGTAAATGGATATTCTGCACCCCTTCATGATGCGTGCCAAGTCATATTAGATTTTTGAAGTGATTTTGAAAATGAAAAATCCCTCTATACCCCTCTGACGAACCGACAATGATTTCTGTTAACAAATTATTGTTATTCAGATAGACATAGATATTTTGCACCCTACTATGTTGCGTGCCAAGTCATATATTATTTTGAGGTAATTTTGAAAATGAAAAATCCTATACCTCCTCTAACGACCCGACAATGATTTCTGTATTTGAATTATTGTTACTCAGATGAAAATGGATATTCTGCACCCCATCATGTAGCGGTCCAAGTCATATTTGATTTTTGAAGTAATTCTGAAAATGAAAAATCCCTCTATACCCCCTCTGACGACCCGACAATGATTTCTGTTATCGAATAATGTTTATTCAGATGGACATGCTTATTTGGCACCCTACTATGATGCGTGCCAAGTCATACTTGATTTTGAGGTAATTTTGAAAATGAAAAATCCCTCTAGACCCCCTTTGACTAGACGACAATGATTTCTGTTAAGGAATTAGTGATATTCAGATGGACATGGATACTTTGCACCTCACCATGATGCGTGCCAACTCACATTTGATTTTTGAAGTAATTTTGAAAATGATAAATCCCTCTATACCCCCTCTGATGACCCGACAATGATTTCTGTTAACGAATTATTGTTATTTAGATGGACATGGATATTTGGCACCCTACTATGATAAGTGCCAAGTCTTATTTGATTTTGAGGTAATTTTGAAAATGAAAAATTCCTCCATACCCCCTCTGACGACACGACAATGACTTATGTTGACGAATTATTGTTATTCGAATGAACATGGATACTTTGCACCCCACCATGATGCGTGCCAAGTCATGTTAGATTATTGAAGTAATTTTGGAAAATGAAAAATCCCTCTATACCCCCTCTGACGACACGACAATGATATCTGTTGACGAATTATTATTATTCAGATGGAAATGAATATTCTGCACCCCACCATGATGCGTGCCAAGTCATATTAGATTTTTGAAGTCATTTTGAAAATGAAATATTCCTCTATACCCCTTCTGACGATCCGACAATGATTTCTGGTGACGACTTATTGTTATTCAGATGGAAATGGATATGTTGCACACCACCATGATGCGTGCCAAGTCATTTTTGATTTTTGAAGTAATTTTGAAAATGAAAAATCTCTCCATACCCCATCTGACGACCCGACAATGATTTCTGTTGACGAATTATTGTTATTCAGATGGACATGGATATTTTGCACCCTACTATGATGCGTGCCGAGTCATATTTGATTTTTGAGGTAACTTTGAATATGAACAATCCCTCTATACCCCCTTTGACGACCCGACAAAGATTTCTGTTGACGAATTATTGATATTCAGATAGAAATGGATATTCTGCACCCCACCATGATGCGTGCCAAGTCATATTTGATTTTTGAAGTCGTTTTGATAATGAGAAATCCCTCTATACCCCTCTGACGAACCAACAATGATTTCTGTTAACGAATTATTGTTATTCAGATGGACATAGATATTTTGCACCCTACTATGATGCGTGCCAAGTCATAATTTATTTTGAGGTTATTTTGAAAATAAAAAATCCTATACCCCCTCTAACGACCCGACAATGATTTCTGTTGACGAATTATTGTTATTCAGATAGAAATGGATATTCTGCACCCCACCATGATGCGTGCCAAGTCATATTTGATTTTTGAAGTCGTTTTGATAATGAAAAATCCCTCTATACCCCCTCTGACGACCCGACAATGATTTTTGTTGACGAATTATTGTTATTCAGATGGACATGAATACTTCGTACCCCACCATGATGCGTGCCTACTCATATTTGATTTTTGAAGTATTTTTGAAAATGAAAAATCCCTCTATACCCCTCTGACGAACCGACAATGATTTCTGTTAACGAATTATTGTTATTCAGATGGACATAGATATTTTGCACCCTACTATGATGCGTGCCAAGTCATATTTTATTTTGCGGTAATTTTGAAAGTGAAAAATCCTATACCTCCTCTAACGACCCGACAATGATTTCTGTATTTGAATTATTGTTACTCAGATGGAAATGGATATTCTGCACCCCACCATGTAGCGGTCCAAGTCATATTTGAATTTTGAAGTAATTTTGAAAATGAAAAATCCCTCTATACCCCCTCTAACGACGCGACAATGATTTCTGTTATCGAATAATGTTTATTCAGTTGGACATGGATATTTGGCACCCTACTATGATGCGTGCCAAGTCATATTTGATTTTGAAGTAATTTTGAAAATGAAAAATCCCTCTATTACCCCTATGACGACACGACAATGATTTCTGTTGACGAAATATTGTTATTCATATGTAAATGGATATTCTGCACCCCTTCATGATGCGTGCCAAGTCATATTAGATTTTTGAAGTGATTTTGAAAATGAAGAATCCCTCTATACCCCTCTGACGAACCGACAATGATTTCTGTTAACGAATTATTGTTATTCAGATGGACATAGATATTTTGCACCCTACTATGATGCGTGCCAAGTCATATTTTATTTTGAGGTAATTTTGAAAGTGAAAAATCCTATACCCCCTCTAACGACCCGACAATGATATCTGTTGACGATTTATTGTTATTCAGATGGAAATGGACATTCTGCACCCCACCATGTAGCGGTCCAAGTCATATTTGATTTTTGAAGTCGTTTTGATAATGAAAAATCCCTCTATACCCCTCTGACGAACCAACAATGATTTCTGTTAACGAATTATTGTTATTCAGATGGACATAGATATTTTGCACCCTACTATGATGCGTGCCAAGTCATAATTTATTTTGAGGTTATTTTGAAAATTAAAAATCCTATACCCCCTCTAACGACCCGACAATGATTTCTGTTGACGAATTATTGTTATTCAGATAGAAATGGATATTCTGCACCCCACCATGATGCGTGCCAAGTCATATTTGATTTTTGAAGTCGTTTTGATAATGAAAAATCCCTCTATACCCCCTCTGACGACCCGACAATGATTTCTATTGACGAATTATTGTTATTCAGATGGACATGAATACTTCGTACCCCACCATGATGCGTGCCAACTCATATTTGATTTTGAAGTAATTTTGAAAATGAAAAATCCCTCTATACCCCTCTGACGAACCGACAATGATTTCTGTTAACGAATTATTGTTATTCAGATGGACATAGATATTTTGCACCCTACTATGATGCGTGCCAAGTCATATTTTATTTTGAGGTAATTTTGAAAGTGAAAAATCCTATACCCCCTCTAACGACCCGACAAAGATTTCTGTTGCCGATTTATTGTTATTCAAATGGAAATGGACATTCTGCACCCCACCATGTAGCGGTCCAAGTCATATTTGATTTTGAAGTAATTTTGAAAATGAAAAATCCCTCTATTACCCCTATGACGACACGACAATAATTTCTGTTAACGAATTATTGTTATTCAGATGAACATAGATATTTTGCACCCTACCATGTTGCGTGCCAAGTCATATATTATTTTGAGGTAATTTTGAAAATGAAAAATCCTATACCTCCTCTAACGACCCGACAATGATTTCTGTTGCCGATTTATTGTTATTCAGATGGAAATGGACATTCTGCACCCCACCATGTAGCGGTCCAAGTCATATTTGATTTTGAAGTAATTTTGAAAATGAAAAATCCCTCTATTACCCCTATGACGACCCGATTTGAATTATTGTTACTCAGATGCGTGCCAAGTCATACTTGATTTTGAGGTAATTTTGAAAATGAAAAATCCCTCTAGACCCCCTTTGACTAGACGACAATGATTTCTGTTAAGGAATTATTGATATTCAGATGGACATGGATACTTTGCACCTCACCATGATGCGTGCCAACTCATATTTGATATTTGAAGTAATTTTGAAAATGATTCTGTTAACGAATTATTGTTATTTAGATGGACATGGATATTTGGCACCCTACTATGATAAGTGCCAAGTCTTATTTGATTTCGAGGTAATTTTGAAAATGAAAAATTCCTCCATACCCCCTCTGACGACACGACAATGATTTATGTTGACGAATTATTGTTATTCGGATGAACATGGATACTTTGCACCCCACCATGATGCGTTCCAAGTCATGTTAGATTATTGAAGTAATTTTGGAAAATGAAAAATCCCTCTATACCCCCTCTGATGACACGACAATGATTTCTGTTGACGAATTATAGTTATTCAGCTGGGAATGGATATTCTGCACCCCACTATGATGCGTGCCAAGTCATATTAGATTTTTGAAGGAATTTTGAAAATGAAAAATCCATTTTTACCCCCTCTAACGACCCGACAATGATTTCTGTTGACGAATTATTGTTATTCAGATGGGAATGAATATTCTGCTCCCCACCATGATTCGTGCCAGGTCATATCTGATTTTTGAAGTAATTTTGAAATTGATAAATCCCTCTATACCCCCTCTGACGACCCGACAATGATTTCTGTCGACGAATTATTGTTATTCAGATGGACATGGATACTTTGCACCCCACCATGATGCGTGCCAAGTCATATTTGATTTTTGAGGTAAGTTTGACAATGAAAAATCCCTCTATACCCCCTCTGACGTCCCGACAATGATTTCTGTCAACGAATTATTGTTATTCAGATGGACATGGATATGTTGCACGCCACCATGATGCGTGCCAAGTCATATTTGATTTTTGAGGTAATTTTGACAATGAAAAATACCTCTATACCCCCTCTGACGTCCCGACAATGATTTCTGACGACGAATTATTGTAATTCAGATGGACATGGATACTTTGCACCCCACCATGATGCGTGCCAACTCATATTTGATATTTGAAGTAATTTTGAAAATGATAAATCCCTCTATACCCCTTCTAACGATTTCTGTTATCGAATTATTGTTGTTCAGATGGACATGGATATTTGGCACTCTACTATGATGCATGCCAAGTCATATTTGATTTTGAGGTAATTTTGAAAACGCAAAATCCCTCTATACCCCCTCTAACGACCCGACAATGACTTCTCATGATGAATTATTGTTATTCAGTTAGACATGGATATTTTGCTCCCTACTGTGATGTGTGCCAAGTCATATTTGATTTTTGAGGTAATTTTGAAAATGAATAATTCCTCTATAACCCTTCTGACGTCCCGACAATGATTTCTGTTGACGAATTATTGTTATTCAGATGGACATGGATATTTTGCACCCTACTATGATGCGTGCCGAGTCATATTTGATTTTGAGGTAATTTTTAAAATGATAAATCCCTCTGTACCCCCTCTGACGACCCGACAATGATTTCTGTTGACGAATTATTGGTATTCAGATGAAAATAAATATTCTGCGCCCCAATATGTTGCGTGCCAAGCCATATTTGATTTTTGAAGTAATTTTGAAATTGTAAAATCCCTCTATACCCCCTCTAACGACCCGACAATGATTTCCGTAAACGAATTATTGTTATTCAGTTAGACATGGATATTTTGCACCCTACTATGATGTGTGCCAAGTCATATTTGATTTTAGAGGTAATTTTGAAAATGAATAATTCTTCTATAACCCCTCAGACGACCCGACAATGACTTCTGTTGATGAATTATTGTTATTCAGATGGAGATGGATATTCTGCACCCCATCAAGATGCGTGCCAAGTCATATTCGATTTTTGAAGTAATTTTGAAAATGAAAAATCCCTCTATACCCCCTCTAACGACCCGACAATGATTTCCGTTAACGAGTTAATGTTATTCAGTTTGACATGGATATTTTGCACCGTACTATGATGTGTGCCAAGTCGTATTTGATTTTTGAGGTAACTTTGAAAATGAACAATCCCTCTATACCCCCTTTGACGACCCGACAATGATTTCTGTTGACGAACTATTAGTATTCAGATAGAAATGGATATTCTTCACCCCACCATGATGCGTGCCAAGTCATATTTGATTTTTGAAGTCGTTTTGATAATGAAAAATCACTCTATACCCCCTCTGACGAGCCGACAATGATTTCTGTTAACGAATTATTGTTATTCAGATGGACATGGATACTTTGCACCCCACCATGATGCGTGCCAACACATATTTGATATTTGAAGTAATTTTGAAAATGAAAAATCCCTCTATACCCCCTCTGACGACCCGACAATGATTTCTGTTAACGAATTATTGTTATCCAGATGGACATGGATACTTTGCACCCCACCATGATGCGTGCCAACTCATATTTGATATTTGAAGTAATTTTGAAAATGATAAATCCCTCTGTACCCCCTCTAACGATTTCTGTTAACGAATTATTGTTGTTCAGATGAACATGGATATTTGGCACCCTACTTTGATGCATGCCAAGTCATATTTGATTTTAAGATAATTTTGAAAATGAAAAATCCCTCTATCCCCCCTCTGACGACACGACAATGATTTCTGTTGACGAATTATTATTATTCAGATGGAAATGAATATTCTGCACCCCACTATGATGCGTGCCAAGTCATATTAGATCTTTGAAGTCATTTTGAAAATGAAATATTCCTCAATACCCCTTCTGACGATCCGACAATGATTTCTGGTGACGATTTATTGTTATTCAGATGGAAATGGATATGTTGCACACCACCATGATGCGTGCCAAGTCATATATGATTTTTGAAGTAATTTTGAAAATGAAAAATCCCTCCATACCCCCTCTGACGACACGACAATGATTTCTGTTGATGAATTATTGTTATTCAAATGGAAGTGGATATTCTGCAAACCACCATGATGCGTGCCAAGTCATATATGATTTTTGAAATCGTTTTGATAATGAAAAATCCCTCTATATTCCCTCTGACGACCCGACAATGATTTCTGTTGACGAATTATTGTTATTCAGATGGACATAGATATTTTGCACCCTACTATGATGCGCGCCAAGTCATATTTGATTTTTAAAGTAATTTTGAAAATGATAAATCCCTCTATACCCCCTCTGACGACCCGACAATGATTTCTGTTGATGAATTATTGTTATTCAAATGGAAGTGGATATTCTGCAAACCACCATGATGCGTGCCAAGTCATATATGATTTTTGAAATCGTTTTGATAATGAAAAATCCCTCTATATTCCCTCTGACGACCCGACAATGATTTCTGTTGACGAATTATTGTTATTCAGATGGACATGAATACTTTGTTTCCCACCATGATGCGTGCCAACTCATTTTTGATTATTGAAGTAATTTTGAAAATGAAAAATCCCTCTATACCCTTCTGACGAACCGACAATGATTTCTGTTAACGAATTATTGTTATTCAGATGGACATAGATATTTTGCACCCTACTATGATGCGCGCCAAGTCATATTTGATTTTTAAAGTAATTTTGAAAATGATAAATCCCTCTATACCCCCTCTGACGACCCGACAATGATTTCTATCATCGAATAATGCTTATTCAGATGGACATGGATATTTGGCACCCTGCTATGATGCGTGCCAAGTCATATTTGATTTTGAGGTAATTTTGAAAATGATAAATCCCTCTATACCCCCTTTGACGACACGACAATGATTTCTGTTAACGAATTTCTGTGAATCAGATGGACATGAATACTTTGCACCCCACCATGATGCGTGCCAGGTCATATTTGAATTTGAGGTAATTTTGAAAATGCATAATCCCTCTATACCCCCTCTGACTACACGACAATGATTTCTGATAAAGGACTATTGTTATTCAGATGGACATGGATACTTTGCACCTCACCATGATGCGTGCCAACTCATATTTGATTTTTGAAGTAATTTTGAAAATGATAAATCCATCTATACCCCCTCTGACGAACCGACAATGATTTCTGTTAACGAATTATTGTTATTTAGATGGACATGGATATTTGGCACCCTACTATGATGCGTTCCAAGTCATATTTGATTTTGAGGTAATTTTGAAAATGAAAAATTCCTCTATACCCCCTCTGACGACACGACAATGATTTATGTTGACGAATTATTGTTATTCGGATGAACATGGATACTTTGCACCCCACCATGATGCGTGCCAAGTCATATTAGATATTTGAAGAAATTTTGAAAATGAAAAATCCATCTATACCCCCTCTAACGACACGACAATGATTTCTGTTGACAAATTATTGTTATTCAGATGGAATTGAATATTCTGCACCACACCATGTTGCGTGCCATGTCATATTTAATTTTTGAAGTCATTATGATAATGATAAATCCCTCTTTACCCCCTCTGACGACCCGACAACCATTTCTGTTGACGAACTATTGTTATTCAGATGAAAATGAATAGTCTGCTCCCCACCATGTTGCGTGCCATGTCATATTTACTTTTTGAAGTCATTTTGATAATGAAAAATCCCTCTATACCCCCTCTGACGACCCGACAATGATTTCTGTTGACGAACTAATGTTATTCAGATGGAAATGAATAGTCTGCACCCTACCATGATGCGTGCCATGTCATATTCGATTTTTGAAGTAATTTTGAAAATACAAAATTCCTCTATACCCCCTCTGACGACCCGACAATGATTTCTGTAGACAAATTATTGTTATTCAGATGGACATGGATATTTTGCACCCTACTATGATGCGTGCAGAGTCATATTTGATTTTGAGTTAATTTTGAAAATGAACAATTCCTCTATACCCCCTCTGACGAACCGACAATGATTTCTGTTGACGAATTATTATTATTCAGTTGGACATGGATATTTTGCACCCTACTATGATGTGTGCCAAGTTATATTTGATGTTTGAGGTAACTTTGAAAATGAACAATCCCTCTATACCCCCTCTGACGACCCGACAATGATTTCTGTAGACAAATTATTGTTATTCAGATGGACATGGATATTTTGCACCCTACTATGATGCGTGCAGAGTCATATTTGATTTTGAGTTAATTTTGAAAATGAACAATTCCTCTTTACCCCCTCTGACGAACCGACAATGATTTCTGTTGACGAATTATTGATATTCAGTTGGACATGGATATTTTGCACCCTACTATGATGTGTGCCAAGTTATATTTGATTTTGAGGTAATTTTGAATATGAACAATCCCTCTATACCCCCTTTGACGACCCGACAATGATTTCTGTTAACGAATTATTGTTATTCAGATGGACATAGATATTTTGCACCCTACTATGATGCGTGCCAAGTCATATTTTATTTTGAGGTAATTTTGAACATGAAAAATCCTATACCCCCTCTAACGACCCGACAATGATTTCTGTTGACGAATTATTGTTATTCAGATGGAAATGGATATTCTGCACCCCACCATGTAGCGGTCCAAGTCATATTTGATTTTTGAAGTAATTTTGAAAATGAAAAATCCCTCTATACCCCCTTTGACGACCCGACAATGATTTCTGTTGACGAATTCTTGTTATTCAGATAGAAATGGATATTCTGCATCCCACCATGATGCGTGCCAAGTCATATTTGATTTTTGAAGTCGTTTTGATAATGAAAATTCCCTCTATACCCCCTCTGACGACCCGACAATGATTTCTGTTGACGAATTATTGTTATTCAGATAGACATGAATACTTTGTACCCCACCATGATGCGTGCCAACTCATATTTGATTTTTGAAGTAATTTTGAAAATGAAAAATCCCTCTATTACCCCTATGACGAACCGACAATGATTTCTGTTAACGAATTATTGTTATTCAGATGGACATAGATATTTTGCACCCTACTATGTTGCGTGTCAAGTCATATATTATTTTGAGATAATTTTGAAAATGAAAAATCCTATACCTCCTCTAACGACCCGACAATGATTTCTGTATTTGAATTATTGTTACTCAGATGGAAATGGATATTCTGCACCCCATCATGTAGCGGTCCAAGTCATATTTGTTTTTTGAAGTAATTTTGAAAATGAAAAATCCCTCTATACCCCCTCTGACGACCCGACAATGATTTCTGTTAACGAATTTTTGTGATTCAGATGGACATGAATACTTTGCACCCCAACATGATGCGTGCCAAGTCATATTTGATTTTGAGGTAATTTTGAAAATGCAAAATCCGTCTATACCCCTCTGACTAGACGACAATGATTTCTGTTAAAGAATTATTGATATTCAGATGGACATGGATACTTTGCACCTCACCATGATGCGTGCCAACTCATATTTGATTTTTGAAGTAATTTTGAAAATGATAAATCCCTCTATACCCCTCTGATGACCCGACAATGATTTCTGTTAACGAATTATTGTTATTTAGATGGACATGGATATTTGGCACCCTACTATGATGCGTGCCAAGTCATATTTGATTTTGAGGTAATTTTGAAAATGAAAAATTCCTCCATACCCCCTCTGACGACACGACAATGATTTATGTTGACGAATTATTGTTATTCGGATGAACATGGATACTT
This sequence comes from Chrysolina americana, assembly GCA_958502065.1. NCBI lineage: Eukaryota > Metazoa > Arthropoda > Insecta > Coleoptera > Chrysomelidae > Chrysolina > Chrysolina americana. The sequence continues at coordinate 39,567,304 of OY293414.1, read as the reverse complement.
TGCACCCTACCATGATGCGTGCCAAGTCATGTTAGATTATTGAAGTAATTTTGGAAAATGAAAAATCCCTCTATACCCCCTCTGACGACACGACAATGATTTCTGTTGACGAATTATTGTCATTCAGATGGGAATGAATATTTTGCACCCCACCATGATTCGTGCCAGGTCATATCTGACTTTTGAAGTAATTTTGAAAATGATAAATCCTTCCATACCCCCTCTGACGACCCGACAATGATTTCTGTTATCGAATAAAGTTTATTCAGATGGACATGGATATGTTGCACACCACCATGATGCCTGCCAAGTCATTTTTGATTTTTGAAGTAATTTTGAATATGAAAAATTCCTCTATACCCCATCTGACGACACGACAATGATTTCTGTCAACGAATTATTGTTATTCAGATGGACATGGATATGTTGCACACCACCATGATGCGTGCCAAGTCATATTTGATTTTGAGGTAATTTTGAAAATGCAAAATCCCTCTATACCCCCTCTGACTACACGACAATGATTTCTGTTAAAGAATTATTGTTATTCAGATGGACATGGATACTTTGCATCTCACCATGATGCGTGCCAACTCATATTTGATTTTTGAAGTAATTTTGATAATGATAAATCCCTCTATACCCCCTCTGACGACCCGACAATGATTTCTGTTAATGAATTATTGTTATTTAGATGGACGCGGATATTTTGCACCTTACTATGATGCGTGCCAAGTCATATTTGATATTGAGGTAATTTTGAAAATGAAAAATTCCTCTATACCCCCTCTGACAACACGGCAATGATTTATGTTGACGAATTATTGTTATTCGAATTGACATGGATACTTTGCACCCCACCATGATGCGTGCCAAGTCATGTTAGATTATTAAAGTAATTTTGAAAATGAAAAATCCCTATACCACCTCTGACGACACGACAATGATTTCTGTTGACGAATTATTGTTATTCAGCTGGAAATGGATATTCTGCACCCCACCATGATGCGTGCCAAGTCATATTGAATTTTTGAAGAAATTTTGAAAATGAAAAATCCGTCTATACCCCTCTGACTAGACGACAATGATTTCTGTTAAAGAATTATTGATATTCAGATGGACATGGATACTTTGCACCTCACCATGATGCGTGCCAACTCATATTTGATTTTTGAAGTAATTTTGAAAATGATAAATCCCTCTATACCCCTCTGATGACCCGACAATGATTTCTGTTAACGAATTATTGTTATTTAGATGGACATGGATATTTGGCACCCTACTATGATGCGTGCCAAGTCATATTTGATTTTGAGGTAATTTTGAAAATGAAAAATTCCTCCATACCCCCTCTGACGACACGACAATGATTTATGTTGACGAATTATTGTTATTCGGATGAACATGGATACTTTGCACCCTACCATGATGCGTGCCAAGTCATGTTAGATTATTGAAGTAATTTTGGAAAATGAAAAATCCCTCTATACCCCCTCTGACGACACGACAATGATTTCTGTTGACGAATTATTGTCATTCAGATGGGAATGAATATTTTGCACCCCACCATGATTCGTGCCAGGTCATATCTGACTTTTGAAGTAATTTTGAAAATGATAAATCTTTCCATACCCCCTCTGACGACCCGACAATGATTTCTGTTATCGAATAAAGTTTATTCGGATGGACATGGATATGTTGCACACCACCATGATGCCTGCCAAGTCATTTTTGATTTTTGAAGTAATTTTGAATATGAAAAATTCCTCTATACCCCATCTGACGACACGACAATGATTTCTGTCAACGAATTATTGTTATTCAGATGGACATGGATATGTTGCACACCACCATGATGCGTGCCAAGTCATATTTGATTTTGAGGTAATTTTGAAAATGCAAAATCCCTCTATACCCCCTCTGACTACACGACAATGATTTCTGTTAAAGAATTATTGTTATTCAGATGGACATGGATACTTTGCATCTCACCATGATGCGTGCCAACTCATATTTGATTTTTGAAGTAATTTTGATAATGATAAATCCCTCTATACCCCATCTGACGACCCGACAATGATTTCTGTTAATGAATTATTGTTATTTAGATGGACGTGGATATTTTGCACCTTACTATGATGCGTGCCAAGTCATATTTGATATTGAGGTAATTTTGAAAATGAAAAATTCCTCTATACCCCCTCTGACAACACGGCAATGATTTATGTTGACGAATTATTGTTATTCGAATGGACATGGATACTTTGCACCCCACCATGATGCGTGCCAAGTCATGTTAGATTATTAAAGTAATTTTGAAAATGAAAAATCCCTATACCACCTCTGACGACACGACAATGATTTCTGTTGACGAATTATTGTTATTCAGCTGGAAATGGATATTCTGCACCCCACCATGATGCGTGCCAAGTCATATTGAATTTTTGAAGAAATTTTGAAAATGAAAAATCAATCTATACCCCTTTCTAACGACCCGACAATGATATCTGTTGACGAATTATTGTTATTCAGATGGGAATGGATATTCTGCACACCAACATGATTCGTGCCAGGTCATATTTTATTTTTGAAGTAATTTTGAAAATGATAAATCCCCCTATACCCCTTCTGACGACCCGACAATGATTTCTGTCGACGAATTATTGTTATTCAGATGGACATGAATACTTTGTACCCCACCAAGATGCGTGCCAACTCATATTTGATTTTTGAAGTAATTTTGAAAATGATAAATCCCTCTATACCCCTCTGACGAACCGACAATGATTTCTGTTATCGAATTATTGTTATTCAGATGGACATAGATATTTTGCACCCTACTATGATGCGTGCCAAGTCATATTTTATTTTGAGGTAATTTTGAAAGTGAAAAATCCTATACCCCCTCTAACGACCCGACAATGATTTCTGTTGAGGAATTATTGTTACTAAGATGGAAATGGATATTTTGCACCCCATCAAGTAGCGGTTCAAGTCATATTTGATTTTTGAAGTAATTTTGAAAATGAAAAATCCCTCTATACCCCCTCTGACGACCCGACAATGATTTCTGTTATCGAATAATGTTTATTCAGATGGACATGGATATTTCGCACCCTACTATGATGCGTGCCAAGTCATACTTGATTTTGAGGTAATTTTGAAAATGAAAAATCCCTCTAGACCCCCTTTGACGACACGACAATGATTTCTGTTAACGAATTTTTGTGATTCAGATGGACATGAATACTTTGCACCCCACCATGATGCGTGCCTAGTCATATTTGATTTTGAGGTAATTTTGAAAATGAAAAATCCCTCTATTACCCCTATGACGACACGACAATGATTTCTGTTGACGAAATATTGTTATTCATACGTAAATGGATATTCTGCACTCCATCATGATGCGTGCCAAGTCATATTAGATTTTTGAAGTGATTTTGAAAATGAAAAATCCCTCTTTACCCCTCTAACGACCCGACAATGATTTCTGTTGAGGAATTATTGTTACTCAGATGGAAATGGATATTCTGCATCCCATCAAGTAGCGGTTCAAGTCATATTTGATTTTTGAAGTAATTTTGAAATTGAAAAATCCCTCTATACCCCCTCTGACGACCCGACAATGATTTCTGTTATCGAATAATGTTTATTCAGATGGACATGGATATTTGGCACTCTACTATGATGCGTGCCAAGTCATACTTGATTTTGAGGTAATTTTGAAAATGAAAAATCCCTCTAGACCCCCTTTGACGACACGACAATGATATCTGTTAACGAATTTTTGTGATTCAGATGGACATGAATACTTAGCACCTCACCATGATGCGTGCCAACTCATATTTGATTTTTGAAGTAATTTTGAAAATGATAAATCCCTCTATACCCCCTCTGATGACCCGACAATGATTTCTGTTAACGAATTATTGTTATTTAGATGGACATGGATACGTGGCACCCTATAATGATGCGTGCCAAGTCATATTTGATTATGAAAATGAAAAATTCCTCCATATCCCCTCTGACGACACGACAATGATTTATGTTGACGAATTATTGTTATTCGGATGAACATGGATACTTTGCACCCCACCATGATGCGTGCCAAGTCATGTCAGATTATTGAAGTAATTTTGGAAAATGAAAAATCCCTCTATACCCCCTCTGACGACTCGACAATGATTTCTGTTGACGAATTATTGTTATTCAGCTGGAAATGGATATTCTGCACCCCACGATGATGCGTGCCAAGTCATATTAGATTTTTGAAGAAATTTTGAAAATGAAAAATCCATCTATACCCCCTCTGACGACCCGACAATGATTTCTAATGACGAATCATTTTTATTCGGAAGGAAATCAATACTTTGCACCCTACTATGATGCGTGCCAAGTCATATTTGATTTTTGAAGTAAATTTGAAAATGTAAAATCCATCTATACTCCCTCTAACGACCTGACAATGATTTCTGTTGACGAATTATTGTTATTCGGATGAAAATGAATATATTGCACCCTACTATGATGCGTGATAAGTCATATTTGATTTTTGAAGTCATTTTAAAAATGAAAAATCCCTCTGTACACCCTCCTACGACCCGACAATGATTTCTGTTGACGAATTATTGTTATTCAGATGGACATGGATATTTTGCACCCTACTATGATGCGTGCCGAGTCATATTTGATTTTGAGGTGATTTTGAAAATGAAAAATCCCTCTATACCCCCTCTGACAACCCGACAATGATTTCTGTTGACGAATTATTGTTATTCAGATGGACATGGATATTTTGCACCCCACTATGATGCGTGCCGAGTCATATTTGATTTTGAGGTAATTTTGAAAATGAAAAATCCCTCTAGACCCCCTTTGACGACACGACAATGATATCTGTTAACGAATTTTTGTGATTCAGATGGACATGAATACTTAGCACCTCACCATGATGCGTGCCAACTCATATTTGATTTTTGAAGTAATTTTGAAAATGATAAATCCCTCTATACCCCCTCTGATGACCCGGCAATGATTTCTGTTAACGAATTATTGTTATTTAGATGGACATGGATATGTGGCACCCTATAATGATGCGTGCCAAGTCATATTTGATTATGAAAATGAAAAATTCCTCCATATCCCCTCTGACGACACGACAATGATTTATGTTGACGAATTATTGTTATTCGGATGAACATGGATACTTTGCACCCCACCATAATGCGTGCCAAGTCATGTTAGATTATTGAAGTAATTTTGGAAAATGAAAAATCCCTCTATACCCCCTCTGACGACTCGACAATGATTTCTGTTGACGAATTATTGTTATTCAGCTGGAAATGGATATTCTGCACACCACGATGATGCGTGCCAAGTCATATTAGATTTTTGAAGAAATTTTGAAAATGAAAAATCCATCTATACCCCCTCTGACGACCCAACAATGATTTTTGTTGACGAATCATTGTTATTCAGATGGACATGGATATTTGGCACCCTACTATGATGCGTGCCAAGTCATATTTGATTTTTGAAGTGATTTTGAAAATGTAAAATCCCTCTGTACACCCTCCTACGACCCGACAATGATTTCTGTTGACGAATTATTGTTATTCAGATGGACATGGATATTTTGTACCCTACTATGATGCGTGCCGAGTCATATTTGATTTTGAGGTGATTTTGAAAATGAAAAATCCCTCTATACCCCCTCTGACGACCCGACAATGATTTCTGTTGACGAATTATTGTTATTCAGATGGACATGGATATTTTGCACCCCACTATGATGCGTGCCGAGTCATATTTGATTTTGAGGTAATTTTGAAAATGAAAAATCCCTCTAGACCCCCTTTGTCGACACGACAATGATATCTGTTAACGAATTTTTGTGATTCAGATGGACATGAATACTTAGCACCTCACCATGATGCGTGCCAACTCATATTTGATTTTTGAAGTAATTTTGAAAATGATAAATCCCTCTATACCCCCTCTGATGACCCGACAATGATTTCTGTTAACGAATTATTGTTATTTAGATGGACATGGATACTTTGCACCCCACCATGATGCGTGCCAAGTCATGTTAGATTATTGAAGTAATTTTGGAAAATGAAAAATCCCTCTATACCCCCTCTGACGACCTGACAATGATTTCTGTTATCGAATAATGTTTATTCAGATAAACAAGGATATTAGGCACCCTACTATGATGCGTGCCAAGTCATATTTGATTTTGAGGTAATTTTGAAAATGAAAAATCCCTCTATACCACCTCTGACGACCCGACAATGTTTTCTGTTGACGAATTATTGCTATTCAGATAGACATAGATATTTTGCACCCTACTATGATGCGTGCCAAGTCATATTTTATTTTGAGGTAATTTTGAAAATGAAAAATCCCTCTATTACCCCTATGACGACACGACGATGATTTCTGTTGACGAATTATTGTTAGTCTGATGTAAATGGATTTTCTGCACCCCATCATGACGCGTGCCAAGTCATATTAGATTTTTGAGGTAATTTTGAAAATGAAAAATCCCTCTGTAGCCCCTCTGACGACCCGACAATGATTTCAGTTGACGAATTATTGTTATTAGGATGGAAATGGATATTTGGCACCCTACTATGATGCGTGCCAAGTCATATTTGATATTGAGGTAATTTTGAAAATGAAAAATCCCTCTATTACCCCTATGACGACACGACAATGATTTCTGTTGACGAATTACTGTTAGTCTGATGTAAATGCATTATCTGCACCCCATCATGATGCGTGCCAAGTTATATTTGATATTTTAGGTAATTTTGAAAATGAAAATTTCCTCTATACCCCCTCTGACGACCCGGCAATGATTTCTGTTGACGAATTATTGTTATTCGGATAGAAATCAATATTTTGCACCCTACTATGATGCGTGCCAAGTCATATTTGATTTTTGAAGTAATATTGAAAATGAAAAATTCCTCTATACTCCCTCTGACGACCCGACAATGATTTCTGTTGACGAGTTATTATTATTCGGATGAAAGTGAATATATTGCACCCCACTATGATGCGTGCCAAGTCATATTTGATTTTTGAAGTCATTTTAAAAATGAAAAATCCCTCTATACCCCCTTTGACGACCCAACAATGACTTCTGTTGACGAATTATTGTTATTCAGATGGACATGAATACTTTGTACCCCACCATGATGCGTGCCAACTCATATTTGATTTTGGAAGTAATTTTGAAAATGAAAAATCCCTCTATACCCCTCTGACGAACCGACAATGATTTCTTTTAACGAATTATTGTTATTCAGATGGAAATGGATATTCTGCACCCCACCATGTAGCGGTACAAGTCATAATTGATTTTTGAAGTAATTTTGAAAATGAAAAATCCCTCTATACCCCCTCTGACGACCCGACAATGATTTCTGTTGACGAATTATTGTTATAAGGATGGAAATGGATATTTGGCACCCTACTATGATGCGTGCCAAGTCATATTTCATTTTGAGGTAATTTTGAAAATGAAAAATCCCTCTATTACTTCTATTACGACACGACAATAATTTCTGTTGACGAATTATTGTTAGTCTGATGTAAATGGATTTTCTGAACCCCATCATGATGCGTGCCAAGTCATATTAGATTTTTGAGGTAATTTTTAAAATGAAAAATCCCTCTGTAGCCCCTCTGACGACCCGACAATGATTTCAGTTGACGAATTATTGTTATTAGGATGGAAATGGATATTTAGCACCCAACTATGATGCGTGCCAAGTCATATTTGATTTTGAGGTAATTTTTTAAAATGAAAAATCCCTCTATTACCCCTATGACTACACTACAATAATTTCTGTTGACGAATTATTGATATTCAGATGTATATGGATATTCTGCACCCCATCATGATGCGTGCCAAGTCATATTAGATTTTTGAAGTGATTTTGAAAATGTAAAATCCCTCTGTACACCTTCTTACGACCCGACAATGATTTCTGTTGACGAATTATTGTTATTCAGATGGACATGGATTTTTTGCACCCTACTATGATGCGTGCCGAGTCATATTTGATATTGAGGTAATTTTGAAAATGAAAAATCCCTCTATTACCCCTATGACGACACGACAATGATTTCTGTTGACGAATTATTGTTAGTCTGATGTAAATGGATTTTCTGCACCCCATCATGATGCGTGCCAAGTCATATTTGATATTTTAGGTAATTTTGAAAATGAAAATTTCCTCTATACCCCCTCTGACGACCCGACAATAATTTCTGTTGTCGAATTATTGTTATTCAGTTGGACATGGATATTTTGCACCCTACCATGATGTGTGCCAAGTCATATTTGATTTTTGAGGTAACTTTGAAAATGAAAAATCCCTCTATACCCCCTCTGACGACCCGACAATGATTTTTTTTGACGAATTATTGTTATTCAGATGGACATGGATACTTTGCAACTCACCATGATGCGTGCCAACTCATATTCGATTTTTGAAGTAATTTTGATAATGAAAAATCCCTCTATACCCCCTCTGACGACCCAACAATGATTTTTTTTGACGAATTATTGTTATTCAGTAGGACATGGATATTTTGTACCCTACTATGATGTGTTCCAAGTCATATTTGATTTTTGAGGTAACTTTGAAAATGAACAATCCCTCTATACCACCTTTGACGACCCGACAATGATTTCTGTTGACGAACTATTGATATTCAGATAGAAATGGATATTCTGCACCCCACCATGATGCGTGCCAAGTCATATTTGATTTTTGAAGTCGTTTTGATAAAGAAAAATCCCTTTATACCCCCTTTGACGACACGACAATGATTTCTGTTGACGAATTATTGATTTTCAGATAGAAATGGATATTCTGCACCCCACCATGATGCGTGCCAAGTCATATTTGATTTTTGAAGTCGTTTTGATAAAGAAAAATCCCTCTATACCCCCTTTGACGACCCGACAATGATTTCTGTTGACGAATTATTGTTATTCAGATGTAAATGGATATTCTGCACCCCATCATGATGCGTGCCAAGTCATATTAGATTTTGAGGTGATTTTGAAAATGTAAAATCCCTCTGTACACCTTCTTACGACCCGACAATGATTTCTGTTGACGAATTATTGTTATTCAGATGGACATGGATATTTTGAACCCTACTATGATGCTTGCCGAGTCATATTTGATTTTGAGGTGATTTTGAAAATGAAAAATCCCTCTATACCCCCTCTGACGACCCGACAATGATTTCTGTTGTCGAATTATTGTTATTCAGTTGGACATGAATATTTTGCACCCTACTTTGATGTGTGCCAAGTCATATTTGATTTTTGAGGTAACTTTGAAAATTAAAAATCCCTCTATACCCCCTCTGACGACCCGACAATGATTTTTGTTTACGAATTATTGTTATTCAGATGGACATGGATACTTTGCACCTCACCATGATGCGTGCCAACTCATATTCGATTTTTGAAGTTATTTTGATAATGAAAAATCCCTCTATACCCCCTCTGACGACCCGACAATGATTTCTGTTATCGAATAATGTTAATTCAGATAAACAAGGATATTAGGCACCCTACTATGATACGTGCCAAGTCATATTTGATTTTGAGGTAATTTTGAATATGAAAAATCCCTCTATACCCCCTCTGACGACCCGACAATGTTTTCTGTTGACGAATTATTGCTATTCAGATAGACATAGATATTTTGCACCCTACTATGATGCGTGCCAAGTCATATTTTATTTTGAGGTAGTTTTGAAAATGAACAATCCCTCTATACCCCCTTTGACGACCCGACAATCATTTCTGTTGACGAATTATTGATATTCAGATAGAAATGGATATTCTGCACCCCACCATGATGCGTGCCAAGTCATATTTGATTTTTGAAGTCGTTTTGATAATGAAAAATCCCTCTATACCCCCTTTGACGACCCGACAATGATTTCTGTTGACCAATTATTGATATTTAGATAGAAATGGATATTCTGCACCCCACCATGATGCGTGCCAAGTCATATTTGGTTTTTGAAGTCGTTTTGATAATGAAAAATCCCTCTATACCCCCTTTGACGACCCGACAATGATTTCTGTTGACGAATTATTGTTATTCAGATGGACATGAATACTTTGTACCCCACCATGATGCGTGCCAAGTCATATTTGATTTTTGAAGTCGTTTTGATAATGAAAAATCCCTCTATACCCCCTTTGACGACCCGACAATGATTTCTGTTGACGAATTATTGTTATTCAGATGGACATGAATACTTTGTACCCCACCATGATGCGTGCCAACTCAAATTTGATTTTGGAAGTAATTTTGAAAATGATAAATCCCTCTATACCCCTCTGACGAACCGACAATGATTTCTGATAACGAATTATTGTTATTCAGACGGACATAGATATTTTGCACCCTACTATGATGCGTGCCAAGTCATATTTTATTTTGAAGTAATTTTGAAAATGAAAATTCCTATACCCCCTCTAACGACCCAACAATGATTTCTGTTGACGAATTATTGTTATTCAGATGGAAATGGATATTCTGCACCCCACCATGTAGCGGTACAAGTCATATTTGATTTTTGAAGTAATTTTGAAAATGAAAAATCCCTCTATACCCCCTCTGACAACCCGACAATGATTTCTGTTATCGAATAATGTTTATTCAGAAGGACATGGATATTTGGCACCCTACTATGATGCGTGCCAAGTCATATTTGATTTTGAGGTAATTTTGAAAACGAAAAATCCCTCTATTACCCCTATGACGACACGACAATGATTTCTGTTGACGAATTATTGTTAGTCTGATGTAAATGGATTTTCTGCACCTCATCATGATGCGTGCCAAGTCATATTTGATATTTTAGGTAATTTTGAAAATGAAAATTTCCTCTATACCCCCTCTGACGACCCGGCAATGATTTCTGTTGACGAATTATTGTTATTCGGATGGAAATCAATATTTTGCACCCTACTATGATGCGTGCTAAGTCATATTTGATTTTTGAGGTAACTTTGAAAATGAACAATCCCTCTATACCACCTTTGACGACCCGACAATGATTTCTGTTGTCGAATTATTGTTATTCAGTTGGACATGGATATTTTGCACCCTACTTTGATGTGTGCCAAGTCATATTTGATTTTTGAGGTAACTTTGAAAATTAAAAATCCCTCTATACCCCCTCTGACGACCCGACAATGATTTTTGTTGACGAATTATTGATATTCAGATAGAAATGGATATTCTGCACCCCATCATGATGCGTGCCAAGTCATATTTGATTTTTGAAGTTGTTTTGATAATGAAAAATCCCTCTATACCCCCTTTGACGACCCGACAATGATTTCTGTTGGCGAATTATTGTTATTCAGATGGACATGAATACTTTGTACCCCACCATGATGCGTGCCAAGTCATTTTTGATTTTTGATGTCGTTTTGATAATGAAAAATCCCTCTATACCCCCTCTGACGACCCGACAATGATTTCTGTTATCGAATAATGTTTATTCAGATAAACAAGGATATTAGGCACCCTACTATGATGCGTGCCAAGTCATATTTGATTTTGAGGTAATTTTGAAAATGAAAAATCCCTCTATACCCCCTCTGACGACCCGACAATGTTTTCTGTTGACGAATTATTGCTATTCAGATAGACATAGATATTTTGCACCCTACTATGATGCGTGCCAAGTCATATTTTATTTTGAGGTAATTTTTAAAATGAAAAATCCCTCTATTACCCCTATGACGACACGACGATGATTTCTGTTGACGAATTATTGTTAGTCTGATGTAAATGGATTTTCTGCACCCCATCATGATGCGTGCCAAGTCATATTAGATTTTTGAGGTAATTTTGAAAATGAAAAATCCCTCTGTAGCCCCTCTGACGACCCGACAATGATTTCAGTTGACGAATTATTGTTATTAGGATGGAAATGGATATTTGGCACCCTACTATGATGCGTGCCAAGTCATATTTGATATTGAGGTAATTTTGGAAATGAAAAATCCCTCTATTACCCCTATGACGACACGACAATGATTTCTGTTGACGAATTACTGTTAGTCTGATGTAAATGGATTTTCTGCACCCCATCATGATGCGTGCCAAGTTATATTTGATATTTTAGGTAATTTTGAAAATGAAAATTTCCTCTATACCCCCTCTGACGACCCGGCAATGATTTCTGTTGACGAATTATTGTTATTCGGATAGAAATCAATATTTTGCACCCTACTATGATGCGTGCCAAGTCATATTTGATTTTTGAAGTAAAATTGAAAATGAAAAATTCCTCTATACTCCCTCTGACGACCCGACAATGATTTCTGTTGACGAGTTATTATTATTCGGATGAAAGTGAATATATTGCACCCTACTATGATGCGTGCCAAGTCATATTTGATTTTTGAAGTCATTTTAAAAATGAAAAATCCCTCTATACCCCCTTTGACGACCCAACAATGACTTCTGTTGACGAATTATTGTTATTCAGATGGACATGAATACTTTGTACCCCACCATGATGCGTGCCAACTCATATTTGATTTTGGAAGTAATTTTGAAAATGAAAAATCCCTCTATACCCCTCTGACGAACCGACAATGATTTCTGTTAACGAATTATTGTTATTCAGACGGACATAGATATTTTGCACCCTACTATGATGCGTGCCAAGTCATATTTTAATTTGAAGTAATTTTGAAAATGAAAAATCCTATACCCCCTCCAATGACCCAACAATGATTTCTGTTGACGAATTATTGTTATTCAGATGGAAATGGATATTCTGCACCCCACCATGTAGCGGTACAAGTCATAATTGATTTTTGAAGTAATTTTGAAAATGAAAAATCCCTCTATACCCCCTCTGACGACCCGACAATGATTTCTGTTGACGAATTATTGTTATAAGGATGGAAATGGATATTTGGCACCCTACTATGATGCGTGCCAAGTCATATTTCATTTTGAGGTAATTTTGAAAATGAAAAATCCCTCTATTACCCCTATTACGACACGACAATAATTTCTGTTGACGAATTATTGTTAGTCTGATGTGAATGGATTTTCTGAACCCCATCATGATGCGTGCCAAGTCATATTAGATTTTTGAGGTAATTTTTAAAATGAAAAATTCCTCTGTAGCCCCTCTGACGACCCGACAATGATTTCAGTTGACGAATTATTGTTATTAGGATGGAAATGGATATTTGGCACCCAACTATGATGCGTGCCAAGTCATATTTGATTTTGAGGTAATTTTTTAAAATGAAAAATCCCTCTATTACCCCTATGACTACACTACAATGATTTCTGTTGACGAATTATTGATATTCAGATGTATATGGATATTCTGCACCCCATCATGATGCGTGCCAAGTCATATTAGATTTTTGAAGTGATTTTGAAAATGTAAAATCCCTCTGTACACCTTCTTACGACCCGACAATGATTTCTGTTTACGAATTATTGTTATTCAGATGGAAATGGATATTTGGCACCCTACTATGATGCGTGCCAAGTCATATTTGATTTTGAGGTAATTTTGAAAATGAAAAATCCCTCTATTACCCCTATGACGACACGACAATGATTTCTGTTGACGAATTATTGTTAGTCTGATGTAAATGGATTTTCTGCACCCCATCATGATGCGTGCCAAGTCATATTTGATATTTTAGGTAATTTTGAAAATGAAAATTTCCTCTATACCCCCTCTGACGACCCGACAATAATTTCTGTTGTCGAATTATTGTTATTCAGTTGGACATGGATATTTTGCACCCTCCCATGATGTGTGCCAAGTCATATTTGATTTTTGAGGTAACTTTGAAAATGAAAAATCCCTCTATACCCCCTCTGACGACCCGACAATGATTTTTGTTGACGAATTATTGTTATTCAGATGGACATGGATACTTTGCAACTCACCATGATGCGTGCCAACTCATATTCGATTTTTGAAGTAATTTTGATAATGAAAAATCCCTCTATACCCCCTCTGACGACCCGACAATTATTTTTTTTGACGAATTATTGTTATTCAGTTGGACATGGATATTTGTACCCTACTATGATGTGTTCCAAGTCATATTTGATTTTTGAGGTAACTTTGAAAATGAACAATCCCTCTATACCACCTTTGACGACCCGACAATGATTTCTGTTGACGAATTATTGATATTCAGATAGAAATGGATATTCTGCACCCCTTCATGATGCGTGCCAAGTCATATTTGATTTTTGAAGTCGTTTTGATAAAGAAAAATCCCTTTATACCCCCTTTGACGACACGACAATGATTTCTGTTGACGAATTATTGTTATTCAGATGGACATGGATATTTTGCACCCTACTATGATGCTTGCCGAGTCATATTTGATTTTGAGGTGAATTTGAAAATGAAAAATCCCTCTATACCCCCTCTGACGACCCGACAATGATTTCTGATATCGAATAATGTTAATTCAGATAAACAAGGATATTAGGCACCCTACTATGATACGTGCCAAGTCATATTTGATTTTGAGGTAATTTTGAAAATGAAAAATCCCTCTATACCCCCTCTGACGACCCGACAATGTTTTCTGTTGACGAATTATTGCTATTCAGATAGACATAGATATTTTGCACCCTACTATGATGCGTGCCAAGTCATATTTTATTTTGAGGTAGTTTTGAAAATGAACAATCCCTCTATACCCCCTTTGACGACCCGACAATCATTTCTGTTGACGAATTATTGATATTCAGATAGAAATGGATATTCTGCACCCCACCATGATGCGTGCCAAGTCATATTTGATTTTTGAAGTCGTTTTGATAATGAAAAATCCCTCTATACCCCCTTTGACGACCCGACAATGATTTCTGTTGACCAATTATTGATATTTAGATAGAAATGGATATTCTGCACCCCACCATGATGCGTGCCAAGTCATATTTGGTTTTTGAAGTCGTTTTGATAATGAAAAATCCCTCTATACCCCCTTTGACGACCCGACAATGATTTCTGTTGACGAATTATTGTTATTCAGATGGACATGAATACTTTGTACCCCACCATGATGCGTGCCAAGTCATATTTGATTTTTGAAGTCGTTTTGATAATGAAAAATCCCTCTATACCCCCTTTGACGAACCGACAATGATTTCTGATAACGAATTATTGTTATTCAGACGGACATAGATATTTTGCACCCTACTATGATGCGTGCCAAGTCATATTTTATTTTGAAGTAATTTTGAAAATGAAAATTCCTATACCCCCTCTAACGACCCAACAATGATTTCTGTTGACGAATTATTGTTATTCAGATGGAAATGGATATTCTGCACCTCTCCATGATGCGTGCCAACTCATATTCGATTAATGAAGTAATTTTGAAAATGAAAAATAACTCTATACCCCTCTGACGACCCGACAATGATTTCTGTTATCGAATAATGTTTATTCAGATAGACAAGGATATTTGGCACCCTACTATGATACGTGCCAAGTCATATTTGATTTTGAGGTAATTTTGAAAATGAAAAATCCCTCTATACCCCCTCTGACGACCCGACAATGTTTTCTGTTGACGAATTATTGCTATTCAGATAGACATAGATATTTTGCACCCTACTATGATGCGTGCCAAGTCATATTTTATTTTGAGGTAGTTTTGAAAATGAACAATCCCTCTATACCCCCTTTGACGACCCGACAATCATTTCTGTTGACGAATTATTGATATTCAGATAGAAATGGATATTCTGCACCCCACCATGATGCGTGCCAAGTCATATTTGATTTTTGAAGTAATTTTGAAAATGAAAAATCCCCCTATACCCCCTCTGACAACCCGACAATGATTTCTGTTATCGAATAATATTTATTCAGAAGGACATGGATATTTGGCACCCTACTATGATGCGTGCCAAGTCATATTTGATTTTGAGGTAATTTTGAAAATGAAAAATCCCTCTATTACCCCTATGACGACACGACAATGATTTCTGTTGACGAATTATTGTTAGTCTGATGTAAATGGATTTTCTGCACCTCATCATGATGCGTGCCAAGTCATATTTGATATTTTAGGTAATTTTGAAAATGAAAATTTCCTCTATACCCCCTCTGACGACCCGGCAATGATTTCTGTTGACGAATTATTGTTATTCGGATGGATATCAATATTTTGCACCCTACTATGATGCGTGCTAAGTCATATTTGATTTTTGAAGTAATTTTGAAAATGAAAAATTCCTCTATACTTCCTCTGACGACCCGACAATGATTTCTGTTGACGAGTTATTATTATTCGGATGAAAGTGAATATATTGCACCCTACTATGATGCGTGCCAAGTCATATTTGATTTTTGAAGTCATTTTAAAAATGAAAAATCCCTCTATACCCCCTTTGAAGACCCAACAATGACTTCTGTTGACGAATTATTGTTATTCAGATGGACATGAATACTTTGTACCCCACCATGATGCGTGCCAACTCATATTTGAGTTTGGAAGTAATTTTGAAAATGAAAAATCCCTCTATACCCCTCTGACGAACCGACAATCATTTCTGTTAACGAATTATAGTTATTCAGACGGACATAGATATTTTGCACCCTACTATGATGCGTGCCAAGTCATATTTTATTTTGAAGTAATTTTGATAATGAAAAATCCTATACCCCCTCTAATGACCCAACAATGATTTCTGTTGACGAATTATTGTTATTCAGATGGAAATGGATATTCTGCACCCCACCATGTAGCGGTACAAGTCATAATTGATTTTTGAAGTAATTTTGAAAATGAAAAATCCCTCCATACCCCCTCTGACGACCCGACAATGATTTCTGTTGACGAATTATTGTTATTAGGATAGAAATGGATATTTGGCACCCTACCTATGATGCGTGCCAAGTCATATTTCATTTTGAGGTAATTTTGAAAATGAAAAATCCCTCTATTACCCCTATTACGACACGACAATGATTTCTGTTGACGAATTATTGTTAGTCTGATGTAAATGGATTTTCTGCACCCCATCATGATGCGTGCCAAGTCATATTAGATTTTTGAGGTAATTTTTAAAATGAAAAATCCCTCTGTAGCCCCTCTGACGACCCGACAATGAATTCAGTTGACGAATTATTGTTATTAGGATGGAAATGGATATTTGGCACCCTACTGTGATGCGTGCCAAGTCATATTTGATTTTGAGGTAATTTTGAAAATGAAAAATCCCTCTATTACCCCTATGACGACACTACAATGATTTCTGTTGACGAATTATTGATATTCAGATAGAAATGGATATTCTGCACCCCACCATGATGCGTGCCAAGTCATATTTGATTTTTGAAGTCGTTTTGATAAAGAAAAATCCCTCTATACCCCCTTTGACGACCCGACAATGATTTCTGTTGACGAATTATTGTTATTCAGATGTAAATGGATATTCTGCACCCCATCATGATGCGTGCCAAGTCATATTAGATTTTGAGGTGATTTTGAAAATGTAAAATCCCTCTGTACACCTTCTTACGACCCGACAATGATTTCTGTTGACGAGTTATTGTTATTCAGATGGACATGGATATTTTGCACCCTACTATGATGCGTGCCAAGTCATATTAGATTTTGAGGTAACTTTGAAAATGAAAAATCCCTCTATACCCCCTTTGACGACCCGTCAATGATTTCTGTTGACGAATTATTGTTATTCAGATGGACATGAATACTTTGTACCCCACCATGATGCGTGCCAAGTCATTTTTGATTTTTGAAGTCGTTTTGAAAATGAAAAATCCCTCTATACCCCCTCTGACGACCCGACAATGATTTCTGTTGTCGAATTATTGTTATTCAGTTGGACATGGATATTTTGCACCCTACTTTGATGTGTGCCAAGTCATATTTGATTTTTGAGGTAACTTTGAAAATGAAAAATCCCTCTATACCCCCTTTGACGACCCGACAATGATTTCTGTTGACGAATTATTGTTATTCAGATGGACATGAATACTTTGTACCCCACCATGATGCGTGCCAAGTCATTTTTGATTTTTGAAGTCGTTTTGATAATGAAAAATCCCTCTATACCCCCTCTGACGACCCGACAATGATTTCTGTTATCGAATAATGTTTATTCAGATAAACAAGGATATTAGGCACCCTACTATGATGCGTGCCAAGTCATATTTGATTTTGAGGTAATTTTGAAAATGAGAAATCCCTCTATACCCCCTCTGACGACCCGACAATGTTTTCTGTTGACGAATTATTGCTATTCAGATAGACATAGATATTTTGCACCCTACTATGATGCGTGCCAAGTCATATTTTATTTTGAAGTAATTTTGATAATGAAAAATCCTATACCCCCTCTAATGACCCAACAATGATTTCTGTTGACGAATTATTGTTATTCAGATGGAAATGGATATTCTGCACCCCACCATGTAGCGGTACAAGTCATAATTGATTTTTGAAGTAATTTTGAAAATGAAAAATCCCTCCATACCCCCTCTGACGACCCGACAATGATTTCTGTTGACGAATTATTGTTATTAGGATGGAAATGGATATTTGGCACCCTACCTATGATGCGTGCCAAGTCATATTTCATTTTGAGGTAATTTTGAAAATGAAAAGTCCCTCTATTACCCCTATTACGACACGACAATGATTTCTGTTGACGAATTATTGTTAGTCTGATGTAAATGGATTTTCTGCACCCCATCATGATGCGTGCCAAGTCATATTAGATTTTTGAGGTAATTTTTAAAATGAAAAATCCCTCTGTAGCCCCTCTGACGACCCGACAATGAATTCAGTTGACGAATTATTGTTATTAGGATGGAAATGGATATTTGGCACCCTACTATGATGCGTGCCAAGTCATATTTGATTTTGAGGTAATTTTGAAAATGAAAAATCCCTCTATTACCCCTATGACGACACTACAATGATTTCTGTAGACGAATTATTGATATTCAGATAGAAATGGATATTCTGCACCCCACCATGATGCGTGCCAAGTCATATTTGATTTTTGAAGTCGTTTTGATAAAGAAAAATCCCTCTATACCCCCTTTGACGACCCGACAATGATTTCTGTTGACGAATTATTGTTATTCAGATGTAAATGGATATTCTGCACCCCATCATGATGCGTGCCAAGTCATATTAGATTTTGAGGTGATTTTGAAAATGTAAAATCCCTCTGTACACCTTCTTACGACCCGACAATGATTTCTGTTGACGAGTTATTGTTATTCAGATGGACATGGATATTTTGCACCCTACTATGATGCTTGCCGAGTCATATTTGATTTTGAGGTAACTTTGAAAATGAAAAATCCCTCTATACCCCCTTTGACGACCCGTCAATGATTTCTGTTGACGAATTATTGTTATTCAGATGGACATGAATACTTTGTACCCCACCATGATGCGTGCCAAGTCATTTTTGATTTTTGAAGTCGTTTTGAAAATGAAAAATCCCTCTATACCCCCTCTGACGACCCGACAATGATTTCTGTTGTCGAATTATTGTTATTCAGTTGGACATGGATATTTTGCACCCTACTTTGATGTGTGCCAAGTCATATTTGATTTTTGAGGTAACTTTGAAAATGAAAAATCCCTCTATACCCCCTTTGACGACCCGACAATGATTTCTGTTGACGAATTATTGTTATTCAGATGGACATGAATACTTTGTACCCCACCATGATGCGTGCCAAGTCATTTTTGATTTTTGAAGTCGTTTTGATAATTAAAAATCCCTCTATACCCCTTCTGACGACCCGACAATGATTTCTGTTATCGAATAATGTTTATTCAGATAAACAAGGATATTAGGCACCCTACTATGATGCGTGCCAAGTCATATTTGATTTTGAGGTAATTTTGAAAATGAGAAATCCCTCTATACCCCCTCTGACGACCCGACAATGTTTTCTGTTGACGAATTATTGCTATTCAGATAGACATAGATATTTTGCACCCTACTATGATGCGTGCCAAGTCATATTTTATTTTGAGGTAATTTTGAAAATGAAAAATCCCTCTATTACCCCTATGACGACACGACGATGATTTCTGTTGACGAATTATTGTTAGTCTGATGTAAATGGATTTTCTGCACCCCATCACGATGCGTGCCAAGTCATATTAGATTTTTGAGGTAATTTTGAAAATGAAAAATCCCTCTGTAGCCCCTCTGACGACCCGACAATGATTTCAGTTGACGAATTATTGTTATTAGGATGGAAATTGATATTTGGCACCCTACTATGATGCGTGCCAAGTCATATTTGATATTGAGGTAATTTTGAAAATGAAAAATCCCTCTATTACCCCTATGACGACACGACAATGATTTCTGTTGACGAATTATTATTAGTCTGATGTAAATGGATTTTCTGCACCCCATCATGATGCGTGCCAAGTCATATTTGATATTTTAGGTAATTTTGAAAATGAAAATTTCCTCTATACCCCCTCTGACGACCCGGCAATGATTTCTGTTGACGAATTATTGTTATTCGGATAGAAATCAATATTTTGCACCCTACTATGATGCGTGCCAAGTCATATTTGATTTTTGAAGTAATATTGAAAATGAAAAATTCCTCTATACTCCCTCTGACGACCCGACAATGATTTCTGTTGACGAGTTATTATTATTCGGATGAAAGTGAATATATTGCACCCTACTATGATGCGTGCCAAGTCATATTTGATTTTTGAAGTCATTTTAAAAATGAAAAATCCCTCTATACCCCCTTTGACGACCCAACAATGACTTCTGTTGACGAATTATTGTTATTCAGATGGACATGAATACTTTGTACCCCACCATGATGCGTGCCAAGTCATATTTTACTTTGAAGTAATTTTGAAAATGAAAAATCCTATACTCCCTCCAATGACCCAACAATGATTTCTGTTGACGAATTATTGTTATTCAGATGGAAATGGATATTCTGCACCCCACCATGTAGCGGTACAAGTCATAATTGATTTTTGAAGTAATTTTGAAAATGAAAAATCCCTCTATACCCCCTCTGACGACCCGACAATGATTTCTGTTGACGAATTATTGTTATAAGGATGGAAATGGATATTTGGCACCCTACTATGATGCGTGCCAAGTCATATTTCATTTTGAGGTAATTTTGAAAATGAAAAATCCCTCTATTACCCCTATTACGACACGACAATGATTTCTGTTTACGAATTATTGTTAGTCTGATGTAAATGGATTTTCTGAACCCCATCATGATGCGTGCCAAGTCATATTAGATTTTTGAGGTAATTTTTAAAATGAAAAATCCCTCTGTAGCCCCTCTGACGACCCGAAAATGATTTCAGTTGACGAATTATTGTTATTAGGATGGAAATGGATATTTGGCACCCAACTATGATGCGTGCCAAGTCATATTTGATTTTGAGGTAATTTTTTAAAATGAAAAATCCCTCTATTACCCCTATGACTACACTACAATGATTTCTGTTGACGAATTATTGATATTCAGATGTATATGGATATTCTGCACCCCATCATGATGCGTGCCAAGTCATATTAGATTTTTGAAGTGATTTTGAAAATGTAAAATCCCTCTGTACACCTTCTTACGACCCGACAATGTTTTCTGTTGACGAATTATTGTTATTCAGATGGACATGGATTTTTTGCACCCTACTATGATGCGTGCCGAGTCATATTTGATATTGAGGTAATTTTGAAAATGAAAAATCCCTCTATTACCCCTATGACGACACGACAATGATTTCTGTTGACGAATTATTGTTAGTCTGATGTAAATGGATTTTCTGCACCCCATCATGATGCGTGCCAAGTCATATTTGATATTTTAGGTAATTTTGAAAATGAAAATTTCCTCTATACCCCCTCTGACGACCCGACAATAATTTCTGTTGTCGAATTATTGTTATTCAGTTGGACATGGATATTTTGCACCCTACCATGATGTGTGCCAAGTCATATTTGATTTTTGAGGTAATTTTGAAAATGAAAAATCCTATACTCCCTCCAATGACCCAACAATGATTTCTGTTGACGAATTATTGTTATTCAGATGGAAATGGATATTCTGCACCCCACCATGTAGCGGTACAAGTCATAATTGATTTTTGAAGTAATTTTGAAAATGAAAAATCCCTCTATACCCCCTCTGACGACCCGACAATGATTTCTGTTGACGAATTATTGTTATAAGGATGGAAATGGATATTTGGCACCCTACTATGATGCGTGCCAAGTCATATTTCATTTTGAGGTAATTTTGAAAATGAAAAATCCCTCTATTACCCCTATTACGACACGACAATGATTTCTGTTTACGAATTATTGTTAGTCTGATGTAAATGGATTTTCTGAACCCCATCATGATGCGTGCCAAGTCATATTAGATTTTTGAGGTAATTTTTAAAATGAAAAATCCCTCTGTAGCCCCTCTGACGACCCGAAAATGATTTCAGTTGACGAATTATTGTTATTAGGATGGAAATGGATATTTGGCACCCAACTATGATGCGTGCCAAGTCATATTTTATTTTGAGGTAATTTTGAAAATGAAAAATCCCTCTATTACCCCTATGACGACACGACAATGATTTCTGTTGACGAATTATTGTTAGTCTGATGTAAATGGATTTTCTGAACCCCATCATGATGCGTGCCAAGTCATATTAGATTTTTGAGGTAATTTTTAAAATGAAAAATCCCTCTGTAGCCCCTCTGACGACCCGACAATGATTCCAGTTGACGAATTATTGTTATTAGGATGGAAATAGATATTTGGCACCCAACTATGATGCGTGCCAAGTCATATTTGATTTTGAGGTAATTTTTTAAAATGAAAAATCCCTCTATTACCCCTATGACTACACTACAATGATTTCTGTTGACGAATTATTGATATTCAGATGTATATGGATATTCTGCACCCCATCATGATGCGTGCCAAGTCATATTTGATATTTTAGGTAATTTTGAAAATGAAAATTTCCTCTATACCCCCTCTGACGACCCGACAATAATTTCTGTTGTCGAATTATTGTTATTCAGTTGGACATGGATATTTTGCACCCTACCATGATGTGTGCCAAGTCATATTTGATTTTTGAGGTAACTTTGAAAATGAAAAATCCCTCTATACCCCCTCTGACGACCCGACAATGATTTTTGTTGACAAATTATTGTTATTCAGTTGGACATGGATATTTTGTACCCTACTATGATGTGTTCCAAGTCATATTTGATTTTTGAGGTAACTTTGAAAATGAACAATCCCTCTATACCCCCTTTGACGACCCGACAATGATTTCTGTTGACGAATTATTGATATTCAGATAGAAATGGATATTCTGCACCCCACCATGATGCGTGCCAAGTCATTTTTTATTTTTGAAGTCGTTTTGATAATGAAAAATACCTCTATACCCCCTCTGACGACCCGACAATGATTTCTGTTATCGAATAATGTTTATTCAGATAAACAAGGATATTAGGCACCCTACTATGATGCGTGCCAAGTCATATTTTATTTTGAGGTAATTTTGAAAATGAAAAATCCCTCTATACCCCCTCTGACGGCCCGACAATGTTTTCTGTTGACGAATTATTGCTATTCAGATAGACATAGATATTTTGCACCCTACTATGATGCGTGCCAAGTCATATTTTATCTTGAGGTAATTTTGAAAATGAAAAATCCCTCTATTACCCCTATGACGACACGACGATGATTTCTGTTGACGAATTATTGTTAGTCTGATGTAAATGGATTTTCTGCACCCCATCATGATGCGTGCCAAGTCATATTAGATTTTTGAAGTGATTTTGAAAATGTAAAATCCCTCTGTACACCTTCTTACGACCCGACAATGTTTTCTGTTGACGAATTATTGTTATTCAGATGGACATGGATTTTTTGCACCCTACTATGATGCGTGCCGAGTCATATTTGATATTGAGGTAATTTTGAAAATGAAAAATCCCTCTATTACCCCTATGACGACACGACAATGATTTCTGTTGACGAATTATTGTTAGTCTGATGTAAATGGATTTTCTGCACCCCATCATGATGCGTGCCAAGTCATATTTGATATTTTAGGTAATTTTGAAAATGAAAATTTCCTCTATACCCCCTCTGACGACCCGACAATAATTTCTGTTGTCGAATTATTGTTATTCAGTTGGACATGGATATTTTGCACCCTACCATGATGTGTGCCAAGTCATATTTGATTTTTGAGGTAACTTTGAAAATGAAAAATCCCTCTATACCCCCTCTGACGACCCGACAATGATTTTTGTTGACGAATTATTGTTATTCAGATGGACATGGATACTTTTCACCTCACTATGATGCGTGCCAACTCATATTCGATTTTTGAAGTAATTTTGATAATGAAAAATCCCTCTATACCCCCTCTGACGACCCGACAATGATTTTTTTTGACGAATTATTGTTATTCAGTTGGACATGGATATTTTGTACCCTACTATGATGTGTTCCAAGTCATATTTGATTTTTGAGGTAACTTTGAAAATGAACAATCCCTCTATACCCCCTTTGACGACCCGACAATGATTTCTGTTATCGAATAATGTTTATTCAGATAAACAAGGATATTAGGCACCCTACTATGATGCGTGCCAAGTCATTTTTGATTTTGAGGTAATTTTGAAAATGAAAAATTCCTCTATACCCCCTCTGACGGCCCGACAATGTTTTCTGTTGACGAATTATTGCTATTCAGATAGACATAGATATTTTGCACCCTACTATGATGCGTGCCAAGTCATATTTTATTTTGAGGTAATTTTGAAAATGAAAAATCCCTCTATTACCCCTATGACGACACGACGATGATTTCTGTTGACGAATTATTGTTAGTCTGATGTAAATGGATTTTCTGCACCCCATCATGATGCGTGCCAAGTCATATTAGATTTTTGAGGTAATTTTGAAAATGAAAAATCCCTCTGTAGCCCCTCTGACGACCCGACAATGATTTCAGTTGACGAATTATTGTTATTAGGATGGAAATGGATATTTGGCACCCTACTATGATGCGTGCCAAGTCATATTTGATATTGAGGTAATTTTGAAAATGAAAAATCCCTCTATTACCCCTATGACGACACGACAATGATTTCTGTTGACGAATTATTGTTAGTCTGATGTAAATGGATTTTCTGCACCCCATCATGATGCGTGCCAAGTCATATTTGATATTTTAGGTAATTTTGAAAATGAAAATTTCCTCTATACCCCCTCTGACGACCCGGCAATGATTTCTGTTGACGAATTATTGTTATTCGGATAGAAATCAATATTTTGCACCCTACTATGATGCGTGCCAAGTCATATTTGATTTTTGAAGTAATATTGAAAATGAAAAATTCCTCTATACTCCCTCTGACGACCCGACAATGATTTCTGTTGACGAGTTATTATTATTCGGATGAAAGTGAATATATTGCACCCTACTATGATGCGTGCCAAGTCATATTTGATTTTTGAAGTCATTTTAAAAATGAAAAATCCCTCTATACCCCTCTAACGAACCGACAATGATTTCTGTTAACGAATTATTGTTATTCAGACGGACATAGATATTTTGCACCCTACTATGATGCGTGCCAAGTCATATTTTATTTTGAAGTAATTTTGATAATGAAAAATCCTATACCCCCTCTAATGACCCAACAATGATTTCTGTTGACGAATTATTGTTATTCAGATGGAAATGGATATTCTGCACCCCACCATGTAGCGGTACAAGTCATAATTGATTTTTGAAGTAATTTTGAAAATGAAAAATCCCTCCATACCCCCTCTGACGACCCGACAATGATTTCTGTTGACGAATTATTGTTATTAGGATGGAAATGGATATTTGGCACCCTACCTATGATGCGTGCCAAGTCATATTTCATTTTGAGGTAATTTTGAAAATGAAAAGTCCCTCTATTACCCCTATTACGACACGACAATGATTTCTGTTGACGATTTATTGTTAGTCTGATGTAAATGGATTTTCTGCACCCCATCATGATGCGTGCCAAGTCATATTAGATTTTTGAGGTAATTTTTAAAATGAAAAATCCCTCTGTAGCCCCTCTGACGACCCGACAATGAATTCAGTTGACGAATTATTGTTATTAGGATGGAAATGGATATTTGGCACCCTACTATGATGCGTGCCAAGTCATATTTGATTTTGAGGTAATTTTGAAAATGAAAAATCCCTCTATTACCCCTATGACGACACTACAATGATTTCTGTTGACGAATTATTGATATTCAGATAGAAATGGATATTCTGCACCCCACCATGATGCGTGCCAAGTCATATTTGATTTTTGAAGTCGTTTTGATAAAGAAAAATCCCTCTATACCCCCTTTGACGACCCGACAATGATTTCTGTAGACGAATTATTGTTATTCAGATGTAAATGGATATTCTGCACCCCATCATGATGCGTGCCAAGTCATATTAGATTTTGAGGTGATTTTGAAAATGTAAAATCCCTCTGTACACCTTCTTACGACCCGACAATGATTTCTGTTGACGAGTTATTGTTATTCAGATGGACATGGATATTTTGCACCCTACTATGATGCTTGCCGAGTCATATTTGATTTTGAGGTAACTTTGAAAATGAAAAATCCCTCTATACCCCCTTTGACGACCCGTCAAT
The DNA here is from genome assembly GCA_958502065.1 of Chrysolina americana. NCBI lineage: Eukaryota > Metazoa > Arthropoda > Insecta > Coleoptera > Chrysomelidae > Chrysolina > Chrysolina americana. The sequence continues at coordinate 39,540,494 of OY293414.1, read as the reverse complement.
GATTTCTGTTGACGAATTATTGTTATTCAGATGGACATGAATACTTTGTACCCCACCATGATGCGTGCCAAGTCATTTTTGATTTTTGAAGTCGTTTTGAAAATGAAAAATCCCTCTATACCCCCTCTGACGACCCGACAATGATTTCTGTTGTCGAATTATTGTTATTCAGTTGGACATGGATATTTTGCACCCTACTTTGATGTGTGCCAAGTCATATTTGATTTTTGAGGTAACTTTGAAAATGAAAAATCCCTCTATACCCCCTTTGACGACCCGACAATGATTTCTGTTGACGAATTATTGTTATTCAGATGGACATGAATACTTTGTACCCCACCATGATGCGTGCCAAGTCATTTTTGATTTTTGAAGTCGTTTTGATAATGAAAAATCCCTCTATACCCCCTCTGACGACCCGACAATGATTTCTGTTATCGAATAATGTTTATTCAGATAAACAAGGATATTAGGCACCCTACTATGATGCGTGCCAAGTCATATTTGATTTTGAGGTAATTTTGAAAATGAGAAATCCCTCTATACCCCCTCTGACGACCCGACAATGTTTTCTGTTGACGAATTATTGCTATTCAGATAGACATAGATATTTTGCACCCTACTATGATGCGTGCCAAGTCATATTTTATTTTGAGGTAATTTTGAAAATGAAAAATCCCTCTATTACCCCTATGACGACACGACGATGATTTCTGTTGACGAATTATTGTTAGTCTGATGTAAATGGATTTTCTGCACCCCATCACGATGCGTGCCAAGTCATATTAGATTTTTGAGGTAATTTTGAAAATGAAAAATCCCTCTGTAGCCCCTCTGACGACCCGACAATGATTTCAGTTGACGAATTATTGTTATTAGGATGGAAATTGATATTTGGCACCCTACTATGATGCGTGCCAAGTCATATTTGATATTGAGGTAATTTTGAAAATGAAAAATCCCTCTATTACCCCTATGACGACACGACAATGATTTCTGTTGACGAATTATTGTTAGTCTGATGTAAATGGATTTTCTGCACCCCATCATGATGCGTGCCAAGTCATATTTGATATTTTAGGTAATTTTGAAAATGAAAATTTCCTCTATACCCCCTCTGACGACCCGGCAATGATTTCTGTTGACGAATTATTGTTATTCGGATAGAAATCAATATTTTGCACCCTACTATGATGCGTGCCAAGTCATATTTGATTTTTGAAGTAATATTGAAAATGAAAAATTCCTCTATACTCCCTCTGACGACCCGACAATGATTTCTGTTGACGAGTTATTATTATTCGGATGAAAGTGAATATATTGCACCCTACTATGATGCGTGCCAAGTCATATTTGATTTTTGAAGTCATTTTAAAAATGAAAAATCCCTCTATACCCCCTTTGACGACCCAACAATGACTTCTGTTGACGAATTATTGTTATTCAGATGGACATGAATACTTTGTACCCCACCATGATGCGTGCCAAGTCATATTTTACTTTGAAGTAATTTTGAAAATGAAAAATCCTATACTCCCTCCAATGACCCAACAATGATTTCTGTTGACGAATTATTGTTATTCAGATGGAAATGGATATTCTGCACCCCACCATGTAGCGGTACAAGTCATAATTGATTTTTGAAGTAATTTTGAAAATGAAAAATCCCTCTATACCCCCTCTGACGACCCGACAATGATTTCTGTTGACGAATTATTGTTATAAGGATGGAAATGGATATTTGGCACCCTACTATGATGCGTGCCAAGTCATATTTCATTTTGAGGTAATTTTGAAAATGAAAAATCCCTCTATTACCCCTATTACGACACGACAATGATTTCTGTTTACGAATTATTGTTAGTCTGATGTAAATGGATTTTCTGAACCCCATCATGATGCGTGCCAAGTCATATTTGATTTTGAGGTAATTTTTTAAAATGAAAAATCCCTCTATTACCCCTATGACTACACTACAATGATTTCTGTTGACGAATTATTGATATTCAGATGTATATGGATATTCTGCACCCCATCATGATGCGTGCCAAGTCATATTAGATTTTTGAAGTGATTTTGAAAATGTAAAATCCCTCTGTACACCTTCTTACGACCCGACAATGTTTTCTGTTGACGAATTATTGTTATTCAGATGGACATGGATTTTTTGCACCCTACTATGATGCGTGCCGAGTCATATTTGATATTGAGGTAATTTTGAAAATGAAAAATCCCTCTATTACCCCTATGACGACACGACAATGATTTCTGTTGACGAATTATTGTTAGTCTGATGTAAATGGATTTTCTGCACCCCATCATGATGCGTGCCAAGTCATATTTGATATTTTAGGTAATTTTGAAAATGAAAATTTCCTCTATACCCCCTCTGACGACCCGACAATAATTTCTGTTGTCGAATTATTGTTATTCAGTTGGACATGGATATTTTGCACCCTACCATGATGTGTGCCAAGTCATATTTGATTTTTGAGGTAACTTTGAAAATGAAAAATCCCTCTATACCCCCTCTGACGACCCGACATTGATTTTTGTTGACAAATTATTGTTATTCAGTTGGACATGGATATTTTGTACCCTACTATGATGTGTTCCAAGTCATATTTGATTTTTGAGGTACCTTTGAAAATGAACAATCCCTCTATACCCCCTTTGACGACCCGACAATGATTTCTGTTGACGAATTATTGATATTCAGATAGAAATGGATATTCTGCACCCCACCATGATGCGTGCCAAGTCATTTTTTATTTTTGAAGTCGTTTTGATAATGAAAAATACCTCTATACCCCCTCTGACGACCCGACAATGATTTCTGTTATCGAATAATGTTTATTCAGATAAACAAGGATATTAGGCACCCTACTATGATGCGTGCCAAGTCATATTTGATTTTGAGGTAATTTTGAAAATGAAAAATCCCTCTATACCCCCTCTGACGGCCCGACAATGTTTTCTGTTGACGAATTATTGCTATTCAGATAGACATAGATATTTTGCACCCTACTATGATGCGTGCCAAGTCATATTTTATCTTGAGGTAATTTTGAAAATGAAAAATCCCTCTATTACCCCTATGACGACACGACGATGATTTCTGTTGATGAATTATTGTTAGTCTGATGTAAATGGATTTTCTGCACCCCATCATGATGCGTGCCAAGTCATATTAGATTTTTGAAGTGATTTTGAAAATGTAAAATCCCTCTGTACACCTTCTTACGACCCGACAATGTTTTCTGTTGACGAATTATTGTTATTCAGATGGACATGGATTTTTTGCACCCTACTATGATGCGTGCCGAGTCATATTTGATATTGAGGTAATTTTGAAAATGAAAAATCCCTCTATTACCCCTATGACGACACGACAATGATTTCTGTTGACGAATTATTGTTAGTCTGATGTGAATGGATTTTCTGCACCCCATCATGATGCGTGCCAAGTCATATTTGATATTTTAGGTAATTTTGAAAATGAAAATTTCCTCTATACCCCCTCTGACGACCCGACAATAATTTCTGTTGTCGAATTATTGTTATTCAGTTGGACATGGATATTTTGCACCCTACCATGATGTGTGCCAAGTCATATTTGATTTTTGAGGTAACTTTGAAAATGAAAAATCCCTCTCTACCCCCTCTGACGACCCGACAATGATTTTTGTTGACGAATTATTGTTATTCAGATGGACATGGATACTTTTCACCTCACTATGATGCGTGCCAACTCATATTCGATTTTTGAAGTAATTTTGATAATGAAAAATCCCTCTATACCCCCTCTGACGACCCGACAATGATTTTTTTTGACGAATTATTGTTATTCAGTTGGACATGGATATTTTGTACCCTACTATGATGTGTTCCAAGTCATATTTGATTTTTGAGGTAACTTTGAAAATGAAAAATCCCTCTATACCCCCTCTGACGACCCGACAATGATTTTTGTTGATGAATTATTGTTATTCAGATGGACATGGATACTTTGCACCTCACCATGATGCGTGCCAACTCATATTCGATTTTTGAAGTAATTTTGATAATGAAAAATCCCTCTATACCCCCTTTGACGACCCAACAATGACTTCTGTTGACGAATTATTGTTATTCAGATGGACATGAATACTTTGTACCCCACCATGATGCGTGCCAACTCATATTTGATTTTGGAAGTAATTTTGAAAATGAAAAATCCCTCTATACCCCTCTGACGAACCGACAATGATTTCTGTTAACGAATTATTGTTATTCAGACGGACATAGATATTTTGCACCCTACTATGATGCGTGCCAAGTCATATTTTAATTTGAAGTAATTTTGAAAATGAAAAATCCTATACCCCCTCCAATGACCCAACAATGATTTCTGTTGACGAATTATTGTTATTCAGATGGAAATGGATATTCTGCACCCCACCATGTAGCGGTACAAGTCATAATTGATTTTTGAATTAATTTTGAAAATGAAAAATCCCTCTATACCCCCTCTGACGACCCGACAATGATTTCTGTTGACGAATTATTGTTATAAGGATGGAAATGGATATTTGGCACCCTACTATGATGCGTGCCAAGTCATATTTCATTTTGAGGTAATTTTGAAAATGAAAAATCCCTCTATTACCCCTATTACGACACGACAATGATTTCTGTTGACGAATTATTGTTAGTCTGATGTAAATGGATTTTCTGAACCCCATCATGATGCGTGCCAAGTCATATTAGATTTTTGAGGTAATTTTTAAAATGAAAAATCCCTCTGTAGCCCCTCTGACGACCCGACAATGATTTCAGTTGACGAATTATTGTTATTAGGATGGAAATGGATATTTGGCACCCAACTATGATGCGTGCCAAGTCATATTTGATTTTGAGGTAATTTTTTAAAATGAAAAATCCCTCTATTACCCTTATGACTACACTACAATGATTTCTGTTGACGAATTATTAATATTCAGATGTATATGGATATTGTGCACCCCATCATGATGCGTGCTAAGTAATATTAGATTTTTGAAGTGATTTTGAAAATGTAAAATCCCTCTGTACACCTTCTTACGACCCGACAATGATTTCTGTTGACGAATTATTGTTATTCAGATGGACATGGATTTTTTGCACCCTACTATGATGCGTGCCGAGTCATATTTGATATTGAGGTAATTTTGAAAATGAAAAATCCCTCTATTACCCCTATGACGACACGACAATGATTTCTGTTGACGAATTATTGTTAGTCTGATGTAAATGGATTTTCTGCACCCCATCATGATGCGTGCCAAGTCATATTTGATAGTTTAGGTAATTTTGAAAATGAAAATTTCCTCTATACCCCCTCTGACGACCCGACAATAATTTCTGTTGTCGAATTATTGTTATTCAGTTGGACATGGATATTTTGCACCCTACCATGATGTGTGCCAAGTCATATTTGATTTTTGAAGTAATTTTGATAATGAAAAATCCCTCTATACCCCCTCTGACGACCCGACAATGATTTTTTTTGACGAATTATTGTTATTCAGTTGGACATGGATATTTTGTACCCTACTATGATGTGTTCCAAGTCATATTTGATTTTTGAGGTAACTTTGAAAATGAACAATCCCTCTATACCCCCTTTGACGACACGAAAATGATTTCTGTTGACGAATTATTGATATTCAGATAGAAATGGATATTCTGCACCCCACCATGATGCGTGCCAAGTCATATTTGATTTTTGAAGTCGTTTTGATAAAGAAAAATCCCTCTATACCCCCTTTGACGACCCGACAATGATTTCTGTTGACGAATTATTGATTTTCAGATAGAAATGGATATTCTGCACCCCACCATGATGCGTGCCAAGTCATATTTGATTTTTGAAGTCGTTTTGATAAAGAAAAATCCCTCTATACCCCCTTTGACGACCCGACAATGATTTCTGTTGACGAATTATTGTTATTCAGATGTAAATGGATATTCTGCACCCCATCATGATGCGTGCCAAGTCATATTAGATTTTGAGGTGATTTTGAAAATGTAAAATCCCTCTGTACACCTTCTTACGACCCGACAATGATTTCTGTTGACGAATTATTGTTATTCAGATGGACATGGATATTTTGCACCCTACTATGATGCTTGCCGAGTCATATTTGATTTTGAGGTGATTTTGAAAATGAAAAATCCCTCTATACCCCCTCTGACGACCCGACAATGATTTCTGTTGTCGAATTATTGTTATTCAGTTGGACATGGATATTTTGCACCCTACTTTGATGTGTGCCAAGTCATATTTGATTTTTGAGGTAACTTTGAAAATTAAAAATCCCTCTATACCCCCTCTGACGACCCGACAATGATTTTTGTTTACGAATTATTGTTATTCAGATGGACATGGATACTTTGCACCTCACCATGATGCGTGCCAACTCATATTCGATTTTTGAAGTAATTTTGATAATGAAAAATCCCTCTATACCCCCTCTGACGAACCGACAATGATTTCTGTTATCGAGTAATGTTAATTCAGATAAACAAGGATATTAGGCACCCTACTATGATACGTGCCAAGTCATATTTGATTTTGAGGTAATTTTGAAAATGAAAAATCCCTCTATACCCCCTCTGACGACCCGACAATGTTTTCTGTTGACGAATTATTGCTATTCAGATAGACATAGATATTTTGCACCCTACTATGATGCGTGCCAAGTCATATTTTATTTTGAGGTAGTTTTGAAAATGAACAATCCCTCTATACCCCCTTTGACGACCCGACAATCATTTCTGTTGACGAATTATTGATATTCAGATAGAAATGGATATTCTGCACCCCACCATGATGCGTGCCAAGTCATATTTGATTTTTGAAGTCGGTTTGATAATGAAAAATCCCTCTATACCCCCTTTGACGACCCGACAATGATTTCTGTTGACCAATTATTGATATTTAGATAGAAATGGATATTCTGCACCCCACCATGATGCGTGCCAAGTCATATTTGATTTTTGAAGTCGTTTTGATAATGAAAAATCCCTCTATCCCCCTTTGACGACCCGACAATGATTTCTGTTGACGAATTATTGTTATTCAGATGGACATGAATACTTTGTACCCCACCATGATGCGTGCCAAGTCATATTTGATTTTTGAAGTCATTTTGATAATGAAAAATCCCTCTATACCCCCTTTGACGACCCGACAATGATTTCTGTTGACGAATTATTGTTATTCAGATGGACATGAATACTTTGTACCCCATCATGATGCGTGCCAACTCAAATTTGATTTTGGAAGTAATTTTGAAAATGATAAATCCCTCTATACCCCTCTGACGAACCGACAATGATTTCTGATAACGAATTATTGTTATTCAGACGGACATAGATATTTTGCACCCTACTATGATGCGTGCCAAGTCATATTTTATTTTGAAGTAATTTTGAAAATGAAAATTCCTATACCCCCTCTAACGACCCAACAATGATTTCTGTTGACGAATTATTGTTATTCAGATGGAAATGGATATTCTGCACCCCACCATGTAGCGGTACAAATCATATTTGATTTTGAGGTAATTTTGAAAATGAAAAATCCCTCTATTACCCCTATGACGACACGACGATGATTTCTGTTGACGAATTATTGTTAGTCTGATGTAAATGGATTTTCTGCACCCCATCATGATGCGTGCCAAGTCATATTAGATTTTTAGGTAATTTTGAAAATGAAAAATCCCTCTGTAGCCCCTCTGACGACCCGACAATGATTTCAGTTGACGAATTATTGTTATTAGGATGGAAATGGATATTTGGCACCCTACTATGATGCGTGCCAAGTCATATTTGATTTTGAGGTAATTTTGAAAATGAAAAATCCCTCTATTACCCCTATGACGACACGACAATGATTTCTGTTGACGAATTATTGTTAGTCTGATGTAAATGGATTTTCTGCACCTCATCATGATGCGTGCCAAGTCATATTTGATATTTTAGGTAATTTTGAAAATGAAAATTTCCTCTATACCCCCTCTGACGACCCGGCAATGATTTCTGTTGACGAATTATTGTTATTCGGATGGAAATCAATATTTTGCACCCTACTATGATGCGTGCTAAGTCATATTTGATTTTTGAAGTAATTTTGAAAATGAAAAATTCCTCTATACTCCCTCTGACGACCCGACAATGATTTCTGTTGAAGAGTTATTATTATTCGGATGAAAGTGAATATATTGCACCCTACTATGATGCGTGCCAAGTCATATTTGATTTTTGAAGTCATTTTAAAAATGAAAAATCCCTCTATACCCCCTCTGACGACCCAACAATGACTTCTGTTGACGAATTATTGTTATTCAGATGGACATGAATACTTTGTACCCCACCATGATGCGTGCCAACTCATATTTGATTTTGGAAGTAATTTTGAAAATGAAAAATCCCTCTATACCCCTCTGACGAACCGACAATGATTTCTGTTAACGAATTATTGTTATTCAGACGGACATAGATATTTTGCACCCTACTATGATGCGTGCCAAGTCATATTTTATTTTGAAGTAATTTTGATAATGAAATATCCTATACCCCCTCTAATGACCCAACAATGATTTCTGTTGACGAATTATTGTTATTCAGATGGAAATGGATATTCTGCACCCCACCATGTAGCTGTACAAGTCATAATTGATTTTTGAAGTAATTTTGAAAATGAAAAATCCCTCCATACCCCCTCTGACGACCCGACAATGATTTCTGTTGACGAATTATTGTTATTAGGATGGAAATGGATATTTGGCACCCTACCTATGATGCGTGCCAAGTCATATTTCATTTTGAGGTAATTTTGAAAATGAAAAATCCCTCTATAACCCCTATGACGACACTACAATGATTTCTGTTGACGAATTATTGACATTCAGATGCAAATGGATATTCTGCACCCCATCATGATGCGAGCCAAGTCGTATTAGATTTTTGAAGTGATTTTGAAAATGTAAAATACCTCTGTACACCTTCTTACGACCCGACAATGATTTCTGTTGACGAATTATTGTTATTCAGATGGACATGGATATTTTGCACCCTACTATGATGCGTGCCGAGTCATATTTGATTTTGAGGTAATTTTGAAAATGAAAAATCCCTGTATACCCCCTCTGACGACCCGACAATGATTTCTGTTGTCGAATTATTGTTATTCAGTTGGACATGGATATTTTGCACCCTACTATGATGTGTGCCGAGTCATATTTGATTTTGAGGTAACTTTGAAAATGAAAAATCCTATACCCCCTCATACGGCCCGACAATGATTTCTGTTGACGAATTATTGTTATTCAGATGGACATGGATATTTTGCACCCTACTATGATGCGTGCCGAGTCATATTTGATTTTGAGGTAACTTTGAAAATGAAAAATCCTATACCCCCTCATACGGCCCGACAATGATTTCTGTTGACGAATTATTGTTATTCAGATGGACATGGATACTTCACACCTCACCATGATGCGTGCCAACTCATATTCGATTATTGAAGTAATTTTGAAAATGAAAAATCCCTCTATACCCCATCTGACGACCCGACAATGATTTCTGTCAATGAATTATTGTTATTCAGATGGACATGGATATGTTGCACACCACCATGATGCGTGCCAATTCATATTAGATTTTTGAAGTAATTTTGAATATGAAAAATCCCTCAATACCCCATCTGACGACCCGACAATGATTTCTGTCAATGAATTATTGTTATTCAGATGGACATGGATATGTTGCACACCACCATGATGCGTGCCAATTCATATTAGATTTTTGAAGTAATTTTGAAAATGAAAAATCCCCCTATACCTCCTCTGACAACCCGGCAATGATTTCTGTTGACGAATTTCTGTTATTCAGATGGAAATAGATATTCTGCAGCCCACTATGTTGCGGGTAAAGTCATATTTGATATTTTAGGTAATTTTGAAAATGAACAATCCCTCTATACCCCCTTTGACGACCCGACAATCATTTCTGTTGTCGAATTATTGTTATTCAGATAGAAATGGATATTCTTCACCCCACCATGATGCGTGCCAAGTCATATTTGATTCTTGAAGTCGTTTTGATAATGAGAAATCACTCTATACCCCCTCTGACGACCCGAAAATGATTTCTGTTAACGAATTATTGTTATTGAGATGGACAAGGATATGTTGCACACCACCATGATGCGTGCCAAGTCATATTTGATTTTTGAGGTAATTTTGAAAATGAAAAATCCCTCTATACCCCCTCTGACGACCCGACAATGATTTCTGTCGACGAATTATTGTTATTTAGATGGACATGGATATGTTGCACACCACCATGATGCGTGCCAAGTCATATATGATTTTGAGGTAATTTTGAAAATGAAAAATCCCTCTATACCCCCTCTGACGACCCGACAATGATTTCTGTTGACGAATTATTATTATTCAGATGGAAATGGATATTCTGCACCCCACCATGATGCGTGCCAAGTCATATAGTAATTTTGAAAATGAAAAATCCCTCTATACCCCTCTGACGAACCGACAATGATTTCTGTTAACGAATTATTGTTATTCAGATGGACAAAGATATTTTGCACCCTACTATGATGCGTGCCAAGTCATATTTTATTTTGAGGTAATTTTGAAAATTAAAAATCCCTCTATTACCCCTATGACGACACGACAATTATTTCTGTTGACGAAATATTGTTATTCATATGTAATTGGATATTCTGCACCCCACCATGTAGCGGTCCAAGTCATATTTGATTTTTGAAGTAATTTTGAAAATGAAAAATCCCTCTATACCCCCTCTGACGACCCGACAATGATTTCTGTTATCGAATAATGTTCATTCAGATGAACATGGCTATTTGGCACCCTACTATAATGCGTGCCAAGTCATATTTGATTTTGAGGTAATTTTGAAAATTAAAAATCCCTCTATTACCCCTATGACGACACGACAATGATTTCTGTTGACGAAATATTGTCATTCATATGTAATTGGATATTCTGCACCCCATCGTGATGCGTGCCAAGTTATATTAAATTTTTGAAGTAATTTTGAATATGAAAAATCCCTCAATACCCCATCTGACGACCCGAAAATGATTTCTGTCAACGAATCATTGTTATTCAGATGGACATGGATATGTTGCACACCATCATGATGCGTGCCAATTCATATTAGATTTTTGAAGTAATTTTGAAAATGAAAAATCCCCCTATACCTCCTCTGACAACCCGGCAATGATTTCTGTTGACGAATTTCTGTTATTCAGATGGAAATAGATATTCTGCAGCCCACCATGTTGCGGGTCAAGTCATATTTGATATTTTAGGTAATTTTGAAAATGAGAAATCCCTCTGTACCCCCTCTGACGACCCGACAATGATTTCAGTTGAAGAATTATTGTTATTAGGATGGAAATGAATATTTTGCACCCTACTATGATGCGTGCCAAGTCATATTTGATTTTTGAAGTAATTTTGAAAATGAAAAATCCCTCTATATCTCCTCTGACAACCCGGCAATGATTTTTGTTGACGAATTATTGTTATTCAAATGAAAATAGATATTCTGCACCCCATCATGATTCGTGCCAAGTCATATTAGATTTTTGAAGTGATTTTGAAAATGTAAAATCCCTCTGTACACTTTCTTACGACCCGACAATGATTTCTGTTGACGAATTATTGTTATTCAGATGGACATTCGTGCCGAGTCATATTTGATTTTGAGGTAATTTTGAAAATGAAAAATCCCTCTATACCCCCTCTGACGACCCGACAATGATTTCTGTTGTCGAATTATTGTTATTTAGTTGGACAAGGATATTTTGCACCCTACTATGATGTGTGCCAAGTCATATTTGATTTTTGAGGTAACTTTGAAAATGAAAAATCCTATACCCCTTCATACGACCCGACAATGATTTCTGTTGACGAATTATTGTTATTCAAATGAAAATAGATATTCTGCACCCCATCATGATGCGTGCCAAGTCATATTAGATATTTGAAGTAATTTTGAATATGAAAAATCCCTCAATACCCCATCTGACGACCCGACAATGATTTCTGTCAACGAATTATTGTTATTCAGATGGACATGGATATGATGCACACCACCATGATGCGTGCCAACTCATATTTGATTTTTGAAGTAATTTTGAAAATGAAAAATCCCTCTATACCCCTCTGACGAACCGACAATGATTTCTGTTAACGAATTATTGTTATTCAGATGGACATAGATATTTTGCACCCTACTGTGATGCGTGCCAAGTCATATTTTATTTTGAGGTAATTTTGAAAATTAAAAATCCCTCTATTACCCCGATGACGACACGACAATGATTTCTGTTGACGAAATATTGTTATTCATAGGTAATTGGATATTCTGCACCCCACCATGTAGCGGTCCAAGTCATATTTGATTTTTGAAGTAATTTTGAAAATGAGAAATCCCTCTATACCCCCTTTGACGACCCGAATATCATTTCTGTTGACGAATTAGTGTTATTCAGACAGAAATGGATATTCTTTCCCCCACCATGATGCGTGCCAAGTCATATTTGATTTTTGAAGTCGTTTTGATAATGAGAAATCACTCTATATTCCCTCTGACGACCCGAAAATGATTTCTGTTAACGAAATATTGTTATTCAGATGGACATGGATATGTTGCACACCACCATGATGCGTGCCAAGTCATATTTGATTTTTGAGGTAATTTTGAAAATGAAAAATCCCTCTATACCCCCTCTGACGACCCGACAATGATTTCTGTCGACGAATTATTGTTACTTAGATGGACATGGATATGTTGCACACCACCATGATGCGTGCCAAGTCATATATGATTTTGAGGTAATTTTGAAAATGAAAAATCCCTCTATACCCCCTCTGACGACACGACAATGATTTCTGTTGACGAATTATTATTATTCAGATGGAAATGGATATTCTGCACCCCACCATGATGCGTGCCAAGTCATATAGTAATTTTGAAAATGAAAAATCCCTCTATACCCCTCTGACGAACCGACAATGATTTCTGTTAACGAATTATTGTTATTCAGATGGACAAAGATATTTTGCACCCTACTATGATGCGTGCCAAGTCATATTTTATTTTGAGGTAATTTTGAAAATTGAAAATCCCTCTATTACCCCTATGACGACACGACAATGATTTCTGTTATCGAATAATGTTCATTCAGATGAACATGGATATTTGGCACCCTACTATAATGCGTGCCAAGTCATATTTGATTTTGAGGTAATTTTGAAAATAAAAAATCCCTCTATTACCCCTATGACGACACGACAATGATTTCTGTTGACGAAATATTGTCATTCATATGTAATTGGATATTCTGCACCCCATCGTGATGCGTGCCAAGTTATATTAAATTTTTGAAGTAATTTTGAATATGAAAAATCCCTCAATACCCCATCTGACGACCCGACAATGATTTTTGTCAACGAATCATTGTTATTCAGATGGACATGGATATGTTGCACACCACCCTGATGCGTGCCAATTCATATTAGATTTTTGAAGTAATTTTGAAAATGAAAAATCCCCCTATACCTCCTCTGACAACCCGGCAATGATTTCAGTTGACGAATTATTGTTATTAGGATGGAAATGAATATTTTGCACCCTACTATGATGCGTGCCAAGTCATATTTGATTTTTGAAGTGATTTGGAAAATGAAAAATCCCTCTATATCTCCTCTGACAACCCGGCAATGATTTTTGTTGACGAATTATTGTTATTCAGATGGAAATAGATATTCTGCAGCCCACCATGTTGCGGGTCAAGTCATATTTGATATTTTAGGTAATTTTGAAAATGAAAAATCCCTCTGTACCCCCTCTGACGACCCGACAATGATTTCAGTTGACGAATTATTGTTATTCAGATGGAAATAGATATTCTGCACCCCACCATGTTGCCTGCCAAGTCATAATTGATATTTTAGGAAACTTTAAAAATGAAAAATTCCTCTATACCCCCTCTGACGACCCGACAATGATTTCTGTTGACGAATTATTGTTATTCGGATGGAAATCAATATTTTGCACCCTACTATGATGCGTGCCAAGTCATATTTGATTTTTGAAGTAATTTTGAAAATGTAAAATCCCTCTATACTCCCTCTGACGACCCGACAATGATTTCTGTTGACGAATTATTGTTATTCAGATGGACATGGATACTTTGCACCTCACCATGATGCGTGCCAACTCATATTCGATTATTGAAGTAATTTTGAAAATGAAAAATCCCTCTATACCCCATCTGACGACCCGACAATGATTTCTGTTATCGAATAGAGTTTATTCAGATGGACATGGATATTTGGCACCCTACAATGATGCGTGCCAAGTCATATTTGATTTTGAGGTAATTTTGAAAATGAAAAATCCCTCTATTACCCCTTTGACGACACTACAATGATTTTTGTTGACGAATTATTGTTATTCAGATGGAAATAGATATTCTGCACCCCATCATGATGCGTGCCAAGTCATATTAGATTTTTGAAGTGATTTTGAAAATGTAAAATCCCTCTGTACACCTTCTTACGACCCGACAATGATTTCTGTTGACGAATTATTGTTATTCAGATGGACATGCGTGCCGAGTCATATTTGATTTTGAGGTATTTTTGAAAATGAAAAATCCCTCTATACCCCCTCTGACGACCAGACAATGATTTCTGTTGTCGAATTATTGTTATTTAGTTGGACAAGGATATTTTGCACCCTACTATGATGTGTGCCAAGTCATATTTGATTTTTGAGGTAACTTTGAAAATGAAAAATCCTATACCCCTTCATACGACCCGACAATGATTTCTGTTGACGAATTATTGTTATTCAAATGAAAATGGATATTCTGCACCCCATCATGATGCGTGCCAAGTCATATTAAATTTTTGAAGTAATTTTGAATATGAAAAATCCCTCAATACCCCATCTGACGACCCGACAATGATTTTTGTCAACGAATCATTGTTATTCAGATGGACATGGATATGTTGCACACCACCCTGATGCGTGCCAATTCATATTAGATTTTTGAAGTAATTTTGAAAATGAAAAATCCCCCTATACCTCCTCTGACAACCCGGCAATGATTTCAGTTGACGAATTATTGTTATTAGGATGGAAATGAATATTTTGCACCCTACTATGATGCGTGCCAAGTCATATTTGATTTTTGAAGTGATTTGGAAAATGAAAAATCCCTCTATATCTCCTCTGACAACCCGGCAATGATTTTTGTTGACGAATTATTGTTATTCAGATGGAAATAGATATTCTGCAGCCCACCATGTTGCGGGTCAAGTCATATTTGATATTTTAGGTAATTTTGAAAATGAAAAATCCCTCTGTACCCCCTCTGACGACCCGACAATGATTTCAGTTGACGAATTATTGTTATTAGGATGGAAATGAATATTTTGCACCCTACTATGATGCGTGCCAAGTCATATTTGATTTTTGAAGTAATTTTGAAAATGAAAAATCCCTCTATATCTCCTCTGACAACCCGGCAATGATTTTTGTTGACGAATTATTGTTATTCAGATGGAAATAGATATTCTGCACCCCACCATGTTGCCTGCCAAGTCATAATTGATATTTTAGGAAACTTTAAAAATGAAAAATTCCTCTATACCCCCTCTGACGACCCGACAATGATTTCTGTTGACGAATTATTGTTATTCGGATGGAAATCAATATTTTGCACCCTACTATGATGCGTGCCAAGTCATATTTGATTTTTGAAGTAATTTTGAAAATGTAAAATCCCTCTATACTCCCTCTGACGACCCGACAATGATTTCTGTTGACGAATTATTGTTATTCAGATGGACATGGATACTTTGCACCTCACCATGATGCGTGCCAACTCATATTCGATTATTGAAGTAATTTTGAAAATGAAAAATCCCTCTATACCCCATCTGACGACCCGACAATGATTTCTGTTATCGAATAGAGTTTATTCAGATGGACATGGATATTTGGCACCCTACTATGATGCGTGCCAAGTCATATTTGATTTTGAGGTAATTTTGAAAATGAAAAATCCCTCTATTACCCCTTTGACGACACTACAATGATTTTTGTTGACGAATTATTGTTATTCAGATGGAAATAGATATTCTGCACCCCATCATGATGCGTGCCAAGTCATATTAGATTTTTGAAGTGATTTTGAAAATGTAAAATCCCTCTGTACACCTTCTTACGACCCGACAATGATTTCTGTTGACGAATTATTGTTATTCAGATGGACATGCGTGCCGAGTCATATTTGATTTTGAGGTAATTTTGAAAATGAAAAATCCCTCTATACCCCCTCTGACGACCAGACAATGATTTCTGTTGTCGAATTATTGTTATTTAGTTGGACAAGGATATTTTGCACCCTACTATGATGTGTGCCAAGTCATATTTGATTTTTGAGGTAACTTTGAAAATGAAAAATCCTATACCCCTTCATACGACCCGACAATGATTTCTGTTGACGAATTATTGTTATTCAAATGAAAATGGATATTCTGCACCCCATCATGATGCGTGCCAAGTCATATTAGATTTTTGAAGTAATTTTGATAATGAAAAATCCCTCTATACCCCCTCTGACGAACCGACAATGATTTCTGTTATCGAGTAATGTTAATTCAGATAAACAAGGATATTAGGCACCCTACTATGATACGTGCCAAGTCATATTTGATTTTGAGGTAATTTTGAAAATGAAAAATCCCTCTATACCCCCTCTGACGACCCGACAATGTTTTCTGTTGACGAATTATTGCTATTCAGATAGACATAGATATTTTGCACCCTACTATGATGCGTGCCAAGTCATATTTTATTTTGAGGTAGTTTTGAAAATGAACAATCCCTCTATACCCCCTTTGACGACCCGACAATCATTTCTGTTGACGAATTATTGATATTCAGATAGAAATGGATATTCTGCACCCCACCATGATGCGTGCCAAGTCATATTTGATTTTTGAAGTCGGTTTGATAATGAAAAATCCCTCTATACCCCCTTTGACGACCCGACAATGATTTCTGTTGACCAATTATTGATATTTAGATAGAAATGGATATTCTGCACCCCACCATGATGCGTGCCAAGTCATATTTGATTTTTGAAGTCGTTTTGATAATGAAAAATCCCTCTATCCCCCTTTGACGACCCGACAATGATTTCTGTTGACGAATTATTGTTATTCAGATGGACATGAATACTTTGTACCCCACCATGATGCGTGCCAAGTCATATTTGATTTTTGAAGTCATTTTGATAATGAAAAATCCCTCTATACCCCCTTTGACGACCCGACAATGATTTCTGTTGACGAATTATTGTTATTCAGATGGACATGAATACTTTGTACCCCATCATGATGCGTGCCAACTCAAATTTGATTTTGGAAGTAATTTTGAAAATGATAAATCCCTCTATACCCCTCTGACGAACCGACAATGATTTCTGATAACGAATTATTGTTATTCAGACGGACATAGATATTTTGCACCCTACTATGATGCGTGCCAAGTCATATTTTATTTTGAAGTAATTTTGAAAATGAAAATTCCTATACCCCCTCTAACGACCCAACAATGATTTCTGTTGACGAATTATTGTTATTCAGATGGAAATGGATATTCTGCACCCCACCATGTAGCGGTACAAATCATATTTGATTTTGAGGTAATTTTGAAAATGAAAAATCCCTCTATTACCCCTATGACGACACGACGATGATTTCTGTTGACGAATTATTGTTAGTCTGATGTAAATGGATTTTCTGCACCCCATCATGATGCGTGCCAAGTCATATTAGATTTTTAGGTAATTTTGAAAATGAAAAATCCCTCTGTAGCCCCTCTGACGACCCGACAATGATTTCAGTTGACGAATTATTGTTATTAGGATGGAAATGGATATTTGGCACCCTACTATGATGCGTGCCAAGTCATATTTGATTTTGAGGTAATTTTGAAAATGAAAAATCCCTCTATTACCCCTATGACGACACGACAATGATTTCTGTTGACGAATTATTGTTAGTCTGATGTAAATGGATTTTCTGCACCTCATCATGATGCGTGCCAAGTCATATTTGATATTTTAGGTAATTTTGAAAATGAAAATTTCCTCTATACCCCCTCTGACGACCCGGCAATGATTTCTGTTGACGAATTATTGTTATTCGGATGGAAATCAATATTTTGCACCCTACTATGATGCGTGCTAAGTCATATTTGATTTTTGAAGTAATTTTGAAAATGAAAAATTCCTCTATACTCCCTCTGACGACCCGACAATGATTTCTGTTGAAGAGTTATTATTATTCGGATGAAAGTGAATATATTGCACCCTACTATGATGCGTGCCAAGTCATATTTGATTTTTGAAGTCATTTTAAAAATGAGAAATCCCTCTATACCCCCTCTGACGACCCAACAATGACTTCTGTTGACGAATTATTGTTATTCAGATGGACATGAATACTTTGTACCCCACCATGATGCGTGCCAACTCATATTTGATTTTGGAAGTAATTTTGAAAATGAAAAATCCCTCTATACCCCTCTGACGAACCGACAATGATTTCTGTTAACGAATTATTGTTATTCAGACGGACATAGATATTTTGCACCCTACTATGATGCGTGCCAAGTCATATTTTATTTTGAAGTAATTTTGATAATGAAATATCCTATACCCCCTCTAATGACCCAACAATGATTTCTGTTGACGAATTATTGTTATTCAGATGGAAATGGATATTCTGCACCCCACCATGTAGCTGTACAAGTCATAATTGATTTTTGAAGTAATTTTGAAAATGAAAAATCCCTCCATACCCCCTCTGACGACCCGACAATGATTTCTGTTGACGAATTATTGTTATTAGGATGGAAATGGATATTTGGCACCCTACCTATGATGCGTGCCAAGTCATATTTCATTTTGAGGTAATTTTGAAAATGAAAAATCCCTCTATAACCCCTATGACGACACTACAATGATTTCTGTTGACGAATTATTGACATTCAGATGCAAATGGATATTCTGCACCCCATCATGATGCGAGCCAAGTCGTATTAGATTTTTGAAGTGATTTTGAAAATGTAAAATACCTCTGTACACCTTCTTACGACCCGACAATGATTTCTGTTGACGAATTATTGTTATTCAGATGGACATGGATATTTTGCACCCTACTATGATGCGTGCCGAGTCATATTTGATTTTGAGGTAATTTTGAAAATGAAAAATCCCTGTATACCCCCTCTGACGACCCGACAATGATTTCTGTTGTCGAATTATTGTTATTCAGTTGGACATGGATATTTTGCACCCTACTATGATGTGTGCCGAGTCATATTTGATTTTGAGGTAACTTTGAAAATGAAAAATCCTATACCCCCTCATACGGCCCGACAATGATTTCTGTTGACGAATTATTGTTATTCAGATGGACATGGATATTTTGCACCCTACTATGATGCGTGCCGAGTCATATTTGATTTTGAGGTAACTTTGAAAATGAAAAATCCTATACCCCCTCATACGGCCCGACAATGATTTCTGTTGACGAATTATTGTTATTCAGATGGACATGGATACTTCACACCTCACCATGATGCGTGCCAACTCATATTCGATTATTGAAGTAATTTTGAAAATGAAAAATCCCTCTATACCCCATCTGACGACCCGACAATGATTTCTGTCAATGAATTATTGTTATTCAGATGGACATGGATATGTTGCACACCACCATGATGCGTGCCAATTCATATTAGATTTTTGAAGTAATTTTGAATATGAAAAATCCCTCAATACCCCATCTGACGACCCGACAATGATTTCTGTCAATGAATTATTGTTATTCAGATGGACATGGATATGTTGCACACCACCATGATGCGTGCCAATTCATATTAGATTTTTGAAGTAATTTTGAAAATGAAAAATCCCCCTATACCTCCTCTGACAACCCGGCAATGATTTCTGTTGACGAATTTCTGTTATTCAGATGGAAATAGATATTCTGCAGCCCACTATGTTGCGGGTAAAGTCATATTTGATATTTTAGGTAATTTTGAAAATGAACAATCCCTCTATACCCCCTTTGACGACCCGACAATCATTTCTGTTGTCGAATTATTGTTATTCAGATAGAAATGGATATTCTTCACCCCACCATGATGCGTGCCAAGTCATATTTGATTCTTGAAGTCGTTTTGATAATGAGAAATCACTCTATACCCCCTCTGACGACCCGAAAATGATTTCTGTTAACGAATTATTGTTATTGAGATGGACAAGGATATGTTGCACACCACCATGATGCGTGCCAAGTCATATTTGATTTTTGAGGTAATTTTGAAAATGAAAAATCCCTCTATACCCCCTCTGACGACCCGACAATGATTTCTATCGACGAATTATTGTTATTTAGATGGACATGGATATGTTGCACACCACCATGATGCGTGCCAAGTCATATATGATTTTGAGGTAATTTTGAAAATGAAAAATCCCTCTATACCCCCTCTGACGACCCGACAATGATTTCTGTTGACGAATTATTATTATTCAGATGGAAATGGATATTCTGCACCCCACCATGATGCGTGCCAAGTCATATAGTAATTTTGAAAATGAAAAATCCCTCTATACCCCTCTGACGAACCGACAATGATTTCTGTTAACGAATTATTGTTATTCAGATGGACAAAGATATTTTGCACCCTACTATGATGCGTGCCAAGTCATATTTTATTTTGAGGTAATTTTGAAAATTAAAAATCCCTCTATTACCCCTATGACGACACGACAATTATTTCTGTTGACGAAATATTGTTATTCATATGTAATTGGATATTCTGCACCCCACCATGTAGCGGTCCAAGTCATATTTGATTTTTGAAGTAATTTTGAAAATGAAAAATCCCTCTATACCCCCTCTGACGACCCGACAATGATTTCTGTTATCGAATAATGTTCATTCAGATGAACATGGCTATTTGGCACCCTACTATAATGCGTGCCAAGTCATATTTGATTTTGAGGTAATTTTGAAAATTAAAAATCCCTCTATTACCCCTATGACGACACGACAATGATTTCTGTTGACGAAATATTGTCATTCATATGTAATTGGATATTCTGCACCCCATCGTGATGCGTGCCAAGTTATATTAAATTTTTGAAGTAATTTTGAATATGAAAAATCCCTCAATACCCCATCTGACGACCCGAAAATGATTTCTGTCAACGAATCATTGTTATTCAGATGGACATGGATATGTTGCACACCATCATGATGCGTGCCAATTCATATTAGATTTTTGAAGTAATTTTGAAAATGAAAAATCCCCCTATACCTCCTCTGACAACCCGGCAATGATTTCTGTTGACGAATTTCTGTTATTCAGATGGAAATAGATATTCTGCAGCCCACCATGTTGCGGGTCAAGTCATATTTGATATTTTAGGTAATTTTGAAAATGAGAAATCCCTCTGTACCCCCTCTGACGACCCGACAATGATTTCAGTTGAAGAATTATTGTTATTAGGATGGAAATGAATATTTTGCACCCTACTATGATGCGTGCCAAGTCATATTTGATTTTTGAAGTAATTTTGAAAATGAAAAATCCCTCTATATCTCCTCTGACAACCCGGCAATGATTTTTGTTGACGAATTATTGTTATTCAAATGAAAATAGATATTCTGCACCCCATCATGATTCGTGCCAAGTCATATTAGATTTTTGAAGTGATTTTGAAAATGTAAAATCCCTCTGTACACTTTCTTACGACCCGACAATGATTTCTGTTGACGAATTATTGTTATTCAGATGGACATTCGTGCCGAGTCATATTTGATTTTGAGGTAATTTTGAAAATGAAAAATCCCTCTATACCCCCTCTGACGACCCGACAATGATTTCTGTTGTCGAATTATTGTTATTTAGTTGGACAAGGATATTTTGCACCCTACTATGATGTGTGCCAAGTCATATTTGATTTTTGAGGTAACTTTGAAAATGAAAAATCCTATACCCCTTCATACGACCCGACAATGATTTCTGTTGACGAATTATTGTTATTCAAATGAAAATAGATATTCTGCACCCCATCATGATGCGTGCCAAGTCATATTAGATATTTGAAGTAATTTTGAATATGAAAAATCCCTCAATACCCCATCTGACGACCCGACAATGATTTCTGTCAACGAATTATTGTTATTCAGATGGACATGGATATGATGCACACCACCATGATGCGTGCCAACTCATATTTGATTTTTGAAGTAATTTTGAAAATGAAAAATCCCTCTATACCCCTCTGACGAACCGACAATGATTTCTGTTAACGAATTATTGTTATTCAGATGGACATAGATATTTTGCACCCTACTGTGATGCGTGCCAAGTCATATTTTATTTTGAGGTAATTTTGAAAATTAAAAATCCCTCTATTACCCCGATGACGACACGACAATGATTTCTGTTGACGAAATATTGTTATTCATAGGTAATTGGATATTCTGCACCCCACCATGTAGCGGTCCAAGTCATATTTGATTTTTGAAGTAATTTTGAAAATGAGAAATCCCTCTATACCCCCTTTGACGACCCGAATATCATTTCTGTTGACGAATTAGTGTTATTCAGACAGAAATGGATATTCTTTCCCCCACCATGATGCGTGCCAAGTCATATTTGATTTTTGAAGTCGTTTTGATAATGAGAAATCACTCTATATTCCCTCTGACGACCCGAAAATGATTTCTGTTAACGAAATATTGTTATTCAGATGGACATGGATATGTTGCACACCACCATGATGCGTGCCAAGTCATATTTGATTTTTGAGGTAATTTTGAAAATGAAAAATCCCTCTATACCCCCTCTGACGACCCGACAATGATTTCTGTCGACGAATTATTGTTACTTAGATGGACATGGATATGTTGCACACCACCATGATGCGTGCCAAGTCATATATGATTTTGAGGTAATTTTGAAAATGAAAAATCCCTCTATACCCCCTCTGACGACACGACAATGATTTCTGTTGACGAATTATTATTATTCAGATGGAAATGGATATTCTGCACCCCACCATGATGCGTGCCAAGTCATATAGTAATTTTGAAAATGAAAAATCCCTCTATACCCCTCTGACGAACCGACAATGATTTCTGTTAACGAATTATTGTTATTCAGATGGACAAAGATATTTTGCACCCTACTATGATGCGTGCCAAGTCATATTTTATTTTGAGGTAATTTTGAAAATTGAAAATCCCTCTATTACCCCTATGACGACACGACAATGATTTCTGTTATCGAATAATGTTCATTCAGATGAACATGGATATTTGGCACCCTACTATAATGCGTGCCAAGTCATATTTGATTTTGAGGTAATTTTGAAAATAAAAAATCCCTCTATTACCCCTATGACGACACGACAATGATTTCTGTTGACGAAATATTGTCATTCATATGTAATTGGATATTCTGCACCCCATCGTGATGCGTGCCAAGTTATATTAAATTTTTGAAGTAATTTTGAATATGAAAAATCCCTCAATACCCCATCTGACGACCCGACAATGATTTTTGTCAACGAATCATTGTTATTCAGATGGACATGGATATGTTGCACACCACCCTGATGCGTGCCAATTCATATTAGATTTTTGAAGTAATTTTGAAAATGAAAAATCCCCCTATACCTCCTCTGACAACCCGGCAATGATTTCAGTTGACGAATTATTGTTATTAGGATGGAAATGAATATTTTGCACCCTACTATGATGCGTGCCAAGTCATATTTGATTTTTGAAGTGATTTGGAAAATGAAAAATCCCTCTATATCTCCTCTGACAACCCGGCAATGATTTTTGTTGACGAATTATTGTTATTCAGATGGAAATAGATATTCTGCAGCCCACCATGTTGCGGGTCAAGTCATATTTGATATTTTAGGTAATTTTGAAAATGAAAAATCCCTCTGTACCCCCTCTGACGACCCGACAATGATTTCAGTTGACGAATTATTGTTATTCAGATGGAAATAGATATTCTGCACCCCACCATGTTGCCTGCCAAGTCATAATTGATATTTTAGGAAACTTTAAAAATGAAAAATTCCTCTATACCCCCTCTGACGACCCGACAATGATTTCTGTTGACGAATTATTGTTATTCGGATGGAAATCAATATTTTGCACCCTACTATGATGCGTGCCAAGTCATATTTGATTTTTGAAGTAATTTTGAAAATGTAAAATCCCTCTATACTCCCTCTGACGACCCGACAATGATTTCTGTTGACGAATTATTGTTATTCAGATGGACATGGATACTTTGCACCTCACCATGATGCGTGCCAACTCATATTCGATTATTGAAGTAATTTTGAAAATGAAAAATCCCTCTATACCCCATCTGACGACCCGACAATGATTTCTGTTATCGAATAGAGTTTATTCAGATGGACATGGATATTTGGCACCCTACTATGATGCGTGCCAAGTCATATTTGATTTTGAGGTAATTTTGAAAATGAAAAATCCCTCTATTACCCCTTTGACGACACTACAATGATTTTTGTTGACGAATTATTGTTATTCAGATGGAAATAGATATTCTGCACCCCATCATGATGCGTGCCAAGTCATATTAGATTTTTGAAGTGATTTTGAAAATGTAAAATCCCTCTGTACACCTTCTTACGACCCGACAATGATTTCTGTTGACGAATTATTGTTATTCAGATGGACATGCGTGCCGAGTCATATTTGATTTTGAGGTATTTTTGAAAATGAAAAATCCCTCTATACCCCCTCTGACGACCAGACAATGATTTCTGTTGTCGAATTATTGTTATTTAGTTGGACAAGGATATTTTGCACCCTACTATGATGTGTGCCAAGTCATATTTGATTTTTGAGGTAACTTTGAAAATGAAAAATCCTATACCCCTTCATACGACCCGACAATGATTTCTGTTGACGAATTATTGTTATTCAAATGAAAATGGATATTCTGCACCCCATCATGATGCGTGCCAAGTCATATTAAATTTTTGAAGTAATTTTGAATATGAAAAATCCCTCAATACCCCATCTGACGACCCGACAATGATTTTTGTCAACGAATCATTGTTATTCAGATGGACATGGATATGTTGCACACCACCCTGATGCGTGCCAATTCATATTAGATTTTTGAAGTAATTTTGAAAATGAAAAATCCCCCTATACCTCCTCTGACAACCCGGCAATGATTTCAGTTGACGAATTATTGTTATTAGGATGGAAATGAATATTTTGCACCCTACTATGATGCGTGCCAAGTCATATTTGATTTTTGAAGTGATTTGGAAAATGAAAAATCCCTCTATATCTCCTCTGACAACCCGGCAATGATTTTTGTTGACGAATTATTGTTATTCAGATGGAAATAGATATTCTGCAGCCCACCATGTTGCGGGTCAAGTCATATTTGATATTTTAGGTAATTTTGAAAATGAAAAATCCCTCTGTACCCCCTCTGACGACCCGACAATGATTTCAGTTGACGAATTATTGTTATTAGGATGGAAATGAATATTTTGCACCCTACTATGATGCGTGCCAAGTCATATTTGATTTTTGAAGTAATTTTGAAAATGAAAAATCCCTCTATATCTCCTCTGACAACCCGGCAATGATTTTTGTTGACGAATTATTGTTATTCAGATGGAAATAGATATTCTGCACCCCACCATGTTGCCTGCCAAGTCATAATTGATATTTTAGGAAACTTTAAAAATGAAAAATTCCTCTATACCCCCTCTGACGACCCGACAATGATTTCTGTTGACGAATTATTGTTATTCGGATGGAAATCAATATTTTGCACCCTACTATGATGCGTGCCAAGTCATATTTGATTTTTGAAGTAATTTTGAAAATGTAAAATCCCTCTATACTCCCTCTGACGACCCGACAATGATTTCTGTTGACGAATTATTGTTATTCAGATGGACATGGATACTTTGCACCTCACCATGATGCGTGCCAACTCATATTCGATTATTGAAGTAATTTTGAAAATGAAAAATCCCTCTATACCCCATCTGACGACCCGACAATGATTTCTGTTATCGAATAGAGTTTATTCAGATGGACATGGATATTTGGCACCCTACTATGATGCGTGCCAAGTCATATTTGATTTTGAGGTAATTTTGAAAATGAAAAATCCCTCTATTACCCCTTTGACGACACTACAATGATTTTTGTTGACGAATTATTGTTATTCAGATGGAAATAGATATTCTGCACCCCATCATGATGCGTGCCAAGTCATATTAGATTTTTGAAGTGATTTTGAAAATGTAAAATCCCTCTGTACACCTTCTTACGACCCGACAATGATTTCTGTTGACGAATTATTGTTATTCAGATGGACATGCGTGCCGAGTCATATTTGATTTTGAGGTAATTTTGAAAATGAAAAATCCCTCTATACCCCCTCTGACGACCAGACAATGATTTCTGTTGTCGAATTATTGTTATTTAGTTGGACAAGGATATTTTGCACCCTACTATGATGTGTGCCAAGTCATATTTGATTTTTGAGGTAACTTTGAAAATGAAAAATCCTATACCCCTTCATACGACCCGACAATGATTTCTGTTGACGAATTATTGTTATTCAAATGAAAATGGATATTCTGCACCCCATCATGATGCGTGCCAAGTCATATTAGATTTTTGAAGTAATTTTGAAATTGAAAAATCCCCCTATACCTCCTCTGACAACCCGGCAATGATTTCTGTTGACGAATTTCTGTTATTCAGATGGAAATAGATATTCTGCAGCCCACAATGATTTCGGTAGACGAATTATTGTTATTAGGATGGAAATGAATATTTTGCACCTTACTATGATGCGTGCCAAGTCATATTTGATTTTCTAAGTAATTTTGAAAATGAACAATCCCTCTATACCCCCTTTGACGACCCTACAATGATTTCTGTTGACGAATTATTGTTATTCAAATAGAAATGGATATTCTTCACCCCACCATGATGCGAGCCAAGTCATATTTGATTTTTGAAGTCGTTTTGATAATGAAAAATCCCTCTATACCCCCTCTGATGACCCGACAATGATTTCTGTTATCAAATAAAGTTTATTCATATGGACATGGATATTTGGCACCCTACTATGATGCGTGCCAAGTCATATTTTATTTTGAGGTAATTTTGAAAATGAAAAATCCTATACCCCCTCTAACGACCCGACAATGACTTCTGTTGACGGATAATTGTTATACAGATGGAAATGGATATTCTGCACCCCACCATGTAGCGGTCCAAGTCATATTTGATTTTGGAAGTAATTTTGAAAATGAAAAATCCCTCTATACCCCCTTTGACGACCCGACAATGATTTCTGTTGACGAATTATTGTTATTCAGATAGAAATGGATATTCTGCACCCCATCATGATGCGTGCCAAGTCATATTTGATTTTTGTAGTCGTTTTGATAATGAAAAATCCCTCTATACCCCCTCTGACGACCCGACAATGATTTCTGCTGACGAATTATTGATATTCAGATGGACATGAATACTTTGTACCCCACCATGATGCGTGCCAACTCATATTTGATTTTTGAAGTAATTTTGAAAATGAAAAATCCCTCTATACCCCTCTGACGAACCGACAATGATTTCTGTTAACGAATTATTGTTATTCAGATGGACATAGATATTTTGCACCCTACTGTGATGCGTGCCAAGTCATATTTTATTTTGAGGTAATTTTGAAAGTGAAAAATCCTATACCCCCTCTTACGACCCGACAATGATATCTGTTGACGAATTATTGTTATTCAAATGAAAATGGATATTCTGCACCTCACCATGATGCGTGCCAACTCATATTCGATTATTGAAGTAATTTTGAAAATGAAAAATCCCTCTATACCTTATCTGACGACCCGACAATGATGTCTGATATCGAATAAAGTTTATTCAGATGGTCATGGATATTTGGCACCCTACTATGATGCGTGCCAAGTCATATTTGATTTTGATTTAATTTTGAAAATGAAAAATCCCTCTATTACCCCTATGACGACACTACAATGATTTCTGTTGACGAATTATTGTTATTCAGATGTAAATGGATATTCTGCACCCCATCATGATGCGTGCCAAGTCATATTAGATTTTTGAAGTAATTTTGAATATGAAAAATCCCTCAATATCCCATCTGACGACCCGACAATGATTTCTGTCAACGAATTATTGTTATTCAGATGGACATGGATATGTTGCACACCACCATGATGCGTGCCAAGTCATATTAGATTTTTGAAGTAATTTTGAAAATGAAAAATCCCCCTATACCTCCTCTGACAACCCGGCAATGATTTTGGTTGACGAATTATTGTTATTAGGATGGAAATGAGTATTTTGCACCCTACTATGATGCGTGCCAAGTCATATTTGATTTTTGAAGTAATTTTGAAAATGAACAATCCCTCTATACCCCCTTTGACGACCCGACAATGATTTCTGTTGACGAATTTCTGTTATTCAGATGGAAATAGATATTCTGCAGCGCACCATGTTGCGGATCAAGTCATATTTGATATTTTAGGTAATTTTGAAAATGAAAAATCCCTCTGTACCCCCTCTGACGACCCGACAATGATTTCGGTTGACGAATTATTGTTATTAGGATGGAATTGAATATTTTGCACCCTACTATGATGCGTGCCAAGTCATATTTGATTTTTGAAGTAATTTTGAAAATGAACAATCCCTCTATACCTCCTTTGACGACCCGACAATGATTTCTGTTGACGAATTATTGTTATTCAGATAGAGATGGATATTCTTCACCCCACCATGATGCGTGCCAAGTCATATTTGATTTTTGAAGTCGTTTTGATAATGAAAAATCCCTCTATACCCCCTCTGATGACCCGACAATGATTTTTGTTGACGAATTATTGTTATTCAGATGGACATGGATACTTTGCACTTCACCATGATGCGTGCCAACTCATATTCGATTATTGAAGTAATTTTGAAAATGAAAAATCCCTCTATACCCCATCTGACGACCCGACAATGATTTCTGTTATCGAATAAAGTTTATTCAGATGGACATGGATATTTGGCACCCTACTATGATGCGTGCTAAGTCATATTTGATTTTGAGGTAATTTTGAAAATGAAAAATCCCTCTATACCCCCTCTGACGACCCGACAATGATTTCTGTTGTCGAATTATTGTTATTCAGATGTAATTGGATATTCTGCACCCCATCATGATGCGTGCCAAGTCATATTAGATTTTTGAAGTGATTTTGAAAATGTAAAATCCCTCTGTACACCTTCTTACGACCCGACAATGATTTCTGTTGACGAATTTTTGTTATTCAGATGGACATGGATATTTTGCACCCTACTATAATGCTTGCCGAGTCATATTTGATTTTGAGGTGATTTTGAAAATGAAAAATCCCTCTATACCCCCTCTGACGACCCGACAATGATTTCTGTTGTCGAATTATTGTTATTCAGTTGGACATGGATATTTTGCACCCTACTATGATGTGTGCCAAGTCATATTTGATTTTTGAGGTAACTTTGAAAATTATAAATTCCTCTATACCCCCTCTGACGACCCGACAATGATTTCTGTTGACGAATTATTGTTATTCAGTTGGACATGGATACTTTGCACCTCACCATGATGCGTGCCAACTCATATTCGATTTTTGAAGTAATTTTGATAATGAAAAATCCCTCTATACCCCCTCTGACGACCCGACAATGATTTCTGTTATCGAATAATGTTTATTCAGATGGACAAGGATATTTGGCACCCTACTATGATGCGTGCCAAGTCATATTTTATTTTGAGGTAATTTTGAAAAGGAACAATCCCTCTATACCCCCTTTGACGACGCGACAATGATTTTTGTTGACGAATTATTGTTATTCAGATGGACATGGATACTTTGCACCTCACCATGATGCGTGCCAACTCATATTCGATTTTTGAAGTAATTTTGATAATGAAAAATCCCTCTATACCCCCTCTGACGACCCGACAATGATTTCTGTTATCGAATAATGTTTATTCAGATGGACAAGGATATTTGGCACCCTACTATGATGCGTGCCAAGTCATATTTTATTTTGAGGTAATTTTGAAAAGGAACAATCCCTCTATACCCCCTTTGACGACCCGACAATGATTTCTGTTGACGAATTATTGATATTCAGATAGAAATGGATATTCTGCACCCCACCATGATGCGTGCCAAGTTATATTTGATTTTTGTAGTCGTTTTGATAATGAAAATTTCCTCTATACCCCTCTGACGAACCGACAATATTTTCTGTTAACGAATTATTGCTATTCAGATAGACATAGATATTTTGCACCCTACTATGATGCGTGCCA
This sequence comes from Chrysolina americana, assembly GCA_958502065.1. Lineage (NCBI taxonomy): Eukaryota > Metazoa > Arthropoda > Insecta > Coleoptera > Chrysomelidae > Chrysolina > Chrysolina americana. The sequence continues at coordinate 39,509,873 of OY293414.1, read as the reverse complement.
AGTCATATTTGATTTTGGAAGTAATTTTGAAAATGAAAAATCCCTCTATACCCCCTTTGACGACCCGACAATGATTTCTGTTGACGATTTATTGTTATTCAGATAGAAATGGATATTCTGCACCCCACCATGATGCGTGCCTAGTCATATTTGATTTTTGAAGTAATTTTGAAAATGAAAAATCCCTCTATACCCCTCTGACGAACCGACAATGATTTCTGTTAACGAATTATTGTTATTCAGATGGACATAGATATTTTGCACCCTACTATGATGCGTGCCAAGACATATTTTATTTTGAGGTAATTTTGAAAATTAAAAATCCCTCTATTACCCCGATGACGACACGACAATGATTTCTGTTGACAAAATATTGTTATTCATAGGTAATTGGATATTCTGCACCCCACCATGTAGCGGTCCAAGTCATATTTGATTTTTGAAGTAATTTTGAAAATGAAAAATCCCTCTATACCCCCTTTGACGACCCGAAAATCATTTCTGTTGACGAATTATTGTTATTCAGATAGAAATGGATATTCTTCCCCCCACCATGATGCGTGCCAAGTCATATTTGATTTTTGAAGTCGTTTTGATAATGAGAAATCACTCTATACCCCCTCTGACGACCCGAAAATGATTTCTGTTAACGAATTATTGTTATTCAGATGGACATGGATATGTTGCACACCACCATGATGCGTGCCAAGTCATATTTGATTTTTGAGGTAATTTTGAAAATGAAAAATCCCTCTATACCCCCTCTGACGACACGACAATGATTTCTGTTGACGAATTATTATTATTCAGATGGAAATGGATATTCTGCACCCCACCATGATGCGTGCCAAGTCATATAGTAATTTTGAAAATGAAAAATCCCTCTATACCCCTCTGACGAACCGACAATGATTTCTGTTAACGAATTATTGTTATTCAGATGGACAAAGATATTTTGCACCCTACTATGATGCGTGCCAAGTCATATTTTATTTTAAGGTAATTTTGAAAATTGAAAATCCCTCTATTACCCCTATGACGACACGACAATGATTTCTGTTATCGAATAATGTTCATTCAGATGAACATGGATATTTGGCACCCTACTATAATGCGTGCCAAGTCATATTTGATTTTGAGGTAATTTTGAAAATAAAAAATCCCTCTATTACCCCTATGACGACACGACAATGATTTCTGTTGACGAAATATTGTCATTCATACGTAATTGGATATTCTGCACCCCATCGTGATGCGTGCCAAGTTATATTAAATTTTTGAAGTAATTTTGAATATGAAAAATCCCTCAATACCCCATCTGACGACCCGACAATGATTTTTGTCAACGAATCATTGTTATTCAGATGGACATGGATATGTTGCACACCACCCTGATGCGTGCCAATTCATATTAGATTTTTGAAGTAATTTTGAAAATGAAAAATCCCCCTATACCTCCTCTGACAACCCGGCAATGATTTCAGTTGACGAATTATTGTTATTAGGATGGAAATGAATATTTTGCACCCTACTATGATGCGTGCCAAGTCATATTTGATTTTTGAAGTGATTTGGAAAATGAAAAATCCCTCTATATCTCCTCTGACAACTTGGCAATGATTTTTGTTGACGAATTATTGTTATTCAGATGGAAATAGATATTCTGCACCCCACCATGTTGCCTGCCAAGTCATAATTGATATTTTAGGAAACTTTAAAAATGAAAAATTCCTCTATACCCCCTCTGACGACCCGACAATGATTTCTGTTGACGAATTATTGTTATTCGGATGGAAATCAATATTTTGCACCCTACTATGATGCGTGCCAAGTCATATTTGATTTTTGAAGTAATTTTGAAAATGAAAAATCCCTCTATATCTCCTCTGACAACCCGGCAATGATTTTTGTTGACGAATTATTGTTATTCAGATGGAAATAGATATTCTGCAGCCCACCATGTTGCGGGTCAAGTCATATTTGATATTTTAGGTAATTTTGAAAATGAAAAATCCCTCTGTACCCCCTCTGACGACCCGACAATGATTTCAGTTGACGAATTATTGTTATTAGGATGGATATGAATATTTTGCACCCTACTATGATGCGTGCCAAGTCATATTTGATTTTTGAAGTAATTTTGAAAATGAAAAATCCCTCTATATCTCCTCTGACAACCCGGCAATGATTTTCGTTGACGAATTATTGTTATTCAGATGGAAATAGATATTCTGCACCCCACCATGTTGCCTGCCAAGTCATAATTGATATTTTAGGAAACTTTAAAAATGAAAAATTCCTCTATACCCCCTCTGACGACCCGACAATGATTTCTGTTGACGAATTATTGTTATTCGGATGGAAATCAATATTTTGCACCCTACTATGATGCGTGCCAAGTCATATTTGATTTTTGAAGTGATTTTGAAAATGTAAAATCCCTCTATACTCCCTCTGACGACCCGACAATGATTTCTGTTGACGAATTATTGTTATTCAGATGGACATGGATACTTTGCACCTCACCATGATGCGTGCCAACTCATATTCGATTATTGAAGTAATTTTGAAAATGAAAAATCCCTCTATACCCCATCTGACGACCCGACAATGATTTCTGTTATCGAATAGAGTTTATTCAGATGGACATGGATATTTGGCACCCTACTATGATGCGTGCCAAGTCATATTTGATTTTGAGGTAATTTTGAAAATGAAAAATCCCTCTATTACCCCTTTGACGACACTACAATGATTTTTGTTGACGAATTATTGTTATTCAGATGGAAATAGATATTCTGCACCCCATCATGATGCGTGCCAAGTCATATTAGATTTTTGAAGTGATTTTGAAAATGTAAAATCCCTCTGTACACCTTCTTACGACCCGACAATGATTTCTGTTGACGAATTATTGTTATTCAGATGGACATGCGTGCCGAGTCATATTTGATTTTGAGGTAATTTTGAAAATGAAAAATCCCTCTATACCCCCTCTGACGACCCGACAATGATTTCTGTTGTCGAATTATTGTTATTTAGTTGGACAAGGATATTTTGCACCCTACTATGATGTGTGCCAAGTCATATTTGATTTTTGAGGTAACTTTGAAAATGAAAAATCCTATACCCCTTCATACGACCCGACAATGATTTCTGTTGACGAATTATTGTTATTCAAATGAAAATGGATATTCTGCACCCCATCATGATGCGTGCCAAGTCATATTAGATTTTTGAAGTAATTTTGAATATGAAAAATCCCTCAATACCCCATCTGACGACCCGACAATGATTTCTGTCAACGAATTATTGTTATTCAGATGGACATGGATATGATGCACACCACCATGATGCGTGCCAAGTCATATTAGATTTTTGAAGTAATTTTGAAATTGAAAAATCCCCCTATACCTCCTCTGACAACCCGGCAATGATTTCTGTTGACGAATTTCTGTTATTCAGATGGAAATAGATATTTTGCAGCCCACAATGATTTCGGTAGACGAATTATTGTTATTAGGATGGAAATGAATATTTTGCACCTTACTATGATGCGTGCCAAGTCATATTTGATTTTTGAAGTAATTTTGAAAATGAACAATCCCTCTATACCCCCTTTGACGACCCTACAATGATTTCTGTTGACGAATTATTGTTATTCAAATAGAAATGGATATTCTTCACCCCACCATGATGCGTGCCAAGTCATATTTGATTTTTGAAGTCGTTTTGATAATGAAAAATCCCTCTATACCCCCTCTGATGACCCGACAATGATTTCTGTTATCGAATAAAGTTTATTCAGATGGACATGGATATTTGGCACCCTACTATGATGCGTGCCAAGTCATATTTTATTTTGAGGTAATTTTGAAAATGAAAAATCCTATACCCCCTCTAACGACCCGACAATGACTTCTGTTGACGGATAATTGTTATACAGATGGAAATGGATATTCTGCACCCCACCATGTAGCGGTCCAAGTCATATTTGATTTTGGAAGTAATTTTGAAAATGAAAAATCCCTCTATACCCACTTTGACGACCCGACAATGACTTCTGTTGACGAATTATTGTTATTCAGATAGAAATGGATATTCTGCACCCCATCATGATGCGTGCCAAGTCATATTTGATTTTTGTAGTCGTTTTGATAATGAAAAATCCCTCTATACCCCCTCTGACGACCCGACAATGATTTCCACTGACGAATTATTGATATTCAGATGGACATGGATACTTTGTACCCCACCATGATGCGTGTATAACTCATATTTGATTTTTGAAGTAATTTTGAAAATGAAAAATCCCTCTATACCCCTCTGACGAACCGACAATGATTTCTGTTAACGAATTATTGTTATTCAGATGGACATAGATATTTTGCACCCTACTGTGATGCGTGCCAAGTCATATTTTATTTTGAGGTAATTTTGAAAGTGAAAAATCCTATACCCCCTCTTACGACCCGACAATGATTTCTGTTGACGAATTATTGTTATTCAAATGAAAATGGATATTCTGCACCTCACCATGATGCGTGCCAACTCATATTCGATTATTGAAGTAATTTTGAAAATGAAAAATCCCTCTATACCCCATCTGACGACCCGACAATGATTTCTGTTATCGAATAAAGTTTATTCAGATGGTCATGGATATTTGGCACCCTACTATGATGCGTGCCAAGTCATATTTGATTTTGATTTAATTTTGAAAATGAAAAATCCCTCTATTACCCCTATGACGACACTACAATGATTTATGTTGACGAATTATTGTTATTCAGATGTAAATGGATATTCTGCACCCCATCATGATGCGTGCCAAGTCATATTAGATTTTTGAAGTAATTTTGAATATGAAAAATCCCTCAATATCCCATCTGACGACCCGACAATGATTTCTGTCAACGAATTATTGTTATTCAGATGGACATGGATATGTTGCACACCACCATGATGCGTGCCAAGTCATATTAGATTTTTGAAGTAATTTTGAAAATGAAAAATCCCCCTATACCTCCTCTGACAACCCGGCAATGATTTTGGTTGACGAATTATTGTTATTAGGATGGAAATGAGTATTTTGCACCCTACTATGATGCGTGCCAAGTCATATTTGATTTTTGAAGTAATTTTGAAAATGAACAATCCCTCTATATCTCCTCTGACAACCCGGCAATGATTTTTGTTGACGAATTATTGTTATTCAGATGGAAATAGATATTCTGCACCCCACCATGTTGCCTGCCAAGTCATAATTGATATTTTAGGAAACTTTAAAAATGAAAAATTCCTCTATACCCCCTCTGACGACCCGACAATGATTTCTGTTGACGAATTATTGTTATTCGGATGGAAATCAATATTTTGCACCCTACTATGATGCGTGCCAAGTCATATTTGATTTTTGAAGTAATTTTGAAAATGTAAAATCCCTCTATACTCCCTCTGACGACCCGACAATGATTTCTGTTGACGAATTATTGTTATTCAGATGGACATGGATACTTTGCACCTCACCATGATGCGTGCAAACTCATATTCGATTATTGAAGTAATTTTGAAAATGAAAAATCCCTCTATACCCCATCTGACGACCCGACAATGATTTCTGTTATCGAATAGAGTTTATTCAGATGGACATGGATATTTGGCACCCTACTATGATGCGTGCCAAGTCATATTTGATTTTGAGGTAATTTTGAAAATGAAAAATCCCTCTATTACCCCTTTGACGACACTACAATGATTTTTGTTGACGAATTATTGTTATTCAGATGGAAATAGATATTCTGCACCCCATCATGATGCGTGCCAAGTCATATTAGATTTTTGAAGTGATTTTGAAAATGTAAAATCCCTCTGTACACCTTCTTACGACCCGACAATGATTTCTGTTGACGAATTATTGTTATTCAGATGGACATGCGTGCCGAGTCATATTTGATTTTGAGGTAATTTTGAAAATGAAAAATCCCTCTATACCCCCTCTGACGACCCGACAATGATTTCTGTTGTCGAATTATTGTTATTTAGTTGGACAAGGATATTTTGCACCCTACTATGATGTGTGCCAAGTCATATTTGATTTTTGAGGTAACTTTGAAAATGAAAAATCCTATACCCCTTCATACGACCCGACAATGATTTCTGTTGACAAATTATTGTTATTCAAATGAAAATGGATATTCTGCACCCCATCATGATGCGTGCCAACTCATATTCGATTATTGAAGTAATTTTGAATATGAAAAATCCCTCTATACCCCCTCTGACGACCCGACAATGATTTCCACTGACGAATTATTGATATTCAGATGGACATGGATACTTTGTACCCCACCATGATGCGTGCCAACTCATATTTGATTTTTGAAGTAATTTTGAAAATGAAAAATCCCTCTAAACCCCTCTGACGAACCGACAATGATTTCTGTTAACGAATTATTGTTATTCAGATGGACATAGATATTTTGCACCCTACTGTGATGCGTGCCAAGTCATATTTTATTTTGAGGAAATAGATATTCTGCACCTCACCATGTTGCCTGCCAAGTCATAATTGATATTTTAGGAAACTTTAAAAATGAAAAATTCCTCTACGACCCGACAATGATTTCTGTTGACGAATTATTGTTATTCGGATGGAAATCAATATTTTGCACCCTACTATGATGCGTGCCAAGTCATATTTGATTTTTGAAGTAATTTTGAAAATGTAAAATCCCTCTATACTCCCTCTGACGACCCGACAATGATTTCTGTTGACGAATTATTGTTATTCAGATGGACATGGATACTTTGCACCTCACCATGATGCGTGCAAACTCATATTCGATTATTGAAGTAATTTTGAAAATGAAAAATCCCTCTATACCCCATCTGACGACCCGACAATGATTTCTGTTATCGAATAGAGTTTATTCAGATGGACATGGATATTTGGCACCCTACTATGATGCGTGCCAAGTCATATTTGATTTTGAGGTAATTTTGAAAATGAAAAATCCCTCTATTACCCCTTTGACGACACTACAATGATTTTTGTTGACGAATTATTGTTATTCAGATGGAAATAGATATTCTGCACCCCATCATGATGCGTGCCAAGTCATATTAGATTTTTGAAGTGATTTTGAAAATGTAAAATCCCTCTGTACACCTTCTTACGACCCGACAATGATTTCTGTTGACGAATTATTGTTATTCAGATGGACATGCGTGCCGAGTCATATTTGATTTTGAGGTAATTTTGAAAATGAAAAATCCCTCTATACCCCCTCTGACGACCCGACAATGATTTCTGTTGTCGAATTATTGTTATTTAGTTGGACAAGGATATTTTGCACCCTACTATGATGTGTGCCAAGTCATATTTGATTTTTGAGGTAACTTTGAAAATGAAAAATCCTATACCCCTTCATACGACCCGACAATGATTTCTGTTAACAAATTATTGTTATTCAAATGAAAATGGATATTCTGCACCCCATCATGATGCGTGCCAACTCATATTCGATTATTGAAGTAATTTTGAATATGAAAAATCCCTCTATACCCCCTCTGACGACCCGACAATGATTTCCACTGACGAATTATTGATATTCAGATGGACATGGATACTTTGTACCCCACCATGATGCGTGCCAACTCATATTTGATTTTTGAAGTAATTTTGAAAATGAAAAATCCCTCTAAACCCCTCTGACGAACCGACAATGATTTCTGTTAACGAATTATTGTTATTCAGATGGACATAGATATTTTGCACCCTACTGTGATGCGTGCCAAGTCATATTTTATTTTGAGGTAATTTTGAAAGTGAAAAATCCTATACCCCCTCTTACGACCCGACAATGATTTCTGTTGACGAATTATTGTTATTCAAATGAAAATGGATATTCTGCACCTCACCATGATGCGTGCCAACTCATATTCGATTATTGAAGTAATTTTGAAAATGAAAAATCCCTCTATACCCCATCTGACGACCCGACAATGATTTCTGTTATCGAATAAAGTTTATTCAGATGGTCATGGATATTTGGCACCCTACTATGATGCGTGCCAAGTCATATTTGATTTTGATTTAATTTTGAAAATGAAAAATCCCTCTATTACCCCTATGACGACACTACAATGATTTATGTTGACGAATTATTGTTATTCAGATGTAAATGGATATTCTGCACCCCATCATGATGCGTGCCAAGTCATATTAGATTTTTGAAGTAATTTTGAATATGAAAAATCCCTCAATATCCCATCTGACGACCCGACAATGATTTCTGTCAACGAATTATTGTTATTCAGATGGACATGGATATGTTGCACACCACCATGATGCGTGCCAAGTCATATTAGATTTTTGAAGTAATTTTGAAAATGAAAAATCCCCCTATACCTCCTCTGACAACCCGGCAATGATTTTGGTTGACGAATTATTGTTATTAGGATGGAAATGAGTATTTTGCACCCTACTATGATGCGTGCCAAGTCATATTTGATTTTTGAAGTAATTTTGAAAATGAACAATCCCTCTATACCCCCTTTGACGACCCGACAATGATTTCTGTTGACGAATTTTTGTTATTCAGATGGAAATAGATATTCTGCAGCGCACCATGTTGCGGATCAAGTCATATTTGATATTTTAGGTAATTTTGAAAATGAGAAATCCCTCTGTACCCCCTCTGACGACCCGACAATGATTTCGGTTGACGAATTATTGTTATTAGGATGGAAATGAATATTTTGCACCCTACTATGATGCGTGCCAAGTCATATTTGATTTTTGAAGTAATTTTGAAAATGAACAATCCCTCTATACCTCCTTTGACGACCCGACAATGATTTCTGTTGACGAATTATTGTTATTCAGATAGAGATGGATATTCTTCACCCCACCATGATGCGTGCCAAGTCATATTTGATTTTTGAAGTCGTTTTGATAATGAAAAATCCCTCTATACCCCCTCTGATGACCCGACAATGATTTTTGTTGACGAATTATTGTTATTCAGATGGACATGGATACTTTGCACTTCACCATGATGCGTGCCAACTCATATTCGATTATTGAAGTAATTTTGAAAATGAAAAATCCCTCTATACCCCATCTGACGACCCGACAATGATTTCTGTTATCGAATAAAGTTTATTCAGATGGACATGGATATTTGGCACCCTACTATGATGCGTGCCAAGTCATATTTGATTTTGAGGTAATTTTGAAAATGAAAAATCCCTCTATTACCCCTATGACGACACGACAATGATTTCTGTTGACGAATTATTGTTATTCAGATGTAAATGGATATTCTGTACCCCATCATGATGCGTGCCAAGTCATATTAGATTTTTGAAGTGATTTTGAAAATGTAAAATCCCTCTGTACACCTTCTTACGACCCGACAATGATTTCTGTTGACGAATTATTGTTATTCAGATGGACATGGATATTTTGCACCCTACTATGATGCTTGCCGAGTCATATTTGATTTTGAGGTGATTTTGAATATGAAAAATCCCTCTATACCCCCTCTGACGACCCGACAATGATTTCTGTTGTCGAATTATTGTTATTCAGTTGGACATGGATATTTTGCACCCTACTATGATGTGTGCCAAGTCATATTTGATTTTTGAGGTAACTTTGAAAATTAAAAATCCCTCTATACCCCCTCTGACGACCCGACAATGATTTCTGTTGACGAATTATTGTTGTTCAGATAGAAATGGATATTCTTCCCCCCACCATGATGCGTGCCAAGTCATATTTGATTTTTGAAGTCGTTTTGATAATGAGAAATCACTCTATACCCCCTCTGACGACCCGAAAATGATTTCTGTTAACGAATTATTGTTATTCAGATGGACATGGATATGTTGCACACCACCATGATGCGAGCCAAGTCATATTTGATTTTTGAGGTAATTTTGAAAATGAAAAATCCCTCTATACCCCCTCTGACGACCCGACAATGATTTCTGTCGAGGAATTATTGTTATTTAGATGGACATGGATATGTTGCACACCACCATGATGCGTGCCAAGTCATATATGATTTTGAGGTAATTATGAAAATGAAAAATCCCTCTATACCCCCTCTGACGACACGACAATGATTTCTGTTGACGAATTATTATTATTCAGATGGAAATGGATATTCTGCACCCTACCATGATGCGTGCCAAGTCATATAGTAATTTTGAAAATGAAAAATCCCTCTATACCCCCTCTGACGACCCGACAATGATTTCTGTCGAGGAATTATTGTTATTTAGATGGACATGGATATGTTGCACACCACCATGATGCGTGCCAAGTCATATATGATTTTGAGGTAATTATGAAAATGAAAAATCCCTCTATACCCCATCTGACGACCCGACAATGATTTCTGTTATCGAATAAAGTTTATTCAGATGGACATGGATATTTGGCACCCTACTATGATGCGTGCCAAGTCATATTTGATTTTGAGGTAATTTTGAAAATGAAAAATCCCTCTATTACCCCTATGACGACACGACAATGATTTCTGTTGACGAATTATTGTTATTCAGATGTAAATGGATATTCTGTACCCCATCATGATGCGTGCCAAGTCATATTAGATTTTTGAAGTGATTTTGAAAATGTAAAATCCCTCTGTACACCTTCTTACGACCCGACAATGATTTCTGTTAACGAATTTTTGTTATTCAGATGGACAAAGATATTTTGCACCCTACTATGATGCGTGCCAAGTCATATTTTATTTTGAGGTAATTTTGAAAATTAAAAATCCCTCTATTACCCCTATGACGACACGACAATGATTTCTGTTATCGAATAATGTTCATTCAGATGAACTTGGATATTTGGCACCCTACTATAATGCGTGCCAAGTCATATTTGATTTTGAGGTAATTTTGAAAATGTAAAATCCCTCTATACTCCCTCTGACGACCCGACAATGATTTCTGTTGACGAATTATTGTTATTCGGATGGAAATCAATATTTTGCACCCTACTATGATGCGTGCCAAGTCATATTTGATTTTTGAAGTAATTTTGAAAATGTAAAATCCCTCTATACTCCCTCTGACGACCCGACAATGATATCTGTTGACGAATTATTGTTATTTAGTTGGACAAGGATATTTTGCACCCTACTATGATGTGTGCCAAGTCATATTTGATTTTTGAGGTATCTTTGAAAATGAAAAATCCTATACCCCTTCATACGACCCGACAATGATTTCTGTTGACGAATTATTGTTATTCAAATGAAAATGGATATTCTGCACCTCACCATGATGCGTGCCAACTCATATTCGATTATTGAAGTAATTTTGGAAATGAAAAATCCCTCTATACCCCATCTGACGACCCGACAATGATTTCTGTTATCGAATAAAGTTTATTCAGATGGACATGGATATTTGGCACCCTACTATGATGCGTGCCAATTCATATTTGATTTTGAGGTAATTTTGAAAATGAAAAATCCCTCTATTACCCCTATGACGACACTACAATGATATCTGTTGACGAATTATTGTTATTCAGATGTAAATGGATATTCTGCACACCACCATGATGCGTGCCAAGTCATATTAGATATTTGAAGTAATTTTGAAAATGAAAAATCCCCCTACACCTCCTCTGACAACCCGGCAATGATTTCTGTTGACGAATTTCTGTTATTCAGATGGAAATAGATATTCTGCAGCCCACCATGTTGCGGGTCAAGTCATATTTGATATTTTAGGTAATTTTGAAAATGAAAAATCCCTCTGTACCCCCTCTGACGACCCGACAATGATTTCGGTAGACGAATTATTGTTATTAGGATGGAAATGAATATTTTGCACCTTACTATGATGCGTGCCAGGTCATATTTGAATTTTGAAGTAATTTTGAAAATGAACAATCCCTCTATACCCCCTTTGACGACCCTACAATGATTTCTGTTGACGAATTATTGTTATTCAGATAGAAATGGATATTCTTCACCCCACCATGATGCGTGCCAAGTCATATTTGATTTTTGAAGTCGTTTTGATAATGAGAAATCCCTCTATACCCCCTCTGATGACCCGACAATGATTTCTGTTGACGAATTATTGTTATTCAGATAGAAATGGATATTCTGCACCCCACCATGATGCGTGCCAAGTCATATTTGATTTTTGTAGTCGTTTTAATAATGAAAAATCCCTCTATACCCCCTCTGACGACCCGACAATGATTTCTGCTGACGAATTATTGATATTCAGATGGACATGGATACTTTGTACCCCACCATGATGCGTGCCAACTCATATTTGATTTTTGAAGTAATTTCGAAAATGAAAAATCCCTCTATACCCCTCTGACGAACCGACAATGATTTCTGTTAACGAATTATTGTTATTCAGATGGACATAGATATTTTGCACCCTACTATGATGCGTGCCAAGTCATATTTTATTTTGAGGTAATTTTGAAAATGAAAAATCCCTCTATACCCCCTTTGACGACCCGACAATGACTTCTGATGAAGAATTATTGTTATTCAGATAGAAATGGATATTCTGCACCCCACCATGATGCGTGCCAAGTCATATTTGATTTTTGTAGTCGTTTTAATAATGAAAAATCCCTCTATACCCCCTCTGACGACCCGACAATGATTTCTGCTGACGAATTATTGATATTCAGATGGACATGGATACTTTGTACCCCACCATGATGCGTGCCAACTCATATTTGATTTTTGAAGTAATTTTGAAAATGAAAAATTCCTCTATACCCCTCTGACGAACCGACAATGATTTCTGTTAACGAATTATTGTTATTCAGATGGACATAGATATTTTGCACCCTACTATGATGCGTGCCAAGTCATATTTGATTTTTGAAGTAATTTTGAAAATGAACAATCCCTCTATACCTCCTTTGACGACCCGACAATGATTTCTGTTGACGAATTATTGTTATTCAGATAGAGATGGATATTCTTCACCCCACCATGATGCGTGCCAAGTCATATTTGATTTTTGAAGTCGTTTTGATAATGAAAAATCCCTCTATACCCCCTCTGATGACCCGACAATGATTTTTGTTGACGAATTATTGTTATTCAGATGGACATGGATACTTTGCACTTCACCATGATGCGTGCCAACTCATATTCGATTATTGAAGTAATTTTGAAAATGAAAAATCCCTCTATACCCCATCTGACGACCCGACAATGATTTCTGTTATCGAATAAAGTTTATTCAGATGGACATGGATATTTGGCACCCTACTATGATGCGTGCCAAGTCATATTTGATTTTGAGGTAATTTTGAAAATGAAAAATCCCTCTATTACCCCTATGACGACACGACAATGATTTCTGTTGACGAATTATTGTTATTCAGATGTAAATGGATATTCTGCACCCCATCATGATGCGTGCCAAGTCATATTAGATTTTTGAAGTGATTTTGAAAATGTAAAATCCCTCTGTACACCTTCTTACGACCCGACAATGATTTCTGTTGACGAATTATTGGTATTCAGATGGACATGGATATTTTGCACCCTACTATGATGCTTGCCGAGTCATATTTGATTTTGAGGTGATTTTGAATATGAAAAATCCCTCTATACCCCCTCTGACGACCCGACAATGATTTCTGTTGTCGAATTATTGTTATTCAGTTGGACATGGATATTTTGCACCCTACTATGATGTGTGCCAAGTCATATTTGATTTTTGAGGTAACTTTGAAAATTAAAAATCCCTCTATACCCCCTCTGACGACCCGACAATGATTTCTGTTGACGAATTATTGTTATTCAGATAGAAATGGATATTCATCCCCCCACCATGATGCGTGCCAAGTCATATTTGATTTTTGAAGTCGTTTTGATAATGAGAAATCACTCTATACCCCCTCTGACGACCCGAAAATGATTTCTGTTAACGAATTATTGTTATTCAGATGGACATGGATATGTTGCACACCACCATGATGCGAGCCAAGTCATATTTGATTTTTGAGGTAATTTTGAAAATGAAAAATCCCTCTATACCCCCTCTGACGACCCGACAATGATTTCTGTCGAGGAATTATTGTTATTTAGATGGACATGGATATGTTGCACACCACCATGATGCGTGCCAAGTCATATATGATTTTGAGGTAATTATGAAAATGAAAAATCCCTCTATACCCCCTCTGACGACACGACAATGATTTCTGTTGACGAATTATTATTATTCAGATGGAAATGGATATTCTGCACCCTACCATGATGCGTGCCAAGTCATATAGTAATTTTGAAAATGAAAAATCCCTCTATACCCCTCTGACGAACCGACAATGATTTCTGTTAACGAATTTTTGTTATTCAGATGGACAAAGATATTTTGCACCCTACTATGATGCGTGCCAAGTCATATTTTATTTTGAGGTAATTTTGAAAATTAAAAATCACTCTATTACCCCTATGACGACACGACAATGTTTTCTGTTATCGAATAATGTTCATTCAGATGAACTTGGATATTTGGCACCCTACTATAATGCGTGCCAAGTCATATTTGATTTTGAGGTAATTTTGAAAATGTAAAATCCCTCTATACTCCCTCTGACGACCCGACAATGATTTCTGTTGACGAATTATTGTTATTCGGATGGAAATCAATATTTTGCACCCTACTATGATGCGTGCCAAGTCATATTTGATTTTTGAAGTAATTTTGAAAATGTAAAATCCCTCTATACTCCCTCTGACGACCCGACAATGATATCTGTTGACGAATTATTGTTATTTAGTTGGACAAGGATATTTTGCACCCTACTATGATGTGTGCCAAGTCATATTTGATTTTTGAGGTAACTTTGAAAATGAAAAATCCTATACCCCTTCATACGACCCGACAATGATTTCTGTTGACGAATTATTGTTATTCAAATGAAAATGGATATTCTGCACCTCACCATGATGCGTGCCAACTCATATTCGATTATTGAAGTAATTTTGGAAATGAAAAATCCCTCTATACCCCATCTGACGACCCGACAATGATTTCTGTTATCGAATAAAGTTTATTCAGATGGACATGGATATTTGGCACCCTACTATGATGCGTGCCAATTCATATTTGATTTTGAGGTAATTTTGAAAATGAAAAATCCCTCTATTACCCCTATGACGACACTACAATGATATCTGTTGACGAATTATTGTTATTCAGATGTAAATGGATATTCTGCACACCACCATGATGCGTGCCAAGTCATATTAGATATTTGAAGTAATTTTGAAAATGAAAAATCCCCCTACACCTCCTCTGACAACCCGGCAATGATTTCTGTTGACGAATTTCTGTTATTCAGATGGAAATAGATATTCTGCAGCCCACCATGTTGCGGGTCAAGTCATATTTGATATTTTAGGTAATTTTGAAAATGAAAAATCCCTCTGTACCCCCTCTGACGACCCGACAATGATTTCGGTAGACGAATTATTGTTATTAGGATGGAAATGAATATTTTGCACCTTACTATGATGCGTGCCAGGTCATATTTGAATTTTGAAGTAATTTTGAAAATGAACAATCCCTCTATACCCCCTTTGACGACCCTACAATGATTTCTGTTGACGAATTATTGTTATTCAGATAGAAATGGATATTCTTCACCCCACCATGATGCGTGCCAAGTCATATTTGATTTTTGAAGTCGTTTTGATAATGAGAAATCCCTCTATACCCCCTCTGATGACCCGACAATGATTTCTGTTGACGAATTATTGTTATTCAGATAGAAATGGATATTCTGCACCCCACCATGATGCGTGCCAAGTCATATTTGATTTTTGTAGTCGTTTTAATAATGAAAAATCCCTCTATACCCCCTCTGACGACCCGACAATGATTTCTGCTGACGAATTATTGATATTCAGATGGACATGGATACTTTGTACCCCACCATGATGCGTGCCAACTCATATTTGATTTTTGAAGTAATTTCGAAAATGAAAAATCCCTCTATACCCCTCTGACGAACCGACAATGATTTCTGTTAACGAATTATTGTTATTCAGATGGACATAGATATTTTGCACCCTACTATGATGCGTGCCAAGTCATATTTTATTTTGAGGTAATTTTGAAAATGAAAAATCCCTCTATACCCCCTTTGACGACCCGACAATGACTTCTGATGAAGAATTATTGTTATTCAGATAGAAATGGATATTCTGCACCCCACCATGATGCGTGCCAAGTCATATTTGATTTTTGTAGTCGTTTTAATAATGAAAAATCCCTCTATACCCCCTCTGACGACCCGACAATGATTTCTGCTGACGAATTATTGATATTCAGATGGACATGGATACTTTGTACCCCACCATGATGCGTGCCAACTCATATTTGATTTTTGAAGTAATTTTGAAAATGAAAAATTCCTCTATACCCCTCTGACGAACCGACAATGATTTCTGTTAACGAATTATTGTTATTCAGATGGACATAGATATTTTGCACCCTACTATGATGCGTGCCAAGTCATATTTTATTTTGAGGTAATTTTGAAAGTGAAAAATCCTATACCCCCTCTTACGACCCGACAATGATTTCTGTTGACGAATTATTGTTACTCAAATGAAAATGGATATTCTGCACCTCACCATGATGCGTGCCAACTCATATTCGATTATTGAAGTAATTTTGAAAATGAAAAATCCCTCTATACCCCATCTGACGACCCGACAATGATTTCTGTTATCGAATAAAGTTTATTCAGATGGACATGGATATTTGGCACCCTACTATGATGCGTGCCAAGTCATATTTGATTTTGAGGTGATTTTGAAAATGAAAAATCCCTCTATTACCCCTATGACGACACTACAATGATTTCTGTTGACGAATTATTGTTATTCAGATGTAAATGGATATTCTGCACCCCATCATGATGCGTGCCAAGTCATATTTGATTTTTGAAGTAATTTTGAATATGAAAAATCCCTCAATACCCCATCTGACGACCCGACAATGATTTCTGTCAACGAATTATTGTTATTCAGATGGACATGGATATGTTGCACACCACCATGATGCGTGCCAAGTCATATTAGATTTTTGAAGTAATTTTGAAAATGAAAAATCCCCCTATACCTCCTCTGACAACCCGGCAATGATTTTGGTTGACGAATTATTGTTATTAGGATGGAAATGAGTATTTTGAACCCTACTATGATGCGTGCCAAGTCATATTTGATTTTTGAAGAATTTTGAAAATGAACAATCCCTCTACACCCCCTTTGACAACCCGACAATGATTTCTGTTGACGAATTTCTGT
This sequence comes from Chrysolina americana, assembly GCA_958502065.1. Classification (NCBI taxonomy): domain Eukaryota; kingdom Metazoa; phylum Arthropoda; class Insecta; order Coleoptera; family Chrysomelidae; genus Chrysolina; species Chrysolina americana. The sequence continues at coordinate 39,492,525 of OY293414.1, read as the reverse complement.
TATTCAGATGGAAATAGATATTCTGCAGCGCACCATGTTGCGGATCAAGTCATATTTGATATTTTAGGTAATTTTGAAAATGAAAAATTCCTCTATACCCCCTCTGACGACCCGACAATGATTTCTGTTGACGAATTATTGTTATTCGGATGGAAATCAATATTTTGCACTCTACTATGATGCGTGCGATGTCATATTTGATTTTTGAAGTAATTTTGAAAATGTAAAATCCCTCTATACTCCCTCTGACGACCCGACAATGATTTCTGTTATCGAATAGAGTTTATTCAGATGGACATGGATATTTGGCACCCTACTATGATGCGTGCCAAGTCATATTTGATTTTGAGGTAATTTTGAAAATGAAAAATCCCTCTATTACCCCTATGACGACACTACAATGATTTCTGTTGACGAATTATTGATATTCAGATGTAAATGGATATTCTGCACCCCATCATGATGCGTGCCAAGTCATATTAGATTTTTGAGGTAATTTTGAAACTGAAAAATCCCTCTGTACACCTTCTTACGACCCGACAATGATTTCTGTTGTCGAATTATTGTTATTCAGTTGGACAAGGATATTTTGCACCCTACTATGATGTGTGCCAAGTCATATTTGATTTTTGAGGTAACTTTGAAAATGAAAAATCCTATACCCCTTCATACGACCCTCAATGATTTCTGTTGACGAATTATTGTTATTCAAATGAAAATGGATATTCTGCACCTCACCATGATGCGTGCCAACTCATATTCGATTATTGAAGTAATTTTGGAAATGAAAAATCCCTCTATACCCCATCTGACGACCCGACAATGATTTCTGTTATCGAATAAAGTTTATTCAGATGGACATGGATATTTGGCACCCTACTATGATGCGTGCCAAGTCATATTTGATTTTGAGGTAACTTTGAAAATGAAAAATCCCTCTATTACCCCTATGACGACACTACAATGATATCTGTTGACGAATTATTGTTATTCAGATGTAAATGGATATTCTGCACACCACCATGATGCGTGCCAAGTCATATTAGATTTTTGAAGTAATTTTGAAAATGAAAAATCCCCCTATACCTCCTCTGACAACCCGGCAATGATTTCTGTTGACGAATTTCTGTTTATCAGATGGAAATAGATATTCTGCAGCCCACCATGTTGCGGGTCAAGTCATATTTGATATTTTAGGTAATTTTGAAAATGAAAAATCCCTCTGTACCCCCTCTGACGACCCGACAATGATTTCGGTAGACGAATTATTGTTATTAGGATGGAAATGAATATTTTGCACCTTACTATGATGCGTGCCAAGTCATATTTGAATTTTGAAGTAATTTTGAAAATGAACAATCCCTCTATACCCCCTTTGACGACCCTACAATGATTTCTGTTGACGAATTATTGTTATTCAGATAGAAATGGATATTCTTCACCCCACCATGATGCGTGCCAAGTCATATTTGATTTTTGAAGTCGTTTTGATAATGAGAAATCCCTCTATACCCCCTCTGATGACCCGACAATGATTTCTGTTATCGAATAAAGTTTATTCAGATGGACATGGATATTTGGCACCCTACTATGATGCGTGCCAAGTCATATTTTATTTTGAGGTAATTTTGAAAATGAAAAATCCCTCTATACCCCTTTGACGACCCGACAATGATTTCTGTTGACGAATTATTGTTATTCAGATAGAAATGGATATTCTGCACCCCACCATGATGCGTGCCAAGTCTTATTTGATTTTTGTAGTCGTTTTAATAATGAAAAATCCCTCTATACCCCCTCTGACGACCTGACAATGATTTCTGCTGACGAATTATTGATATTCAGATGGACATAGATATTTTGCACCCTACTATGATGCGTGCCAAGTCATATTTTATTTTGAGGTAATTTTGACAGTGAAAAATCCTATACCCCCTCTTACGACCCGACAATGATTTCTGTTGACGAATTATTGTTCTTCAAATGAAAATGGATATTCTGCACCTCACCATGATGCGTGCCAACTCATATTCGATTATTGAAGTGATTTTGAAAATGAAAAATCCCTTTATACCCCATCTGACGACCCGACAATGATTTCTGTTATCGAATAAAGTTTATTCAGATGGACATGGATATTTGGCACCCTACTATGATGCGTGCCAAGTCATATTTGATTTTGAGGTGATTTTGAAAATGAAAAATCCCTATATTACCCCTATGACGACACTACAATGATTTCTGTTGACGAATTATTGTTATTCAGATGTAAATGGTTATTCTGCACCCCATCATGATGCGTGCCAAGTCATATTAGATTTTTGAAGTAATTTTGAATATGAAAAATCCCTCAATACCCCATCTGACGACCCGACAATGATTTCTGTCAACGAATTATTGTTATTCAGATGGACATGGATATGTTGCACACCACCATGATGCGTGCCAAGTCATATTAGATTTTTGAAGTAATTTTGAAAATGAAAAATCCTATACCCCTTCATACGACCCTCAATGATTTCTGTTGACGAATTATTGTTATTCAAATGAAAATGGATATTCTGCACCTCACCATGATGCGTGCCAACTCATATTCGATTATTGAAGTAATTTTGGAAATGAAAAATCCCTCTATACCCCATCTGACGACCCGACAATGATTTCTGTTATCGAATAAAGTTTATTCAGATGGACATGGATATTTGGCACCCTACTATGATGCGTGCCAAGTCATATTTGATTTTGAGGTAACTTTGAAAATGAAAAATCCCTCTATTACCCCTATGACGACACTACAATGATATCTGTTGACGAATTATTGTTATTCAGATGTAAATGGATATTCTGCACACCACCATGATGCGTGCCAAGTCATATTAGATTTTTGAAGTAATTTTGAAAATGAAAAATCCCCCTATACCTCCTCTGACAACCCGGCAATGATTTCTGTTGACGAATTTCTGTTTATCAGATGGAAATAGATATTCTGCAGCCCACCATGTTGCGGGTCAAGTCATATTTGATATTTTAGGTAATTTTGAAAATGAAAAATCCCTCTGTACCCCCTCTGACGACCCGACAATGATTTCGGTAGACGAATTATTGTTATTCAAATAGAAATGGATATTCTTCACCCCACCATGATGCGTGCCAAGTCATATTTGATTTTTGAAGTCGTTTTGATAATGAGAAATCCCTCTATACCCCCTCTGATGACCCGACAATGATTTCTGTTATCGAATAAAGTTTATTCAGATGGACATAGATATTTTGCACCCTACTATGATGCGTGCCAAGTCATATTTTATTTTGAGGTAATTTTGACAGTGAAAAATCCTATACCCCCTCTTACGACCCGACAATGATTTCTGTTGACGAATTATTGTTCTTCAAATGAAAATGGATATTCTGCACCTCACCATGATGCGTGCCAACTCATATTCGATTATTGAAGTAATTTTGAAAATGAAAAATCCCTCTATACCCCATCTGACGACCCGACAATGATTTCTGTTATCGAATAAAGTTTATTCAGATGGACATGGATATTTGGCACCCTACTATGATGCGTGCCAAGTCATATTTGATTTTGAGGTGATTTTGAAAATGAAAAATCCCTATATTACCCCTATGACGACACTACAATGATTTCTGTTGACGAATTATTGTTATTCAGATGTAAAAGGTTATTCTGCACCCCATCATGATGCGTGCCAAGTCATATTAGATTTTTGAAGTAATTTTGAATATGAAAAATCCCTCTGTACCCCCTCTGACGACCCGACAATGATTTCTGTTGACGAATTATTGTTATTCAGATAGAAATGGATATTCTTCACCCCACCATGATGCGTGCCAAGTCATATTTGATTTTTGAAGTCGTTTTGATAATGAAAAATCCCTCTATACCCCCTTTGACGACCCGACAATGATTTCTGTTGACGAATTATTGTTATTCAGATAGAAATGGATATTCTGCATCCCACCATGATGCGTGCCAAGTCTTATTTGATTTTTGTAGTCGTTTTAATAATGAAAAATCCCTCTATACCCCCTCTGACGACCCGACAATGATTTCTGCTGACGAATTATTGATATTCAGATGGACATAGATATTTTGCACCCTACTATGATGCGTGCCAAGTCATATTTTATTTTGAGGTAATTTTGACAGTGAAAAATCCTATACCCCCTCTTACGACCCGACAATGATTTCTGTTGACGAATTATTGTTCTTCAAATGAAAATGGATATTCTGCACCTCACCATGATGCGTGCCAACTCATATTCGATTATTGAAGTAATTTTGAAAATGAAAAATCCCTTTATACCCCATCTGACGACCCGACAATGAATTCTGTTATCGAATAAAGTTTATTCAGATGGACATGGATATTTGGCACCCTACTATGATGCGTGCCAAGTCATATTTGATTTTGAGGTGATTTTGAAAATGAAAAATCCCTATATTACCCCTATGACGACACTACAATGATTTCTGTTGACGAATTATTGTTATTCAGATGTAAATGGTTATTCTGCACCCCATCATGATGCGTGCCAAGTCATATTGGATTTTTGAAGTAATTTTGAATATGAAAAATCCCTCAATACCCCATCTGACGACCCGACAATGATTTCTGTCAACGAATTATTGTTATTCAGATGGACATGGATATGTTGCACACCACCATGATGCGTGCCAAGTCATATTAGATTTTTGAAGTAATTTTGAAAATGAAAAATCCTATACCCCTTCATACGACCCTCAATGATTTCTGTTGACGAATAATTGTTATTCAAATGAAAATGGATATTCTGCACCTCACCATGATGCGTGCCAACTCATATTCGATTATTGAAGTAATTTTGGAAATGAAAAATCCCTCTATACCCCATCTGACGACCCGACAATGATTTCTGTTATCGAATAAAGTTTATTCAGATGGACATGGATATTTGGCACCATACTATGATGCGTGCCAAGTCATATTTGATCTTGAGGTAACTTTGAAAATGAAAAATCCCTCTATTACCCCTATGACGACACTACAATGATATCTGTTGACGAATTATTGTTATTCAGATGTAAATGGATATTCTGCACACCACCATGATGCGTGCCAAGTCATATTAGATTTTTGAAGTAATTTTGAAAATGAAAAATCCCCCTATACCTCCTCTGACAACCCGGCAATGATTTCTGTTGACGAATATCTGTTTATCAGATGGAAATAGATATTCTGCAGCCCACCATGTTGCGGGTCAAGTCATATTTGATATTTTAGGTAATTTTGAAAATGAAAAATCCCTCTGTACCCCCTCTGACGACCCGACAATGATTTCGGTAGACGAATTATTGTTATTCAGATAGAAATGGATATTCTTCACCCCACCATGATGCGTGCCAAGTCATATGTGATTTTTGAAGTCGTTTTGATAATGAGAAATCCCTCTATACCCCATCTGATGACCCGACAATGATTTCTGTTATCGAATAAAGTTTATTCAGATGGACATGGATATTTGGCACCCTACTATGAAGCGTGCCAAGTCATATTTTATTTTGAGGTAATTTTGAAAATGAAAAATCCCTCTATACCCCCTTTGACGACCCGACAATGATTTCTGTTGACGAATTATTGTTATTCAGATAGAAATGGATATTCTGCACCCCACCATGATGCGTGCCAAGTCTTATTTGATTTTTGTAGTCGTTTTAATAATGAAAAATCCCTCTATACCCCCTCTGACGACCCGACAAAGATTTCTGCTGACGAATTATTGATATTCAGATGGACATAGATATTTTGCACCCTACTATGATGCGTGCCAAGTCATATTTTATTTTGAGGTAATTTTGACAGTGAAAAATCCTATACCCCCTCTTACGACCCGACAATGATTTCTGTTGACGAATTATTGTTCTTCAAATGAAAATTGATATTCTGCACCTCACCATGATGCGTGCCAACTCATATTCGATTATTGAAGTAATTTTGAAAATGAAAAATCCCTCTATACCCCATCTGACGACCCGACAATGATTTCTGTTATCGAATAAAGTTTATTCAGATGGACATGGATATTTGGCACCCTACTATGATGCGTGCCAAGTCATATTTGATTTTGAGGTGATTTTGAAAATGAAAAATCCCTATATTACCCCCATGACGACACTACAATGATTTCTGTTGACGAATTATTGTTATTCAGATGTAAATGGTTATTCTGCACCCCATCATGATGCGTGCCAAGTCATATTAGATTTTTGAAGTAATTTTGAATATGAAAAATCCCTCTGTACCCCCTCTGACGACCCGACAATGATTTCTGTTGACGAATTATTGTTATTCAGATAGAAATGGATATTCTTCACCCCACCATGATGCGTGCCAAGTCATATTTGATTTTTGAAGTCGTTTTGATAATGAAAAATCCCTCTATACCCCCTCTGATGACCCGACAATGATTTTTGTTGACGAATTATTGTTATTCAGATGGACATGGATACTTTGCACCTCACGATGATGCGTGCCAACTCATATTCGATTATTGAAGTAATTTTGAAAATGAAAAATCCCTCTATACCCCATCTGACGACCCGACAATGATTTCTGTTATCGATTAAAGTTTATTCAGATGGACATGGATATTTGGCACCCTACTATGATGCGTGCCAAGTCATATTTGATTTTGAGGTAATTTTGAAAATGAAAAATCCCTCTATTACCCCTATGACGACACAACAATGATTTCTGTTGACGAATTATTGTTATTCAGATGTAAATGGATATTCTGCACCCCATCATGATGCGTGCCAAGTCATATTAGATTTTTGAAGTGATTTTGAAAATGTAAAATCCCTCTGTACACCTTCTTACGACCCGACAATGATTTCTGTTGACGAATTATTGTTATTCAGATGGACATGGATATTTTGCACCCTACTATGATGCTTGCCGAGTCATATTTGATTTTGAGGTGATTTTGAAAATGAAAAATCCCTCTATACCCCCTCTGACGACCCGACAATGATTTCTGTTGTCAAATTATTGTTATTCAGGTGGACATGGATATTTTGCACCCTACTATGATGTGTGCCAACTCATATTTGATTTTTGAGGTAACTTTGAAAATAAAAAATCCCTCTATACCCCCTCTGACGACCCGACAATGATTTTTGTTGACGAATTATTGTTATTCAGATGGACATGGATACTTTGCACCTCACCATGATGCGTGCCAACTCACATTCGATTATTGAAGTAATTTTGAAAATGAAAAATCCCTCTATACCCCATCTGACGACCCGACAATGATTTCTGTTAACGAATAAAGTTTATTCAGATGGACATGGATATTTGGCACCCTACTATGATGCGTGCCAAGTCATATTTGATTTTGAGGTAATTTCGAAAATGAAAAATCCCTCTATTACTCCTATGACGACACGACAATGATTTCTGTTGACGAATTATTGTTATTCAGATGTAAATGGATATTCTGCACCCCATCATGATGCGTGCCAACTCATATTCGATTTTTGAAGTAATTTTGATAATGAAAAATCCCTCTATACCCCCTCTGACGACCCGACAATGATTTCTGTTATCGAATAATGTTTATTCAGATGGACAAGGATATTTGGCACCCTACTATGAGGCGTGCCAAGTCATATTTGATTTTGAGGTAATTTTGAAAATGAAAAATCCCTCTATACCCCCTCCGACGACCCGACAATGTTTTATGTTAACGAATTATTGCTATTCAGATAGACATAGATATTTTGCACCCTACTATGATGCGTGCCACGTCATATTTTATTTTGAGGTAATTTTGAAAATGAACAATTCCTCTATACCCCCTTTGACGACCCGACAATGATTTCTGTTGACGAATTATTGATATTCAGATAAAAATGGATATTCTGCACCCCTTCATGATGCGTGCCAAGTTATATTTGATTTTTGTAGTCGTTTTGATAATGAATATTCCCTCTATACCCCTCTGACGAATCGACAATGTTTTCTGTTAACGAATTATTGCTATTCAGATGGACATAGATATTTTGCACCCTACTATGATGCGTGCCAAGTCATATTTGATTTTGGAAGTAATTTTGAAAATGAAAAATCCCTCTATACCCCTCTGACGAATCGACAATGATTTCTGTTAACGAATTATTGTTATTAAGATGGACATAGATATTTTGCACCCTACTGTGATGCGTGCCAAGTCATATTTTATTTTGAGGTAATTTTGAAAATTAAAAATCCCTCTATTACCCCTATGACGACACGACAATGATTTCTGTTGACGAAATATTGTTATTCATATGTAATTGGATATTCTGCACCCCACCATGTAGCGGTCCAAGTCATATTTGATTTTTGAAGTAATTTTGAAAATGAAAAATCCCTCTATACCCCCTCTGACGACCCGACAATGATTTCTGTTATCGAATAATGTTTATTCAGATGAACATGGATATTTGGCACCCAACTATAATGCGTGCCAAGTCATATTTGATTTTGAGGTAATTTTGAAAATTAAAAATCCCTCTATTACCCCTATGACGACACGACAATGATTTCTGTTGACGAAATATTGTTATTCATATGTAATTGGATATTCTGCACCCCATCGTGATGCGTGCCGAGTTATATTAGATTTTTGAAGTAATTTTGAATATGAAAAATCCCTCAATACCCCATCTGACGACCCGACAATGATTTCTGTCAACGAATCATTGTTATTTAGATGGACATGGATATGTTGCACACCACCATGATGCGTGCCAAGTCATATATGATTTTGAGGTAATTTTGAAAATGAAAAATCCCTCTATACCCCCTCTGACGACACGACAATGATTTCTGTTGACGAATTATTATTATTCAGATGGAAATGGATATTCTGCACCCCACCATGATGCGTGCCAAGTCATATAGTAATTTTGAAAATGATAAATCCCTCTATACCCCTCTGACGAACCGACAATGATTTCTGTTAACGAATTATTGTTATTCAGATGGACATAGATATTTTGCACCCTACTATGATGCGTGCTAAGTCATATTTTATTTTGAGGTAATTTTGAAAATTAAAAATCCCTCTATTACCCCTATGACGACACGACAATGATTTCTGTTGACGAAATATTGTTATTCATATGTAATTGGATATTCTGCACCCCACCATGTAGCGGTCCAAGTCATATTTGATTTTTGAAGTAATTTTGAAAATTAAAAATCCCTCTATTACCCCTATGACGACACGACAATGATTTCTGTTGACGAAATATTGTTATTCATAGGTAATTGGATATTCTGCACCCCATCGTGATGCGTGCCAAGTTATATTAAATTTTTGAAGTAATTTTGTATATGAAAAATCCCTCAATACCCCATCTGACGACCCGACAATGATTTCTGTCAACGAATCATTGTTATTCAGATGGACATGGATATGTTGCACACCACCATGATGCGTGCCAATTCATATTAGATTTTTGAAGTAATTTTGAAAATGAAAAATACCCCTATACCTCCTCTGACAACCGGGCAATGATTTCTGTTGACGAATTTCTGTTATTCAGATGAAAATAGATATTCTGCAGCCCACCATGTTGCGGGTCAAGTCATATTTGATTTTGAGGTAATTTTGAAAATGCAAAATCCCTCTATACCCCCTCTGACTCAACGACAATGATTTCTGCTAAAGAATTATTGTTATTCAGATGGACATGGATACTTTGCACCTCACCATGAAGCGTGCCAACTCATATTTGATTTTTGAAGTAATTTTGATAATGATAAATCCCTCTATACCCCCTCTGACGACCCGACAATGATTTCTGTTAATGAATTATAGTTATTTAGATGGACATGGATATTTGGCACCCTACTCTGATGCGTGCCAAGTCATATTTGATTTTGAGGTAATTTTGAAAATGAAAAATTCCTCTATACCCCCTCTGACAACACGACAATGATTTATGTTGACGAATTATTGTTATTCGAATGGACATGGATACTTTGCACCCCACAATGATGCGTGCCAAGTCATGTTAGATTATTGAAGTAATTTTGAAAATGAAAAATCCCTATACCCCCTCTGACGACACGACAATGATTTCAGTTGACGACTTATTGTTATTCAGCTGGGAATGGATATTCTGCACCCCACCATGATGCGTGCCAAGTCATATTGGATTTTTGAAGAAATTTTGAAAATGAAAAATCCATCTGTATCCCCTCTAACGACCCGACAATGATATCTGTTGACGAATTATTGTTATTCAGATAGGAATGGATATTCTGCACACCAACATGATTCGTGCCAGGTCATATTTTATTTTTGAAGTAATTTTGAAAATGATAAATCCCTCTATACCCCCTCTGACGACCCGACAATGATTTCTGTTAAACAATTATTGTTATTCAGATGGACATGGATATGTTGCACACCACCATGATGCGTGCCAAGTCATTTTTTATTTTTGAAGTAATTTTGAATATGAAAAATCCCTCTATACCACATCTGACGACCCGACAATGATTTCTGTTAACGAATTATTGTTATTCAGCTGGACATTGATATATTGCACACCACCATGATGCGTGCCAAGTCATATTTGATTTTTGAGGTAATTTTGAAAATGAAATATCCCTCTATACCCCCTCTGACGACCCGACAATGATTTCTGTCGCCAAGTCATATTTGATTTTTGAAAACATTTTGATGAAGAGAAATCCCTCTATACCCCTTCTGACGATCCGACAATGATTTCTGGTGACGACTTATTGTTATTCAGATGGAAATGGATATGTTGCACACCACCATGATGCGTGCCAAGTCATTTTTGATTTTTGAAGTAATTTTGAAAATGAAAAGTCCCTCTATACCCCTTCTAACGATTTCTGTTATCGAATTATTGCTGTTCAGATGGACATGGATATTTGACACCCTACTATGATGCGTGCCAAGTCATATTTGATTTTGAGGAAATTTTGAAAATGAAAAATCCCCCTATTACCCCTATGACGACACGACAATGATTTCTGTTGACGAATTATTGTTAATCTGATGTAAATGGATTTTCTGCACCCCATCATGATGCGTGCCAAGTCATATTAGATTTTTGAGGTAATTTTGAAAATGAAAAATCCCTCTGTACACCTTCTTACGACCCGACAATGATTTCTGTTGACGAATTATTGTTATTCAGATGGACATGGATATTTTGCACCCTACTATGATGCTTGCCGAGTCATATTTGATTTTGAGGTGATTTTGAAAATGAAAACTCCCTCTATACCCCATCTGACGACCCGACAATGATTTCTGTTATCGAATAAAGTTTATTCAGATGAACATGGATATTTGGCACCCTACTATGATGCGTGCCAAGTCATATTTGATTTTGAGGAAATTTTGAAAATGAAAAATCCCCCTATTACCCCTATGACGACACGACAATGATTTCTGTTGACGAATTATTGTTATTCAGATGTAAATGGATATTCTGCACCCCATCATGATGCGTGCTAAGTCATATTAGATTTTTGAAGTGATTTTGAAAATGTAAAATCACTCTGTACACCTTCTTACGACCCGACAATGATTTCTGTTGACGAATTATTGTTATTCAGATGGACATGGATATTTTGCACCCTACTATGATGCTTGCCGAGTCATATTTGATTTTGAGGTGATTTTGAAAATGAAAACTCCCTCTATACCCCCTCTGACGACCCGACAATGATTTCTGTTGTCGAATTATTGTTATTCAGTTGGACATGGATATTTTGCACCCTACTATGATGTGTGCCAAGTCATATTTGATTTTTGAGGTAACTTTGAAAATTAAAAATCCCTCTATACCCCCTCTAACGACCCGACAATGATTTTTGTTGACGAATTATTGTTATTCAGATGGACATGGATACATTGCACCTCACCATGATGCGTGCCAACTCATATTCGATTTTTGAAGTAATTTTGATAATGAAAAATACCTCTATACCCCCTCTGACGACCCGACAATGATTTCTGTTATCGAATAATGTTTATTCAGATGGACAAGGATATTTGGCACCCTACTATGATGCGTGCCAAGTCATATTTGATTTTGACGTAATTTTGAAAATGAAAAATCCCTCTATACCCCCTCTGACGACCCGACAATGTTTTCTGTTAACGAATTATTGCTATTCAGATAGACATAGATATTTTGCACCCTACTATGATGCGTGCCAAGTCATATTTTATTTTGAGGTAATTTTGAAAATGAACAATCCCTCTATACCCCCTTTGACGACCCGACAATGATTTCTGTTGACGAATTATTGATATTCAGATAGAAATGGATATTCTGCACCCCACCATGATGCGTGCCAAGTTATATTTGATTTTTGTAGTCGTTTTGATAATGAAAATTCCCTCTATACCCCCTCTGACGTCCCGACAATGATTTCTGCTGACGAATTATTGTTATTCAGATGGACATGAATACTTTGTACCCCATCATGATGCGTGCCAACTCATATTTGATTTTTGAAGTAATTTTGAAAATGAAAAATCCCTCTATACCCCTCTGACGAACCGACAATGATTTCTGTTAGCAAATTATAGTTATTCAGATGGACATAGATATTTTGCACCCTACTATGATGCGTGCCAGGTCATATTTTATTTTGAGGTAATTTTGAAAGTGAAAAATCCTATACCCCCTCTTACGACCCGACAATGATTTCTGTTATCGAATAATGTTTATTCAGATGAACATGGATATTTGGCACCCTACTATGATGCGTGCCAAGTCATATTTGATTTTGAGGTAATTTTGAAAATTAAAAATCCCTCTATTACCCCTATGACGACACGACAATGATTTCTGTTGACGAAATATTGTTATTCAAATGTAATTGGATATTCTGCACCCCATCGTGATGCGTGCCAAGTTATATTAGATTTTTGAAATAATTTTGAATATGAAAAATCCCTCAATACCCCATCTGACGACCCGACAATGATTTCTGTCAACGAATTATTGTTATTCAGATGGACATGGATATGTTGCACACCACCATGATGCGTGCCAATTCATATTAGATTTTTGAAGTAATTTTGAAAATGAAAAATCCCCCTATACCTCCTCTGACAACCCGGCTATGATTTCTGTTGACGAATTTCTGTTATTCAGATGGATATTGATATTCTGCAGCCCACCATGTTGCGGGTCAAGTCATATTTGATATTTTAGGTAATTTTGAAAATGAAAAATCACTCTATACCCCCTTTGACGACCCGACAATGATTTCTGTTGACGAATTATTGATATTCAGATAGAAATGGATATTCTGCACCCCACCATGATGCGTGCCAACTCATATTCGATTTTTGAAGTAATTTTGATAATGAAAAATACCTCTATACCCCCTCTGACGACCCGACAATGATTTCTGTTATCGAATAATGTTTATTCAGATGAACATGGATATTAGGCACCCTACTATGATGCGTGCCAAGTCATATTTGATTTTGAGGTAATTTTGAAAATTAAAAATCCCTCTATTACCCCTATGACGACACGACAATGATTTCTGTTGACGAAATATTGTTATTCATATGTAATTGGATATTCTGAACCCCATCGTGATGCGTGCCAAGTTATATTAGATTTTTGAAATAATTTTGAATATGAAAAATCCCTCAATACCCCATCTGACGACCCGACAATGATTTCTGTCAACGAATTATTGTTATTCAGATGGACATGGATATGTTGCACACCACCATGATGCGTGCCAATTCATATTAGATTTTTGAAGTAATTTTGAAAATGAAAAATCCCCCTATACCTCCTCTGACAACCCGGCTATGATTTCTGTTGACGAATTTCTGTTATTCAGATGGATATAGATATTCTGCAGCCCACCATGTTGCGGGTCAAGTCATATTTGATATTTTAGGTAATTTTGAAAATGAAAAATCCCTCTGTACCCCCTCTGACGACCCGACAATGATTTCGGTCGACGAATTATTGTTATTAGGATGGAAATGAATATTTTGCACCCTACTATGATGCGTGCCAAGTCATATTTGATTTTTGAAGTAATTTTGAAAATGAACAATCCCTCTATACCCCCTTTGACGACCCGACAATCATTTCTGTTGACGAATTATTGTTATTCAGATAGAAATGGATATTCTTCACCTCACCATGATGCGTGCCAAGTCATATTTGATTTTTGAAGTCGTTTTGATAATGAGAAATCACTCTATACCCCCTCTGACGACCCGACAATGATTTATGTTAACGATTTATTGTTATTCAGATGGACATGGATATGTTGCACACCACCATGATACGTGCCAAGTCATATTTGATTTTTGAGGAAATTTTGAAAATGAAAAATCCCTCTATACCCCCTCTGACGACCCGACAATGATTTCTGTCGACGAATTATTGTTATTTAGATGGACATGGATATGTTGCACACCACCATGTTGCGTGCCAAGTCATATTTGATTTTGAGGTAATTTTGAAAATGAAAAATCCCTCTATACCCCCTCTGACGACACGACAATGATTTATGTTGACGAATTATTATTATTCAGATGGAAATGGATATTCTGCACCCCACCATGATGCGTGCCAAGTCATATTTGATTTTTGAAAACATTTTGATAATGAGAAATCCCTCTATACCCCTTCTGACGATCCGACAATGATTTCTGGTGACGACTTATTGTTATTCAGATGGAAATGGATATGTTGCACACCACCATGATGCGTGCCAAGTCATTTTTGATTTTTGAAGTAATTTTGAAAATGAAAAATCCCTCTATACCCCTTCTAACGATTTCTGTTATCGAATTATTGCTGTTCAGATGGACATGGATATTTGGCACCCAACTATGCCAAGTCATATTTTATTTTGAGGTAATTTTGACAGTGAAAAATCCTATACCCCCTCTTACGACCCGACAATGATTTCTGTTGACGAATTATTGTTCTTCAAATGAAAATGGATATTCTGCACCTCACCATGATGCGTGCCAACTCATATTCGATTATTGAAGTAATTTTGAAAATGAAAAATCCCTTTATACCCCATCTGACGACCCGACAATGATTTCTGTTATCGAATAAAGTTTATTCAGATGGACATGGATATTTGGCACCCTACTATGATGCGTGCCAAGTCATATTTGATTTTGAGGTGATTTTGAAAATGAAAAATCCCTATATTACCCCTATGACGACACTACAATGATTTCTGTTGACGAATTATTGTTATTCAGATGTAAATGGTTATTCTGCACCCCATCATGATGCGTGCCAAGTCATATTAGATTTTTGAAGTAATTTTGAATATGAAAAATCCCTCAATACCCCATCTGACGACCCGACAATGATTTATGTTAACGAATAATGTTTATTCAGATGGACAAGGATATTTGGCACCCTACTATGAGGCGTGCCAAGTCATATTTGATTTTGAGGTAATTTTGAAAATGAAAAATCCCTCTATACCCCCTCCGACGACCCGACAATGTTTTATGTTAACGAATTATTGCTATTCAGATAGACATAGATATTTTGCACCCTACTATGATGCGTGCCACGTCATATTTTATTTTGAGGTAATTTTGAAAATGAACAATTCCTCTATACCCCCTTTGACGACCCGACAATGATTTCTGTTGACGAATTATTGATATTCAGATAGAAATGGATATTCTGCACCCCTTCATGATGCGTGCCAAGTTATATTTGATTTTTGTAGTCGTTTTGATAATGAATATTCCCTCTATACCCCTCTGACGAATCGACAATGTTTTCTGTTAACGAATTATTGCTATTCAGATGGACATAGATATTTTGCACCCTACTATGATGCGTGCCAAGTCATATTTGATTTTGGAAGTAATTTTGAAAATGAAAAATCCCCCTATACCTCCTCTGACAACCCGGCAATGATTTCTGTTGACGAATTTCTGTTTATCAGATGGAAATAGATATTCTGCAGCCCACCATGTTGCGGGTCAAGTCATATTTGATATTTTAGGTAATTTTGAAAATGAAAAATCCCTCTGTACCCCCTCTGACGACCCGACAATGATTTCGGTAGACGAATTATTGTTATTAGGATGGAAATGAATATTTTGCACCTTACTATGATGCGTGCCAAGTCATATTTGAATTTTGAAGTAATTTTGAAAATGAACAATCCCTCTATACCCCCTTTGACGACCCTACAATGATTTCTGTTGACGAATTATTGTTATTCAGATAGAAATGGATATTCTTCACCCCACCATGATGCGTGCCAAGTCATATTTGATATTTGAAGTCGTTTGATAATGAGAAATCCCTCTATACCCCCTCTGATGACCCGACAATGATTTCTGTTATCGAATAAAGTTTATTCAGATGGACATGGATATTTGGCACCCTACTATGATGCGTGCCAAGTCATATTTTATTTTGAGGTAATTTTGAAAATGAAAAATCCCTCTATACCCCCTTTGACGACCCGACAATGATTTCTGTTGACGAATTATTGTTATTCAGATAGAAATGGATATTCTGCACCCCACCATGATGCGTGCCAAGTCTTATTTGATTTTTGTAGTCGTTTTAATAATGAAAAATCCCTCTATACCCCCTCTGACGACCCGACAAAGATTTCTGCTGACGAATTATTGATATTCAGATGGACATAGATATTTTGCACCCTACTATGATGCGTGCCAAGTCATATTTTATTTTGAGGTAATTTTGACAGTGAAAAATCCTATACCCCCTCTTACGACCCGACAATGATTTCTGTTGACGAATTATTGTTCTTCAAATGAAAATGGATATTCTGCACCTCACCATGATGCGTGCCAACTCATATTCGATTATTGAAGTAATTTTGAAAATGAAAAATCCCTCTATACCCCATCTGACGACCCGACAATGATTTCTGTTATCGAATAAAGTTTATTCAGATGGACATGGATATTTGGCACCCTACTATGATGCGTGCCAAGTCATATTTGATTTTGAGGTGATTTTGAAAATGAAAAATCCCTATATTACCCCTATGACGACACTACAATGATTTCTGTTGACGAATTATTGTTATTCAGATGTAAATGGTTATTCTGCACCCCATCATGATGCGTGCCAAGTCATATTAGATTTTTGAAGTAATTTTGAATATGAAAAATCCCTCTGTACCCCCTCTGACGACCCGACAATGATTTCTGTTGACGAATTATTGTTATTCAGATAGAAATGGATATTCTTCACCCCACCATGATGCGTGCCAAGTCATATTTGATTTTTGAAGTCGTTTTGATAATGAAAAATCCCTCTATACCCCCTCTTACGACCCGACAATGATTTCTGTTGACGAATTATTGTTCTTCAAATGAAAATGGATATTCTGCACCTCACCATGATGCGTGCCAACTCATATTCGATTATTGAAGTAATTTTGAAAATGAAAAATCCCTCTATACCCCATCTGACGACCCGACAATGATTTCTGTTATCGAATAAAGTTTATTCAGATGGACATGGATATTTGGCACCCTACTATGATGCGTGCCAAGTCATATTTGATTTTGAGGTAATTTTGAAAATGAAAAATCCCTCTATTACCCCTATGACGACACAACAATGATTTCTGTTGACGAATTATTGTTATTCAGATGTAAATGGATATTCTGCACCCCATCATGATGCGTGCCAAGTCATATTAGATTTTTGAAGTGATTTTGAAAATGTAAAATCCCTCTGTACACCTTCTTACGACCCGACAATGATTTCTGTTGACGAATTATTGTTATTCAGATGGACATGGATATTTTGCACCCTACTATGAAGCTTGCCGAGTCATATTTGATTTTGAGGTGATTTTGAAAATGAAAAATCCCTCTATACCCCCTCTGACGACCCGACAATGATTTCTGTTGTCAAATTATTGTTATTCAGGTGGACATGGATATTTTGCACCCTACTATGATGTGTGCCAACTCATATTTGATTTTTGAGGTAACTTTGAAAATTAAAAATCCCTCTATACCCCCTCTGACGACCCGACAATGATTTTTGTTGACGAATTATTGTTATTCAGATGGACATGGATACTTTGCACCTCACCATGATGCGTGCCAACTCACATTCGATTATTGAAGTAATTTTGAAAATGAAAAATCCCTCTATACCCCATCTGACGACCCGACAATGATTTCTGTTAACGAATAAAGTTTATTCAGATGGACATGGATATTTGGCACCCTACTATGATGCGTGCCAAGTCATATTTGATTTTGAGGTAATTTTGAAAATGAAAAATCCCTCTATTACTCCTATGACGACACGACAATGATTTCTGTTGACGAATTATTGTTATTCAGATGTAAATGGATATTCTGCACCCCATCATGATGCGTGCCAACTCATATTCGATTTTTGAAGTAATATTGATAATGAAAAATCCCTCTATACCCCCTCTGACGACCCGACAATGATTTCTGTTATCGAATAATGTTTATTCAGATGGACAAGGATATTTGGCACCCTACTATGAGGCGTGCCAAGTCATATTTGATTTTGAGGTAATTTTGAAAATGAAAAATCCCTCTATACCCCCTCCGACGACCCGACAATGTTTTATGTTAACGAATTATTGCTATTCAGATAGACATAGATATTTTGCACCTTACTATGATGCGTGCCACGTCATATTTTATTTTGAGGTAATTTTGAAAATGAACAATTCCTCTATACCCCCTTTGACGACCCGACAATGATTTCTGTTGACGAATTATTGATATTCAGATAGAAATGGATATTCTGCACCCCTTCATGATGCGTGCCAAGTTATATTTGATTTTTGTAGTCGTTTTGATAATGAATATTCCCTCTATACCCCTCTGACGAATCGACAATGTTTTCTGTTAACGAATTATTGCTTTTCAGATGGACATAGATATTTTGCACCCTACTATGATGCGTGCCAAGTCATATTTGATTTTTGAGGTAATTTTGATAATGAAAAATCCCTCTATACCCCCTCTGACGACCCGACAATGATTTCTGTCGACGAATCATTGTTATTTAGATGGACATGGATATGTTGCACACCACCATGATGCGTGCCAAGTCATATATGATTTTGAGGTAATTTTGAAAACGAAAAATCCCTCTATACCCCCTCTGACGACACGACAATGATTTCTGTTGACGAATTATTATTATTCAGATGGAAATGGATATTCTGCACCCCACCATGATGCGTGCCAAGTCATATAGTAATTTTGAAAATGATAAATCCCTCTATACCCCTCTGACGAACCGACAATGATTTCTGTTAACGAATTATTGTTATTCAGATGGACATAGATATTTTGCACCCTACTATGATGCGTGCTAAGTCATATTTTATTTTGAGGTAATTTTGAAAATTAAAAATCCCTCTATTACCCCTATGACGACACGACAATGATTTCTGTTGACGAAATATTGTTATTCATATGTAATTGGATATTCTGCACCCCACCATGTAGCGGTCCAAGTCATATTTGATTTTTGAAGTAATTTTGAAAATGAAAAATCCCTCTATACCCCCTCTGACGACCCGACAATGATTTCTGTTATCGAATAATGTTTATTCAGATGAACATGGATATTTGGCACCCTACTATAATGCGTGCCAAGTCATATTTGATTTTGAGGTAATTTTGAAAATTAAAAATCCCTCTATTACCCCTATGACGACACGACAATGATTTCTGTTGACGAAATATTGTTATTCATAGGTAATTGGATATTCTGCACCCCATCGTGATGCGTGCCAAGTTATATTAAATTTTTGAAGTAATTTTGAATATGAAAAATCCCTCAATACCCCATCTGACGTCCCGACAATGTTTTCTGTTAACGAATTATTGCTATTCAGATAGACATAGATATTTTGCACCCTACTATGATGCGTGCCAAGTCATATTTTATTTTGAGGTAATTTTGAAAATGAACAATCCCTCTATACCCCCTTTGACGACCCGACAATGATTTCTGTTGACGAATTATTGATATTCAGATAGAAATAAATATTCTGCACCCCACCATGATGCGTGCCAAGTTATATTTGATTTTTGTAGTCGTTTTGATAATGAAAATTCCCTCTATACCCCCTCTGACGACCCGACAATGATTTCTGCTGACGAATTATTGTTATTCAGATGGACATGAATACTTTGTACCCCATCATGATGCGTGCCAACTCATATTTGATTTTTGAAGTAATTTTGAAAATGAAAAATCCCTCTATACCCCTCTGACGAACCGACAATGATTTCTGTTAGCAAATTATAGTTATTCAGATGGACATAGATATTTTGCACCCTACTATGATGCGTGCCAGGTCATATTTTATTTTGAGGTAATTTTGAAAGTGAAAAATCCTATACCCCCTCTTACGACCCGACAATGATTTCTGTTATCGAATAATGTTTATTCAGATGAACATGGATATTAGGCACCCTACTATGATGCGTGCCAAGTCATATTTGATTTTGAGGTAATTTTGAAAATTAAAAATCCCTCTATTACCCCTATGACGACACGACAATGATTTCTGTTGACGAAATATTGTTATTCATATGTAATTGGATATTCTGAACCCCATCGTGATGCGTGCCAAGTTATATTAGATTTTTGAAATAATTTTGAATATGAAAAATCCCTCAATACCCCATCTGACGACCCGACAATGATTTCTGTCAACGAATTATTGTTATTCAGATGGACATGGATATGTTGCACACCACCATGATGCGTGCCAATTCATATTAGATTTTTGAAGTAATTTTGAAAATGAAAAATCCCCCTATACCTCCTCTGACAACCCGGCTATGATTTCTGTTGACGAATTTCTGTTATTCAGATGGATATAGATATTCTGCAGCCCACCATGTTGCGGGTCAAGTCATATTTGATATTTTAGGTAATTTTGAAAATGAAAAATCCCTCTGTACCCCCTCTGACGACCCGACAATGATTTCGGTCGACGAATTATTGTTATTAGGATGGAAATGAATATTTTGCACCCTACTATGATGCGTGCCAAGTCATATTTGATTTTTGAAGTAATTTTGAAAATGACCAATCCCTCTATACCCCCTTTGACGACCCGACAATCATTTCTGTTGACGAATTATTGTTATTCAGATAGAAATGGATATTCTTCACCTCACCATGATGCGTGCCAAGTCATATTTGATTTTTGAAGTCGTTTTGATAATGAGAAATCACTCTATACCCCCTCTAACGACCCGACAATGATTTATGTTAACGATTTATTGTTATTCAGATGGACATGGATATGTTGCACACCACCATGATACGTGCCAAGTCATATTTGATTTTTGAGGTAATTTTGAAAATGAAAAATCCCTCTATACCCCCTCTGACGACCCGACAATGATTTCTGTCGACGAATTATTGTTATTTAGATGGACATGGATATGTTGCACACCACCATGTTGCGTGCCAAGTCATATTTGATTTTGAGGTAATTTTGAAAATGAAAAATCCCTCTATACCCCCTCTGACGACACGACAATGATTTATGTTGACGAATTATTATTATTCAGATAGAAATGGATATTCTGCACCCCACCATGATGCGTGCCAAGTCATATTTGATTTTTGAAAACATTTTGATAATGAGAAATCCCTCTATACCCCTTCTGACGATCCGACAATGATTTCTGGTGACGACTTATTGTTATTCAGATGGAAATGGATATGTTGCACACCACCATGATGCGTGCCAAGTCATTTTTGATTTTTGAAGTAATTTTGAAAATGAAAAATCCCTCTATACCCCTTCTAACGATTTCTGTTATCGAATTATTGCTGTTCAGATGGACATGGATATTTGGCACCCTACTATGCCAAGTCATATTTTATTTTGAGGTAATTTTGACAGTGAAAAATCCTATACCCCCTCTTACGACCCGACAATGATTTCTGTTGACGAATTATTGTTCTTCAAATGAAAATGGATATTCAGCACCTCACCATGATGCGTGCCAACTCATATTCGATTATTGAAGTAATTTTGAAAATGAAAAATCCCTTTATACCCCATCTGACGACCCGACAATGATTTCTGTTATCGAATAAAGTTTATTCAGATGGACATGGATATTTGGCACCCTACTATGATGCGTGCCAAGTCATATTTGATTTTGAGGTGATTTTGAAAATGAAAAATCCCTATATTACCCCTATGACGACACTACAATGATTTCTGTTGACGAATTATTGTTATTCAGATGTAAATGGTTATTCTGCACCCCATCATGATGCGTGCCAAGTCATATTAGATTTTTGAAGTAATTTTGAATATGAAAAATCCCTCAATACCCCATCTGACGACCCGACAATGATTTCTGTTAACGAATAATGTTTATTCAGATGGACAAGGATATTTGGCACCCTACTATGAGGCGTGCCAAGTCATATTTGATTTTGAGGTAATTTTGAAAATGAAAAATCCCTCTATACCCCCTCCGACGACCCGACAATGTTTTATGTTAACGAATTAGTGCTATTCAGATAGACATAGATATTTTGCACCCTACTATGATGCGTGCCACGTCATATTTTATTTTGAGGTAATTTTGAAAATGAACAATTCCTCTATACCCCCTTTGACGACCCGACAATGATTTCTGTTGACGAATTATTGATATTCAGATAGAAATGGATATTCTGCACCCCTTCATGATGCGTGCCAAGTTATATTTGATTTTTGTAGTCGTTTTGATAATGAATATTCCCTCTATACCCCTCTGACGAATCGACAATGTTTTCTGTTAACGAATTATTGCTATTCAGATGGACATAGATATTTTGCACCCTACTATGATGCGTGCCAAGTCATATTTGATTTTGGAAGTAATTTTGAAAATGAAAAATCCCCCTATACCTCCTCTGACAACCCGGCAATGATTTCTGTTGACGAATTTCTGTTTATCAGATGGAAATAGATATTCTGCAGCCCACCATGTTGCGGGTCAAGTCATATTTGATATTTTAGGTAATTTTGAAAATGAAAAATCCCTCTGTACCCCCTCTGACGACCCGACAATGATTTCGGTAGACGAATTATTGTTATTAGGATGGAAATGAATATTTTGCACCTTACTATGATGCGTGCCAAAACATATTTGAATTTTGAAGTAATTTTGAAAATGAACAATCCCTCTATACCCCCTTTGACGACCCTACAATGATTTCTGTTGACGAATTATTGTTATTCAGATAGAAATGGATATTCTTCACCCCACCATGATGCGTGCCAAGTCATATTTGATATTTGAAGTCGTTTGATAATGAGAAATCCCTCTATACCCCCTCTGATGACCCGACAATGATTTCTGTTATCGAATAAAGTTTATTCAGATGGACATGGATATTTGGCACCCTACTATGATGCGTGCCAAGTCATATTTTATTTTGAGGTAATTTTGAAAATGAAAAATCCCTCTATACCCCCTTTGACGACCCGACAATGATTTCTGTTGACGAATTATTGTTATTCAGATAGAAATGGATATTCTGCACCCCACCATGATGCGTGCCAAGTCTTATTTGATTTTTGTAGTCGTTTTAATAATGAAAAATCCCTCTATACCCCCTCTGACGATCCGACAAAGATTTCTGCTGACGAATTATTGATATTCAGATGGACATAGATATTTTGCACCCTACTATGATGCGTGCCAAGTCATATTTTATTTTGAGGTAATTTTGACAGTGAAAAATCCTATACCCCCTCTTACGACCCGACAATGATTTCTGTTGACGAATTATTGTTCTTCAAATGAAAATGGATATTCTGCACCTCACCATGATGCGTGCCAACTCATATTCGATTATTGAAGTAATTTTGAAAATGAAAAATCCCTCTATACCCCATCTGACGACCCGACAATGATTTCTGTTATCGAATAAAGTTTATTCAGATGGACATGGATATTTGGCACCCTACTATGATGCGTGCCAAGTCATATTTGATTTTGAGGTGATTTTGAAAATGAAAAATCCCTATATTACCCCTCTTACGACCCGACAATGATTTCTGTTGACGAATTATTGTTCTTCAAATGAAAATGGATATTCTGCACCTCACCATGATGCGTGCCAACTCATATTCGATTATTGAAGTAATTTTGAAAATGAAAAATCCCTCTATACCCCATCTGACGACCCGACAATGATTTCTGTTATCGAATAAAGTTTATTCAGATGGACATGGATATTTGGCACCCTACTATGATGCGTGCCAAGTCATATTTGATTTTGAGGTAATTTTGAAAATGAAAAATCCCTCTATACCCCCTCTGACGACCCGACAATGTTTTCTGTTAACGAATTATTGCTATTCAGATAGACATAGATATTTTGCACCCTACTATGATGCGTGCCAAGTCATATTTTATTTTGAGGTAATTTTGAAAATGAACAATCCCTCTATACCCCCTTTGACGACCCGACAATGATTTCTGTTGACGAATTATTGATATTCAGATAGAAATAAATATTCTGCACCCCACCATGATGCGTGCCAAGTTATATTTGATTTTTGTAGTCGTTTTGATAATGAAAATTCCCTCTATACCCCCTCTGACGACCCGACAATGATTTCTGCTGACGAATTATTGTTATTCAGATGGACATGAATACTTTGTACCCCATCATGATGCGTGCCAACTCATATTTGATTTTTGAAGTAATTTTGAAAATTAAAAATCCCTCTATACCCCTCTGACGAACCGACAATGATTTCTGTTAGCAAATTATAGTTATTCAGATGGACATAGATATTTTGCACCCTACTATGATGCGTGCCAGGTCATATTTTATTTTGAGGTAATTTTGAAAGTGAAAAATCCTATACCCCCTCTTACGACCCGACAATGATTTCTGTTATCGAATAATGTTTATTCAGATGAACATGGATATTAGGCACCCTACTATGATGCGTGCCAAGTCATATTTGATTTTGAGGTAATTTTGAAAATTAAAAATCCCTCTATTACCCCTATGACGACACGACAATGATTTCTGTTGACGAAATATTGTTATTCATATGTAATTGGATATTCTGAACCCCATCGTGATGCGTGCCAAGTTATATTAGATTTTTGAAATAATTTTGAATATGAAAAATCCCTCAATACCCCATCTGACGACCCGACAATGATTTCTGTCAACGAATTATTGTTATTCAGATGGACATGGATATGTTGCACACCACCATGATGCGTGCCAATTCATATTAGATTTTTGAAGTAATTTTGAAAATGAAAAATCCCCCTATACCTCCTCTGACAACCCGGCTATGATTTCTGTTGACGAATTTCTGTTATTCAGATGGATATAGATATTCTGCAGCCCACCATGTTGCGGGTCAAGTCATATTTGATATTTTAGGTAATTTTGAAAATGAAAAATCCCTCTGTACCCCCTCTGACGACCCGACAATGATTTCGGTCGACGAATTATTGTTATTAGGATGGAAATGAATATTTTGCACCCTACTATGATGCGTGCCAAGTCATATTTGATTTTTGAAGTAATTTTGAAAATGAACAATCCCTCTATACCCCCTTTGACGACCCGACAATCATTTCTGTTGACGAATTATTGTTATTCAGATAGAAATGGATATTCTTCACCTCACCATGATGCGTGCCAAGTCATATTTGATTTTTGAAGTCGTTTTGATAATGAGAAATCACTCTATACCCCCTCTAACGACCCGACAATGATTTATGTTAACGATTTATTGTTATTCAGATGGACATGGATATGTTGCACACCACCATGATACGTGCCAAGTCATATTTGATTTTTGAGGTAATTTTGAAAATGAAAAATCCCTCTATACCCCCTCTGACGACCCGACAATGATTTCTGTCGACGAATTATTGTTATTTAGATGGACATGGATATGTTGCACACCACCATGTTGCGTGCCAAGTCATATTTGATTTTGAGGTAATTTTGAAAATGAAAAATCCCTCTATACCCCCTCTGACGACACGACAATGATTTATGTTGACGAATTATTATTATTCAGATAGAAATGGATATTCTGCACCCCACCATGATGCGTGCCAAGTCATATTTGATTTTTGAAAACATTTTGATAATGAGAAATCCCTCTATACCCCTTCTGACGATCCGACAATGATTTCTGGTGACGACTTATTGTTATTCAGATGGAAATGGATATGTTGCACACCACCATGATGCGTGCCAAGTCATTTTTGATTTTTGAAGTAATTTTGAAAATGAAAAATCCCTCTATACCCCTTCTAACGATTTCTGTTATCGAATTATTGCTGTTCAGATGGACATGGATATTTGGCACCCTACTATGCCAAGTCATATTTTATTTTGAGGTAATTTTGACAGTGAAAAATCCTATACCCCCTCTTACGACCCGACAATGATTTCTGTTGACGAATTATTGTTCTTCAAATGAAAATGGATATTCAGCACCTCACCATGATGCGTGCCAACTCATATTCGATTATTGAAGTAATTTTGAAAATGAAAAATCCCTTTATACCCCATCTGACGACCCGACAATGATTTCTGTTATCGAATAAAGTTTATTCAGATGGACATGGATATTTGGCACCCTACTATGATGCGTGCCAAGTCATATTTGATTTTGAGGTGATTTTGAAAATGAAAAATCCCTATATTACCCCTATGACGACACTACAATGATTTCTGTTGACGAATTATTGTTATTCAGATGTAAATGGTTATTCTGCACCCCATCATGATGCGTGCCAAGTCATATTAGATTTTTGAAGTAATTTTGAATATGAAAAATCCCTCAATACCCCATCTGACGACCCGACAATGATTTCTGTTAACGAATAATGTTTATTCAGATGGACAAGGATATTTGGCACCCTACTATGAGGCGTGCCAAGTCATATTTGATTTTGAGGTAATTTTGAAAATGAAAAATCCCTCTATACCCCCTCCGACGACCCGACAATGTTTTATGTTAACGAATTAGTGCTATTCAGATAGACATAGATATTTTGCACCCTACTATGATGCGTGCCACGTCATATTTTATTTTGAGGTAATTTTGAAAATGAACAATTCCTCTATACCCCCTTTGACGACCCGACAATGATTTCTGTTGACGAATTATTGATATTCAGATAGAAATGGATATTCTGCACCCCTTCATGATGCGTGCCAAGTTATATTTGATTTTTGTAGTCGTTTTGATAATGAATATTCCCTCTATACCCCTCTGACGAATCGACAATGTTTTCTGTTAACGAATTATTGCTATTCAGATGGACATAGATATTTTGCACCCTACTATGATGCGTGCCAAGTCATATTTGATTTTGGAAGTAATTTTGAAAATGAAAAATCCCCCTATACCTCCTCTGACAACCCGGCAATGATTTCTGTTGACGAATTTCTGTTTATCAGATGGAAATAGATATTCTGCAGCCCACCATGTTGCGGGTCAAGTCATATTTGATATTTTAGGTAATTTTGAAAATGAAAAATCCCTCTGTACCCCCTCTGACGACCCGACAATGATTTCGGTAGACGAATTATTGTTATTAGGATGGAAATGAATATTTTGCACCTTACTATGATGCGTGCCAAAACATATTTGAATTTTGAAGTAATTTTGAAAATGAACAATCCCTCTATACCCCCTTTGACGACCCTACAATGATTTCTGTTGACGAATTATTGTTATTCAGATAGAAATGGATATTCTTCACCCCACCATGATGCGTGCCAAGTCATATTTGATATTTGAAGTCGTTTGATAATGAGAAATCCCTCTATACCCCCTCTGATGACCCGACAATGATTTCTGTTATCGAATAAAGTTTATTCAGATGGACATGGATATTTGGCACCCTACTATGATGCGTGCCAAGTCATATTTTATTTTGAGGTAATTTTGAAAATGAAAAATCCCTCTATACCCCCTTTGACGACCCGACAATGATTTCTGTTGACGAATTATTGTTATTCAGATAGAAATGGATATTCTGCACCCCACCATGATGCGTGCCAAGTCTTATTTGATTTTTGTAGTCGTTTTAATAATGAAAAATCCCTCTATACCCCCTCTGACGATCCGACAAAGATTTCTGCTGACGAATTATTGATATTCAGATGGACATAGATATTTTGCACCCTACTATGATGCGTGCCAAGTCATATTTTATTTTGAGGTAATTTTGACAGTGAAAAATCCTATACCCCCTCTTACGACCCGACAATGATTTCTGTTGACGAATTATTGTTCTTCAAATGAAAATGGATATTCTGCACCTCACCATGATGCGTGCCAACTCATATTCGATTATTGAAGTAATTTTGAAAATGAAAAATCCCTCTATACCCCATCTGACGACCCGACAATGATTTCTGTTATCGAATAAAGTTTATTCAGATGGACATGGATATTTGGCACCCTACTATGATGCGTGCCAAGTCATATTTGATTTTGAGGTGATTTTGAAAATGAAAAATCCCTATATTACCCCTCTTACGACCCGACAATGATTTCTGTTGACGAATTATTGTTCTTCAAATGAAAATGGATATTCTGCACCTCACCATGATGCGTGCCAACTCATATTCGATTATTGAAGTAATTTTGAAAATGAAAAATCCCTCTATACCCCATCTGACGACCCGACAATGATTTCTGTTATCGAATAAAGTTTATTCAGATGGACATGGATATTTGGCACCCTACTATGATGCGTGCCAAGTCATATTTGATTTTGAGGTAATTTTGAAAATGAAAAATCCCTCTATACCCCCTCTGACGACCCGACAATGTTTTCTGTTAACGAATTATTGCTATTCAGATAGACATAGATATTTTGCACCCTACTATGATGCGTGCCAAGTCATATTTTATTTTGAGGTAATTTTGAAAATGAACAATCCCTCTATACCCCCTTTGACGACCCGACAATGATTTCTGTTGACGAATTATTGATATTCAGATAGAAATAAATATTCTGCACCCCACCATGATGCGTGCCAAGTTATATTTGATTTTTGTAGTCGTTTTGATAATGAAAATTCCCTCTATACCCCCTCTGACGACCCGACAATGATTTCTGCTGACGAATTATTGTTATTCAGATGGACATGAATACTTTGTACCCCATCATGATGCGTGCCAACTCATATTTGATTTTTGAAGTAATTTTGAAAATTAAAAATCCCTCTATACCCCTCTGACGAACCGACAATGATTTCTGTTAGCAAATTATAGTTATTCAGATGGACATAGATATTTTGCACCCTACTATGATGCGTGCCAGGTCATATTTTATTTTGAGGTAATTTTGAAAGTGAAAAATCCTATACCCCCTCTTACGACCCGACAATGATTTCTGTTATCGAATAATGTTTATTCAGATGAACATGGATATTAGGCACCCTACTATGATGCGTGCCAAGTCATATTTTATTTTGAGGTAATTTTGAAAATGAACAATCCCTCTATACCCCCTTTGACGACCCGACAATGATTTCTGTTGACGAATTATTGATATTCAGATAGAAATGGATATTCTGCACCCAACCATGATGCGTGCCA
Source organism: Chrysolina americana (assembly GCA_958502065.1). Taxonomy (NCBI): domain Eukaryota; kingdom Metazoa; phylum Arthropoda; class Insecta; order Coleoptera; family Chrysomelidae; genus Chrysolina; species Chrysolina americana. Next base: position 39,462,808 of record OY293414.1, on the reverse strand, counting down.
AGTCATATTTGATTTTTGAAGTCGTTTTGATAATGAGACATCACTCTATACCCCCTCTGACGACCCGACAATGATTTCTGTTAACGAATTATTGTTATTCAGATGGACATGGATATGTTGCACACCACCATGATGCGTGCCAAGTCATATTTGATTTTTGAGGCAATTTTGAAAATGAAAAATCCCTCTATACCCCCTCTGACGACCCGACAATGATTTCTGTCGAAGAATTATTGTTATTTAGATGGACATGGATATGTTGCACACCACCATGTTGCGTGCCAAGTCATATTTGATTTTGAGGTAATTTTGAAAATGAAAAATCCCTCTATACCCCCTCTGACGACACGACAATGATTTCTGTTGACGAATTATTATTATTCAGATGGAAATGGATATTCTGCACCCCACTATGATGCGTGCCAAGTCATATATGATTTTTGAAAACATTTTGATAATGAGAAATCCCTCTATACCCCCTCTGACGACCCGACAATGATTTCTGTTATCGAATAATGTTTATTCAGATGGACAAGGATATTTGGCACCCTACTATGATGCGTGCCAAGTCATATTTGATTTTGAGGTAATTTTGAAAATGAAAAATCCCTCTATACCCCCTCTGACGTCCCGACAATGTTTTCTGATAACGAATTATTGCTATTCAGATGGACATAGATATTTTGCACCCTACTATGATGCGTGCCAAGTCATATTTTATTTTGAGGTAATTTTGAAAATGAACAATCCCTCTATACCCCCTTTGACGACCCGACAATGATTTCTGTTGACGAATTATTGATATTCAGATAAAAATGGATATTCTGCACCCCACCATGATGCGTGCCAAGTTATATTTGATTTTTGTAGTCGTTTTGATAATGAAAATTCCCTCTATACCCCTCTGACGAACCGACAATGTTTTCTGTTAACGAATTATTGCTATTCAGATGGACATAGATATTTTGCACCCTACTATGATGCGTGCCAAGTCATATTTGATTTTGGAAGTAATTTTGAAAATGAAAAATCCGTCTATACCCCCTTTGACGACCCGACAATGATTTCTGTTGACGAATTATTGTTATTCAGATAAAAATGGATATTCTGCACCCCACCATGATGCGTGCCAAGTTATATTTGATTTTTGTAGTCGTTTTGATAATGAAAATTCCCTCTATACCCCTCTGACGAACCGACAATGTTTTCTGTTAACGAATTATTGCTATTCAGATGGACATAGATATTTTGCACCCTACTATGATGCGTGCCAAGTCATATTTTATTTTGAGGTAATTTTGAAAATGAACAATCCCTCTATACCCCCTCTGACGACCCGACAATGATTTCTGTTATCAAATAATGTTTATTCAGATGAACATGGATATTTGGCACCCTACTATAATGCGTGCCAAGTCATATTTGACTTTGAGGTAATTTTGAAAATTAAAAATCCCTCTATTACCCCTATGACGACACGATAATGATTTCTGTTGACGAAATATTGTTATTCATATGTAATTGGATATTCTGCACCCCATCGTGATGCGTGCCAAGTTATATTAGATTTTTGAAGTAATTTTGAATATGAAAAATCCCTCTATACCCCCTCTGACGTCCCGACAATGTTTTCTGATAACGAATTATTGCTATTCAGATGGACATAGATATTTTGCACCCTACTATGATGCGTGCCAAGTCATATTTTATTTTGAGGTAATTTTGAAAATGAACAATCCCTCTATACCCCCTTTGACGACCCGACAATGATTTCTGTTGACGAATTATTGATATTCAGATAAAAATGGATATTCTGCACCCCACCATGATGCGTGCCAAGTTATATTTGATTTTTGTAGTCGTTTTGATAATGAAAATTCCCTCTATACCCCTCTGACGAACCGACAATGTTTTCTGTTAACGAATTATTGCTATTCAGATGGACATAGATATTTTGCACCCTACTATGATGCGTGCCAAGTCATATTTGATTTTGGAAGTAATTTTGAAAATGAACAATCCCTCTATACCCCCTTTGACGACCCGACAATGATTTCTGTTGACGAATTATTGATATTCAGATAAAAATGGATATTCTGCACCCCACCATGATGCGTGCCAAGTTATATTTGATTTTTGTAGTCGTTTTGATAATGAAAATTCCCTCTATACCCCTCTGACGAACCGACAATGTTTTCTGTTAACGAATTATTGCTATTCAGATGGACATAGATATTTTGCACCCCACCATGATGCGTGCCAAGTCATATTTGATTTTTGAAGTAATTTTGAAAATGAAAAATCCCTCTATACCCCTCTGACGAACCGACAATGATTTCTGTTAAAGAATTATTGTTATTCAGATGGACATAGATATTTTGCACCCTACTATGATGCGTGCCAAGTCATATTTTATTTTGAGGTAATTTTGAAAATTAAAAATCCCTCTATACCCCCTCTGACGACCCGACAATGATTTCTGTTATCGAATAATGTTTATTCAGATGAACATGGATATTTGGCACCCTACTATAATGCGTGCCAAGTCATATTTGACTTTGAGGTAATTTTGAAAATTAAAAATCCCTCTATTACCCCTATGACGACACGATAATGAATTCTGTTGACGAAATATTGTTATTCATATGTAATTGGATATTCTGCACCCCATCGTGATGCGTGCCAAGTTATATTAGATTTTTGAAGTAATTTTGAATATGAAAAATCCCTCAATACCCCATCTGACGACCCGACAATGATTTCTGTTATCGAATAATGTTTATTCAGATGAACATGGATATTCGGCACCCTACTATAATGCGTGCCAAGTCATATTTGATTTTGAGGTAATTTTGAAAATTAAAAATCCCTCTATTACCCCTATGACGACACGACAATGATTTCTGTTGACGAAATATTGTTATTCATATGTAATTGGATATTCTGCACCCCATCGTGATGCGTGCCAAGTTATATTAGATTTTTGAAGTAATTTTGAATATGAAAAATCCCTCAATACCCCATCTGACGAACCGACAATGATTTCTGTCAACGAATTATTGTTATTCAGATGGACATGGATGTGTTGCACACCACCATGATGCGTGCCAATTCATATTAGATTTTTGAAGTAATTTTGAAAATGAAAAATCCCCCTATACCTCCTCTGACAACCCGGCAATGATATGTGTTGACGAATTTCTGTTATTCAGATGGAAATAGATATTCTGCAGCCCACCATGTTGCGGGTCAAGTCATATTTGATATTTTAGGTAATTTTGAAAATGAACAATCCCTCTATACCCCCTTTGACGACCCGACAATCATTTCTGTTGACGAATTATTGTTATTCAGATAGAAATGGATATTCTTCACCCCACCATGATGCGAGCCAAGTCATATTTGATTTTTGAAGTCGTTTTGATAATGAGAAATCACTCTATACCCCCTCTGACGACCCGACAATGATTTCTGTTATCGAATAATGTTTATTCAGATGGACAAGGATATTTGGCACCCTACTATGATGCGTGCCAAGTCATATTTGATTTTGAGGTAATTTTGAAAATCAAAAATCCCTCTATACCCCATCTGACGACCCGACAATGATTTCTGTTATCGAATAATGTTTATTCAGATGAACATGGATATTTGGCACCCTACTATAATGCGTGCTAAGTCATATTTGATTTTGAGGTAATTTTGAAAATTAAAAATCCCTCTATTACCCCTATGACGACACGACAATGATTTCTGTTGACGAAATATTTTTATTCATATGTAATTGGATATTCTGCACCCCATCGTGATGCGTGCCAAGTTATATTAGATTTTTGAAGTAATTTTGAATATGAAGAATCCCTCAATACCCCATCTGACGACCCGACAATGATTTCTGTCAACGAATTATTGTTATTCAGATGGACATGGATATGTTGCACACCACCATGATGCGTGCCAATTCATATTAGATTTTTGAAGTAATTTTGAAAATGAAAAATCCCCCTATACCTCCTCTGACAACCCGGCAATGATATGTGTTGACGAATTACTGTTATTCAGATGGAAATAGATATTCTGCAGCCCACCATGTTGCGGGTCAAGTCATATTTGATATTTTAGGTAATTTTGAAAATGAACAATCCCTCTATACCCCCTTTGACGACCCGACAATCATTTCTGTTGACGAATTATTGTTATTCAGATAGAAATGGATATTCTTCACCCCACCATGATGCGAGCCAAGTCATATTTGATTTTTGAAGTCGTTTTGATAATGAGAAATCACTCTATACCCCCTCTGACGACCCGACAATGATTTCTGTTATCGAATAATGTTTATTCAGATGGACAAGGATATTTGGCACCCTACTTTGATGCGTGCCAAGTCATATTTGATTTTGAGGTAATTTTGAAAATGAAAAATCCCTCTATACCCCCTCTGACGTCCCGACAATGTTTTCTGTTAACGAATTATTGCTATTCAGATAGACATAGATATTTTGCACCCTACTATGATGCGTGCCAAGTCATATTTGATTTTTGATGTAATTTTGAAAATGAACAATCACTCTATACCCCCTTTGACGACCCGACAATCATTTCTGTTGACGAATTATTGTTATTCAGATAGAAATGGATATTCTTCACCCCACCATGATGCGTGCCAAGTCATATTTGATATTTGAAGTCGTTTTGATAATGAGAAATCACCCTATACCCCCTCTGACGACCCGAAAATGATTTCGGTTAACGAATTATTGTTATTCAGATGGACATGGATATGTTGCACACCACCATGATGCGTGCCAAGTCATATTTGATTTTTGAGGTAATTTTGAAAATGAAAAATCCCTCTATACCCCCTCTGACGACCCGACAATGATTTCTGTCGACGAATTATTGTTATTTAGATGGACATGGATATGTTGCACACCACCATGATGCGTGCCAAGTCATATATGATTTTGAGGTAATTTTGAAAATGAAAAATCCCACTATACCCCCTCTGACGACACGACAATGATTTCTGTTGACGAATTATTATTATTCAGATGGAAATGGATATGTTGCACACCACCATGATGCGTGCTAAGTCATTTTTGATTTTTGAAGTAATTTTGAAAATGAAAAATCCCTCTATACCCCTTCTAAGGATTTCTGTTATCGAATTATTGCTGTTCAGTTGGACATGGATATTTGGCACCCTACTATGATGCATGCCAAGTCATATTTGATTTTGAGGTAATTATGAAAATGCAAAATCCCTCTATACCCCCTCTGACTACACGACAATGATTTCTGCTAAAGAATTATTTTTATTCAGATGGACATGGATTCTTTGCACCTCACCATGAAGCGTGCCAACTCATATTTGATTTTTGAAGTAATTTTGATAATGATAAATCCCTCTATACCCCCTCTGACGACCCGACAATGATTTCTGTTAATAAATTATTGTTATTTAGAAGGACATGGATATTTGGCACCCTACTATGATGCGTGCCAAGTCATATTTGATTTTGAGGTAATTTTGAAAATGAAAAATTCCTCTATACCCCCTCTGACAACACGGCAATGATTTATGTTGACGAATTATTGTTATTTGAATGGACATGGATACTTTGCACCCCACAATGATGCGTGCCAAGTCATGTTAGATAATTGAAGTAATTTTGAAAATGAAAAATCCCTATACCCCCTCTGACGACACGACAATGATTTCAGTTGAAGACTTATTGTTATTCAGCTGGGAATGGATATTCTGCACCCCTCCATGATGCGTGCCAAGTCATATTGGATTTTTGAAGAAATTTTGAAAATGAAAAATCCATCTACATCCCCTCTAACGACCCGACAATGATATCTGTTGACGAATTATTGTTATTCAGATGGGAATGGATATTCTACACACCAACATGATTCGTGCCAGGTCATATTTTATTTTTGAAGTAATTTTGAAAAAGATAAATCCCTCTATACCCCCTCTGACGACCCGACAATGATTTCTGTTAAACAATTATTGTTATTCAGATGGACATGGATATGTTGCACACCACCATGATGCGTGCCAAGTCATTTTTTATTTTTCAAGTAATTTTGAATATGAAAAATCCCTCTATACCACATCTGACGACCCGACAATGATTTCTGTTAACGAATTATTGTTATTCAGGTGGACATTGATATATTGCACACCACCATGATGCTTGCCAAGTCATATTTGATTTTTGAGGTAATTTTGAAAATGAAAAATCCCTCTATACCCCCTCTGACGACCCGACAATGATTTCTGTCGCCAAGTCATATTTGATTTTTGAAAATATTTTGATAATGAGAAAACCCTCTATACCCCTTCTGACGATCCGACAATGATTTCTGGTGACGACTTATTGTTATTCAGATGGAAATGGATATGTTGCACACCACCATGATGCGTGCCAAGTCATTTTTGATTTTTGAAGTAATTTTGAAAATGAAAAATCCCTCTATACCCCTTCTAACGATTTCTGTTATCGAATTATTGCTGTTCAGATGGACATGGATATGTGGCACCCTACTATGATGCGTGCCAAGTCATATTTCATTTTGAGGTAATTTTGAAAATGAAAAATCCCTCTATTACCCCTATGACGACACGACAATGATTTCTGTTGACGAATTATTGTTAGTCTGATGTAAATGGATTTTCTGCACCCCATCTTGATGCGTGACAAGTCATATTCGATTTTTGAGGTAATTTTGAAAATGAAAAATCCCTCTGTACCCCATCTGACGACCAGACTATGATTTCTGTTATCGAATAAAGTTTATTCAGATGGACATGGATATTTGGCACCCTACTATGATGCGTGCCAAGTCATATTTGATTTTGAGGTAATTTTGAAAATGAAAAATCCCTCTATTACCCCTATGACGACACGACAATGATTTCTGTTGACGAATTATTGTTATTCAGATGTAAATGGATATTCTGCACCCCATCATGATGCGTGCTAAGTCATATTAGATTTTTGAGGTGATTTTGAAAATGTAAAATCCCTCTGTACACCTTCTTACGACCCGACAATGATTTCTGTTGACGAATTATTGATATTCATATGGACATGGATATTTTGCACCCTACTATGATGCATGCCGAGTCATATTTGATTTTGAGGTGATTTTGAAAATGAAAAATCCCTCTATACCCCCTCTGACGACCCGACAATGATTTCTGTTGTCGAATTATTGTTATTCAGTTGGACATGGATATTATGCACCCTACTATGATGTGTGCCAAGTCATATTTGATTTTTGAGGTAACTTTGAAAATTAAAAATCCCTCTATACCCCCTCTGACGACCCGACAATGATTTTTGTTGACGAATTATTGTTATTCAGATGGACATGGATACTTTTCACCTCACCATGATGCGTGCCAACTCATAGTCGATTTATGAAGTAATTTTGATAATGAAAAATCCCTCTATACCCCCTCTGACGACCCGACAATGTATTCTGTTAACGAATTATTGCTATTCAGATAGACATAGATATTTTGCACCCTACTATGATGCGTGCTAAGTCATATTTTACTTTGAAGTTATTTTGAAAATGAACAATCCCTCTATACCCCCTTTGACGACCCGACAATGATTTCTGTTGACGAATTATTGATATTCAGATAGAAATGGATATTCTGCACCCCACTATGATGCGTGCCAAGTTATATTTGATTTTTGTAGTCGTTTTGATAATGAAAATTCCCTCTATACCCCTCTGACGAACCGACAATGCTTTCTGTTAACGAATTATTGCTATTCAGATGGACATAGATATTTTGCACCCTACTATGATGCGTGCCAAGTCATATTTGATTTTGGAAGTAATTTTGAAAATGAAAAATCCCTCTATACCCCCTTTGACGACCCGACAATGATTTCTGTTAAACAATTATTGTTATTCAGATGGACATGGATATGTTGCACACCACCATGATGCGTGCCAAGTCATTTTTTATTTTTGAAGTAATTTTGAATATGAAAAATCCCTCTATACCCCATCTGACGATCCGACAATGATTTCTGTTAACGAATTATTGTTATTCAGCTGGACATTGATATATTGCACACCACCTTGATGCGTGCCAAGTCATATTTGATTTTTGAGGTAATTTTGAAAAAGAAAAATCCCTCTATACCCCCTCTGACGACCCGACAATGATTTCTGTCGCCAAGTCATTTTTGATTTTTGAAGTAATTTTGAAAATGAAAAATCCCTCTATACCCCTTCTAACGATTTCTGTTATCGAATTATTGCTGTTCAGATGGACATGGATATTTGGCACCCTACTATGATGCGTGCCAAGTCATATTTGATTTTGAGGTAATTTTGGAAATGAAAAATCCCCCTATACCTCCTCTTACAACCCGGCTATGATTTCTGTTGACGAATTTCTGTTATTCAGATGGAAATAGATATTCTGCAGCCCACCATGTTGCGGGTCAAGTCATATTTGATATTTCAGGTAATTTTGAAAATGAAAAATCCCTCTGTACCCCCTCTGACGACCCGACAATGATTTCGGTCGACGAATTATTGTTATTAGGCTGGAAATGAATATTTTGCACCCTACTATGATGCGTGCCAAGTCATATTTGATTTTTGAAGTAATTTTGAAAATGAACAATCCCTCTATACCCCCTTTGACGACCCGACAATCATTTCTGTTGACGAATTATTGTTATTCAGATAGAAATGGATATTCTTCACCCCACAATGATGCGTGCCAAGTCATATTCGATTTTTGAAGTCGTTTTGATAATGAGAAATCACTCTATACCCCCTCTGACGACCCGACAATGATTTCTGTTAACGAATTATTGTTATTCAGATGGACATGGATATGTTGCACACCACCATGATGCGTGCCAAGTCATATTTGATTCTTGAGGTAATTTTGAAAATGAAAAATCCCTCTATACCCCCTCAGACGACCCGACAATGATTTCTGTCGACGAATTATTGTTATTTAGATGGACATGGATATGTTGCACACCACTATGTTGCGTGCCAAGTCATATTTGATTTTGAGGTAATTTTGAAAATGAAAAATCCCTCTATACCCCCTCTGACGACACGACAATGATTTCTGTTGACGAATTATTATTATTCAGATGGAAATGGATATTCTGCACCCCTTCATGATGCGTGCAAAGTCATATTTGATTTTCGAAAACATTTTGATAATGAGAAATCCCTCTATACCCCTTCTGACGATCCGGCAATGATTTCTGGTGACGACTTATTGTTATTCAGATGGAAATGGATATGTTGCACACCACCATGATGCGTGCCAAGTCATTTTTGATTTTTGAAGTAATTTTGAAAATGAAAAATCCCTCTATACCCCTTCTAACGATTTCTGTTATCGAATTATTGCTGTTCAGATGGACATGGATATTTGGCACCCTACTATGATGCATGCCAAGTCATATTTGATTTTGAGGTAATTTTGAAAATGCAAAATCCCTCTATACCCCTTCTGACTACACGACAATGATTTCTGCTAAAGAATTATTGTTATTCAGATGGACATGGATACTTTGCACCTCACCATGATGCGTGCCAACTCATATTTGATTTTTGAAGTAATTTTGAATATGAAATCCCTCAATACCCCATCTGACGACCCGGCAATGATTTCTTTTAATGAATTATTGTTATTTAGATGGACATGGATATTTGGCACCCTACTATGATGCGTGCCAATTCATATTTGATTTTGAGGTAATTTAGAAAATGAAAAATTCCTCTATACCCCCTCTGACAACACGACAATGATTTATGTTGACGAATTATTGTTATTCGAATGGACATGGATACTTTGCATCCCACAATGATGCGTGCCAAGTCATGTTAGATTATTGAAGTAATTTTGAAAATGAAAAATCCCTATACCCCCTCTGACGACACGACAATGATTTGAGTTGACGAATTATTGTTATTCAGCTGGGAATGGATATTCTGCACCCCACCATGATGCGTGCCAAGTCATATTGGATTTTTGAAGAAATTTTGAAAATGAAAAATCCATCTATATCCCCTCTAACGACCCGACAATGATATCTGTTGACGAATTATTGTTATTCAGATGGGAATGGATATTCTGCACACCAACATGTTTCGTGTCAGGTCATATTTTATTTTTGAAGTAATTTTGAAAATGATAAATCCCTCTATATCCCATCTGACAATCCGACAATGAGTTCTGTTAACGAATTATTGTTATTCAGCTGGACATTGATATATTGCACACCACCATGATGCGTGCCAAGTCATATTTGATTTTTGAGGTAATTTTGAAAATGAAAAATCCCTCTATACCCCCTCTGACGACCCGACAATGATTTCTGTCGCCAAGTCATATTTGATTTTTGAAAACATTTTGATAATGAGAAATCCCTCTATACCCCTTCTGACGATCCGACAATGATTTCTGGTGACGACTTATTGTTATTCAGATGGAAATGGATATGTTGCACACCACCATGATGCGTGCCAAGTCATTTTTGATTTTTGAAGTAATTTTGAAAATGAAAAATCCCCCTATACCCCTCTGACGACCCGACAATGATTTCTGTTAAACAATTATTGTTATTCAGATGGACATGGATATGTTGCACACCACCATGATGCGTGCCAAGTCATTTTTTATTTTTGAAGTAATTTTGAATATGAAAAATCCCTCTATATCCCATCTGACAATCCGACAATGAGTTCTGTTAACGAATTATTGTTATTCAGCTGGACATTGATATATTGCACACCACCATGATGCGTGCCAAGTCATATTTGATTTTTGAGGTAATTTTGAAAATGAAAAATCCCTCTATACCCCCTCTGACGACCCGACAATGATTTCTGTCGCCAAGTCATATTTGATTTTTGAAAACATTTTGATAATGAGAAATCCCTCTATACCCCTTCTGACGATCCGACAATGATTTCTGGTGACGACTTATTGTTATTCAGATGGAAATAAATATTCTGCAGCCCACCATGATGCGTGCCAAGTCATATTTGATTTTGAGGTAATTTTGAAAATGAGAAATTCCTCTATACCCCCTCTGACGACCCGACAATGATTTCTTTTGACAAATTATTGTTATTGAGATGGAAATGAATATTCTGTACCCCACCATGATGCGTGCCAAGTCATTTTTGATTTTTGAAGTAATTTTGAAAATGAAAAATCCCCCTATACCCCTCTGACGAACCGACAATGATTTCTATTAACGAATTATTGTTATTCAGATGGACATAGATGTTTTGCACCCTACTATGATGCGTGCCAAGTCATATTTGATTTTTGAAGTAATTTTGAAAATGAAAAATCCCTCTATACCCCCTCTGACGAACCGACAATGATTTCTGTTAACGAATTAATGTTATTTAGATGGACATGGATATTTGGCACCCTACTATGATGCGTGCCAAGTCATATTTGATTTTGGGGTAATTTTGAAAATGAAAAATCCTTCTATTCCCCCTCTGACGACCCGACAATGATTTATGTTAACGAATTATTGTTATTCAGATGGACATGAATACTTTGTACCCCACCATGATGCGTGCCAACTCATTTTTGATTATTGAAGTAATTTTGAAAATGAAAAATCCCTCTATACCCCTCTGACGAACCGACAATGATTTCTGTTAACGAATTAATGTTATTTAGATGGACATGGATATTTGGCACCCTACTATGATGCGTGCCAAGTCATATTTGATTTTGGGGTAATTTTGAAAATGAAAAATCCTTCTATTCCCCCTCTGACGACCCGACAATGATATATGTTAACGAATTATTGTTATTCAGATGGACATGAATACTTTGTACCCCACCATGATGCGTGCCAACTCATTTTTGATTATTGAAGTAATTTTGAAAATGAAAAATCCCTCTATACCCCTCTGACGAACGGACAATGATTTCTATTAACGAATTATTGTTATTCAGATGGACATAGATATTTTGCACCCTACTATGATGCGTGCCAAGTCATATTTGATTTTTGAAGTAATATTGAAAATGAAAAATTCCTCTATACCCCCTCTGACGACCCGACAATGATTTCTATTATCGAATTATTGTTATTCAGATGGACATGGATATTTGGCACCCTACTATAATGCGTGCCAAGTCATATTTGATTTTGAGGTAATTTGAAAAATGAAAAATCCCTCTATACCCCCTTTGACGACACGACAATGATTTCTGTTAACGAATTTTTGTGATTCAGATGGACATGAATACTTTGCACCCCACCATGATGCGTGCCAAGTCATATTTGATTTTGAGGTAATTTTGAAAATGCAAAATCCCTCTATACCCCCTCTGACTACACGACAATGATTTATGTTAAAGAATTACTGTTATACAGATGGACATGGATACTTTGCATCCTACTATAATGCGTGCCAAGTCATATTTGATTTTGAGGTAATTTGAAAAATGAAAAATCCCTCTATACCCCCTTTGACGACCCGACAATGATTTCTGTTGACGAATTATTGTTATCCAGATGGACATGGATATTTTGCACCCTACTATGATGCGTGCCGAGTCATAGTTGATTTTGAGGTAATTTTGAAAATGAACAATTCTTCTATACCCCCTCTGACGACCCGACAATGATTTCCGTTAACGAATTATTGTTATTCAGTTGGACATGGATATTTTGCACCCTACTATGATGTGTGCCAAGTCATATTTCATTTTTGAAGTAATTTTGAAAATGAACAATTCCTCTTTTCCCCTTCTGACGACCCGACAATGATTTCTGTTGACGAATTATTGTTATCCAGATGGACATGGATATTTTGCACCCTACTATGATGTGTGCCAAGTCATACTTGATTTTAGAAGTAATTTTGAAAATGAAAAATCCCTCTATACCCCTCTGACGAACCGACAATGATTTCTGTTAACGAATTATTGTTATTCAGATGGACATAGATATTTTGATCCCTACTATGATGCGTGCCAAGTCATATTTGATTTTGAGGTAATTTTGAAAATAAAAAATCCCTCTATTACCCCTATGACGACAAGACAATGATTTCTGTTGACGAAATATTGTTATTTATATGTAAATGGATATTCTGCACCCCATCATGATGCGTGTCAAGTCATATTAGATTTTTGAAGTAATTTTGAATATGAGAAATCCCTCAATACCCCATCTGACGACCCGACAATGATTTTTGTCAACTAATTAATGTTATTCAGATGGACATGGATATGTTGCACTCCACCATGATGCGTGCCAAGTCATCTTAGATTTTTGAAGTAATTTTGAAAATGAAAAATCCCCCTATACCTCCTCTGACAACCCGACAATGATTTCTGTTGACAAATTTCTGTTATTCAGATGGAAATAGATATTCCTCACCCCACCATGATGCGTGCCAAGTCATATTAGATTTTTGAAGTAATTTTGAAAAGGAAAAATCCCTCCATACCCCCTCTGACGACACGACATTGATTTCTGTTGACGAATTATTGTTATTCATATGGAAATGGATATTCTGCAAACCACCATGATGCTTACCAAGTCATATTTGATTTTTGAAGCCATTTTGATAATGAGAAATCCCTCTATAACCCCTCTGACGACCCGACAATGATTTCTGTCGACGAATTGTTATTCAGATGAAAATTGATATTCTGCACCCCACTATGATGCGTGCCAAGTCATATTTGATCTTGAGGTAATATTGAAAATGAAAAATCCCTCTGTACCCCCTCTGACGAACCGACAATAATTTCGGTTGACGAATTATTGTTATTAGGATGGAAATGAATATTTTGCACCCTAAAATGATGCGTGCCAAGTCATATTAGATTTTTGAAGTAATTTTGAAAATGAAAAATCCCCCTATACCTCCTCTGACAACCCGGCAATGATTTCTGTTGACGAATTTCTGTTATTCAGATGGAATTAGATATTCTGCGCCCCACCATGTTGCGTGCCAAGCCATATTTGATTTTTGAAATAATTTTGAAAATGATAAATCCCTCTATACCCCCTCTGACGACCCGACAATGATTTCTAATGACGAATCATTGTTATTCGGAAGGAAATCAATATTTTGCACCCTACTATGATGCGTGCCAAGTCATATTTGATTGTTGAAGTTATTTTGAAAATGTAAAATCCCTCTATACCCCCTCTAACGACCCGACAATGATTTCCGTTAACGAATTGTTGTTATTCAGTTAGACATGGATATTTTGCACCCTACTATGATGCGTGCCGAGTCATAGTTGATTTTGAGGTAATTTTGAAAATGGAAAATCCCTCTGTACCCTCTCCGACGACCCGACAAAAATTTCAGTTGACGAATTATTGTTATTAGGATGGAAATGAATATTTTGCACCATACTATGATGCGTGCAAAGTCATATTTGATTTTTGAAGTAATTTTGAAAATGAAAAATCCCTCTATTCCTCCTCTGACAACCCAGCAATGATTTCTGTTGACGAATTATTGTTATTCAGATGGAAATAGATATTCTGCACCCCACCATGTTGCGTGCCAAGTCATATTTGATATTTTAGGTAATTTTGAAAATGAAAAATTTCTCTTTTCCCCTTCTGACGCCCCGACAATGATTTCTGTTGACGAATTATTGTTATCCAGATGGACATGGATATTTTGCACCCTACTATGATGCGTGCCGAGTCATAGTTGATTTTGAGGTAATTTTGAAAATGAAAAATCCCTCTGTACCCTCTCCGACGACCCGACAAAAATTTCAGTTGACGAATTATTGTTATTAGGATGGAAATGAATATTTTGCACCATACTATGATGCGTGCAAAGTCATATTTGATTTTTGAAGTAATTTTGAAAATGAAAAATCCCTCTATACCTCCTCTGACAACCCAGCAATGATTTCTGTTGACGAATTATTGTTATTCAGATGGAAATAGATATTCTGCACCCCACCATGTTGCGTGCCAAGTCATATTTGATATTTTAGGTAATTTTGAAAATGAAAAATTTCTCTTTTCCCCTTCTGACGCCCCGACAATGATTTCTGTTAACGAATTATTGTTATTCAAATGGACATGGATACTTTGCACCCCACCATGATGCGTGCCAACTCATATTTGATATTTGAAGTAATTTTGAAAATGATAAATCCCTCTATACCCCATCTAACGATTTATGTTCACGAGTTATTGTTGTTCAGATGGACATGGATATTTGGCACCCTTCTTTGATGCATGCAGGGTAATTTTTGATTTTGAGGTAATTTTGAAAATGAAAAATCCCTCTAGCCCCCCTCTGACTACACGACAATGATTTATGTTAAAGAATTACTGTTATACAGATGGACATGGACACTTTGCACCTCACCATATTGCGTGCCAACTCATATTTGATTTTTGAAGTAATTTTGAATATGATAAATCCCTCTATACCCCCTCTGACGAACCGACAATGATTTCTGTTAACGAATTAATGTTATTTAGATGGACATGGATATTTGGCACCCTGCTATGATGCTTGCCAAGTCATATTTGATTTTGGGGTAATTTTGAAAATGAAAAATCCTTCTATTCCCCCTCTGACGACCCGACAATGATTTATGTTAACGAATTATTGTTATTCAGATGGACATGGATACTTTGCACCCCACCATGATGCGTGCCAACTCATATTTGATATTTGAAGTAATTTTGAAAATGATTAATCCCTCTATACCCCTTCCAACGATTTCTGTTAACGCATTATTGTTGTTCAGATGGACATGGATATTTGGCACCCTACTTTGATGCATGCCAAGTCATATTTGATTTTGAGGTAATTTTGAAAATGAAAAATTCCTCTATACCCCCTCTGACGACAAGACAATGATTTCTGTTGACGAATTATTATTATTCAGATGGAAATGATTATACTGCACCCCACCATGATGCGTGCCAAGTCATATTAGATTTTTGAAGTCATTTTGAAAAAGAAATATTCCTCTATACCCCCTTTGACGACCAGACAAAGATTTCTGTTGACGAATTATTGTTAGTCAGATAGAAATGGATATTCTTCACCCCACCATGATGCGTGCCAAGTCATATTTGATTTTTGAAGTCGTTTTTATAATGAGAAATCACTCTATACCCCCTCTGACGACCCGACAATGATTTCTGTTAACGAATTATTGTTATTCAGATGGACATGGATATGTTGCACACCACCATGATGCGTGCCAAGTCATATTTGATTTTTGAGGTAATTTTGAAAATGAAGAATCCCTCTATACCCTCTCTGACGACCCGACAATGATTTCTGTTAACGAATTATTGTTATTCAAATGGACATGGATACTTTGCACCCCACCATGATGCGTGCCAACTCATATTTGATATTTGAAGTAATTTTGAAAATGATAAATCCCTCTATACCCCTTCTAACGATTTCTGTTCACGAATTATTGTTGTTCAAATGGACATGGATATTTGGCACCCTTCTTTGATGCATGCAGGGTCATATTTGATTTTGAGGTAATTTTGAAAATGAAAAATCCCTCTATCCCCCCTCTGACGACACGACAATGATTTCTGTTTACGAATTATTATTATTCAGATGGAAATGAATATTCTGCACCCCACCATGATGCGTGCCAAGTCATATTAGATTTTTGAAGTCATTTTGAAAATGAAATATTCCTCTATACCCCTTCTGACGATCCGACAATGATTTCTGTTGACGACTTATTGCTATTCAGATGGAAATGCATATGTTTCACACCACCATGATGCGTGCCAAGTCATTTCTGATTTATGAAGTAATTTTGAAAATGAATAATCCCTCTATACCTCATCTGACGACCCGACAATGATTTCTGTTGACGAATTATTGTTACTTAGATGGTAATGGGTATTCTGCACCCCACCATGATGCGTGCCAAGTCATATTAGATTTTTGAAGTAATTTTGAAAATGAAAAATCCCTCCATACCCCCTCTGACGACACGACAATGATTTCTGTTGACGAATTATTGTTATTCATATGGAAATGGACATTCTGCAAACCACCATGATGCGTGCCAAGTCATTTTTGATTTATGAAGTAATTTTGAAAATGAATAATCCCTCTATACCTCATCTGACGACCCGACAATGATTTCTGTTGACGAATTATTGTTACTTAGATGGTAATGGGTATTCTGCACCCCACCATGATGCGTGCCAAGTCATATTAGATTTTTGAAGTAATTTTGAAAATGAAAAATCCCTCCATACCCCCTCTGACGACACGACAATGATTTCTGTTGACGAATTATTGTTATTCATATGGAAATGGACATTCTGCAAACCACCATGATGCGTGCCAAGTCATATTTGATTTTTGAAGTCGTTTTGATAATGAAAAATCCCTCTATACCCCCTCTGACGACCCGACAATGATTTCTGTTGACGAATTATTGTTACTTAGATGGTAATGGGTATTCTGCACCCCACCATGATGCGTGCCAAGTCATATTAGATTTTTGAAGTAATTTTGAAAATGAAAAATCCCTCCATACCCCCTCTGACGACACGACAATGATTTCTGTTGACGAATTATTGTTATTCATATGGAAATGGACATTCTGCAAACCACCATGATGCGTGCCAAGTCATATTTGATTTTTGAAGTCGTTTTGAAAATGAAAAATCCCTCTATACCCCTCTGACGAACCGACAATGATTTCTATTAACGAATTATTGTTATTCAGATGGACATAGGTATATTGCACCCTACTATGATGCGTGCCAAGTCATATTTGATTTTTGAAGTGATATTGCAAATGAAAAATTCCTCTATACCCCCTCTGTCGACCCGACAATGATTTCTATTATCGAATTATTGTTATTCAGATGGACATGGATATTTGGCACCCTACTATGATGCATGCCAAGTCATATTTGATTTTGAGGTAATTTCGAAAATGCAAAATCCCTCTATACCCCCTCTGACTACACGACAATGATTTCTGCTAAAGAATTATTGTTATTCAGATGGACATGGATACTTTGCACCTCACTATGATGCGTGCCAACTCATATTTGATTTTTGAAGTAATTCTGAAAATGAAAAATCCCTCTATACCCCCTCTGACTACCCGACAATGATTTCCTTTGACGACTTATTGTTATTCAGTTGGAAATGGATATGTTGCACACCACCATGATGCGTGCCAAGTCATTTTTGAATTTTGAGGTAATTTTGAAAATGAAGAATCCCTCTATACCCTCTCTGACGACCCGACAATGATTTCTGTTTACGAATTATTATTATTCAGATGGAAATGAATATACTGCACCCCACCATGATGCGTGCCAAGTCATATTAGATTTTTGAAGTCATTTTGAAAAAGAAATATTCCTCTATACCCCCTTTGACGACCAGACAAAGATTTCTGTTGACGAATTATTGTTAGTCAGATAGAAATGGATATTCTTCACCCCACCATGATGCGTGCCAAGTCATATTTGATTTTTGAAGTCGTTTTTATAATGAGAAATCACTCTATACCCCCTCTGACGACAAGACAATGATTTCTGTTAACGAATTATTGTTATTCAGATGGACATGGATATGTTGCACACCACCATGATGCGTGCCAAGTCATATTTGATTTTTGAGGTAATTTTGAAAATGAAGAATCCCTCTATACCCTCTCTGACGACCCGACAATGATTTCTGTTGACGAATTATTGTTATTCAAATGGACATGGATACTTTGCACCCCACCATGATGCGTGCCAACTCATATTTGATATTTGAAGTAATTTTGAAAATGATAAATCCCTCTATACCCCTTCTAACGATTTCTGTTCACGAATTATTGTTGTTCAAATGGACATGGATATTTGGCACCCTTCTTTGATGCATGCAGGGTCATATTTGATTTTGAGGTAATTTTGAAAATGAAAAATCCCTCTATCCCCCCTCTGACGACACGACAATGATTTCTGTTTA
The DNA here is from genome assembly GCA_958502065.1 of Chrysolina americana. NCBI lineage: Eukaryota > Metazoa > Arthropoda > Insecta > Coleoptera > Chrysomelidae > Chrysolina > Chrysolina americana. The sequence goes on along the minus strand of OY293414.1, from coordinate 39,443,785 downwards.
CGAATTATTATTATTCAGATGGAAATGAATATTCTGCACCCCACCATGATGCGTGCCAAGTCATATTAGATTTTTGAAGTCATTTTGAAAATGAAATATTCCTCTATACCCCTTCTGACGATCCGACAATGATTTCTGTTGACGACTTATTGCTATTCAGATGGAAATGCATATGTTTCACACCACCATGATGCGTGCCAAGTCATTTCTGATTTATGAAGTAATTTTGAAAATGAATAATCCCTCTATACCTCATCTGACGACCCGACAATGATTTCTGTTGACGAATTATTGTTACTTAGATGGTAATGGGTATTCTGCACCCCACCATGATGCGTGCCAAGTCATATTAGATTTTTGAAGTCATTTTGAAAATGAAATATTCCTCTATACCCCTTCTGACGATCCGACAATGATTTCTGTTGACGACTTATTGCTATTCAGATGGAAATGGATATGTTTCACACCACCATGATGCGTGCCAAGTCATTTTTGATTTATGAAGTAATTTTGAAAATGAATAATCCCTCTATACCTCATCTGACGACCCGACAATGATTTCTGTTGACGAATTATTGTTACTTAGATGGTAATGGGTATTCTGCACCCCACCATGATGCGTGCCAAGTCATATTAGATTTTTGAAGTAATTTTGAAAATGAAAAATCCCTCCATACCCCCTCTGACGACACGACAATGATTTCTGTTGACGAATTATTGTTATTCATATGGAAATGGACATTCTGCAAACCACCATGATGCGTGCCAAGTCATATTTGATTTTTGAAGTCGTTTTGATAATGAAAAATCCCTCTATACCCCCTCTGACGACCCGACAATGATTTCTGTTGACGAATTATTGTTACTTAGATGGTAATGGGTATTCTGCACCCCACCATGATGCGTGCCAAGTCATATTAGATTTTTGAAGTAATTTTGAAAATGAAAAATCCCTCCATACCCCCTCTGACGACACGACAATGATTTCTGTTGACGAATTATTGTTATTCATATGGAAATGGACATTCTGCAAACCACCATGATGCGTGCCAAGTCATATTTGATTTTTGAAGTCGTTTTGAAAATGAAAAATCCCTCTATACCCCTCTGACGAACCGACAATGATTTCTATTAACGAATTATTGTTATTCAGATGGACATAGGTATATTGCACCCTACTATGATGCGTGCCAAGTCATATTTGATTTTTGAAGTGATATTGCAAATGAAAAATTGCTCTATACCCCCTCTGTCGACCCGACAATGATTTCTATTATCGAATTTTTGTGATTCAGATGGACATGAATACTTTGCACCCCACCATGATGCGTGCCAAGTCATATTTGATTTTGAGGTAATTCTGAAAATGCAAAATCCCTCTATACCCCCTCTGACTACACGACAATGATTTCTGTTGAAGAATTACTGTTATACAGATGGACATGGATACTTTGCACCTCACCATGATGCATGCCAACTCATATTTGATTTTTGAAGTAATTTTGAAAATGATAAATCCCTCTATACCCCCTCTGACGAACCGACAATGATTTCTGTTAACGAATTAATGTTATTTAGATGAACATGGATATTTGGCACCCTACTATGATGCGTGCCAAGTCATAATTGATTTTGAGGTAATTTTGAAAATGAAAAATCCTTCTATACCCCCTCTGACGATCCGACAATGATTTATGTTAACGAATTATTGTTATTCAGATGGACATGGATACTTTGCACCACACCATGATGCGTGCCAACTCATATTTGATATTTGAAGTAATTTTGAAAATGATAAATTCCTCTATACCCCTTCTAACGATTTCTGTTAACGCAATATTGTTGTTCAGATGGACATGGATATTTGGCACCCTACTTTGATGCATGCCGAGTCATAGTTGATTTTGAGGTAATTTTGAAAATGAAAAATTCCTCTTTTCCCCTTCTGACGACCCGACAATGATTTCTGTTGACGAATTATTGTTATCCAGATGGACATGGATATTTTGCACCCTACTAAGATGCGTGCCGAGTCATAGTTGATTTTGAGGTAATTTTGAAAATGAACAATTCCTCTATACCCCCTCTGACGACCCGACAATGATTTCCGTTAACGAATTATTGTTATTCAGTTGGACATGGATATTTTGCACCCTACTATGATGTGTGCCAAGTCATATTTTATTTTTGAGGTAATTTTGAAAATGAACAATTCCTCTATACCCCCTCTGACGACCCGACAATGATTTCCGTTAACGAATTATTGTTATTCAGTTGGACATGGATATTTTGCACCCTACTATGATGTGTGCCAAGTCATATTTTATTTTTGAAGTAATTTTGAAAATGAAATATCCCTCTATACCCCTCTGACAAACCGACAATGATTTCTATTAACGAATTATTGTTATTCAGATGGACATAGATGTTTTGCACCCTACTATGATGCGTGCCAAGTCATATTTGATTTTTGAAGTAATTTTGAAAATGAAAAATCCCTCTATACCCCCTCTGACGACCCGACAATGATTTCTATTATCGAATTATTGTTATTCAGATGGACATGGATATTTGGCACCCTACTATGATGCGTGCCAAGTCATATTCTATTTTTGAAGTAATTTTGAAAATGAAAAATCCTTCTATACCCCCTCTAACGACCCGACAATGATTTCCGTTAACGAATTATTGTTATTTAGTTAGACATGGATATTTTGCACCCTACTATGATGTGTGCCAAGTCATACTTGATTTTTGAAGTAATTTTGAAAATGAAATATCCCTCTATACCCCTCTGACGAACCGACAATGATTTCTGTTAACGAATTATTGTTATTCAGATGGACATAGATATTTTGATCCCTACTATGATGCGTGCCAAGTCATATTTGATTTTGAGGTAATTTTGAAAATTAAAAATCCCTCTATTACCCCTATGACGACACGACAATGATTTCTGTTGACGAAATATTGTTATTCATATGTAAATGGATATTCTGCACCCCATCATGATGCGTGTCAAGTCATATTAGATTTTTGAAGTAATTTTGAATATGAAAAATCCCTCAATACCCCATCTGACGACCCGACAATGATTTCTGTCAACGAATTAATGTTATTCAGATGGACATGGATATGTTGCACACCACCATGATGCGTGCCAAGTCATCTTAGATTTTTGAAGTAATTTTGAAAATGAAAAATCCCCCTATACCTCCTCTGACAACCCGACAATGATTTCTGTTGACGAATTTCTGTTATTCAGATGGAAATAGATATTCCTCACCCCACCATGATGCGTGCCAAGTCATATTAGATTTTTGAAGTCATTTTGAAAATGAAATATTCCTCTATACCCCTTCTGACGATCCGACAATGATTTCTGGTGACGACTTATTGTTATTCAGTTGGAAATGGATATGTTGCACACCACCATGATGCGTGCCAAGTCATTTTTGAATTTTGAAGAAATTTTGAAAATGAAAAATTCCTCTATACCCCATCTGACCACCCGACAATGATTTCTGTTGACGAATTATTGTTATTCAAATGGAAATTGTTATTCTGCACCCCACCATGATGCGTGCCAAGTCATATTAGATTTTTGAAGTAATTTTGAAAAGGAAAAATCCCTCCATACCCCCTCTGACGACACGACATTGATTTTTGTTGACGAATTATTGTTATTCATATGGAAATTGATATTCTGCAAACCACCATGATGCTTACCAAGTCATATTTGATTTTTGAAGCCATTTTGATAATGAGAAATCCCTCTATACCCCCTCTGACAACCCGACAATGATTTCTGTCGACGAATTGTTATTCAGATGAAAATTGATATTCTGCACCCCACTATGATGCGTGCCAAGTCATATTTGATCTTGAGGTAATATTGAAAATGAAAAATCCCTCTGTACCCCCTCTGAAGAACCGACAATAATTTCGGTTGACGAATTATTGTTATTAGGATGGAAATGAATATTTTGCACCCTAAAATGATGCGTGCCAAGTCATATTAGATTTTTGAAGTAATTTTGAAAATGAGAAATCCCCCTATACCTCCTCTGACAACCCGGCAATGATTTCTGTTGACGAATTTTTGTTATTCAGATGAAATTAGATATTCTGCGCCCCACCATGTTGCGCGCCAAGCCATATTTAATTTTTGAATTAATTTTGAAAATGATAAATCCCTCTATACCCTCTCTGACGACCCGACAATGATTTCTAATGTTGAATCATTGTTATTCGGAAGGAAATCAATATTTTGCACCCTACTATGATGCGTGCCAAGTCATATTTGATTGTTGAAGTTATTTTGAAAATGTAAAATCCCTCTATACCCCCTCTAACGACCCGACAATGATTTCCGTTAACGAATTGTTGTTATTCAGTTAGACATGGATATTTTGCACCCTACTATGATGCGTGCCGAGTCATAGTTGATTTTGAGGTAATTTTGAAAATGAAAAATCCCTCTGTACCCTCTCCGACGACCCGACAATAATTTCAGTTGACGAATTATTGTTATTAGGATGGAAATGAATATTTTGCACCATACTATGATGCGTGCAAAGTCATATTTGATTTTTGAAGTAATTTTGAAAATGAAAAATCTCTCTATACCTCCTCTGACAACCCAGCAATGATTTCTGTTGACGAATTATTGTTATTCAGATGGAAATAGATATTCTGCACCCCACCATGTTGCGTGCCAAGTCATATTTGATATTTTAGGTAATTTTGAAAATGAAAAATTTCTCTTTTCCCCTTCTGACGCCCCGACAATGATTTCTGTTGACGAATTATTGTTATCCAGATGAACATGGATATTTTGCACCCTACTATGATGCGTGCCGAGTCATAGTTGATTTTGAGGTAATTTTGAAAATGAACAATTCCTCTATACCCCCTCCGACGACCCGACAATGATTTCCGTTAACGAATTATTGTTATTCAGTTGGACATGGATATTTTGCACCCTACTATGATGTGTGCCAAGTCATATTTGATTTTTGAGGTAATTTTGAAAATGAACAATTCCTCTATACCCCCTCTGACAACCCGACAATGATTTCTGTTGACGAACTATTGTTATTCAGATGGAGATGGATATTCTGCACCCCATCATGATGCGTGCCAAGTCATATTCGATTTTTGAAGTAATTTTGAAAATGAAAAATCCTTCTATACCCCCTCTAACGACCCGACAATGATTTCCGTTAACGAATTATTGATATTTAGTTAGACATGGATATTTTGCACCCTACTATGATGTGTGCTAAGTCATATTTGATTTTTGTGGTAACTTTGAGAAAGAACAATCCCTCTATACCCCCTTTGACGACCCGACAAAGATTTCTGTTGACCAATTATTGTTATTCAGATAGAAATAGATATTCTTCACCCCACCATGATGCGTGCCAAGTCATATTTGATTTTTGAAGTCGTTTTGATAATGAGAAATCACTCTATACCCCCTCTGACGACCCGACAATGATTTCTGTTAACGAATTATTGTTACTCAGATGGACATGGATATGTTGCACACCACCATGATGCGAGCCAATTCATATTTGTTATTTGAGGTAATTTTGAAAATGAAAAATCCCTCTATACCCTCTCTGACGACCCGACAATGATTTCTGTTAAAGAATTACTGTTATACAGATGGACATGGATACTTTGCACCTCACCATGATGCGTGCCAACTCATATTTGATATTTGAAGTAATATTGAAAATGATAAATCCCTCTATACCCCTTCTAACGATTTCTGTTCACGAGTTATTGTTGTTCAGATGGACATGGATATTTGGCACCCTTCTTTGATGCATGCAGGGTAATATTTGATTTTGAGGTAATTTTGAAAATGAAAAATCCCTCTATCCCCCCTCTGACAACACGACAATGATTTATGTTAAAGAATTACTGTTATACAGATGGACATGGATACTTTGCACCTCACCATGAAGCGTGCCAACTCATATTTGATATTTGAAGTAATTTTGATAATGATAAATCCCTCTATACCCCCTCTGACGACCCGACAATGATTTATGTTAATGAATTAATGTTATTTAGATGGACATGGATATTTGGCACCCTACTATGATGCGTGCCAAGTCATATTTGATTTTGGGGTAATTTTGAAAATGAAAAATCCTTCTATACCCCTTCCAACGATTTCTGTTAACGCATTATTGTTGTTCAGATGGACATGGATATTTGGCACCCTACTTTGATGCATGTCAAGTCATATTTGATTTTGAGGTAATTTTGAAAATGAAAAATCCCTCTATACCCCCTCTGACGACAAGACAATGATTTCTGTTGACGAATTATTATTATTCAGATGGAAATGAATATACTGCACCCCACCATGATGCGTGCCAAGTCATATTAGATTTTTGAGGTAATTTTGAAAATGAAAAATCCCTCTATACCCTCTCTGACGACCCGATAATGATTTCTGTTAACGAATTATTGTTATTCAAATGGACATGGATACTTTGCACCCCACCATGATGCGTGCCAACTCATATTTGATATTTGAAGTAATTTTGAAAATGATATATCCCTCTATACCCCTTCTAACGATTTCTGTTCACGAATTATTGTTGTTCAAATGGACATGAATATTTGGCACCCTTCTTTGATACATGCAGGGTCATATTTGATTTTGAGGTAATTTTGAAAATGAAAAATCCCTCTATCTCCCCTCTGACGACACGACAATGATTTCTGTTTACGAATTATTATTATTCAGATGGAAATGAATATTCTGCACCCCACCATGATGCGTGCCAAGTCATATTAGATTTTTGAAGTCATTTTGAAAATGAAATATTCCTCTATACCCCTTTTGACGATCCGACAATGATTTCTGTTGACGACTTATTGTTATTCAGATGGAAATGGATATGTTTCACACCACCATGAAGCGTGCCAAGTCATTTTTGATTTTTGAAGTAATTTTGAAAATGAATAATTCCTCTATACCTCATCTGACGACCGGACAATGATTTCTAATGACGAATCATTGTTATTCGGAAGGAAATCAATATTTTGCACCCTACTATGATTCGTGCCAAGTCATATTTGATTGTTGAAGTTATTTTGAAAATGTAAAATCCCTCTATACCCCCTCTAACGACCCGACAATGATTTCCGTTAACGAATTGTTGTTATTCAGTTAGACATGGATATTTTGCACCCTACTATGATGCGTGCCGAGTCATAGTTGATTTTGAGGTCATTTTGAAAATGAAAAATCCCTCTGTACCCTCTCCGACGAACCGACAATAATTTCAGTTGACGAATTATTGTTATTAGGATGGAAATGAATATTTTGCACCATACTATGATGCGTGCAAAGTCATATTTGATTTTTGAAGTAATTTTGAAAATGAAAAATCTCTCTATACCTCCTCTGACAACCCAGCAATGATTTCTGTTGACGAATTATTGTTATTCAGATGGAAATAGATATTCTGCACCCCACCATGTTGCGTGCCAAGTCATATTTGATATTTTAGGTAATTTTGAAAATGAAAAATTTCTCTTTTCCCCTTCTGACGCCCCGACAATGATTTCTGTTGACGAATTATTGTTATCCAGATGAACATGGATATTTTGCACCCTACTATGATGTGTGCCAAGTCATATTTGATTTTTGAGGTAATTTTGAAAATGAACAATTCCTCTATACCCCCTCTGACGACCCGACAATGATTTCTGTTGACGAACTATTGTTATTCAGATGGAGATGGATATTCTGCACCCCATCATGATGCGTGCCAAGTCATATTCGATTTTTGAAGTAATTTTGAAAATGAAAAATCCTTCTATACCCCCTCTAACGACCCGACAATGATTTCCGTTAACGAATTATTGATATTTAGTTAGACATGGATATTTTGCACCCTACTATGATGTGTGCCAAGTCATATTTGATTTTTGTGGTAACTTTGAAAAAGAACAATCCCTCTATACCCCCTTTGACGACCCGACAAAGATTTCCGTTAACGAATTATTGTTATTCAGTTGGACATGGATATTTTGCACCCTACTATGATGCGTGCCGAGTCATAGTTGATTTTGAGGTAATTTTGAAAATGAACAATTCCTCTATACCCCCTCCGACGACCCGACAATGATTTCCGTTAACGAATTATTGTTATTCAGTTGGACATGGATATTTTGCACCCTACTATGATGTGTGCCAAGTCATATTTGATTTTTGAGGTAATTTTGAAAATGAACAATTCCTCTATACCCCCTCTGACGACCCGACAATGATTTCTGTTGACGAACTATTGTTATTCAGATGGAGATGGATATTCTGCACCCCATCATGATGCGTGCCAAGTCATATTCGATTTTTGAAGTAATTTTGAAAATGAAAAATCCTTCTATACCCCCTCTAACGACCCGACAATGATTTCCGTTAACGAATTATTGATATTTAGTTAGACATGGATATTTTGCACCCTACTATGATGTGTGCCAAGTCATATTTGATTTTTGTGGTAACTTTGAAAAAGAACAATCCCTCTATACCCCCTTTGACGACCCGACAAAGATTTCTGTTGACCAATTATTGTTATTCAGATAGAAATGGATATTCTTCACCCCACCATGATGCGTGCCAAGTCATATTTGATTTTTGAAGTCGTTTTGATAATGAGAAATCACTCTATACCCCCTCTGACGACCCGACAATGATTTCTGTTAACGAATTATTGTTATTCAGATGAACATGGATATTTTGCACCCTACTATGATGCGTGCCGAGTCATAGTTGATTTTGAGGTAATTTTGAAAATGAACAATTCCTCTATACCCCCTCCGACGACCCGACAATGATTTCCGTTAACGAATTATTGTTATTCAGTTGGACATGGATATTTTGCACCCTACTATGATGTGTGCCAAGTCATATTTGATTTTTGAGGTAATTTTGAAAATGAACAATTCCTCTATACCCCCTCTGACGACCCGACAATGATTTCTGTTGACGAATTATTGTTATCCAGATGAACATGGATATTTTGCACCCTACTATGATGCGTGCCGAGTCATAGTTGATTTTGAGGTAATTTTGAAAATGAACAATTCCTCTATACCCCCTCCGACGACCCGACAATGATTTCCGTTAACGAATTATTGTTATTCAGTTGGACATGGATATTTTGCACCCTACTATGATGTGTGCCAAGTCATATTTGATTTTTGAGGTAATTTTGAAAATGAACAATTCCTCTATACCCCCTCTGACGACCCGACAATGATTTCTGTTGACGAACTATTGTTATTCAGATAGAGATGGATATTCTGCACCCCATCACGATGCGTGCCAAGTCATATTCGATTTTTGAAGTCATTTTGAAAATGAAAAATCCTTCTATACCCCCTCTAACGACCCGACAATGATTTCCGTTAACGAATTATTGATATTTAGTTAGACATGGATATTTTGCACCCTACTATGATGTGTGCCAAGTCATATTTGATTTTTGTGGTAACTTTGAAAAAGAACAATCCCTCTATACCCCCTTTGACGACCCGACAAAGATTTCTGTTGACCAATTATTGTTATTCAGATAGAAATGGATATTCTTCACCCCACCATGATGCGTGCCAGTTCATATTTGATATTTGAAGTAATTTTGAAAATGATATATCCCTCTATACCCCTTCTAACGATTTCTGTTCACGAATTATTGTTGTTCAAATGGACATGGATATTTGGCACCCTTCTCTGATACATGCAGGGTCATATTTGATTTTGAGGTAATTTTGAAAATGAAAAATCCCTCTATCTCCCCTCTGACGACACGACAATGATTTCTGTTTACGAATTATCATTATTCAGATGGAAATGAATATTCTGCACCCCACCATGATGCGTGCCAAGTCATATTAGATTTTTGAAGTCATTTTGAAAATGAAATATTCCTCTATACCCCTTTTGACGATCCGACAATGATTTCTGTTGACGACTTATTGTTATTCAGATGGAAATGGATATGTTTCACACCACCATGAAGCGTGCCAAGTCATTTTTGATTTTTGAAGTAATTTTGAAAATGAATAATCCCTCTATACCTCATCTGACGACCGAACAATGATTTCTGTTGACGAATTATTGTTACTTAAATGGGAATGGGTATTCTGCACCCCACCATGATGCGTGCCAAGTCATATTAGATTTTTGAAGTAAATTTGAAAATGAAAAATCCCTCCATACCCCCTCTGACGACACGACAATGATTTCTGTTGACGAATTATTGTTATTCATATGGAAATGGATATTCTGCAAACCACCATGATGCGTGCCAAGTCATATTTGATTTTTGAAGTAAATTTGAAAATGAAAAATCCCTCTATACCCCCTCTGACGACCCGACAATGATTTGTGTTGACGAATTATTGTTATTCAGATGGACATGAATACTTTGTACCCCACCATGATGCGTGCCAACTCATTTTTGATTATTGAAGTAATTTTGAAAATGAAAAATCCCTCCATACCCCTCTGTCGAACCGACAATGATTTCTATTAACGAATTATTGTTATTCAGATGGACATAGATTTTTTGCACCCTACTATGATGCGTGCCAAGTCATATTTGATTTGTGAAGTAATTTTGAAAATGAAAAATCCCTCTATACCCCCTCTGACGACCCGACAATGATTTCTATTATCGAATTATTGTTATTCAGATGGACATGGATATTTGGCACCCTACATTGATGCATGCCAAGTCATATTTGATTTTGAGGTAATTTTGAAAATGAAAAATCCCTCTATACCCCCTCTGACGACAAGACAATGATTTCTGTTGACGAATTATTATTATTCAGATGGAAATGAATATACTGCACCCCACCATGATGCGTGCCAAGTCATATTAGATTTTTGAAGTCATTTTGAAAAGGAAATATTCCTCTATACCCCCTTTGACGACCAGACAAAGATTTCTGTTGACGAATTATTGTTAGTCAGATAGAAATGGATATTCTTCACCCCACCATGATGCGTGCCAAGTCATATTTGATTTTTGAAGTCGTTCTTATAATGAGAAATCACTCTATACCCCCTCTGACGACCCGAAAATTATTTCTGTTAACGAATTATTGTTATTCAGATGGACATGAATACTTTGTACCCCACCATGATGCGTGCCAACTCATTTTTGATTATTGAAGTAATTTTGAAAATGAAAAATCCCTCTATACCCCTCTGACGAACCGACAATGATTTCTATTAACGAATTATTGTTATTCAGATGGACATAGATGTTTTGCACCCTACTATGATGCGTGCCAAGTCATATTTGATTTTTGAAGTAATTTTGAAAATGAAAAATCCCTCTATACCCCCTCTGACGACCCGACAATGATTTCTATTATCGAATTATTGTTATTCAGATGGACATGGATATTTGGCACCCTACTATGATGCGTGCCAAGTCATATTTGATTTTGAGGTAATTTGAAAAATGAAAAATCCCTCTATACCCCCTTTGACGACACGACAATGATTTCTATTAACGAATTTTTGTGATTCAGATGGACATGAATACTTTGCACCCCACCATGATGCGTGCCAAGTCATATTTGATTTTGAGGTAATTTTGAAAATGCAAAATCCCTCTATACCCCCTGACTACACGACAATGATTTCTGTTAAAGAATTACTGTTATACAGATGGACATGGATACTTTGCACTCCACCATGATGCATGCCAACTCATATTTGATTTTTGAAGTAATTTTGAAAATGATAAATCCCTCTATACCCCCTCTGACGAACCGACAATGGTTTCTGCTAACGAATTAATGTTATTTAGATGGACATGGATATTTGGCACCCTACTATGATACGTGCCAAGTCAGTCATATTTCATTTTGAGGTAATTTTGAAAATGAAAATTCCTTCTATACCCCCTCTGTCGGATCGTCAGAAGGGGTATAGAGGAATATTTCATTTTCAAAATGACTTCAAAAATCTATTATGACTTGGCACGCATCATGGTGGGGTGCAGAATATTCATTTCCATCTGAATAATAATAATTCGTAAACAGAAATCATTGTCGTGTCGTCAGAGGGGGGATAGAGGGATTTTTCATTTTCAAAATTACCTCAAAATCAAATATGACCCTGCATGTATCAAAGAAGGGTGCCAAATATCCATGTCCATTTGAACAACAATAATTCGTGAACAGAAATCGTTAGAAGGGGTATAGAGGGATATATCATTTTCAAAATTACTTCAACTATCAAATATGAGTTGGCACGCATCATGGTGGGGTGCAAAGTATCCATGTCCATTTGAATAACAATAATTCGTTAACAGAAATCATTATCGGGTCGTCAGAGAGGGTATAGAGGGATTTTTCATTTTCAAAATTACCTCAAAAATCAAATATGACTTGGAACGCATCATGGTGGTGTGCAACATATCCATGTCCATCTGAATAACAATAATTCGTTAACAGAAATCATTTTCGGGTCGTCAGAGGGGGTATAGAGTGATTTCTCATTATAAGAACGACTTCAAAAATCAAATATGACTTGGCACGCATCATGGTGGGGTGAAGAATATCCATTTCTATCTGACTAACAATAATTCGTCAACAGAAATCTTTGTCTGTTCGTCAAAGGGGGTATAGAGGCATATTTCATTTTCAAAATGACTTCAAAAATCTAATATGACTTGGCACGCATCATGGTGGGGTGCAGTATATTCATTTCCATCTGAATAATAATAATTCGTCAACAGAAATCATTGTCTTGTCGTCAGAGGGGGTATAGAGGGATTTTTCATTTTCAAAATTACCTCAAAATCAAATATGACTTGGCATGCATCAAAGTAGGGTGCCAAATATCCATGTCCATCTGAACAACAATAATGCGTTAACAGAAATCGTTGGAAGGGGTATAGAAGGATTTTTCATTTTCAAAATTACCCCAAAATCAAATATGACTTGGCACGCATCATAGTATCATGTCCATCTTAATAACATTAATTCGTTAACAGAAATCATTGTCGATTCGTCAGAGGGGGTATAGAGGGATTTTTCATTTTCAAAATTACCTCAAATAACAAATATGACTTGGCTCGCATCATGGTGGTGTGCAACATATCTATGTCCATCTGAATAACAATAATTCGTTAACAGAAATCATTGTCGGGTCGTCAGAGGGGGTATAGAGTGATTTCTCATTATCAAAACGACTTCAAAAATCAAATATGAGTTGGCACGCATCATAGTAGGGTGCCAAATATCCTTGTCCATCTGAATAAACATTATTCGATAACAGAAATCATTGTCGGGTCGTCAGAGGGGGTATAGAGGGATTTCTCATTATCAAAATGTTTTCAAAAATCAAATATGACTTGTCCATCTGAATAACCATAATTCGTTGACAGAAATCATTGTCGGGTCGTCAGATGGGGTATTGAGGGATTTTTCATATTCAAAATTACTTCAAAAATCTAATATAACTTGGCACGCATAACGATGGGGTGCAGAATATCCAATTACATATGAATAACGATATTTTGTCAACAGAAATCATTGTCGTGTCGTCATAGGGGTAATAGATGGATTTTTAATTTTCAAAATTACCTCAAAATCAAATATGACTTGGCACGCATTATAGTAGGGTGTCAAATATCCATGTTCATCTGAATAAACATTATTCGATAACAGAAATCATTGTCGGGTCGTCAGAGGGGGTATAGAGGGATTTTTCATTTTCAAAATTACTTCAAAAATCAAATATGACTTGGACCGCTACATGGTGGGGTGCAGAATATCCGATTACATATGAATAACAATATTTCGTCAACAGAAATCATTGTCGTGTCGTCATAGGGGTAATAGAGAGATTTTTAATTTTCGAAATTACCTCAAAATAAAACATGACGCATCATAGTAGGGTGCAAAATATCTATGTCCATCTGAATAACAATAATTCGTTAACAGAAATCATTGTCGGTTCGTCAGAGGGGTATAGAGGGATTTTTCATTTTCAAAATTACTATATGACTTGGCACGCATCATGGTGGGGTGCAGAATATCCATTTCCATCTGAATAATAATAATTCGTCAACAGAAATCATTGTCGGGTCGTCAGAGGGGGTATAGAGGGATTTTTCATTTTTAAAATTACCTCAAAACTCAAATATGACTTGGCACGCATCATGGTGGTGTGCAACATATCCATGTCCATCTGAATAACAATAATTCGTTAACAGAAATCATTTTCGGGTCGTCAGAGGGGGTATAGAGAGATTTCTCATTATCAAAACGACTTCAAAAATCAAATATGACTTGGCTCGCATCATGGTGGGGTGAAAAATATCCATTTCTATCTGAATAACAATAATTCGTCAACAGAAATGATTGTCGGGTCGTCAAAGGGGTAATAGAGGGATTTTTAATTTTCAAAATTACCTCAAAATCAAATATGACTTGGCACGCATTATAGTAGGGTGCCAAATATCCATGTTCATCTGAATAAACATTATTCGATAACAGAAATCATTGTCGGGTCGTCAGAGGGGGTATAGAGGGATTTTACATTTTCAAAATTACTTCAAAAATCAAATATGACTTGGACCGCTACATGGTGGGGTGCAGAATATCCAATTACATATGAATAACAATATTTCGTCAACAGAAATCATTGTCGTGTCGTCATAGGGGTAATAGAGGGATTTTTAATTTTCAAAATTACCTCAAAATAAAATATGACTTGGCACGCATCATAGTAGGGTGCAAAATATCTATGTCCATCTGAATAACAATAATTCTTTAACAGAAATCATTGTCGGTTCGTCAGAGGGGTATAGAGGGATTTTTCATTTTCAAAATTACTTCAGATATCAAATATGACTTGGCACGCATCATGGTGGGGTGCAGAATATCCATTTCTATCTGAATAACAATAATTCGTCAACAGAAATCATTGTCGGGTCGTCAAAGGGGGTATAGACGGATTTTTCATTTTCAAAATTACTTCCAAAATCAAATATGACTTGGCACGCATCATAGTAGGGTGCAAAATATCTATGTCCATCTGAATAGCAATAATTCGTTAACAGAAAACATTGTCGGTTCGTCAGAGGGGTATAGAGGGAATTTTCATTTTCAAAATTACTTCAAAAATCAAATATGACTTGGACCGCTACATGGTGGGGTGCAGAATATCCAATTACATATGAATAACAATATTTCGTCAACAGAAATCATTGTCGTGTCGTCATAGGGGTAATAGAGGGATTTTTAATTTTCAAAATTACCTCAAAATAAAATATGACTTGGCACGCATCATAGTAGGGTGCAAAATATCTATGTCCATCTGAATAACAATAATTCTTTAACAGAAATCATTGTCGGTTCGTCAGAGGGGTATAGAGGGATTTTTCATTTTCAAAATTACTTCAAATATCAAATATGACTTGGCACGCATCATGGTGGGGTGCAGAATATCCATTTCTATCTGAATAACAATAATTCGTCAACAGAAATCATTGTCGGGTCGTCAAAGGGGGTATAGACGGATTTTTCATTTTCAAAATTACTTCCAAAATCAAATATGACATGGCACGCATCATAGTAGGGTGTCAAATATCCATGTTCATCTGAATAAACATTATTCGATAACAGAAATCATTGTCGGGTCGTCAGAGGGGGTATAGAGGGATTTTTCATTTTCAAAATTACTTCAAAAATCAAATATGACTTGGACCGCTACATGGTGGGGTGCAGAATATCCGATTACATATGAATAACAATATTTCGTCAACAGAAATCATTGTCGGTTCGTCAGAGGGGTATAGAGGGATTTTTCATTTTCAAAATTACTATATGACTTGGCACGCATCATGGTGGGGTGCAGAATATCCATTTCCATCTGAATAATAATAATTCGTCAACAGAAATCATTGTCGGGTCGTCAGAGGGGGTATAGAGGGATTTTTCATTTTTAAAATTACCTCAAAATTCAAATATGACTTGGCACGCATCATGGTGGTGTGCAACATATCCATGTCCATCTGAATAAAAATAATTCGTTAACAGAAATCATTTTCGGGTCGTCAGAGGGGGTATAGAGAGATTTCTCATTATCAAAACGACTTCAAAAATCAAATATGACTTGGCTCGCATCATGGTGGGGTGAAAAATATCCATTTCTATCTGAATAACAATAATTCGTCAACAGAAATGATTGTCGGGTCGTCAAAGGGGTAATAGAGGGATTTTTAATTTTCAAAATTACCTCAAAATCAAATATGACTTGGCACGCATTATAGTAGGGTGCCAAATATCCATGTTCATCTGAATAAACATTATTCGATAACAGAAATCATTGTCGGGTCGTCAGAGGGGGTATAGAGGGATTTTTCATTTTCAAAATTACTTCAAAAATCAAATATGACTTGGACCGCTACATGGTGGGGTGCAGAATATCCAATTACATATGAATAACAATATTTCGTCAACAGAAATCATTGTCGTGTCGTCATAGGGGTAATAGAGGGATTTTTAATTTTCAAAATTACCTCAAAATAAAATATGACTTGGCACGCATCATAGTAGGGTGCAAAATATCTATGTCCATCTGAATAACAATAATTCTTTAACAGAAATCATTGTCGGTTCGTCAGAGGGGTATAGAGGGATTTTTCAGTTTCAAAATTACTTCAAATATCAAATATGACTTGGCACGCATCATGGTGGGGTGCAGAATATCCATTTCTATCTGAATAACAATAATTCGTCAACAGAAATCATTGTCGGGTCGTCAAAGGGGGTATAGACGGATTTTTCATTTTCAAAATTACTTCCAAAATCAAATATGACTTGGCACGCATCATAGTAGGGTGCAAAATATCTATGTCCATCTGAATAGCAATAATTCGTTAACAGAAAACATTGTCGGTTCGTCAGAGGGGTATAGAGGGAATTTTCATTTTCAAAATTACTTCAAAAATCAAATATGACTTGGACCGCTACATGGTGGGGTGCAGAATATCCAATTACATATGAATAACAATATTTCGTCAACAGAAATCATTGTCGTGTCGTCATAGGGGTAATAGAGGGATTTTTAATTTTCAAAATTACCTCAAAATAAAATATGACTTGGCACGCATCATAGTAGGGTGCAAAATATCTATGTCCATCTGAATAACAATAATTCTTTAACAGAAATCATTGTCGGTTCGTCAGAGGGGTATAGAGGGATTTTTCATTTTCAAAATTACTTCAAATATCAAATATGACTTGGCACGCATCATGGTGGGGTGCAGAATATCCATTTCTATCTGAATAATAATAACTCAACAGAAATCATTGTCGGGTCGTCAAAGGGGGTATAGACGGATTTTTCATTTTCAAAATTACTTCCAAAATCAAATATGACATGGCACGCATCATAGTAGGGTGTCAAATATCCATGTTCATCTGAATAAACATTATTCGATAACAGAAATCATTGTCGGGTCGTCAGAGGGGGTATAGAGGGATTTTTCATTTTCAAAATTACTTCAAAAATCAAATGACTTGGACCGCTACATGGTGGGGTGCAGAATATCCGATTACATATGAATAACAATATTTCGTCAACAGAAATCATTGTCGTGTCGTCATAGGGGTAATAGAGAGATTTTTAATTTTCAAAATTACCTCAAAATAAAACATGACTTGGCACGCATCATAGTAGGGTGCAAAATATCTATGTCCATCTGAATAACAATAATTCGTTAACAGAAATCATTGTCGGTTCGTCAGAGGGGTATAGAGGGATTTTTCATTTTCAAAATTACTATATGACTTGGCACGCATCATGGTGGGGTGCAGAATATCCATTTCCATCTGAATAATAATAATTCGTCAACAGAAATCATTGTCGTGTCGTCAGAGGGGGTATAGAGGGATTTTTCATTTTCAGAATTACCTCAAAATCATATATGACTTGGCACGCATCATGGTGGTGTGCAACATATCCATGTTCATCTAAATAACAATAATTCGTCGACAGAAATCATTGTCGGGTCGTCAGAGGGGGTATAGAGAAATTTTTCATTTTTAAAATTACCTCAAAAATCAAATATGACTTGGCACGCATCATGGTGGTGTGCAACATATCCATGTCCATCTGAATAACAATAATTCGTTAACAGAAATCATTTTCGGGTCGTCAGAGGGGGTATAGAGAGATTTCTCATTATCAAAACGACTTCAAAAATCAAATATGACTTGGCTCGCATCATGGTGGGGTGAAAAATATCCATTTCTATCTGAATAACAATAATTCGTCAACAGAAATGATTGTCGGGTCGTCAAAGGGGTAATAGAGGGATTTTTAATTTTCAAAATTACCTCAAAATCAAATATGACTTGGCACGCATTATAGTAGGGTGCCAAATATCCATGTTCATCTGAATAAACATTATTCGATAACAGAAATCATTGTCGGGTCGTCAGAGGGGGTATAGAGGGATTTTTCATTTTCAAAATTACTTCAAAAATCAAATATGACTTGGACCGCTACATGGTGGGGTGCAGAATATCCAATTACATATGAATAACAATATTTCGTCAACAGAAATCATTGTCGTGTCGTCATAGGGGTAATAGAGGGATTTTTAATTTTCAAAATTACCTCAAAATAAAATATGACTTGGCACGCATCATAGTAGGGTGCAAAATATCTATGTCCATCTGAATAACAATAATTCTTTAACAGAAATCATTGTCGGTTCGTCAGAGGGGTATAGAGGGATTTTTCATTTTCAAAATTACTTCAAATATCAAATATGACTTGGCACGCATCATGGTGGGGTGCAGAATATCCATTTCTATCTGAATAACAATAATTCGTCAACAGAAATCATTGTCGGGTCGTCAAAGGGGGTATAGACGGATTTTTCATTTTCAAAATTACTTCCAAAATCAAATATGACTTGGCACGCATCATAGTAGGGTGCAAAATATCTATGTCCATCTGAATAGCAATAATTCGTTAACAGAAAACATTGTCGGTTCGTCAGAGGGGTATAGAGGGAATTTTCATTATCAAAACGACTACAAAAATCAAATATAACTTGGCACGCATCATGGTGGGGTGCAGAATATCCATTTTTATCTGAATATCAATAATTCGTCAACAGAAATCATTGTCGGGTCGTCAAAGGGGGTATAGAGGGATTGTTCATTTTCAAATTTACCTCAAAATAAAATATGACTTGGCACGCATCATAGTAGGGTGCAAAATATCTATGTCTATCTGAATAGCAATAATTCGTTAACAGAAAACATTGTCGGGACGTCAGAGGGAATATAGAGGGATTTTTCATTTCCAAAATTACCTCAAAATCAAATATGACTTGGCACGCATCATAGTAGGGTGCCAAATATCCTTGTCCATCTGAATAAACATTATTCGATAACAGAAATCATTGTCGGGTCGTCAGAGGGGGTATAGAGTGATTTCTCATTATCAAAACGACTTCAAAAATCAAATATGACTTGGCTCGCATCATGGTGGGGTGAAGAATATCCATTTCTATCTGAATAACAATAATTCGTCAACAGAAATGATTGTCGGGTCGTCAAAGGGGGTATAGAGGGATTGTTCATTTTCAAAATTACCTAAAATATCAAATATGACTTGACCCGCAACATGGTGGGCTGCAGAATATCTATTTCCATCTGAATAACAGAAAATCGTCAACAGATATCATTGCCGGGTTGTCAGAGGAGGTATAGGGGGATTTTTCATTTTCCAAATTTCTTCAAAAATCTAATATGAATTGGCACGCATCATGGTGGTGTGCAACATATCCATGTCCATCTGAATAACAATAATTCGTTGACAGAAATCATTGTCGGGTCGTCAGATGGGGTATTGAGGGATTTTTCATATTCAAAATTACTTCAAAAATCTAATATAACTTGGCACGCATCACGATGGGGTGCAGAATATCCAATTACATATGAATAACAATATTTCGTCAACAGAAATCATTGTCGTGTCGTCATAGGGGTAATAGAGGGATTTTTAATTTTCAAAATTACCTCAAAATCAAGTATGACTTGGCACGCATTATAGTAGGGTGCCAAATATCCATGTTTATCTGAATAAACATTATTCGATAACAGAAATCATTGTCGGGTCGTCAGATGGGGTATTGAGGGATTTTTCATATTCAAAATTACTTCAAAAATCTAATATAACTTGGCACGCATCACGATGGGGTGCAGAATATCCAATTACATATGAATAACAATATTTCGTCAACAGAAATCATTGTCGTGTCGTCATAGGGGTAATAGAGATATTTTTAATTTTCAAAATTACCTCAAAATCAAATATGACTTGGCACGCATTATAGTAGGGTGCCAAATATCCATGTTCATCTGAATAAACATTATTCGATAACAGAAATCATTGTCGGGTCGTCAGAGGGGTATAGAGGGATTTTTCAGTTTCAAAATTACTTCAAAAATCAAATATGACTTGGCACGCATCATGGTGGGGTGCAGAATATCCATTTCTATCTGAATAACAATAATTCGTCAACAGAAATCATTGTCGGGTCGTCAAAGGGGGTAAGACGGATTTTTCATTTTCAAAATTACTTCCAAAATCAAATATGACTTGGCACACATCATAGTAGGGTGCAAAATATCTATGTCCATCTGAATAGCAATAATTCGTTAACAGAAAACATTGTCGGTTCGTCAGAGGGGTATAGAGGGAATTTTCATTATCAAAACGACTACAAAAATCAAATATAACTTGGCACGCATGATGGTGGGGTGCAGAATATCCATTTTTATCTGAATATCAATAATTCGTCAACAGAAATCATTGTCGGGTCGTCAAAGGGGGTATAGAGGGATTGTTCGTTTTCAAAATTACCTCAAATTAAAATATGACTTGGCACGCATCATAGTAGGGTGCAAAATATCTATGTCCATCTGAATAGCAATAATTCGTTAACAGAAAACATTGTCGGGACGTCAGAGGGTGTATAGAGGGATTTTTCATTTTCAAAATTACCTCAAAATCAAATATGACTTGGCACGCATCATAGTAGGGTGCCAAATATCCTTGTCCATCTGAATAAACATTATTCGATAACTGAAATCATTGTCGGGTCGTCAGAGGGGGTATAGAGGGATTTCTCATTATCAAAATGTTTTCAAAAATCAAATATGACTTGGCACGCATCATGGTGGGGTGCAGAATATCCATTTCCATCTGAATAATAATAATTCGTCAACAGAAATCATTGTCGTGTCGTCAGAGGGGGTATAGAGGGATTTTTCATTTTCAAATTTACCTCAAAATCAAATATGACTTGGCACGCAACATGGTGGTGTGCAACATATCCATGTCCATCTAAATAACAATAATTCGTCGACAGAAATCATTGTCGGGTCGTCAGAGGGGGTATAGAGGGATTTTTCATTTTCAAAATTGCCTCAAAAATCAAATATGACTTGACCCGCAACATGGTGGGCTGCAGAATATCTATTTCCATCTGAATAACAGAAATTCGTCAACAGAAATCATTGCCGGGTTGTCAGAGGAGGTAAAGGGGGATTTTTCATTTTCAAAATTACTTCAAAAATCTAATATGAATTGGCACGCATCATGGTGGTGTGCAACATATCCATGTCCATCTGAATAACCTTAATTCGTTGACAGAAATCATTGTCGGGTCGTCAGATGGGGTATTGAGGGATTTTTCATATTCAAAATTACTTCAAAAATCTAATATAACTTGGCACGCATAACGATGGGATGCAGAATATCCAATTACATATGAATAACAATATTTCGTCAACAGAATTCATTGTCGTGTCGTCATAGGGGTAATAGATGGATTTTTAATTTTCAAAATTACCTCAAAATCAAATATGACTTGGCACGCATTATAGTAGGGTGTCAAATATCCATGTTCATCTGAATAAACATTATTCGATAACTGAAATCATTGTCGGGTCGTCAGAGGGGGTATAGAGGGATTTTTCATTTTCAAAATTGCCTCAAAAATCAAATATGACTTGACCCGCAACATGGTGGGCTGCAGAATATCTATTTCCATCTGAATAACAGAAATTCGTCAACAGAAATCATTGCCGGGTTGTCAGAGGAGGTAAAGGGGGATTTTTCATTTTCAAAATTACTTCAAAAATCTAATATGAATTGGCACGCATCATGGTGGTGTGCAACATATCCATGTCCATCTGAATAACCATAATTCGTTGACAGAAATCATTGTCGGGTCGTCAGATGGGGTATTGAGGGATTTTTCATATTCAAAATTACTTCAAAAATCTAATATAACTTGGCACGCATCATGATGGGGTGAGAATATCCGATTACATATGAATAAAAATATTTCGTCAACAGAAATCATTGTCGTGTCGTCATAGGGGTAATAGAGGGATTTTTAATTTTTAAAATTACCTCAAAATAAAACATGACTTGGCACGCATCATAGTAGGGTGCAAAATATCTATGTCCATCTGAATAACAATAATTCGTTAACAGAAATCATTGTCGGTTCGTCAGAGGGGTATAGAGGGATTTTTCATTTTCGAAATTACTATATGACTTGGCACGCATCATGGTGGGGTGCAGAATATCCATTTCCATCTGAATAATAATAATTCGTCAACAGAAATCATTGTCCTGTCGTCAGAGGGGGTATAGAGGGATTTTTTATTTTCAAAATTACCTCAATATCATATATGACTTGGCACGCATCATGGTGGTGTGCAACATATCCATGTTCATCTAAATAGCAATAATTCGTCGACAGAAATCATTGTCGGGTCGTCAGAGGGGGTATAGAGGGATTTTTCATTTTTAAAATTACCTCAAAAATCAAATATGACTTGGCACGCATCATGGTGGTGTGCAACATATCCATGTCCATCTGAATAACAATAATTCGTTAACAGAAATCATTTTCGGGTCGTCAGAGGGGGTATAGAGTGATTTCTCATTATCAAAACGACTTCAAAAATCAAATATGACTTGGCTCGCATCATGGTGGGGTGAAGAATATCCATTTCTATCTGAATAACAATAATTCGTCAACAGAAATGATTGTCGGGTCGTCAAAGGGGGTATAGAGGGATTGTTCATTTTCAAAATGACCTAAAATATCAAATATGACTTGACCCGCAACATGGTGGGCTGCAGAATATCTATTTCCATCTGAATAACAGAAATTCGTCAACAGATATCATTGCCGGGTTGTCAGAGGAGGTATAGGGGGATTTTTCATTTTCAAAATTACTTCAAAAATCTAATATGACTTGGCACGTATCATTTTAGGGTGCAAAATATTCATTTCCATCCCAATAACAATAATTCGTCAACCGAAATTATTGTCGGGTCGTCAGAGGGGGTACAGAGGGATTTTTCATTTTCAATATTACCTCAAGATCAAATATGACTTGGCACGCATCATAGTGGGGTGCAGAATATCAATTTTCATCTGAATAACAATTCGTCGACAGAAATCATTGTCGGGTCGTCAGAGGGGGTATAGAGGGATTTCTCATTATCAAAATGGCTTCAAAAATCAAATATGACTTGGTAAGCATCATGGTGGTTTGCAGAATATCCATTTCCATATGAATAACAATAATTCGTCAACAGAAATCAATGTCGTGTCGTCAGAGGGGGTATGGAGGGATTTTTCCTTTTCAAAATTACTTCAAAAATCTAATATGACTTGGCACGCATCATGGTGGAGTGCAGAATACCAATTTCCATTTGAATAACAATAATTCGTCAACAGAAATCATTGTCGGGTGGTCAGATGGGGTATAGAGGAATTTTTCATTTTCAAAATTTCTTCAAAATTCAAAAATGACTTGGCACGCATCATGGTGGTGTGCAACATATCCATTTCCAACTGAATAACAATAAGTCGTCACCAGAAATCATTGTCGGATCGTCAGAAGGGGTATAGAGGAATATTTCATTTTCAAAATGACTTCAAAAATCTAATATGACTTGGCACGCATCATGGTGGGGTGAAGAATATCTATTTCCATCTGAATAACAGAAATTCGTCAACAGAAATCATTGTCGGGTTGTCAGAGGAGGTATAGGGGGATTTTTCATTTTCAAAATTACTTCAAAAATCTAAGATGACTTGGCACGCATCATGGTGGTGTGCAACATATCCATGTCCATCTGAATAACATTAATTCGTTGACAGAAATCATTGTCGGGTCGTCAGATGGGGTATTGAGGGATTTTTCATATTCAAAATTACTTCAAAAATCTAATATGACTTGGCACGCATCATGATGGGGTGCCGAATATCCATTTACATTTGAATAACAATATTTCGTCAACAGAAATCATTGTCGTGTCGTCATAGGGGTAATAGAGGGATTTTTAATTTTCAAAATAACCTCAAATTCAAATATGACTTGGCACGCATCATAGTAGGGATCAAAATATCTATGTCCATCTGAATAACAATAATTCGTTAACAGAAATCATTGTCGGTTCGTCAGAGGGGTATAGAGGAATTTTTCATTTTCAAAATTACTTCAAAAATCAAATATGAGTTGGCACGCATCATGGTGGGGTACAAAGTATCCATGTCCATCTGAATAACAATAATTCGTCAGCAGAAATAATTGTCGGGTCGTCAGAGGGGGTATAGAGGGATTTTTCCTTATCAAAACGACTACAAAAATCAAATATGACTTGGCACGCATCATGTTGGGGTGCAGAATATCCATTTCTATCTGAATAACAATAATTCGTCAACAGAAATCATTGTCGGGACGTCAAAGGGTTATAGAGGGATTTTTCATTTTCAAAATTACTTCCAAAATCAAATATGACTTGGACCGCTACATGGTGGGGTGCAGAATATTCATTTCCATCTGAATAACAATAATCCGTCTACAGAAGTCATTGTCGGATCGTTAGAGGGGGTATAGGATTTTTCATTTTCAAAATAACCTCAAAATAAAATATGACTTGGCACGCATCATAGTAGGGTGCAAAATATCAATGTCCATCTGAATAGCAATAATTCGTTAACAGAAAACATTGTCGGTTCGTCATATGGGTATAGAGGGATTTTTCAATATCAAAACGACTACAAAAATCAAATATGACTTGGCACGCATCATGGTGGGGTGCAGAATATCCATTCCTATCTGAATATCAATAATTCGTCACCAGAAATCATTGTCGGGTCGTCAGAGGGGGTATAGAGGGATTTTTCATTTTCAAAATTACCTCAAAATCAAATATGACTTGGCACGCATCATAGTAGGGTGCCAAATATCCTTGTCCATCTTAATAAACATTATTCGATAACAGAAATCATTGTCGGGTCGTCAGAGTGGGTATAGAGGGATTTTTCATTATCAAAATTACTTCAAAAATCGAATATGAGTTGGCACGCATCATGGAGAGGTGCAAAGTATCCATGTCCATCTGAGTAACAATAATTCGTCAACAAAAATCATTGTCGGGTCGTCAGAGGGGGTATAGAGGGATTTTTCATTATCAAAGTTACCTCAAAAATCAAATATGACTTGGCACACATCATAGTAGGGTGCAAAATATCCATGTCCAACTGAATAACAATAATTCGACAACAAAAATCATTGTCGGGTCGTCAGAGGGGGTATAGAGGGATTTTTCATTTTCAAAATTATCTCAAAATCAAATATGACTCGGCACGCATCATAGTAGGGTGCAAAATATCCATGTCCATCTGAATAACAATAATTCGTCAACAGAAATCATTGTCGGGTCGTAAGAAGGTGTACAGAGGGATTTTACATTTTCAAAATCACTTCAAAATTCTAATATGACTTGGCACGCATCATGATGGGGTGGAGAATATCCATTTACATCTGAATAACAATAATTCGTCAACAGAAATCATTGTAGTGTCGTCATAGGGGTAATAGAGGGATTTTTCATTTTAAAAATTACCTCAAGAATCAAATATGACTTGGCACGCATCATGGTGGTGTGCAACATATCCATGTCCATCTGAATAACAATAATTCGTTAACAGAAATCATTGTCGGGTCGTCAGAGGGGGTATAGAGTGATTTCTCATTATCAAAACGACTTCTAATATCAAATATGACTTGGCACGCATCATGGTGGGGTAAAGAATATCCATTTCTATCTGAATAACAATAATTCGTCAACAGAAATCATTGTCGGGTCGTCAGAGGGGGTATAGAGGAATTTTTCATTTTCAAAATTACCTAAAGTATCAAATAAGACTTGGCACGCATCATGATGTGGTGCAGAAAATCCATTTACATCAGACTAACAATAATTCGTCAACAGAAATCTTTGTCGTGTCGTCATAGGGGTAATAGAGGGATTTTTCATTTTCAAAATTACCTCAAAATCAAATATGACTTGGCACGCATCATAGTAGGGTGCCAAATATCCATTTTCATCCTAATAACAATAATTAGTCAACTGAAATCATTGTCGGGTCGTCAGAGGGGGTACAGAGGGATTTTTCATTTTCAAAATTACCTCTAAATCAAATATGACATGGCACGCATCATATTAGGGTGCCAAATATCCTCTCCTTCTGAATAAACATTATTCGATAACAGAAATCATTGTCGGGTCGTCAGAGGGGGTACAGAGGGATTTTTCATTTTCAAAATTACCTCAAAATCAAATATGACTTGGCACGCATTATAGTAGGGTGCCAAATATCCATGTCCATCTGAACAGCAATAATTCGATAACATAAATCGTTAGAAGGGGTATAGAGGGATTTTTCATTTTCAAAATTACCTAAAATATCAAATATGACTTGGCACGCATCATGATGGGGTGCAGAAAATCCATTTACATCAGCCTAACAATAATTCGTCAACAGAAATCTTTGTCGTGTCGTCATAGGGGTAATAGAGGGATTTTTCATATTCAAAATTACCTAAAATATCAAATATGACTTGGCACCCATCATGATGGGGTGCAGAAAATCCATTTACATCAGACTAACAATAATTCGTCAACAGAAATCTTTGTCGTGTCGTCATAGGGGTAATAGAGGGATTTTTCATTTTCAAAATTACCTCAAAATCAAATATGACTTGGCACGCATCATAGTAGGGTGCCAAATATCCATTTTCATCCTAATAACAATAATTCGTCAACAGAAATCATTGTCGTGTCGTCATAGGGGTAATAGAGGGATTTTTCATTTCCAAAATTACCTCAAAATCAAATATGACTTGGCACGCATTATAGTAGGGTGCCAAATATCCATGTCCATCTGAACAGCAATAATTCGATAACATAAATCGTTAGAAGGGGTATAGAGGGATTTTTCATTTTCAAAATTACTCCAAAAATCAAAAATGACTTGGCACGTATCATGGTGGTGTGCAACATATCCATTTCCATCTGAATAACAATAAGTCGTCACCAGAAATCATTGTCGGATCGTCAGAAGGGGTATAGAGGGATTTCTCATTATCAAAATGTTTTCAAAAATCAAATATGACTTGGCGACAGAAATCATTGTCGGGTCGTTAGAGGGGGTATAGAGGGATTTTTCATTTTCAAAATTACCTCAAAAATCAAATATGACTTGGCACGCATCATGGTGGTGTGCAATATATCAATGTCCAGCTGAATAACAATAATTCGTTAACAGAACTCATTGTCGGATCGTCAGATGGGGTATAGAGGGATTTTTCATATTCAAAATTACTTCAAAAATAAAAAATGACTTGGCACGCATCATGGTGGTGTGCAACATATCCATGTCCATCTGAATAACAATAATTGTTTAACAGAAATCATTGTCGGGTCGTCAGAGGGGGTATAGAGGGATTTATCATTTTCAAAATTACTTCAAAAATAAAATATGACCTGACACGAATCATGTTGGTGTGCAGAATATCCATTCCCATCTGAATAACAATAATTCGTCAACAGATATCATTGTCGGGTCGTTAGAGGGGATATAGATGGATTTCTCATTTTCAAAATTTCTTCAAAAATCCAATATGACTTGGCACGCATCATGGTGGGGTGCAGAATATCCATTCCCAGCTGAATAACATTAATTCGTCAACTGAAATCATTGTCGTGTCGTCAGAGGGGGTATAGGGATTTTTCATTTTCAAAATTACTTCAATAATCTAACATGACTTGGCACGCATCATTGTGGGATGCAAAGTATCCATGTCCATTCGAATAACAATAATTCGTCAACATAAATCATTGTCGTGTTGTCAGAGGGGGTATAGGGATTTTTCATTTTCAAAATTACTTCAATAATCTAACATGACTTGGCACGCATCATTGTGGGATGCAAAGTATCCATGTCCATTCGAATAACAATAATTCGTCAACATAAATCATTGTCGTGTTGTCAGAGGGGGTATAAAGGAATTTTTCATTTTCAAAATTACCTCAAAATCAAATATGACTTGGCACGCATCATAGTAGGGTGCCAAATATCCATGTCCATCTAAATAACATTAATTCATTAAAAGAAATCATTGTCGGGTCGTCAGATGGGGTATTGAGGGATTTCATATTCAAAATTACTTCAAAAATCAAATATGAGTTGGCACGCATCATGGTGAGGTGCAAAGTATCCATGTCCATCTGAATAACAATAATTCTTTAGCAGAAATCATTGTCGTGTAGTCAGAGGGGGTATAGAGGGATTTTGCATTTTCAAAATTACCTCAAAATCAAATATGACTTGGCATGCATCATAGTAGGGTGCCAAATATCCATGTCCATCTGAACAGCAATAATTCGATAACAGAAATCGTTAGAAGGGGTATAGAGGGATTTTTCATTTTCAAAATTACCTCAAAAATCAAAAATGACTTGGCACGCATCATGGTGGTGTGCAACATATCCATTTCCATCTGAATAACAATAAGTCGTCACCAGAAATCATTGTCGGATCGTCAGAAGGGGTATAGAGGGATTTCTCATTATCGAAATGTTTTCAAAAATCAAATATGACTTTGCACGCATCATGGTGGGGTGCAGAATATCCATTTCCATCTGAATAATAATAATTCGTCAACAGAAATCATTGTCGTGTCGTCAGAGGGGGTATAGAGGGATTTTTCATTTTCAAAATTACCTCAAAATCAAATATGACTTGGCACGCAACATAGTGGTGTGCAACATATCCATGTCCATCTAAATAACAATAATTCGTCGACAGAAATCATTGTCGGGTCGTCTGAGGGGGTATAGAGGGATTTTTCATTTTCAAAATTACCTCAAGAATCAAATATGACTTGGCACGCATCTTGGTGGTGTGCAGAATATCCATATCTATCTGAATAACAATAATTCGTCAACAGAAATCATTGTCGGGTCGTCAAAAGGGGTATAGAGGGATTTTTCATTTTCAAAATTACTTCCAAAATCAAATATGACTTGGCACGCATCATAGTAGGGTGCAAAATATCTATGTCCATCTGAATAGCAATAATTCGTTAACAGAAAGCATTGTCGGTTCGTCAGAGGGGTATAGAGGGAATTTTCATTATCAAAACGACTACAAAAATCAAATATAACTTGGCACGCATCATAGTGGGGTGCAGAATATCCATTTCTATCTGAATATCAATAATTCGTCAACAGAAATCATTGTCGGGTCGTCAAAGGGGGTATAGAGGGATTGTTCTTTTTCAAAATAACTTCAAAATCAAATATGACTTGGCAGGCATCATAGTAGGGTGCCAAATATCCTTGTCCATCTGAATAAACATTATTCGATAACAGAAATCATTGTCGGGTCGTCAGAGGGGGTATAGAGGGATTTTTCATTATCAAAATTACTTCATAAATCGAATATGAGTTGGCACGCATCATGGTGAGGTGCAAAGTATCCATGTCCATCTGAATAACAATAATTCGTCAACAATGATCATTGTCGGGTCGTCAGAGGGGGTATAGAGGGATTTTTAATTTTCAAAGTTACCTCAAAAATAAAATATGACTTGGCACACATCATAGTAGGGTGCATAATATCCATGTCCAACTGAATAACAATAATTCGACAACAGTAATCATTGTCGGGTCGTCAGAGGGGGTATAGAGAGATTTTTCATTTTCAAAATCACCTCAAAATCAAATTTGACTCGGCATGCATCATAGTTGGGTGCAAAATATCCATGTCCATATGAATACCAATAATTCGTCAACAGAAATCATTGTCGGGTCGTAAGAAGGTGTACAGAGGGATTTTACATTTTCAAAATCACTTCAAAAATCTAATATGACTTAGCACGCATCATGATGGGGTGCAGAATATCCATTTACATCTGAATAACAATAATTCGTCAACAGAAATCATTGTCGTGTCGTCATAGGGGTAGTAGAGGGATTTTTCATTTTCAAAATTACCTCAAAATCAAATATGACTTGGCACGCATCATAGTAGGGTGCCAAATATCCATGTCCATCTGAATAAACTTTATTCGATAACAGAAATCATAGTCTGGTCGTCAGATGGAGTACAGAGGGATTTTTCATTTTCAAAATTACCTCAAAAATCTAATACGACTTGTCACGCATCATGATGGGGTGCAGAAAATCCATTTACATCAGACTAACAATAATTCGTCAACAGAAATCATTGTCGTGTCGACATAGGGGTAATAGAGGGATTTTTCATTTTCAAAATTACCTCAGAATCAAATATGACTTGGCACGCATCATAGTAGGGTGCCAAATATCCATGTCCATCTGAACAGCAATAATTCGATAACAGAAATCGTTAGAAGGGGTATAGAGGGATTTTTCATTTTCAAAATTACTTCAAAAATCAAAAATGACTTGGCACGCATCATGGTGGTGTGCAACATATCCATTTCCAACTGAATAACAATGAGTCGTCACCAGAAATCATTGTCGGATTGTCAGAAGGGGTATAGAGGGTTTTCTCGTTATCAAAATGTTTTCAAAAATCAAATATGACTTGGCGACAGAAATCATTGTCGGGTCGTCAGAGGGGATATAGAGGGATTTTTCATTTTCAAAATTACCTCAAAAATCAAATATGACTTGGCACGCATCATGGTGGTGTGCAATATATCAATGTCCACCTGAATAACAATAATTCGTTAACAGAAATCATTGTCGGATCGTCAGATGTGGTATAGAGGGATTTTTCATATTCAAAATTACTTCAAAAATAAAAAATGACTTGGCACGCATCTTGGTGGTGTGCAACATATCCATGTCCATCTGAATAACAATAATTGTTTAACAGAAATCATTGTCGGGTCGTCAGAGGGGGTATAGAGGGATTTATCTTTTACAAAATTACTTCAAAAATAAAATATGACCTGGCACGAATTGTGTTGGTGTGTAGAATATCCATTCCCATCTGAATAACAATAATTCGTCAACAGATATCATTGTCGGGTCGTCAGAGGGGGTATAGAGGGATTTTTCATTTTCAAAATTACTTCAAAAATCAAATATGACTTGGACCGCTACATGGTGGGGTGCAGAATATCCAATTACATATGAATAACAATATTTCGTCAACAGAAATCATTGTCGTGTCGTCATAGGGGTAATAGAGGGATTTTTAATTTTCAAAATTACCTCAAAATAAAATATGACTTGGCACGCATCATAGTAGGGTGCAAAATATCTATGTCCATCTGAATAGCAATAATTCGTTAACAGAAAACATTGTCGGTTCGTCAGAGGGGTATAGAGGGAATTTTCATTATCAAAACGACTACAAAAATCAAATATGACTTGGCACGCATCATGGTGGGGTGCAGAATATCCATTTTTATCTGAATATCAATAATTCGTCAACAGAAATCATTGTCGGGTCGTCAAAGGGGGTATAGAGGGATTGTTCATTTTCAAATTTACCTCAAAATAACATATGACTTGGCACGCATCATAGTAGAGTGCAAAGAATCTATGTCTATCTGAATAGCAATAATTCGTTAACAGAAAACATTGTCGGGACGTCAGAGGGGGTATAGAGGGATATTTCATTTTCAAAATTACCTCAAAATCAAATATGACTTGGCACGCATCATAGTAGGGTGCCAAATATCCTTGTCCATCTGAATAAACATTATTCGATAACAGAAATCATTGTCGGGTCGTCAGAGGGGGTATAGAGTAATTTCTCATTATCAAAACGACTTCAAAAATCAAATATAACTTGGCTCGCATCATGGTGGGGTGAAGAATATCCATTTCTATCTGAATGACAATAATTCGTCAACAGAAATGATTGTCGGGTCGTCAAAGGGGGTATAGAGGGATTGTTCATTTTCAAAATTACCTAAAATATCAAATATGACTTGACCCGCAACATGGTGGGCTGCAGAATATCTATTTCCATCTGAATAACAGAAATTCGTCAACAGATATCATTGCCGGGTTGTCAGAGGAGGTATAGGGGGATTTTTCATTTTCAAAATTACTTCAAAAATCTAATATGAATTGGCACGCATCATGGTGGTGTGCAACATATCCATGTCCATCTGAATAACAATAATTCGTTGACAGAAATCATTGTCGGGTCGTCAGATGGGGTATTGAGGGATTTTTCATATTCAAAATTACTTCAAAAATCTAATATAACTTGGCACGCATCACGATGGGGTGCAGAATATTCAATTACATTTGAATAACAATATTTCGTCAACAGAAATCATTGTCGTGTCGTCATAGGGGTAATAGAGGGATTTTTAATTTTCAAAATTACCTCAAAATCAAATATGACTTGGCACGCATTATAGTAGGGTGCCAAATATCCATGCTCATCTGAATAAACATTATTCGATAACAGAAATCATTGTCGGGTCGTCAGAGGGGGTATAGAGGGATTTTTAATTTTCAAGATTACCTCAAAATAAAATATGACTTGGCACGCATCATAGTAGGGTGCAAAATATCTATGTCCATCTGAATAACAATAATTCTTTAACAGAAATCATTGTCGGTTGGTCAGAGGGGTATAGAGGGATTTTTCATTTTCAAAATTACTTCAAAAATCAAATATGACTTGGCACGCATCATGGTGGGGTGCAGAATATCCATTTCTATCTGAATAACAATAATTCGTCAACAGAAATCATTGTCGGGTCGTCAAAGGAGGTATAGACGGATTTTTCATTTTCAAAATTACTTCCAAAATCAAATATGACTTGGCACGCATCATAGTAGGGTGCAAAATATCTATGTCCATCTGAATAGCAATAATTCGTTAACAGAAAGCATTGTCGGTTCGTCAGAGGGGTATAGAGGGAATTTTCATTATCAAAACGACTACAAAAATCAAATATAACTTGGCACGCATCATAGTGGGGTGCAGAATATCCATTTCTATCTGAATATCAATAATTCGTCAACAGAAATCATTGTCGGGTCGTCAAAGGGGGTATAGAGGGATTGTTCATTTTCAAAATAACTTCAAAATAAAATATGACTTAGCACGCATCATAGTAGGGTGCAAAATATCTATGTCTATCTGAATATCAATAATTCGTTAACAGAATACATTGTCGTGTCGTCATAGGGGTAATAGAGGGATTTTTCATTTTCAAAATTACCTCAAAATCAAATATGACTTGGCACGCATCATAGTAGGGTGCCAAATATCCATTTTCATCCTAATAACAATAATTCGTCAACAGAAATCATTGTCGTGTCGTCATAGGGGTAATAGAGGGATTTTTCATTTCCAAAATTACCTCAAAATCAAATATGACTTGGCACGCATTATAGTAGGGTGCCAAATATCCATGTCCATCTGAACAGCAATAATTCGATAACATAAATCGTTAGAAGGGGTATAGAGGGATTTTTCATTTTCAAAATTACTTCAAAAATCAAAAATGACTTGGCACGTATCATGGTGGTGTGCAACATATCCATTTCCATCTGAATAACAATAAGTCGTCACCAGAAATCATTGTCGGATCGTCAGAAGGGTTATAGAGGGATTTCTCATTATCAAAATGTTTTCAAAAATCAAATATGACTTGGCGACAGAAATCATTGTCGGGTCGTCAGAGGGGGTATAGAGGGATTTTTCATTTTCAAAATTACCTCAAAAATCAAATATGACTTGGCACGCATCATGGTGGTGTGCAATATATCAATGTCCAGCTGAATAACAATAATTCGTTAACAGAACTCATTGTCGGATCGTCAGATGGGGTATAGAGGGATTTTTCATATTCAAAATTACTTCAAAAATAAAATATGACCTGACACGAATCATGTTGGTGTGCAGAATATCCATTCCCATCTGAATAACAATAATTCGTCAACAGATATCATTGTCGGGTCGTTAGAGGGGATATAGATGGATTTTTCATTTTCAAAATTTCTTCAAAAATCCAATATGACTTGGCACGCATCATGGTGGGGTGCAGAATATCCATTCCCAGCTGAATAACATTAATTCGTCAACTGAAATCATTGTCGTGTCGTCAGAGGGGGTATAGGGATTTTTCATTTTCAAAATTACTTCAATAATCTAACATGACTTGGCACGCATCATTGTGGGATGCAAAGTATCCATGTCCATTCGAATAACAATAATTCGTCAACATAAATCATTGTCGTGTTGTCAGAGGGGGTATAGAGGAATTTTTCATTTTCAAAATTACCTCAAAATCAAATATGACTTGGCACGCATCATAGTAGGGTGCCAAATATCCATGTCCATCTAAATAACATTAATTCATTAAAAGAAATCATTGTCGGGTCGTCAGATGGGGTATTGAGGGATTTCATATTCAAAATTACTTCAAAAATCAAATATGAGTTGGCACCCATCATGGTGAGGTGCAAAGTATCCATGTCCATCTGAATAACAATAATTCTTTAGCAGAAATCATTGTCGTGTAGTCAGAGGGGGTATAGAGGGATTTTGCATTTTCAAAATTACCTCAAAATCAAATATGACTTGGCATGCATCATAGTAGGGTGCCAAATATCCATGTCCATCTGAACAGCAATAATTCGATAACAGAAATCGTTAGAAGGGGTATAGAGGGATTTTTCATTTTCAAAATTACTTCAAAAATCAAAAATGACTTGGCACGCATCATGGTGGTGTGCAACATATCCATTTCCATCTGAATAACAATAAGTCGTCACCAGAAATCATTGTCGGATCGTCAGAAGGGGTATAGAGGGATTTCTCATTATCAAAATGTTTTCAAAAATCAAATATGACTTTGCACGCATCATGGTGGGGTGCAGAATATCCATTTCCATCTGAATAATAATAATTCGTCAACAGAAATCATTGTCGTGTCGTCAGAGGGGGTATAGAGGGATTTTTCATTTTCAAAATTACCTCAAAATCAAATATGACTTGGCACGCAACATAGTGGTGTGCAACATATCCATGTCCATCTAAATAACAATAATTCGTCGACAGAAATCATTGTCGGGTCGTCTGAGGGGGTATAGAGGGATTTTTCATTTTCAAAATTACCTCAAGAATCAAATATGACTTGGCACGCATCATGGTGGTGTGCAGAATATCCATATCTATCTGAATAACAATAATTCGTCAACAGAAATCATTGTCGGGTCGTCAAAAGGGGTATAGAGGGATTTTTCATTTTCAAAATTACTTCCAAAATCAAATATGACTTGGCACGCATCATAGTAGGGTGCAAAATATCTATGTCCATCTGAATAGCAATAATTCGTTAACAGAAAGCATTGTCGGTTCGTCAGAGGGGTATAGAGGGAATTTTCATTATCAAAACGACTACAAAAATCAAATATAACTTGGCACGCATCATAGTGGGGTGCAGAATATCCATTTCTATCTGAATATCAATAATTCGTCAACAGAAATCATTGTCGGTTCGTCAAAGGGGGTATAGAGGGATTGTTCATTTTCAAAATAACTTCAAAATAAAATATGACTTAGCACGCATCATAGTAGGGTGCAAAATATCTATGTCTATCTGAATATCAATAATTCGTTAACAGAATACATTGTCGGGTCGTCAGAGGGGGTATAGAGGGATTTTTCATTTTCAAAATTACCTCAAAATCAAATATGACTTGGCAGGCATCATAGTAGGGTGCCAAATATCCTTGTCCATCTGAATAAACATTATTCGATAACAGAAATCATTGTCGGGTCGTCAGAGGGGGTATAGAGGGATTTTTCATTATCAAAATTACTTCATAAATCGAATATGAGTTGGCACGCATCATGGTGAGGTGCAAAGTATCCATGTCCATCTGAATAACAATAATTCGTCAACAATGATCATTGTCGGGTCGTCAGAGGGGGTATAGAGGGATTTTTAATTTTCAAAGTTACCTCAAAAATCAAATATGACTTGGCACACATCATAGTAGGGTGCATAATATCCATGTCCAACTGAATAACAATAATTCGACAACAGTAATCATTGTCGGGTCGTCAGAGGGGGTATAGAGAGATTTTTCATTTTCAAAATCACCTCAAAATCAAATTTGACTCGGCATGCATCATAGTTGGGTGCAAAATATCCATGTCCATATGAATACCAATAATTCGTCAACAGAAATCATTGTCGGGTCGTAAGAAGGTGTACAGAGGGATTTTACATTTTCAAAATCACTTCAAAAATCTAATATGACTTAGCACGCATCATAGTAGGGTGCCAAATATCCATGTCCATCTGAATAAACTTTATTCGATAACAGAAATCATAGTCTGGTCGTCAGATGGGGTACAGAGGGATTTTTCATTTTCAAAATTACCTCAAAAATCTAATACGACTTGTCACGCATCATGATGGGGTGCAGAAAATCCATTTACATCAGACTAACAATAATTCGTCAACAGAAATCATTGTCGTGTCGACATAGGGGTAATAGAGGGATTTTTCATTTTCAAAATTACCTCAGAATCAAATATGACTTGGCACGCATCATAGTAGGGTGCCAAATATCCATGTCCATCTGAACAGCAATAATTCGATAACAGAAATCGTTAGAAGGGGTATAGAGGGATTTTTCATTTTCAAAATTACTTCAAAAATCAAAAATGACTTGGCACGCATCATGGTGGTGTGCAACATATCCATTTCCAACTGAATAACAATGAGTCGTCACCAGAAATCATTGTCGGATTGTCAGAAGGGGTATAGAGGGTTTTCTCGTTATCAAAATGTTTTCAAAAATCAAATATGACTTGGCGACAGAAATCATTGTCGGGTCGTCAGAGGGGGTATAGAGGGATTTTTCATTTTCAAAATTACCTCAAAAATCAAATATGACTTGGCACGCATCATGGTGGTGTGCAATATATCAATGTCCACCTGAATAACAATAATTCGTTAACAGAAATCATTGTCGGATCGTCAGATGTGGTATAGAGGGATTTTTCATATTCAAAATTACTTCAAAAATAAAAAATGACTTGGCACGCATCATGGTGGTGTGCAACATATCCATGTCCATCTGAATAACAATAATTGTTTAACAGAAATCATTGTCGGGTCGTCAGAGGGGGTATAGAGGGATTTATCTTTTACAAAATTACTTCAAAAATAAAATATGACCTGGCACGAATTGTGTTGGTGTGTAGAATATCCATTCCCATCTGAATAACAATAATTCGTCAACAGATATCATTGTCGGGTCGTCAGAGGGGGTATAGAGGGATTTTTCATTTTCAAAATTACTTCAAAAATCAAATATGACTTGGACCGCTACATGGTGGGGTGCAGAATATCCAATTACATATGAATAACAATATTTCGTCAACAGAAATCATTGTCGTGTCGTCATAGGGGTAATAGAGGGATTTTTAATTTTCAAAATTACCTCAAAATAAAATATGACTTGGCACGCATCATAGTAGGGTGCAAAATATCTATGTCCATCTGAATAGCAATAATTCGTTAACAGAAAACATTGTCGGTTCGTCAGAGGGGTATAGAGGGAATTTTCATTATCAAAACGACTACAAAAATCAAATATAACTTGGCACGCATCATGGTGGGGTGCAGAATATCCATTTTTATCTGAATATCAATAATTCGTCAACAGAAATCATTGTCGGGTCGTCAAAGGGGGTATAGAGGGATTGTTCATTTTCAAATTTACCTCAAAATAACATATGACTTGGCACGCATCATAGTAGAGTGCAAAATATCTATGTCTATCTGAATAGCAATAATTCGTTAACAGAAAACATTGTCGGGACGTCAGAGGGGGTATAGAGGGATATTTCATTTTCAAAATTACCTCAAAATCAAATATGACTTGGCACGCATCATAGTAGGGTGCCAAATATCCTTGTCCATCTGAATAAACATTATTCGATAACAGAAATCATTGTCGGGTCGTCAGAGGGGGTATAGAGTGATTTCTCATTATCAAAACGACTTCAAAAATCAAATATAACTTGGCTCGCATCATGGTGGGGTGAAGAATATCCATTTCTATCTGAATAACAATAATTCGTCAACAGAAATGATTGTCGGGTCGTCAAAGGGGGTATAGAGGGATTGTTCATTTTCAAAATTACCTAAAATATCAAATATGACTTGACCCGCAACATGGTGGGCTGCAGAATATCTATTTCCATCTGAATAACAGAAATTCGTCAACAGATATCATTGCCGGGTTGTCAGAGGAGGTATAGGGGGATTTTTCATTTTCAAAATTACTTCAAAAATCTAATATGAATTGGCACGCATCATGGTGGTGTGCAACATATCCATGTCCATCTGAATAACAATAATTCGTTGACAGAAATCATTGTCGGGTCGTCAGATGGGGTATTGAGGGATTTTTCATATTCAAAATTACTTCAAAAATCTAATATAACTTGGCACGCATCACGATGGGGTGCAGAATATTCAATTACATTTGAATAACAATATTTCGTCAACAGAAATCATTGTCGTGTCGTCATAGGGGTAATAGAGGGATTTTTAATTTTCAAAATTACCTCAAAATCAAATATGACTTGGCACGCATTATAGTAGGGTGCCAAATATCCATGCTCATCTGAATAAACATTATTCGATAACAGAAATCATTGTCGGGTCGTCAGAGGGGGTATAGAGGGATTTTTAATTTTCAAATTTACCTCAAAATAAAATATGACTTGGCACGCATCATAGTAGGGTGCAAAATATCTATGTCCATCTGAATAACAATAATTCTTTAACAGAAATCATTGTCGGTTCGTCAGAGGGGTATAGAGGGATTTTTCATTTTCAAAATTACTTCAAAAATCAAATATGACTTGGCACGCATCATGGTGGGGTGCAGAATATCCATTTCTATCTGAATAACAATAATTCGTCAACAGAAATCATTGTCGGGTCGTCAAAGGAGGTATAGACGGATTTTTCATTTTCAAAATTACTTCCAAAATCAAATATGACTTGGCACGCATCATAGTAGGGTGCAAAATATCTATGTCCATCTGAATAGCAATAATTCGTTAACAGAAAGCATTGTCGGTTCGTCAGAGGGGTATAGAGGGAATTTTCATTATCAAAACGACTACAAAAATCAAATATAACTTGGCACGCATCATAGTGGGGTGCAGAATATCCATTTCTATCTGAATATCAATAATTCGTCAACAGAAATCATTGTCGGGTCGTCAAAGGGGGTATAGAGGGATTGTTCATTTTCAAAATAACTTCAAAATAAAATATGACTTAGCACGCATCATAGTGGGGTGCAAAATATCTATGTCTATCTGAATATCAATAATTCGTTAACAGAATACATTGTCGGGTCGTCAGAGGGGGTATAGAGGGATTTTTCATTTTCAAAATTACCTCAAAATCAAATATGACTTGGCAGGCATCATAGTAGGGTGCCAAATATCCTTGTCCATCTGAATAAACATTATTCGATAACAGAAATCATTGTCGGGTCGTCAGAGGGGGTATAGAGGGATTTTTCATTATCAAAATTACTTCATAAATCGAATATGAGTTGGCACGCATCATGGTGAGGTGCAAAGTATCCATGTCCATCTGAATAACAATAATTCGTCAACAATGATCATTGTCGGGTCGTCAGAGGGGGTATAGAGGGATTTTTAATTTTCAAAGTTACCTCAAAAATCAAATATGACTTGGCACACATCATAGTAGGGTGCCTAATATCCATGTCCAACTGAATAACAATAATTCGACAACAGTAATCATTGTCGGGTCGTCAGAGGGGGTATAGAGAGATTTTTCATTTTCAAAATCACCTCAAAATCAAATTTGACTCGGCATGCATCATAGTTGGGTGCAAAATATCCATGTCCATATGAATACCAATAATTCGTCAACAGAAATCATTGTCGGGTCGTAAGAAGGTGTACAGAGGGATTTTACATTTTCAAAATTACTTCAAAAATCAAATATGACTTGGCACGCATCATGGTGGGGTGCAGAATATCCATTTCTATCTGAATAACAATAATTCGTCAACAGAAATCATTGTCGGGTCGTCAAAGGAGGTATAGACGGATTTTTCATTTTCAAAATTACTTCCAAAATCAAATATGACTTGGCACGCATCATAGTAGGGTGCAAAATATCTATGTCCATCTGAATAGCAATAATTCGTTAACAGAACTCATTGTCGGATCGTCAGATGGGGTATAGAGGGATTTTTCATTTTCAAAATTACCTCAAAAATCAAATATGACTTGGCACGCATCATGGTGGTGTGCAATATATCAATGTCCAGCTGAATAACAATAATTCGTTAACAGAACTCATTGTCGGATCGTCAGATGCGGTATAGAGGGATTTTTCATATTCAAAATTACTTCAAAAATAAAATATGACCTGACACGAATCATGTTGGTGTGCAGAATATCCATTCCCATCTGAATAACAATAATTCGTCAACAGATATCATTGTCGGGTCGTTAGAGGGGATATAGATGGATTTTTCATTTTCAAAATTTCTTCAAAAATCCAATATGACTTGGCACGCATCATGGTGGGGTGCAGAATATCCATTCCCAGCTGAATAACATTAATTCGTCAACTGAAATCATTGTCGTGTCGTCAGAGGGGGTATAGGGATTTTTCATTTTCAAAATTACTTCAATAATCTAACATGACTTGGCACGCATCATTGTGGGATGCAAAGTATCCATGTCCATTCGAATAACAATAATTCGTCAACATAAATCATTGTCGTGTTGTCAGAGGGGGTACAGAGGAATTTTTCATTTTCAAAATTACCTCAAAATCAAATATGTCTTGGCATGCATCATAGTAGGGTGCCAAATATCCATGTCCATCTGAACAGCAATAATTCGATAACAGAAATCGTTAGAAGGGGTATAGAGGGATTTTTCATTTTCAAAATTACTTCAAAAATCAAAAATGACTTGGCACGCATCATGGTGGTGTGCAACATATCCATTTCCATCTGAATAACAATAAGTCGTCACCAGAAATCATTGTCGGATCGTCAGAAGGGGTATAGAGGGATTTCTCATTATCAAAATGTTTTCAAAAATCAAATATGACTTTGCACGCATCATGGTGGGGTGCAGAATATCCATTTCCATCTGAATAATAATAATTCGTCAACAGAAATCATTGTCGGGTCGTCAAAGGAGGTATAGACGGATTTTTCATTTTCAAAATTACTTCCAAAATCAAATATGACTTGGCACGCATCATAGTAGGGTGCAAAATATCTATGTCCATCTGAATAGCAATAATTCGTTAACAGAAAGCATTGTCGGTTCGTCAGAGGGGTATAGAGGGAATTTTCATTATCAAAACGACTACAAAAATCAAATATAACTTGGCACGCATCATAGTGGGGTGCAGAATATCCATTTCTATCTGAATATCAATAATTCGTCAACAGAAATCATTGTCGGGTCGTCAAAGGGGGTATAGAGGGATTGTTCATTTTCAAAATAACTTCAAAATACAATATGACTTAGCACGCATCATAGTGGGGTGCAAAATATCTATGTCTATCTGAATATCAATAATTCGTTAACAGAATACATTGTCGGGTCGTCAGAGGGGGTATAGAGGGATTTTTCATTTTCAAAATTACCTCAAAATCAAATATGACTTGGCAGGCATCATAGTAGGGTGCCAAATATCCTTGTCCATCTGAATAAACATTATTCGATAACAGAAATCATTGTCGGGTCGTCAGAGGGGGTATAGAGGGATTTTTCATTATCAAAATTACTTCATAAATCGAATATGAGTTGGCACGCATCATGGTGAGGTGCAAAGTATCCATGTCCATCTGAATAACAATAATTCGTCAACAATGATCA
Organism: Chrysolina americana; assembly: GCA_958502065.1. Taxonomy (NCBI): domain Eukaryota; kingdom Metazoa; phylum Arthropoda; class Insecta; order Coleoptera; family Chrysomelidae; genus Chrysolina; species Chrysolina americana. The sequence goes on along the minus strand of OY293414.1, from coordinate 39,401,420 downwards.
TTGTCGGGTCGTCAGAGGGGGTATAGAGGGATTTTTAATTTTCAAAGTTACCTCAAAAATCAAATATGACTTGGCACACATCATAGTAGGGTGCCTAATATCCATGTCCAACTGAATAACAATAATTCGACAACAGTAATCATTGTCGGGTCGTCAGAGGGGGTATAGAGAGATTTTTCATTTTCAAAATCACCTCAAAATCAAATTTGACTCGGCATGCATCATAGTTGGGTGCAAAATATCCATGTCCATATGAATACCAATAATTCGTCAACAGAAATCATTGTCGGGTCGTAAGAAGGTGTACAGAGGGATTTTACATTTTCAAAATTACTTCAAAAATCAAATATGACTTGGCACGCATCATGGTGGGGTGCAGAATATCCATTTCTATCTGAATAACAATAATTCGTCAACAGAAATCATTGTCGGGTCGTCAAAGGAGGTATAGACGGATTTTTCATTTTCAAAATTACTTCCAAAATCAAATATGACTTGGCACGCATCATAGTAGGGTGCAAAATATCTATGTCCATCTGAATAGCAATAATTCGTTAACAGAACTCATTGTCGGATCGTCAGATGGGGTATAGAGGGATTTTTCATTTTCAAAATTACCTCAAAAATCAAATATGACTTGGCACGCATCATGGTGGTGTGCAATATATCAATGTCCAGCTGAATAACAATAATTCGTTAACAGAACTCATTGTCGGATCGTCAGATGGGGTATAGAGGGATTTTTCATATTCAAAATTACTTCAAAAATAAAATATGACCTGACACGAATCATGTTGGTGTGCAGAATATCCATTCCCATCTGAATAACAATAATTCGTCAACAGATATCATTGTCGGGTCGTTAGAGGGGATATAGATGGATTTTTCATTTTCAAAATTTCTTCAAAAATCCAATATGACTTGGCACGCATCATGGTGGGGTGCAGAATATCCATTCCCAGCTGAATAACATTAATTCGTCAACTGAAATCATTGTCGTGTCGTCAGAGGGGGTATAGGGATTTTTCATTTTCAAAATTACTTCAATAATCTAACATGACTTGGCACGCATCATTGTGGGATGCAAAGTATCCATGTCCATTCGAATAACAATAATTCGTCAACATAAATCATTGTCGTGTTGTCAGAGGGGGTACAGAGGAATTTTTCATTTTCAAAATTACCTCAAAATCAAATATGTCTTGGCATGCATCATAGTAGGGTGCCAAATATCCATGTCCATCTGAACAGCAATAATTCGATAACAGAAATCGTTAGAAGGGGTATAGAGGGATTTTTCATTTTCAAAATTACTTCAAAAATCAAAAATGACTTGGCACGCATCATGGTGGTGTGCAACATATCCATTTCCATCTGAATAACAATAAGTCGTCACCAGAAATCATTGTCGGATCGTCAGAAGGGGTATAGAGGGATTTCTCATTATCAAAATGTTTTCAAAAATCAAATATGACTTTGCACGCATCATGGTGGGGTGCAGAATATCCATTTCCATCTGAATAATAATAATTCGTCAACAGAAATCATTGTCGGGTCGTCAAAGGAGGTATAAACGGATTTTTCATTTTCAAAATTACTTCCAAAATCAAATATGACTTGGCACGCATCATAGTAGGGTGCAAAATATCTATGTCCATCTGAATAGCAATAATTCGTTAACAGAAAGCATTGTCGGTTCGTCAGAGGGGTATAGAGGGAATTTTCATTATCAAAACGACTACAAAAATCAAATATAACTTGGCACGCATCATAGTGGGGTGCAGAATATCCATTTCTATCTGAATATCAATAATTCGTCAACAGAAATCATTGTCGGGTCGTCAAAGGGGGTATAGAGGGATTGTTCATTTTCAAAATAACTTCAAAATAAAATATGACTTAGCACGCATCATAGTGGGGTGCAAAATATCTATGTCTATCTGAATATCAATAATTCGTTAACAGAATACATTGTCGGGTCGTCAGAGGGGGTATAGAGGGATTTTTCATTTTCAAAATTACCTCAAAATCAAATATGACTTGGCAGGCATCATAGTAGGGTGCCAAATATCCTTGTCCATCTGAATAAACATTATTCGATAACAGAAATCATTGTCGGGTCGTCAGAGGGGGTATAGAGGGATTTTTCATTATCAAAATTACTTCATAAATCGAATATGAGTTGGCACGCATCATGGTGAGGTGCAAAGTATCCATGTCCATCTGAATAACAATAATTCGTCAACAATGATCATTGTCGGGTCGTCAGAGGGGGTATAGAGGGATTTTTAATTTTCAAAGTTACCTCAAAAATCAAATATGACTTGGCACACATCATAGTAGGGTGCCTAATATCCATGTCCAACTGAATAACAATAATTCGACAACAGTAATCATTGTCGGGTCGTCAGAGGGGGTATAGAGAGATTTTTCATTTTCAAAATCACCTCAAAATCAAATTTGACTCGGCATGCATCATAGTTGGGTGCAAAATATCCATGTCCATATGAATACCAATAATTCGTCAACAGAAATCATTGTCGGGTCGTAAGAAGGTGTACAGAGGGATTTTACATTTTCAAAATCACTTCAAAAATCTAATATGACTTAGCACGCATCATGATGGGGTGCAGAATATCCATTTACATCTGAATAACAATAATTCGTCAACAGAAAACATTGTCGTGTCGTCATAGGGGTAATAGAGGGATTTTTCATTTTCAAAATTACCTCAAAATCAAATATGACTTGGCACGCATCATAGTAGGGTGCCAAATATCCATGTCCATCTGAATAAACTTTATTCGATAACAGAAATCATAGTCTGGTCGTCAGATGGGGTACAGAGGAATTTTTCATTTTCAAAATTACCTCAAAAATCTAATATGACTTGTCACGCATCATGATGGGGTGCAGAATATCCATTTACATCAGACTAACAATAATTCGTCAACAGAAGTCATTGTCGTGTCGACATAGGGGTAATAGAGGGATTTTTCATTTTCAAAATTACCTCAGAATCAAATATGACTTGGCACGCATCATAGTAGGGTGCCAAATATCCATGTCCATCTGAACAGCAATAATTCGATAACAGAAATCGTTAGAAGGGGTATAGAGGGATGTTTCATTTTCAAAATTACTTCAAAAATCAAAAATGACTTGGCACGCATCATGGTGGTGTGCAACATATCCATTTCCATCTGAATAACAATGAGTCGTCACCAGAAATCATTGTCGGATTGTCAGAAGGGGTATAGAGGGTTTTCTCGTTATCAAAATGTTTTCAAAAATCAAATATGACTTGGCGACAGAAATCATTGTCGGGTCGTCAGAGGGGGTATAGAGGGATTTTTCATTTTCAAAATTACCTCAAAAATCAAATATGACTTGGCACGCATCATGGTGGTGTGCAATATATCAATGTCCACCTGAATAACAATAATTCGTTAACAGAAATCATTGTCGGATCGTCAGATGTGGTATAGAGGGATTTTTCATATTCAAAATTACTTCAAAAATAAAAAATGACTTGGCACGCATCATGGTGGTGTGCAACATATCCATGTCCATCTGAATAACAATAATTGTTTAACAGAAATCATTGTCGGGTCGTCAGAGGGGGTATAGAGGGATTTATCTCTTACAAAATTACTTCAAAAATAAAATATGACCTGGCACGAATTGTGCTGGTGTGTAGAATATCCATTCCCATCTGAATAACAATAATTCGTCAACAGATATCATTGTCGGGTCGTCAGAGGGGGTATAGAGGGATTTTTCATTTTCAAAATTACTTCAAAAATCAAATATGACTTGGACCGCTACATGGTGGGGTGCAGAATATCCAATTACATCTGAATAACAATAATTCGTCAACAGAAATCATTGTCGTGTCGTCATAGGGGTAATAGAGGGATTTTTAATTTTCAAAATTACCTCAAAATCAAATATGACTTGGCACGCATTATAGTAGGGTGCCAAATATCCATGTTCATCTGAATAAACATTATTCGATAACAGAAATCATTGTCGGGTCGTCAGATGGGGTATTGAGGGATTTTTCATATTCAAAATTACTTCAAAAATCTAATATAACTTGGCACGCATCACGATGGGGTGCAGAATATCCAATTACATATGAATAACAATATTTCGTCAACAGAAATCATTGTCGTGTCGTCATAGGGGTAATAGAGGGATTTTTAATTTTCAAAATTACCTCAAAATCAAATATGACTTGGCACGCATTATAGTAGGGTGCCAAATATCCATGTTCATCTGAATAAACATTATTCGATAACAGAAATCATCATCATCATAGTAGGGTGCCAAATATCCTTGTCCATCTTAATAAACATTATTCGATAACAGAAATCATTGTCGGGTCGTCAGAGTGGGTATAGAGGGATTTTTCATTTTCAAAATTACTTCAAAAATCGAATATGAGTTGGCACGCATCATGGAGAGGTGCAAAGTATCCATGTCCATCTGAGTAACAATAATTCGTCAACAAAAATCATTGTCGGGTCGTCAGAGGGGGTAAAGAGGGATTTTTCATTATCAAAGTTACCTCAAAAATCAAATATGACTTGGCACACATCATAGTAGGGTGCAAAATATCCATGTCCAACTGAATAACAATAATTCGACAACAGAAATCATTGTCGGGTCGTCAGAGGGGGTATAGAGGGATTTTTCATTTTCAAAATTATCTCAAAATCAAATATGACTCGGCACGCATCATAGTAGGGTGCCAAATATCCATGTTCATCTGAATAAACATTATTCGATAACAGAAATCATTGTCGGGTCGTCAGATGGGGTATTGAGGGATTTTTCATATTCAAAATTACTTCAAAAATCTAATATAACTTGGCACGCATCACGATGGGGTGCAGAATATCCAATTACATATGAATAACAATATTTCGTCAACAGAAATCATTGTCGTGTCGTCATAGGGGTAATAGAGGGATTTTTAATTTTCAAAATTACCTCAAAATCAAATATGACTTGGCACGCATTATAGTAGGGTGCCAAATATCCATGTTCATCTGAATAAACATTATTCGATAACAGAAATCATCATCATCATAGTAGGGTGCCAAATATCCTTGTCCATCTTAATAAACATTATTCGATAACAGAAATCATTGTCGGGTCGTCAGAGTGGGTATAGAGGGATTTTTCATTTTCAAAATTACTTCAAAAATCGAATATGAGTTGGCACGCATCATGGAGAGGTGCAAAGTATCCATGTCCATCTGAGTAACAATAATTCGTCAACAAAAATCATTGTCGGGTCGTCAGAGGGGGTAAAGAGGGATTTTTCATTATCAAAGTTACCTCAAAAATCAAATATGACTTGGCACACATCATAGTAGGGTGCAAAATATCCATGTCCATCTGAATAACAATAATTCGTCAACAGAAATCATTGTCGGGTCGCAAGAAGGTGTACAGAGGGATTTTACATTTTCAAAATCACTTCAAAATTCTAATATGACTTGGCACGCATCATGATGGGGTGCAGAATATCCATTTACATCTGAATAACAATAATTCGTCAACAGAAATCATTGTAGTGTCGTCATAGGGGTAATAGAGGGATTTTTCATTTTCAAAATTACCTCAAGAATCAAATATGACTTGGCACGCATCATGATGGGGTGCAGAAAATCCATTTACATCAGACTAACAATAATTCGTCAACAGAAATCTTTGTCGTGTCGTCATAGGGGTAATAGAGGGATTTTTCATTTCCAAAATTACCTCAAAATCAAATATGACTTGGCACGCATTATAGTAGGGTGCCAAATATCCATTTTCATCCTAATAACAATAATTCGTCAACAGAAATCATTGTCGTGTCGTCATAGGGGTAATAGAGGGATTTTTCATTTCCAAAATTACCTCAAAATTAAATATGACTTGGCACGCATTATAGTAGGGTGCCAAATATCCATGTCCATCTGAACAGCAATAATTCGATAACATAAATCGTTAGAAGGGGTATAGAGGGATTTTTCATTTTCAAAATTACTTCAAAAATCAAAAATGACTTGGCACGTATCATGGTGGTGTGCAACATATCCATTTCCATCTGAATAACAATAAGTCGTCACCAGAAATCATTGTCGGATCGTCAGAAGGGGTATAGAGGGATTTCTCATTATCAAAATGTTTTCAAAAATCAAATATGACTTGGCGACAGAAATCATTGTCGGGTCGTCAGAGGGGGTATAGAGGGATTTTTCATTTTCAAAATTACCTCAAAAATCAAATATGACTTGGCACGCATCATGGTGGTGTGCAATATATCAATGTCCAGCTGAATAACAATAATTCGTTAACAGAACTCATTGTCGGATCGTCAGATGGGGTATAGAGGGATTTTTCATATTCAAAATTACTCCAAAAATAAAAAATGACTTGGCACGCATCATGGTGGTGTGCAACATATCCATGTCCATCTGAATAACAATAATTGTTTAACAGAAATCATTGTCGGGTCGTCAGAGGGGGTATAGAGGGATTTATCATTTTCAAAATTACTTCAAAAATAAAATATGACCTGACACGAATCATGTTGGTGTGCAGAATATCCATTCCCATCTGAATAACAATAATTCGTCAACAGATATCATTGTCGGGTCGTTAGAGGGGATATAGATGGATTTTTCATTTTCAAAATTTCTTCAAAAATCCAATATGACTTGGCACGCATCATGGTGGGGTGCAGAATATCCATTCCCAGCTGAATAACATTAATTCGTCAACTAAAATCATTGTCGTGTCGTCAGAGGGGGTATAGGGATTTTTCATTTTCAAAATTACTTCAATAATCTAACATGACTTGGCACGCATCATTGTGGGATGCAAAGTATCCATGTCCATTCGAATAACAATAATTCGTCAACATAAATCATTGTCGTGTTGTCAGAGGGGGTATAGAGGAATTTTTCATTTTCAAAATTACCTCAAAATCAAATATGACTTGGCACGCATCATGGTAGGGTGCCAAATATCCATGTCCATCTAAATAACATTAATTCATTAAAAGAAATCATTGTCGGGTCGTCAGATGGGGTATTGAGGGATTTCATATTCAAAATTACTTCAAAAATCAAATATGAGTTGGCACGCATCATGGTGAGGTGCAAAGTATCCATGTCCATCTGAATAACAATAATTCTTTAGCAGAAATCATTGTCGTGTAGTCAGAGGGGGTATAGAGGGATTTTGCATTTTCAAAATTACCTCAAAATCAAATATGACTTGGCATGCATCATAGTAGGGTGCCAAATATCCATGTCCATCTGAACAGCAATAATTCGATAACAGAAATCGTTAGAAGGGGTATAGAGGGATTTTTCATTTTCAAAATTACTTCAAAAATCAAAAATGACTTGGCACGCATCATGGTGGTGTGCAACATATCCATTTCCATCTGAATAACAATAAGTCGTCACCAGAAATCATTGTCGGATCGTCAGAAGGGGTATAGAGGGATTTCTCATTATCAAAATGTTTTCAAAAATCAAATATGACTTTGCACGCATCATGGTGGGGTGCAGAATATCCATTTCCATCTGAATAATAATAATTCGTCAACAGAAATCATTGTCGTGTCGTCAGAGGGGGTATAGAGGGATTTTTCATTTTCAAAATTACCTCAAAATCAAATATGACTTGGCACGCAACATAGTGGTGTGCAACATATCCATGTCCATCTAAATAACAATAATTCGTCGACAGAAATCATTGTCGGGTCGTCTGAGGGGGTATAGAGGGATTTTTCATTTTCAAAATTACCTCAAGAATCAAATATGACTTGGCACGCATCATGGTGGTGTGCAGAATATCCATATCTATCTGAATAACAATAATTCGTCAACAGAAATCATTGTCGGGTCGTCAAAAGGGGTATAGAGGGATTTTTCATTTTCAAAATTACCTCAAAATCAAATATGACTTGGCAGGCATCATAGTAGGGTGCCAAATATCCATGCTCATCTGAATAAACATTATTCGATAACAGAAATCATTGTCGGGTCGTCAGAGGGGGTATAGAGGGATTTTTAATTTTCAAAATTACCTCAAAATAAAATATGACTTGGCACGCATCATAGTAGGGTGCAAAATATCTATGTCCATCTGAATAACAATAATTCTTTAACCGAAATCATTGTCGGTTCGTCAGAGGGGTATAGAGGGATTTTTCATTTTCAAAATTACTTCAAAAATCAAATATGACTTGGCACGCATCATGGTGGGGTGCAGAATATCCATTTCTATCTGAATAACAATAATTCGTCAACAGAAATCATTGTCGGGTCGTCAAAGGAGGTATAGACGGATTTTTCATTTTCAAAATTACTTCCAAAATCAAATATGACTTGGCACGCATCATAGTAGGGTGCAAAATATCTATGTCCATCTGAATAGCAATAATTCGTTAACAGAAAGCATTGTCGGTTCGTCAGAGGGGTATAGAGGGAATTTTCATTATCAAAACGACTACAAAAATCAAATATAACTTGGCACGCATCATAGTGGGGTGCAGAATATCCATTTCTATCTGAATATCAATAATTCGTCAACAGAAATCATTGTCGGGTCGTCAAAGGGGGTATAGAGGGATTGTTCATTTTCAAAATAACTTCAAAATAAAATATGACTTAGCACGCATCATAGTAGGGTGCAAAATATCTATGTCTATCTGAATATCAATAATTCGTTAACAGAATACATTGTCGGGTCGTCAGAGGGGGTATAGAGGGATTTTTCATTTTCAAAATTACCTCAAAATCAAATATGACTTGGCAGGCATCATAGTAGGGTGCCAAATATCCTTGTCCATCTGAATAAACATTATTCGATAACAGAAATCATTGTCGGGTCGTCAGAGGGGGTATAGAGGGATTTTTCATTATCAAAATTACTTCATAAATCGAATATGAGTTGGCACGCATCATGGTGAGGTGCAAAGTATCCATGTCCATCTGAATAACAATAATTCGACAACAGTAATCATTGTCGGGTCGTCAGAGGGGGTATAGAGAGATTTTTCATTTTCAAAATCACCTCAAAATCAAATTTGACTCGGCATGCATCATAGTTGGGTGCAAAATATCCATGTCCATATGAATACCAATAATTCGTCAACAGAAATCATTGTCGGGTCGTAAGAAGGTGTACAGAGGGATTTTACATTTTCAAAATCACTTCAAAAATCTAATATGACTTAGCACGCATCATGATGGGGTGCAGAATATCCATTTACATCTGAATAACAATAATTCGTCAACAGAAATCATTGTCGTGTCGTCATAGGGGTAATAGAGGGATTTTTCATTTTCAAAATTACCTCAAAATCAAATATGACTTGGCACGCATCATAGTAGGGTGCCAAATATCCATGTCCATCTGAATAAACTTTATTCGATAACAGAAATCATAGTCTGGTCGTCAGATGGGGTACAGAGGGATTTTTCATATTCAAAATTACCCCAAAAATCTAATATGACTTGTCACGCATCATGATGGGGTGCAGAAAATCCATTTACATCAGACTAACAATAATTCGTCAACAGAAATCATTGTCGTGTCGGCATAGGGGTAATAGAGGGATTTTTCATTTTCAAAATTACTTCAAAAATCAAAAATGACTTGGCACGCATCATGGTGGTGTGCAACATATCCATTTCCATCTGAATAACAATGAGTCGTCACCAGAAATCATTGTCGGATTGTCAGAAGGGGTATAGAGGGTTTTCTCGTTATCAAAATGTTTTCAAAAATCAAATATGACTTGGCGACAGAAATCATTGTCGGGTCGTCAAAGGGGGTATAGAGGGATTTTTCATTTTCAAAATTACCTCAAAAATCAAATATGACTTGGCACGCATCATGGTGGTGTGCAATATATCAATGTCCACCTGAATAACAATAATTCGTTAACAGAAATCATTGTCGGATCGTCAGATGTGGTATAGAGGGATTTTTCATATTCAAAATTACTTCAAAAATAAAAAATGACTTGGCACGCATCATGGTGGTGTGCAACATATCTATATCCATCTGAATAACAATAATTGTTTAACAGAAATCATTGTCGGGTCGTCAGAGGGGGTATAGAGGGATTTATCTTTTACAAAATTACTTCAAAAATAAAATATGACCTGGCACGAATTGTGTTGGTGTGTAGAATATCCATTCCCATCTGAATAACAATAATTCGTCAACAGATATCATTGTCGGGTCGTCAGAGGGGGTATAGAGGGATTTTTCATTTTCAAAATTACTTCAAAAATCAAATATGACTTGGACCGCTACATGGTGGGGTGCAGAATATCCAATTACATATGAATAACAATATTTCGTCAACAGAAATTATTGTCGTGTCGTCATAGGGGTAATAGAGTGATTTTTTATTTTCAAAATTACCTCAAAATAAAATATGACTTGGCACGCATCATAGTAGGGTGCAAAATATCTATGTCCATCTGAATAGCAATAATTCGTTAACAGAAAACATTGTCGGTTCGTCAGAGGGGTATAGAGGGAATTTTCATTATCAAAACGACTACAAAAATCAAATATAACTTGGCACGCATCATGGTGGGGTGCAGAATATCCATTTTTATCTGAATATCAATAATTCGTCAACAGAAATCATTGTCGGGTCGTCAAAGGGGGTATAGAGGGATTGTTCATTTTCAAATTTACCTCAAAATAACATATGACTTGGCACGCATCATAGTAGAGTGCAAAATATCTATGTCTATCTGAATAGCAATAATTCGTTAACAGAAAACATTGTCGGGACGTCAGAGGGGGTATAGAGGGATATTTCATTTTCAAAATTACCTCAAAATCAAATATGACTTGGCACGCATCATAGTAGGGTGCCAAATATCCTTGTCCATCTGAATAAACATTATTCGATAACAGAAATCATTGTCGGGTCGTCAGAGGGGGTATAGAGTGATTTCTCATTATCAAAACGACTTCAAAAATCAAATATAACTTGGCTCGCATCATGGTGGGGTGAAGAATATCCATTTCTATCTGAATAACAATAATTCGTCAACAGAAATGATTGTCGGGTCGTCAAAGGGGGTATAGAGGGATTGTTCATTTTCAAAATTACCTAAAATATCAAATATGACTTGACCCGCAACATGGTGGGCTGCAGAATATCTATTTCCATCTGAATAACAGAAATTCGTAAACAGATATCATTGCCGGGTTGTCAGAGGAGGTATAGGGGGATTTTTCATTTTCAAAATTACTTCAAAAATCTAATATGAATTGGCACGCATCATGGTGGTGTGCAACATATCCATGTCCATCTGAATAACAATAATTCGTTGACAGAAATCATTGTCGGGTCGTCAGATGGGGTATTGAGGGATTTTTCATATTCAAAATTACTTCAAAAATCTAATATAACTTGGCACGCATCACGATGGGGTGCAGAATATTCAATTACATTTGAATAACAATATATCGTCAACAGAAATCATTGTCGTGTCGTCATAGGGGTAATAGAGGGATTTTTAATTTTCAAAATTACCTCAAAATCAAATATGACTTGGCACGCATTATAGTAGGGTGCCAAATATCCATGTTCATCTGAATAAACATTATTCGATAACAGAAATCATTGTCGGGTCGTCAGAGGGGGTATAGAGGGATTTTTAATTTTCAAAATTACCTCAAAATAAAATATGACTTGGCACGCATCATAGTAGGGTGCAAAATATCTATGTCCATCTGAATAACAATAATTCTTTAACAGAAATCATTGTCGGTTCGTCAGAGGGGTATAGAGGGATTTTTCATTTTCAGAATTACTTCAAAAATCAAATATGACTTGGCACGCATCATGGTGGGGTGCAGAATATCCATTTCTATCTGAATAACAATAATTCGTCAACAGAAATCATTGTCGGGTCGTCAAAGGAGGTATAGACGGATTTTTCATTTTCAAAATTACTTCCAAAATCAAATATGACTTGGCACGCATCATAGTAGGGTGCAAAATATCTATGTCCATCTGAATAGCAATAATTCGTTAACAGAAAACATTGTCGGTTCGTCAGAGGGGTATAGAGGGAATTTTCATTATTAAAACGACTACAAAAATCAAATATAACTTGGCACGCATCATAGTGGGGTGCAGAATATCCATTTTTATCTGAATATCAATAATTCGTCAACAGAAATCATTGTCGGGTCGTCAAAGGGGGTATAGAGGGATTGTTCATTTTCAAAATTACCTCAAAATAAAATATGACTTGGCACGCATCATAGTAGGGTGCAAAATATCTATGTCCATCTGAATAGCAATAATTCGTTAACAGAAAACATTGTCGGGACGTCAGAGGGGGTATAGAGGGATTTTTCATTTTCAAAATTACCTCAAAATCAAATATGACTTGGCACGCATCATAGTAGGGTGCCAAATATCCTTGTCCATCTGAATAAACATTATTCGATAACAGAAATCATTGTCGGGTCGTCAGAGGGGGTATAGAGGGATTTCTCATTATCAAAATGTTTTCAAAAATCAAATATGACTTGGCACGCATCATGGTGGGGTGCAGAATATCCATTTTCATCTGAATAATAATAATTCGTCAACAGAAATCATTGTCGTGTCGTCAGAGGGGGTATAGAGGGATTTTTCATTTTCAAAATTACCTCAAAATCAAATATGACTTGGCACGCAACATGGTGGTGTGCAACATATCCATGTCCATCTAAATAACAATAATTCGTCGACAGAAATCATTGTCGGGTCGTCAGAGGGGGTATAGAGGGATTTTTCATTTTCAAAATTGCCTCAAAAATCAAATATGACTTGACCCGCAACATGGTGGGCTGCAGAATATCTATTTCCATCTGAATAACAGAAATTCGTCAACAGAAATCATTGCCGGGTTGTCAGAGGAGGTAAAGGGGGATTTTTCATTTTCAAAATTACTTCAAAAATCTAATATGAATTGGCACGCATCATGGTGGTGTGCAACATATCCATGTCCATCTGAATAACCATAATTCGTTGACAGAAATCATTGTCGGGTCGTCAGATGGGGTATTGAGGGATTTTTCATATTCAAAATTATTTCAAAAATCTAATATAACTTGGCACGCATAACGATGGGGTGCAGAATATCCAATTACATATGAATAACAATATTTCGTCAACAGAAATCATTGTCGTGTCGTCATAGGGGTAATAGATGGATTTTTAATTTTCAAAATTACCTCAAAATCAAATATGACTTGGCACGCATTATAGTAGGGTGTCAAATATCCATGTTCATCTGAATAAACATTATTCGATAACAGAAATCATTGTCGGGTCGTCAGAGGGGGTATAGAGGGATTTTTCATTTTCAAAATTACTTCAAAATCAAATATGACTTGGCACGCAACATGGTGGTGTGCAACATATCCATGTCCATCTAAATAACAATAATTCGTCGACAGAAATCATTGTCGGGTCGTCAGAGGGGGTATAGAGGGATTTTTCATTTTCAAAATTGCCTCAAAAATCAAATATGACTTGACCCGCAACATGGTGGGCTGCAGAATATCTATTTCCATCTGAATAACAGAAATTCGTCAACAGAAATCATTGCCGGGTTGTCAGAGGAGGTAAAGGGGGATTTTTCATTTTCAAAATTACTTCAAAAATCTAATATGAATTGGCACGCATCATGGTGGTGTGCAACATATCCATGTCCATCTGAATAACCACAATTCGTTGACAGAAATCATTGTCGGGTCGTCAGATGGGGTATTGAGGGATTTTTCATATTCAAAATTACTTCAAAAATCTAATATAACTTGGCACGCATAACGATGGGGTGCAGAATATCCAATTACATATGAATAACAATATTTCGTCAACAGAAATCATTGTCGTGTCGTCATAGGGGTAATAGATGGATTTTTAATTTTCAAAATTACCTCAAAATCAAATATGACTTGGCACGCATTATAGTAGGGTGTCAAATATCCATGTTCATCTGAATAAACATTATTCGATAACAGAAATCATTGTCGGGTCGTCAGAGGGGGTATAGAGGGATATTTCATTTTCAAAATTACTTCAAAAATCAAATATGACTTGGACCGCTACATGGTGGGGTGCAGAATATCCGATTACATATGAATAACAATATTTCGTCAACAGAAATCATTGTCGTGTCGTCATAGGGGTAATAGAGGGATTTTTAATTTTCAAAATTACCTCAAAATAAAACATGACTTGGCACGCATCATAGTAGGGTGCAAAATATCTATGTCCATCTGAATAACAATAATTCGTTAACAGAAATCATTGTCGGTTCGTCAGAGGGGTATAGAGGGATTTTTCATTTTCAAAATTACTATATGACTTGGCACGCATCATGGTGGGGTGCAGAATATCCATTTCCATCTGAATAATAATAATTCGTCAACAGAAATCATTGTCGTGTCGTCAGAGGGGGTATAGAGGGATTTTTCATTTTCAGAATTACCTCAAAATCATATATGACTTGGCACGCATCATGGTGGTGTGCAACATATCCATGTTCATCTAAATAACAATAATTCGTTAACAGAAATCATTTTCGGGTCGTCAGAGGGGGTATAGAGAGATTTCTCATTATCAAAACGACTTCAAAAATCAAATATGACTTGGCTCGCATCATGGTGGTGTGCAACATATCCATGTCCATCTGAATAACAATAATTCGTTAACAGAAATCATTTTCGGGTCGTCAGAGGGGGTATAGAGAGATTTCTCATTATCAAAACGACTTCAAAAATCAAATATGACTTGGCTCGCATCATGGTGGGGTGAAGAATATCCATTTCTATCTGAATAACAATAATTCGTCAACAGAAATGATTGTCGGGTCGTCAAAGGGGTAATAGAGGGATTTTTAATTTTCAAAATTACCTCAAAATCAAATATGACTTGGCACGCATTATAGTAGGGTGCCAAATATCCATGTCCATCTGAATAACAATAATTCGTTGACAGAAATCATTGTCGGGTCGTCAGATGGGGTATTGAGGGATTTTTCATATTCAAAATTACTTCAAAAATCTAATATAACATGGCACGCATCACGATGGGGTGCAGAATATCCAATTACATATGAATAACAATATTTCGTCAACAGAAATCATTGTCGTGTCGTCATAGGGGTAATAGAGGGATTTTTCATTTTCAAAATTACCTCAAAATCAAATATGACTTGGCAGGCATCATAGTAGGGTGCCAAATATCCTTGTCCATCTGAATAAACATTATTCGATAACAGAAATCATTGTCGGGTCGTCAGAGGGGGTATAGAGGGATTTTTCATTATCAAAATTACTTCATAAATCGAATATGAGTTGGCACGCATCATGGTGAGGTGCAAAGTATCCATGTCCATCTGAATAACAATAATTCGACAACAGTAATCATTGTCGGGTCGTCAGAGGGGGTATAGAGAGATTTTTCATTTTCAAAATCACCTCAAAATCAAATTTGACTCGGCATGCATCATAGTTGGGTGCAAAATATCCATGTCCATATGAATACCAATAATTCGTCAACAGAAATCATTGTCGGGTCGTAAGAAGGTGTACAGAGGGATTTTACATTTTCAAAATCACTTCAAAAATCTAATATGACTTAGCACGCATCATGATGGGGTGCAGAATATCCATTTACATCTGAATAACAATAATTCGTCAACAGAAATCATTGTCGTGTCGTCATAGGGGTAATAGAGGGATTTTTCATTTTCAAAATTACCTCAAAATCAAATATGACTTGGCACGCATCATAGTAGGGTGCCAAATATCCATGTCCATCTGAATAAACTTTATTCGATAACAGAAATCATAGTCTGGTCGTCAGATGGGGTACAGAGGGATTTTTCATATTCAAAATTACCCCAAAAATCTAATATGACTTGTCACGCATCATGATGGGGTGCAGAAAATCCATTTACATCAGACTAACAATAATTCGTCAACAGAAATCATTGTCGTGTCGGCATAGGGGTAATAGAGGGATTTTTCATTTTCAAAATTACCTCAAAATCAAATTTGACTCGGCATGCATCATAGTTGGGTGCAAAATATCCATGTCCATATGAATACCAATAATTCGTCAACAGAAATCATTGTCGGGTCGTAAGAAGGTGTACAGAGGGATTTTACATTTTCAAAATCACTTCAAAAATCTAATATGACTTAGCACGCATCATGATGGGGTGCAGAATATCCATTTACATCTGAATAACAATAATTCGTCAACAGAAATCATTGTCGTGTCGTCATAGGGGTAATAGAGGGATTTTTCATTTTCAAAATTACCTCAAAATCAAATATGACTTGGCACGCATCATAGTAGGGTGCCAAATATCCATGTCCATCTGAATAAACTTTATTCGATAACAGAAATCATAGTCTGGTCGTCAGATGGGGTACAGAGGGATTTTACATTTTCAAAATCACTTCAAAAATCTAATATGACTTGTCACGCATCATGATGGGGTGCAGAATATCCATTTACATCTGAATAACATCGTCATAGGGGTAATAGAGTGATTTTTTATTTTCAAAATTACCTCAAAATAAAATATGACTTGGCACGCATCATAGTAGGGTGCAAAATATCTATGTCCATCTGAATAGCAATAATTCGTTAACAGAAAACATTGTCGGTTCGTCAGAGGGGTATAGAGGGAATTTTCATTATCAAAACGACTACAAAAATCAAATATAACTTGGCACGCATCATGGTGGGGTGCAGAATATCCATTTTTATCTGAATATCAATAATTCGTCAACAGAAATCATTGTCGGGTCGTCAAAGGGGGTATAGAGGGATTGTTCATTTTCAAATTTACCTCAAAATAACATATGACTTGGCACGCATCATAGTAGAGTGCAAAATATCTATGTCTATCTGAATAGCAATAATTCGTTAACAGAAAACATTGTCGGGACGTCAGAGGGGGTATAGAGGGATATTTCATTTTCAAAATTACCTCAAAATCAAATATGACTTGGCACGCATCATAGTAGGGTGCCAAATATCCTTGTCCATCTGAATAAACATTATTCGATAACAGAAATCATTGTCGGGTCGTCAGAGGGGGTATAGAGTGATTTCTCATTATCAAAACGACTTCAAAAATCAAATATAACTTGGCTCGCATCATGGTGGGGTGAAGAATATCCATTTCTATCTGAATAACAATAATTCGTCAACAGAAATGATTGTCGGGTCGTCAAAGGGGGTATAGAGGGATTGTTCATTTTCAAAATTACCTAAAATATCAAATATGACTTGACCCGCAACATGGTGGGCTGCAGAATATCTATTTCCATCTGAATAACAGAAATTCGTAAACAGATATCATTGCCGGGTTGTCAGAGGAGGTATAGGGGGATTTTTCATTTTCAAAATTACTTCAAAAATCTAATATGAATTGGCACGCATCATGGTGGTGTGCAACATATCCATGTCCATCTGAATAACAATAATTCGTTGACAGAAATCATTGTCGGGTCGTCAGATGGGGTATTGAGGGATTTTTCATATTCAAAATTACTTCAAAAATCTAATATAACTTGGCACGCATCACGATGGGGTGCAGAATATTCAATTACATTTGAATAACAATATTTCGTCAACAGAAATCATTGTCGTGTCGTCATAGGGGTAATAGAGGGATTTTTAATTTTCAAAATTACCTCAAAATCAAATATGACTTGGCACGCATTATAGTAGGGTGCCAAATATCCATGTTCATCTGAATAAACATTATTCGATAACAGAAATCATTGTCGGGTCGTCAGAGGGGGTATAGAGGGATTTTTAATTTTCAAAATTACCTCAAAATAAAATATGACTTGGCACGCATCATAGTAGGGTGCAAAATATCTATGTCCATCTGAATAACAATAATTCTTTAACAGAAATCATTGTCGGTTCGTCAGAGGGGTATAGAGGGATTTTTCATTTTCAAAATTACTTCAAAAATCAAATATGACTTGGCACGCATCATGGTGGGGTGCAGAATATCCATTTCTATCTGAATAACAATAATTCGTCAACAGAAATCATTGTCGGGTCGTCAAAGGAGGTATAGACGGATTTTTCATTTTCAAAATTACTTCCAAAATCAAATATGACTTGGCACGCATCATAGTAGGGTGCAAAATATCTATGTCCATCTGAATAGCAATAATTCGTTAACAGAAAACATTGTCGGTTCGTCAGAGGGGTATAGAGGGAATTTTCATTATTAAAACGACTACAAAAATCAAATATAACTTGGCACGCATCATAGTGGGGTGCAGAATATCCATTTTTATCTGAATATCAATAATTCGTCAACAGAAATCATTGTCGGGTCGTCAAAGGGGGTATAGAGGGATTGTTCATTTTCAAAATTACCTCAAAATAAAATATGACTTGGCACGCATCATAGTAGGGTGCAAAATATCTATGTCCATCTGAATAGCAATAATTCGTTAACAGAAAACATTGTCGGGACGTCAGAGGGGGTATAGAGGGATTTTTCATTTTCAAAATTACCTCAAAATCAAATATGACTTGGCACGCATCATAGTAGGGTGCCAAATATCCTTGTCCATCTGAATAAACATTATTCGATAACAGAAATCATTGTCGGGTCGTCAGAGGGGGTATAGAGGGATTTCTCATTATCAAAATGTTTTCAAAAATCAAATATGACTTGGCACGCATCATGGTGGGGTGCAGAATATCCATTTCCATCTGAATAATAATAATTCGTCAACAGAAATCATTGTCGTGTCGTCAGAGGGGGTATAGAGGGATTTTTCATTTTCAAAATTACCTCAAAATCAAATATGACTTGGCACGCAACATGGTGGTGTGCAACATATCCATGTCCATCTAAATAACAATAATTCGTCGACAGAAATCATTGTCGGGTCGTCAGAGGGGGTATAGAGGGATTTTTCATTTTCAAAATTGCCTCAAAAATCAAATATGACTTGACCCGCAACATGGTGGGCTGCAGAATATCTATTTCCATCTGAATAACAGAAATTCGTCAACAGAAATCATTGCCGGGTTGTCAGAGGAGGTAAAGGGGGATTTTTCATTTTCAAAATTACTTCAAAAATCTAATATGAATTGGCACGCATCATGGTGGTGTGCAACATATCCATGTCCATCTGAATAACCATAATTCGTTGACAGAAATCATTGTCGGGTCGTCAGATGGGGTATTGAGGGATTTTTCATATTCAAAATTATTTCAAAAATCTAATATAACTTGGCACGCATAACGATGGGGTGCAGAATATCCAATTACATATGAATAACAATATTTCGTCAACAGAAATCATTGTCGTGTCGTCATAGGGGTAATAGATGGATTTTTAATTTTCAAAATTACCTCAAAATCAAATATGACTTGGCACGCATTATAGTAGGGTGTCAAATATCCATGTTCATCTGAATAAACATTATTCGATAACAGAAATCATTGTCGGGTCGTCAGAGGGGGTATAGAGGGATTTTTCATTTTCAAAATTACTTCAAAATCAAATATGACTTGGCACGCAACATGGTGGTGTGCAACATATCCATGTCCATCTAAATAACAATAATTCGTCGACAGAAATCATTGTCGGGTCGTCAGAGGGGGTATAGAGGGATTTTTCATTTTCAAAATTGCCTCAAAAATCAAATATGACTTGACCCGCAACATGGTGGGCTGCAGAATATCTATTTCCATCTGAATAACAGAAATTCGTCAACAGAAATCATTGCCGGGTTGTCAGAGGAGGTAAAGGGGGATTTTTCATTTTCAAAATTACTTCAAAAATCTAATATGAATTGGCACGCATCATGGTGGTGTGCAACATATCCATGTCCATCTGAATAACCACAATTCGTTGACAGAAATCATTGTCGGGTCGTCAGATGGGGTATTGAGGGATTTTTCATATTCAAAATTACTTCAAAAATCTAATATAACTTGGCACGCATAACGATGGGGTGCAGAATATCCAATTACATATGATTAACAATATTTCGTCAACAGAAATCATTGTCGTGTCGTCATAGGGGTAATAGATGGATTTTTAATTTTCAAAATTACCTCAAAATCAAATATGACTTGGCACGCATTATAGTAGGGTGTCAAATATCCATGTTCATCTGAATAAACATTATTCGATAACAGAAATCATTGTCGGGTCGTCAGAGGGGGTATAGAGGGATTTTTCATTTTCAAAATTACTTCAAAAATCAAATATGACTTGGACCGCTACATGGTGGGGTGCAGAATATCCGATTACATATGAATAACAATATTTCGTCAACAGAAATCATTGTCGTGTCGTCATAGGGGTAATAGAGGGATTTTTAATTTTCAAAATTACCTCAAAATAAAACATGACTTGGCACGCATCATAGTAGGGTGCAAAATATCTATGTCCATCTGAATAACAATAATTCGTTAACAGAAATCATTGTCGGTTCGTCAGAGGGGTATAGAGGGATTTTTCATTTTCAAAATTACTATATGACTTGGCACGCATCATGGTGGGGTGCAGAATATCCATTTCCATCTGAATAATAATAATTCGTCAACAGAAATCATTGTCGTGTCGTCAGAGGGGGTATAGAGGGATTTTTCATTTTCAGAATTACCTCAAAATCATATATGACTTGGCACGCATCATGGTGGTGTGCAACATATCCATGTTCATCTAAATAACAATAATTCGTTAACAGAAATCATTTTCGGGTCGTCAGAGGGGGTATAGAGAGATTTCTCATTATCAAAACGACTTCAAAAATCAAATATGACTTGGCTCGCATCATGGTGGTGTGCAACATATCCATGTCCATCTGAATAACAATAATTCGTTAACAGAAATCATTTTCGGGTCGTCAGAGGGGGTATAGAGAGATTTCTCATTATCAAAACGACTTCAAAAATCAAATATGACTTGGCTCGCATCATGGTGGGGTGAAGAATATCCATTTCTATCTGAATAACAATAATTCGTCAACAGAAATGATTGTCGGGTCGTCAAAGGGGTAATAGAGGGATTTTTAATTTTCAAAATTACCTCAAAATCAAATATGACTTGGCACGCATTATAGTAGGGTGCCAAATATCCATGTCCATCTGAATAACAATAATTCGTTGACAGAAATCATTGTCGGGTCGTCAGATGGGGTATTGAGGGATTTTTCATATTCAAAATTACTTCAAAAATCTAATATAACATGGCACGCATCACGATGGGGTGCAGAATATCCAATTACATATGAATAACAATATTTCGTCAACAGAAATCATTGTCGTGTCGTCATAGGGGTAATAGAGGGATTTTTAATTTTCAAAATTACCTCAAAATCAAATATGACTTGGCACGCATTATAGTAGGGTGCCAAATATCCATGTTCATCTGAATAAACATTATTCGATAACAGAAATCATTGTCGGGTCGTCAGAGGGGGTATAGAGGGATTTTTAATTTTCAAAATTACCTCAAAATAAAATATGACTTGGCACGCATCATAGTAGGGTGCAAAATATCTATGTCCATCTGAATAACAATAATTCTTTAACAGAAATCATTGTCGGTTCGTCAGAGGGGTATAGAGGGATTTTTCATTTTCAAAATTACTTCAAAAATCAAATATGACTTGGCACGCATCATGGTGGGGTGCAGAATATCCATTTCTATCTGAATAACAATAATTCGTCAACAGAAATCATTGTCGGGTCGTCAAAGGGGGTATAGAGTGATTTCTCATTATCAAAACGACTCCAAAAATCAAATATGACTTGGCTCGCATCATGGTGGGGTGAAGAATATCCATTTCTATCTGAATAACAATAATTCGTCAACAGAAATGATTGTCGGGTCGTCAAAGGGGGTATAGAGGGATTGTTCATTTTCAAAATTACCTAAAATATCAAATATGACTTGACCCGCAACATGGTGGGCTGCAGAATATCTATTTCCATCTGAATAACAGAAATTCGTCAACAGATATCATTGCCGGGTTGTCAGAGGAGGTATAGGGGGATTTTTCATTTTCAAAATTACTTCAAAAATCTGATATGAATTGGCACGCATCATGGTGGTGTGCAACATATCCATGTCCATCTGAATAACAATAATTCGTTGACAGAAATCATTGTCGGGTCGTCAGATGGGGTATTGAGGGATTTTTCATATTCAAAATTACTTCAAAAATCTAATATAATTTGGCACGCATCACGATGGGGTGCAGAATATCCAATTACATATGAATAACAATATTTTGTCAACAGAAATCATTGTCGTGTCGTCATAGGGGTAATAGAGGGATTTTTAGTTTTCAAAATTACCTCAAAATCAAATATGACTTGGCACGCATTATAGTAGGGTGCCAAATATCCATGTTCATCTGAATAAACATTATTCGATAACAGAAATCATTGTCGGGTCGTCAGAGGGGGTATAGAGGGATTTTTCATTTTCAAAATTACTTCAAAAATCAAATATGACTTGGACCGCTACATGGTGGGGTGCAGAATATCCAATTACATATGAATAACAATATTTCGTCAACAGAAATCATTGTCGTGTCGTCATAGGGGTAATAGAGGGATTTTTAATTTTCAAAATTACCTCAAAATAAAATATGACTTGGCACGCATCATAGTAGGGTGCAAAATATCTATGTCCATCTGAATAACAATAATTCTTTAACAGAAATCATTGTCGGTTCGTCGGAGGGGTATAGAGGGATTTTTCATTTTCAAAATTACTTCAAATATCAAATATGACTTGGCACGCATCATGGTGGGGTGCAGAATATCCATTTCTATCTGAATAACAATAATTCGTCAACAGAAATCATTGTCGGGTCGTCAAAGGGGGTATAGACGGATTTTTCATTTTCAAAATTACTTCCAAAATCAAATATGACTTGGCACGCATCATGGTAGGGTGCAAAATATCTATGTCCATCTGAATAGCAATAATTCGTTAACAGAAAACATTGTCGGTTCGTCAGAGGGGTATAGAGGGAATTTTCATTATCAAAACGACTACAAAATTCAAATATAACTTGGCACGCATCATGGTGGGGTGCAGAATATCCATTTTTATCTGAATATCAATAATTCGTCAACAGAAATCATTGTCGGGTCGTCAAAGGGGGTATAGAGGGATTGTTCATTTTCAAATTTACCTCAAAATAAAATATGACTTGGCACGCATCATAGTAGGGTGCAAAATATCTATGTCTATCTGAATAGCAATAATTCGTTAACAGAAAACATTGTCGGGACGTCAGAGGGGGTATAGAGGGATTTTTCATTTTCAAAATTACCTCAAAATCAAATATGACTTGGCACGCATCATAGTAGGGTGCCAAATATCCTTGTCCATCTGAATAAACATTATTCGATAACAGAAATCATTGTCGGGTCGTCAGAGGGGGTATAGAGTGATTTCTCATTATCAAAACGACTTCAAAAATCAAATATGACTTGGCTCGCATCATGGTGGGGTGAAGAATATCCGTTTCTATCTGAATAACAATAATTCGTCAACAGAAATGATTGTCGGGTCGTCAAAGGGGGTATAGAGGGATTGTTCATTTTCAAAATTACCTAAAATATCAAATATGACTTGACCCGCAACATGGTGGGCTGCAGAATATCTATTTCCATCTGAATAACAGAAATTCGTCAACAGATATCATTGCCGGGTTGTCAGAGGAGGTATAGGGGGATTTTTCATTTTCAAAATTACTTCAAAAATCTAATATGAATTGGCACGCATAATGGTGGTGTGCAACATATCCATGTCCATCTGAATAACAATTATTCGTTGACAGAAATCATTGTCGGGTCGTCAGATGGGGTATTGAGGGATTTTTCATATTCAAAATTACTTCAAAAATCTAATATAACTTGGCACGCATCACGATGGGGTCCAGAATATCCAATTACATATGAATAACAATATTTCGTCAACAGAAATCATTGTCGTGTCGTCATAGGGGTAATAGAGGGATTTTTAATTTTCAAAATTACGTCAAAATCAAATATGACTTGGCACGCATTATAGTAGGGTGCCAAATATCCATGTTTATCTGAATAAACATTATTCGATAACAGAAATCATTGTCGGGTCGTCAGATGGGGTATTGAGGGATTTTTCATATTCAAAATTACTTCAAAAATCTAATATAACTTGGCACGCATCACGATGGGGTGCAGAATAT
Organism: Chrysolina americana; assembly: GCA_958502065.1. NCBI lineage: Eukaryota > Metazoa > Arthropoda > Insecta > Coleoptera > Chrysomelidae > Chrysolina > Chrysolina americana. The sequence goes on along the minus strand of OY293414.1, from coordinate 39,377,104 downwards.
CCAATTACATATGAATAACAATATTTCGTCAACAGAAATCATTGTCGTGTCGTCATAGGGGTAATAGAGGGATTTTTAATTTTCAAAATTACCTCAAAATCAAATATGACTTGGCACGCATTATAGTAGGGTGCCAAATATCCATGTTCATCTGAATAAACATTATTCGATAACAGAAATCATTGTCGGGTCGTCAGAGGGGGTATAGAGGGATTTTTATTTTTCAAAATTACCTCAAAATAAAATATGACTTGGCACGCATCATAGTAGGGTGCAAAATATCTATGTCCATCTGAATAACAATAATTTTTTAACAGAAATCATTGTCGGTTCGTCAGAGGGGTATAGAGGGATTTTTCATTTTCAAAATTACTTCAAAAATCAAATATGACTTGGCACGCATCATGGTGGGGTGCAGAATATCCATTTCTATCTGAATAACAATAATTCGTCAACAGAAATCATTGTCGGGTCGTCAAAGGGGGTATAGACGGATTTTTCATTTTCAAAATTACTTCCAAAATCAAATAAGACTTGGCACGCATCACAGTAGGGTGCAAAATATCTATGTCCATCTGAATAGCAATAATTCGTTAACAGAAAACATTGTCGGTTCGTCAGAGGGGTATAGAGGGAATTTTCATTATCAAAACGACTACAAAAATCAAATATAACTTGGCACGCATCATGGTGGGGTGCAGAATATCCATTTTTATCTGAATATCAATAATTCGTCAACAGAAATCATTGTCGGGTCGTCAAAGGGGGTATAGAGGGATTGTTCATTTTCAAATTTACCTCAAAATAAAATATGACTTGGCACGCATCATAGTAGGGTGCAAAATATCTATGTCCATCTGAATAGCAATAATTCGTTAACAGAAAACATTGTCGGGACGTCAGAGGGGGTATAGAGGGATTTTTTATTTTCAAAATTACCTCAAAATCAAATATGACTTGGCACGCATCATAGTAGGGTGCCAAATATCCTTGTCCATCTGAATAAACATTATTCGATAACAGAAATCATTGTCGGGTCGTCAGAGGGGGTATAGAGGGATTTTTCATTTTCAAAATTGCCTCAAAAATCAAATATGACTTGGCACGCATCATGGTGGTGTGCAACATATCCATGTCCATCTGAATAACAATTATTCGTTAACAGAAATCATTGTCGGGTCGTCAGAGGGGGTATAGAGGGAATTTTCATTATCAAAACGACTACAAAAATCAAATATAACTTGGCACGCATCATGGTGGGGTGAAGAATATCCATTTCTATCTGAATAACAATAATTCGTCAACAGAAATGATTGTCGGGTCGTCAAAGGGGGTATAGAGGGATTGTTCATTTTCAAAATTACCTAAAATATCAAATATGACTTGACCCGCAACATGGTGGGCTGCAGAATATCTATTTCCATCTGAATAACAGAAATTCGTCAACAGATATCATTGCCGGGTTGTCAGAGGAGGTATAGGGGGATTTTTCATTTTCAAAATTACTTCAAAAATCTAATATGAATTGGCACGCATCATGGTGGTGTGCACCATATCCATGTCCATCTGAATAACAATTATTCGTTGACAGAAATCATTGTCGGGTCGTCAGATGGGGTATTGAGGGATTTTTCATATTCAAAATTACTTCAAAAATCTAATATAACTTGGCACGCATCACGATGGGGTGCAGAATATCCAATTACATATGAATAACAATATTTCGTCAACAGAAATCATTGTCGTGTCGTCATAGGGGTAATAGAGGGATTTTCAATTTTCAAAATTACCTCAAAATCAAATATGACTTGGCACGCATTATAGTAGGGTGCCAAATATCCATGTTTATCTGAATAAACATTATTCGATAACAGAAATCATTGTCGGGTCGTCAGATGGGGTATTGAGGGATTTTTCATATTCAAAATTACTTCAAAAATCTAATATAACTTGGCACGCATCACGATGGGGTGCAGAATATCCAAATACATATGAATAACAATATTTCGTCAACAGAAATCATTGTCGTGTCGTCATAGGGGTAATAGAGGGATTTTTAATTTTCCAAATTACCTCAAAATCAAATATGACTTGGCACGCATTATAGTAGGGTGCCAAATATCCATGTTCATCTGAATAAACATTATTCGATAACAGAAATCATTGTCGGGTCGTCAGAGGGGGTATAGAGGGATTTTTAATTTTCAAAATTACCTCAAAATAAAATATGACTTGGCACGCATCATAGTAGGGTGCAAAATATCTATGTCCATCTGAATAACAATAATTCTTTAACAGAAATCATTGTCGGTTCGTCAGAGGGGTATAGAGGGATTTTTCATTTTCAAAATTACTTCAAAAATCAAATATGACTTGGCACGCATCATGGTGGGGTGCAGAATATCCATTTCTATCTGAATAACAATAATTCGTCAACAGAAATCATTGTCGGGTCGTCAAAGGGGGTATAGACGGATTTTTCATATTCAAAATTACTTCCAAAATCAAATATGACTTGGCACGCATCACAGTAGGGTGCAAAATATCTATGTCCATCTGAATAGCAATAATTCGTTAACAGAAAACATTGTCGGGTCGTCAAAGGGGGTATAGAGGGATTGTTCATTTTCAAATTTACCTCAAAATAAAATATGACTTGGCACGCATCATAGTAGGGTGCAAAATATCTATGTCCATCTGAATAGCAATAATTCGTTAACAGAAAACATTGTCGGGACGTCAGAGGGGGTATAGAGGGATTTTTCATTTTCAAAATTACCTCAAAATCAAATATGACTTGGCACGCATCATAGTAGGGTGCCAAATATCCTTGTCCATCTGAATAAACATTATTCGATAACAGAAATCATTGTCGGGTCGTCAGAGGGGGTATAGAGGGATTTTTCATTTTCAAAATTGCCTCAAAAATCAAATATGACTTGGCACGCATCATGGTGGTGTGCAACATATCCATGTCCATCTGAATAACAATTATTCGTTAACAGAAATCATTGTCGGGTCGTCAGAGGGGATATAGAGTGATGTCTCATTATCAAAACGACTTCAAAAATCAAATATGAATTGGCACGCATCATGGTGGGGTGAAGAATATTCATTTCCATCTGAATAATAATAATTCGTCAACAGAAATCATTGTCGTGTCGTCAGAGGGGGTATAGAGGGATTTTTCATTTTCAAAATTACCTCAAAATCAAATATGACTTGGCACGCAACATGGTGCTATGCAACATATCCATGTCCATCTAAATAACAATAATTCTTCGACAGAAATCATTGTCGGGTCGTCAGAGGGGGTATAGAGGGATTTTTCATTTTCAAAATTGCCTCAAAAATCAAATATGACTTGGCACGCATCATGGTGGTGTGCAACATATCCATGTCCATCTGAATAACAATAATTCCTTAACAGAAATCATTGTCGGGTCGTCAGAGGGGGTATAGAGTGATGTCTCTTTATCAAAACGACTTCAAAGATCAAATATGACTTGGCACGCATCATGGTGGGGTGAAGAATATTCATTTCTATCTGAATAACAATAATTCGTCAACAGAAATGATCGTCGGGTCGTCAAAGGGGGTATAGAGGGATTGTTCATTTTCAAAATTACTTCAATAATCAAATATGACTTGGCACGCATCATAGTAGGGTGCAAAATATTGATTTCCATCCTAATAACAATAATTCGTCGACCGAAATCATTGTCGGGTCGTCAGAGGGGGTACAGAGGGATTTTTCATTTTCAAAATTACCTAAAATATCAAATATGACTTGACCCGCAACATGGTGGGCTGCAGAATATCTATTTCCATCTGAATAACAGAAATTTGTCAACAGAAATCATAGCCGGGTTGTCAGAGAAGGTATAGGGGGATTTTTCATTTTCAAAATTACTTCAAAAATCTAATATGAATTGGCACGCATCATGGTGGTGTGCAACATATCCATGTCCATCTGAATAACAATAATTCGTTGACAGAAATCATTGTCGGGTCGTCAGATGGGGTATTGAGGGATTTTTCATATTCAAAATTACTTCAAAAATCTAATATAACTTGGCACGCATCACGATGGGGTGCAGAATATCCAATTACATATGAATAACAATATTTCGTCAACAGAAATCATTGTCGTGTCGTTATAGGGGTAATAGAGGGATTTTTCATTTTCAAAATTACCTCAAAATCAAATATGACATGGCACGCATCATAGTAGGGTGCCAAATATCCATGTCCTTCTGAATAAACATTATTCAATAACAGAAATCATTGTCGGGTCGTCAGAGGGGGTACAGAGGGATTTTTCATTTTCAAAATTACCTCAAAAATCTAATATGACTTGGCACGCATCATGATGGGGTGCAGAAAATCCATTTACATCAGACTAACAATAATTCGTCAACAGAAATCATTGTCGTGTCGTCATAGGGGTAATAGAGTGATTTTTCATTTCCAAAATTACCTCAAAATCAAATATGACTTGGCACGCATCATAGTAGGGTGCCAAATATCCATGTCCATCTGAACAGCAATAATTCGATAACAGATATCATTGTCGGGTCGTTAGAGGGGATATAGATGGATTTTTCATTTTCAAAATTTCTTCAAAAATCCAATATGACTTGGCACGCATCATGGTGGGGTGCAGAATATCCATTCCCAGCTGAATAATAATAATTCGTCAACTGAAATCATTGTCGTGTCGTCAGAGGGGGTATAGGGATTTTTCATTTTCAAAATTACTTCAATAATCTAACATGACTTGTCACGCATCATTGTGGGGTGCAAAGTATCCATGTCCATTCGAATAACAATAATTCGTCAACATAAATCATTGTCGTGTTGTCAGAGGGGGTATAGAGGAATTTTTCATTTTCAAAATTACCTCAAAATCAAATATGACTTGGCACGCATCATAGTAGGGTGCCAAATATCCATGTCCATCTAAATAACAATAATTCATTAACAGAAATCATTGTCGGGTCGTCAGAGGGGGTATAGAGGGATTTATCATTATCAAAATTACTTCAAAAATCAAATATGAGTTGGCACGCATCATGGTGAGGTGCAAAGTATCCATGTCCATCTGAATAACAATAATTCTTTAGCAGAAATCATTGTCGTGTAGTCAGAGGGGGTATAGAGGGATTTTGCATTTTCAAAATTACCTCAAAATCAAATATGACTTGGCATGCATCATAGTAGGGTGCCAAATATCCATGTCCATCTGAACAGCAATAATTCGATAACAGAAATCGTTAGAAGGGGTATAGAGGGAAAAAAATGGCCGATGTGTGTGCCGTGTGTCTGGCAACAACTGCAAGAACATACTGCATAAGCTGTAAAATCTGTGAAAAATGGTTCCATATAAATTGCGTCAATCTGACAAAGGAAAAGTTCAATCATTATGCGAAGGAATATAAAAAGAACAGTGGTGAAAAGGACCTTTTTGTCTGTCCCAACTGTGGCCCAGAAAGTGAGGTTAAAAATACCAGAAAAGTGTCTGAAAGCAGTGAAAATGGGCCAACATTGTTGGATTTATTCAACAAATTAGACAACATGGAAAGAAAATATGATAAACTCTTCAAGAAGTATGAAGAACAAATGGATATAAACAAAAAAATGCAAAGTGAAATACAAAACATACAGCTACAACTCGACGTATTAGCCCAGGAAAAAAACCATTATGAACAAAAAAGCCTTGCAAACAATGTTATAATTAGTGGAATACCAATAGTCGGTGAGCAAGAGGACCTAAATACTATAATAAACAAAATCAGCACTACCGTTGGTAAACCAACTATATCTTCAGCTGACATCAAATGCTACAGGATAGGGAGGAAAGAAATAGGAGCTTCGCCACCTATAAAAGTGGAATTTGCAAGCAAAAGTATCAAGGAAAAGTTTATATATCCCAAAAAAAGCCTTTTCAGCATAACAACAAAGGAGCTAGGATTTCAAGATAATAAAAAAATCTACATCAATGAAGATCTTACGAAACTAAATCAAGAAATATTCAGAACGGTGCTGAAGTTCAAGAAAGACAATGGGTACAAATTTCTCTGGGTAGCAGATGGACTTATAAAATTACGAGAAGAAGATGGCAGCAAAATCAACGTGATAAAAAGCATTGCGGATATTGAAAAATTAAAAAACTAAACACTAACAAAGAGATAAAAATGATATACCTAAATATAAGAAGCATAAGAAATAAAAAGGAAGACATTGAAACTCTGCTGATGGAACGAGAACCTGATTTTTTGTTCCTCGCAGAGACTTGGCTCTGTGAGGAGGAAATAGACAGTTTCTCATTTAGAGGATATAGCGGTGACCATTCGTGTAGGGATGGAAGAGGAGGCGGAACAGCAATTTACTATAGAAATATATACCATTGTCAAAAAATAATGGATGATAATAAATATGGAAATAACCTGGTGATGATAGAAGCCCCAGAGCTGAACATGAAGGTAGCCTCATTCTACAGAAAACCAAGTTCCCCAAATCATCTATTCCTAGAACTTATTGAAGAAGTATTGAGCTCGAATAAAAACGCTATTCTGATTGGCGACGCTAATATTAACATCTGCAGAAAAGACAATTTAACATATGAATACATGTCAACTATACAAACCAACGGATACAAAATTGTAAATGATTCAAGTTCCTATACGCGAATCGACAATCGAAACAATGTGAGCACTACCATAGATCACAGATCAAGAAAAGGACTGGAATATAAAAGTATCACCATACTATGCCTCTGATCATGAACTGATCGAGATTACCCACCGTTGTAACACCCAGATAAAAACGCAAAAACAAAGCTACACAACTGAACTGTGCAATTATGAAGAGCTGAAATTAAATTTAAAAAAGAAGCTAGATATAACAGATTACAATCCCTTGAATTTGATCAATTGGCTGAAATAATCACAACGGAAGCAAAAAATATAACCAAAAAAATCACAAGAAAATACACAAATAGTGTGAAAGAAGGTTGGTTTACGAAAGAAGTAAGAAGTCTAATGAGAGCACGGGACAAAGCATATAAACTATACAAAAAGAACCCCGGAAATGAAATCTTATCATCACAGTTCAAAAACCTCAAAAAGGAACTCAAGTCATTGATCAATAAAAACAAGAAACAACACACAGAAATGGGCATTCAAAATGCAGATGGCAACCCAAAAAAGCAATGGAGTGTAATAAATGAGGCTCTTGGAAAAAACACAAAAAAAATGGGAATCACTAAGTTAAAACAGCAAAATGGACAGGAAACTGAAAATCAACAGGAAATTGCTGAAGAACTAACCAACTACTTTGCTAATATTGTACGATCGCTGAATATCGACTGCACAATCCCTAGTGAATGTACACTGATAAACCCATCAAATGCATCCATGTATATGAGACCAGTCACCACGAACGAAATATTAAAAATAATTGGATCCCTGAAGACAAATGCAGCACCAGGATATGATATGATTAAACCCCATCTTGTGAAAAAACTGAAACATATACTAGCACCAATTTTAGCAAAAATGATAAACCAAAACATAAAAAATGGAATATTTCCATCCAGTCTGAAAATTGCTAAAATAACCCCTGTACACAAGAGTGGACCCAAAAATGCCAGTAATAACTATAGACCATTATCAATATTGACAGTGTTTTCCAAAATTTTTGAATCAGTGATGAAAGCCAGACTTCTCAATCACTTGGAGAACATAAACTTCTTTAGTAAACATCAGAACGGGTTCTTATCAAAAAGGAACACTCAAACAGCGATCACTAACATAATGGAATATATTTACAGAGAAGTTGATGAACATAATAGAGTTATGGCAGTTTTCCTAGACCTTAGAAAAGCTTTCGATGTAGTGGAACACAAACAACTACTAAATAAACTAATCATGATTGGAGCTAAGAATAAAGCACTTGATTTACACACAAGCTACCTAAACAACCGATGGCACTATACAACAGTCAGTGGAATATCAAGTGAAAATAACCTAGTAACCAGTGGTGTACCCCAGGGGAGTGTAATTGGACCAACACTGTTCCTCATATACATAAATGATCTGTGTAACAATGAACTACATGGGAAAATAACTCTGTTTGCTGATGATACGGCACTCTTCTACTCAGGAACATCTACAGAAATCTTCCAGCTGGCCCAAGAGGATCTAAATTGCATAAATGAGTGGACAACTAAAAACAACATACTCCTAAATCAAACTAAATGCAATTATATGATTTTTAATGGGGATGCAGTAAATGATAACTTCCAATTAAATATAAATCATGAAAAAATTATTGAAGTTGACAGTGCTAAATATCTGGGAATAATCTTGGACAATAAATTAACATTCGAAAAACATATTACCAAACTATGCACAAAACTAAACTATATCTGCTATCAACTGAAGCACAGTGCCATCCGATACAACAATAAAACTAAATTTCAAATCTACTATTCAAATGTGTATTCGCATCTGATTTACTTAGCTGCTTTTTGGGGACAAGCAAGGCAACAGGATATCAATAAACTACAAATAGCCCAAAATAAAATAATCAAAACTCTATTTAATCTACCATATAGAACAAACACAGCAATGCTCTACAAAGATCTAAAAATCCTGAAAATCACTGACATAGTTAAATTGGATAGTGTGAAAATCATCTATAAAATTAAAAACAACCTAACTGAAACAGAAATTAATTTAACTCAAAATTGTGATATACACCACTACAACACGAGAACAAATCAACACTATCATATACTACCAAGTGCTACAAATGTTGGTAAAAAAAGAACTACATATCAAGCTCTACAATGGTTTAACCAAATCCCTGAACATATAAAAAACAGTCAATCCATCGACACTTTCAATAGAAAGATGAAAAAACTTCTCCTAGACGACTATAATATATAAAAAGTGATCTATTACTCTGTACTATAATGGTTTTATAAGTTACAAAAATGTTATCTATCTCTCTACAACTACAATAGCTATATAAGTTTCAAAAATGTTATGACATGCATGTCACTCATACAATCTTACATGATATACTCACTATGGATCTTGTTATCTCTTTGAGTAATTAAATAAATAAAAAAAAAAAAAAATTACTTCAAAAATCACAAATGACTTGGCACGCATCATGGTGGTGTGCAACATATCCATTTCCATCTGAATAACAATAAGTCGTCACCAGAAATCATTGTCGGATCGTCAGAAGGGGTATAGAGGGATTTCTCATTATCAAAATGTTTTCAAAAATCAAATATGACTTGGCACGCATCATGGTGGGGTGCAGAATATCCATTTCCATCTGAATAATAATAATTCGTCAACATAAATCATTGTCGTGTCGTCAGAGGGGGTATAGAGGGATTTTTCATTTTCAAAATTACCTCAAAATCAAATATGACTTGGCACGCAACATGGTGGTGTGCAACATATCCATCTCCATCTAAATAACAAGAATTCGCCGACAGAAATCATAGCCGGGTTGACAGAGGAGGTATAGGGGGATTTTTCATTTTCAAAATAACTTCAAAAATCTAATATGAATTGGCACGCATCATGGTGGTGTGCAACATATCCATGTCCATCTGAATAACAATAATTCGTTGACAGAAATCATTGTCGGGTCGTCAGATGGGGTATTGAGGGATTTTTCATATTCAAAATTACTTAAAAAATCTAATATAACTTGGCACGCATCACGATGAGGTGCAGAATATCCAATTACATATGAATAACAGTATTTCGTCAACAGAAATCATTGTCGTGTCGTCATAGGGGTAATAGAGGGATTTTTCTTTTTCAAAATTACTTCAAAATCAAATATGACATGGCACGCATCATAGTAGGGTGCCAAATATCCATGTCCTTCTGAATAAACATTATTCGATAACAGAAATCATTGTCGGGTCGTCAGAGGGGGTACAGAGGGATTTTTCATTTTCAAAATTACCTCAAAAATCTAATATGACTTGGCACGCATCATGATGGGGTGCAGAAAATCCATTTACATCAGACTAACAATAATTCGTCAACAGAAATCATTGTCGTGTCGTCATAGGGGTAATAGAGGGATTTTTCATTTCCAAATTTACCTCAAAATCAAATATGACTTGGCACGCATCATAGTAGGGTGCCAAATATCCATGTCCATCTGAACAGCAATAATTCGATAACAGAAATCGTTAGAAGGGGTATAGAGGGATTTTTCATTTTCAAAATTACTTCAAAAATCAAAAATGACTTGGCACGCATCATGGTGGTGTGCAACATATCCATTTCCATCTGAATAACAATAAGTCGTCACCAGAAATCATTGTCCGATCGTCAGAAGGGGTATAGAGGGATTTCTCATTATCAAAATGTTTTCAAAAATCAAATATGACTTGGCACGCATCATGGTGGGGTGCAGAATATCCATTTCCATCTGAATAATAATAATTCGTCAACATAAATCATTGTCGTGTCGTCAGAGGGGGTATAGAGGGATTTTTCATTTTCAAAATTACCTCAAAATCAAATATGACTTGGCACGCAACATGGTGGTGTGCAACATATCCATGTCCATCTAAATAACAATAATTCGTCGACAGAAATCATTGTCGGGTCGTCAGAGGGGGTATAGAGGGATTTCTCATTTTCAAAATTACCTCAAAAATCAAATATGACTTGGCACGTATCATGGTGGTGTGCAACATATCCATGTCCATCTGAATAACAATAAATCGTTAACATAAATCATTGTCGGGTCGTCAGAGGGGGTATAGAGTAATTTCTCATTATCAAAACTACTTCAAAAATCAAATATGACTTGGCACGCTTCATGGTGGGGTGAAGAATATCCATTTCTATCTGAATAACAATAATTCGTCAACAGAAATGATTGTCGGGTCGTCAAAGGGGGTATAGAGGGATTGTTCATTTTCAAAATTACTTCAAAAATCAAATATGACTTGGCACGCATCATAGTAGGGTGCAAAATATTCATTTCCATCCTAATAACAATAATTCGTCGACCGAAATCATTGTCGGGTCGTCAGAGGGGGTACAGAGGGATTTCTCATTTTCAAAATTACCTAAAATATCAAATATGACTTGACCCGCAACATGGTGGGCTGCAGAATATCTATATTCATCTGAATAACAGAAATTCGTCAACAGAAATCATAGCCGGGTTGTCAGAGGAGGTATAGGGGGATTTTTCATTTTCAAAATTACTTCAAAAATCTAATATGAATTGGCACGCATCATGGTGGTGTGCAACATATCCTTGTCTATCTGAATAACAATAATTCGTTGACAGAAATCATTGTCGGGTCGTCAGATGGGGTATTGAGGGATTTTTCATATTCAAAATTACTTCAAAAATCTAATATAACTTGGCACGCATCACGATGGGGTGCAGAATATCCAACTACATATGAATAACAATATTTCGTCAACAGAAATCATTGTCGTGTCGTCATAGGGGTAATAGAGGGATTTTTAATTTTCAAAATTACCTCAAAATCAAATATGACTTGGCACGCATCATAGTAGGGTGCCAAATATCCATGTTCATCTGAATAAACATTATTCGATAACAGAAATCATTGTCGGGTCGTAAGAGGGGGTATAGGATTTTTCACTTTCAAAATTACCTCAAAATAAAATATGACCTGGCACGCATCATAGTAGGGTGCAAAATATCTATGTCCATCTGAATAACAATAATTTGCTAACAGAAATCATTGTCGGTTCGTCAGAGGGGTATAGACGGATTTTTCATTTTCAAAATTACTTCAAAAATCAAATATGAGTTGGCACGCATCATGGTGGGGTACAAAGTATTCATGTCCATCTGAATAACAATAATTCGTCAGCAGAAATCATTGTCGGGTCGTCAGAGGGGGTATAGAGGGAATTTTCATTATCAAAACGACTACAAAAATCACATATAACTTGGCACGCATCATGGTGGGGTGCAGAATATCCATTTCTATCTGAATATCAATAATTCGTCAACAGAAATCATTGTCGGGTCGTCTAAGGGGGTATAGAGGGATTGTTCAATTTCAAAATTACCTCAAAATAAAATATGACTTGGCACGCATCATAGTAGGGTGCAAAATATCTATGTCTATCTGAATAGCAATAATTCGTTAACAGAAAACATTGTCGGGTCGTCAGAGGGGGTATAGAGGGATTTTTCATTTTCAAAATTACCTCAAAATCAAATATGACTTGGCACGCATCATAGTAGGGTGCCAAATATCCTTGTCCATCTGAATAAACATTATTCGATAACAGAAATCATTGTCGGGTCGTCAGAGGGGGTATAGAGGTATTTTTCATTATCAAAATTACTTCAAAAATCGAATATGAGTTGGCACGCATCATGGTGAGGTGCAAAGTATCCATGTCCATCTGAATAACAATAATTCGTCAATAAAAATCATTGTCGGGTCGTTAGAGGGGGTATAGAGGGATTTTTAATTTTCAAAGTTACCTCAAAAATCAAATATGACTTGGCACACATCATAGTAGGGTGCAAAATATCCATGTCCAACTGAATAACAATAATTCGACAATTGAAATCATTGTCGGGTCGTCAGAGGGGGTATAGAGGGAGTTTTCATTTTCAAAATCACCTCAAAATCAAATATGACTCGGCAAGCATCATAGTAGGGTGCAAAATATCCATGTCCATCTGAATAACAATAATTCGTCAACAGAAATCATTGTCGGGTCGTAAGAAGGTGTACAGAGGGATTTTACATTTTCAAAATCACTTCAAATATCTAATATGACTTAGCACGCATCATGATGGGGTGCAGAATATCCATTTACATCTGAATAAGAATAATTCGTCAACAGAAATCATTGTCGTGTCGTCATAGGGGTAATAGAGCGATTTTTCATTTTCAAAATTACCTCAAAATGAAATATGACTTGGCACGCATCATAGTAGGGTGCCAAATATCCATGTCCATCTGAATAAACTCTATTCGATAACAGAAATCATTGTCGGGTCGTCAGATGGGGTATAGAGGGAGTTTTCATTTTCAAAATCACCTCAAAATCAAGTATGACTCGGCAAGCATCATAGTAGGGTGCAAAATATCCATGTCCATCTGAATAACAATAATTCGTCAACAGAAATCATCGTCGGGTCGTAAGAAGGTGTACAGAGGGATTTTTCATTTTCAAAATTACCTCAAAAATCTAATATGACTTGGCACGCATCATGATGGGGTGCAGAAAATCCATTTACATCAGATTAACAATAATTCGTCAACAGAAATCATTGTCGTGTCGTCATAGGGGTAATAGAGGGATTTTTCATTTTCAAAATTTCCTCAAAATCAAATATGACTTGGCACGCATCATAGTAGGGTGCCAAATATCCATGTCCATCTGAACAGCAATAATTCAATAACAGAAATCGTTAGAAGGGGTATAGAGGGATTTTTCATTTTCAAAATTACTTCAAAAATCAAAAATGACTTGGCACGCATCATGGTGGTGTGCAACATATCCATTTCCATCTGAATAACAATAAGTCGTCACCAGAAATCATTGTCGGATCGTCAGAAGGGGTATAGAGGGATTTCTCTTTATCAAAATGTTTTCAAAAATCAAATATGACTTGGCGACAGAAATCATTGTCGGGTCGTCAGAGGAGGTATAGAGGGATATTTCATTTTCAAAATTACCTCAAAAATCAAATATGACTTGGCACGCATCATGGTGGTGTGCAATATATCAATGTCCAGCTGAATAACAAAAATTCGTTAACAGAAATCATTGTCGGGTCGTCAGATGTGGTATAGAGGGATTTTTCATATTCAAAATTACTTCAAAAATAAAAAATGACTTGGCACGCATCATGGTGGTGTGCAACATATCCATGTCCATCTGAATAACAATAATTGTTTAACAGAAATCATTGTCGGGTCGTCAGAGGGGGTATAGAGGGATTTATCATTTTCAAAATTACTTCAAAAATAGAATATGACCTGGCACGAATCATGTTGGTGTGCAGAATATCCATTCCCATCTGAATAACAATAATTCGTCAACAGATATCATTGTCGGGTCGTTAGAGGGGATATAGATGGATTTTTCATTTTCAAAATTTCTTCAAAAATCCAATATGACTTGACACGCATCATGGTGGGGTGCAGAATATCCATTCCCAGCTGAATAACAATAAGTCGTCAACTGAAATCATTGTCGTATCGTCAGAGGGGGTATAGGGATTTTTTAATTTCAAAATTACTTCAATAATCTAACATGACTTGGCACGCATCATTGTGGGGTGCAAAGTATCCATGTCCATTCGAATAACAATAATTCGTCAACATAAATCATTGTCGTGTTGTCAGAGGGGGTATAGAGGAATTTTTCATTTTCAAAATTACCTCAAAATCAAATATGACTTGGCACGCATCATAGTAGGGTGCCAAATATCCATGTCCATCTAAATAACAATAATTCATTAACATAAATCATTGTCGGGTCGTCAGAGGGGGTATAGAGGGATTTATCATTATCAAAATTACTTCAAAAATCAAATATGAGTTGGCACGCTTCATGGTGAGGTGCAAAGTATCCATGTCCATCTGAATAACAATAATTCTTTAGCAGAAATCATTGTCGTTGAGTCAGAGGGGGTATAGAGGGATTGTTCATTTTCAAAATTACCTAAAATATCAAATATGACTTGACCCGCAACATGGTGGGCTGCAGAATATCTATTTCCATCTGAATAACAGAAATTCGTCAACAGAAATCATTGCCGGGTTGTCAGAGGAGGTATAGGGGGATTTTTCATTTTCAAAATTACTTCAAAAATCTAATATGAATTGGCACGCATCATGGTGGTGTGCAGAATATCCATTCCCATCTGAATAACAATAATTCGTCAACAGATATCATTGTTGGGTCGTTAGAGGGGATATAGATGGATTTTTCATTTTCAAAATTTCTTCAAAAATCCAATATGACTTGGCACGCATCATGGTGGGGTGCAGAATATCCATTCCCAGCTGAATAACAATAAGTCGTCAACTGAAATCATTGTCGTGTCGTCAGAGGGGGTATAGGGATTTTTCATTTTCAAAATTACTTCAATAATCTAACATGACTTGGCACGCATCATTGTGGGGTGCAAAGCATCCATGTCCATTCGAATAACAATAATTCGTCAACATAAATCATTGTCGTGTTGTCAGAGGGGGTATAGAGGAATTTTTCATTTTCAAAATTACCTCAAAATCAAATATGACTTGGCACGCATCATAGTAGGGTGCCAAATATCCATGTCCATCTAAATAACAATAATTCATTAACAGAAATCATTGTCGGGTCGTCAGAGGGGGTATAGAGGGATTTATCATTATCAAAATTACTTCAAAAATCAAATATGAGTTGGCACGCTTCATGGTGAGGTGCAAAGTATCCATGTCCATCTGAATAACAATAATTCTTTAGCAGAAATCATTGTCGTTGAGTCAGAGGGGGTATAGAGGGATTTTGCATTTTCAAAATTACCTCAAAATCAAATATGACTTGACCCGCAACATGGTGGGCTGCAGAATATCTATTTTCATCTGAATAACAAAAATTCGTCAACAGAAATCATTGCCGGGTTGTCAGAGGAGGTATAGGGGGATTTTTCATTTTCAAAATTACTTCAAAAATCTAATATGAATTGGCACGCATCATGGTGGTGTGCAACATATCCATGTCCATCTGAATAACAATGATTCGTTGACAGAAATCATTGTCGGGTCGTCAGATGGGGTATTGAGGGATTTTTCATATTCAAAATTACTTCAAAAATTCAATATAACTTGGCACGCATCACGATGGGGTGCAGAATATCCAATTACCTATGAATAACAATATTTCGTCAACAGAAATCATTGTCGTGTCGTCATAGGGGTAATAGAGGGATTTTTAATTTTCAAAATTACCTCAAAATCAAATATGACTTAGCACGCATTATAGTAGGGTGCCAAATATCCATGTTCATCTGAATAAACATTATTCGATAACAGAAATCATTGTCGGGTCGTCAGAGGGGGTATAGAGGGATTTTTCATTTTCAAAATTATTTCAAAAATCAAATATGACTTGGACCGCTACATGGTGGGGTGCTGAATATCCAATTACATATGAATAACAATATTTCGTCAACAGAAATCATTGTCGTGTCGTCATAGGGGTAATAGAGGGATTTATAATTTTCAAAATTACCTCAAAATAAAATATGACTTAGCACGCATCATAGTAGGGCGCAAAATATCTATGTTCATCTGAATAACAATAATCCGTTAACAGAAATCATTGTCGGTTCGTCAGAGGGGTATAGAGGGATTTTTCATTTTCAAAATTACTATATGACTTGGCACGCATCATGGTGGGGTGCAAAATATCCATTTCCATCTGAATAATAATAATTCGTCAACAGAAATCATTGTCGTGTCGTCAGAGGGGGTATAGAGGGATTTTTCATTTTCAAAATTACCTCAAAATCATATATGACTTGGCACGCATCATGGTGGTGTGCAACATATCCATGTCCATCTAAATAACAATGATTCGTCGACAGAAATCATTGTCGGGTCGTCAGAGGGGGTATAGAGGGATTTTTCATTTTCAAAATTACCTCAAAAATCAAATATGACTTGGCACGCATCATGGTGGTGTGCAACATATCCATGTCCATCTGAATAACAATAATTCGTTAACAGAAATCATTTTCGGGTCGTCAGAGGGGGTATAGAGTGATTTCTCATTATCAAAACGACTTCAAAAATCAAATATGACTTGGCACGCATCATGGTGGGGTGAAGAATATCCATTTCTATCTGAATAACAATAATTCGTCAACAGAAATGATTGTCGGGTCGTCAAAGGGGGTATAGAGGGATTGTTCATTTTCAAAATTACCTAAAATATCAAATATGACTTGACCCGCAACATGGTGGGCTGCAGAATATCTATTTCCATCTGAATAACAGAAATTCGTCAACAGAAATCATTGCCGGGTTGTCAGAGGAGGTATAGGGGGATTTTTCATTTTCAAATTTACTTCAAAAATCTAATATGAATTGGCACGCATCATGGTGGTGTGCAACATATCCATGTCCATCTGAATAACAATAATTCGTTGACAGAAATCATTGTCGGGTCGTCAGATGGGGTATTGAGGGATTTTTCATATTCAAAATTACTTCAAAAATCTAATATAACTTGGCACGCATCACGATGGGGTGCAGAATATCCAATTACATATGAATAACAATATTTCGTCTACAGAAATCATTGTCGTGTCGTCAAAATTACCTCAAAATAAAATATGACTTGGCACGCATCATAGTAGGGTGCAAAATATCTATGTCTATCTGAATAGCAATAATTCGTTAACATAAAACATTGTCGGGTCGTCGGAGGGGGTATAGAGGGATTTTTCATTTTCAAAATTACCTCAAAATCAAATATGACTTGGCACGCATCATAGTAGGGTGCCAAATATCCTTGTCCATCTGAATAAACATTATTCGATAACAGAAATCATTGTTGGGTCGTCAGAGGGGGTATAGAGGGATTTTTCATTATCAAAATTACTTCAAAAATCGAATATGAGTTGGCACGCATCATGATGGGGTGCAGAATATCCATTTACATCTGAATAACAATAATTCGTCAACAGAAATCATTGTCGTGTCGTCATAGGAGTAATAGAGGGCTTTTTCATTTTCAAAATTACCTCAAAACCAAATATGACTTGGCACGCATCATAGTAGGGTGCCAAATATCCATGCCCATCTGAATAAACTTTATTCGTTAACAGAAATCATTGTCGGGTCGTCAGATGGGGTATAGAGGGATTTTTCATTTTCAAAATTACTTCAATAATCGAATGTGAGTTGGCACGCATCATGGAGAGGTGCAAAGTATCCAAGTCTATCTGAATAACAATAATTCGTCAAAAAAAATCATTGTCGGGTCGTCAGAGGGGGTATAGAGGGATTTTTCATTTTCAAAATTACCTCTAAATCAAATATGACTCGGCACGCATCATAGTAGGGTGCAAAATATCCATGTCCATCTGAATAACAATAATTTGTCAACAGAAATCATTGTCGGGTCGTAAGAGAGTGTACAGAGGAATTTTACATTTTCAAAATCGCATCATGATGGGGTGCAGAATATCCATTTACATCTGAATAACAATAATTCGTCAACAGAAATCATTGTAGTGTCGTCTCAATCTGCCTACTCCTCAGGTATAATTACGTTAGGTTTTTGTGACTTGACGTCGGGGTCTCAATCTGCCTACTACCCATGTCTCGTCACTGGTTCTCTCTAAGGTCTCAATCTGCCTACTCCTTTGTCTTTGATTTTGGAGATTTGGAAGCGATTAGTCTGCAGCGGAGAATAACAATTGTCCTCCCAAATGTTCCATAGGTAAGAGCTAACTCTGTGAATTTTGTAAGTTATCATGTTATTTTTATGTAGTCCTATAACAACTTATATTCCTTTTTAATTGTAGCTCTTCCTGAAGAAGTCAATAAAGGTTGACGAAATATTGAAGATTTAAATCGAATGAGTTTCATTGTTCAACAGACCGCTACCCGAGAATTCCTACTTAGTTAATAGAGTTCGGTCGAGAATACTTTGTTATTATATATATATATATATATATAGGTCAGATAGGTTTCCGCGGTCAGATATTTGAAAACTAAAAGTTCGGGTTGAACCGCGTCTAGAATTTGTTGAAATTCGACGTTTCGGCTCCGATTTTGGAGCCATTTTCAAGAACTGAAATAAAAAGAAAATTAATGAAAGGTTAAAACGTAATTCTACGCTGAGGTCTCAATCTGCCTACTCCTCAGGTATAATTACGTTAGGTTTTTGTGACTTGACGTCGGGGTCTCAATCTGCCTACTCCCCATGTCTCGTCCCTGGTTCTCTCTAAGGTCTCAATCTGCCTACTCCTTCGAGAGAACTGAGGAATTGTGGGTTGAGGAACTGTATTTATAGTGGACGTGGCTGTAATGGCCGTGTGCAATGTATTGGCGCGAGGTGAACTATGGGCGGGAACTAAATTGGCGCTAGATGAGCTGTGTGCGGGAACTTGGTTGGCGCTAAGTGAGCTGTGTGCGGGAACTGGGTTGGTGGGAAATGAGTTTATGCGTGCAATGAGAGGCTTCCAGGTATTGGGAAGTCTATATATATATATAGGGATATATATATAGGGATGAGCTCTCGAGGATAATTGTGAATAACACGAAGGAACATTTTATTGGACTAAGCCCTCTTGTAAAATTGCAACCGTAGGCACATTTCGATCTTGACTGACTAGTTGAAGAAAAATGCGGAGGGATCTTGAGGATGCCGTCAAAATACCGGGCTGTTTAAAAGAATACTCTCTGTTAATTGATCGAGCTTTCGGAAATGTTTATTTTCTTTATCAAGAAATTAAACATGAGGTTTATAGTAAAAAGTCAACATTGATGAGACGCATACAAAGTGATGATCATGATGGTGGAAAACATCCAATTCCATTTTCAATAATTATAATAATAATTTCGGTTCAAACTTTCCTATAATATATTTTGAAACTTGCACACATAACTCAGTACGGTATGTTGAGTTTGAATAATGAGGTATCCATCAAAGACAAATCTGAGGGCGCGTGCAACAAATTTCCTGAAATTTGTTGACAGAATACCGAATAATGAGGTCCCCGAGGTCTCCATCATACCAAAATCGGAAGCACTGCACCTTCCACCAAATTCTCTTCAGAGGCCATTGAAGTCGAATAACGAGGTCTCCACCCAACAAAAAACCAGAGACATAACAAATTCAACCAAAATCATAGACGGGACTCAGCAGAGGCCACTGAATTCGAATAACGAGATCCCCGAGGTCGACATCAAATAAGAAACTGGAGCCACTACAAAATCAATCAAATTGATAGACAGGACCCAGCAGAAGCCACTGAATTCAAAAAACGAGGTCTCCCAGTTCGCCACCGGAGACACTACAATTTATTTTGTTTTTTTTTTTCGTTTTGTTTCTACGAATAACCAAGGTTTTTGGCAAAAACCCCTCAAAACCAGAGCTTGTGCAAGCATGGGAGATCCGGGAGCTACAGTTTGAATAAAAGTGGATTCCGAACCACTCTAGCTCCATGGCAGACGGCGGGAATCAAAAACCGTACCTTCTGGGTGGAAGGTAAAGGCTCTAACACCACGAACACTTCGCCTCAATGAAATCTATTGACAGGACTCAACAAAAGCCACTGAATTTGCAGCGCCCTCAGATTTGTATTTAGTGAAGACCTCGTTTTCGGAAAATTTGCGGAGTCTTCAGTTTTGTATTGGGTGTACACCACATTTTTCAGAAACTGATGTATTTTCCTTGTCGGCAAATTTTGGTTGATTTGCAGAACATTTAGGCTTACCATGAAAACCTCCTTTTGTTCTAAAATGGGTTATCTTTTCAATCGTTTTTAGTGTTTCCAAAGGTTAGGACCATTTTCTTTGAAGCTGGTTCATTCTTTTTCTTAGATTTTGGTTTATTGATGATGCCTGTGGAAGGAAATCTTGGGAATCTTTAACACCCTTTTTTTCCGGTTCACCAGTATATTAAGTATTTATTGTATTCTCTCGTTTGTTTTTCTGATATTCGGGGTTGCAGTGCCCATGGGTTTGTTATAGATATAATCAGTCCGTGCTTGATCTTGCTTCCTAGATTAGATTTGCTTTTAGTACTGTAAGATAACACTTTTTCAGCTCAGGGTTCGGGGTTTGGAGACAAAATTCAGGCACAGTGGTGGTCCGGTTGTAAGGAGCGCTTTAATCAGTAATCTACGCAATTCACTTGCACAAACTCGTCTAAAACTATTAAATGAATACATAGCACCAAAATAGAAAAGTGTATTATTCACCCTATGATAATTACCATTATGGGGACCTACCTAATAAATGCAGGCACAATCATGAACTATTCTCAACTTTCTGAAACATCTAGATTTCAAACCAGAAGCATTCATGTGTCTATTGGCTTTCGGAATAGCAAAATCCTTGCTTTCTCAATTCGAAAATATGCCCGGTCTTTATCCGATACTAACAAAAAACTGTATAAAAAGTATTTCATACAGCGCGCGAATCGGAAAAAATTGAACGAGCAGGCAGGGCCTGTGGGTAGGCAACCGAATCGACATGCTCTCGCCACGGTGTTTGCCTAACCAATTGACGGATCAGACTTTCATTTTATGATAGAAACGTCGAAAACAACACTAAGAACTGTAAAAAGTAAAAATAAAATTAATATGAGTAACAAAAATATTGCGCAGTGCAACAACCGGAAATTTAGTGCATATCTAAATAACTGCAAACACACGTAGTATAGGGAATGGTTTCGTCACATCTTCGCCTCCCTATAGTTGGTTTTCTGTGGGCGACAGAAAATCACAGGGCACAGGTAAGTGATACTTTTTTAAATGACTAGCGTAAAACATTCCCCTCTCTCGCGCGGGGCCGGGGTCTAAATGCAAAATAATATAAGAATCACGACTTAACCTCTTTTTCACCCTATAGGGACCCTCAAACAATAACAACATCTTTTTTGTTTCGGCCTATACGGACGACGAAACGTTGATAGCTTTCAATAAAACCATATCCCCAGGTTGAAACTGTTCATAGGGACACCCTGGATTCACCCAAGCCCGACGGTCGGCCCTGGACTTGAACGTGGCCTCCGCTAAAACAAGTTTCTCCTTATACGACAGCTCGTTATGGCCCGGAGGGGCACAGCTTGGTGGCAGCAGCCTATTACGGTAGGCCCCAAACCTGAAGTTCGTTCGAAGCGAACCCCGTAGATTCGTGGACCACAGAGTTGAGAAATTCTTGAAAAAGCGAGAGGTTAGGTGCCCACTTCGAATGTTTGTCATGACAATAGTTACGTAAAAGTCTCCCTATTTCTGACTGAGATGTAAACTAATTTTACACCTAAACGTTCAAAGATGTCTTTCCATAAGGCTGAGGTAAATTGAGTTGCATTATCATGCAACAGTCGCTTCACCACACCATGTTGAGGAAAATAATCTTTTATTATGCGGTTTACCATAACTCGAGAGGTAGCTTTTTTCAATGGATTCAGGGTAATATGTTTGGTGAAAACGTTGAGTATGACAAAAACATAAGTTACTGACCCTCGGCTACGAATAAGTGGCCCAAGGATATCAACAGCCAATAGGTCGTCCTTCCCATCCGGAACTATTTGTAACTGAGGTGGGTTTGGTAATACTGAGATTTTGTCTTTCTGAAATATGTCACAACCACGAACCCATTTTTTAATGGTGCGTTGCTTGTTTGGGAAATAAACCTCATCTCTCAACGCCACCCACACCTTGTACACCCCAAAATGTCCTAACGAATGGTGATAATTCATTATAAACTCTCCGATTAGCTTTTGAGGGACGCATAGGAGAAGTTTTCCTTCTATTTCGCTTCGTTTATACAGAGTATCCTGGTGTAAGACGAAATCATCAAAACCTATTTTCTTCCTAATTTCGGTTAATTTTGGGTCCTCTGATTGATATTTGCTTATTTGTTGCAGGTTTTTCACAAAATCTTCTGGAAGCCTGAGTACTGCCAATCTAAAACACTTATCCGCAGGAGTTGGCAACCTGGAACAGGCATGCAGCGAAAGTGCATCAGGTACCGTATTATCCCTTCCTTTGCGATGGACAAACTTGATTTGGAACTCCTGAAGAGCCAATGCCCAACGGGTTATCCTTGGAGACAGAAAACGGCATGAATTTAGATAGGTCAAAGTCTTGCTATCTGTTATAAGTGTAAACTCCCGGCCTAAGAGATAAATACGCCACCGTTGAATGGCTCACAACGCAGCCAGTACCTCCTTCTCATTGGAATGGTACCTTCTCTCTCTATCTAACAATAGTCTGCTCCCTCAAGCGACGACGTGCTTCTCTCCTTCTAACATCTGGAACAGCTGTCCCGCGACACCATAATCACTGGCATCCGTAGCTACGAAAAAGGGTAAGGAAAAATCGGGATGATAACGGAGAGTTGCTTCCCGCAGTTCCTTTTTCAAAGCCTGTCTGCGCTGCCTCCCACCTCCAACTCTCCTTCTTTCGCAATAGCACAGTTAAGGGTTCTGAGAGCAGAGCAAACCTAGGAGAGAACGAACGGTCGTAGTTACAAAGCCCTAGGAAACGCTGAAGTTCTTTGACATTCTTTGGAAGAACGTAATCCGCTACCGCCTGCACATGTTCGGGGTCAGATCGCACACCAACTGAGCTGACTATATAACCTAAAAATTGCATTTCAATCTGGAAAAATGAACATTTTGAAATCTTTACAGTGAGTCCCGCCTCGTATAGTCTATTCAGCACTTTTTCCAGGTGATCCAGATGCTGCAAGAAAGATTCTGATACGATCAGCAGGTCGTCAATGTATGTGGTTAAAAAATCAGAGAAATCATCCCCAAATATTTTTTCCATAGCCCTCGTGAAAGAACTGACAGCTGTACTGATTCCGAATGGGAGTACAGTAAATTGGTAGGTTTTGGTCCCCACCATAAATCCTGTATATTTTTTTGCCGAGTCCTTAAGGGGCACTTGCCAATACGAGTTCGATAAGTCGATTTTTGAAAAGTATTTTTTACCTCCTATTTTTGAAATGATGTCCTCGATTTTCATAGGTAACTCCCTATTCGGTATTATCAAAGTATTGAGGTGCCTCGTATCCAGGCAGACCCTCACACTTCCATCTCGTTTCACTGTGGTCATGAGAGGCGAGATGTAAGGTGTATTCGACCTTTCAATAACACCCCATTGTTCCATTTGCCCGATGGTTTTCATTACAGCTACCCTATGAGCCACTGGGATTGGGTAAGGTCGCACAAAAAATTCTTTGTCGTTTTTTAATTTGATATCGTGCTCGTAGAAATGAGTTCAACCTGGGGTATTCGAAAAAGCCTTGTGGTATTTTTCCAACAACTGTTTAAAATATTCCCTCTCCTTTTCTGACAAACAACATGAAGAAACAACTGCGTTAAAATTATTTTCGGTGTCGTCCTGAATGGTCGGTCGTATTGGGGGGGTATCCCTTATTTACCAAAGCTGAAATGTTGGGAGGTGTCTCCCCCACCGAATTCATGGAGGTACACTTTTTCTGGGACAATTATTAATTTATTTTTGGAGTATCGCGTTAAGTTTTTATTTTTTAAGTTAATGTTTCCTTCGTATTTACGAAGAAAATCCACTCCAATAATTACGGGGTATGTCAAATCCGAAATAACTAAAAACTCATGAGAAAATTTCTCATTGCCTAAATAAAATGTAATCATGGCTTGAAACAAGACCTTTTTATGTTTCGTTTTAAATACGCCCACAACTCGAACTGAATTGCATGGGAAGTTTGGTATTTCATCGTGAGAATCTATTAGTTGAGACCATGTGTCTAACGACAGAGCCGTTACATTACTACCACTATCAACTAAGATTGGGAATTGGATATGAATGAAGTGTGCTCAAACTCGCACTCCTCCATTAAATCATCGCTTGGAGTGTTTAAATCGGCTCTTTTTAAAACAGCCCTCACATTTGAGCCGGTGTGTGAGGGCCCATACAGTTTTCCGCACACTCGGTATGTTCGAATTCCATACATGAAACATTTTTTCTTTGTATGTCATTATTTCTGGGAAAAGTCTTGTTGCCGGTGTTACGATTATGAACCTGATTTGTATCACGTTGAAAATTATTTGTATCTCGGCGAAAATTATTTGTATCCCGTTGGAAGTTCGGAGTTCTACGTTCTAAATTTGAATTGAAGTAGAAATCAGCTTGACGCAGTCTCTCAATAGCTGACAAAAGCGAATCCGTTCTTACCAAAACCGCCGAGATATTTGGAGAGAAATGTCTCGCGATGGTGGCTATTAATAGCAATAAGGTTGGCTATAAGGGGGCTGAAGATGTTTGGCCATAACCACATATTTGTTAAAATAATCGACGAATGAACCACTTCCCTCTCTATATCTGCCCGATTCAAGTTTGATTTTCACCTGTAGTTGTTTATTAGGACCCCAGAATTGATCTAGGAATGCGTTTCGGAATTCTGCATAAGTTGAGAAAGTGTTAGTGAATGCCTCAAACCAAATTTTAGCTGAATTTTCAAACGGAGGGTTAGCCATCAACGAAAATTCTCTCATTGAAGTATATTGGACCTCGATACAACATTCGATATAATTTAAAAAATCCAGAGGGTGCAACTGACCCTCACTATCAAAGTGCGGCAGTAATTTGCAAGTTTTCAGATCTACATGTGTGCTTCTAGCTGGATTTACCTGGTTACAAAAGTTTACATTTTGATTTCTAGTTGGATTTATGTAACTAAGTGATGTAACATTTTGATTTTCAAATGTGCGATAAAGATTTCTACCATCAAAGTTATTTCTTTCCAAGTTTACAGGGGCAGCCTGCACCAAAAGGAACATTTAAATTGTAGTTACTAGCACCAGGTACAAAGTTTACACTATTTGGGGTTAACTTATCATTTGTACGGGTGTGAGGCCCAGAAAAAAAAGCAGTATTTCTTGGTGATCCCGTAAAATGGCTATATCTATAGTCTTTTGCCGTGGCAAGTTGCTCGCGAAACATATTTTGAGGTCCAGATGTATTCCTCATTTCATTCTCTAAACTTTTGTCCGCATAACAGAGGGCAGTTGCCCCAAGAGGCAGTGTTACTGTAGTACCCAGTGGCGATGAAGAATGACCTTCTGAGGGTGGATTTTCTGTTACAGGTGCCACAGGTTGAGTTTTGCTGGTTACCACCGTGGAAATTAATGGAAAATCGTTACCTTGAGGGTGTTGGTGTTGACGAGGCATTGCCCCATTTTCATTGTTACGATTTGTCAAATTATACGTTACTCCCGTTCCTGTTGGTGTTTTTTCCAGTACCATTTTGTCCTGAGATTTGCTCCTAGTTGGTCGCCAGATGTAAGAGAACTCTTTTTCAGCTCAGGGTTCGGTGTTTGGAGACAAAATTCAGGCACAGTGGTGGTCCGGTTGTAAGGAGCGCTTTAATCAGTAATCTACGCAATTCACTTGCCCAAACTCGTCTAAAACTAATAAATGCATACATAGCATCAAAATAGAAAAGTGTATTATTCACCCTATGATAATTACCATTATGGGGTACCTACCTAATAAATGCAGGCACAATCATGAACTATTCTCAACTTTCTGAAACATCCAGATTTCAAACCAGAAGCATTCATGTGTCTATTGGCGTTCGGAATAGCAAAATCGTTGCTTTCTCAATTCGAAAATATGCCCGGTATTTATCCGATACTAACAAAAAACTGTATAAAAAGTATTTCATACAGCGCGCGAATCGAAAAAGATTGAACGAGCAGGCAGGGCCTGTGGGTAGGCAACCGAACCGACATGCTCTCGCCACGGTGTTTGCCTAACCAATTGATGGCTCAGACTTTCATTTTATGATAGAAACGTCGAAAAGAACACTAAGAACCGTAAAAAGTAAATATAAAATGAATATGAGTAACAAAAATATTGCGCAGTGCAACAACCGGAAATTTAGTGCATATCTAAATAAAAGCAAACAAACACACGTAGTATAGGGAGTGGTTTCGTCACAGTACAAACAACAAAATTGTTGGTTAAATTCAAAAATAGCAGCTGATATGAAGAACTCACTATAATTTATTTCTATCAATATTTTTCAACTTTGTAAGCTGAACTCCGCCTATAATAGCCACAATAGGCCATTGGCCGCAGTGGAGGGCCTGATATGGGCCCACTCACGTTCCAACCGCCTATTATGCCGTTATTTTTTATGTATATAAGTTAATGTTATTTGAAACAACTTGAATGGTCAATAAAGATTCTATTATGATTATTATTATTTTTCAATTCTGTTTTGCATCCTCTTTTATTTTCAAACCTGATATTTTAAATCGCAAAACATAAAACTTATTAATTACATATTTCTTCGACGTTACTTTCAATTTCGATAAATTATAGTTATTTATGCAACAAGTGCAAAAAATAAGTGTTTATTGTCAGGACGAGTTGGACAACACGTCGAGTGCAATAAACATTTTTTGCACGAGTTGCATACAATATTTTTTCTACTTCATGCAAAAAGCAAAAAATTATTCATTTAGGTGCGGCACTAGATGAAGGAACATGAAATACGCAATTTAAATAAATAATTATTACTATCGATTTCATCACCATCATCTATTTTTCCATTAATATTACTCATTTTAGAACTTTCAGTTCTGTAATTGTCAGAATTAAATTTTGACT
This sequence comes from Chrysolina americana, assembly GCA_958502065.1. NCBI lineage: Eukaryota > Metazoa > Arthropoda > Insecta > Coleoptera > Chrysomelidae > Chrysolina > Chrysolina americana. The sequence continues at coordinate 39,349,696 of OY293414.1, read as the reverse complement.
GAAGTTTATATAACCACAGTTGCATTATAAAAATCAAAATCATAGTAGCCATGAGCGCGTATGTTATCACGAGGTGTGGTCATAGTACATAGTACAGTTTGCTCTATGCAGGTAGACGGTTTAGAACATAGCGGATCGGTTTTGATTATAGAGTTATTTTCAGGAAGGCATTGTTTGTTCAACTCTGACTGCTAACATTAATACAAAAAAAATATAAAATATGTATCTGTTTAAAACGTATGGCCAATTTCACAGAATATCTGCTAAATATGTAGTGGGTTTGAACGTTTATGTTTATCATGATGACAGCACGTTGAAGTAGAATGACAGATGAGTGCAATAAAGAGCTTCTTTTTCCACTGAATATAGTTCAATAAAGTTTTGCTTTTTGCATGAATGTAGAAAAAATAAATTACCGCTTAAATATGACAGTGACAATAATTCTGTGCAATACCTTGTGGACAGTGACAGAACTATTTTTGTTTTTTCGTGCATGTACTACAGAGGAATCGAATCACTTGTCTCAAAATAGTACGAATAGTTCCTCAATGTTCAGTATTCTTAATTTCATATAATTATCACTTGCAAAAGCGATTCTTCTCAACTGTCTTTGATTTTATAACAAGATTTTCTGATTTTTTTTGTTGTGAGGTAACGTTGAATTCAAAAATTCTGAAAAAAATCGTGATTATCTTTTACTTTCACATTGATATGTCATGATATTTGAAATGGAATCTGATGAATGGTTTTTGGGAAAACTTGAAATATCCTCTAAAAATTAGGTTTTTATTTTTTTCTTCGAAAACTGTTCATCAGATTTTCTTCTACATCTCTCTCATTATTCAATTTGAATGACAAAATAACTCGAGTTTTTTTCAGAATCTTTTAATTTGCCGTTTATTTTTTCATGGGTTTAAATTAACCTTAAGAGGCAAATTATGCAACAACTGTTTGCGGCCAAATCATTTTCAAAGAGATTGTAAGTCTAGAGATTGCAAATTATGTAACAAAAAACACTTTACATTGCTTCATAATTCTGAAAATGAAAATGAACAGATTCAAAACTCAAATGATACAATAACTAGCCAAACAAGCGATTCTTAACATTCACACTTCCAATCTACTTACTCCAGCGATTCTCCTCAGACATTTCCAAATATTCCTTCACAGATATCTGCTTCGATAAAAACTAATCAAAGTCAAGTGGTCTCAGCTACTGCCTTGATATACTTATGCCACTAATGGTCGGGAAACAATAAAAAAAATACGATGTCGTGCACTTTCAAACATGACATAGATGGTAGGTTTATAGTAAGTCTGCCTCTCAAATCAGAATCCACAAAACTCTTGAAATCGCTGTAAAACGGTTTGAATTGCTCGAAAAACGATTTTAAAAAAATACTGAACTCAAATCTGAATATGTACAGTTCATGTCAGAATATGAAAGGCTTGTGCACATGAATTATATCAATTTAAATGATGAAGATCCCAACTCATTGAAATACTACATATCTACCACATCACGGGGTCCTCAAACAAGACAGTTACACTACAAAACTACGTGTAGTATTTGATGCTTCGTGCAAAACATCGTCGGGTGGACATTAAATGATGTTTTGAATGTGGGGCCAACAATTCAGCAAGACTTATTCTCAGATGTTGAGAAAATGTTCAGGCAAGTGAGAATAGACCCATTCTTTGGTGCAAAAATCCTGCAAATCCCTCAAAGCATTTTCATCTATGCACAGTGGTGTATGAGGAAGCAAGTTATAGCTTGTCGTGCATTAAATCAAATAAATAAAAAAATATCCCCAGGCAAGTAACATTATTAAAAATTGTTTTTATGTTGATGAACCGATCAGCGGCTCAGAAACAATTGAAGAAGCAACAATTCTGAAAAATGAAATAAACAAAATCCTTGAAACTGGCAAGTTCCGTATCGGGTGATTCTTCCAACACCGCTCAATTTATATCTTTAATTTAATTTTCAAAATATTGTGAAATTTTTATGTATAGAATTGTTCATTTTGTGTAACAAACAATACTTAGCCACGTTTTGAGAGTGAGCATGCTAAATATTTTTTATTTTTGGAAATACAGAAATTTAACGTAAGAGCTTAGACACGGGAATTGAATAAATGACACGGGAATGCCAGTTTAAATACAATAAATGTTTTATTTTCAAACAAAATGGTATTTTATGATTTTGTGAATAAATGGTGAAATGAACATGATACATTACAAAATCAACAAAAGCGTTTATCATAACAAAAATTCCAAAAAAATATGTTTGATGGTGGATTGGCAATGACCATGAAACCGGTACGGAGGTGTTCCCCCAATTAAATCGAAAAATAATTTCAGCTTTGATATTTGAAATGCATTGCAAAGTGGTTCTTGTACAAAACTTTGCCAAGTATTAAACAGATATAATTCAATGGTCGTAGGGGGCACTAGTTGTTTTCTGTTGAATACTTGCCGACGACCATACCTCTTGTATAGGTTTTTTTGCGGAAGATTGGATTACGTAATCCACCATAATTCATTATTAGTTTTATGATCTTCCGTCAAGTAGTGTCGCCCATCTTTCATGATATTCAATGTTATTTGGGGAAATAATATAGAAAGTTAGACCAGGGCATCTTTCTTTGACAACCTCAAAAAATATAGCTGAATCTGGAACATCTTTGCCATGGGCAACTGCTTCATCTGCATCTTGTTCTCTTGCACAATCCACCCAATCCATCTGGAGTACCTTTGCCATGACCAGCTTCATGATAATTCCAGTCCGCCCTTTTAATTCCAGCATAATCACGAAACAGTTGGTTTGTTAAATATGAAAACATTTGTTTTTTACGGTTCTGGGTGGAAGGACTATCGCTTAAAAAATGAACGTGTGTGACAGTTCCGTCTTTTAAATATTCCTCTAAAATTGGCGCCAAGTGGGACAAGATAGCAGCAGGACCATGGTTGAGGGATTCAAATAAAGTGCAATAACTCTTGTTGATCAAAAATTTTTAGAAGTCCGTTAATCGAAATTTGATATGGATGTTTTGCAATTTTCTTTGTTTCCTTAATCGACCTACTTTTCTTATCGAAATATTTGGATTTTAATGTAACCCACTGATAATACTGAATGTTATTTTTTGCAAATACACTTATCTGGAGTTTTGACGAAATACAGCGCATGCAATTTCGCATCAAACATTCATTGTCTTTAGCACTACAGCACATATTATTTACAACATCAGTCGGAGTTTTGCTCAAAAGTACTTTGTATGAGTTTAAACTATAACTATAAGTTGACTGCACATTTGACGCACTTGCACGTGTCTCTATCGGTAACAGCCATTCTTTTTACCCACAAAGGCCTATATTTACAAAACGCGGAATAGCTTATTTTATGCATCGGATTTTCTTTTATATATTATTGTACAAATTTTTTAAAGTATTATATAGATAACGTTTTTGTTTTTTAACTTTAGATTGCGTAACATATTCCTTCTTGCCTGGACACACTCTACTAACATTTTCCAATTCGTAAAATTTTTGAACAGCTCTCTTTAGACAATCTGTTACTTTTTGTTTTTTTGCCGATTTTTCTTTCATACTGAGATTTATCATTATGTTTAAACCATGGACGTAAAACAAATAATGGACCCAGTTATTTACATCTTCAAGTGATGTCGCTGAAAGGCACCATCCTAAGGTCGTACTGTTGAGTTGGGCGTTGCCACATCGATAATTCTTCATCAACCACCAACACTAGCTTAAACTCAATTGCCAGCGAATTCCATTCAGTAACTGAACATTCCGATCCGTTTACGAAATGAAACTCGGAATTATACATTCCAGAATCAAAACTGGTGGATTTAATTTGAAAAATCGGTGTGCACTTCTGAAAAATTCTGTACAGTCTGTTGCAATGCTGTACGTGCGGCAACGCTGTTAAAGTACGCATTGTTTCTCATCATTTTTTGATTGTTCACAAAGGACCCCACAAAATCCTTATAGAATTTGGGTCTTGGTGGATTTTTTTGAATTTTTGATATGATGTAGTCCATGTAAATCTCAACCAATGTTACTATTGCGCCAACCTCAAAAAATGAACAGTTTTGCCGCTAGGGGTGGTTAAAGTCACCCCTTTCTCAGAATGGTTATTTATTTTCGGAACCGGGAACGACATTTTCACCTGTTTCATTGTAGATAATGTTGCTTATGATTATGCTCTTTTACGAAAAAAATCTTCACCCCCCTCCCTTTTCCCCCTATCACATAAAAACACAAAAAATTATATATGGATCACTTTGAAATGCATCTTCACATGTTTGAACATGCTTGATTAGGGAAATAGCACTTTTTCATGATTATCCCCCTCCCCCCGAGGGGTACAAAACAAAAAATGTCGGTGGATTTTCCTGAGTTTTCAATATGATGCAGTTTATGTTATTGTGAATGGAAATTAATAGGTAATAAACCTAAAAAATGAATAGTTTTGGTGCTAGGGTCGTTAAAATCACCCCTTGCCCAGAATTGACTATTAATTTTCAAAACCGAGAACAACATTTCCACCAATTTCATTGTAGCTGATGTTGCATAAGATTCTGCTCTTTTATAAAAATATTATTCACCAAAAAAAATGATTCACTTCCCCCCTCGCCTCTTCCCCCACCTTGTAATAGTACTTGTTATCGTACTTACTGGTTGTGATGAATGGTGAAAAATAACTAATTCGCGTCAAGCACCAAACTGAAGGTGTAGAGCAAAAGGGGTGGAGTCGGCAATTGGCTTTTGGTTTTTTGCTGACCTTAAGCTGAAGGTGGGCACCACTTAGTTTTGAATTTTTATTTTCTTTTATGTAGAACAAAACAGGAAACAAACTAAACTCAAAGAAAAGGCAAAGGTAATTTCCTTCAGCTCTAGAGTACGGCAAAAAAAATCTGAGAGTGATATTTTTCTAATTTATTTTCAATGATATGTACAAAGGAACAGCAGAAGGCTGTTCTGTTCAAAATGGTATTTACAAGGTGATCCAGCTGAAGGCTTGGATGAAAAGAAAAAAATATGATACATATAACAAAATGGCTGAGGGCCAAGTTAATGAAATAACAGAACAAGTTATGAACGTTAAGAAAGCTGAAGGCTCAATCAAGTAAATAACTGATATTGATTGAAGAAGAAAATGTATGAAACTGTTTAAGTAACCCTAACAATAATAATGTGGCTTTGCAAAGGGTAAATGTTACCAGCTGATGTTGTAGTGCAGAGTACGTCGTTGAACTGGGGTTGGAGTTCCAAGTACCACCTCTGAATAGATGTTCTACCTTCTTAATATTGAATCGAAGCTCTGTACTTCAGGTTAATAATAAAGATCGTTTGGAGATACGGCGATTATTCAGTGGAATCTCTAGAAGAGCACCCTTGGGCTGTACTGAGCTGACTACTGAAGGTGATTAGGCCTGTGGTAGTAGACTGAGAAGGTGTATTGAACGAAAACCAGCTTCGATTTTGATCTTCACGGGAAGGCAAGACTCCATTGCATGCAAAACAATCGAATGTATAAGCCACGGGTATTGACTACATTAAATGGTTATAAAAGGTACCTTTTGTAAACCTCGAAGGTTACTTAAACTTTTAAAAAATTGGAAACCAACGACCACAAAAAATCGTGTCGACTATTTGAAAATGCTAGATACTGTATTTAGAAAGAAAACAGAATATATTGGTCTCCCCTGTAATAACCCTTTGCTAATTACAAAAAAAAAATCCTGTGATACGATAAGGTAGATTTAGCAACGAATAAAATAATGTTCAAACTTTTAATTTCAATATTTCGTTACATCCTACAAATTGAACATCCCCGGTAATATATGTTAAAATTTATGAAATAAAATTTTAATTTGCAATCACAAAATCTGGAGATACTAGACATTAATGAGACAGTAGAGGAACAAGTGTAAAAAGAATAGAAGATCTAGAAGAGATAAAGGAAAGAATGTTGTACAGAACAGATGAGGAAAAAACTGATCGTAAGCAACTTCGACAACATCAAGACCAAAATGATTAGCTGAGGAATCCAGAAAGTAGTGAGTTCAATACAATATTTTTTGCTGTAAATATAATCACAAAGAGATCTATTTGATAAAAACAAAAATTTAGCATCACTGACGTTTTTCACAAAAATTACTTTCGCAACACTGGAATTCAGACAGGCATGTGTACTCCTATGACAGCAACTAGTGAATCAAATTAAGACAAAAAATCCAATAGTTACAAGTAAGCAAATAAAAAAATCACACATACCTGTTCGAAATCCAACATTCCTGGAAAGATTCTCAGCGTCAAACTAACGTTCTCCAATGGAGTAAATGATCTCGGGCAGTGCTTATAGAATTTGGCTTATATTGTAAAATGTACCTGGAAGTAAGATAAACAAGCGAAAAAATGTTGACAATAGTAGTATGACGAAAATTCTTGAATCCATAAAAATCACCGTTTCCTTGAACGTGATATAAGAAATATTTTAATATTTCACAAAGGATTTCGAAGAATTGTGAATATTAACATTCTGTATAATTCAGGCCATGTGCAAAAAAAAACAGAAATTATCGAAAAACTATAATCAAAGCCAAATTGGAATAGAAACTGAATTCAAATCAAATCAAATCAAATCATACCAGCCATCAAAAAATCATCAAGTCTTTAGCTATCGATAGCGAGCTGTCCGACGAGAGAAAGAAAGCCAAAAATCTATCGTAGCCCTCTCGAACGACAATTCCTGTTTTTGTAGAAATTCCATTTCTGTCGCGCAAGGTTGGATTGTTCAGGAGACCGATCAACACAACGATGTATACGAGGGTCTCTCCAAGAGTAATATAAGTGGATTTTACGAAAATTAATTATTATTCATAACGAAGTACAAAGTACTCGTTACAACCTCCTATTATGAAACGCAGAAAAATTATATCTGGATTATTCTGAAATACATCGTCGGATGTTTGAATAAGCTGAATTAGGGAAATAGCACTTTTTCATGATATTCCCCCCTCCTCTGAGGGGTATAAAACAAAAAATTTGGGAATTTTTCTGAATTTTTGATATGATGCAATTCATGTTATTGTGAATAGAGATTAACTAGGTGATAAACCCCAAATATGGATAATTTTGATGCTTGGGAGCTTCAGAGTCATACCTTGCTCAGAATAGACTATTTATTATTATAGGACGGAAAGATATTTGAACGAGTTTAATTTTAGATTACGATGAGTCATATTGTAATATTTCATAAGAAAAATTCTAAAACCTCCCTCCAACCCCTATTTTAAAACACTAAAAAATCATTCTTGACTATAGTTTTAAAGGCGTAGTCAAAATTACTGTTTTATTCAGCTCAAATAAGGGAAATAATACTTGTTCATTTATACCTCCCCCACTTAAAAAAATGAGGGTGAATGACGCGATTTTAATTTTTTTTTTTTTTTTCGTATGAGGTGAAGGAAATATTTTAAAGAGAGGTAATGAGTCTTAAAACCTCAAAACTCGACCTACTGTGAGACTCCACTGATTCTCAGATGTCAGGGCTACTCACTGAAACCTCCACCTCTATGTAGGCCAGGTTAATAATGAAGATCGTTTGGAGATACGGCGATTATTCAGTGGAATCTCTAGAAGAGCACCCTTGGGCTGTACTGAGCTGACTACTGAAGGTGATTAGGCCTGTGGTAGTAGACTGAGAAGGTGTACTGAACGAAAACCAGCTTCGATTTTGATCTTCACGGGAAGGCAAGACTTCATTGCATGCAAAACAATCGAATGTATAAGCCACGGGTATTGACTACATTAAATGGTTATAAAAGGTACCTTTTGTAAACCTCGAAGGTTACTTAAACTTTTAAAAAATTGGAAACCAACGACCACAAAAAATCGTGTCGACTATTTGAAAATGCTAGATACTGTATTTAGAAAGAAAACAGAATATATTGGTCTCCCCTGTAATAACCCTTTGCTAATTACAAAAAAAATCCTGTGATACGATAAGGTAGATTTAGCAACGAATAAAATAATGTTCAAACTTTTAATTTCAATATTTCGTTACATCCTACAAATTGAACATCCCCGGTAATATATGTTAAAATTTATGAAATAAAATTTTAATTTGCAATCACAAAATATGGAGATACTAGACATTAATGAAACAGTAGAGGAACAAGTGTAAAAAGAATAGAAGATCTAGAAGAGATAAAGGAAAGAATGTTGTACAGAACAGATGAGGAAAAAACTGATCGTAAGCAACTTCGACAACATCAAGACCAAAATGATTAGCTGAGGAATCCAGAAAGTAGTGAGTTCAATACAATATTTTGTGCTGTAAATATAATCACAAAGAGATCTATTTGATAAAAACAAAAATTTAGCATCACTGACGTTTTTCACAAAAATTACTTTCGCAACACTGGAATTCAGACAGGCATGTGTACTCCTATGACAGCAACTAGTGAATCAAATTAAGACAAAAAATCCAAAAGTTACAAGTCACAAGCAAATAAAAAAATCACACATACCTGTTCGAAATCCAACATTCCTGGAAAGATTCTCAGCGTCAAACTAACGTTCTCCAATGGAGTAAATGATCTCGGGCAGTGCTTATAGAATTTGGCTTATATTGTAAAATGTACCTGGAAGTAAGATAAACAAGCGAAAAAATGTTGACAATAGCAGTATGACGAAAATTCTTGAATCCATAAAAATCACCGTTTCCTTGAACGTGATATAAGAAATATTTTAATATTTCACAAAGGATTTCGAAGAATTGTGAATATTAACATTCTGTATAATTCAGGCTATGTGCAAAAAAAAACAGAAATTATCGAAAAACTATAATCAAAGCCAAATTGGAATAGAAACTGAATTCAAATCAAATCAAATCAAATCATACCAGCCATCAAAAAATCATCAAGTCTTTAGCTATCGATAGCGAGCTGTCCGACGAGAGAAAGAAAGCCAAAAATCTATCGTAGCCCTCTCGAACGACAATTCCTGTTTTTGTAGAAATTACATTTCTGTCGCGCAGGGTTGGATTGTTCAGGCGACCGATCAACACAATGATGTATATGAGGGTCTCTCCAAGAGTAATATAAGTGGATTTTACGAAAATTAATTATTATTCATAACGAAGTACAAAGTACTCGTTACAACCTCCTATTATGAAACGCAGAAAAATTATATCTGGATTATTCTGAAATATATCGTCGGATGTTTGAATAAGCTGAATTAGGGAAATAGCACTTTTTCATGATATTCCCCCCTCCTCTGAGGGGTATAAAACAAAAAAATGTGGAATTTTTCTGAATTTTTGATATGATGCAATTCATGTTATTGTGAATAGAGATTAACTAGGTGATTAACCCCAAATACGGATAATTTTGATGCTTGGGAGCTTCAGAGTCATACCTTGCTCAGAATAGATTATTTATTATTATAGGGCGGAAAGATATTTGAACGAGTTTAATTTTAGATTACGATGAGTCATATTGTAATATTTCATAAGAAGAATTCTAAAACCTCCCTCCAACCCCTATTTTAAAACACTAAAAAATAATTCTTGACTATAATTTTAAAGGCGTAGTCAAAATTACTGTTTTATTCAGCTCAAATAAGGGAAATAATACTTGTTCATTTATACCTCCCCCACTTAAAAAAATGAGGGTGAATGACGCGATTTTAATTTTTTATTTTTTTTCGTATGAGGTGAAGGAAATATTTTAAAGAGAGGTAATGAGTCTTAAAACCTCAAAACTCGACCTACTGTGAGACTCCACTGATTCTCAGATGTCAGGGCTACTCACTGAAACCTCCACCTCTATGTAGGCCCGTCAGGCTGTGCCCCCGGTGACACTCAGGCCTTGCCGCCCATCGTATCATGCCTATATTAAGTACTGTCATAGTCTTGTCAGACTTTGTATAAGTTCAAACATCAACAATATGAATTTGGAGTAGTGTTTGATTTGGATCAATTTGTGCAGGCCTGTTGGCGGCATCCATTACTACATCCAAGAGCGTCGTCTATGGGTGTCTGATATTCGGTTCATGGCGTGCAAAGCTCAAGAACCATAAGACACTTGCCACATTCTAATGAACCCATTCTCATTCAAATGTTCATCTACTTGAATAGTTTCACCCGTATCTCTCTGAAACTCGTCCTGAATATAGGATGGAGCCAGCCCAACTTGATAGACACCTAAAATCATAGGTGTGAATTAAAAAAGATACCAGAAGTTGAAAATCCAGTTTAAGTCTACTATTACAAAGAAGCCAAAATCTCACCTAGAGATAACCGTATTGAATATTCCAAAGTTTGGGTATTTTCACCCAGTTAATTCCTATTCACAGTAACATAAACTGCATCCTAAAAATTCAGAAAAATCCAGTGAAATTTTTTGACATCGGGAGAGGGGGGAAAATCATGAAGAAGTGCAATTTCCCTGATTCAAGCTTATTGAAACATCCGACGATGCATTTCAGAATAATCCAGATATATTTTTTTGCGTTTCATAATAGATGGTGGAGGGAAAAGGGGGAATGAATATTTTGTTTATAAAGGAGCACAATCTATGCAACATTAGCTACAATGAAACTGGTGGAAATGTTGATCTCGGTCTTGAAAATAAATAGTTAATTCTGAGCAAGGGGTGATTTTAACGCCCCCTAGCACCAAAACAATCAATCCATTTATTGGGTTATCACCTGAATAATTTCTATTCACAATAACTGCATGATATTGAAAATTCAGAAAAATCCACCGAATTTTTTTTGTTTTGCAACCCTCGGAGGAGGGGGAATAATCATGAAAGAGTGCTATTTCCCTGATTCAAGCATGTTCAAACATCTGACGATGCATTTCAAAGTAATCCAGATATCATATTTTGTGTTTTATAATATGTGGTGAAGAGGGAGGGGAGTGAACATTTTTTTTATAAAAGAGCGTAATCATATGCAACATTATCTGCAATGAAACAGCTAAAAATTTCGTTCCCGGTTTCGAAAATAAATACTCTATTCTGAGAAAGGGGTGATTTTAACGACCCCTAGCGGCAAAACTGTTAATTTTTTGGGGTGGGCGCAATGGTAACATTGGTTGACAATTACATGGACTACGTCATATCAAAAATTCAATTGAATCCACCAAGACCCAAATTCCATAAGGATTTTGCGGGGTCCTTTCACCACTTTATGTTGACGTTGACTGTCATGTACGGTTTTTGTGAAAATATTGGTGTTTTGTTGCATTTGGATTAAACAGTGAAAGAAAAATAGATAGAAAGACTAGTAATAGTGCTTTACTGTTGGGTTTGCAAGAAATCCAATTGTTCTAACAACCAGAATGTCAGCTTTCATAGGTAAGTACATACATTGTTTACAAATATTAGATTGACGTTCATATTCTTCATTGGAGTCACAGTGGGTATCAAATTTCTATACAAACAAATTGAAATGGTACTGAAATCAGTATAAGGTTTGAGCCGGTACTCTGCTCCTTCGTTCACCTTCCCGCACCCCCCTGGCCTACAAGTGGCTTGCGGGTACTTGCGGGTACTTGCCAGGGCGTTATGTGCGAGCATATGGTGCAATTACATTAGGCAGACATTGAGACAATGATCGTTTGACTTGTAGCTGTAACGAGACTTACATACGCGGTAATGACACATTACAATTGGATTGATGATTGTCTCTGCTATGTATAAAGTTAATGAGAGAGTACCTACTCCTCAACAAACTTATTGTAATGGATTATTTATATGCGGTAATGGCACATTGCAATTGGATTGATGATTGTCTCTGCTATGTATAAAGTTAATGAGAGAGTACCTACTCCTCAACAAACTTATTGTAATGGATTATTTATATGCGGTAATGGCACATTGCAATTGGATTCATGATTGTCTATGCCATGTACAAAGTTAATGAGAGAGTACCTACTCCTCAACAAACTTATTGTAATGAATAGTTTATATGCGGTAATGACACATTGCAATTGGATTCATGATTGTCTGTGCCATGTACAAAGTTAATGAGAGAGTACCTACTCCTCAACAAACTTATTGTAATGGATTATTTGTAAAGAGTACATCCAAACATTTCAGAGATCCATCGAGTTATGAGAACAAGCATCTCCGTACAATGCCTGCATAATATATAGTGGGAGGGGGACTTCCTCCACTCTCCGAAAATCAACATATAAAAGAAATAGCGAGAACCTATTCTCCTCAGTTTGTCTTTTGAGTTAGATATAAAAATTCTGAAAAGATGAATTTATGTGAATGTGGAAAATTGTTCACTAGACGTGCCAATTTACAGCGTCATCAACGTGAGAGTTGTCAGATGGGAGGTCCTTCCTCAACTAAACGAATGAAATTGAATAATGGTGTTGGTAATGATGCACTCCCTGTATCAATGTATACGTGTGAATGTTGTGAAGTAACAATTCCTCAATCCCAATACAATTCGCATATTAGAACGCTTGCACATAGAACAAAATCATGTGTTCATTACGGATCCGGTGTACAGACGATGAAATCTGCATTCAAGTGTCGGATAGCTACCTACAGAGTGAGTAGCACGAATAATTATTCTGAATATGCACCATTCTTCAATGAGATCAAGCAAAAAGTAGTTGAACTACTGGAAAAAGCTATAGAACTACACAATTCCACCAAAGTCAATATGGAAGTATTTGGAAGTTATATTATCCAAACACAGGAATTGACAGACATAAAATCATTTAATTCAATAAATCGAATTGCCGATCGATCCACTGATTTGAATGCATTATTCAACACATTCCGAGACAACATCATTGCCCAGACAACTGAATTTGAGGAGCGTGATTCAGGTTAGCAGTAAGAAGCAATTTTCAAATGTTGATAATCAAGTAATATACATAGATATGTATTTTGTTTTTCAGGTTGGAGTTGTGAGAAAGTCCTATTCCTCGAAGTGAATTTAAACAAATATAGTCCGTTCGGAGGGTCTTCTTACATCGCACTTCCAGCATTCATCGAGCGCAAGACGGCAATAGTCAACGTGAAGAATGAAGATCAACACTGTTTCGCGTGGGCTATTACATCAGCATTATTTCCAACGAATAATAATGTATCAATGCCGTCATCATACCCCCACTATGCAGATGTTTTGAATGTAACAGGTATGAATTTTCCAATGAAATTACGGGATATAAAATTGTTTGAGCGTTTGAATGATATTTCAGTCAATGTTTATGGTTTAGAATCGAAAATAGAAAACAAAAAAATGAAATATGATGTGGTAGGGCCATTGCGATATTCTCAGAAAAAACTCACAAGACATATCAATTTACTGCTTCTTGCAGATAATGCGGGAAATACTCATTACTGTTGGATTCGGGATCTTTCAAGATTGGTATCGAGTCAAATTTCAGCCCACGAACATAAAAAGTTTTTTTGTGATGGGTGTTTATTGTATTTTTCAAATGAGCGACAACTATTACGTCATCAGACGCATGATTGTAATCATATTTGTACTACAGTACCTCGTAATGATTTGAAAGTAAATAAATATGGGGAGATGGTGGCTGGAAATAAATTAAAATGTGAAAATTTTGAAAGGCAGTTGGAGTTGCCATTTGTAGTCTATGTAGATTTTGAATCTGTATTGAAACCGATTCAAGGTAATGAACCAAACCCAGAATTCTCATACATGAATAGAACATTCAAGCATGAGGCATACTCTTTCGCATACATGATCAAATGTTCTTTTGATGATAAGTTATCAAAATTCGTTACATACAGAGGCGTTGACGCTTCTAAAGTATTTGTAATGCGAATAGAAGAAGATTTGAAAAATATATACAACACACATTTGAAATATATAAATCCAATGGATAAGCAAACTGTGGAAGAGGAACAAGACTTTAATAATGCAACCACATGTGGTATATGTGAAAAACCATTCACGGATGGTGATGTTAAGGCCAGGAACCATTGTCATGCCACTGGAAAAAAAAGATTTCCAGCAACTCATTCTGTCTGCAATCTCAACTTTAAAATTCCAAAGTTCATTCCGATTGTATGTCATAACATGAGTGGATATGATTGTCATATGTTCATTAAAGAATTATATGCAGAAAAAGACAGGGTTGATGTTATCCCTCAAACAAAGGAAAAATACATTTCGTTTACGAAACACCTCTATACACATAGCTATCTCGATAAAAAGGGTAAAACAAAGAAAAATTATCTCAAAATGAGATTCATAGATAGTTTCAAATTCATGTCCAGTTCTCTGGAGAAATTAGCTGCCAATTTGTGTGACGAGCAGTGTGTACAGATGTCGAAACATTTTCCTGATTCGAATAAATTCAATTTAATGAGGCAGAAGGGTGTTTTTCCATATAGCTTTGTGGATGACATCAATAAGTTGAATGTTCCTACTATACCAACAAAAAATCAGTTTTATGATAACTTAAATGAGATGCACATATACGACGAGGATTATCAGAGAGCTGAACTTGTTTGGAATCTGTTTGAATGTAAAAGTTTGGGGGAATATTCGGATTTATATCTGAAATCTGATGTATTACTGCTATGCGATGTATTCGAAAATTTCAGACGAATATGTTTAAATGCGTATAAGTTGGACCCCTTACACTATTATACTGCACCCGCTCTCAGTTGGGATGCAATGTTGAAATACACAGATATCGAGTTAGAGCTTCTTACCGGTATCGATATGATCAATTTTTTCAAAAAAGGAATTCGTGGAGGGATAAGTCAATGCAGTGAGAGAAAACACGTGGCAAATAATAAATTTCTTCCCGATTACAATCCCAATGAACCCACGTCTTTCATCTCATATTTAGATGCAACAAATTTATATGGTCATAGTATGTCGCAAGCATTGCCTACTGGTGATTTCAAATGGTTAACCCGTGAGGAAATTTCAAATTTAGATATAATGAGTGTGACAGATAATGATTCATTCGGATATGTTCTTGAAGTCGATATACACTATCCTCAAGAATTGCACGACGTTCACAGCGATCTACCTTTTCTGGTGGAAAAAATTATCCCCCCAAATTCAAAATCTAAAGTCCCTAAATTGATACCAAATTTGAATGATAAACGTAGGTATATAGTACACGCCAAAAACCTGAAACAGGCCATGAATAATGGACTAATCGTTATGCATACCCATAGAATATTGAGATTCAGGCAGTCTTGTTGGATGAAGCCATATATCGATCTCAATACTCGAATGCGTAATAGATCGCGTAATAAGTCTGAGAAAGATTTCTACAAGCTGATGAACAACAGTTGCTATGGAAAGACAATGGAAAACGTGGATAATAAGGTGGATGTGAAACTGATAACACATTGGCAGAATATTCAGCGAAAATTGGGAGCCGGAATCTTAATTGCTCGTCCGAATTTCAAAAATTGTACAATTTTCTCTGAGAACTTCGTTGCGATTCAGATGGCTAAGGTAAAGATACATTATGATAAGCCGCTATACTTGGGATTCTGCGTTTTGGAATTATCCAAGGTTGTCATGTATGATTTTTACTATGGATGTATAAAAAGAGAATTTGGGCGCAATGCATCACTTCTATATACCGATACAGACTCTCTTATCCTGAAAGTGCAGACAGAAAATTTCTATGATTACATCAGAAATAATATAGACAAATTTGATACATCAAATTACATAGAACAAAATAAATTCAATTTACCAGTTACACCTTCAGTCTTGGGTAATTTCAAAGATGAATTCCCCAACGATCCAATAATTAGTTTTTATGGAACGGGTGCAAAAGCTTATTATGTACAATCGTTGGAAACTGAAATAAAAAGAGCCAAGGGAGTGAAAAAATCTGTAATAAAAACTCAGCTGACATCCGATGATTATAAAAAAATTATTGAGAATGGGGGATTTATATTACGTAAAATGAATTCGTTTAGGAGCATTTCACATGATATGTTCACCGAATTAAGAAATAAGGTAGCGCTATCTTTCAACGATGATAAACGTTTCATTATTCCTAATACAACTCAAACGCTCCCTTGGGGGCATAGTGATATTGAATTCTATCAAAATGATCCTATGGAAAATGTTCGTATATGTAATAGGTTGGTTGGATCTTTAACCCAAGAATATAATATGAATGAAGAGGATAGATTGAATCATCTTATTACATTACTAAACGCTGAAATATAGATAAACATGAATATCATTCAAACTATAATTCTTTATTATATTCCGTAATTGAAGCAATAACTGGAAAATTCTTATTTGATTCTGTTCCAATATAATGCAATTCATTTTTGAAAGTGTATGATGTTTTTTTCAAACAAACTGAAGATTATTATTATTTATTGCATATATCTGATTTCTGTGAGTGGATGGAAGGAATTGATTTATAGAAAATAAAAAAAAAACTTTCAAGAATATGTTTTATTTATTGTATATATCTAGTACTAGCACTACTACACTTGAGAATAAGCTACTAAATATAAATGGATACAAACAAAAAATCACATAATACATTTTCGTCAAAATGAATTACGAACAGATCCATCCAGTGCATTATATGTCAAAATTGCATCATGTAGAATCAGTGCGTATACTTTGGTGTTGTTTGGGAATTTCGCTTTTCGTATTTCAAACTCCAATTTGATATCCACAGTAGACGATTTTGTAGCATTCGGTTGATGTGAACAATCAATGATGAATAATGGATTGTCTTTGAATTGTGCAATATCCATGAGTGGCTCACTCAGATCTCTGTCATAGTAACTACGCTGGAAGTTTTCATATGCATAGTATGCATGCGAGTACAATTTTCTATCAAAGTCTAGATTCCAACGCTCATATGGATACACTTCAGAATTCAAGTAAACTCGAATGTTATTCATATCAGCACTCAGAAATTTTGTGACATCCACTGCCTCATTTTCGGATGCGTTGGTGTTTTTAAATCCTATTATGATGAATCGGGGCGTTTCCAAAATATTTGTAGTTTTTATCGCCCAAACGTCGGAAGATGTTGCACGTAATGATGGTAATTCATAAAGATCCCACATACGATAAGCTAATTTTACTTTTGCATTCAGCCCACTCTTATTAATTCTATTGAATAATTTGAGTTTTTGTTTGTCCTCAGCCACAACGTGTCTTATCTTCCACTCAATCTTTGAGATTTCCAATGTAGCTTCTATCTCCCCAATGTATGAATTCTTGAATGAGCGGGCTATTATCAAAATGAGTTCTTGTTTAGCATTAAGAATGCATTTTTTATAATCTTCAGCAAAACCCATCAGATATTTAAGTGGGAGTTTTCCGCTGAATACATGACTAGTTTCATCGAGAATACATTGTTTCGTATCGGAAAGACCCCATCCACCAGTGAGAAGTGAATGAGAATGTGTCTGACCAAATGAAATCATATTCTTCATTGTGGAAGTTATACCTGGCTTTCGAACTACCGCAACATGTTCACCACCCATTTCATAACGAATTTCATCGAAGAGAAATGCCAAAGCATTATTGGACATATAACAGACTTTATTTACTTCTTTTGGTGTGAATTTTCCTTCTATGTAAATGAAACTATCGGCAATGTCAAGAATTGCATCTTGGTTATTGATCATGATGCGGATTTCATCAGAGTTCTTGAACAGTGGTGATCCATAGGGTTTGTATGTATGCTCATGAAAACTTATAAGGCTGTGATCAACAACTGGCTCGTTGAAAATATCCAACTTCTCATTGTTAGCCTCCAACACCATTTTTATTCTCGTATTCTAAGCCCAATTGATTTCAGAAAATTTAGATCTCTCGTGGACAATTTACGTCTTTGCTGTTTCGCACTCACTTTAGTAATGATCTTTTCCATAGACGTTACTTTCTTTTTATTATCTGATGCTGGTGGACTTCTTCCACTGCTCTCGCGCACACGTTCATTGTTGTAGCAAAAACCCATAACACTCGCTCTTATAACTTTTTCAGTTCCAGAATAACAACTATGGATTCCTCACTTCCGAAATCGATTAGATTATTTTTTTGATCCAATATGCGCACAGTGATGTTGTCAATGAACTGACGTCCTTCTGGACTAATGGGCATATAAATGATGTTCCGGGGTTCCTTTGTGAGATTATAACCGCGTTCGACGTCTAAATCAAATGAAAATAGAACATGATTCTCTTCATTATTTATATATGATCCGGAAATTATATTACATTCCAAACGAATGAGTCTCACAGGTACAATATTAACAGGAAATGTAGATTGATGTGGTTTATTACTGTTGAGCATCTGTTTCTTGAATCCCAGCATTGGACCTATTGAGTTCTCGTATCGGAAATCCACATTATATTTTGATTGCAATATACATTTGAATATATTATTGTTCGCTTGAAGACTGAACATTTCATCCATTGACATGCTATCGAGTATTTCATTCGGAAATAAGCGAGATGCAAGTTTCTTTTGTAGATAATTATTTATTTCCTCAATCTCATATGCTCCAGATGGTATTTTCATAGTAAAATATCTTGGAACATCATATGAGTCATCTGCGGGGATCTCAAAACCGACTGTATTGTTTTTGTCAGTGATATTGTGAATAGTATTGCATCCATAGAATCCTAATAGCCCCAAGCCATAACGAGCATTCCTGTCCAATTCAATGGGCGGGTAAAAATCCGCTCTAAGGACACTTTTTCCCACAACTTGTAACTCAAACTTGCGTGACATGACTGATGCATTATCTCCGACATCACACCAATTTATTGTGGTATACAACATAAATGATATAATTTGCGTTTCTTTGGAGTCGAAATATTGCAGACGTCCACGACATTGTTATTGGCTCCTATATTACAATCTTCAATGCTGCAATAACAACAATATATTTTTCTCGGTGTGGGTCCATCATTGACGTCGTTTGATGTGCTAGCACCGTCAGAATTATGTTCATAACAAAACTGATATTTTGAAATATCAACATCGTCTTGAAGATGTTTTGGGAGCTTTTCCCAAACATGGGCGATTTCATGAGCCGCACAAGAAATCATCACATCCTTGGGCATATCAGCAAGTTGCCCTTTACTCATTTTGAACAAACTACGCAGCCTTGAATACGCTATCAAAGAATGGCCCATTCTCTTAATTGCCTCTCGATCTTTTTCCGGAGTATATTCCATTTTAAATATCTGTAGATGGTTGTGAGAGAAACTTCAGGCATAAATGCCCACACACAACTGTATTGTATTTTTGTTGGCGTTCATAGTTATATACAATTTTGATGGGTGTTATCGATTTTTTTCGCAAGTAATGAACTAGCTCCGGGGGCGGCGATAAATCTCCAAAACTATCAAAATATGTAACATTTCGTCCATTTTTCTTGTATGCCACCCAATGTGTTCCCCGACCGATACTTCTATCCAAATTCATGATTGCTGTTTCATGGACATGCGGTCCTGATGTAGGTAAGTTGTCTCGCATGAATACTCCCCGAAAGAATGGAATCTTCATCTGTGTGCCATAATAATTAAGTTCAATATCGGTGAGAGGCTTAAGAGGTAGGGCATCAATTAGTTTTTTGAACTTTGCGGTTTCAGATAGATACCGAGTCCTTTGCGATATGGTTTCAGATATATTCCACTACCTCTTTTTCCCAAAGCTATAGCTTCCATCTTTCTATTATGATGTTGAACTTCTTTAAGACCCTCCCTACTTTCCCTCACCGAATTGATTGCTCTTGCGATACCTGCAGCTGCTCCGCTCAAAGTACCCAATGCAGACAATCCAGCGAAAATTGGTATCAATGGCAATATTCCCCCCACTTTTGGTATGGGTATGATACGTGGTGTACGTATCTGTTTTTTTCCACCTGCTGCTTTCAAATACTTACGTGCTGCATGCAATGCTAGCACATTAGCTTTCTTAACGTCTTTTGATATAAATCGGTCACCGCCAGCCTTTCGCAGTACATCTCGCACTTTTCTAACAACACCCGCCCCAAATGCAATCTTTCCGTTATTTTTCGACTCCTGTTTTCTTTTTATTGTTCGCTTTTTCTTTTTTTTTTGAGGTAATGTTCGCATCGCATCCCATTCCGAAACGTCTCTTGGTTTTCATAATATTGGTAATTAGAAGAGCTGCAGCCTTCTCAGCCACTGATGATTTATTCGATTTAAATATTTTCCAAGCTGCGTATTCGAGTTGTTTATCGGCTATATGCCTTGCTGTGAGATTGTCTGGATTTTTTGAATATTGCAAATCGTGTGAAAGACACGCAGAATCCAATGGATTGATTCCTCTCTGATTGGCAGCTAATCTTTTTTCCAATTTAGTGCCAGGTCCGCAAAATTGATAACCGGGTATATGAACTTCAAACGGTAATTTATTTATTAACGAATTCACAATTCCTCGACCCTTTCTACTCGAAACGTAGTTCTTACGTCTGTTCCGTACGACGGTAGACATTTAAATGGGATATATTCCATATATTTATCTTTATTACGAGTTTGGTCGTTCACGATGCGTGTTGTTCAACAGCAGGTAAACTTCAGAGTTGATAATTTAGACGAAAGAATCGCGGGAAGTGGATTGGACGGAAATAAGTCGAATCGACATGGTCCACTATTGCCTTCATCCCTTAGAGCATTATTAATTGGACCATCAAATTGTGGAAAAACAAATGCAATGATTGCCCTTCTAACGCATGCGCACGGATTACGTTTCGAAAATGTGTATCTGTATTCAAAGTCACTGAATCAACCGAAATATGAATATTTACGCAATGTGCTGAAACCAATTAAAGGCTTGGGTTTTTACACTTTCAGTGATAATGAAAGTATAGTAGAACCCGCCCATGCCAAACCAAATTCTGTATTTATATTCGATGATATAATTTGTGAAAATCAGAGCATCGTTCGATCGTACTTTTCCAGAGGGAGACACTCTTCAGTGGACAGTTTTTATCTTGCACAGACGTATTCTCGAGTACCCAAACAATTGATACGTGATAACGCCAACTTCATAATAATGTTCAAGCAGGACGAAACGAATCTACATCATATATTCTCAGATCATGTATCACCTGATGTTACATTCAAAGAGTTTCAGATTATGTGTCTGAAATGTTGGAATAAACAATTTGGTTTTCTTGTTATAGACAAAGATAGAATGGTACACGATGGACGATATCGCATGGGATTCGATACTTTCATATATCCATGACAACTCAAAAAATGATTATTCGTTCGGTGAACTTTAGCGAGATCACATATACATCATTACTTCCTATAATGATGAATACAATGAGAAATGAATGTGCAAGAGCCGAAATCGATATGAAACGACAACTAGTTGAAGCGACAGAAGCTGTACGAAAAAAATTCAACAATATAAAGAGTGGGAATGTGGAAGAAAAATTATGCTCGAGAAACTATATGATCCTATTACAAAACCACTAAATGCCCTTTCTTCTGGAACTAATGCGATGCCGTCTACAACTCCCACAATGACGAGAGTTATATCAACAAGTACGCCTATAAAGAAAAATAATTCCTTCAATTCGAGTGATTCTTCATTTTCTAATATTGCAAATGAAACAATAACAGATATGGATAATGATGAAATGGGGCCGTCCACTCTATTTGAAACACCTTCATCACTATCGAATACTTCAGAGTTGGAAACGAGCAATGTCACCAAATAAAATATAGAAATGGAATTGAAAAAACATTTAGAAAATCTCAAGAATGGCGACAGCGCATATGATTTAAAATATGGTATTCGCATAGATCCTTTAACATATTTGTTGAAAATGGGAAATTTGCAAGTACGTTTCAACAATGGAAATATAACATTTCATGATGGCATTGTACAAAAATATCAAGCTGTCGGTAGCAGGGATCTGTATAATCTAATATTCCTCAAGGAACCTCCGGTAGTTGCAGACTCGAGAATTCATCGTACTTATATTGAGATATTGACTTTGACAAGGGTCATATATAAAAAAAATCAAGTAAAAAATGGTATAAAGTTCAAAAAGTCCCATAAATATCAGAACATCATCAGACCTCTAATGAAAACACTCAAAAACCCTACTAGAACTTTGAATCTGACTGGCAAAGGACTCAATATAACAAAATTAAAGAAAGTGTTCACAACGAAGTCGAAGAACTATGTATATTGGAATAAGCCTAAAGAATTGGTGAGTCGCTTACGATTGTTAATTGGTTCTAAATTAAGCGGGAACACTATGCATCAAAACAAAATTGTATCTTTGTTAGAGGAACTACGCGAAGAAGGAATAATATATTAGATACAATCAGATATTACAGTTCAGAACCATACCATCACCCGAATAGCACACATTGCAAATACCGCTATGGCTAGTGATATCAAGAGACAGGTGGTTGATGAATTACATAAGCCGGCTAGACGCAACTTCCAGAGGAGATCTACAGTACTGAAAGGCGTCGGCGATCTATGGCAAATTGATCTTGCTGATTTTCAGGCGTATTCCAGATTTAACAAAAATTATCGATACGTTCTGGTAGTCATTGACTGTTATTCAAAATTTCTATGGACAAAGGCTGTTCGGAACAAGACTGGATTAGTCATAGCTGGAGCTATGAGAACAATTCTACAACAGGCCAATTACTCCCCAACACATATACAATCCGATTTCGGGAAAGAATTCCATAACTCACACTTTTTTTCGTTGATGGAGCAGTATGGAATAAACCATTACTCTACTTTTAGCGTTATGAAGGCCGCTATATGTGAACGAGTTATACGTACGATTAAATCATGGTTATACAAAGAGTTTTCGATAAATGGGAATTATAAATGGTTAGACATTCTCCCAATTATAACAAAGAGATATAATCATAGAGTGCACCAAACTATTGGAATGAAACCGAAAGATGTGAAGTCTACTACAAAATTGAACATTCCAAAAAGAGAGAAGAAAAAGATTAAAAAAAAAAATCATACCCAAGTATCGCATTAATGACATCGTTCGAATATCTAAATACAAGCACGTTTTTGAGAAGGGATATACAGCAAATTTTACAACGGAATTATTTAGGATTACAAAAATCAATAGTACCTACCCCCCAACTTATATGCTTGAAGATATGGATAAAAATCCAATTAAAGGATGTTTTTATGAAGCAGAGATACAGAAAACTAAAAACCCAGACGTATACCTTATCGAGAAGATATTGAAAAAGAGTGGTAGCAGAGTTCGTGTGAAATGGTTAGGATTCTCCAATAAGCATAATTCCTGGATTGACAAAAATGCAATTGTTTGATAGATCTCATTGAAAAATTATAAAAAAAATCAAAAATATACTTTTTCATTACAACTTTATTGTTTGATTCTTTTACATATATTAAAAAAAAAACATATATTTAAAAACATATACTACTAATCAATCAATATTTATTTGAAAAGCCGCATCTAGCTCCTGACGCCATCTTTCGTAAACAGCAGAGACCGTTTCATGTAACTGTTTGGATTTTTGCAAATCTATTTCTGCCTGTTTCCGAAGATCTTGGTTATTGAGCCTCTCCCTACCAACTTCTGTCATCACCCCCTCTCTTTGCTTTCGCAATTTTACAATTTCGGCTTCCTTCACTGCAATTTGTTCTTCAATTTCATGATCTTTTGTCATTTTTTCATCTAATTGTCGATCAACCTCATCGCATTTTAGGAATGTGCTTTTAGCATTTGTGCTCGCTCGCCTAGTCTCGTTCAGCATTTCCGTATACATCTGTAATGGCAACAGAGATGCTAGTGGAATGCATTCAATTTTATTTGGTGTTTCTTTCACTGAAGATGAGGAACACATACCTTTCTTCGAAACACTACGTCCTTTCTTGTTCTTTGAAGACCTTGGCCCTGTTGAGGTTGATGCAGCAGTGTTGGGAACTTCGATTGTGACACAACGTTTCGGAGCGCGTTTACTTGGCTGCTTATATGAAATATCAGGCATATGCAGAGCCTGTGTCTGAGGTTCTTGCACCTGAGCTTGATCCGGGATAGTGTTGCATTGTGATAGCTCGTTATCAGAAATATGTAGCACCGGCAGTTTTTCCGTCTGCTCCTGCACTATAATAAATTGGGATTGCACGCCCATCTTCAACAAATCATCAGCATCGAAATTCGATAGTTCTTCGACAATTAAATCAGCGGGATTTCTACTGCTCAATAAATTTTCCACATTTTCACTGTTCGGTAATAAACTCATTATAATTATTCTTACGAGTCTTACGAGAATTATTTCAAGTCAAAAACTGTTATAGCTTCTCCAATTTTGAAATATCATATTTATAGACGAACTACCACAACCCCACCACATATGCAACATGGAGTGGGAAATGTATCTCCCACCATTATGACAAAGCATTTAAAGCTGAAAAACCTTATAGAATTCTTCATATCTCATACAATGGCAACAACATCTAGATATAATGCTGATTCAACCTCTAATGATCCTTCGGACACAAATCTGTCTGATACACCGATAGATGTGAACTTACCTTTACAAGTTGACATAATTACATCAACAAGTAATATAGTAATTCACTCGCATTTTATATGGAATCCAACAATCAGAGAATGGTGTCCAGTTACTCAAGAACCTGCACCGGAGGAAATAGATTATGATTCTGACGCTACTGTAGATTTGAATCTATAAAGTATTCATGAGCCGATTAAATCCGCGCAACAAAACCAAAAGGTTCTTTTCAGAACCAACAAAAAAAAATAAAATAATCTGAGTACGCTACTGAATTCTGGAGCCCGTGTTTCAAAATTCATAAGTCAGGCACTGCATATGCCCCGAGAAAATCATTACTGATAATTACTGAGTTGAACTGTTATATATTATTGCTTGAATGAATAATTGAATTTTATCATCTAACATTATTCTTTATGTGAAATGTATGGAAAATGTATTTTTTTTTTGGATTTTTATCTGTATGAAAAATGATTTCTTGAGAAAATAAAGAAAGAATAGTTATTATGATAGCTGATTCATTGGAATTTGTATTCACATGATAAAGAGAATTTTAATTAGATTATTTGAGTTGAACTTTTGGGGATTTTTTTTTTTCAATTAAAAAACCTACAAAAGTCCGATATAGGCCCCAAAACCCCGCCTATACCTGTGTATATCTCCGAAATAATATCATATACTCCATGGAGAACTTTCGTAGATTTTTTAGTTAGGTGAGCTGAAATGAAAAAACTGAAAAACATAAATTTCCTGTAGAGGCTGAAAAACATAAAAATGCTATGAATTTCCATCAAGTTGGTCGATGTTCTAGTGTCCAAATCTTCAGAAACTTTTCCACCCCCAAATAAAGTTGTCTCTTGTATTTTTTTATTTTCTCGAACTCTTCCATTTTTCCCGAATATTTTTTTTCCAACGCCATCCGTTCTTTCTGCATTTCATTCATTTCTTGACATAGTTCCCCCTCAAGTGTGTTCAAGTTCGTAATCATTGCGAGAAATCTATTGTCGAATCCTATATCTGTTCTCATAGCACATGAATCTTCAGAACTCATACTTGAGGGGGCTCTTCGAATTGGAGGAGACCTGATGGGCGAAACGATGTTGTTAGGCTGTGGGATATCTTCATCCATAATTGTAGAAATTTACGAGGATGATGTGGAATTTTTTTCTACTTCCTCCATACCTGTGGAATTCAGCGTGTCAATTATTGTGATTTTTCCATGTGCTTCTTCTGAATCCGGTTCCACATTATTCTGCTCAGACGTGGGGACGGCGGACGAAATATTTTTTTCAATTGTTTTGGTGAGTTCATTACTATTCGTAGAATTCTTCTTGCTCTTAGGCCAGGGAGCGGTGACCATCGGGTTGTATTTTTTCGCCACCATCATTAGTTTTGCACAGTTGCGATTTTTTCTCTTCTTCTGTTTCCGTAACGCTTTGGGACTTTCTTGTTGTTGTTTTCTGCGCCTGTAAGAGGGTAGTCTCTGCGGCCTAGTTCTTTTTTTGTTGAATGGCGTGGTTTGTATAACGGTCGGTAATTTGGCGATTGTTCCTAATTCCCCGGTATTGTTCTCCATAACGCTCGGTAATTCGGCGATTGTTCCTAATTCCCTAGTATTGTTCTCCATCGAAATGTATTTTATAGAACGTTTTAATTCCGTTGATGTTACTTTGCGTCTTGATATATCCATAAAATCACAAAATGAATTATGAAAAAATTTAATTTGAACACAACCAAACTCGAGGAGCTCTGGTTTACAAATGAAATGTGTATGGTCTCCAAACCTTCGGAATATCGAAATGTACCTCAACGTATACCTGTTTTTATTGCGATAGGAGACCCTTTTTTATAGAGTATGATTCAACAAATACATTTTGACGGAAAGAAGTCGGAATATCGAAATCTATCCCAGCGGGATTATTTGATTTTATTGTTAGAAGAGACCCTTCCAAAAGAAATAAATTTTGAGACCCTGTATTTTCGTCACAAAGAATGATTTTTTTTCTCAGAACAATTATAAATGTATGCAGGAAAGGTTTTTTTTATTATTCGTTTTATTTTGTTTTTTATGTTATTTCTTTTGAGTCTGAAAATCTATTCTTGATTTTTCCCAAGAGAGTTTCATCTAAGAACAATTACAAATCTTAATTTAAAATTTTCAAAATCTTATGTTAATAACAGAACAGAGGGGGCCCCAACACACGCCCCCTCCAGTATGCATCTCCATTTTCATATACTATGCATTCCCAAAAGATCTGTTACTACCAATCACAGAATTTCAAATATCATTGACTCATTATCACTCTCGTCATCTGGTATTTCAATTGCTTCTTCTTCTTCATTTTCAGACTCGATTAATTTTTCATCATCCGAATCATCGTTATCGCTAGGCTCATATTCCCACAATTGTTCCGGATTTTGAACGAAGTCAATAAACGATTCGTAAAATTCATCATCGAAACTTCTATCTGTACTAGACGATATTTCATTTACTTGAATTGGTAAGTTAGAAAAAGATGTTTCTGATGGACTACAACGGCCTAATTCACTTGTAGAGTCAGCTTGAGACATTTCAAATGGAATGATAGCAATATACTGATCCTTTCAATTTATATACATTTTGTTAATGAATGAAGATGTCTGGGGACTTTTTAGGAGAGGGATTTGTTGTGGATACAAATTCGAAATAATTTTTTCGACTCTGAAACAAATATTGTTTTATAACATGTTTTAATTAATTATATAAATATGTACAATATGCAAACAACTTAATCTATATATTACACTAAATTTACAGTAAAGTACATGAAAAAAACTAAACATTACACACCCTACATGCCCTCTGACATGTTATTAGGATTAGGGAGTCTGTACACACTGTACAATAATGTCTCCCTATTTGGCCATATAAGCTAGACACATGTGTGTCTATATGCCTATATCTGGCGACCTGGTTACCATATCTTATACTATATAGCCTATAGCAAGGCCCACACAACTTCGCCAATTCACCATCAACTGTCTGTATGGCGGTAAATAATGTAAGGTGACAATAAACACAATCCTCACTTATTGTTTCGTTTATCGTCATATCGGCGAATCTTCTGCTGACTTGCTCGATCTCATCTGAAGCTTCGAATTCTTCTTCAATACCGCTGTCAGATCCGCTATCTGCTTCCTCCTCATCATCAAATTGATTGACATCAACTGCAATGAGTTGGTCGATTATCTCCATTTTGGCTTCCATTATTCTATTATACAACTACTGTACTCTATTACACACAACTACTATTTCAGTTGAAATAAAGATGAATACTGAATTCTATTGAGTCAATGATGTCTTTTTAAATGTTTTTTTCGGGAGGAGGGATGTCATTTCCTACTCCAAGACTAGAACTTCACATGTTTTCCAAAAGTGGGATTAACACCCCTCTACCACAAGACTTGAAAAACTATATATTTGCAGAAAATTCAACAGTGAAATCAGTTCCTACTCAAGACTTCACTCCCATAGAGTCGTGTATATGGACATTGTAGCTATGGTGTTAACAGCAGCATGGGATTCAAAAGCTAAGATTTATGTGTATCCATACAGAATACGGGACACATTGATATGTTATAATTGCCAAGGTGGTTGGGACAGAAGTCATATGATGGCAGGTACCAGTCTATGTTTCGTGTGTGCGAGAAAACAAACAACTTCGGAGATGATTCCTCGTTGCATTAGATGTGATATATTCTCCGAGACCTGCTGGAACTACTGGTGTGCAAGATGTCGCAGCGATGTCATGTTGTGTGATCGAGTAGGATATTTATGGCCTAATGAAGAAATCCATTTCAGGGAATGTTGGTGCCTTTCCCATGAAGAACAAAAGCGGAGATGTGACATGTATCCAGGGCGAAAACCAACGACAAATACAACAATCACTGAATCTTCAGCACCATATTTCAATTTTATTGTATTTATTATTTTCAAAATAAACTTTTATAATATAATTTTTCTTGTTTCCTTTCGCAAAAAAAAAAATATTTAAATTTGGAAATTTCAATCAAATAATTAATATGTATCATCATCAACAAAAAGTTGCCATATCGAAAAAATTACATTTTTATAATTTTTCTTGTTTCCTTTCGAAAAACATATTTAAATTTTGAAATTTCAATTAAATAATTAATATGTACCTATCATCGATAAAAAGTTTCCATATCAAAAATGATATTTCTTTATTTGCCCGGAAGGGTATGATGCCCCATAAAGTCAGGTAGATTACCAGAGCATCATATTATACTTGTGTCTAGGTACAATGACACAACGTCATTCTCTCAGTTGATTCCGTTAGAGAATGAATGCAACAGTGTGAACCACTTTCTTAAATACACTCTCCCAGGCGTTACGTAATACCTACCACCTACCTACCTACCTGCCTGGGAAGGGGCGATTTTCGTTAGGGCGCATCATGCAATGGCCTCGGGTTATTCGATAATTATTCATGTGGTGTGGTGAGAGGAGATTAGGAATTCGTTTATGCATTGGGTTTTGGGTATTATTATAGTAGTTTCGTGAAAATAATAAAAACTTTTATAAATAATTAATATATTTTCAATAAATTCAGCAAGTGCACATTTTCGTTTAATATTATAATAATAATGCTTATTCAGATAAACGAATTTTCTCTTGTTCTAAATCCATAAGTCTATGATCCAATTTTTCATATTTTCTATGAAGTAATACCCTAGCTTCAGATATCTTGTCATTGAATGCTGTTCTAGCTTGACGAGACACATCGCCAACTATCGAATCTATGTGAGCGTTCATAGATACGTTTCTCCTTTCCACTTCACGAGATAATTCTTCCATCGCTAATTGCACTGAAGCATGAACAGCTGATAGAACTATTTTTTTAGTTTCATTAATTGTATCTTCAAGAAACTCTTTTGTAACACAATCAGCTGAATCAACTGGCTGTCCGACATTTTTCAATTGTCTTTGTTCAATATCGTATTGGCCATCTTTGGTTTTCTTGAAACTAACATATACTAGTTGGGGTTGTAGAATTGAACCATTCCCACACTTTCGCTTACGCCCAAATTTATCCAGTACACTGCTCATCATTACAATACGACTACCAAACATGAACTAATTAAAAAATAGCCGAGTTGCATGTTATATTATTATTAGAGAATCGAATATAAATTTATCAATTATTGTTTCCAATTACTCTTCTATTTCGAATGGAATTTACTATAATAATATTAATCAAATAATTCATATTTTTGGAGTGTGTTTACTTTAGAAATAATTGGAGGGGTGGAAAATTGTTGCTGTATTTCTTTTGGTTTCGGGGTATCATCTACCCAACCTACATATGTATTATTATGAGATCGTGAAAGAAAAAACTTTTATAATTAATGAATATATTTTCAATAAATTCAATCCGTATACATTTTTGTGTCAAGTAATACTATCGCTTCAGCTATCTGCTTATGTAGTAATTACATAGTCCAATTAATATATAAAACTTATTCTTAATTTTATTTTATTTCTATTATTCAATTAGGGGTATCAACAATAATTTCCTCTTCACTCTCATCATCATATATTTGGTATTTCTCAATGATGTCATTTGGTAGGAATGGGGTTAGGTTGCATAGAAATCTCTTCAAATCACATTTCAACATCTCTTCGCAGAAATCGGATATCTCCAAGGCCCCTTCCATGAATTTTTCATAGAGTTCATCACCAGCGTTGTACCTCTTCTGCTCTTGTTTACACCTTTCGAGTTCATTTTCGTCATAGCAAATGCTGAGATCATAGTTCATTGCATGAAGGATGTCCCAACTCAAAGCACTCAAATATGACTGAAGTCTTTCGACTGCTGTCTTGAGGTTTGTGGCTTCGGTCCAATTTTCAGCCGAATACAACATCCACATTATCACTCTGAAACACAAGATAAAAAATATTAACATACCTATTCCATGTGTATTAGCTGGAGGATACATACATAAACACGAGATTTCAATTCGGTGATGTCTTAAATTTTGAGTGAATTTTTTGTTTTCAAATCTAATATTTTACATTAAGATTACTTCAATATATCTATAGACTATAGTGAATAAAAATTACTGAACATTTCAATTGAATTTTATTCGATAAAGTCGAATTTTACAAGAGTTCGCGTTCTTGTACCCGCTGAAACTGGTCCACCCTGTCCTATATAGGTAAGAGTATATTTACCACTTGAATGATTAATAGAGTTAACATCATTGTCACTAAATTGATCGGCAATGTATTTTGGTAGCCATGATTTGAAAAATTCATTTTCACTTTCATTATATAATGTTAGCAATATAGATCTGCCAAATCGAGTTGTGCGAACCAACATATTACTTATTGGAAAAGGTTTGGCAATTGGGAGTGTTGATATGACCCTCTGCTCAAACACTTCAATTGGTTTATTGATCACGGCGTTGATTTTTTCCAAATCTACTTGAGACATAGTAAGACACTTGAGAAAATATTGATTAGAAAACAAAAAAAAACACTCACTGACTTATTTTGAAAATCACTAATATCACTTTTTCGAACTTTTTTGTGTGTGAATTAATTAAAACTTGTAGGTTGTGGTTCGTTATAGATGAGAAACTGAAGGGGTGAGATTCTCGATAGTCTTTTATATGTTAATTGGAGAGTGGAGGAAGTCCCCCTCCCACTATATATTATACATGCATTGTACGGAGATGCTTGTTCTCATAACTCGATGGATCTCTGAAATGTTTGGATGTACTCTTTACAAATAATCCATTACAATAAGTTTGTTGAGGAGTAGGTACTCTCTCATTAACTTTGTACATGGCACAGACAATCATGAATCCAATTGCAATGTGTCATTACCGCATATAAACAATCCATTACAATAAGTTTGTTGAGGAGTAGATACTCTCTCATTAACTTTGTACATGGCACAGACAATCATGAATCCAATTGCAATGCGTCATCACCGCATATAAACAATCCATTACAATAAGTTTGTTGAGGAGTAGGTACTCTCTCATTAACTTTATACATATCAGAGACAATCATCAATCCAATTGCAATGTGTCATTACCGCGTATGTAAGTCTCGTTACAGCTACAAGTCAAACGATCATTGTCTCAATGTCTGCCTAATGTAATTGCACCATATGCTCGCACATACCCCCCTTGCAAGTACCCGCAAGTACCCGCAAGCCACTTGTAGGCCAGGGGGGTGCGGGAAGGTGAACGAAGGAGCAGAGTACCGGCTCAAACCTTATACTGAAATCTTGTTACTTATATGAAGGTGACGATCAAAAATAACAAAAAAATTACTTGCAACAAATAACCCATTTTAAATGAAAATGCAATTTTTTTACCAAAAAACAGATTTTGTCAAAATTCATAAAATCAAGGTGGACACTCCTAATAATTAATTAAATCAGGTACAAGCTATTACTAAAATGAACTGAAAGTGAAAAAAATTATTTCTTGAGATGTATGACCTAGGTTATTCTGTGAGCAACAGTTTTAAAGGCTTGTTCAGCGATTTTGTATTCAAACTGAAATCTTGGCGCGGTAGGGTTTTGAAAGTGTTTTTATTTAATTTTATATTGTTCCAAAAGAATGTCTAATTTCGGATTTTTCTTTAGGTTTCCAGCTGATGCCCATTAAAGAGCTATTTGGTTGGAAAGGTTGGGAATGAAAGAGTTCATTGAAACTGTTTCCAAGTATGCTAGAATGGGTTTTACTTATTTCGAAGGAACCGCTTTTGAAATGAAACCCAGTGCAAAGATATTTCTGATAAAAGGTACTCGCCCCCTTTTTTAATGAAGAGGTAAACTAGTCATTGAAGAGAATTATTCTTTTAAGTCTCCAAATATTAATTTAACTTTTTTTAGGGTAAAATTCTGTTAACTAATAGCCATAACCTATCAACAACATTTTTAGAACTTACATAGATTGGCCTCCTGAACAAAAAATCCAAATGAAATTTTTGGCGGTTTCAACTAATTTCGAAGATCTGGGCCTATTTTTGAGTGATGACTGCGTTGTTCAGGACACATTTCTACCGCAGAAAAACACTCAAAATTCTTCCTTCTTTAAACTCACACAATGTACACACCGTAATTGATCTGTTTCACACTCCTTTTATTATTGAAAACGATCCTGGTTCTCTCTAAGGTCTCAATCTGCCTACTCCTTCGAGAGAACTGAGGAATTGAGGGTTGAGGAACTGTATTTATAGTGGACGTGGCTGTAATGGCCGTGTGCAATGTATTGGCGCGAGGTGAACTATGGGCGGGAACTGAGTTGGCGCTAGATGAGCTGTGTGCGGGAACTTGGTTGGCGCTAAGTGAGCTGTGTGTGGGAACTGGGTTGGTGGAAAATGAGTTGATGCGTGCAATGAGAGGCTTCCAGGTATTGGGAAGTCTACGTCCGTCGTCGCGAGTGTTGAGGCAATTGGGGCGCTTCTCTATCTCAAGGGCTTCTCGGGTGATCCTGGTTTGCAGAGTTTTCTCGGTGGAAATTGTATTTGTGTTTTTGAAGTCTATTTTGTGACCTGTGTCTTCTCGATGTTTATAAAGTGCGGAAGTGGAAGATGCCTGACGCACAGCAAGTTCGTGTTCGTAGACTCTGGAAGTTACTCGTCTGTTAGTCTGGCCAATATAACTTCTCGGGCAGTCTGAACATGGTATTTCATATATACCTTGAGAATCGTTTGGTATTGTGTCCTTGGGAGATCTGAGGAATTTGAATATTTGGTTGTTGGCCGTGAATATTGTTTTTATCTCGTGTTTTCTCAAGATAGTACTGATTTTGTCTGTCACACCTTTGATGTATGGTAGGAAAGCTTTGTGTGGCTGAATACTCTCTAGTGGATCATTTGTTTTTGGAGGACGGGTCAGTTGACTTGTCGAATAGCGAATTGTTGTAACCATTTTGAAGTAAGGCTGATTTTAGTTTGTCCAGCTCTTGTGGTCTATTCTGGTTGTCGGTAAGCTGAATTGATCTGTATATCAGGGAGTTCAATACGGAGTTTGTTTGTGCTGGATGGTGATGAGAGTTTGCATGTAGGTATCGGTTGGTGTGGGTCTGTTTCCTGTGTACTGTGTGGGTGAAAGAGTTATTGGATTTCGTGATGAGAACGTCCAGGAAAGCGAGGGAGTTGTTCATTTCGGTCTCCATTGTAAATTTCATGTTGGGATGGATATCGTTTAGGTGATCTAAGAACGTGTTTAAGATTTCGTAACCATGAGGCCATATGACGAAAATGTCGTCAACGTATCTGAACCAGCAAGTAGGCTTGTGGTCAAATGCTTCTACAGCCCTGGTTTCGAAGTCTTCCATGAAAAGGTTTGCAAGGACTGGAGAAAGGGGGGAACCCATGGGAGCACCTTTCACTTGTTTGTAGTAAGTTCCTTGGAAGAGGAAGTACGTGTTGTTCATACAGTGACTGATGAGGTCCAGGATGTCTTTTGGAATTCTGTGTTTCGTTTTAAGGATTTCTAGCGTGTCCGTTAGGGGAATATTTGTGAAGAGGGAGACAACATCGAAGCTCACTAGGATATCTGTGTTCTGGATTCTATAGGATTTGAGAAGGTCTAAGAAGTGGAATGAATTTTTCACGTAGGATGAAGCTTCTTCTGCTCGTGGCTGAAGAGTACTCGCTAGATACTTGGCGAGGTTCTGGGTTGGTGAGGAGGAGGTGAGTGGGGACACCACCAACACCTCACTCTACAAATGTTTTGGCAAATTATCCACCGTAGATATCCATCCAGTCATCTGGGACACAAAAGTTCATAGCATCCAGCATAGCGATACGGTCAGACAGCACCCCCACCCACCCCCTCACCATCATATACTCATATCACTCATTGACCTCACCGATAACCCAAACTTTCCTGACCTCTCGGCCGTAGGCTTTTGTGACTATTATCGAGGTGTTTTTGATATTATTCAATCTTGGTTACGTGAAAATATAACCAATTTGAGTTTGGAAGAAATTATAGAAGGTTTTTGTCAAGCTTCATCTGTAGAAAGTATGTTGGCTAATGCTTTACGTGAATATTTATTTCATTATAAACAAAAAATTGTGTATGATTTATGTAATAAAAATTAAATGGTAATTTGTTGTATTTATTTGAAGATTTGCTTAGATTTCCAATCATTTCTGTTTTTCTTGAGACCACAATACCAACTACACCGGAAATTCGTACTCGTTATCAGTTTCAGAGAGTGCTTTTTCAAGAACTTCATAGGTGGCGCAGCGAGCGATTTACTATTGGTCGCTACTTCATCTGTGAGGAATTGTTAGTTGAATGATGAATTACGATTACAGTCATTTGTGTACAACAAACCAATGATGAGGTTGGTCATAATCGTGCTGGCTGCTTTCTTACCATTACTAGCAGCAAATTCAACTTTTCTACAACACTATTTGGAAACATATGGGTATATTGATAATAGTTCGCTGACAAATTTTTCAACAGCTGTTAGTAATTTCCAAGAACGTTATAATTTACCTGTAGATGGAACTTTGAATAATGAAACAATGGAGCTTATTACGAGACCCAGATGTCAACATGGCGAAACCGATTATACAGTTTCAACAAAATGGAATAAAACTCATCTGCGGTGGTACCTATCTTGCTATCCATTCAACAAAAATTATAATGAATACCTGGCAGTATTGAAAAAGGCTTTTGAAATGTGGCAGAATGCATCCATTTTAACATTAGAGATGGTAACGAAACCTAATTCAGATATCACGATAATATTCCTTAAAAGTTATCATCAATATCGAAGGAATTGTAGGGGTAATTCATATTGTCCTTCGACTTTTGATGGTCCTGGCAAAGTCTTAGGTCATGCTTTCTTTCCAGAAGCACGTAACAACTCTTGTATAGAAATTCATTTTGACGATGAAGAAAAATGGTATACAGGATATAATGAAACGCCTTACGGATATTCGAATTTATTGATGACAGCCGTTCATGAAATTGGGCATTCTTTAGGTTTAGGTCATTGCGATACGAAGGACGCAATCATGTATCCATGGTATCAACAAAGAATGCGCCCCATATATCAAGATGACATTAATGGACTTGAGGTACTATATGGTCGAAAGTACCGATTTGTTGCTATACCTAAGTATATACCGCCAGATACAACTACTACTCAAATTCCTACCACTTCCCTCAAAACTATGCTCCCAATTCATATTACAAGCAAACAACACCTTCATCATTCACCTAAATTCAATAAAAATTTATGTGAAGTTAAAGCTCCACCAGATATAATGTTTTTGGCGTACGCTCCAGGCTTTCCAAGCTATCGATTGTATGTTATTGTGAAGGATATGATATGGAAATTTGATATTAGCGATAAAAAGAAGAAAATTACTGAACCTGAAAAACTACAGAATTATCTACCGAAGGAATTAAGACCCTATGGTGTAGATTACGTTTTCCAAACTGCTAATGGTAATTTATTGGTTGTCAGCAATAATGAAGTATATTCAGGTTTATTTCCGACTTTACAAATCGATAAAGATGTAGAAATCCCCCTTCTACCTCCAAACGCTAAAATAAATGCACTTTTTCAAACACATGAAGGAAAATATTTTATCTTTTATGATAATACTTCCTTCATTGAATTTGATGGAGTGAATATTAATGCAGCGGGAATTATCACTAGGGGCCGTATTGAAGATGCTTTCTCAGACATTCCCAATGACATCACTTCAGCGTTTCGCTATATAGATGGCCATATGTATTTTTTCAAGGGAAATACATACTTCAAGTACAATGAGTTCCAAAGAAGACTTATTGAAGTAGGAGACTTCAATTGGAACATGTTTGATATTGCATGCCCCAACAATAAGCTTTTGGATGATCTTAGAAATTTATTGATGAAACTGACATCTTTTTATGAATAATTTGATAAAATATGCCGACGCTGTAACACCCTTACTATAGAATAACACAAAATATGCTGAATAAATTATGAAAATATGTCTCACTTATATTATAACATACCTGAATTTGATTTCCAATGTTATAATTCACTATTAAAGAACGTGAGTAGGGAGTCTGCAACATTCCGTTGTAATTGTTAATTAATGTGTATGCATACATGACATCGGGATTTGCAAGCAAGACTAAACATCCTCAAAAGCACACCCAACGGTCAGCTAAGTGAAATTATTACCCAAAATTTCCATATTTTTTCGCATCCATAATCCATGAATTTTTGCAATGCTTTCTCATATACCGTAACATTTTTGAAACATATTTGATATGTTAACATGACACCTACAGTTCAGACTTTTTTCTTGAAATTTTTTGCATCCATAACACATATTTGTTATAATGTTTCCTCATAGACTGTACAATTCAAATATTTCCCATTTATGAACTTAACACTATTGTACGTTGAAACGCTAACGCCCTGTTACTCTCCAATTACTATGTTTTTCATTTGCAGTATTTACTCATCGCACGTTAAAATGAGAGGACTACGTCTTTTTCAACTGTTGATGAAATGTATGGAATCGTATGTTCAAACTTCAGACCTCCGTTGAATTGACATGTTTATTTTTTCGCAAATGATGTATTTTGAGATACCTAGTATAAGTTTCTCATTGGAATCGCACGTGGAAACGTTAGACCCCGTTAAAATGACACGTTTTTTCCTCAAACGATATATTTTGAGGTACCCATTATACGTTTATCATTGAGATCGCATGTTGAAGTGCTAGGCTCCCGTCGAACCGGCATGTTTTTTTTTCTTATACGCTGAATTTTGGAACACCCCTTAGCCCATTGAGATCACACGTTAAAATGCTGTGACCCCGTTGAACCGCCACGTTTTTTTTTTTTGTTAAAGACGTATTTAGAAACACTCTAAAGATATATATATATATATATATATATATATATATATATATATATTTGTTATGTTTACCCACATGATTTTTTTCTTGATGTTTTTTCTCTAAACTGACAACCGTCGTTTTTTCAATCATTATTATTATCATTATATCACTTTCATGCTCTGAATATTTTATCTATTTATTATATTGCGTGCTGGCACTTTGACTTGGAAAACTTTCCTGTATTTCTTATTTTTGTTGCATCGCTAGCACCTAATTTTTATAAATTTTCCTCATAGACTGAATCATTTAAAACATTTTTCAATAATAAACTTGCTGTCAAATTTCAATACTAACAAAAATATGCTTTTTAATTAAAACTTTAAATTTTTTATTGGACATTTTTCTCTTTCATAACCCATGATTTCCCACAATACTTTCTCATATTCCGTAACATTTGAAAAATATTTCATATATATTTTCTCGACGCATATTTTAAATACTCACGATTTCTTATTTGGATTTGGAAATTTTCCTGCATTTTTGATTTGCATCCATAACACATGATTCTCATACACTTTATAGTTTGAAACATATTTCATATAATAACTTGACACCTCTTTTGAATACTAAAGAATATATGAATTTTTACTTGTCCTTTGAAGTTCATCCCGAGTGTTGGCGTGAGAATCACAATTTTCGTCACGATGCAATGCTGTAATAAAACTCACTTATCTCAAAATCCTCTGAACTTCCAATTATAGAATGAATTTTATTGAGCCACAAAACTACACACAACACCAATGTTTCTTGGTACCTCGGCATCGACGATACTTTGGATAAACTTATTTTGGATCCCACAATCAACAGGACGTGCGATAAGACGTTGGTTGCAATAGGAAATACGCCTCACATATCTGAAAATGTTATTTCAAGTCTGTGGTATGCCCCAAAGATCCATTACATAGGCATTTTTTTCTTTATAGCTTTAATGAAAATTAAACACGTTAACTCAAACTTCTTTTGGTGTTCGTTTGATAAAAATAGTTGTTGCCGGGTATTTGAAACGTGAAAAGTAAACCTTAGCATAAAATGAAAAACTCAATCATTACCACAATAGAATTATTTAAATACACTTATTGACATTATTTATAATGGTAGAATTAGAGAAATTGAAAGAATGTACAGAAAAAGACTATCTGTACACGGCTGGAGACATAAATAGCTGTCATTATATTGTGACAACTTATCATTAATACATGACTTTTCAAAATCAACCAAATCTCATAAACATTTATGGAGTGTTCTCAAAGGCGTAGCCTGTGCAAGTAGAGAACGGTGATTATTATTATTTGCCGTGGCGCTCTGGGGTGACTCACTAATTTTTAGTGGCGTATTCGCTTACAGTTTCAAGCTGAAACGCTGCAGTTTTACGCATGGATATCGCACGTTCAAAATGACGGCCTACCCCATCATGACATCCAATGAGCAGCCGCCATGTTTTTTCTCTTAAATGATGCGTTTTGAGACACCCTGTTGTTTTATCTCTCAAATGATGTGTTGGTACACCCGATATAGCATTTAACAAGCAGCCGTCATGTTTTTTCCTCTTAAATTATGCCTTTTAAGACACTGTTGTTTTTTCTCTTAAATGATACATCTCTAACCTCAAAGGTTAATTTTACAACCGGCAACGCCCTATCCTCAAACCCAATGTTTAATTTTTGTAACAAGCTTTTAAACAAATAATCCATCTTCTCTTAGCCTCTACAATTATTTCCAGTAAAACTTTCATCAATATACATGCTACACTATAACAACCGTCTATTTTCTATTACCGGTGATATTTTTTCGAAACATTCGGTATGTTTTTTTCTTTGATAATTACACTTGAAACGCTCTGTAAATATTTTCCAGCCATAGTTGGGGTGACTTCACTGCGGCGGCGATTCTCTGTAAAAATGTGATCAAAATGGACGTTTTTCTCGTTCCAAAAAACAACTGAAAATTGAAACGTTTAAACACGCAAAAATGCAGCCACAGTAAACGTTTTCGCGGTCTAAAAAACAGCTAAAATTTGAAACGCTAAAACATCCAAGAATGCGACTAAAATAGACGTTTTATAAGGTTAGTTTAGTAGTTCGTTCTGCATCGATCAAACTGACTTTCTGACTGTCTGTCAATTTGTTTGTCTCCTATTAGTATAGTCTACAAGTGCCATTTAGACCAACTTTTTTCAGCAGTCTCCGAAAATTATGATTGAGGTGTCATTCGATTCGGAATGACATCCAGATGATTTTTGAAAAAAATGAAGTTCCGCATGAAAAAATTGTAAAAGTTATTAACAATTAACTAAAAAAAAAAGATGGCTTTAGTATTTTGTAAATATCTCAAACACTAATTAAAATTTTTTAAATCTAAAAAAAGATTCAAAAAGAGGAGGAAATTTCCTAAAAAAAAGCTCAATTCCCGGAATTGTAGCATCAATATTTATAATTTTCCCAGAGGGATGAAAATACGGCCGAAAACGGGTACTCTGGCTCGGGCAAGCCACATCCACTTTGGACACTTTAACAATAAAAATTATTTTAAAATACTAAATATGAAAATAAAAAATTGGAAAAATTCAGGCACTAACTGAATAGATTAATGAACAATAATCCGCTTGAAAAAAATTTTTATCACAATTTTTCAATTACTTAATCAATAGTTAATTAATAATTTTTTTCTGCTTGAACATGAACATTGCAGGTGTGATAATTGTTAAACTATAAATTTAAGATTTTTTTCCTCTTTTGGAGCAATTCTTGAAAGGCTTCAGAATAGAACCCCGTTGGAAAAATTAAAAAGTTTTTATTTTTCAGTTTTTTATTAACAATTTTCGTTGTTGCAAATTTAAATACTTAAATTAATCATTGAAAAAAATTTTTTTTTTAAATATTATCAATAATCCGTTTTTATGTTATCAGGAACTACATAGAAATAATTTTTTTTAATTTTTATCTCTAATTGTTTAAAAAATTGTTATAAACAAATGCGTTGTTTATAAGATAATTGAAAAATTTTTTATGGAATTTCAATCTTTGATACAAATAATGATTTTTAAAAGAAAAATTGTTCCTTAAAAAAATTTTTTTATTGCTTGAAAACGCATTTGTTAATTAACAATTATTTTCTCCCGCTTCTATTAATATTAAGGAACCATTTTTTTTTAAAATCATTATTTGTCTTTCTTTCTGATATAAAAAAAAAAAAATCCATTTTATTTAATTTTTCATTGTTTATGCAATAAACAATTTGTTATAAACAAATAAATTTTTACCTTATATTTTTTTTTCTATTCTTATTTCTGTCACAAAAACAGACATGACATTTAGAGAGTTAGAGAGAACTTATATTTAAAAATTAAATAAAAAATGATAAAAAAAATTTTAAAAAAGAAAAAAATCATGTCTGTTTTTGTGACAGAAATTAGAATAGAAAAAAAAATATAAGGTAAAAATTTATTTGTTTATAACAAATTGTTTATTGCATAAACAATGAAAAATTAAATAAAATGGATTTTTTTTTTATATCAGAAAGAAAGACAAATAATGATAAAAAAAAAATGGTTCCTTAATATTAATTAGAAGCGGGAGAAAATAATTGTTAATTAACAAATGCGTTTTCAAGCAATAAAAAAATTTTTTTAAGGAACAATTTTTCTTTTAAAAATCATTATTTGTATCAAAGATTGAAATTCCATAAAAAAATTGTCAATTATCTTATAAACAACGCATTTGTTTATAACAATTTTTTAAACAATTTGAGAGAAAAATTTAGAAAAATTATTTCTATGTAGTTCCTGATAACATAAAAACGGATTATTGATAATATTTAAATAAAATTTTTTTTTTCAATGATTAATTTAAGTATTTAATTTTGCAACAACGAAAATTGTTAATAAAAAACTGAAAAATAAAAACTTTTTAATTTTTCCAACGGGGTTCTATTCTGAAGCCTTTCAAGAATTGCTTCAAAAGAGGAAAAAAATCTTAAATTTATAGTTTAACAATTATCACACTTGCAATGTTCATGTTCAAGCAGAAAAAAATTATTAATTAACTATTGATTAACTAATTGAAAAATTGTGATAAAAATTTTTTTCAAGCGGATTATTGTTCATTAATCTATTCAGTTAGTGCCTGAATTTTTCCAATTTTATATTTTCATATTTAGTATTTTAAAATAATTTTTATTGTTAAAGTGTCCAAAGTGGG
Source organism: Chrysolina americana (assembly GCA_958502065.1). NCBI lineage: Eukaryota > Metazoa > Arthropoda > Insecta > Coleoptera > Chrysomelidae > Chrysolina > Chrysolina americana. The sequence continues at coordinate 39,307,973 of OY293414.1, read as the reverse complement.
TGTGGCTTGCCCGAGCCAGAGTACCCGTTTTCGGCCGTATTTTCATCCCTCTGGGAAAATTATAAATATTGATGCTACAATTCCGGGAATAGAGTTTTTTTTTAGGAAATTTCCTCCTCTTTTTGAATCTTTTTTTAGATTTAAAAAATTTTAATTAGTTTTTGAGATACTTACAAAATACTAAAGCCATCTTTTTTTTTTTAGTTAATTGTTAATAACTTTTACAATTTTTTCATGCGGAACTTCATTTTTTTCAAAAATCATCTGGATGTCATTCCGAATCGAATGACACCTCAATCATAATTTTCGGAGACTGCTGAAAAAAGTTGGTCTAAATGGCACTTGTAGACTAGACTATATCTCCTATCACCGAAAAAGGAACAGAATCAAACTGACACATACTGGGTATCGCACGTTAAAAATGACGGACCCCATCAGTGACTGATTTCTTCTCTTCATATTTTTTTTTTCAAATCGTGTTTCAAATAATATTAGTCGTTTGTATGAGGACATAAAGTCGCACCAAAGTGCGACTTCAAAATGTGTGCAATCTAACTCAAACTTCATTAATGTTGCTAGGATTTCTGAGTTGATTACCGCTTCCAAGATGCCCAAAGCCCAAGAGGTTCATCAATGGATCCATTCAAAAATAAAGTTACCTAACCGTCTCCCCCACCCACCTGATACTGAATACCAAAAAAGAAATAGAGTCAAACTGACACGAAACAAAACGTACTGAAGCGGCGATTCTCTTCAAAAATGTTATCAAAATAGACGTTTTTCGCGTTCCAAAAAACAACTGAAAATTGAAACGCTTAAACACGCAAAAATGCAGCCACAATAAACGTTTTCGCGTTCTAAAATTAAACAGAAAAAAATGTCTGATTACATGCATTTCATATGGAGATTTGACACTTCAAAATTGCTGAAGATACACGTTTTCGCGTTCGAAAAAACAACTGAAATTTGAGTACGCTCGAACACGTAAAAATGTGACCACAATAACCGTCTTTTGCGTTCGAAAAAACAGCTGAAACTTGAAACGGTAAAACATGCAAAAATGCGACTAAAATAGACGTTTTATAAGGTCAGTTTATTTCTTCTCTTCATATTTTTTTTTGATAATATACTTCAATATGTCCTACAATAGCTCAATGATGTGTTTTTTCTTTAACCTCTATGTTTCTGCTCTGAGGGGCTTAGGTTCTTAGGTATATAGGTTTTTTCTTTAACCTCCATGTTTCTCCTCTTAAATGATATGTTGGTACACCTGGTATACAAAATTTGACAAGCAGTCGTCATGTTTTTTTCTCTTAAATAATATATAAGACATCCTATATATATATTTTTGCTGAATATTTTGCTACCCTCCATTGCCCCAATGACCCATTTCCCACATGATATTTGACACACACACGCAAGTCACGTTAAATGAACGTGACTTTCATTTCTCTTAAATTATACATTTTGAAACACCTTGTATACTTTCCTCATTGGAATCACACCTTCAAACGTTACACCCTCGTTACCTCGCAATTTTCCACATTTATTCCAAACATCATTATTATTATTAGACTACAATCATATTTTTTTTTTAATATTCAAACAGCGTGCTCTGGTAGCTGGAGAAATACCAGGTGGCTACGGAAGTATTGCCTACGGAATATCTCAGTTATTGTATGAAGTAGGTTTGTGAAATTTGGAGCGTCGATATAATGACATAAGAGCTAGAATTTGAGCATATTGACATGTCGAAGTTAACTTCCGGTCTGACCGGAAGTAACATCAACTTTCTTATTTTAAATGGAAACCCTATTTTTTTTCTTTTCGCTTTATTCAGCATTCAATTCCCTTTCTAATGACATATCACAAAATGGTATCTAACCAGAAACTAGATCAGAAAAAAATTATTATTAAAATTCACCGAGTAGGCCGTGGAAGCAAAATGAAAGCAAAAAATTGAAAAGTTGGCTATGGAAACCATACGTCACTTGATAACAGTTGCTACTACTGTGATATTTTATTTTCATTCGTCGGCGTTATAAAAAGCCGCCAAAAAAAATATTGGAAAAATTGGGAAAAAAACAATACTCTGTAGGTCCATAACTTAAATAGGAACATACAACTTTTTCTTGCCTGTACTATTCAGCATAACCATTCCTTTCTAATGATATAATAGAAAGTAATTTTTTGAAATGAAATACCAAAAAATCCAATTATAATTATTCAAATAACAAAAAAACAGACTTATCGAAAAAAAAAAAAATTCAAATTGATAGGATTAAAGATAAAATAAATTCAAAACAAATGTTCGAAATGCATTCCCTCAGCGTCAATACATTTATTGACTCTGGTGATATTTTCATGCAAAACGTTTCTCAACATTTGGGGCGTGATATCTTGGAAAGCTCTACGAATTTTTACTTCTAGCTCATGTAGAGTTGTAGGCTGTGTGGAATACACCCTATTTTTAAGATGCACCCATAGAAAAAAGTCGCACGGAGTAAGATCAGGTAACCTTGGTGGCCACCTGACTGGACCATGGGTTGTTATAAGTCTCTCTTGAAAGCGATTTTGAAGATAATTTCTCGCTATTCTTGAATTATGCGGAGGGGCGCCATCTTGCTGGAAGTACATTCTCTCAGTTATTTCCGCTGGTAGGTTGTTAATGAATTCCGAAATTTAATCCTATCAATTTGAATTTTTTTTTCGATAAATCTGTTTTTTTGTTATTTGAATAATAATAATTGGATTTTTTGGTATTTCATTTCAAAAAATTACTTTCTATTATATCATTAGAAAGGAATGTTTATGCTGAATAGTACAGGCAAGAAAAAGTTGTATGTTCCTATTTAAGTTATGGACCTACAGAGTATTGTTTTTTTCCCAATTTTTCCAATTTTTTTTTGGCGGCTTTTTATAACGCCGACGAATGAAAATAAAATATCATAGTAGTAGCAACTGTTATCAAGTGACGTATGGTTTTCATAGCCAACTTTTCAATTTTTGGCTTTCATTTTGCTTCCACGGCCTACTCGGTGAATTTCAATAATAATTTTTTTCTGATCTAGTTTCTGGTTAGATACCAACTTGTGATATGTCATTAGAAAGGGAATTGAATGCTGAATAAAGCGAAAAGAAAAAAAATAGGGTTTCCATTTAAAATAAGAAAGTTGATGTTACTTCCGGTCAGACCGGAAGTTAACTTCGACATGTCAATATGCTCAAATTCTAGCTCTTATGTCATTATATCGACGCTCCAACCTACACACAAACCTACTTCATATAATAACTGAGATATTCCGTAGGCATAACTTCCGTAGCCACCCGGTATATATTCCACATTTGTACATCCACTAGTACGAAGTCTCCGTGGAGACAAGGCTAGCGTCAAAAAGGACGATGGTTCAAACCTCTGCTGCTGAAAAATCTTTTTTCTTTTTAAATTCAATTCAAAATATGTGTGCGCCGCGCACTATTGGCAAAATGTTATCAATCAACTGGATCTCTCTCGACTACGTCACACGGTGAACGCGAAGCAGCGACGGCCGACTCCCTAGCGTTTGGCATGCTTGACTGTACTGCGCATGCGGTCCCAATCCCAATAGGAGATCTACTTAGTAGTCGGGAACTGAAAATGATCAAATTAGTTTTACACAATTAATAAATTAAATGGAAGTACTAATGTTATTTAGGCATAATTTCAACTTATATTTAGAAGATGTAAATGAATCAGCATATAGAAGAAAAAAATCAGAAAGTTCTCAAGGAAAATATGTTAATAGAATTGAACAATTGTTTCAATTCAATGGCTAAATTTTGCAATACGGGTTCACACCCACCGAAAATTGGAGAAAAAATATTTGTCTGTTTTTTGTGCACAAAAAATTATATCTAGTAATAATAATGATGCTTTTGCTATCAGCTTGTCCAGCTTATGCGGTTTCAGCCTATATCTACAGGTACAACACGGCGCTACAAGTGTTGTACTACCATCTATGATAATTGTACGGTATATGTTGCCTACACTCTAGGGGATATTGAGTCAATTGTGAAGAATTAGAAGTGTCAAATATATTGGAACTACTCATTTCCCATTTCCAGGCAAATATAAGCCGACCATCAGAGTAAGAAGATTTCGTCATCGAGTTTTCCGCTACTGATGAAACAAAAATCATCCAAATGCAGGAGGATAAGCGGACTAAATATCTAGATTCCCTCTGAACCTGAAAATTATATCGCCTTTCCGTAAAATGGCAGAATTATTAGCCGGGCGAATGCAGAAGGCCGTCATACCTAGTTCACTCCGCCAGCTCAGGCACATGATTCTCGGACCCAATACTCACTCAACCCACGGCTTGGGTAGTGGTTATAGTGCAAATAATACAGCGCACCCTCCAGTAGTATCGAAGCTCCGGAGACAGGGCATGACTGAGAAATTCCTAACGGAAAATAATTATAATGATTACTTAATTGATATATTGTCAAACTAGACAAATAATAACAGACGATTGAGTAGTCATTGTGATCAATATACAGTGTGTCCATAAAGTAAACCCTCCTTGTTAACTTTTGATCGGGTTGTAATTATCGGCTACTTTTTGACAACAAAATGATATTTATCATCCAAAAGGGCGACCCGATGCCATGGGGGGCCGAAACGTCTTTCAATTCTCCATGCAATAGCATAATTTCAAACAAAAATAATGATCTAAAACAATAAAATGGCGGTGCATAATGTTAGAACTATCATAAAGTAATCCCACTCCTGTTAACTTTTGATCCGATTGGATTTTTTCTCTCAATTTTTTTTGGTAAAATGCAGTTCGTTTTGACAACAAAAAAGTAAATTTTTTCAAAATAACGTCAGTCCGCTATTTTGTATTTTTTTTTATGGATATGAGGGTCGAGTGATACATCGTTTGAATTGTATTTCAATTCTCAACACGACAACATTTTTCGATATATGGAATGGTAGGAGGGGGTCCTATTGAATGGCCAGCTCGCTCGCCTAATTTGACGCCCTTAGATTTTTTTCCGGTAGGGATATCTCAAATCTTAAGTGTACAGAACTGCCCCAGGAACGATAAATGGATTGATGGAACGCATAAGAGACGTATGCAGGAATCGTACACCACAAATGTTTGGAAATGTAAGAAGCGAATTTCAGAATCATTTCTTCATGCGCCAAGTCAATGGCAAACATTTCGAACATTTGATTTGATTTTTTTTCTCAATTGCTCAGATATTTATGTAAAATAAACATGTTTTTTTTCTTTTGATTTCCTTGAATTTTCTAAAATTCAATAAAACAATCACCTGTTTTGTCACTTAAATTTTATTCGAAGATGGCACTCTTTTTCAAATTTTAGGAAAAAACTTTCATTCAATGATACCAAAAAAGATTTGATGATTTTACTAGGGCTCATAATAGCCATCGAAAAGATCCTCATATAGCAGAGCTCTATCATTATGTAGCGCCATTTTGTTCTGGATGAATATTTACGTTTGAAAATTTGTGGACGTATAGAGAATTGTAAGACGTTTCAAATGAGGTGTCACTCGACCCTCCATACTATTTTAATGGCGTCGGGCTGCCATTTTGGAAGATAGACAATATTTTTTGTCGGAAAGTAGCTTATGACCTACCATGGACTGACTGTATAACGAAATATGTATGCATAATGCATCTGAGATAAAAATTATTTACTATTTTCTATCCGGTACCAGTCTGCACTTTCCAAAGCGTAAGTAGAAACGTAGCCCCTTCTTGTTATAGAAAGTAATTGACTGATTATAGGCGAGAAAATCTCGACTTCTACCCCTATTCTGCAAACTATTTTGAATGAGTGGAAGTGGTTTAAACACGGATAATGGTAATTTTCAAGGAATACTTTTATTATCATTTTCCCTAAAATCACAGAATAGTCGTGAACCCGTGCCGGTCGGTTAACTAGTGCATTTACCCCAATGGCAGGCATGGACGATATCGCTCCCGCCAGAGAGCGCTAGTGTGAGTGGACGTCATGAGTGACAGTAATAACAAGTAATAATATACAATAACACTTTAATTAGTTGCTGTTATGGAGAAATACGGCCCTATAAGTGTGAAAAGCCTCATTTATGAATTGAAAAAGGGAAAAGCAAAAACGTCCAGGCGTAAAGAACAGTTGATACGAAAATGAGTGGATGGAATCAGTGCATAAACGTCAATTTGTAGGTTAACTTGTCTTTATTTGGTGAAATTTATTTACTGGCTATAAATCTTATTCTTTCAGATTATTCGATTATGATAGGAATAAACTTTTCATGTCCGTTATGCACTTATCAACTACTCCAATCTGACCTCCACTAACAATTGCGTTAAACTTGCCAGAATACATGCCATTGAGGTGACTTATCAATTTTGATATAATAATTAATATTCAACATGGTTGAAAATGACTTTGAAACAATTCCTGTATCGTAAATACATGTGATACGTATTAATTTTTTATTTTTTTTTTCGAAAATTCCCTCATTTCTTTCGAGACAAGCTTCCGCTCTTAGTAGAGCTTGTTGATATGTCTGAAATAGTATATTGTTTTACGAGTGACGAAAGTAATATTCTTTGGAGCGAGATAACAGTTAACCAGCCTAGGCTGCTAATGTTCACGAGCTTAACACTATACTTCTTCTACAACCTCGATTATATCATTATAATATACTAAAAAAGAACAACAGACAAATATTTTATTTTAAATTAAAAATAACAGAATTTATTTGAACATTATTTATAATTCAATTATTGGTTAGTAGTTACATTCGAACAATTATTCAAAAGCATAGTAGCATGGTGCATGGCATCACACGTTGATAGATAAAGGCTACGTCTTCCCTAACTCGCACAATTCTCTGACTTCTGAGGGTTGCTCGTAAGGGTGCAGCAGGTTGACGAATATAAAAATAAAAAAAATGTATTCGTTGATTAATACACAGAAGTAAATTCAGTCGCCGCTATATTTGCATCAAAATCCCTACCTTGAATTTTGCGTTTGGCCTATCAAAATGAATCCGAGGTTGAACGCCGTACGTGAGACCAAGTGATATCGGATAACTGTCAGCCGACCCCTCTTACCCCACCGCATGCCAGAAAAACATTTAAGTCTTAACCCAATACATCAAAGGCGCCGACTGGGAACCTACTCTGTTTACTTATCTACGGTGGTATTACAATTAAGAATTTTGTATTTTGAGGTAGAGGATGTCTCATCTGTTATGGTGTTAACTGACGTCACTCCAGATGAAGATGGTCCGTAGACGGAAATTTTGATTTGTACTAAATGTGATTGATCATCATATACTCCCTCAGCGTTACTAGATTTCTTGCCTCCATGCTTTTTCAATTGGAGAGTTTAGCATTAGGTCATGACCCCTATCGGGAAATATTCAAAACTTTGTATCAAGGCTTGTTTGTTTTGATATATTGTCTTGGTTATGTGCAAGTATTAGGCAATCCAACGACCTGTCAAATAAATTCAATATGGCGCCTGGTTGGCAGACAATTGAGTAATACGTTTATTTACTTGTTGAATTTTGTTAATTGTGGAAGTTTTTTTGAAGTATTTTGGAATAACTACCTTTAGTTTTTATCAAATTTCTAGAAAATAGTGAGACCTAAGTTTGGGTTTGAAAGAAAAATGCCAGTAACGTGTATTGTGCCGTGCAGATCGGGACAATTTGCTTAGTTTTTTTCGCATTCCCACATTGAAAAACTCAGTGCATTACCACATACAGTGAGGACCAAAAGTCCGTCCCCCCCCCCGTAACTTCTTCATTTTCCATATCACAAAAAAATGTTAAATACATAAGTTGTAGGGTTTCATTCGATCTCTTTAATGGTTTAAGTTTCATTCATACAGAGTGTCTCAAAAAAGCACGGTGACTTAGAAGTTAATTTTTTTAAATGGGACACCCTGTATTTCATTGCATTATTACATTCTACGTTGAATTCTGAACAAGTTTGATGAATGGTTTTCTATCAAAAAAGTTAATAGTTTTGGACTTATGAACACTTGTAAATAATTATTTCGACTACTTTTGCGCCAGTTCAATGAGAAAATCGTAACAAATCGATCACAATGTATTACACTTTCCTATCCTAACTTTTTGAAAGCTATCCAATGTTGCAAACTGCTGATGGCACCATGTGTAACTTACCTCGTCGTACCATTTTACAATTGTTAGAGTTGTTGAATCTCACGAAAAACTAGTACAAATGAAGTTGAAACATTTTATTAACAAATAAGGTAGTCCATGAATACAGATCAAGAATCATTAAAAACTGAAGAGATATTTTGAATTATAACTAAAAACGGTGAGTTTTTATCTATTTCAAAAGATGTTCGACATGTCCACCATGCATTTCTTGACACATAAATAGTCGGGTTGTAAACTCTTCCCTAACATTAATCAAGGTTTGAGGTGTTATTTCTGAACACACTTCAATAATTCGACGGCGCAGTTCATCTAACGACCCACAAACTGTCTTAAAAACTACGGATTTCACATAGCCCCAGAGAAAGGAATCAAGCGGTGAGAGGTCCGGTGAGCGAGCTGGCCACTCTGTTGTACCTCGACGTCCAATCTACCTACCTGGATACCTTTCATCTAAGTAATTTCTCACCTCTCGAAAATAGTGTGGTGGCGCTCCATCTTGCTGAAATGTTACATCCAAGTAAAATTCATGTGGGTTTTGCGCAACGATCTCATCGATACTGGGACTTATTGTGTCTTGCAGCATTTGGAGGTATCTGGGACCAGTTAAATTTTCTTCCAAGAATATGGGACCTACAATGTGGTTACCTAAAATACCAGCCCAAACATTAATTTTCTGGGGAAATTGAGTATGCCCCTCGCGGAATTCATGGGGATTCTCATCACTCCAATATCTACAATTCTGGGTATTCACATTTCCATTTAGGTAAAAAGTGCTTTCAAATAAAGTCGATTTGCAACAATTCTTTCTGCCATGGTCTCGCAAAATTCAAGTCGCCGGTCTGGATCATCTTCAACCAATTGGTGCAAAATTTTGTAAGGATGGAATTTATTTTGTCTTAAAACCCTCTTTACTGATGTTTTAGAAACATCACATGTCTCAGCTACTTGCTTAGTTGATTGTTGTGGCTTATTTACCATTTCGGCTAGTACTTGAATTTCAACATCTTCCGTAATTATTTTCGGCCTCCCAGATTTCGGAGCATCTTTCACGGTGCCAGTTTGGTTAAATTTTGCCACCAATTTCTGCAGATATTTTCGACACATCGGACGTTCTGGAAACCGTTCATTGAAAATGCGAATAGCAGCGTGGTAATTTCGGTTAGCTTCACCAAATATGATAACGGCTTCAACTTTGTCTGCTACTGAACGAGCCATATTAATCAACAAGAGAAATTGAAAACCGTTTGAAACAAAGTTTTGAAAACCTACAAAATGTCAATGACATTTGGCAAAAACAGATAACAGTTTTTTTTCGTTGTCATGGATAAAATAAACGCGCCTAGCGTGCATAGCCTACCTCATTAATTTATTCGTGAACTGGTGCAAAAGTAGTCGAAATAATTATTTACAAGTGTTCATAAGTCCAAAACTATTAACTTTTTTGATAGAAAACCATTTATCAAACTTGTTCAGAATTCAACGTAGAATGTAATAATGCAATGAAATACAGGGTGTCCTATTTAAAAAAAATTAACTTCTAAGTCACCGTGCTTTTTTGAGACACTCTGTATGAATGAAACTTAAACCATTAAAGAGATCGAATGAAACCCTACAACTTATGTATTTAACATTTTTTTTGTAATATGTAGAATAAAGAAGTTACAGGGGGGGGCGACGGACTTTTGGTCGTCACTGTATAAACGATTTATCGAAGAAAAGGAGGGATATGTGGTTGGCAGCCATCAAGAGGAAAGATCTAACTGAATCAATTATAAGAAACCAAAGGATATGTAGCAAACATTTCATAACAGGTGAAGTGAAGTGAAGTTTATGTACAATTTCTAATAGGTAAGTACCTATATAACTTTTACAAGGAAAAGTATATACCTACTGTTGTATGAAGTAGTAAATGTAATAATGATTTTTTTTGGGAGTAGTGGTATACATTAGCTTCGAATCAAAGCTATTGCTTCGCAGTTATTCTAAATGAATAAGTTGTCCAAACATTTGAGTATCATTCACATAGGTGGTAATGCAGTGCTGTGCCTGTGCATTGCTGTTGTATGAGAGTTTGTCTTATTGAATTGGAGCATTCGCAATGGAGTGCAAAGCTCAGACGCATTGCAGTGCGGAGCCATGTCGTGCAGAGAGTTTACAAACTCCAAACTTAGGAATTTGAGTAATTTTTGACAAATGATTTTTGATGATGTTCCTTTCACTTTTGAGTTTACCTTTCATTGAAATTTGGTGATTATGGAAAATTTCGATGATTTGTTGGCCAAATTGGTGGCGGTATCCTTCATTCGACGGTTGACTGTCATTGCACTGCATTACAAACTGACACTTATGTGAATGCTAGTTCAGCACAAGTTTGCACCACAGTACACGGCAACGGCACCACAATACAACAGCACTATGTTACCTCCTATCTGAATGAGGCTTTATTTGATTGACTACATAGTCCGCTAATCCCAAAAAAAAGAATATAAGAAATACATATATAATATATACAGTGACCGGCAGAAAGTACGCATCATATGGGAAATTCTTTTGTTAATAAATTTTGACAAATATCGATACGTGCAATTGCTTCTGCATCTAAAGAAACCCCAGAAGACGTTGTACAGTGCCGTTCGTCTTTTCGTATGTGGCGGGAAATTCCAAAAATTAAAAATTTTTGTCTCAAAACACACTTATTGGAAAAAATATCGAAAAATGTTATTCGGAAAAGTTGTTCAGAACGACATTTAATAGCTATGTACAAGTTTTGAGAGAAATCTGGAATAAAAAAATGAAAATTAATTTTTTGCCATAAAAAATTTTCTGTTTGGAAATAATAGATTTCCGGAATAGAAGCTCATTAGTAATGACAACAGTGATATTTCAAATAATATTTTGTAGAGATTCACAAGCTATATCTATTATATTCAGAGAAAATTTGAAATCTGTGAATTTGCCATGTGTTCAGCTGCTTCATAAGAGGTCACTGAAATATCTTCAGGACATTATAATCCCGTTATAGAAAATTATTAATAAAGAACCATGTTTCTACACAATTTCAATTTGAATTTTTTATTAGAACAAAATGTTTATGTAATTTTTGACATAAGAAGAACTTAAATATTTTTTACTTTTTATTTTCGAACATTTGTTATTAAAAGATAATTATAAACCAAACCATTTGATATATTCTGCAAACTTTTTAATTGTCCGTTACTCGACATGTCTATCTACCCTGACGTTCAATACAAGTAGTTGTTCGGAATTTCATTTCCCTGGACACATTTTGCAGCATTTGTGGTGTAATATTATTGATACATTGCCGTATTACTTCTTCTAAATGGTCGATATTATGAAATGGCCGATGTTTATAAAAAGAAATCCAAGGGCGTCAAATCTGGGGATCTTGCAGGCCACGGATTTTCTGAATATCGTCCTATCCATTTATGAGGAAACTGTTCGTTGAGCCACGCTCTGACTCAAGGATACTATGTATTGACGCTCCATCTTGTTGAAAAAAAATTTCAATTCTTCTTTGAAGCGGTAATCCATGTAAGAAATCTAAAATCTCGTTATTTAAAAACTCTAAATTAAGGTTGCCCCTAAAAAAGTATGGCCCAACGATCTGAGTATCTAATAAGCCGCACCAAACATAAGTTTTGAAGGAAAATTGACTTTTTGCCTCTATCTTCCAATTTGGATTCTCATCAGCCCACCATCTACTGTTCTGAGAACTGACAGTACCGTTTGATGTAAAAATCGACTCATCAGTAAATAAAATTTTCGTAGGAAAATGTTGGCATGATTCAATCATGCCTTGGAACCAGAATGGAAAATCTAAGCGCGCATCGAAATCTCTATCGAGCAAGGTGTGGATGAATTTTGGTTTGTATGCACGAAATTTATTATTCTTAAAAATTCTTCTTATGGATTTTTCTGATATACCAGTTTTTTTCTTGCCTCTCCGATAGTGCCATTTGTGGATTTTCTGTGCGATAATAAAACATTAAAGGTACCTTCTTCATTAGTGACGGGTTTACTATGTGGAATTTTGTAACGATTTGTTCAAAATACGCAACACAGTAGATCCATGGATATTCTTATTTGGATGTCTAGCATTGAATATGTCTGCTGCTTCTCTGGAACTATGAATATACTCGCAACATATTAAGACAAGCTCAATTTTTTCTTGCAAACTTAGCTTTTCTTGAGGCATCTCTAATTTTTGCACAACAAAATTACAAAATAACTTTTACATTGGAAGAAACTATGCAAGAAAGATCTGAATCGTTTGACAACTCTTAATGACATATTAGCATTACAAGTCAATGGTTTCATGGTCGCTTCGATCATGAAAAAATCTGTCGATGCACGTATCAACAATGACAATATTGTAGGTATGCCTGATTCCAACAATTTGCCAAATATCATTAACTTTTTGTTCTAATAAAAAATTCAAATTGAAATTGTGTAGAATCATGGTTCTTTATTAATAATTTTCTATAACGGGATTATAATATCCTGAAGATATTTCAGTGACCTCTTATGAAGCAGCTGAACACATGGCAAATTCACAGATTTAAAATTTTTTCTGAATACAATAGATATAGCTTGTGAATCTTTACAAAATATTATTTGAAATATCACTGTTGTCATTACTAATGAGCTTCTATTCCGGAAATCTATTATTTCCAAACAGAAAATTATTAATGGCAAAAAATTAATTTTCATTTTTTTATCCCAGATTTCTCTCAAAACTTGTACATTGCTATAAAATGTCGTTCTGAACAACTTTTCCAAATAACATTTTTCGATATTTTTTCAAATAAGTGTTTTAAAATTTTGGAATTTCCTGCCACATACGAAAAGACGTACGGCACTGTACAACGTCTTCTGGGGTTTCTTTAGATGCAGAAGCGATTGCACGTATCGATATTTGTCAAAATCTATTAATAAAATAATTTCCCATATGATGCGTACTTTCTGCCGGTCACTGTATGTAGTACATTATTTTAGTTCAAGAGGAATCACTTGGGTTTAATAATCACTCCAGTAATTCCAGGAAAACATCCTATATTTGAAAAAAACCTAAACTTTTAAGTTGTAGGAAAACCTAGCGACCTGAGTGACGAAAATCATCCAGATTGGGTTCCATCCCAGCATATGGGTCATCAATCTCAAGCCCGTTCAAAACGCAAGTCTGATGTAGATCGAAAATTGAGAGCAGATAAAAGAGCTAAATTAAGTAATGAAGCATTGGTACTAAGAGAATTGGTAAGTTTATAAGAAATTCAAACTACTTTTATTTTATGTAGGTAGTCAGATAACTGCAAAAACAAGATAACTCCACCTTTTGGCGTTTTTGAGTCAAGTGCACTTTTGGTTCCAACACCTGTTATATTTGTTGGTTTGTGAAGACTATGTTTTTAGTGCATTTTCCTGATGGGATAATTATGTAATAAATATTTGTGATAAGTTTTCGCATTTTCAATCCAATTTAAACTTTCAAACTGCTTCTTCTGAAAACTTGCAAAATGTGAGTTATCTTGTTGTTGCAGTAACCTGACGGTATACTCATGCCATGTAATTTATATGCCACTGTAACATATTATCAAATGTAAAATTTCTCCTTTATTTTATGGAGAAATGAAGAAAATGTTTCAGGAGATGAAAATGTTACAGGAGATGAAAGACAAGCAGGCCATGGTAGAGAAGAAGGCTGTGCTACACAAACAGAGCTTACAATGACCATGTTGACCACTCAAACTGAGCAGTTCAAGTTTGCCTCTAGAAAATTAGCTGACTTGCAAAAAAAAGTTCAAACCACCCCACTGGGACTGATGGATAATATTAAGAATACCCATATCTGAAAATATTATACAGGGTTTGACTATGAATTCATCAAAATAGTTATATTTCCAGAGATAGAACAATTTGTGAATTCAACGTCCACAACAGTACTCAGTCCCTTCAACCAACTATTACTCACATTAGTAAAGTTAAGACTCAATTTACATTTCAAATACCTGGCTTTTCGCTTTAAAGTGGCTGCTACTGCAGCATCTTCTTATTTTAAAAACATAATTCACATTATGTACGAGCGCTTCAAAAGTTTAATAATTTGGCCAGATGTTTTAAGGAATCATTTCAAGACAAAACAACAGTTATTATCGACTGTTTCGAAGTTTTTATTGAAAAACCTGACAATTATTTGACACAGCAGCAATGTTGGTCAAATTATAAACATCATCATACCATAAAATTTTTAATTGGCATCACTCCCCAGGGATCGATTAGTTACATAAGTAAGGGTTGGGGTGGTCGCACTTCCGATAAACAAATGGTAGAATTGGGGGATTTTTGTAATCGAATTAAACCAGATGATGTGGTTTTGGCTGACAAAGGATTTATAATAGAAGAAACATTAGGTATATTTGGGGCAAAATTAGTTATTCCTGCATTTACAAAGGGTAAGTCAATTACATCCTCTGGAAATCGAAGCAACACGCCTCATTTCACATGTGAGAAATCGTATTGAAAGAATTATTGGAGTAATCAGAAACAAGTTCAGAATTTTCAAAGGACCATCACCAATAAGCATGCTGAAAGTTCGGGATAATGGAGTATGTATTCTTGATAAAATAGTCACAGTGCAGTGCATTATTAAACATTCTTCCTACAATATTGCCTCCTTAATTTTCTCGAGAGTTCCTCATTCTGTAAGTATTTTTTTAAAAGTTATTTAATATCAATATTTTATTATCTATTCGTCAGAAAATTCAATTTTTCATAAAACTTGGTGCATTGCAGAAAAATTGTATTTGAGTTATCAAAATTCTAAACTTCCAAACAGTGTACTGGGGAGAGCAAAAATAGGAATTATCATCAAGAGTAAAGTACTCTTTTGACCTTCATGATAAAGTTCATTAAGAAAACTTGTTTACAATTGAAAACAGAAATCAGGTTTAGAATCACAACTACCTTCCAACAAAATATTTTTTCCATTTTTGTACGGTTCTAGACTCATTGAAAAGAACTAGTATCTCATATACACCATATGCGACTCCCTCATATTCCTATGAGAATAAGTCAATACTAAATTTGGACCAATTTATTATTCTCACTAAAATATAGATGTTTGTTTTAAAATGGCTTCAATTTTTACTAGTTTATTGGTGCAAATTTGATATTTCAGTCTCTATGTATAACTATCAGTACGATTTTGAAGCAGAAAATTATACAATAAATCAATCTATTAATGCTAAATAATTAAATAATAAAAATCTGCCAATTTACGATCACATTAATTATACAAAATTAGAAGAAAATATTTTTTTGTGTAGGTGGCCGAGTATTCAAATTTGAATATTGTTTTAAATTCTTTACAACTTTTCTCGAAAGATATTTTTGATACTATAAAAAATTAGGGTAGTTTACAACTTTGATAAGTTAAATATAAGTTTTTTTTCAATGCACCAATTTTTATGAATGAAATTTTCTGACAAATGAATAATAAAAAAGTTTCCCATAAGGTGCAAACTCTTTGAAACTCACTGTATATGAACTTGCATTTCTTGGTAATCATATATTATATATAGGTGACCGTTTATTGTGTTAAAAATGTATGTATTGTGTATATATCTACTGACAACTCCTATACATTATGTAATGTCTTTGAGGAGAATAAAGTTATTATTATTAATAGTTAAATATAGTGTATACCAACATTGTGAAATTTTAATAAAAAAAATATGAAAAGAAATAGTGTATTATTTCACAGAAAAATTTTTTGATCAAAGAAATATCCTATCAAATTTGTTTATTTTTAGTCATGTGTGTCAAAATAACCAATGAAACTATCATTACACTGATAATCACCCATGGATAGATATCACTTTATTAACAAAGTGTTTCAACATTTCATAAATTCAATTTATTTCGAAAGTGTCAAAACAGTTTTCTCAACGAATATCCCTCGAACATTTATAAATAACTCATAAAATTATCATAACTTCCTCAAGCACGTTGTTTTAGGTAACAGCCCGACGCCGAAGGCGAAGGGCTGTTGAATAACATGCTTTCGAAAAATGTGATGAAATTATTTCAATTATCAATGTCTTTAGGATATTACAGATGAAAGTAATATACCTAAATTATGTAGCAAAAAACCTGCAAGGAAAGTTAGGATTTTCAGTGACATGACTAAAAAACACATTGTTGTCTTTTTTGTTTAAAATGAAAATTGGAAATGTTTAACAGGAACTATGGTACAAATAAAAATAGAATCTATGATGAATTATATTGGATAAAATAAAAAATTATCAAGTATATATTACACATTTTTTACTGAAACTGAAAAGATTATTTACATAATTCACAAAACCATTGTGACTTTGGGGTATCTGAAAGGCCTACACATTTAAAATGGAACCATTTAATTTGACACTCATCATTGTCGCAACAAATCATTGGGGTTCCATCATCAACACTATTACATTTGCACCAATATTTTAATTTTGCTGATCTTTCACATCGGGTGAAATATCTACCCAAGAGTTCAGGCATTATAACTTCAGTATGAAATTTCAAAGCAATTTGACAATTTTTATTCCAAAATCAAAAACTTTTTTTCAAATTGCCTTGAAATTTCATACTGAAGTTATAATGCCTGAACTCTTGGGTAGATATTTCACCCGATGTGAAGGATCAGCAAAATTAAAATATTGGTGCAAATGTAATAGTGTTGATGATGGAACCCCAATGATTTGTTGCGACAATGATGAGTGTCAAATTAAATGGTTCCATTTTAAATGTGTAGGCCTTTCAGATACCCCAAAGTCACAATGGTTTTGTGAATTATGTAAATAATCTTTTCAGTTTCAGTGAAAAATGTGTAATATATACTTGATAATTTTTTAATTTATCCAATATAATTCATCACAGATTCTATTTTTATTTGTACTATAGTTCCTGTTAAACATTTCCAATTTTCATTTTATACAAAAATGACAACAATGTGTTTTTTAGTCATATCACTGAAAATCCTAACTTTCCTTGCAGTTTTTTTGCTACATAATTTAGGTATAATACTTTCATCTGTAATATCCTAAAGACATTGATAATTGAAATAATTTCATCACAGATTTCGAAAGCATGTTATTCAACAGCCCTTCGCCTTCGGCGTCGGGCTGTTACCTAAAACAACGTGCTTGAGGAAGTTATGATAATTTTATGAGATATTTATAATTGTTCGAGGGATATTCGGTGAGAAAATTGTTTTGACACTTTCGAAATAAATTGAATTCATGAAATTTTAAAACATTTTGTTAATAAAGTGATAACTATCCATGGGTGATTATCAGTGTAATAATAGTTTCATTGGTTATTTTGACACACATGACTGAAAAGAGACAAATTTGATAGAATATTTCTTTGATCAAAAAATTTTTCTGTGAAATAATACACTATTTCTTTTCATATTTTTTTTATTAAAATTTCACAATGTTGGTATACACTATATTTAACTATTAATAATAATAACTTTATTCTCCTCAAAGACATTACATAATGTATAGGAGTTGTCAGTAGATATAATAATAATAATAATAATAATAATAAATCTTAATTAATTAAATAAATCCTTTCAGACCACAAAATGATATAGGATACGTCAGTTAAATTAGATAAAATTATCAATAATGAAAATGTATACACATATTACACGAGATAATAAATAACACAAGACGATCACATTTCACGATACATTTTCAAAAACATAATAATAAAAAAAAAGGTTTAATGATCACATGATAATTTGAATCTAAACAATCAGTTGACTTGAAAACAGATTGACCTCACCTACCAAGATATTCACCAACACTGTAAAAACAACCGTTGAGTAGAAATTCTTTTAGTTTTGATTTGAAATTTTTTTCTATGGTCTCATCTCTTATATTTACAGGCAGATTATTGAAAAATGTCATTCCTGCATGAGATGGACTATTTTCAAACGATTTGGTTTCATGTTTCTGAGCTCTTATGATTTTTCCGTGTCTTGTAGGATAAGTATGCATATCTGAGGTTCGATTATATTCGTTCATATTTTTTCTCAGTGACAATACACATTCATATATATAAACACAGGGTAGACACATAATTCCGTAATCTATAAAATATTGTTTACAAGAATCTCTATAGCCCAGGTTGAATATCAAGCGTATGACCCTTTTTTGTGAAACAAATATTTTATTTACACTGGTAGAGCAACCCCACAGATATGTAGAGTCAAAATATGTGTTAACAGCATTAGGTGCCATGGTTGAGAAATATTCTCCAAAAGCATTAACAATTTTATTTTTATCTCTGATACATTCATTATTTAGTGAGATCTCGATATTCATATTTTGTTTAATTTTACCTGTTTTATACCCAACCAAATTCCAAATTTTTTTTTGTTTTTGTTGTGAGGTTTTTTTTATTTTGGAAACATATATTTCGTTTCATGTAATTCACGCCTATACGATTTTTTTTAGGTTTTATAATGCTCTTGGAGGTTATTGTTTTCTCCATTAGTGGTAAGCCAAAATAGTTGTTTCAAGTTATTTCCCATGGATATTATTTCTTGAGTAACCCATTGTTTATTTTGTTTCATTTCCGTATCAACAGTTCTTTTTACAGTGGGGCAAGTTAATTCAATAAAATAAGTGAGTATGTTGGAGAATGACTCGTATGAAGAGTTGATATTGTCAAAAATTTCATAAACTGACTGAAACGTTTCTTTTTCAAGACAATTTTGAAGCAGAGTGATATTTTCAGTACTCATATTTAAATAGGTTATCTTCTTTCTTGTATCTAACTTTTGGCTCTTAGAGAGGGATAACTCGAGTGACAGGCATAAGTGGTCTGCTAGGTTCATATTCAGAACTTTTTTACTGTATAATGTCTCAGAAATATTTGTAATGAAATAATCAATTTTTGAGGTACTCGTTATACCCTTAGAAGTAGTGAAAATTCTTGTGGGCTCTAGGTTGTTACAAGTGAGATTGAAGCTTCTAATAAATCAGTCAAAAGAGTTTTGTTTTTTGAATCACATAGATAATTTATGTTCAAATCGCCACACAAAATGATATTTTTGAATTTTCCATCACAGTAATCGAGGATATTGAATAAGTTTTCTATGAAAGTTTCGAATACCACTTGGGGATCTGTATGTTAAAATTAGACAATATTTCTCTTGATTCATAGAAAATGAGATTGCACAAGCCTCAAATTCTAACTTCAACGATAATTTATTTATGTGAAGGTCCTGTTCAAATACCAAATTTCTTTTAGTCAAAATCAAAACACCACCATGAGCGTGGATTTGTCTGGTAAAATGAGTCGCTATAATATATCCATCGAAATGGATAGTATTTATATTGAAATTACTACACCAAGTCTCAGATATGCACAGTATATCAGGACTTTGGTCAATTAAGATCACCTCAATTTGATTCGTTTTGTTCAGTATGCATTGTGAGTTCAAGTGCATTATTTTAAATTTCACTTTCGATGCACTTACTGTTTTGCAGGAAGAACTAGAAGTCTTCGGATTGATGGTTTCGAAAGGACTGTCGTGATGGTTTCCGAAATTGAAACCTCTTGATGATAACCTCATCAGGCCAGCTTGACGGATCATATAGAGTCTCTCGTAGCTTCATGTCAGCTCCTACTCTGAAGGAGTTGAATCTCCCTTGTGAATTTAGTTGAGTTACTTCAAACTCAAACCCAGGAGATCGCTTTTCTAAAAATGTTTTTACTTTTTCGGCAGTTGTATGCGATTTACACCGACCAACATACAACCATAGCATCGGTTCCCCTCCGCTGAAATCATTATTTTCATCTGATAGTGTGCCTACCATATATCCACTTTTATTTCTTCTAGTCGGTTCGTTGGGTTGAAATATTGGTTTTGCACCTGATCTAATATTTGTTTTACTCGATTTTTTATTTCGTTTTTTATTCTTTACTTCAATCCACGTTTGTTTATCATCTGCTGGTTTTTCAACGGTAGATTGCAAAGAAATAATCGTGTTGGCTGATGAACATGAGAGAAATGACTGATCTAAGTCGACTGGGATCGTTATATTTTTTTGAATGTCAGGAAGATTACCTGTTAAACTGACCATGTCAATATTTGACTCCTTGAGATTTTGTATTTCCATCTTCAAGTTAGAGATCTCATGTAATAATGCCTTCGTACACTTCTCGAGTTCTTGCGTGAACAAAATTCTCACTTCTTCAAATGTGAACATATTTCCTTGGACTATGTCTTTTGTGTTTCGGGTATTCACCATTTTAAACGAATTCACACTATTTGATAGTTATTTTTACGAACAGCACAGAGAACGTCGACTCGTTTGGCGAGTGGCAAGTGGAGTATACACAATACATAAATTTTTAACACAATATACGATCACCTATATATAATATATGATTACCAAGAAATGCAAGTTCATATACAGTGAGTTTCAAAAAGTTTGCACCTTATGGGAAACTTTTTTATTATTCATTTGTCAGAAAATTTCATTCATAAAAATTGGTGCATTGAAAAAAAACTTATATTTAACTTATCAAAGTTGTAAATTTTCAAACAGTGTACAGGGGAGCACAAATGATAGGAATTTTGATCAAGAGTAAACTACCCTAATTTTTTATAGTATCAAAAATATCTTTCGAGAAAGTTGTAAAGAATTTAAAACAATATTCAAATTTGAATACTCAGCCACCTACGCAACAAAATAATTTCTTCTAATTTTGTATAATTAATGTGATCGTAAATTAGCAGATTTTTATTATTTAATTATTTAGCATTAATAGATTGATTTATTGAATAATTTTCAGCTTTAAAATCGTACTGATAGTTATACATAGAGACTGAAATATCAAATTTGCACCAATAAATTAGTAAAAACTGAAGCCATTTTAAAACAAACATCTATATTTTAGTGAGAATAATGAATTGGTCCTAATTCAGTATTGACTTATTCTCATAGGAATATGAGGGAGTCGCATAAGGTGTATATGAGATACTAGTAATTTTCAATGAGGCTAGAACCGTACAAAAATGGAAAAAATATTTTGTTGGAAGGTAGTTGTGATTCTAAACCTGATTTCTGTTTTCAATTGTAAACAAGTTTTCTAAATGAACTTTATCATGAAGGTCAAAAGAGTACTTTACTCTTGATGATAATTCCTATTTTTGCTCTCCCCAGTACACTGTTTGGAAGTTTAGAATTTTGATAACTCAAATACAAGTTTTCTGTAATGCACCAAGTTTTATGAAAAATTAAATTTTCTGACAAATGGATAATAAAATATTGATATTAAATAACTTTTAAAAAAATACTTACAGAATGAGGAACTCTCGAGAAAATTAAGGAGGCAATATTATAGGAAGAATGTTTAATAATGCACTGCAATCTGTGACTATTTTATCAAGAATACATACTTCATTATCCCGAACTTTCAGCATGCTTATTGGTGATGGTCCTTTGAAAATTCTCAACTTGTTTCTGATTACTCCAATAATTCTTTCAATACGATTTCTCACATGTGAAATGTGGCGTGTTGCTTCGATTTTCAGAGGATGAAATTGACTTTTACTGTTTGTAAATGCAGGAATAACTAATTTTGCCCCAAATATACCTAATGTTTCTTCTATTATAAATCCTCTGTCAGCCAAAACCACATCACCAGGTTTAATTCGATTACAAAAATCCCCCAATTCTACCATTTGTTTATCGGAAGTGCGACCACCCCAACCCTTACTTGTGTAACTAATCGATGCCTGGGGAGTGATGCCAATTAAAAATTTTATGGTATGATGATGTTTATAATTTGACCAACATTGCTGCTGTTTCAAATAATTGTCAGGTTTTTCAATAAAAACTTCAAAACAGTCGATAATAACTGTTGTTTTGTCTTGAAATGATTCCTTAAAACATAAGGGAATGTTTAATCGAGATTCTGGACTATCTGGCCAAATTATTAAACTTTTGAAGCGCTCGTACATAATGTGAATTATGTTTTGAAAATAAGAAGATGCTGTAGTGAATAATCAGATCTAATTTATCTTTCACATAATTTTTAGATTTCTTATGAATTCTTCTTTAAACTGGAAAGGAAGAAGATATTTTTGTGAAAAAGTTTCCTGATTTCGATGGAACAATTCTAGAAGTATACAGTTTCCAAACTGAATGAGACTCTGACCAAAGACTCAGACTGTAAGTACTCTAAAATTTCAATAAATATTATTTTGAATGAGATTCACTTCTCATATAGTCGAATTTTTGTAATTTTTAATTTTTACCGTTTTTATCTCCTATAAATGCACATTTC
Organism: Chrysolina americana; assembly: GCA_958502065.1. Lineage (NCBI taxonomy): Eukaryota > Metazoa > Arthropoda > Insecta > Coleoptera > Chrysomelidae > Chrysolina > Chrysolina americana. Next base: position 39,285,395 of record OY293414.1, on the reverse strand, counting down.
AGGAACCAAGTTTTCATGATCAATGATGAATTGCATAGTGCAGTTTTCGTGCTTATGATGACGAATGGATTATGAAAATGTTAATGTAAAGGCGATATCAATACGTATATGAGAACAAATATTATTCTTCCCCATACCACACAAGTAATTACAACCTAGAGGTATATTTTGAAAACCATGCTATCGTAAATTCATCATGACTGATAAATACAGCGGAAATAAAATCCAATTTTTGTGTGAATTGAAATCTTTTATTTCCTCTGTATTTATCAGGAATTCTAAGGTTTGACCTAATGATGAACATAACTTAGTTATTGAAAATTTTACCTAAAAATATGAATAAAAGTAAAGGGGAAAAAATTCTATTTCTTCTTGTTCATTGACACCACAGACGTCCAGTAGCCCATTTTCGAATGCGTATATTATTTTGTGTCATTCGACCACATTCATCTGCTATCAAATGCAATTTTCAAATTGGGAAGAAGATACAAGATATTTATTTGCCTTACTAGAACTTCTTCCACCAACTGCCATCAGAAAGAAGAGTGAAGAGGGAGACAGTGAGTGATGTCTTGCATAAACTCAAAACATTCAGATTTCTATCAACATATTTTCAAATAATAATTCAAAAATTGGCGAGCTTCTGCTAATGGAATTAACATAATGTGATATAAGTGTTTATTTTCATGTATATTGTTCTTGGTGAAAATTGTAGAGAGTACTTCATCGCCAATTTTTCTGTTTTACTACTAGATTAACCTATCATAATTATGCCATTTCAATTAAATTTTTTTATTGATGACGGACTTTTTATATTTTGTTTTCGTTCGTGAAATAAATTTTATTAAAAATAGTCGTCTGATTTCCAAATGGTATATATATCAAACCCACCAATATATTCAGGTAATTTTCATGACTACATGAATATTCCATGACTGGGGTGTTACATTAATCTCTGTTATTTTAAAGAGAAGGGTATCTAGTGCTAAACGGCATGATTACTTCTACCATATCTTCATTATGGAAGCTCGATTCATTCGAAAAAGTGTTTATACCAATGCCAATCATGACAAGAACCATGAAACCGGTAAATAGGTGTTCCCCTATTCTAATTGAAAAATATTTTCAGAAATGATATTTAAAGAGCACTTCAAAGTTTTTCTTGTAGAAAACTTTGCTGTCAAGTATGAAATAGATATAATTCAACGGTCGTGGGGGCAGTAGTTGTTTTCCGTTGGAGACTTGTCGACAAATTGTCGACAAACACACCTATTGTATAGGGCTTTTTGCTAAAGACTGGATTATATAATCCAATAGTCACATTCTCTTGTCGTTTGCACAATTTTCGAATGGAATATAAGCAACAATAAAGTGCGGATTTTACTCCAATTCATTTTAGGTTTCACAATATCTGTTGGTATTTAATTATTTTTCTCCACTGTTTGAAATACTGCCTGTAACTTTTTTTTGATTATTTGAACAGCATATTGACGATATAATTTTCAAATAATCAAATAATAAAAAAAAAATTACTGTCAGTATTTCAAAGTGTGGATAAAAATTATTAAATACCAACAGATATTGTGAAACCTAAAATAAATGTAGTAGAATTTGCACTTCATTGTTGCTTATATTCCATTAGCAAATTGTGCAAACAACAGAAGAATGTGACTATTGTACAATTATACAAGTTGAAGTATAACTGACAATTTATTGTAGTTGAATAACATTAGAAGATAGTGCTCCTAAAAATAGGTTGAAGTAAAAGTTACAATTAATTATTGTTGAAATAACTTCAAGAGATACTGAAAACAAAAATAAGGTGTTGAAGATATGGCGATTTCAAATAGTTACTCTATAAACAGTAAGTGAATGAAATGGGAATCAGTTGAAGTTAAAGTTACAATTTATTATTGCTAAAATAACTCCAGGAGATACTGCAAAAAACAAAAGTTGTTGAACATATGAAAATTTCATGTAGTTAATCTATCAATAGTTGTTGAATGAAATACATCCCGTTGCCGTAGAATTAGCAATTTTGTGTAGTTACTTCATCATTATAAAACAGGACTCTTCACATTTCAAGTGTAACGAATTCTACTGGCAATTTCATGTGTGAAAAATTTTCAAAAATACGATAATTTGCAGTAGAGTTGATTACTTACTATAGCAACTTTGCCATAAAGACATAGTAGCCATACAATAGGCTGTTGTTGATATATTCTTTAAAAATTGTTCGATTCAAGATAGGGTCTTGATGATTTATTGAAGTGACAGAAAGAATATGTCCATTTCGAGACAACTCCTTGAAGTTTCGAAAATAGCGATATATCAACATGATACAGTTGAGAGGAGCAACACCCCATTTAGTAAAAATCGACATCAAACGCTTTTGACAAATCAACAATAAAATAGTAGTAGACCTACTAGGACTACATTTTATTGTAAATTCAGCAGATAATTTCCAACAGTTTAGATTCCTTGTAAAAAAGTGCCTCAAGAACGTTTTAGTTAAAAACGTCTAGTTCTTTTGGTTTTCGCTTGAAAAATTAAAACGAAAATTACAAATTTCCGTTTTTTTTCCAATAATTTCAAAACTAAAATTAACTCATCAAATTTTCTTTCAGATAATTGTTCATCATTAAAACGCCCAACTTTGCCCTAATTTAACCGACCTCGTATCTCTTATAATAACTGAGATCCCCATGGTGGAACTCGAAATACGGGCACCCGGTATATCTTTTGTCTACTGATTAGAACGCTTTTCGTCATTCTACATTGATTCGCGGTAAATCAAAAATTGCCCCTTCAAAAAATGTACTACACTTCCTTGTTTAGAACTTTGCGGGGCAGTATTACTTTGCAAGATTAATGAAGAAAGTTAAACAATTATTAAATTTGAATAACAAAAATAATTTTATTGGAGCGATTCTTCTATTATCCTTTCATGGATTGCAGCAGATCCTTGCATTTGGAAAACATTCGTTTCAAATCGTGTAACTGAAATCCATGAATTGACTGGGAGGAATTTTTGGCGACATGTACCCTCACAACAAAATCTTGCGGATATTACATCGAGAGGGTGAAGTCCTGAAGAATTTCTACAAAAAGACCTTTGGTGGTCAGCTCCGGAGTTTTTGATTACGGATGAAACTTGATGGCCTGTAAACATAACCAATCAGTCAGAAAACATCCTTGAAAGACGGAATAAATTTAAAATACTTTTTCTTTGTTACACCGACCAATTCATTTTTGAAAGATTCTCATCTTTTACGAAAACTCAGAGAATATTCACTTTTATCATAATTTAAACAAGACTAACAGAATAAAGGGTGACCTCAGCCCCGGTGAATTGGAAAGTTTTCTCATTATGCTTATCAAAATTGTTCAATCTGTTGATTTTTTGGACGAAATCCATCGTTTAAGAAATAATAAGACTATTGTTGTTAAGAGTTGGTGGTCGTTTGAAAAATGCTCCTTTATTCTATGATGTCAAACATCCTATATTATTTATTACCCCCTTCCCATAAATTCACAATTATGTTGATAGAACACGAACATAAAACTAAACTTTATGCTGGTCTACAAGCTGTTTTGGCCAGCCTAAGAAAGAAATATTGGATAATGAATAGTAGAAATGTGGTAAGCGGTATAATTAGAAAGTATATCCTTTATTATAAGTTGAACCCAGCAAGTATTGTTCCCATAATGGGAGATTCGCCCGAAGCACGATTGACTCCTATTCAACCATTTTCTGTGATAGGAGTAGATTATACCAGTCCTTGTGAAAGATGGTCGTATGAGAACCAGAAAACTCTCAAAACTATACATTTGTATCTTCATTTGTTTCACCACGAAAACTGTTCATATCGAGTTGGCTGGTGATTTATCAACCCCTTTTTAGATTGTCTGAAAAGATTTGTATCAAGAAGAGATCTTTGTTCCAAAATATATTCGGATAATGGTAGTTACCGTTGGTGCTAATAATGAAATCAAATCGATATTACAGGAAATTGATAATTCTTCTCATTCGGGAGAATTTCGTAATTTTCTATTGAATAATTAAATCTCATGGCATTTTAGTGCTGTCAAATCAGCAAAGAGACATTTGATTCGAGTGGTTGGCAATGCGCATCTAACTTACGAAGGTCTTTTTACTGTGTTGTGTCAAGTCGAGGCTGTGCTCAATTCTCGCCCTCTTATCCCGCTATCCATTGATCCCTCCGATTCAACCTTCCTGACTTCTGCTCATTTCCTACTGAGAGACTCATTATTGGCTGTACCTCAAAGAAACTTCATACATTTTCCTTCGAATCGTCTGGACCAATTATTTGTTGTAATTGGTCCGTCAAAAGTGGTGTTGCAAATCACCAAATGAAATTATAATTGGAGACTTGGTCATCCTGAGAGAAGACAACACACCCCCTCTTCATTGGAAAGTTGGCAGAGTATCGGATATATTTCCAACAGAAGACGAAATTATACCAGTTGTTGCCATTAAAACTAAAAATGGTGTTGTGAAAAGGAGTGTTCGAAAACTGAGTATTTTACCAATTGACACTTGGTTACTACATTTAATTGAATTGCATTTTGTTAATTCATTATTGTTGAAAACTTTATATGCATTTCAAGGCGGGTGGGATGTATAATCTCCAACTCCCTATAGATAGGAGAATGTTATAACTTTGTTATTGCGGTTGCTTAGAGACGAGAATAACAACGTCAATAAAGCAAGCATATATCAAGTCGAGAACCTTCGCTTTGATTTTGATATAATCCTACAAAGAACCACAACAGTCCATAAAAACACATATCGTCGGCTTAGAGTGTAAACTTGCTAACTCCATTTGAGTAAAATTCTCAAGGGATGGAAAAAATGCGAATTAAATTTGATACTGAATACCATAGAATGGTTTTACGCATCAATAAGAATCACTGAATATCTGTTTACTAATAACTTAGCTGTTTTTACAGTCAATGAAAATGTTTTCCCTTTTTTTCATGGTATATAATTATAACAATCAATAAATTGTCACAAAGTGGAGTTAGCAGGTTTACACCTTAAGCCGACGATTTTACAAACTACAACAACCATCAGAACCAGCAAAAGCGGACAACAGTCCCAACATAGCGTTTTTGCTTGATTTCAGTCAGAATTGCTAATTAATATTTCTCGTATTGACAGCAACATGAAAAAAAAAATCTGGTCATAGGAAGTGAATAAAAACTCTCAACCGTATTGATGATTTCATATCAAGTAGAGTGGTGAAAGAAAACTCCTATCTCAACGGAGTTAATCTTGGAATAGAGAGCGATGAAAAAAAAAAAGTAATTTTCGTGAATTTTTGTGAGATTGGCAGTTTTTTCCATGACTGAATCACCTTGTATTCTTTGGAGATCATGATGATATATACTGGAAAAATCAAGCAGACATCTTAAATCAACACAAAAATACAGGGTGTCCACTTAACCTCCATTGTTGCCCAAGGGTGGCTGAGGCGTTGCAGCCAACGAGATTGACGACCCGTAGGCTTTAACTTAACGTACACCGACATCAAAAACACACATGTTCTCCCGACACTTAATACATACCCACTCAAACATTACAGAGGGATGCGAGAACTTGAAAATCTGCCTTCAGTGGGAGCTAAGGAGGGGACTCGGATTGGGTGCTGCGGGACTGGTAGCTAGTGATGAATCACCCGCGGCCGCCACTCCGCCCGGTTGGGAACCAGCCCTACCAGGGTTTTCACGAGGATGCGAATCGAAGGAACTCGCTGGGGAACTGGAGAATCTGGTCTTCAGTGGGAGCCAAGGAGGGGCCTTGTATCGGGTTATGTGGGACTGGTAGCCGGTGAATGAATCGCCTGCGGCTGCTGCACCATCCGATCAAGAACCAGCCCTACCAGAACTTTACCGAGAAGGCGGATGAAAGGAACTCGCAGTGAGAACTGGAGAACTAGTATCTAATGAAAGCCAAAGAGGGGCCTCAGATCGGATACTGCGGGTCTGGTAGCCGGTGATAGAATCATCCGCAGCCGTCGCACCGCCTGACCGAAAACCAGCCCTACCAGGACTTGAGGAGGCGGATTGAAGAAACTCGCTCCATTGACAAGCACAAATACACTACACACCCAGACTTTGAGGAGAGTAGGTGGAAACCATAGGCAGGCAGAACACCATGCATAAGGAGAGCAGGGGATGGCAAAAAGGGCCCATGGGGGCCTACTTGCTCGGCTGTAACAACAGTCTTTCCTTGAATACTACTACTAACCTCCATTGTTATTAGTTTCTATAATTATGGATCACCCAGTAAATTATAGTGACTTTAGATTTTTTTAATGAAACAACAACATGTCTTGTGAAATAATTCATTTTGCGAACCTTCTCGCTCTTGCTATATGGGGACGAAATAAAATGGTTCTTGAGAAAAACTGAAGTTCATTTGATTCGACTTCGAAATAAGCGAGAAGTAAAAGTTGACAAAATTCTCAACTTCAACACCCTGTATCTCAAAAACTAGACATAGGATTGAGTTGGGGCCATGGCTATCTTCTCGGTTCAATAACAATAATTTATCGAGGTGGATATAAAACACAAATATCAATTTGAAGTTTCGATAATCTGTAATTGTCAGTTAGTCACTGAATACATTATTGAATGGATCGGATTAAAATAGAAAATGAATTAAGAATGCCACCAGTTTATAACAAAAACAAAAAAGGGAATATGCTATTAGTGTATGGGGAAGGTCGTCAAAATCCAGTTGTTGCTCAACAGCTGTACTCGGAAAGATACCCCGAACGACAATGTCCGGCTTGAAATTATTTCAAGCGTCTTGAAGAGCAGTTCAGAAGAGGGCCTGATGTTGGTACTGAGCATAATATTATTTCTGAAGACATGGAGATAAATGTTCTCATAAGAGTGGAAATCGACAAAACAGTATCTCTTAGGGAAATCCCTTCCGAGTTGGATACCAGTCGTGAAGTCAGAAGAATTCTGAAAAAATATAAGTATCGATCGTATAAATATCAAATACATCAAATACGACGACGATAGTATAAGAAGGATGGAATATTGCAGGTGGGTACTACGCAATAATGTACTGCAAAATAACGAGTTCCTGAAAACAATTGTATTCTCCGATGAGTCAATAGTCACCAATGGTTTATTTAACAAACAGAATACTCGATATTGGACGCAAGAGAATTATGAATTATTCAGGCAGGGGAATTTCCAAGAACGTTCTGGATTTAATTTAGGTGTGGAAGTAGTATTGGTCCCATAATATTTGATGGAATTTTGAATGGTGGTAGATACCTAAGTTTCCTCAGGAATGAAATTGAAGATTATAAAGAAGATTTGCCGCTGAATCTGGAAAATCGACTGTTCTTTCAGCAGGATGGTGCACCTCCGAACAATAGTAGGATCGTGGCGGATTACCTTCGTGACGGATTTGGGGAAAAAGGAAAAGTGGATCGGAACACATGGTCCTATTAGGTGACCTGTAAGATCACATGACTTAACCCCTTTAGATTTTTTATTTGGGGTCTCTTGAAAAACATCGTTTACAAAACCTACATCCTGCATTTTTAAACAGTCGTCACAACTTGCGTCATGTCCGAATCGTCAGCCTTTTGAATGGAAGCTTCTTTTAGACTCACTCAACATCCCTTATGAACATCTGACGCGCTCGAATAATTGTTTTTCCTGTTTCCAACCCTTCCGTACATCCACCCCCACCATACAAACCGGCAGATTAACATACCTCCAATATCATAGACACGTGGGGAATATACACTATCAATATCTGACGCGCTCGAGTATTTTTATGTGACAATTTTTTAACATTTTCGAAAACCTATAGACGCCACCCCCACCAGTGAATTGGTGTAAATCGAATAACCTCCTACCATCAAATGTTGAAAATCCAATAGGTGTACGACGCTCGAGTAAATCCCCATTAAGCATCGTCATCAACTATGCTCCTAGCTTCCTTCGGGAAGAGGGGACGAGAGTACATTATTGAAGGAGTTGATCAGCTTTAACATTGGCGTGGAGTTACCTGCGTTCATTAACTTGGTGATCATCGCGTCGTGCCAGACTTTGTCAGAGGCTTGAGACTTCTAGAAAAACTGCTCATGAGAAGTATCTTCTGATCGATCGGTTCCAGATGGATTTCATCACTTGAGCCTAGTCTATATACTGTACTGTTCTGTACTTGGCCCAACTAACCCCCACCGGTTTTGGCAACCGGTTATTTTTGAGAATTTATTATTTCTTCAAAGAATTAAATAATAAATTCATTGAATTGCTCTCCATATTTATAATAATGTTAAATGATTCAAAAAATGTTTACACTTCGATGAAATTGATAAAAGTTTGTCGGCTACTACAGAAGTTTCTAGGTGTTTGTTCTATCCAAAAAATTTTGCCCTTATGTTTAGTAGCAGGAAGACATATTTGACAGAGGTCAGATACTTGAAACAGTCACCAGAATAAGAATAGACTATCGACAATAGAAAAGTATCAGATCCATCTAATTATTGTTCAAAAAAATTTTACTCACATTTCTTTATTGCCGGAAAGTTTTGAATGTATTCATCACACTGATTCCATTCACCCCGTTTAACGGTGTTTCTACTTTGTGAGTTCATTCATTTTTAGAAAATTATCAAAGTAATACCACGAGTGCTTCAAATTTTATCGATAATTTTTTTTTCCACGAAAACTTGTTTATTTGGAAAAAATATGAAAACAAACCGATCGATAAAATCGTCCGTTAGGACGAGTGATTTCATCTATATTCGGTTTGTTTGAATGTTTTTGTCTCAAATAAAGAAGTTTGAGTGATGAAAATAAAAAATTATCTGATGAAATTTGAAGAACGAGTTGTATTTAGGAAGATTATTTTTTTCAACAATTTAAAAGGATTTTGCTTAATTTTTTTCTTTTTATTATTTTATTGAACCCAAATAATACATAAGCTAACTGAACTTTTCGAACAAGAGAAAGAATTAACTATTTGAAAAATTACAGTTTTTGTAAATAGTTTGTTCAGCAGGAACAGCTGTCTCTTCCAACTCATGAGTGGATATGATATTGGTTGATGTTGCGGCAGTTGTTGATGTATTGGCAATAAATGCCGATTTGTTCATTCTAACTTTTCCCGTGATATCTTTATGGTGTTCTGCATCAATAGTAAATATAGCTTCAAAGAAGATGCTGTGGCATGACCTGTTATTTTAATGGCTCCTTGTTCCTGTATACCTTTTTCCATTAGATGAGAAACCAAAGTTGATCGGCTTGATTGATTAGTTATTTTTCTTCTCTTAGTGTCAAATCCACATTTTTCAGCTGATATCTTCAACCATTTGCCCATTTCATTCTGACCCACTGTAACTTTTTTATACCAAGTAGCATTTGCATATTTCCAATAGGGATTTGAAGTAAAAAGAAATCGATCAGTGGTGATATTTTTACCGCGTTTATCCATAAGCTTATTATACGATCTTATATGGTGCACCGTTCAGGATTCTCTGAGTTGAGTCTCAACCATTTTGTATCGGTGCATTTTTTATTTCCACCCTGGCAAGTTTTACTTAATATAGGATTATATTCTAATCATCCAGTTCTTCCATCTGCATTATTTAATTCCTCCCTGATATAATGAATGAAACAATTAACACCTTCGCCTCCGCGCCATGCTAATTCATAGGAAATTATATGAAAGAACTTCATTTGTAGACCCGAAGATTTATTTTCGTCACATAAATCGATCGATCGAATAAAAATCATCACTCCTACTGAAATCTATCAATTTTGCGTATATCATCCAGCTTGTTGAGGTTTTCATTATTTTACCATTCGTTTTCGTAAAATCTTTTCAGTGTTGTTAGATTATCCAAAATATATTAAGTTTCTGTCGAAAAAAATTGCACAAAAAAGAAATGTCTTCACTATTACAATAACATTAACAGTTTTCAAAATAGTGCAAGAACATTATATAACAAACAACTCATCGCACATATCTCTTCTGAAAAGCAATTATAAACTCAAAAAAGCTACAAAATTATTACTTAAAGAACTTTTTGAAAATAAATTGAGTTCAGTTGCGCAGATACTTGGGCTTGGGCAGATATCAGATAGGCACAAGATTGACAGGTTCTAATGGTGAATTTCCATGTAGCTGAATTCAAATTCTTTAATATAAAATGTGTTATTATTAATTATTCCAATTAAAATGAATTTCAGCAAAACAAAAATAATAAGTCGAAAATGTAACGAATAAAATTGCTTGCAGACAGTGATCCCGTAAATTTGATTGATTATGTTATTTTATTCATTTCATGCTCCTGCGCAATACTTGGAACATCAGTTCATGAAAATGTACCTTAACAACAAAACCGACGGTGGCGGTTCACGCAAGTATCGCAGGATATTTGGAAAACAGCCCACGATTTCATTTGTTTACTCATTATTAGCGAATATCCAGCGTTTTGGTCTACAGTTTTACAGATATGAGTCGGCACACCATGGTTTATGGGCATCTTATAAACAAGGTATTACCGATGACGAAGCAGTTTTATCGGGGGTAATACCACGAGTGCTCGCAATACTATCGATAGTAATTCTGTCGGAAATCAACAAGATCAAATTGCGTGGTAACACCACTAGTCCGCTAGGACGAGTGGTGTTACCTCAAAGCAATTTGATCGAAATTAAGATTTCCGACAGGATTAACGATAGTATTGTGAGCACGAGTTATATTTATTAAGATAATTTCAAGAGCCAACGAAGTTAGGAAAACGTATATTCTTGTTCATTTTAGTTCAATGAATAAAAGGTGTCAGACTGGCATTTATAATGTCATTCTTGCTAGCAAGATATATCCTTCATTGTTGTTTGCAGGCGTGGTTGCCCATGACGATGTGGTATTACTGGCTCAAAAGGAAAGAACTGGGTGCTATCAGTGAAGCACCGTTTTTATTGGTTCTCATATCGCAGGAGATGCGAGTTTCATATAGCGAGTGAAATTAACAGTATAATACCGAATGATTGACCAGAATAATGCATTGTTGGTAGTTGAAACTACCAAAATGTCAGATTTTGACGTGTGAAAAAAATAATCAGTTCAATGTATTGTTATTATTTCTTGATTTTCAGCAGACCGAACTTCAAACGGGTAATTAAAGTTTCCTTTTGAAACGTTACATAAAAATTCCCGTTCGCATCACTTTCAACACTTCTTTTGAACGAACAATGATGAATAGTAACTTTAACGAAAAATCAATCTTAAAAATGATGTTCTTTGGTTTTTTCACATTGACAGTACTATTTTTACACACCACTTCAAAGTAGAAGTTTCAAGGAAAAAAAATTTTGTTGTGATATTTTAAAAAATCAGAATTTTTTTAACCTCTTTATTAAAAATTAGGCCGTTTTCTTCAAATTGAATTTTCAAAAAATTAAAACATGAATATCTTGCCTGAATCTGCTCCTTTGAAATATAAAACTATACCAAATGTTATCAAAATCAAATCATTCTTGTGGAAGATGATGATAAAAAACATAAAATAAATTAATCATTTGATCTGGTCTATTATGCGATAGCTTGATGTTTATGATCTCGTATTCCTCAGATACGTTTGCATCGAGTGAAATGAAAATTTACAAATCAATATTTTAGATTTATTTATGAAAATGCAGCATAATAATGTGACCCAAACGTAATTCCTAATTAATTATATACAGTTTTTTATTTACATTGGAACATAAAACTTATTTACAGTGAAAGTGAAAGCAATACTCTTTACAAGAGTATTGAGCCGATGCTAGCACCAGTCATCATCATCTGAATCTGAATTCCTTGATCCATTTGGCCTGGGCTTGAATCTGAAATCAATGTTACCAATTAAGTTTCTGTTATGAGGCTGAGTTCGCTATTTTTGACGTGATTTAGAATAAGGATATCTCACGAAGTGAAAGTAATTGTTGAATTTGCAATGATGACATTACTTGACTGAAAAAGTATCTACAATATGGGTATATCCGTCGATAATGATCTGACAAGAAACAACTACTGCACTCTACGACAGTTTAATTAGATTTGTTAGATTTTGGTTGAGTTTTTACAAGAATTACCTATTTTTATTCAGTACGACTAAATATCCACACACCTGTTACATGATTATTGCCAATTATTGTTGTAGGCTAGTTACTCAACTGACTCACAAATACATTGGTCTTCAGACAGGATCCTAGGATAAACACTGATTCAAACAGATATAATTCAACGTTCGTAGGAGGCAGTGATTGTTTTCTGTTGGGGACTTGTCAACAAAAATGTCCCAATTGTTTGAAATATATCTGAAAGGAGAAATTTCTGAAATATTTACTGAAAACTGAAGGTATGTTCTGAGTAGTGACATAATATCTCGTGTGCCATAACCGCATGATGCTAATATATATGTTATGTTGGAATATTTTTTAACTTCCGGAACATAATTCATTATTGGTAGAAATGAAAACGTTCTACTGGTGGTGAGTTAGATTGACACCGACATACTACGTTTTATCATACGTAATATTATTTAATCGAATCGATTCCGTAGATTCAGTGACATGTGGTGAAATGAATACGAACTACCCTTCGCTCCAAGCGTTTCCACCAAGTGGAAAAATACAGGCCATTATCTGTCAGAATACAACCACTTCCCTGGCTAATACCACGACGGACATTGAACTACAGACAGATATTTGTGCAACGTTCTTCCAAAATTTGTTGAAATTTTGTTAAAATTGTTATATCCGTCAACCCATATATTGAAAATTGAATGGTTTGATAGATTTGCGAGTCATTTGCGTTTTTTCCGCAATCACAATAATGCTAAAAATTATTGAGACCTCAAATAAATCACCTTCCCGACATCGTACGAGGAAGGAAATTCAGATCCATGTTTCAATATCATCTGAAACAATGCCATTTTTTTTAGATTCACAAAGTTGTGACAAATTTTATGTTTTCTAGGAAATTACTCCATACGTTTGCAACCAACTCAAAATCTTTTGCATCATTTCCATCATGTATTCATAATGCAAACACAATTTCTTTAGTATAAAGTAAAAAAAATATATGTTGCCGTCATCGACGGAAGTGGCAAACTTTCAAGGAGACTTATGACATACAGAGAAACGTTTCTTCACCTTTGCCCCTCTTTCATATTTTTTTTAGCCGAGTTATTAACGAAAGTATAAATAAATAGTTCGTTTACTCAGAAGCCATACTTGGATATGGTTGCATAATTGGGGAATGATAAAGGGTGATATTTTCTTTGTTTGTACTATTTTGCGACTCCCTTGCATTTTTTCTGTACGAAATAACCACAATTGTTTAAAATTCAAATTTTCAACTATCTTGCCAGCCTTGTACGATGGCGCAGATTTTTTTAGTTTCATTCAGCACTAAAACAAAACTTTCGTGAAAGTTTGCATTCTTTTGCTATTTTTCCCCATTTTTATTTTTAATGCTGAATTGATTGGCCTATAAATGTATTATTTTGAACGAATTCGAAATTACGTGCAGGAGATTATTAACATAGCGAAATGAATTTCTCTCAAAGCGTTTCCACTAAGTGGAAAAATACACTCTCTCCATAATCTCCAGCACATAATTTCAAATTCGTTCGAAATAATACAGTTTACTCTTCTCGGAGTCTGTACTGCCAAAGAGTGTTTTGTTTTTGATTTTCCGTGCGGATGGCGCTGCGACCAACTCAGTTGTGGGTCGTAGTTTCATCCGTGGGGAAATAATAGTTAAACAGTTTATTGTTAATCATTTGGCAGGGACAGGACAATTATATTGTTGTCCGACCTACAGGACAACAGGAGGTCAATCCCAGCTGAATGAAGGATAATCTGCTCAATTACAAGACAAGCACTTGCAAATGAGACTTCTTCAAAGAACCCTGCACAAAAATCTGTTAGATGTAGTTCAATGTCTGTCGTGGCATTAGCCAGGGAAGTAGTTGTTTTCTGACAGATGCTTGCCTTTATGTTTGCACTTGGAGAGAAGGGTACTTCGTATTCTTTTCACTATGTTGATGTTCTCTGGCACATAATTTCGAATTATTATGTGTATGTAACTGGTTTATTGAGTACAGTGTATAGAAACTGAAACGACATTCAAAACAAATGTTGAGTTGGATCACTATTTTGATCAAAATATAATTGGCATCGCCTTATCATCGACGTTTTGGAAGATCTCTAGTTTTTTTTGCATTTACCTCTATGCTACTGAAATCCTTGCGGTTGAACTTTCTACTGATTTTTAAGGTGTTAAATTAACTAAGGATTTGAGGTGGCCCAACAAAATGAACTAGCTTTGGGTCGTTCACCTTGTCTTAGCCTTACGAAAGCTATATAAAGTGTTTAGGAAAGCGGTTAAGATCTGGCAGATCCCTTGGTCGTATTAGATTTCCTGAAGTTGTTTGACTCATCTCTGTATTCTTGGCTGCGTATAATAATGTTGCATCAGGTTCGTCTTCAGAATTTGGTTCATTTCAGAAACTTCCTAAATATTGTCGATATTTCTCAGTTCATGTGCTCTATACGGTTTGTTGTAATTCAACTCTCCGTATCTTGGCATCAAAATTTTGGCATCGAGCAGTTTTCGAATGGTTCTTTAACATTTTCAATATTTCTCTATCTTCCTGGGAAAGATCATCATCTTAGAATAAATAGGAAGATTTGGAATTGGCAAGCAACTGACGCAACTCAGATGATAGAATGGAAACAACCATATCAATATTCTCCATGCAAATTTCATCAGAAACTCCAAATCAGCCATTTCATTGCTCTTCATGTGATTTTGAGATAACTTCAAAAGAATGATATGAGAGAATCATAACAGATGATTCCATTATTATTACTTATAATGGATCAAAGTGAATATGAATTGCATCACAACAATATTTCGAAATTATTCTGGTGAATTTTGAAGACCTTTACTAGAAAACGAATTTTGAGTCTTTCTCCGAATGTATCTTTAGAGAGTTGTTAGTATAGGGGTGATTTTTCTGGAATACTATCACAGATCTACTCACCCATTTGGTACGGGGCTAGGCAAAATTCTTCCCCCTCTTCCTAGGGCTACGGCTTGTTCAAAACTCAGCGGAGTTTCAGTCGATTCTCGATTTCCAGGATTGATATTGATGTTGTGACTCATATTCGCAGTAACAGTGGGAGTTATTTCTCTAAGGGGCTCCCTGTCTCTTGGGAAGCTATGCGGATGGGTCTGAGGTGTTGCATGAGCCGACTGAGATTGTAGCTGTTGCTGTAAATGATAATAATCACAATCCAGCTGAAGAATATCTGTTACAATAATATGTGAACTCAAGAACTGTAAAATATCATAGAAAGAAATCCAACCAAGTCAAGCTGATCAATAGCGTTCATGGGCCCAACCCTGAAAAATTTAAAGTTTTTTTTACATGGTGTTGAAAGTTTCCGTTTCAGAAACTCCGATCTATATTACTTTATTTTCAGTTTTCTTATTTCCAGAAGAGAAAGACAAACAGGAGTGATAATAGAAAACCAAGTTTCTGAGAATAACTTTCGACAATAATGAAATTCCGTCTTGAAGCTATGACAATTATGAAAACTCTGTTTTCCAAAGAAAAAGAACATTTATTCAACCATTCATCTGATATGGCTTCCAGTAATAATCGCTGAATGTTACTGATATTACTTTCAACGTGGTCTCAACTTCATGGTATAGAGATTTGTCTACTAGCTCTTGAATGTCACTAGGTCATTTACTATTATTTAGTACCTAAAAAAAGTGTTTTCTCGAATAATATCTTTTTAGATTTAGAATAAACTTCAGAGAGAGAAAGATGAGAGGGAGTGTCTACTAGAAATGTTAATGAACGCGGACAGAATTCCAGAACCTGGCTTAACGAGGTTAACGAGTTTCTCGCGATTTCGAAATTCCATGAAATATCAATTATGGGTTTCATATCATCCCAATAACATTGATGAAATCGACGATGCAGAAGAGGATGATGACAATACAAAATTTCAAGCGTATGATTATACTTGCAAGTCTGTGTTCTGTGGTCCATGAGGTATGCTTGGCATATATTTGCCACCCCACTACAAGACTCACATATTTGATGTGTGATGATTCTATTAGACGTCAGCAAGTTTATCATAACGACTAACCAGAGTTTATTGATATATTTTTTGTCATACATTGAATAATTTGGACCCAATAATTGAACTTCCTACTTCAGGTCCACTTTTGCTATCGATATTTCGATTCTTTTTATATATTCAGTGAGTTTCCTATTCTATGTTTTCTTTCAAATATCCGTTCGAATGTTTTGTTCAGATTTGAAATATTAGTATAAATGCTTCAAAATGAATGTGATTCGAACTCCTTAGTTTGAATATGAAATGCAGAAATGATTGAAGGGTAGTTCGGTAGGTAGATAATTGGCACCGAATATTATTTTACATGGACCAGTTTAATAATAGTGCTTAAGTTCAGCCGATATTTCAACATTGGTCATTGGAAATTAATCACCCTGTACATAACAGACATCTTCTACACAATTCTTGAATTGAGCATTGAAAATGAAAAATATGTCTACATGGAAATATGTAGAATACGCGCCGATCAAGTAACAAAACCTAGATGAGTAATACTAAATAGTATAGAAGGCAACGTCTTTTCATAATGTTATCCCTCAAATCATGACATTGTTGCCATGTCGCAAATTTTTAAGGATACAATTTCAGTCGAGTATATTCATGGCAACGAAAACCCAAAAATACTGTCTTGGATGAAATGAAACATAACAATAAGAAAACGAGTGAAAAATGCATTGCAGCTTGTTAGGAGCATGTAAAAACAATAGTATTTCCATAGCCGAACGAAGATTCTTCGTTATCGATATAGTCTGGTCAGTACGGCAACACTGCGTTTGATATTTGACAGAACAACAACAAAACAATTCTGCTTATTTTCATCTTTGGCTTATTTAAGGGTTTTTTCATGAATAAAAGGCAGATTCTGAGTTAATTTTTGTTAAACTATCGGTAGTTTTTATTATTGAGCAATGGTGGAGCATTGTGAAATGTGTAAAAGACCATTTGAAGCTGGAAATAAAAATGTAATTTCATAGGTAAACTTCCAGTGTCGTAACTATCGAGGAATGGAAACCGAATTGAAAAAGAGTAAAATGAATGAATTATGAAAAAACATGTCAATTAGAGGATCGGTTGTTCTCAAAATCCTGTGGAGATTCTTCCATCATGACTTCAGGTTTCCATTCCATATTGGGTTTCCATTATTTCTATTTTATAAATCCTCAATATTTCTAAAAACAACGCACGACACTGACGGTGAGGGAAGATGCCCCTTACAAACAAACTTCGAGGCGTGAGCGGCGAGATACTTATCTAGGTTGTGTTATTTGATTGGAGGGAAAAAAAAAGTTAGTCTAAGCTGGAATCCTTCAACACCTTGTAGAAAAAAAAAAGTCCATTTTTCAAAGTTAGGTCCTTGGACACTTTTGATCAGATTGACTCAAACTACATCATGTGACACTTTCAGCGAATTTTCCCGGGACCCAGTTTACGCAACAATGGTGCGAGGTTCTTTACCAGACTTTTCATTTCATTTGAATATCAGCCAAACGTAATGCAAATAGTAAATGTGGTAAGGCAAATTGATTGTTATGTCTATTCAACGTCTCAAAAAATTGCAATTATTGGAAATGTCACGGGGAAACATATAAAACAAACTAAATATTTTATTCAAATACATATGAAATATTTAAATTTACAAATAAATGCTACATGAATACATCAACAATTTCTATACCAGCATATATTTCAAATGTTCTGGTGAATGTTACTGGTAATTCATTTCAGAAATAAATCAACCCGGTACACCTGTAATTAATTTCAGAAGAAGCGTCTTATGAATTGTGAAAGGCTTTCGCGACCTTCGTAACATGAAAACTTTTCGGCATGTGAGGCCGACGTTTATTGCGAGTTTGACTCGACATGTCGGCAACACGAGTGGTTAACATTTGACATCCGTTGTTACAATAGATATTTGTGAGTTGACACTCTTACCTTTGATTGATCCATATCGTTAGGTAACATAATCGAGTCGTTCATAACTGGTAGCCAAGCTTTGTTCAGCTGTAGTCCTTCTTCGGATTTGTTGAAGTTGTTGTGGTGTTTCTGGATTTTGATTGCTTCCCGGAAGAGTCTTGGGTAATAGGCACATGTTGTAGAGATCACTTGGGTTTCTTCAAATTTTACTATGTGATTCTCATTGTTGCGGGCATGTTCTGCAATAGCGGATTTATCTGTGTGTCTTATCCGACAATAGGCCTTGTGCTCTTTGGTTTTTGTTTTAACTGAGCGTTTCGTGGTTCCGATATAAACGCAGTCACAGGAACATGGAATGTGGTATATCTCTAAAGAGCTTAGCACGTCTCGTTTGTCCTTCGCTGATTTCAAATATTTCGAAGGTTTATAAATGGTTATATTCTCGTATTTCCGTAGAATTGTCTTATTCGATCTGTAACTCTGGAACATATGGTAGGGATGCTTTTCGTCAGTCCGCGTTAGTCTGACTGCTACTCGGTTCACTGTCTGGGCAGTCATTCGATCTACTATCAATATCCCTTGCTTTGAACCCATTAGAAGGAAAATCGTTCTTTAAGTGTTCCAGTTCTGCTTCCAAGAGAGAGAATAAAAACAAAAATATCAATAGTAGACAAGTAACAACATCTGCTTATTATCCAAAGACTCTTTCGGGAAGCAATTGAATTCCAGAAACATCATAACAACTTCAACAAAACCGAAGAAGGACTACTACTGAACAAAGCTTGTTTACCAGTTTTCAAGAATACTGAATTATTACCCACATAAATACGGTATGAATAACTCGATTGTCGCCTAACGCTATGGACCAATCAGAGGTAATTCGTAGATACCTATTGCGCAACCAATGTCAAATGTCAGTCAATCGACAGTGAATTGAGTAGCTGTCATACAACAAATCTCTCTCAGAATGCCACTCGTGTTGGCGAAATGGCGAGTCAAACTCGCAATCAACGTCGGCCGTACATTCCGAAAAGTATTGAGAATAATTCAACGTGATAGTCTCGAGAAAATTATTGATACTCTTCGAAAAAGCTGAATTATCCGTAACGGAAAATACGATTGGAGACCACAGGAACCACAAGAATGTAGTTTTTACTAAGCTTCAGTAGCAACTGATATCGTATCAAAAATCTGATTTTTCCAAGCATTCTGCATTCGTCCATTCCTACCATCTCATGACAGCCGGTATAATTTTCAAATTGGAAAGTACCCCTATGATAGGTATCACCATTTTAACGGAATGGTATTGATAAAGCCTTCTGACCGCAAATAGTCGATCTTAATGTTAGGACCATTCAACTTTCTCCTTTTGTAAAATATTTGTTTCGCCTGGGGCGGAAAACTTCATGACGAAAATTTGTATAATGAGACGCTATTACGCGAAATAAACCTTCACCACAATCAACATAAAAATAAATCTGAACCCAATAGAAATAATGGTATTCAATGAGGCCGAGCAGAACTTCATGTGTTTCTACGGAGAGTTGTGGAACAACGAAATGTTTGTCGCAGCAAGTAAATCAATTAAAACCAGTCATTACCAAAAGAATTCAGTTTATTCACAATACTGTCACATTTTGCAAAGTTGAATGCATAATCGTTTCTGAAATAAATTGAGATTCAATACCTACATATTGGTTGATCATCCATTTCATTCTGATTGATTTTATATTTAAATTGAAATAGTTCAATGTACTGAAATGTTGCAGAAAAAACATAACTGGGATCGATGTAATGCTCCGATTTGTTTAATGATATTGCAACGTTTCTGCATGTTTGCTGAAACAACAAAATTGAAAACGAGTTTGGTATGCTATTGGAAATGAAAAAGAAGACACCTTTAACACAACACATATAAGAAAGAGTTGAAAGGTGCCCCTCTCACCTATTCAGACTGTGCAAACCATTTCAGGAAGCTGCAACGATCTCTGCTCGCTCACTGATTTTTAATTAACCAAGGTACTTTGTTCATTGTAATACTCAATACTTCCTGAATTTTAATTCGTCCGAATGAACTTCTGAAATTGTTATTAATTCAGTTATGGACTGATGGTCCAGATAGAAGATAAGATTTGATAATGAAAAAATCTAAATTGTTCATTATGCCAAAAGAAAAAATTTAATGAATAGTTGAGAATGAATAAGGAATATCCAAATTACTCTGATATATCATTCATTCAGTTGCAAGGCCAACTCAACTAAGATCGGTATATTACTTAAAACTGTAAAGTATTAACAATATTGAACAAGTCAGAACCGTGATATTTTCTACAATATCAAATGAATCATTCAGAGCTTGTTGATGAATATGTTTCAACTAGGTGACAAAGTTTGGGTCACCACGTTCAGTTTAGAATAAGAGACCATGCAAGTTCATCGGCTGCATGGGTTGCTGCCTTGAATCCGTGGAATAGACAAATTAGGATCCAGCTCCCATAAAGATTCATAATTTTTTCAATGTTAACGTCAAGTTGTCTCAGCTCTCTTGAATTAAAGAAGGTGGGAATAAAAGGTCACAACTCCACCCCTATTCCTGAATTGAACCGGACATTTTGAATGAGAATAGATGACTTTGAGAATCTTCCACTCACTATTTGGGTCGGTCGGTGGCTCAGTGGCTACAGTGGCTAAGGTCTCTAGCAGTGGAACTTCTAGCTCGCATCAGACAGACGTTCGAGGCACGGGTACGTAATCTTTTTTCTCATGTACACGGGGCTCTCTAGGTGGCCACATGCCTTGTTGAGAATCATGTGTGATGTGAGTTGCCTAAATGCCAATCCCGACGTCTGGTGCTAGCTTGAAGTGCGCACCGACCAACCGGGGTGATGCTATAGGTTTTCCTACAGCTGAAAAGTGAATACACCACCGACAATATCAGTAAGTCGCCCCGGAGCGCCACGACAAATAATAATAATAGCCGTCCTCTACTCGCACAGGCTATGCCCTTGGGTACACTCTACGAGTGTTTATGAGGGAGTATTATTATTATTATTATTATTATTAGGTAGATCACCTATAGGGGGACTGGAACGGAAGTGGCAAAATGATTGTTCGCTGCTTCGCGTGTGACGTAGTTGAGTAGATTGTTCGCTGCTTCGCGTTCATCGTGTGACGTAGTCGAGTAGATCCCTAAGATTGATAATATTTTGTCAATAGAGCGCGCACACATATTTTGAATGGAATTTATAAAGAAAAAAGATTTCAACAGCAGAGGTTTGAACCATCGTCCTTTTGCTTGGTAGCGAGTGACGCTAGCTTTGCCTCTACGGAGACTTCGTACAAGTTGATGTACAAATGTGGGGTATATATTTCTCCAGCTACCAAAGCACGCTGTTTGAATATTAAAAAAAAAATTATTATGAGTCTGATAATAATAATGATGTTTGGAATGAATGTGAAAAATTGCGAGGTAACGAGGGTGTAACGTTTGAAGGTGCGATTCCAATGAGGAAAGTAAACAGGGTATTTCAAAATGTATAATTTAAGAGAAATGAACGTGACTGCTGCGTGTGTGTGTGGGTGTGGGTGTGTGTGTGTGTGTGTCAAATATCATGTGGGAAATGGGTCATTGAGGCAATGGAGGGTAGCAAAGTATTCAGCAAAAGTATATATAGGACGTCTTATATATTATTTATGAGAAAAAACATGGCGGCTGCTTGTCAAATTTAGTATACCAGGTGTACCAACATATCATGGAGGTGAAAAAACACATCATTGAACTATTGTAGGACATATTGAAGTATATCATCAAAAAATATGAAGAGAAGAAATCAGTCACTGATGTGGTAAGTCATTTTTAACGTGCGATACCCAGTATGTGCCAGTTTCATTCTGTTTCTTTTTCGGTGATAGGAGATAGGAGACAGACAGATTGACAGACAGTCAGAAAGTCAGTTTGATCGATGCAGAACGAACTACTAAACTAACCTTATAAAATGTCTATTTTAGTCGCATTTTTCTGGACGTTTTAGCGATTCAAATTTCAGCTGTTTTTTTGAACGCGAAAAACGGTTATTGTGGTCGCATTTTTACGTGTTTGTGCGTATTAAAATTTCAGTTGTTTTTTCGTACGCGAAAACGTGTATATTCAGCAATTTTGAAAGTCAAATCTCCATAAGAAATACACGTAATCATACAGTTTTTTTCGGTTCAATTTTAGCCTGTTTTTTAGAACTCGAAAACGTCTATTTTGATCACAATTTTGCAGGGAATCGCCGCAGCAGTACGTTTCATTTCGTGTCAGTTTGACTCTGTTTATTTTATGGTATTCATTATCAGGTGAGTGGGGAGAGGGTTAGGTAACTTTATTTTTGGAAAGTATGTTATTGCCATTGAACAGTTGAAATAATCAGAGTTGAAGATTTTTCTAGACGTGTGCAAGAGTTAAAGAAAGATATTCAATTTTATGAAGAGAAGGAGAATGTGTTGTGAAGCAGTTTACTGTGATGTTCCAAAGAATACAGCATTCAAGTATAAGTTGAAGCTGATATTTGAAGATCTTCTTGAAATAGACACAAAAATCACCGAATTTATTCCAGCAGGGCAGGGGAAAAAGAAGTCGCAAATGGAATATAACGTTTATAGAATTGTAATCATAATATCTATGATATTAGCATGTATTTTAATTAGAAATGTACAAGAAATAATTTTGAAATTTCAGATAATTTGGTTTAAATGAAAATATTCGAAAATTGAATTTTGATTCATTTTTTTCACCTATAAATATATGAGAGAATTACAATTTGTTATCAGTTAACGTTGAAACGCGACATTCGACGTTATCAATTATGTATAAACCGCGCAAACAGGAAACTTGGTTATTATGCTGGAAGTAATAATTGGCATTGAAATGTGTTTATGGAACTAATGGGTATCGAAAAACCCAGGCCAGCAGTTTCGTTATCAAAACCGCCGAATAACGACTATTGTGTTATCTGCGTCGCGTTCATGGGAAACTGATGTTTATTCTGGACTATTCTCGAATGTTCTTTTCTTATCACACCAGAGTTATAAAAGTAGTTGGATGCGCGGCATACGTTAGTTAGTCGTCAACCAGAGAAAAGTCAAGCAACTTGGATATCTTCAGTCATATTTCGTTTTGTGCATCTATCTCTAGATACAAAGTAAGTTTTTCATACATTTTTTTATTATGTGATGAAAGTGTTTTTCAGTTAAATTGATATCAATGTTTTCATGTTCGGTTTTTGAGTGTTTTTAGTTTGAGCTTTTCAGATGATTCAATTAAATGTTTTTAGATGAAGTTATATTCACGTTTTTACGTTTGGTTTTCTGCATTTTCGTTTTTCTTTCAATTTGTAATTCAAAGCGACTTAATTGTTTTCGAATTACAAAACTCTTTTTAAAAATTTTTGCGTGTTTTCATTATAGCAAAAGCTTTTTATTCTGGTGAGTTTTTTCAGATAAATCTACAAAAATTAAACGAAAGTTCTGTTGTGGAAAGGAAGCTAATCAAGAAACTATCAGATCTGCCTGTGGGAGCGCCCCAAGTGAGAGCGAAAGCAAAAATAGTTCGAGGGAAATTTGGCGAGGTGGTGGCTGTTGGATTTAGGGGAGAACGTCACCTTTTTGCCGACAAGAGTGACGGAGGGATATAGGGAATATATAGAAGAGTTGTCAAGCAGTAAATGTTCCATTACATTTGAAGGACTGATGAACACAGGGAAAGCTAATCCGGCTGCTTCATTTGAGATAATAGAAAATTGAGGTTAGTAGTTTTTTCATTTGTCTTCGTTTCTTTGTATGTGCTAAAAGTTCGATTGGAAATAAAAAAAATGTCTTATTCAATTTCAGATAGTTATATACCTTCCCTAATCAATATAGCACCATTTTTCTTCAAGCTTCCCTTTGGGCATCATCTCCGTTGGAGCATTGCACGAACATCTTCAAATTTGATAAGTAAACACATCAGAAAATGCGAGTTGGCAAAGAAAAAAATTAAATTTTCAGTTGGGGAAAAAAGAAAATCGTTAGTAAAATTGGGAAATTGAAACGAATTAGATGCATAATAAACGTTATGAAAAATGATAAATAAATTGAATCGGGGTTGAAACGAAGTAGTAGAGTTAAATGGGAAAATGTTAATGCAATTTTCAGTGATAGGTGTAATTATAAATTTGGCGCACAAAGAAGTGCGAAAATTTTTGAGTGATGCATATTTCCTTTTTAAATCAAGAATTTCCAAAATTTTGAAAGAGAAGCAATCAATGTCTTAAGGTGAACGTGGCACTGTTGGGGGATTTCATCAAAAAGTCGAATGACGAGGAAATTATCGATCGGAAATATTTCAATACTAGTAATGCAATCATTGATTTGGGCACGGACTTGGCTGCTTGGTACAATAAACATGTTGTGGATGTTATTTTGAACAAATTAGAAGAATTTCAAAAAAAAGACTCAGGGTAGGCATTGAATAAAATTCTTTTGCTTGAGGTATCAATAAATAAATACGAAATATGCAATGGTTCAGGGTTCATACGGTTACCTGAAGAAATTCAAAATAGGCATGCATGTGTCATTATTGATAATCATGATGATGCTTGTTTTTTCAGAGCAATCGTGAGAGCATTGTACCCTCCCAAAGGAAGCGTTTCACGTGCATCTCCATATCCAAATTATGACACAGTTTTGAATACAGAGGGTTTGGAAATTCCTATGCCAATTCACCGCATTACAAAATTTGAAAAACAAAATGATATTTCCGTAAACGTATATAGTTTAGAAATGAATATTGGAAAAGAAAAAGCATTTTACCTGCACGATTAACCAAAAATATATTGAATAAACATGTTAATTCGTTAATAATTCAAAATATATATTTTCTTAAATTAAACGAGTACGAAGATTTACCTTTGGATACAGACGATTCGGAAATCAAATATCATTATTGTTATATTAAAAATATGTCTAGATTGTTGGCGAGTCAAGAGAGTGAGTTTAAAGGTAGAGAATTTTTTTGCGACAGAAGTTTGAATTATTTTCATTGCGAACAAAAATTTAATGAACACATCGGGTTGTGTGAGAATATTAACGAGTGTAAAATTTCATTTCCAAAATTTGATTATGTAGAATTTTGAAATTATGTTTATAAACAAAAATGTCCATTCGTTTTATATGCTGATTTTGAATCTGCCCTCGAAAATTATGAGGAAAAAATTTCAGATAAATCTACAAAATATCAAAAGCATAAAGCGTTCAGTGCAGGTTACTACTTGAAATGCTCTTATGATGACAGCTTGTCCAAGTTTAATTGCCATAGGGGTGACGATTCCATACAATGGTTTACCGATGAAATGGCTAGAATTGCCAAATTTGTTGAATCTAAAATCAAAAATATCGTACCAATGATATGTAGCCCTGATATTGTTAATGCTAGAGTGTGCCATATTTTCGAGAAGCCATTTTCCAAGCAGGATATCATCGTTAGAGACCACTGTCAATTTTCGGGGTTGTTTAGGAGGTGGAGTCATCAATTTTGTAATCTCGCGTTTAAGAAGCTTTTTATGGTACCCATTACATAACATAATCTTTCGGGGTATGATAGTCATTTTATTATTGAAGATGTAGCAATAAGAGAACGTGTAAGAATACTTCCCATCAACAAAGAAAAATACATTTCATTCACATAATACGATAGTGAAACTAGCATTAAATTTAGATTTATCGATTCTTATCGTTTTATGAGAGCCAGTCTAGATGAGTTGGTTTCCACATTGAATGTAAAAATTTGAAAATTTTGAAAAAGGAATTCGCACAATTTGAAAGAAAGGGGTTTTCCCCTACGATTATGTTAATAAACTCTTCGATACTGAGCTACCTTCCAAAAAACACTTTACAATGAACTCATCGATGTTAAAATTGATGATGCGAAGTATGCTCAAGCTCAAAATGTTTGGCATTAATTTGATACTAAAACTTTGGGGGAATACAGTGATTTATTCATGAAAACAGATATATTGCTTTTGGCAGACGTTTTTGAAAATTTTCGTGAAATTGACTTGAAAACTTATGGGTTGGACCCCAGCTGGTATTATACTACACTAGGCTACACGTGGGATTGTATGTTGAAATATACCGGGTGCAAATTACAAATTTTAAAAGACGTTGATATGGTTATGTTTGTAGAAAAGGGTATAAGGGGCGGAATTTCAGTTTGTTGTAACAGATATTCGGAAGCCAATAACAAGTATATGCCAACATACAATCCAACGAAACCTTCCAAATTTATCATGTATTTCGATGTAAATAACTTATATGGGTGGGCAATGTCAGAGTGTTTACCATATGGAGGTTTCGAATGGGTAGATACGAATATTGATGTGATTCAAATTCCTGATGACAATCCCGAAGGTTATATTTTACAAGTTGATTTGGAGTACCCTGAGGATCTTCACGATTTACACAAAGATTTTCCATTTTGCCCCGAACACCGCACACCACCAAATTATAAATTGAAAAAATGAATGGCGACTCTCCATAATAATACAGAGTATACCTTACACTATGGAATTTGAAACAAGCTCTGGGACATGGTTTGAAATTAACTAAAATCCATAAAGTTTTGAAATTTAAACAATCTGCGTGATTGCGTCCTTATATTGAGCTGAATACTCGATTGAGGACTGCAGCCACTAATTCTTTTGAAAATATTAGTTTAAGTTGGCCAATAATGCGATTTTTGGTTAAACCATGGAGAACATCCGGTTGCACCGAATAGTAAAATTAGTTTCTTCCTACGATGGTAGGTACATTTGAAAACATGGTGAAAAATTTGGTAGTTCATTGACTTGTTCTTTTAACGAACAACTGATGAAATAAAAAAAAACTTGATTTTTTTCTCATTTATTACATAAATCATACACAAATTTTTGCTTATAATAAAATAAATATTCACGTAAAGCATTAGCCAATATACTATCTAAACATGAGGCTTGACAAAATCCTTCTATAATTTCTTCCAAACTTAAATTAGTTTTATGATTGAATAATATCAAAAACACCTCGATAAAAGTCACAAAAGTTCATAGCATCCAGCATAGCGATACGGTCAGACAGCACCCCCCAAGTGTGTATTTAGAATGTCGTTTTCATCTTGTTGGGACAGCTCCATGTTCGTGATATCCTTGGAAATAGAAATTCCTTTGGTATTACTTTCGATGTACTGTGTGATGTAAATGTTATCCCCGCAACGTGTTGTAATTGGATCATACTCATCTACATACTCATCGATTTGTGATTCAAAGAAATTTTCCTTTATTTCTTGCAGGATGTCAATGAGGGTTGCCATTCAAAAGAAGCAAAATTGATGGATCAAATGGAGAACTGCTGCTTCAAAATGATGCATGAGCTAATATTTCTGGAGGGACTTATGCCACATCGAATTTCGTAGGATGGCATAGGAAAGACTATCAAAATCAACTGATGTTCGTTCCGAGCTGCCATTTCGTATTGCCCCAATAATCTGTCGATGGCATTTAGAGTTTCTTCATAATCTTCTCCATCACTATCGCACATTACTTCAACTTCGCTGACGTAACCAATACCTTGAGACATTTTCGTTTTCAAACTGAATATTCGTCTGTGCTTACATACGCTTTTATAGCTTCAGATCACGTGGTGAATTTTAAAATTGTTGTTGCATGTTTGTTGACTGTGAAAAAATATTTGAAAGACCCTTCGGAATTATATGATTTGTGTTTGTTTTCCATAAGATTCTATACAAAATCAAAGTTTTCGATCCAACTGTTATGTTTGATATCCAAACCGAGCCATTTGACGTACAATTTTTCCACGAGATATATATCTGGATTTGTAGTTTTTTGTAATTCCACCGCATAAACAGCACCCTTGATAGTAGCACCCTCCATATCTTTCAGCATGAAGGTAATATTGACTATGATGATTTTGAATAATTCCGTAGTCCAATTGGGTGTGTAACCCTTTTCGAAAACGTGCTCTGCCTTACTTATTCGCACAACTTCGCCGACTTTGAATTTTCTCGGTCCAACTATTTTCAAGTGGCTGTATGTTGATTTGAGAATTTCTTTTTCGTTGGTTTTATCAATTTCCGAAGGTTTCATACCCGTCTTTGAATGACGTGTATCATTGTAAGATTTTGTGATTTCAGGTTATTCCGTTCCCTGATGGGTTTGTAGATTTTTAGGACATCGTTTCCTGTGTGCCAAAATATCTGCAAACGTTAGTAATTTCCCCACCCGTTTTCGTTTTCAGCGAATGAGTCCACACGAATTTTGAGAAACAATCTATAACGACTAGAATGAGTTTGAAATTACGATTTTGATGGGCGTACGGTCTCATCTCAGCCAAGTCCATTTGCCATAAATCATCTAAGCCTTTAATAATGGTGCGACGTCGAGGATAATTTTCTCTAATAGGTTTATGCAGTTCACGGACAATTGGAATCATGTCTTTAGAAGCCATCACACATATGTGATGGCGAAACTTTGAAACCTGCTATTTTATTATGGTGATGCATATACTACATTTTGTCTTTTAGTAATCTCCTCGACAACAGATTTTACACTCGCTATATCTGAATTTATTTTGGAGATATATTGTGAAATATCAATTCGAAACTGGTTTAACTCATTCTTGGTTAGCAGCGTTTCCTTGTGCTTCATATCCCATTTTAAATTTTGCGAATGAATTGAATCGGTTATTTCAGTAATTTTTTTCAACAAATCTCCACAAATATTTTCAATATTAGTTTTGTATTGTTAGTTGAATTTTTCGAAAAATGACTTTATTTCATTATAACGTAGGTACCTCACTAAGTTGAATTATTTGAATGAAATTCTGATTGCGGGTTTGAATTTTCCTCCAATTGATTGTTTTTTTTATTCGATTCATTTTTAATTTCACGATACAACTTTGTCATTTCATGATTCACTTGAGTATTTCCGAATGGTGTAGTTCAGCTTGGTGCCGTATAGTTGCATTAATTTTTTCTTCGATTTCATCCACATATTGTTTATTGGCAGCATCGGTATTTTTAGTGGGCCTCTTCACATTACTCAATTTCAATTTATCAAAATCAATATTACCATCTGGAGTGTGCAGCAAGACGCCGCCTTCAGAGGGCGTAGGTAATTTTCCCTTTCTATCACCACTGCCACCAGCGGTGCTGTCGCTATGTCTAAACTTATCGATAACCATTTTGAAAATGTGAATGTATGCATGGATGCATGTCATCTCGTAGAATTATATTTGCCTCTTTGAGTTCACTAATAATGGCAATAATCTCATTGTCATGCGAAGTATTTCCGGCATTTCGAGAGGCTATCAATAATTTGAGGCGTTCACATAGTTCGTTTGGGTCATCCCAATAAACAATGTCATTGAATGTCATTGCAATAGGTATGTTTTTAGGCAAACCGCTACCTTTTGCTTCAGGGTTGGATGTTTTAGGTAAACCGGTACGTGTCGATATTTTACGTTGATTTCGTATAGGAAACATCGGTATAATTATGTCGGTATACTTGTATCTTTTACTACTTTCGGATAGCCTAGGGAGTTTTTGTGAATGTTTGTTTGAAAATATGAGTTTATATATACCGGGTGTTGCTTTCCACTGATATCCACCCATTTTAATGTATCCGCTGCGTTTGTCGAAATCTATTTCTTTGTAACCTAGGAACCATTTTAAAGATACACCATCATATACAGGACCGTATTCTTTATCTATTTCTTTGTCATTACTCCAATGATTTATAATGTACGGTTGAGCCATTATAGGATATTGATCGATATATTCCTGTGAAACTTGTTCATTCATGTCTGACCCATAGCTCTTATCTTGTTCCTCTTGATTTCAGATTTTGCCTCACTTTTCATTGGGGCGGCGGCGGCATTGCTGCTATTTTCCTCAATGGGGCAGATACAGGTTTAAAAAATTTTTAACGACTCATCTTCTTCAGATCTACCCAATTTCAAATCCAAATATTTTTTCCGAATAGCTTTTGCAATTTCATTGATTTTAGTCTTTCGAAAAACATCAACTTCTTTGCTCAACGATTTTATGATGATAACTGTGGGTTACATCAATCCCTCTGTATACTTATATAATTTATCGAATCCTTGACGATAACGTCCAGCATTTATATCAAAATCTTTCATAATCACAACGGTTCCATATTCATTCGTTCAGCATTCTGCACACATTGCCTTGAATTCAACGAACGTCATGTCTGGGGAAACGTGTTCATCGAATACATATTTCAAATTCATTTCATCCATCTTGAAAAGCACAATCATATGAAAAATTTTCAATCTTTCACAGAGGGAAAGCTGCAAAACAGTGTTCATAGAAAAGAGAATACTAACTTTGAGAAGTCTCTATATTTATGAGTCTGTAATATTTGTTAAGGAAAACATATCTCTCTTTACAATATATAACCGGAATCACACCCACAATACTCGTGATAAAAATCAACTATTGAATACCAAGACACATTTAACTTTTCTTCAAAGAAATATACTTTTTTCATTGATTTCAATCTATAACAAGATACCTGAATCTCTTCGAATCCTGTCTTCCAGCATCATGAAGATCAAATTGAAAACATTACTTTTCTCCAAAGCATACTACTCGCTGCATGAGTATTTTGACGATGTGCTTTAAATTTTGCATCATATAGATACTCAATTTAGATATTTCAAATTTGATGGTTTCATATTATACTTTTTATAATGTATTGTGTTTTTACTCTGTATTTTGTATTTCTTGTTTTTAAATATGATTCCAGGTGGCTTATAATTTAATGAATAAGTGACAACATAAACATTCATTTGTAAACGTACGTCTGAGCATATTATTATTATCATTATTATCATTTTATTATATTTTACTGTATTTTATTGTATAAAAATGACATGTTCTACACCCGTAAGGGTTTTGTACTTACAAGGAACTAATAAAGACTCTCTCTCTCTCTCTATCGATGCTGTCGCCAGCATTCTGCACACATTGCCTTGAATTCATCGAACGTTATGTCTGGGGAAACGTGTTCATCGAATACATGTTTCAAATTCATTTCATCCTGCTTGAAAAGCACAATCGTATTACAACTGTCTCGTATCAATTTTTTGGTAATTTTTGAATATGTCTGACAAAGGTATGCAGCATCAATTTTCGGTGTCTGCAAAAGGAGTAATATTCTCGAATTTTCTGTTAACCATCGCATGCAACATCATCGAAAATAAATATGGAATTTGATTTGGCCTTGTGAGGGCTTACGGTTTCCTCATTTTTCCTGAACAGATAATATCCCAATTCCTTGACTTTCCCCAAAATTTCTTAAACCACCTGATATTTGGGTTGGTACAAAGATTTTAAATATACGTAGATGTTTTAGAATTTTGCTACATTCGGGTGGAATAACAGTGTTAGGATGGTATTTGTCTTTCCAAAACCACTTGGTCCGCAAATAATTGCACGAATCGAATTCGGTAATAATTTACCATGCTTCCCAACCATACTGCTATTGAGGCCTCCATTCAAAAAATCTAAATTTTCAATAGGCAGTGTCTTATCTTGTTGAACGACTTCCATGATGTGATGAAAAAACATGAGCGCGCCACGGTTATAAATAAACGCATTGAAGATATGTTTCTCCATTATCAATGTTGACTTACTCTGGTGCAGGTGCTGTCAATTCAATCATCAATAAGCTCCCGTTCAAATTGCATCTACCAGGTTATTCGTTTTGCGGACCTAGCACCAAATTGAGACAGATATTAAAACGCGGAGAAACTAGCGTGAATCCTTTTGACGAAAGCTGCAAAGACCACGATATTGCATACTCTCGATTCGACTCTCTAGAAGACCGCCAGAAAGCAGATCAAGTGTTGGAAAATAGAGCTTGGAAACGAGTTAAATCTAAAGACGCTAAATTTGGGGAACGGGCTGCAGCTTGGCTTGTTAGTTTCACCATGAAAGCCAAACGTAAGCTAGGTATGAGCGTGTCCTTTCGACATAACTTGCTTCAAAAAATTATTAAAAATTGGAAACACAATCCTACTAATATTAACAAATCTAGTGCTTCGGCTTTGCGAGCTGCAAAAATGGCATTGAGTCAAGCTGGAGGACGTAAGAAAATACGAGTGCCTAGAAATTCCATTCAAAGCAAAATCTGGAGGAATCTTACTCCTCATACCTATATTTGCCGCATTTTCGGCTTCGGGTGCGTTGGCAGGTGGAGCGAGCTCCATAGCAAAAACCGTAATAGACGCAAAAAATGCTAAAAAAAACTCGAAGAAGATTAACGTCACAATAAATCCATGGAGCATTTGGGTTCGGGTTTGTACCTGCGGGAAACCCCTCGAAGATTTGTACTGTTCCTGAAAAAACAACATCAATGCAAAGGAAGAGGTCTTTACCTGAAAAAGCAAAAAAACTGCTAGACAATGCATAGAGAATTATACGATTCGGAAATTCAGGAGTGTGCTCGTCAGATAAAAATACCACATTTTTCTGAGGTCTTAATGCGTGTTACGTTGCCACTCATTGGGTAGCTTACAATAAAAACGGCAATGTCGCACAATATTTCGATAGTTTCGACAATCTCAAACCTCCAATGGAATTGGCAAGATATTTTGGGAGGGGTGTAAGAATTAATTACATATAATAATAGTCAATATCAAAATTACTATCAGAGTTACTGCGGACATCTCTGCCTAAAGTTTCTACTTCATAATGTCCACCGCTGAGATGCATAAATCGTTGGCTGAAATGCATAAATATAAATCATTGCGAGATTTCACTGATACTCAACTGCGAGCTTTGTCAATCGAATATTTGATTGGGAACGCAGGACCTTGGCAGTTGCTGGATGTATGGCATAGGTTACCAAAGGACTACAAAGATCGATTCGCTTTGCATATTCGTCTACCATGTTTTACTCATAATCAAAATGAGTTTGAACTGTCAACGGCATCACTAAAAGAAGCAGAGTATCATGGACCAGTTAGCGCACAATTACAATGTTATTATTGTAATAATAAATGATTTTTTCATCCATGTTGTTGTTCATTATTTAAGGTAGGTCACTTCCGACACTATATCAGTCATGTCTATGATATTGACATTAACGAGTCGTTCTTCAACGCTTTCCATCGATTTCAATCCGCCCATTCAATTGGATTCTGATTCAGAATACAGTTTGGCTTTGCTCAGCTTCCATTCGTACAACAGTATACCCAACATTGAAGAAGGTACAAATTTCTACTACGTTGAAAACGGTGGCAAAACTGAACAGAGTATTGATATTTCTACTGGCTCTTACGAAATTGGTGATATTGAGACTTTGATCAGCAAACACATCACCGCAAACCGAATAATAATACGCTGAAAAGCTAAATATTCTGCCAAAACACTCAATTGATTTCCGACCTGAAAACATTTTAGGCGCTAAGTACGTCTACTCTTCTCAAACCCAAACGAATATGCTGTTGGTATTGATCCTGGTTACGCAATTGACGAAACGCCCAACCACCTCATTTATCTACCCATTGCTCATAGAGACGAAATAAACAATATTACGCTGCGAGTGCTGGACCAGCA
Source organism: Chrysolina americana (assembly GCA_958502065.1). Lineage (NCBI taxonomy): Eukaryota > Metazoa > Arthropoda > Insecta > Coleoptera > Chrysomelidae > Chrysolina > Chrysolina americana. Next base: position 39,251,608 of record OY293414.1, on the reverse strand, counting down.
TTCTCAACTCGTTGATTTTCGAAACGGGGAAATAATCGTTTGTTTGGAATTGAAGCGAAAGTATGGTGCTAACTATTCATGACAATAACTCACCACCATACCCCACCTCAGTCTTCATCAAGACCTTCAACGTGCGTCAACTACTGTCGCCGGAGAATAAACTGTATTTGGAATCTCTTGGTTATCATGTTGTCCAATCAAGTGTTCAACATTTTCCGAAATCCACACAACGATGTATCCCTACAAAAGGTAGAATGGCGGACTTACTACCCATATGTCAAGTTCTTTCGCAACAATGATGTCATTGAAATCAACATCAATCAATCTGACACTTACGATGCTTTGTATGATAGCCTGTTACTCATCAGTGGAAAAGTTGTGAAAACTAAAGGAGATGGTCGTGAAACAATGCTGGCGCTTTCATGTTTCAATCTGCTAGTTAAGAACAAAGCGGTAAGGAATTGGAGACGGTTCGTGAAGTTGGAATTGTTAGTACTGTCAGAGGCTTTCTCACCTACACCGACGATATCAAGCACTTGGCCAATTCCAGCTGGACTTTTCCCAACAACGCCGGGGTTATTAGAACCACTGATCTGTCATTCAACATGCTCATACCTATCAAGCATTTTTTGAATATTTTCAACGATTATCAATGTGTTTCCTATGGCAAACATACCATCCGATTAGTACGAGCTGCAGATGATAGCAACTGCTTCAAAATAGAGAAGACCGCTGAATCGCCGTCTGGTACAACATCAGTCAAGTTGAAAATTGAAAATATTTAACCCAAAGTTAAGCGAATCTTTCCGCATGATCAAATTAAATTGCAATTCTTGAAGGCCATCCAAGCTGATACTCCTATTCTCATGCCGTTCAGAAAATGGGAACTTCATATGTTACCTGCTCTCACACAAGGTGATTACACCAAATTCAACAATGATCCAACAATATTCGCTCATTTGAATATCACCAATATAACGCTCACTCTGAACGGTGAGAATTATCCGAAAGAGAAAATGCATCTGAATTTTGCAAAGGGGAATTTTTTGCAAGCCTATTTCAACTATGCACAATTCGGTCTCAGCTACAAAATTACTAATCAACATAATCCTCTGCAAGATTCTCTTTGTCATCGATTGTTCCAGAAGGGACGAGAGCATAAAAAGTTCCTCTCTTGATGTGAAATTCGAAATCGAGGCATCTGAACGATTTCCCCAAAATACTAGAGCCTATTGCATCATTGAGCAAGACACTGTTATTGAGCACCTTCCACTCAGCGAAATCATTAACAAATTGAACTGAACATATGCTTTTCACTTCAGTATCAATCACAGAGTCAACATGAGATTAGCTGTTGTAGATATTCAAGGCTTTACCATCGAGCAACAATTCCATCCTAAGGAGATTGCCATTAGGATTGGAATTCAATGTAGTAATTTTCTGCTGCTGCCAACTATACCATTTTCCTCTTTGAGTAGAGCAGATAAAAGTACTGCCTGTTTCTTGGAGCGAAACGTTCATGGATTGAGGTATTCCCTCTGGCTTTATGGAATATCATCAATTAGATTCCATCCTCAAGAAAAATTTACAGAATGTTGATATCATTTATGTACGAGGACTTCAAGAACATGACTATCTTACTGAGAAATTTCATCAGTTGGACCTACCTACATGTGTTGTGAATTTGGAGGACTATGATAATACGTCATGGATGGTTCCAGCATTCGGAAACAACGATGGGATCTCACCTTGTATGCATCACATTGATAATCATTTCCACTATATTTGCAGTCTCCGAAACGTAGATATTCTATACAAATGGCTTTGTGATATGTTACCAAAATAAAACTGTATATTAAATTTTTCTATTTAAATTATTTTTTTTATCTAACGTCACCTGATGATGAAAACACAGCCTTTTGAAAAATCTCCACCTCATACCATCAATGAAGTGTTATGTCTTTAACCTCCATGTTTCTCCTCTTAAATGATATGTTGGAACACCTGTTATACTAAATTTGACAAGCAGTCGCCATGTTTTTTCCCTTAAATAATATATAAGACGTCCCATATATATTTTTTCTGATTACTTTGCTACCCTCCATTGCCCCAATGACCCATTTCCCACATGATATTTGACACACACACACACGCAGCAGTCACGTTCATTTCTCTTAAATTATACATTTTGAAACACCCTGTATACTTTCCTCATTGGAATCGCACCTTCAAACGTTACACCCTCGTTACATCGCAATTTTTCACATTTATTCCAAACATCATTATTATCAGACTCACAATCATTATTTTTTTTAAATATTCAAACAACGTGCTCTGGTAGCTGGAGAAATATATATCCCACATTTGTACAGCAACTTGTACGAAGTCTCCGTAGAGGCAAGGCTAAGCAAAAGGACGATGATTCAAACCTATGCTGTTGAAATCTTTTTTCTTTAGAAATTCAAATCAAAATATGTTTGCGCGCTCTATTGACAAAATGTTATCAATCTAAGGGATCTACTCGACTACGTCACACGATGAACGCGAAGCAGCGAACAATCTACTCAACTACGTCACACGCGAAGCAGCGAACAATCATTTGGCACTTCCGTTCCAGCTCCCCTATAGGTTGTATCAAATTTGTAAAAATTAACTGCGACCTCTTGTGACTCTCTTCTCTCACATACTTATTCGTTCATACTCCAGATCAACTAAAAATTCTAATGTACAAGAAGCGCGTAAACATCTCATACCATGCATTTAAGTTTGTTACATGTCTGATATTGTTTATATCTGACGAATATCCATTTTATGGAAATGAGCACGGTTGCCCCTCGATACTAGTTGAAAACTTTCACCAGATGATGTTTAGTACTTGCAATTCCGAAAGTGGCAATTGAGTACCTACGTACGAGAGGTCAGGAACGAGGCGGTAACTTTCGCTCGTATTTGGCCAGGTTCGAGTCGAGGATAAAAACCTTTTTCTCAATTTCATAGGAGTTGATAGGAAATGTAATTTGTCTAGATGCCAATCCCGACGTCTGGTGCTTGCTTGGAGTGCGCACCAACCAGCCAGGGTGGTGCTGTAGGTTTTTCGGGTTTTCCTACAGCTAAAAAGTTAATACGCCACCAAAAATCAGTAAGTCGCCCCGAAGCGCCATAGCAAAATCTAATAATAGCCCTCCTCAACCAGCACAGGCCATGCTTCTGGGTATACTCTATTAGTGTTTATGAGGGAGTATCAATATTATATTATTATCATTATGTGATAGGTGTGTTCCTACATTCATGGTGATAATGAACAGTAATACTAAAAATCAATTTGTTCTTTCGCTACCAGATATAAATTGTAAAACAGCAACACATTACGCTTGTTTACAATTACCTGCTGAATTCCAGTAGATACCTGGACTAGATAACAAATGTGAAAACTGTATAGCGGGGGTTCACCCAGGTGATTCCAGCGGAGATATTTCTAACATGTTGAAAATCCTGAACCAAAAAATGGATATTCTGTAATCTGATATGAATTCTATTGAAGATCAAGAAGCTACCACACAGGCTTCTCTTCAGTTACACGGTGATAAAAAAGATCGTTTCAACGAGAAGTTACTTGCTTTATAAAATAAAATGGGGATGATACCTATACTGGGGAAGTCAATAGTCTCCTTATCGAAAGATGACGTTTTGAAACTTGAAATTGATCGTCTCCAGAAACAGGCACGAATAACTCGAAATAAATATGATTCCGAAGAAGTCTAGACAGTCGTTACTGAATGTTGCAATAACTAACATCTTAAAAGTATTTGAATATCCAACTATTATTGTCGGAAATACCCTCCTCTCCACACATTTCAACGAATTGGAAAAATGAGGCAAATAGCTGACAGGGAACAACTACTTTTCCATACGGACATTGACTTATAATAATAATAATACTCCCCCATAAACTATCATTGAGTGTACTGATAGAGCATGGCTATTTTCATTAGTTGTCGCAGCGCTTTGGGGCGACTTACTGATTTTTGATGGCCTATTTATTCTTCGGCTGTAAAGAAACCCGAAAAAAACCCACAGCACCACCCCGAGTGCGTACCCCAAGCAAGCACCAGACGTCGGAATTCGGAATTGGCATCTAGACCATTTCCATCGCGTCTCGACTCGACTCGAAAAATGTTCTCATTCCCAGGATTCAAACCTAGCCAAATGCAAGCAGAAGTTCCAAAGGCCTCGCTACTGACCACCAATCACATCTGTCGTCCATTGATATTGTTTCTCAAGAAGGACACTATTGCAATTGATGATTGTAATAAAGTCATCGAATATTACCATTCATTTTGTTGGAAATGACCACCTACACACATGCATGTTTCGTATTTTTTTTTATCTCATCAGTGCAAGAATAGGTCAGAAAACAATAAAGTCGTCTTGTTCCACATAATAATAGATAACATTCAAAAGGCTTATGTTATTACCCTACGAATGGAGCCAATGAGTCAGTCACAGCGCCAACCGCAAGGGAAAAACAGAGACCTAAATCTGTGTTGCGTATATATGCCTCCACACACTAGTGTTGATGATTCAATAGGGCATTGGAATGAAGTTAGCACAGTAGTTTCAAGATCCAAAGCAACTGTAATACTTTACAACAACCTTGAGTTTTCAATATTGTTAGAACCTTTCTCAACATTCTGAGTGTAACCAAACGTAGAGAAGACATAAGACCAGAAAGATAACTTAAATATGTCACACACAAAGTTTACATCTCCAGTCGTAAAAGCAATCGTTAGTCAAGAAAGCTCTTATCTCCACAACTCACAACCACAAATTACAGTTTCAGTTTCCAACTTAGTCTGAGCAAAAAACATCTGAGATACAGATTACGAAGGATCTTTCAATAAATAACAATTTTGACAGATTATTTCAAGTACCTACTTGATGAATCAGTCTTTCTAAATAAAAACATTTCAGTAGAACAGAGCAATATTTTCATACTTTTCATTCATAGATTATACATATTCATCAGTCCATTTAAGTTCAGGTAGTTTGTGATTTAGCCAGAGACCGAATAGTATTTGCATAGTATGGATTGATTGAATAGTATGGCATCAGTACTGTCCAAAGATGGTCCGTTGCATACTTAGTGTGGCATAAATTCATACGTGAAAGTAAAATGCAGTCACATTCATTTCACTTAACTTTTATGTAACATGTTCTCTGAATCATGACTCCGTATCGATTATGACCCCAAGATTTCTACATGAGTTTTTGAATGGTATATACTCCATCTATATGAATATACAGACTTTCCCCCCATTTTGTGATTTCAAAAGAGTGATGCTATCGATTTCATCGGATATAGTTCGAATAAATGTTGGCTGGATATTTCGAGGAGCTTCTGTGAGTCATTGATAATAATAATAATAATAATCCCTCATAAATACTCGTAGAGTGTACCCAAAGGCATAGCCTGTGCGGATAGAGAACGGCTATTATTATTATTTGCCGTGGCGCTCCGGAGCGACTTACTGATGTTTTCGGTGGTGTATTCACTTTTCAGCTGTAGGAAAACCCGGAAAACCTACAGCACCACCCCGGTTGGTCGGTGCGCACTTCAAGCTAGCACCAGACGTCGGGATTGGCATCTAGGCAACTCACATCACACTTGATTCACAACAAGGCATGTGGCCACCTGAAGAGACCCGTGTACTTGAGAAAAAAGATTCCGTACCCGAGCCTCGAACGTCTGTCTGATTAGAGCTAGAGGTTGCACTGCTGGAGACCTTAGCAACTGAGCCACGGACCGAGTTAATTAAAATCGTTGATTTGTGATTGGATTGAAAGAAAAGCATTTTCGAGTATCGTCCACGTATAAATAATAATTGCAATTGAATATGGAAAGTAGTTAGTCAATACTTCCTTTTGGTACCCCTCAGTTGACAATGAACAATGACAATGTTGATTTATTATTAAGAATTAATCTTCCACTCTCCAAGCCCGATTTGAAGAAACGAAGTGAGTTGAAATCGTTAATGAATCGTCTGATTAAACATTTAGAACACTTAGGTGTACCCCAAGAGTATCAAAACGGCAACTAACAAACATTCTGAATTTTGTTCTTTGATGGTGTTTATCGACACTGACAGTTGTGCTGTCACAGTAGTTGGATAAAAATGTACTCAGTTTTGATCAATGGTTGGAACAGCTGGTTTATTGCCTAAAATAAACAGGTTGTGGGCTCAATGACCCACTAACCAAATACTGTAGAATTTGCTGTGAAAAAGGCACGGAGAAGTAAAGCAACACGGAGGCAATCAAAGCAGTGGAAACGCCCTGGGAATTTGGTAGGAAAACCCGTAATCAAACTGAGGAATCATGACAGAAAATAATCAGCCATTTGCTGTGAAACCATTCGATGGAAACAACTTCGTTTTACAGAAATGTGGATTTGTTCTATGTGAAATTTAGAATATCAAGCTGTTAATCATATGATTTCAGGATTGAAGGGGTGTGCTGGAGTATGTAACTAATAGTAGTATCTAAGGCAATTCTGTATTCATGTTTTTAATATTCGATTACAACTAACAAACATGTTCTGTAGTTTTATGCTCTATGATAGTTTTTATTGACATTGACAGTTGTGCTAGAAAATAATTTAGAATGTATTCTGTACTCTTGTACAAGCTAAGTTTTAGTTCAATGTTTTCTGTGAATGAAATTGAATGAAAGTTAACTACGTTTTGGTCATCGGGTGCAGCTATTTTATTAAGGCGGATTTATTGGATTCATAATGCACAATTTAATGCATATGCATAACTTTAAAATACAATTTATAACAATTTCAATACTCAGATTCATATGAAACCATTTATACGTTTCATAATTTATAATTCCTAAATGGTTACATATGATTGATATGAATCTGAGTATTAAAATTGTTATAAATTGTATTTCAAAATTATGCATATGCTTTAAATTGTGCATTATGAATCCGATAAATCCGCCTTTATCTGTCGCATCAGCAAGTGCCGTATCACAACAGGATCCTACGAAGGCGTAGAAGGGCCACACCAATTTTATTTTTCAAATTCCGACTTGGTAACTCGGAATTTTATAATTCTGACTTCGTAACTCGGAATTCCGTATTGGTAACTCGGAATTTTAAAATTCCGACTTCGTATCTCTGAATTCCGAATTGGTAACTCGGAATTCTATAATTCCGACTTTTATTTCGGAATTTTGACTTGGTAACTCAGAATGCTATAATTCCGACTTCGTATCTCGGAATTCCAAATTAGCTTCAAAATAGTTATGGGTGAGAAATAAGTTGGTAACCGAATGTTCACCCCACAATTATGAACGAAAACACAACAATAAACTGAATATCTCATACAGCACACGACGTCCAATGAATGTTCATTACAGGTCCATATGATGTCCAAACGTTGAAGGACCTAATAATGAACATCAATATCATCAAACATCCATATATGTACGATATTGAACGTCTTTGGGATGTACAGAACTGGATAATATTTGCGCTTTCAGAAATTGTTCATTTATGTATGTCCACTGGATGTACAATACTGGACAACTTGAAATATCTATAATTGTACATATCTGAAAATCCATATGGTAAACAGACCTGGATTCAATTAGTAGATTCAGAAAGTGTACCTTTCTATATCTCAACTGAATGAAAAAATACTGGATTAACCTGAATTATTTATCGATAATTACACATTTTCCTGTACGTCCGTAGGGTATTAAGACCTGGTACATCATCCAATGGATGAACTATATTATTGAATCAAATTTCTACATGCCGGAAGAACGTCCATAGGATGTACAGAACTGTACATAAACAAAACAAATTATACAATTATGAGCTTTCACTAGATGAATAATTTTGGATCAAATTGGAACATCTTTAAATGTACATGACAGCTGTACATCCATATATTTACAACCAACTGTACGGATTATGTATTTTTTCCGTCGACCGTTTATTTACGATGTATTTTAACACACTCAAAATCGTTGATTAATGACCCCTGTTAATAAATGATTTTCTATTAATCAACAATTTACTTATATGCAACCCAACGTACATTGCTCCAATACATATTATATTTATATAGTAACCTGTGGCGTATGCAACCAAACATATTTATACTTACTCGCTAAAACATTTATTTTGAAATCAAGTAGCTGTGTTAGTACTATCTGTCATTATTTATTTCATTGTAATTTCTCAAAGTTCTACGTTTGTTTTGAAATCAAAAGATGGATAGTGACGAAGTTCTGTAAAAAAAAATTAGAAAACATCAAATACATCAGTAAAGTTGTCAGTAGCATTAATAGCTAGATAGTCACGCAGCCGGCTAGTAAAATGCTGGTTTGAGTCTCGAGGTGATAGCAAGGTCGAGGGTTCAATCCCCAGTGGTACCATTTTTTTTTTGAAAATTACGGTCAACGGAAAAGTTTTGTAACGAAATCGTGAATTAAAATGGCAATTAAAAATCTCGAACATTAACGCGCTCGCTCCGCTCACGCGTTAAAATATCTCAATTGTTAATCGCCCTTATTAACTTATTAATACACTTGTTCGTTAAATAACCATATCTGAATGTCAGAGTTTTCAGTAACAGTACTTCAATTCAATTATTTTATTAGATATCTACACATGATATATAGCTATCAATTTCAGAATGGTAATTATGTTGCACAATTTTACTGAACTGAATTTTCAGAATCTGTTCTTCATTCCAAAAAAAATAGATCAAAAAGGATGTTGAAGAAGTAATTTCGAAATGGCTTCAAACAGACAATGAAAGGAAAGAAAATTTGTGTGTTTTTTCAAGATTTTGGGTTCTTCTATGTCAACTTAGTGGTATTAGTGTTTGTTTCATGTTTTATGCGAGTTTTTAGTTTTCTCAGAATGTTCATCATACAGTGTCTTCTAAAAGTATCGGAACGGTCTTATATTTCAGAAACGGCCCTGAGAAAATTTCGACAGGGTGGTTTTTGATGATACCCGATTCAACGGTAATATCGGTAATCGAGAAAATTGAGTTACCCTCAATATCTGAAAAACTATTGATTTGGCAACATTGTTGATAACATCATTGAATCGGGCATCATCAAATACCACCCTGTCAAAATGTTCATAAATTTTCTCTGGGTTGTTTCTGAAATATGAGACCGTTACGATACTTTTGATAGACACTGTATATTTTATGTATACTTGCAAGTTGTGCTGTTTTTGTTTATATAATATACAATACAGTGCATTGCTCTGAGTGGAAACCGTTAACACTTGCACTATGTTATATGTTTGCTGTGTTTTTGTAATGTACATAAGTATTATGTTATCTACTATATAATTTTGCATTTATGGAGTATGCTTTAACGCCATCATTATTCAATTTCAAATACAAATTTGTGGGTAGTAGTTGATATAATTAATATCTATTTGGGCCTTTAAAGTAGAAATCAATTAAAAAACTGCTAGCATAGGTTATCGCAATTTTATTGCAAAAAATGTCATTCAAAAATGTTTAATACTTTAATGTTTTCTGAGAATGTACATCTAATACGTACATCCAATATATACATCCATTGTACATTCCAAATGTACATCCATAGGATGTTGAATCCAGTGAGGTTCGGACATTATCTGGACATATGTGATCGGACGTTCAATGGACGTCCATAATATCCATTTTGTACATCCAATGAACATGCAAAGGGCGAAGTTATGAAATTCTGAGTTACCAAGTCAGAATTCCGAGATACTGAGTCGGAATTATAAAATTCCGAGTTACCAATTCGGAATTCCGAGATGCTAGGTCAGAATTATGAAATTCCGTGTTACCACTTCGGAATTCCGAGATACTAAGTCGGAATTATAAAATTCCGAGTTACCAATTCGGAATTCCGAAATGCTAAGTCGGAATTATGAAATTCCGAGTTACCAATTCGGAATTCCGAGATACTAAGTCGGAATTATAAAATTCCGAGTTACCAATTCGGAATTCCAAGATACGAAGTCGGAATTATAAAATTCCGAGTTACCAAGTCGGAATTTGAAAAATAAAATTGGTGTGGCCCTTCTACTCCTTCATAGGATCCCGGTCGAAAACTAGATAATTTTTCATAAAAAAATGTGATGAACTTAGGAGAAAGTACGCTTTGACTCTAAATTAATACTTAATAGTGAGTATCCGACTGCTCGTGAAACTGAGAAAACACCAAATCAATCTTTTGTGTACTTTGGAAATTACAAGCAAGATCGAACCGGAACGGAGACCGTTGAATTTTGAAATGGACTTTACTTGCGAGAACGGATTGATAATGGCTTATTTTTACAAAATTTGTAAATATGGCATTAGCTTACATAAATTTAATATGTGAGAGAGAGAGTCTTGATTTATTCTATAAAATTACATACCTCATGGAGGTGTGGAACTTGTCAAAAAAACCTTATAACTATGAACATCATATAATATTTTGTCAATGATTAAAAAAAAAAAATCGGATATATAAAATCTTAGGTAACTATGTTTGAATATAAATATATATAAATTCAAAATTGAACATATGTTACATATATGAAGATATAACTATATAGATATAATAATAATAAATAAATTAACTAGATATAGTAAATAATATAAAATACAAATAGTACATACACTTATAAATAAATCACTATAATGTCAATAATATATAGTTATTAAGGAAAACATTAAAAAGAAACAAGGTTATGCATTTTAAATGTCATAGACTTTCCATTTTGTTTTGAAAATATTCTTCAATGCTATAGAATGCATTTGCAATCAAAAACGTTTTGAGTCTTTTCTTAATCTAATCATTTTCCGTTTGTCTTATGTGCTTAGGTACCTCATTCCATATCTTTATCAAGGTGTGCTGTACATTTCTTTGGATATATGAATAGTTGACTTTATCAATCCGTAAATCACCTTTATTTCTTGTATTATGACTGATCGTTCCATATCTCTGTATAAAGTTAAGCGACTCGTATATATACAAAGAAATGGCTGTTGAAATATTATATTGTGTAAATAGGTATTTACAGCTTTCTTGCCGAGCAATATTGAAAATTTTTCTCACACATTTCTTTTGGAGAATAAGGACTCTTTGTATGTGACAAGAGTTTCCCCAGAATATGATGCCATAACGTAGTTTGGATTGTACATAAGCATGATACGCCGTCAAGGCAGCATTAACATTTATATTTCTTGATAGTATATATAAAACATAGGAGTATTTTGATAAATCTCGAGTTAATTAATCTATTTGAGTTTTCCAGTCCAGTCGTTGATCTATGATTACTCCTAAGAAGGATATACTGGTTGATGTTTCTACTACTGCGTTGTCAACCAACATATTTTGAGCGTTGGCTCGTCTATCAAATTGCATGATTTGTGTTTTTGTCACATTCAATAAAGATTATTTTCAGAAAACTAATCATTCAGTTTTTGCATGGCTACATTGACCGATGCTAATGTGTAATTTTTTTCATTTATTATTAGTGACGTATCATCTGCATACAATATAACAGCTTGTTCGATTATTTCTGGAAGCTCATTCGTATATAAAATATATAAAAGAGAGCCTAGTATGGAGCCTTGCGGTACCCCTTTTTTAATCACTGCCATTTCTGATTTAATGAGGTTTCCAGAATCATCTTTCTCTACCACAAATTGTTGCCGATTTGATAGATAGGATTTGATCAGTGTCTTAGCCATACCTCGTATTCCATATTTTTCCAGTTTTTCTATCAAAATTTTATGTTCAACACTATCAAATGCTTTTGAAAGGTCTAAACACACTGCTAGTGTGCAGTTGCTTTCATTTTGCGAATCGAGGATGTGTGTCATAGCTTGAAAAATTGCCAACGTTGTTGTTTTTCCCTTTCGGAAACCGTTTTGACATTCTGTTATGATCTTATTCGCTTCTAAGAAGTTGATCAGACGGTTATAAATAATTTTCTCAAAAATTTTGCTTGTATTAGGCAGAAGCGATATAGGTCGGTAGTTTTTGAAATCTTTTTTTTTTCTCCCTTTTTGTGTATGGCTTCAACATAAGCAATCTTCATTTGTTCTGGGAATTTTCCTGTTTCAATGCAAAGATTAATGATGCGTTAAAAGGGGTACAATATGAGGACAGCATAATTCAATCAAAGTAGTGTTGGTTTTATATGTAAAAATTTGTGTTTTTCTCTTCCGAATTTGCTTTCGAAATACCCTGTATTTACAGTTTTTATTTTCAATAACTTTTTGGCTGATTTCGATAGAGATAAATCTTGGCATACTCAATTTCGGTTATAAGGATTTATTTCTAAATATAAAATTATAAATTCCAGTGGAATTCCAAAATGTGATATGAATTAGGAAGAATAATTGTGCGTCACTGTTTTTTATATATGTATATGACTTATATACAATGCTTTTTCATAGTGAGTAGTAATAAAGGAAAATGTTCGGAAAAGGTTTATTCGATTTTTAAAATTCGCTGGCATTTCAGGACTCGCTGCCCGCCAAACATCATATGAGAAAATAATACAGGCAATTACCCAATAGAATGAACTTCAGAATTTCGAACTGATAATATAAGTCATAAGTGAACAGAAAGAGTCTTACACCCGTATAATGGGTTGCATGCTGATGGCACATTTACGATATGTTAAACTAATCAAACCGAATGAACTTCATGATAGTCAACCTGGTAAGAAGGTCAGAACCAGTTGATGAATTCAGGACTAAACTGATTCGGACACCTGTGGTTCGACGAGCAGCTGTTCCCGAAATCTCAGCGGATTTTAAAATACAAATTTAATTTTTACAAACTACTGTAATTCATTATAAAATGCAATGCTATGTAGAAAGTTGAATTACACTTTTTAACTATGGAAGGAAGTGTTACTCACATGTGTGGGAGATGCATTCACTTTAGGAAAATTGATTGATCCCGGCCTCAGCTGCAATGTTGATGGTTTACAAGGAGTGGGGGGCAATCTTCTACCTTGACCCTTTCTCCCTCCCAAAGATGGATGACTATGTTGCATATTACCCTGATGCACCGCAGATTGATGAACTGGAATACCAACTACAGCTCCAGCTGTTGAAAAATAGGAAAATATTCAGTACCATCACTTCAATAACGACAATAATCATACTGCTCCATTATACAATCAGATTATATCACTATTGTTCAATAAATATGGTAAACTCAACGCTTTCGCTAGGAAACATAATGGAACGTACGGTGAGAGCACGTAGTGGTCCACCTGGTTGATAGTTTTGTGGTTTTTGTTCATTGAACACATAATACTTCTTTGAAAATATACGCACATCTATGTCAGATTGTCTGAATATAAATATAACGAATGTTCTTGAAGCGAATAATACTCATGCCCAAACAAAATAACTTCGTATTCCAATTAGCTCTGAATCGATTATTTCACAAATGTCTCTATTCCATTGCCCAATAAATTAAATTTTAAAACAATCACACCTGAAGGATGTCGACATTGCCTGATGAAAGATCATCATCAAAAAATTATAAATGGATTGACAACAATCCGGGCTTCCACACGAATCAAAACAATGATATATTTGTCGAAAACAACCACTGTCCCCTACGGTCGTTGAATGATATCAGGAATATTTTGTAGGTTTTTAGTTGCTAGGTCCTTTTTTCCTATTTTGGAAACTGGTTGTACTCTGGTACTTTTTCAGTTGGGAAGGAATACCCCCAAAATGAAAAGAAAGGTAAGGTAACTTTCAAATAACTGGTGTTAGTTCCGGAGCACATTTCTTGAAAACGATCGGCGGGATTCCATCAGATCTATCAGCTTTGTTGGAGTTTCAACAAAATGCTTCCGATAGTTTGTTAGTGGAAGGTAATGAGTCTGCTACTGAAGAGATATTCTGTGGTTGTTTCCCCAATTAATTCAAGGTGGAATTTGCCTCAAACATGTTGGCAAAAATATTTGCTTTTTCTCGGTCTCTCGACGCTAGTGTTCAGGGAAAAAAATTAACTGGAAGTGAATTTTTTTTCATTGGCAAGAGACCAAAAAGAGCAAGATGCGTTAGGATACTAAACAAACTTTGATTGTATTCTTACATTGTAAATCTCTTTTAAGGATTTGATTGCCTCTGAACAGACTCTAGCTTTAACACATTTTGATCTCAGGCACAGGATTATTGTATCCGATGGCATGCTGCGCTTGCTTGTGGGCAATAGCTCGGGAGCAGTTTTTTCCGAATCATAATTTAACAAATTAGGTTCCCTTCACCTATTTTTTATATGTTTGCATCCCCAGCGTAAGATATCAAAAATTGTCTCGGCGTTATTGTTAGATTATTAGAAGAAAAATCATTTGATCATGAAAAATATTCAGATATTTTCCATGTGTAACTGTGTGAACTAGACGAAATGCGATAAATTCACAAAATGAAAATTGATTGAAAATAATCAAGCCTCTCGCTTATTATTCCCTATACAATAGTGTTTCGACAAACGTTGAACAGAAAATTATTCAACAGCCCCATACAACTCAGCCCGATGCCTGGCAAAGTTTTCGGTCATTTGACGTTTCCCGACACTCTATTGTTTAGGGAATGAGCGAAAAACTCGATTATTTTCAATCAATTTTCATTTATTGATTTTATCGCCTTTCGTCAAGTACACACAGTTGCACGTGAAAAATATTCGAATATTTTTCATAATGAAACTATGTTTCTTTGGCTTCAAACGAAGTCTGTGTACGAGTAGGAGAGTTTTCTGTGTTCCTATGGATGGCTCTAGTTCTTGCTTTGTTAGTGAGTGCTTGGGTTGTCGTAGGACCAGTTGACAAAACCAAGTGGAAATCGTTCGCATGTTGTGTTCAGGGCTATACTGATAATCAGGCTGAACCGTGAAAATAGTATGCAGTCGTATGTATGTAGTATTGCAAAGTATATTCTTGCAGAAAAATTTTGCCAGGCATTGGGCTGAAATGATTCGGCAGTCGTATGAGGCTGTTTAATTATTCGACGTTTGACTACACCTTATTGTTTAGGGAATAAGGCTCCATTATTTTCAATTTCGTGGATTGCAGAAGAAAAAAACATTCTTTCATAAAGAAATGCTCAGAAAAACATCCGAAGGAAATCCTAGTCTGCAGAATTGTACTGCCATATGAGACAGGACAGTATTATGCTGCTTAATGGCGTAGAAAAAGCGCAAACAGAGAAATTGAGGTTGCGGTTGGAGTCAGGATTAAGAGCGGAAAAAAAACAGTGAATATTTATATTAGTAGTTGTTGTCATCGGGAACGCAAATGGGTAGATTATTAGGCTATAGTTTTGTTAGATCATTTGAGATACACATTGAAATATTCCCGTATGATGACTTGCTGAATGAATTCCAATTCAAGTAATGAAAACTTAAATATTTCGCTATGAGAAGGTTCATTAGATGATAATTGAAGGCAGCAGAAAAATTTGGTGTGTTCATAATATCAAAATGTCTCAGCTATAAGCTCTCTTCGCGTTGGATTCTCTAGATGACAGTGAAAGTCATTTTTGTTCTTGTTGTTGTTTTGGTTTTGAAAGCAGTACTTCCGTCATGGCACCAAGGACCCCTCTGAACAGAACCACCATTCAAGTACACTGGTTTGGGTGAAGCCTGCGGAGTTCATAGAGTAGATCTCGACATTAAATTATATTGGACACAATGGCAAAAATAGTCCTACTTTCAGGATTATTGGCTCAGAATTTCTTGAAGGTAGAAAATGAATAGTTTCAATTGATTCAGTAGTTCTTATTCTCCACAATAAAGTCAATATCCCCCGGAGCATAAGCCAACACCGGTGTCTCGTCTATACCGTACGAGTGTTGTGCATAAAGTTGACAAGCTGATAGTGGATGCATTATGGTCTCAAAAGCCTCGGGAACTCTGTACCCATTCCATACTATTATTATTATTGTTGTTATTCAGTTCACTTGTCTTTCAGTCACAATTGAATCCACATGTGACTTTATAAACATTGCATTCATATTTTCATTAAAATCGATTTGAAAGTTGTTCAAATTAAACTTTATACTTTTTTTTGTAACAAATCTTCCAGGTTTCCACAGAGAGAACCCCCTCAGAGCTCCTAGGAGCTTGTGCGAGCAAGGAAAAGAACCGGGACCGATTGCCGTGCTGGGCTTTCAACCCACGACCTTGCGCTTGTTAGGCGATCCCTTCACCACACGACCATTGCGGCCCGCTTCTTCACTAACTACCTAGTGATAATGATTTGAATGTCGCGGCGTGGCGCAAGTGGTATGGCGTCTGGGTTCGGGGTTAAATGTCCCGGGTTCAAGCCACAGTCGGAGCTGGGATTTTTTCAATTTGATTTCACCGATTATATTGTTAACATTTCGTGGCTTGAATATCTTGCAATAGTACCGGAAAACATAAGAGAAAAGTAAACTTAGAACGTTTGTCCCACTGAATTGAAGTGATAAGAATACTGGTCATGGTTAGATGAAACAATTCTTTATCGATTCCGAAAATATTAAAATGCCTTAGATGAATTCCAGATATCAGTCAAATTTGAAAACTGAAAAACGAAAGGAGTGATTAGACCAGAAAATAATGTATACAGCAAGAATTCAACAATTTTGCCACTTTTCATATACATATTCATAATACAAACATATCATTTCCAAATAAAATGAATTGGAAAGATAGAACTGACCTCAAATTTCCTGAAAATCAGTCCATGGAGTCAAGGCTCATGAAGAGATTAAAACTATAGTTATCTCACCTATCAAAGGTGGTCCTTGTTGATGTGGCACTGATTGATGTATGGGACTAGGGGACCTTGACCTCTGACATAAGCTGGTCGTTCCATGATCTACCTTTCTGGTGGAGATTACAGGAGCGTACTTGGGATTATGACGTCCACCTGTAGGTGAAGGTGATCGAGTGGGACTTGTTGAAGCAGACCAAGAACCTGTGGCGAAGAAAACATTTGTCACAGAATGAAGAACTATGTCACGAATCACAATGAACAGATCTGATTCAATTATTCGAAAATGCTATAAATATGTCAAAAAGATATTTGAACAATAATGTTTTAAATTTACAGCATTCTTCTCCATACCAAGCAAGTAAGTTCGACAAAATTCCATCCATCGATCTTAAAAATGTGCTTCTGAACTAACTTATTTAACCTCTCTCATAACTTAAACTCATTTATGCATACCTGAATAAGCAGCTACAACATGACCAATACCATTGCAGGCAGCTGAAGGAATTTATTTATATAATTTCGAAAGTTGAGAAACTAATCATCAACATCAAGCTCATGAAATAATTGAAACGAGCAGAACATTTCCTACATATCACATGTTGGGCAGCTATATATAACACAAAATCTTTTTGGAGACTTCTATAAGAAGTTCATTATTATTAGTGAACTTTGATATAGAACTCATTTTCTGCTGGATCTCTACATTTTGTGGTACACCGCATTCAATTTGAAGCGCTACCCATAAGTGCTAGAGACCCACAGGTTTCCAAACTGGCACTAAGACATTTTTTTCTGTTCACAATGGCTTATTGGAAGTAACTGTATTTCTAGTACAAAGCTTCGCAAATGAGTATACTATCATATCAATCACTTTCTTTTCCATAGCCCTGATAACAGATGAACCCAATATCAATGACAAAGAGAGAATGTGGGTACTTACTACATAGATCTGTCATGAGTTCAATTCAACTCAAAGAATGGAGATCATATGAAGACGTCGATGCTTTCTCTACATGATCAATCGGCCATATTCTAAAAAGAAAAATTATCTGAGCTACGTTTCCTGAATTGCCTCTCAGAAACTATACTTTTTGTCTCATTACGAGATAACTTCACATCCTCCTAACTCAAAATCGATCTCAAGATACAGATCTTACTTTTTCTCCAATATTCACTATTTATATGGACTCTGACATCAAAACCTACTTGATGACTCTTAGATATCATTCAACAAAACTTGAACGATCTCTTTCGTGAAACCCTGTCAACCTACTCCCGGAAGAACCACCACGAAGAATTCTACAGCAGTATAAATTTTTGACGCCTTTCTGAAATATTATATCTAGTACAAGTCTCCATCATTCGACGTCAACCTCTTTTTCAGGTTAAATCAGTCACTTATGTGTTTACTGTTACCTTTAGTGTAAATGAAATTCAAATGGTATCTTGGTAGTTTTCTGAGTTTTTGAAAGGTTACATTAGGTCGATTATTGATGTGTTATTTCTTAGTGTTAGCCAATACGATGTTTGTGACTCACTTCTGCTATTAATTTTTTTTAACTCCATCGAATTCATGAAGCGGATTACTGTAAAGGTGTCAGCAAACGTTAGTGGGAGTTAGGTGAACGTCGTCCCAGATATGTAACGAGAAGTGTCCATGCGATCTTTTTCCTACGAGATTGTAGCGTCAGCTCGTTCAAAAGAATAATATCTACCCATAGAGGAAGCGAGCTCAGTGGGGCAAAACTGAGATAAGGCCATCAACGTTTCGGATGAAGGTAGCAGAGACCTGCAGGAGGATATCCATCAGCCATACAATGCAGTGGATTTGAAAAGGAAGGCATTGATGTAGTTCAACATCAGGAGAATTGTGGACCTCAAAACAGGTGAACTCTACGCTAATACTGGGGCTGTGCTCTGCCAGTGGACTACTATGAGAGTGCTACGTCAATGCATCACATGGTATGGAAAAGCACAAATTTCAACAAGAGGTAAGCCCCTTCAATAATTCATCGTTGGGTACTGATTATTTATTGTTCACATAGGAACCATAACCTGCTTGGAATTGTAATATGTCCAATACAAAAAATGATTGAAAACTGACAAAGCATCACATCGAGACTACAAAAATAAAATCAGAGAAGTGAAGATAGACTTATGTTAAATATATAGACAATTTGTCAAGGATGACACT
Source organism: Chrysolina americana (assembly GCA_958502065.1). Lineage (NCBI taxonomy): Eukaryota > Metazoa > Arthropoda > Insecta > Coleoptera > Chrysomelidae > Chrysolina > Chrysolina americana. The sequence goes on along the minus strand of OY293414.1, from coordinate 39,232,598 downwards.
GCGAGTACAGTGAGACTTCACAGGAAAGAAGAATAGTAGGGAATAGTAGAGCAGCTGCTCGAGATCACTTGAATGACTACATCATTTGAAATGTGAATGTCGATTCTCCACCTAGTAACGACGACTGAAATTGTGAATATGAACAATAGAAGAATTATTGGTTTGTTTCACTGTTTTTACTTTGTACTTTTCATCATCATACAAGATAATCAGATATTAACTTTTGGCTCTAGGCCGAAATGTCAAGCCTTTCTTCATTTAAATTCGGAATGTGAATGCGGTTCAATGAATTTGTTCACATCAATTATTGATATGTGTTCTTCTGGCACATCTAACATTCTTACAAGTATTTCGGTCATTATCTCAAAAATAAAATACTCATGATGAACATATTTTGTAGGTAGGTACACTTATTCTTAGCTCACCTTCCGTCCTGACATTCATTTCTTCCTTTGTCATCATTTCCATATCGTCCAAAAACATAGATCACTCAAAGCATGAGATATCCTAATCTAGAGTGAGTTACTCTTGTATAACGAACAATATCAGATCGCTTGATCTATATCAACGAACATCTGATTGTTACTCCAATCAACTTCAAGCAAGTTGAGCAATCGGAGTACGTCTTGACGAACGATGCTAGTAAATGATTAATTACTCTCACGAAGAAGAAAAATAATTGTTTAGAGGTCCGTGTAGTCCCAACACCCTGGCATTTTATTTGGTATAATCCCGTCTCTCAAGTGTGCAAGTGCTATAGTTTCACTACTTTAGAGCTTCATAGATTACAGTGTTCTGAGATGCGCACTACTTATGAGAGTAATATTTTTTAATTTATATAAACATGTTATCCTGGTTTAATACAATTCAATGATTTCAATATTTTGAACATCATCTTATTTCCCAATTCACATGAATCTGATGATTCGAATTTATTTCATGTCAAAAGATATGATCAAGGAGTATGGTTTCTAGGCTTTGGGGCCGTGGTTTCACTTCCGTGAAGGTGATTTCTTCGGTTTAGCTTACGATTGCTGTAAGCAAAAATCAAGATTCAAGAGCGGTCATGAGCTGCCTCTCAGTTAAAATGGGCAGAAAACAAAACTATATCGCTGTTGAATCCTCGGGATTAGACGAGGCAGACGTTGAATATATCATGACTACGACTCCAACAGTGAAATTGAAGCGGAAGATGTGGTGAAAGAATCGAAAGAACAATTGAACCATTTTGAGATGGAAATGATCAATGATACCTACATAAGTACCTACTTCCCAACAAAAAAATAGAAAAGGATAATACCGTCACAAGAAAGTACATAAAGAGTAGAATTTATGCAAGTGGACTAAATATGCAGTAACACCTTGAAAAAATTCGTCGGAATATTATACAGGGCTATTCATATTCGAGTCTATGCATTAGGATCTTGGTATTGTGAAAGATAGTGGGGTGATCAAGTATATATAGCAAAAGTAATACAACGATAACGATGAGTCATGTTGTACGTTGAAAAAACGCACAAAAATAATAATGGAAATACCCAAATCATTAACATAGGAAAAATTAAATCAATTATAACGTGATCAAAATTATTAAAACATAAAATATTTCTATTAAAGCCCTTCATAGACCCCATCACACAACTTTTCAACAATTCTATAGAAAAATTGGGAATGTTCTTAGATAGTCACAAGAAGCTTCATAGAAGGATACTAACATAGTTACCAAATCCAATAAAAGCTGTACACATGAATTTTTGAGCCTGATACATGAAAGGAAATAAAAGCCTTCGATCAATTATGGGCATGATGGTAGAGCGCTAGTCTATCAATCAGAGACGTGGGTTCGATTCCCAGCATGGTCACTGGTCTCGTACTAGGAATCGCACGTTAAAAGGTAAGACCTCGTTAATCCTTAGCTCGCACAAGTTTCGACTTCTGAGGGCTGTCGTTCGTAGGAGAATGACAGCTGGTTAACGGAAAAAACAATATTTTTTTAAAATTAGAATACAGGGTAACTCAAAATCATGCATAGATCATATTCTTTTCAAATGCCCGGAAAATATAAATTTTTAATAATTTTTTCTGTATGATGATACAACAGACCATTATGCGGTATTAGCTAATATTCAATTAAGACATTTGCACTACAATTCTTCCGGGAAAAAAGAGTGTAGTCAAATCAAACGAGAAAAAACTGATAAAGTATGAACATTGGTAGATTTTTATGATACAAACCATACTCTCAAAAAGGCAAACATCCTAATAGGAAATAGCGATTACAGAACTACCATTCAAAAAAGAAGCTCATTGTCTAATTATCGACCAATATCCAGTATCGTGAAATTGTTGAAAAAAATTATGGAAATAAGAATTTTAAACTTTATAGCTAGATTCAAACTAATTTATGAACGTCAATTCTGTCTCAAACAGGGAATATCAACATTCGACACAATTTTTGACGAGTAATATCTATAAATGCCTGTATAGAAGTTTACCCACACTGTATGTTTTCTTGGATCTGGCCAAGTCCTTCGATACCGTCGACTATAAAATAATGATTGATATACACTGTGTCCTTGAAGTAACCCCCCCAGTTAATTTTTGAACGGATTGGAATTTTCGAATGAAATTTTTTTTGGAGGAATGGCATTTCATAAGCTACTATCTGACGACAAAAAAAATTGTCTATCTTTCAAAATGTCTTACAATGCTCTATACGTCCCCAGAATTTCAAACAAAAATATACTCCCAAAACAAAATGGCGGTACATAATGTAAGAACTCTCTTAGAGTAATCCCACCCATGTTAACTTTTGAACGGATTGGAATTCTGTTTTGAATTTTTTTTGGTTTAATGGTAGTTCATAAGCTTCTCTTTGACAACAAATTTTTTTTTTTTTTCAAATTACCTCGGTCGGCCATTTAATGTTTTTTTAAAGGCTATGGGGGTCGAGTGATACATCGTTTGAATTGCATTTCAATTCTCTACATAACAACAAAATTTTAAACAAAATTATCAGTCCAAAACAAAATAGCGGTACATAACATTATGTACCGCCATTTTGATTTGTATATATAGTTTTGTTTGAAATTTTGGGGACGTATAGAGAATTGTAAGACGTTTCGAATGAGGTATCACTCAACCCCCATGCCATTTAAAATATTCTTTCAAAATGGCGTCGGGCCGTCATTTTGAAAGATAGAGATTTTTTTTCGTCAGAAAGTAGCTTATGAACTGCCATTCCTCAAAAAAAAAAATTATGCGAAAATTCCAATCCATTCAAAAGTTAACAAGGGGGGGGGTTACTTTATGGACACACTGTATAAGAGACCCATGCTTTCAGAGAAATAGGAGTGAAGTAAATGTAATTATACCTCAGTGATAGTGATACGTCAAAATTGACATTTACTTGAGTACACCGGTATACCGGTTGTATTAACGGACCACTAAGTTTAGATAGTACTCATTCCCAGACGTTTGCTATATAATTAGTATTATTAGATTAGATATGATTATTGGAAGAAATAAAGATATTGAATGATTGATTCAATGATTGACAAGTCATTAAAGGGAAAGTTGACATTTAAGTGTTTGACTCATTTCATTCATAAACCTTTTACCAATTGGAAAAGATACATTATTTTTTCATCATGAATTTAGGATGGGAGTTCCAACATCCTTGGTAACCTGAATAAGCTAGATGGCAGTGGTATAGCATCAAATCAGTGCGCTACGAAAATAAAATTGTATGCAACAAACATTACAGCAAAAAATATTTCCCAGATCACTAGTAATTCAAGAATATCAATTTGCGGGAACGTCAGAATTCCTCCGTGACTTCATCATTCTAGCAAGATGCGACGTTGCCTGTTTCTCTTTTACTTGCTCGTAGAGGATGAGTGTGATATTGTAGGTAGGTATTTTTCCATTGTTGTTCATCTGGAGCGTAGTGTTATTTTATTGTATTTTCACGTAGTTTGAATAAAGTATAAATTTGTGAGAAGCTTGTGCAAGATATTCACTAGAAGGACAAGTAAAATCAATTTTTTCAGATGAAATATTTAGTTTGAGATGTGAGAGGAGTTAAAAGTCGTTTCAAGATTTGTTTGAAGGTTGTAGACGAAGTAGTAACTTGATTACTCAATAATAATAATATTATTAATAATAATAATGATAATAGTCTTTATTGAAAAAAAAAAAGAGATACATTTTTACCAAAAAGCGAAGTTCAAATCTGCAATACAAGTACTGCAGCTTTGCTCTTCCACTTAACCTCCGACTTAGGTTTCAGACGTCCATCGTTTTAAAGACATTTGACTTCTTTTACTTTTTCACAACATTTCAGTTGCTTGCACCTGCAGTCGTCTTCAGGTGAATACTGACAAGTTCAGATAATACGAGGTCTTCAAAGATCTGTTGATATGGTGTAATCAAGGTTTAATTATGACAGTGTTGTGGCGAGTGTAATTCCACGCTTTTTCGTTTCCTCCAAAGCGGTCTATGAGCGGTTTCCATACGTTTTTTATTTCCACGCTCGGCTGACTGAAAGCGCCATTGGCTTCGATATATGCGGTTTCGATGAATTTTTGTTTGCACCAATGTTCCTCCCTATGAAGAATACTAGCCACGTTCCAAAGAATTCGATGGTGCTCAGTCCAGGCAGAATCAGTAATTCCCAATTTAGATGTCTCTCCCCCTTGAGTCCACTTTTTGTGTTCGGTTATTCTTATGGATAATGGTCTTTTGGTCTCTCCGATGTAAGAATCTCCACATTCACATGGGACTTCGTAATTGCAGTATTTGTTGAGTTATGGTTTCGTCTTGGTCAGGAAGCTCCATAAGGTACTACCGGATTGAAAGCAGCTCTTGATGTTGTACTTCCGATCCTCCTGATACCTCTGAGGTATGGAAAGAAGTAGGAGATTTGAGCCGGTTCTGCCCCCCCCCATCACTATGACGTCATCATTGACCTTCAAGTGACCTTCAGGGATGACCTTGGTGCAAAGGTGCCTATGTGGGTCTATGATCTTGGGATGCCCTGTAGATAGCTTTGATATTTTGTGTTTGACCTTGATGTAATTTTTGTTGGGAGGTGTTCAGGGTCTGTGTTTGACCTTGTGTGTATACATTGTGATGACTTCCGCTGACGTCACACACTTATACGCTGCGGTGATGCAGCGACTACTATCTACTCTCCGTCCTCTATCGATGCGGTGCAAACTCGCGCATGGTGGGGGCTTTGCATCATATACGCGATGCATGAATCTGTGGTGGGGGTCTATTATAAAAGATGTGGGTATGCTGATATGAAATCAGAAGTTGTAGACCTAACAGTCGAGCAGTCAGCAAGAGTAGTGAAGTTATTCAGTGCCTACACAGAAAGAGAGAGATCAGTGAGTGTGTTTTCCTATTGAAAATTATTTATATTTTCCCTACATATTTTCATCATGTCATGTAATTAAATAAGAGATGGAAGTGTAAGAGCAAAACGTAATATCATCTTTGCCACTGAATGAAGCTTACCCAATTAAGACTATGTCAGTCTGTTCTACTCGGTTTGGAAAATCGATTTTATTGATATTATTTGATGTAAGCAATGATACATTATTCAAAACATGGATGACGAAACGCGTTTCAGAGCAATTCACCGATAGTGATGTAGCATGCATCAATTCATCAGGTGGTAAATATAGAGTAGCATATTTGGGTCAGAGTTTACGAAGCTTTGCCGGAATGAAAACGAGATCGTTGGCCAAATTTGATCCCACTGAATAATACTTATATATAATTTCCACTTGTCATATTCTAATTCTGATTCTTCATATTATAGTGATAACTATGTAAGGAAAATATAAACACTTTTCATACATTGTTAAACACACTCTTCGGTGGAGAAATCATCAAAATTCTAATGTGAGTTATACTGATTATTTTTGTAGCATACTTATTTCAATAATTTCTCTTTGATTATAGCTTCATTCTTGAAATATGTCGATGCTGTATGCGAGTCAACACTGGACCGAAGCCACAGATATTTCTTCAGTTGTTGAACGGTTAACTTCTATTTCTATTTCTTCCTTTGTCATCATTTCCATATCGTCCAAAAACATAGATCACTCAAAGCATGAGATATCCTAATCTAGAGTGAGTTACTCTTGTATAACGAACAATATCAGATCGCTTGATCTATATCAACGAACATCTGATTGTTACTCCAATCAACTTCAAGCAAGTTGAGCAATCGGAGTACGTCTTGACGAACGATGCTAGTAAATGATTAATTACTCTCACGAAGAAGAAAAATAATTGTTTAGAGGTCCGTGTAGTCCCAACACCCTGGCATTTTATTTGGTATAATCCCGTCTCTCAAGTGTGCAAGTGCTATAGTTTCACTACTTTAGAGCTTCATAGATTACAGTGTTCTGAGATGCGCACTACTTATGAGAGTAATATTTTTTAATTTATATAAACATGTTATCCTGGTTTAATACAATTCAATGATTTCAATATTTTGAACATCATCTTATTTCCCAATTCACATGAATCTGATGATTCGAATTTATTTCATGTCAAAAGATATGATCAAGGAGTATGGTTTCTAGGCTTTGGGGCCGTGGTTTCACTTCCGTGAAGGTGATTTCTTCGGTTTAGCTTACGATTGCTGTAAGCAAAAATCAAGATTCAAGAGCGGTCATGAGCTGCCTCTCAGTTAAAATGGGCAGAAAACAAAACTATATCGCTGTTGAATCCTCGGGATTAGACGAGGCAGACGTTGAATATATCATGACTACGACTCCAACAGTGAAATTGAAGCGGAAGATGTGGTGAAAGAATCGAAAGAACAATTGAACCATTTTGAGATGGAAATGATCAATGATACCTACATAAGTACCTACTTCCCAACAAAAAAATAGAAAAGGATAATACCGTCACAAGAAAGTACATAAAGAGTAGAATTTATGCAAGTGGACTAAATATGCAGTAACACCTTGAAAAAATTCGTCGGAATATTATACAGGGCTATTCATATTCGAGTCTATGCATTAGGATCTTGGTATTGTGAAAGATAGTGGGGTGATCAAGTATATATAGCAAAAGTAATACAACGATAACGATGAGTCATGTTGTACGTTGAAAAAACGCACAAAAATAATAATGGAAATACCCAAATCATTAACATAGGAAAAATTAAATCAATTATAACGTGATCAAAATTATTAAAACATAAAATATTTCTATTAAAGCCCTTCATAGACCCCATCACACAACTTTTCAACAATTCTATAGAAAAATTGGGAATGTTCTTAGATAGTCACAAGAAGCTTCATAGAAGGATACTAACATAGTTACCAAATCCAATAAAAGCTGTACACATGAATTTTTGAGCCTGATACATGAAAGGAAATAAAAGCCTTCGATCAATTATGGGCATGATGGTAGAGCGCTAGTCTATCAATCAGAGACGTGGGTTCGATTCCCAGCATGATCACTGGTCTCGTACTAGGAATCGCACGTTAAAAGGTAAGACCTCGTTAATCCTTAGCTCGCACAAGTTTCGACTTCTGAGGGCTGTCGTTCGTAGGAGAATGACAGCTGGTTAACGGAAAAAACAATATTTTTTTTAAAATTAGAATACAGGGTAACTCAAAATCATGCATAGATCATATTCTTTTCAAATGCCCGGAAAATATAAATTTTTAATAATTTTTTCTGTATGATGATACAACAGACCATTATGCGGTATTAGCTAATATTCAATTAAGACATTTGCACTACAATTCTTCTGGGAAAAAAGAGTGTAGTCAAATCAAACGAGAAAAAACTGATAAAGTATGAACATTGGTAGAATTTTATGATACAAACCATACTCTCAAAAAGGCAAACATCCTAATAGGAAATAGCGATTACAGAACTACCATTCAAAAAAGAAGCTCATTGTCTAATTATCGACCAATATCCAGTATCGTGAAATTGTTGAAAAAAATTATGGAAATAAGAATTTTAAACTTTATAGCTAGATTCAAACTAATTTATGAACGTCAATTCTGTCTCAAACAGGGAATATCAACATTCGACACAATTTTTGACGAGTAATATCTATAAATGCCTGTATAGAAGTTTACCCACACTGTATGTTTTCTTGGATCTGGCCAAGTCCTTCGATACCGTCGACTATAAAATAATGATTGATATACACTGTGTCCTTGAAGTAACCCCCCCAGTTAATTTTTGAACGGATTGGAATTTTCGAATGAAATTTTTTTTGGAGGAATGGCATTTCATAAGCTACTATCTGACGACAAAAAAAATTGTCTATCTTTCAAAATGTCTTACAATGCTCTATACGTCCCCAGAATTTCAAACAAAAATATACTCCCAAAACAAAATGGCGGTACATAATGTAAGAACTCTCTTAGAGTAATCCCACCCATGTTAACTTTTGAACGGATTGGAATTCTGTTTTGAATTTTTTTTGGTTTAATGGTAGTTCATAAGCTTCTCTTTGACAACAATTTTTTTTTTTTTTTTCAAATTACCTCGGTCGGCCATTTAATGTTTTTTTAAAGGCTATGGGGGTCGAGTGATACATCGTTTGAATTGCATTTCAATTCTCTACACAACAACAAAATTTTAAACAAAATTATCAGTCCAAAACAAAATAGCGGTACATAACATTATGTACCGCCATTTTGATTTGTATATATAGTTTTGTTTGAAATTTTGGGGACGTATAGAGAATTGTAAGACGTTTCGAATGAGGTATCACTCAACCCCCATGCCATTTAAAATATTCTTTCAAAATGGCGTCGGGCCGTCATTTTGAAAGATAGAGATTTTTTTTCGTCAGAAAGTAGCTTATGAACTGCCATTCCTCAAAAAATAAATTATGCGAAAATTCCAATCCATTCAAAAGTTAACAAGGGGGGGGTTACTTTATGGACACACTGTATAAGAGACCCATGCTTTCAGAGAAATAGGAGTGAAGTAAATGTAATTATACCTCAGTGATAGTGATACGTCAAAATTGACATTTACTTGAGTACACCGGTATACCGGTTGTATTAACGGACCACTAAGTTTAGATAGTACTCATTCCCAGACGTTTGCTATATAATTAGTATTATTAGATTAGATATGATTATTGGAAGAAATAAAGATATTGAATGATTGATTCAAAGATTGACAAGTCATTAAAGGGAAAGTTGACATTTAAGTGTTTGACTCATTTCATTCATAAACCTTTTACCAATTGGAAAAGATACATTATTTTTTCATCATGAATTTAGGATGGGAGTTCCAACATCCTTGGTAACCTGAATAAGCTAGATGGCAGTGGTATAGCATCAAATCAGTGCGCTACGAAAATAAAATTGTATGCAACAAACATTACAGCAAAAAATATTTCCCAGATCACTAGTAATTCAAGAATATCAATTTGCGGGAACGTCAGAATTCCTCCGTGACTTCATCATTCTAGCAAGATGCGACGTTGACTGTTTCTCTTTTACTTGCTCGTAGAGGATGAGTGTGATATTGTAGGTAGGTATTTTTCCATTGTTGTTCATCTGGAGCGTAGTGTTATTTTATTGTATTTTCACGTAGTTTGAATAAAGTATAAATTTGTGAGAAGCTTGTGCAAGATATTCACTAGAAGGACAAGTAAAATCAATTTTTTCAGATGAAATATTCAGTTTGAGATGTGAGAGGAGTTAAAAGTCGTTTCAAGATTTGTTTGAAGGTTGTAGACGAAGTAGTAACTTGATTACTCAATAATAATAATATTATTAATAATAATAATGATAATAGTCTTTATTGGAAAAAAAAAGAGATACATTTTTACCAAAAAGCGAAGTTCAAATCTGCAATACAAGTACTGCAGCTTTGCTCTTCCACTTAACCTCCGACTTAGGTTTCAGACGTCCATCGTTTTAAAGACATTTGACTTCTTTTACTTTTTCACAACATTTCAGTTGCTTGCACCTGCAGTCGTCTTCAGGTGAATACTGACAAGTTCAGATAATACGAGGTCTTCAAAGATCTGTTGATATGGTGTAATCAAGGTTTAATTATGACAGTGTTGTGGCGAGTGTAATTCCACGCTTTTTCGTTTCCTCCAAAGCGGTCTATGAGCGGTTTCCATACGTTTTTTATTTCCACGCTCGGCTGACTGAAAGCGCCATTGGCTTCGATATATGCGGTTTCGATGAATTTTTGTTTGCACCAATGTTCCTCCCTATGAAGAATACTAGCCACGTTCCAAAGAATTCGATGGTGCTCAGTCCAGGCAGAATCAGTAATTCCCAATTTAGATGTCTCTCCCCCTTGAGTCCACTTTTTGTGTTCGGTTATTCTTATGGATAATGGTCTTTTGGTCTCTCCGATGTAAGAATCTCCACATTCACATGGGACTTCGTAATTGCAGTATTTGTTGAGTTATGGTTTCGTCTTGGTCAGGAAGCTCCATAAGGTACTACCGGATTGAAAGCAGCTCTTGATGTTGTACTTCCGATCCTCCTGATACCTCTGAGGTATGGAAAGAAGTAGGAGATTTGAGCCGGTTCTGCCCCCCCCCATCACTATGACGTCATCATTGACCTTCAAGTGACCTTCAGGGATGACCTTGGTGCAAAGGTGCCTATGTGGGTCTATGATCTTGGGATGCCCTGTAGATAGCTTTGATATTTTGTGTTTGACCTTGATGTAATTTTTGTTGGGAGGTGTTCAGGGTCTGTGTTTGACCTTGTGTGTATACATTGTGATGACTTCCGCTGACGTCACACACTTATACGCTGCGGTGATGCAGCGACTACTATCTACTCTCCGTCCTCTATCGATGCGGTGCAAACTCGCGCATGGTGGGGGCTTTGCATCATATACGCGATGCATGAATCTGTGGTGGGGGTCTATTATAAAAGATGTGGGTATGCTGATATGAAATCAGAAGTTGTAGACCTAACAGTCGAGCAGTCAGCAAGAGTAGTGAAGTTATTCAGTGCCTACACAGAAAGAGAGAGATCAGTGAGTGTGTTTTCCTATTGAAAATTATTTATATTTTCCCTACATATTTTCATCATGTCATGTAATTAAATAAGAGATGGAAGTGTAAGAGCAAAACGTAATATCATCTTTGCCACTGAATGAAGCTTACCCAATTAAGACTATGTCAGTCTGTTCTACTCGGTTTGGAAAATCGATTTTATTGATATTATTTGATGTAAGCAATGATACATTATTCAAAACATGGATGACGAAACGCGTTTCAGAGCAATTCACCGATAGTGATGTAGCATGCATCAATTCATCAGGTGGTAAATATAGAGTAGCATATTTGGGTCAGAGTTTACGAAGCTTTGCCGGAATGAAAACGAGATCGTTGGCCAAATTTGATCCCACTGAATAATACTTATATATAATTTCCACTTGTCATATTCTAATTCTGATTCTTCATATTATAGTGATAACTATGTAAGGAAAATATAAACACTTTTCATACATTGTTAAACACACTCTTCGGTGGAGAAATCATCAAAATTCTAATGTGAGTTATACTGATTATTTTTGTAGCATACTTATTTCAATAATTTCTCTTTGATTATAGCTTCATTCTTGAAATATGTCGATGCTGTATGCGAGTCAACACTGGACCGAAGCCACAGATATTTCTTCAGTTGTTGAACGGTTAACTTCTAAACTAGATGCTTTGGGCGAGGACGCTCACCATGCCACCATTTACGACCTGAGCGTCTGTTATGGTGAAGAAGGGATCCAGCACTGTGTGCGTGATTATGAAAACTACAAGAAGAGTGTGGATCTTTGCGAGAGATATACAGATGGATCTTTCGATCATCAACTGTGCGATGCAATGATTGGATGTGAGCTGAAAAGATTTCTCGTACGCCTCTAACCATACCTTCCTGAAGATATCATCCAGAAGTACTAACTGGATAACGATGATATTAAAATCGAAGAAGAAAATTATGATGATGAGGAAGAAGTTATATCAGATTGTTTGTTTATACCTAAGGCCAATTAAATTGAAAGCTAGTGATATGTAAATAAAAACATAGAATTATTCATACATTTATTTATCTATTTGTCTTTTACATGGATGAAGAGAGAAAAAAATTTATACAGAATATTAAAAAATGTGTGTGTATCTTCAATATCTGCTGTGAACTGATCCATCCAATGCATTTTATGTCAAAAATATATCATGTAGAATGAGTGCATATACTTTGGTGTTGGCTGGGAAGTTGACTTTCCTAGTTTCAAACTCGAGCTTAATATCAATAGTTGATGATTTTGTGGCATTCGGCTGATGAGAACAATCAATAATGAATAAAGGATTTTGTCGAAATTTCCCAATGTCCATGAGAGGTTCACTCATATCTTTATCATAATAACTTCTCATAGGCATAATAAGCTGAAGTATCAAGATTTTTATCGAAACCCAAATTCCAACGTTCGTATGGGTATACTTCAGAGTTCAAGTACACACGAATGTTATTGATATCAGCAGTAGTGAATTTAGTGATGTCCTTTGTCCTGTCTTCAGATGTGGTAGTGCTTTGGAATCCAATGACGATATAACGAGGTGTTTCAAGGGCGTTGTTTGTCTTGATAGCCCATATGTCTGAAGATGTGCCACGTAGTAATGGAAGTTCATAGAGATCCCACATGCGTTTATTTTTCCATCTTGGATGCTGGTCCTTTCGGTCCAGCTACACTTCAGCCTCTTGGGCTTTTTGTGTTTTCCAGGTTATTTTCCTTCAGCACCCACTTCGTAACTTTAGTCCCCTGTACCATTCTGTACAGGTTCTTCACCGGTTGACTGTGTTATAAATGGACTCTTCTGCAGTAAAATGCACTTGAAAAGCTTTTATAAATTTTCATTAATATAAATGTACAAAACTGAAAACGTATTCTTTTTATTGTCGAACATACATCAAAGTCAACTTTTATGAATTATACAGTTCGAAACCCCTAGTAGGCACAAAAATCGAAAACTCTATACATATATATTCATTAGACTGTTCTACTCTTCGGGAGTTGGTCTGGGATTCCCAAAAATTGCCTGTCTTTTGCGGTGTAATGCCTCGCATTCTGCCAGTACATGTTTGGCTGTTTCCGTCCCTTCACCGCATTGTCTGCAGGAAAGTTCCCCGTTGTATAGCCCCATTTTGTGCAGGTGTTTTCTCATTGGACTGTGACCAGTGAGAAGGCCCATTATTATTCTAACTTGATTCCTGCTCAGCTTGAGTAGTTCTTCAGTTTTGTGTTTTAACGGTTCTTTAATGAATGTTTTCCCGTGGTAGGCTTCTTTTGTTTTCGTTTGAACCAGTCCCGAATGCATCCTCGAATATCGGATTTGTTATTCCAGAGTGCGGGTTCTGGGCCAATATATGGAGTTGATGAACCCCCTCTTGCTAGTTCATCAGCTTTTTCATTGCCCTCGATACCACAGTGTCCTGGAACCCACATCAAAGTTAATTTGTTGTGCTCTGTGAACCAGTCTCGATGTCACTTTCGGATTCATAAGAGCCTTCAGTGACGCCTGGCTGTCTGTGCATATTTTAATCCGTGCTTTACGCATTTCCCTCATCTTGATTTCTCTCGCGCATTACAAGATGGCGTACATCTCTGCCTGGAATACGGAGGTGTTTGTTCAGAGTGAGACGCTTATTTGGGAGTTTTTCCCCTCACTGTATATTCCAGCACCAGTTCCTTTTCCTTCGATCTTGTAAGATAACCTCGAAGTTGAAGAAGTACCTAGGAGTCATGTGGTCCGTTGGTTTCATTTCGAGAATGTTGCCTCCCACTATTTCCTTCATCTTATTGTGATCCGATCTGTTGCTCGTATTTTGTTGCCACAGAAGTCCCATTCTTGCCTCTCCCATGATTGATATGCCAATCGGTAGGAGGTCCATTTGCCTTCATGGTTGTGGTGACCAGCCAAGCAGCAGCTTTCTCACCAAATTTGGCGTCTTTTGATTTGACACGTTCCCAAGCTCGATTTTCCAGTGCCCAGTCAGCCTTGTGTCTCTCCTTCAAAGACTTGTTTTGCGAGTATGCAATATTGTGAGTCTTGCCAATCTCTTCTGCAGTTTGGTACCCGGTTCACAGTACTAGTATCCAGGCAAATGAAGCTCGAATGGCAGATGGTTAATCAGAGAGTTCACCACTCCACGACCTTCGTGCTCGACAGTCAGCATGACACTGACGCGAATGATGTTGCGCACCTACTGAAATAGCTGTACTTCACTCAAAATGCCATTCGAATGTCAGATGTGGGCGTGGTCACACACACACACAACTACACACCCCCACCCACCCACACCCTCTTTCTCTCACACACACACACAGCCTAACATTCAATCAACTCAAACATGAAAATGGTGCAACAAGAGCCGGCTTTCGGAGTCGTCAATTTGGATACCATAGGTGGAGGAGGTATTGGTGGTGACGACGACAGTATACGTAAACACGGTGTCCTGCTACCGAATTCATTTAGAGCGATATTTTGCGGTCCCAGCGGGTGTGGCAAGGCCAACGCTGTACTCAGTTTGCTGTTCAGCCCGAACGGAGCACGTTTCGAGAATGTTTACGTTTATTCAAAGTCGCTGTACCGACATAAAATCCAGCTGTTGCAAAATGTACTGAAACAAGTCAAGGGCGTGGGCTATTTTCCATACAGGGACAACGACGAGGTAATCGATCTGTCAAAGGCGAAAGAAAACTCAATTTTCATATTTGACGATGTGGCGTGTGACAAACAAAACAAAATCAGAAAATTCTATGCCATGGCACGCCACAAGGGTATTGACCCGTTCTACTTGTGTCAAACCTACTCGAAAATACCCAAACAGCTAATCAGTGATAATTGCAACATTATAGTACTTTTTTGTCAAGACGATATTAATTTGAAGCACGCCTTCGACGAGCAAGTCTCTCCGGATTACACCTTTGAGGAATTTCGCCGCATGTGCGCCACCTGTTGGAAGGAAAAATTCAGATCTTTGGTCATTGTCAAAGACTTTGATGTGAACAAAGAGCGCTACCGCCTGGGCTTTGATAAATATATACAAATGTGATGCATTCGTACTGAAGCCATGGCACCGACCACATCACCCCACATTGAGACGGAGATTGCTAAAGCTGAACGCAAACGTTAAGTCAATCAGTTGTCGAAAATTGTGCCAAAAAAGTATCTGAGTCTGAAACTCGGAAAATCCGAGCATGATGAAGCACTGAATAAATTATTCAAACCCATAACGGTGCCGCTGGAAAGATTGAGTGCAGCAGTGCCACCACCACCACTCACCTAGCTATCACGACTGACAGTGAAAAAAGAAGAGAAACAGAAACCGGCACCATCGACTCCAGACTTTATGAAAAAGGAAGAAGACGAAGAAAGCTACCACACAGATGATGGTGATGGTGATGATAATTATGATGATGATGATGAGGATGGCTACTTGGAAGTTTATCCCGAAGTAGCAACTGAATTCGTGAATGAACATCGCGTCAAATCCGACAAAATAGATGTGAATTACGGCTCCATTTACGACAAACCAAGAGCGCAATGGTTGCTCGGTAGAAAGCTGATGTACTTCGACAAAGTTACGGGGGACATTCGCATTGATGGTGTAACATACGAGGGCACTCCGGGACTATATAGTTTGATTTTCTACAATAAAGCCCAAATGAGCTAAAGCCGATTTGGTGGCATACAAGCTAATTTTGACAGCTACAGGTGCGCATGTAGATGTGCGAGGTAGGTTGAATCCCTCAGACTGCCAAATATGAACATTTGATTCGACCAATGTTCAAAGACCCTCAATCAAAAAGAGGTGGTGGTGGTGGTGGTGGTGGTAGTGAAGGTCGAGGTCGTTTCGCCGACGGCAGTGGTATCCCAGATCAGTTGACATACAACACGAAATCCATGAAATACGTGTACTGGGACGATGTAAACGAGCTCGTTGACAGGAATAGGCTTCTGGTAGTCGCCAAAAATGCCGGCAGCACCTCTACCGACAACGAGATCGTGGCCATCATCAAGGAGCTGAGAGAAGCAGGCTATATTCGATAAATAAAAGCGTAGATGTTTTTTCGCATGCCACAGTCGCATCATGAGCATCAACAAGTTCGGTCAAACTTCGTCAGCTCGTTATACTCAACTATGCGACAAATAGGGACATTGATACTGAACATGTGAAAATATGTAATGTGGAAACGCCAAGTGCACTCAATGATGTTGCCAACAAAAAATACGTTGATGACGTCAAACAGAAGCTCAAAGATGACGTCATACACAAACTCAAAGACGAGCTGGACACCACCAAAAACAATCTAACAGCCTTGGATATTCGAGTGATGAAATTCATGTCACTTTTGATGAAAAAGCATTAAAATACCAAGAAACACTTTGATAAATTGATGCCACAACTTGATATTGTTGATATTCCAGCCTCTTAAGTAGAAGGTGTAACAACGTACAGAGCAGTTAGTGTTTTGGCTCCGCCAATAGCGAACTGACGTCATCATCATTATCTGAGAAAAAACAATTGGTTGATGAGCTCCATGCTCTAGCCAGAAGGAATTTTCCTCGCAGACGTACCATCTTCAAAGGACTCGACGATCTATGGCAGATGGACTTGTCTGATCTTCAAAAATACTACAAAGCCAATAATAACTTCAATTATATTCTCGTGGTGATTGACACCTTTTCCAAGTACCTATGGGTGCGCTCCTTGAAGACCAAAACTGGTCGAGACGTCACCGAAGCGATGAGTGGCATATTGTCGAAAGCGAAAAGATGTCCCAAGCTCCTCCAATCAGATCTCGGAACTGAATTTTACAATTCCAGCTTTCAGGCTCTCCTGAAAAAGTACAACATCAAACACTACAGCACGTATACCGTGAAGAAAGCCGCGATCGCGGAGATGGTTGTACGTACTCTCAAGGAGAATCTCTTCAGGTATTTCAGTTAGAACGGTACCTACAAATGGCTGGACATTTTGCCGGACATTGCCAAAAACTACAACCAGCGCAAACATCGAACGATCGGCATGAAACCATGTGACGTCACCAAAGACAATGAAAAACAGGTGTATAAGTCAACGTATGATTATGCCGAACGAGCTGGTCGAAAAAAATTCAAAATTGGCGATTTCGTGAGAATTAGCAAGGCCAAGCATGTTTTCAAAAAAGGGTATACGCCTAATTGGACTATGGAAATATTCAAAGTTGTCAGTGAAAATCACCCAACCAGTCACGTATTTGCTGGAGGACTTGGAAGGGTGACCAATCAGCGGCGCTTTCTACGAACAAGAACTACAAAAAACAAAAAATCCCGAAGTCTATCTAGTGGAAAAAATCATCAGGCGTAAGGGTCGTAAAGTAGTTGTGAAATGGCTGGGGTTCGATAGTACGCACAATAGTTGGATTGATGCGACAAATCGCATGTCATTCAATGGAAAATTTACACAATCTCAACTGGAAGAGGGGGCCTTTCATCATCGTCGTCTCAGCTCTCGACGATGTAGAAACTCGAGCCGGCGTACAGGGTGAGGGTGGGGGGTGGTGGCAGCGGCGGCAGCGGAGAAATAAACCAATGCCAAACGGTGCAGAGATTGGTCAGTAAACATGTTTGGAGCAGTGAACGTCGTTATCGAGTATTCTGAAGAGTCCTCTGGTTACGAGTCATCATCATCATTATCATCATCATCGGACCGAGAGTGGGCAAATCGAATGGCAGATTTAGATCGAATATGTGATATGTACAAGGAGGCCATCAAAGCGGAACGTTTCTTTGCGTGCAACACCACCTACGAGTTTCGCAACACCGTCGTTTTGAGCTTGCAATGCGGCATAAGTTGTGCTCGGAGTTTCGTGCCTGCAGTGAAACTCGTGTGCAAGGTCCACACTATATGCTCCAGCCTGTCCTTCAGCATGTGTGAATGGGGCCAATTCGTGGGGGCCATTAATCAGCTGCTTCACACTAGCAGAGATGACCCGAATGCAGCCAAGACTAGCCGAATCAAACTCGACTGGGACGATGTTATGGATTTGGAATTACACACTTATGCAGAGAGTTTCCAAGAATGACACCCACTTCTACCTGACGGAAGCGGATGTTCAAGAAATCCTACATCTAGATGCTACTGTGATGGCGGCAAGATTTGAATATCTATTGAATATGACCTTTAGTCAATATTATCACGATTTATTAAGCAGTGCAAAAAATCTTGCTAAAAACAATGGTTTGTCATTTGATGAGGCTATAAACTTGTGTACTATATCATCAAAAGTTGATAAACATCTATGTTTTCGTGAATAACTAAGCTATTTGTCGGATAAATTACTGTTTGATTACGAAACGAAATAAATGTATATATTGAGAGCAGAGTTGGTGTTTTAATTCACTATGCAGTGTGCAGTGTGCCTGTGTGTATGCAGAGAGAGAGACGGAGAGATGCAGCACGAAACAAGACTTGACTCGTTTCGAAGCTGGACTTCGGCATTTCCTGCAAGTAACTTAGCTGAAGCAGGCTTTACGTATACTGGTTCGAAAGATGTAGTTGCATGTCTTTCATGCCAAGTAGTAGGGTTCAGATGGCTGTCCAATGACGATTCTATGGCTGACCATCGTCGATGGAGCCCCCATTGTGATTTCGTTCGTAGTTATTACTGTGAGCATAGACACAGACCGACGACAGATGGCGCTGATGTCCCTCCAGAACCAAGAGTGTCAGATGTCATTAGCAGAGTGACAGATGACACATGACCTCCAAAAATATGTGGTATTTTGAATGGGAGGTTGGGAGGGTGAAACTAAATAATAATAATAATATTCAGACATGGATTATAAAATATAAAACATAATCGACTATTATTTGATTAAATATATGTAGTGTGTGTGGAGAGAAACAAACAAGAGCACAATTTCTTGCATTTTCATTTGACATTTTCTGGAAATTTTGTGTGTTTGGCAATCTCATTCATCGAATTCTGAATCTTCATCTCCTGAGCCTATGAAGCGTTTATATGTGATATCTAATCCGTAAGGCTCACCACCACTACGCAGATATAGGTCACAGTAGCATTGGCTGCTCGTTTTCAAAGTGAATAGCACCTCATCAAATCTGTTGTGACACCAAAATTTTACATTGATATATATTGTCCATGTGTTTTACACCGAACACCATATGATGATGGTCTCTGATGCTGTGAACTGGATGGTTTTGCATAGCCCTTCTGAATGCTTTATAGCAAGTGAGGCAAAATCATATATTATATTTTGGAATACGATATGCATTCGCCCACACAGTATTGGTCTTCGTGCAAATGCCCCTCCCAGACTTGATTTTTGAGAGCTTCACACCTATCTTTAAAGCTGATTTCTCTCGTGTACTCCAAGTGACTCAAATCATTGAAATTTCGTTTGAGCCTGCTTATAGATTTGTACCCATTTTTCATTGGCAAACATTTTCAAAATTCTATCAGTTAGCGTCCATGGCAGAGGTGAGACCTCGATGAAATCAACTATTGATGATGTACATCTGACTACTTGCAGACAGCATACATTTTTCAAAGTATCTACTATGGTGGTGGTGTGTGGGTATGTGCTCTCTGAAAAAACATTTACATTCTATTAGATATCTAACTGACTGTAATGACCCCACGGCAGAGTGTCATGAGAGCTGGCAATCAAACAGCGCTTGTCGTCGTGGGGGCCAAGAGCGATCTTTGTTTGCTTTACACTAAAAACGTTGTGAGAAAAGGCGAATACAGCGTTGCGAAGTTATTTTTTCCACGTTGTTTTTCAGACATTCCTCATAATCATCAAAAGTGATGTGATTTTCGACAACGCTGTATTTGATCCCTTTGAATTTTTTTACGGTTTTTCCACCTTGAATCCTATAGGTGTACAACTTTGATCATCGAAGCCCCACGAAATTTATCATGATATGACCATTGGTTTCGTCCTTCATCAAGCCGGGAACTTTTTTATTTTCGAGGGGAATGCCAAAGGAGTTGTCGCTTGGGTAGTCGCTCGTATCGAATTATTCAATGTGAATGCTAAGCAAATCCCTATAAATATCATCGCACTTAATTGCATAAATGAGCGAATCAGAATCCGTATACATCAATTTGCACTGATCGTGCGTGTACTTTTCCATCATGAAGCCGTACTGGAAATCGTACACGCACACCTTGGAAATATAGAGAATCGACATTCCTATGTACAAGGGCTTATTGAATAACAAATCCGTCTTTGCCATCCCGATAGCGGCGAGGCTCTCATCGAAATTTGGACTGGCAATCAGATTTTTTGCACCATATCACCCCTTCCACTTGAAGACCATTTTCACCACACGTTGCTTCCGTATGTTTTCCATGGTTTTCCCAAACACTGCGTTATTGGCTAGTTTGTAGTTATTTTTGCCAAAAGATATTTTAGCTCGAGTGTGTAATTTCGTATTTAATTCAATGTAGGGACGTAGCCACGCCGACTGATTGAATTTCAACACCTTGTGAATTTTCCTGAGTACATGGCCGTGTTTGAGTGCTTATTTCAACACCCTGTAGTGCACAACATATTTTTCCTTTTTGTACAGCGTAGTTATCAATTTTGGTAATTTCGGGCCTGGCGGTGTACGGTGCTCGGCACACAAGGGCAAATATTTTTTTGATCTTACGCAACTTGGCTTCCATCTCCATACTGTGTGCAACAATAGCGTCAGATGACATGATGATGATGATTCAACAGACACACACACACACACACACACACACACAAAATTTCAAGAAATGTCATTGTTTTCAACGGCGGCGGCGGCGTCGGCGTCTTCAGGCCTTAGCGATCTCAAACAGCTGCTGCGGATGATTTTGATTGTCAATTTTTCGCCCCTGTAGGGGAGCATATGCTAGGACTCGGTTAATTTGTCGAGGGTGGGTTTGAATGCACCAGTCACTCTATTTGGCAGGAATACTTTACACTCCTCCAACTCCACTAGGATGGACTCTCCAAATTTGGTTGTTTTCGCTTGAGCGCCGAGGATCAGATGGGGTTCGTCCTTTGGTAGCTCAGACAACTTCCGCAGGTCCTTCCTGCAAGCCAACGAAATATTGTTAATTTCGTCGAGAAGATGAGACATCTGCGAAATCATTTGAAAAATGAAAAAAAATTCATACACGCTGTATAACTCTCACTCACTCAAACAAAATATTCGAATTACACTCTGAGAAACAAAAAAAATATGACGTTTTGTGAGAGAGACACTTTGTACGAGACAAAAAACAAATATGACAAATGAACTTTTCGGAATTCGGAATATATTTGAAAAAAAAAGACAACAAGTGAATCAAAAGAAATAGGCACTTGAAACACTCGCGAAAAATAAAAAATGAATAACTACAACTACTACTAACCTTTGCAAATCACGAATTGAATGGCACTCACAATAAAAAACAATGCACTTGTATAGAAAAAGCGAGAGACAGATGTGCGGCAGAGAGGCACTTGTTGTTGCTTCGAACGCAGACAATGAAATGACGCTGGCTCGCTGTGAACGTACCTATTAACTCTCTGTGTCACGTGACCCACATCGTCCACTTCCACGCCGAGGTCACGTGACCCACGCTGTAAATGTATGCAACAGTCGATCTGGGGAAAACCCAAATTGCGCAATAACAAAAAACAACTCCAAGGTCAACTTAGCTCGAGCAGACATAGCGTAAACAAACACCGGGTGTGTGAGATAAAACTCTGCGATTAACTCTGAAAAACAAATTCAAGGTCAAATGGATCATCGTGTTCCATCATAATTTTCTATTGTTCTAAGACAGGCATTTTTCATATTTAATTTTTTTGTTTTGTCAATTAAGGCGGCGGCCATTACTTTTTTCTATTCCAGCCAATTGCTCTCAGCGAATCACGTGAGGGGACGTTAGCAACATTTGTTTCAGTGATGAGAGCACGTTTTCCTTGAATGTACATGTGAATAGACATAATCACCGCTATTGGAGCACTGAAAATCCTCATGAGTTCAGGGAAACACATACTCAGTACATCCAAAAAGTTAATGTTTGGGCTGGCATACTGGGCAACCGTATCATAGGTCCATATTTCTTGAGAAAAAATTTGAACGAAGTTCGATATTTGAGGATGCTACAAGAAAACATCTTTCCGGAAATAATTCAGGTAGCTGGAAATAATATAGAATATATTCATTTTCTACAAGACGGAGCACCTCATTATTTCAGGCCAGTCACCAACTTTTTAAATGAACATTTTCCGGAAAGATGGATCGGTAGGAGGGGTCCTATTGAATGGCCAGCTCGCTTTCCTGATTTGACCCCTTTGGATTTGTTCTTGTGGGGATATCTCAAATCTCAAGTGTACAGAGCCGCTCCAGAAACGATAAATGAATTGGAGAAACGCATAGGAAACGTTTTGAAAATGTAAGAAGCGAATTTCAGAATCGTCTCTTCATATGCCAGGAAGTCAATGGCGATCATTTCGAACATTTATTTTGAATTTCTTTCTCAATTTTTCAGATATTTATGTAAAATAAACATTTTTCTTTATTCTGGATGGTTTTCTTAATTTTGCTGAAAATCAATAAAACAATCACCTGCCTTCTCACTAAATTTCATTCGGAGATGGCAGTGTTTTTAGCAAAAAACTTTCATTATACCAAGAAAGATTCGATGATTTTACTAGAGCTCATTAATAGCAATCGAAAAGATTCTCATATGGCAGAGCTCTAACATTATGTACCATCATTTTGTTTTGGATGTATATTTTTGTTTGAAATTTTGGGGATGAATTGTAAGAGAAAGATGGCAATGATAGTAGTATATTTTTTAAGAAGTGATCTATCTCAGAGTGTTCAAATAAATCTGGTTACTTTTGTAGTCAAACCGTACATTAATCCGGGGTTTCAAATGGCTCAGATATGGACATACCTCTAGAAAATGTAAATCTAAAGATTAACAATGCCGTGAATGCTCTCACACTCATCTAAAAAATCAACAATACCAGTAAAAGTTCTTCTGTCATTTTTGTAGAAGTAATGATCATTTTTCCATATGCAATAAGTGCCAACATTTTTCTCGTCAGGAAGGAATTAAAAAAATAATGGTCCAAAAGTCGACTCCACTCAAAGAAGCCAAGGTATTATTCAACAACCCTTCAACAGTAAGATAGTTACTAGATTTGCAATCTTCAATAATCTACAAAAATTTTCCGATTTGTCTTCCACTCAGTCAGAGTCGACACATGTTAACTTCGTAACCAAACCGGTCCGATGACCTTCATTCACTTCTTTGAATGATCCTAAAAACCGGTAAATTTTTTTAAATTTGTTTTTTAAAAAAGGCTTCTAACAAAAATAACTCATTTCCTAAATAAGGTATTCAAAATTGTCAGAGAATATATAACTGAAACATTCAATACAGAAAATAATACTGAAATAACTACATTGAGTTATAATGAATCTACATATCAACAAAAAAATAAAATATTGCAGTGGGACTGTCGACCCATCAATGAAATTGAGGCAAATACATCACCTTCTGATATGATGATTTTGTCGGAAATATGGAAAAAGCCGACTAAAAACTTGCCAATAAAGGGAAACAATACGGTTCCACGTCCGAATAACATAGATACAAAATATCACGTCATAATATCACATACATAAATAACACATACAAAAATAACATTAAAAAAATATATCATAGCACAATGATGTCCTAGACCATATTTGATTCATTTTCATTCATTCCTTTCATTCCTTTAAGTTTCAACCTATTCTGTAGAATGTTCATCGTCGACGACCAAAAAAGACGATTTTTTATATTTTTATGACTCGATTGTTTCTGAACGAACTAACTTGGTGAGAGATTCGCCTTTTTGCAAGGCTGGAAAATCCGTTGTTCCACCCCTCTGTATTGTCAAATGAATCAAATATGGTCTAGTTCTTTTAAAATGACACACAGTTAAAATTTTATTACTTTTTGTGTACTGACCATTGTTGTCGCATATAGGGGTATTTTTTCCGGGGGGTTACACGTCATTATTATTTCTTTCCGATAATAATTGTAAAAGTGATATTTTCTCCTAATGTTATTGATTAATAATGTTATTTCATCTAAATGTTATTCTTTCCTATGTTGATTTAGTGAAATGATATTTTGTGGTGTTATTTTTACAAATAATATTATTTGAAAATATTATTCTGACGTGTCACCTACAATTCAGTTCACGTAGACCGACCCGACGGAACAGTTGGTGTTGCTATTTTGATTTCCAAGGACAAAATAGAAATCGACCTGTATCAGGATTTTTGTTAAAATATCTAATTTGTTCCGTAATTTAGCCGCGCACTGTATACATATAGGAGAAAGATAGTCATTGCTGACTAGTTAAGAATAAACTAGGTAAAATTGGTGATTGCAGCAAAGTCGAAAGGTAAATTTTTATAGTTGTTCCAAGCTTCCAGAAAATTTATTTTCATCTTCAGAAAACTACAATGAAATAATACATGTCAAAAATAACAAATTATGTGAAGGTCCTACTTGATAAATTATTATTTATTCAACGTAAGTGATATAGCGCAGCGTTATACCTCTGGACATCGGCTGATAACGCATATGCTTGACAAGTCTACAGAATAGTATATTCTGTAACAATGTTGGAATTTGAGGCGAGTGGAAAATTCCAAGCGCGAGCTAAAAACGAGCGGGAGGAACCACGAGCATCACGAATTTTCATTCTAACCGAGTAGCAGACTATACTTTCTCCACGATCAAAAATTTTAAAATATTTTGAAATGGAAACGAACAAAAGATAATATCCACACGGAATAATAACTATTATTTAAAAACACTGTTTATCAGAAAGGACTAATCCTGGAATAACCAGAATTAATTTTTTAATCGCAAAGATGCATTAAGATAAAATTTAAAAAAATTGCCTTGGCGGTGGCTTGTACTCACAACCTCCCGTCTACTATGCCAATGATGTACCATCTGAGCCATCCGGCATCTCATTCAAATATGTTTGATAAATATTATATTAACGGCATTCTCTTCCATGAAAACTACGAGTCTCAATTATTCGGGTGTTTTGGTAGTAAACTTTCCAGTATATTATTATTTGTACTCTTTGTAATTTCAGGTGGTGTATTTTCACACTCTGTTTCTGAATCACTGGATTAATTCATGATATTTTTTATATTTTCGAATGAAAACGTGACAGCAATACTTTTTACACTACAGACATTTGCCACTATGGTGACAATCAACTGCGTCAAGGCTAATGTTATTATTGCTGACCAGTGTGAGAATATTATTCTATTACAAGAGAGAGAATGTAAATAAATTAAAATTGCATGGGGGCAGAGGTGTTATAGACTATTTCTTCAATCTCAAGAGAGAGAATTCCAGGATTCTGTAATCAAATTTTATTTCAGAATTAGCAAATTCTGTGATGATCGTGGAGAAAATATATTATACCCTCAGAAGCCCCACTACATGCTGAACTTCTAGTGTCTGGAACCTCTAGACCCATTATGCGACTACGGTAGACTAAGATATCGAAGAAATCATCCAAGCAGGCCATTATGAATCTCTTGGCCTCCGATTTCAGACCACTTGACCAGAAGAGAGCAAACGTCAAATAGTTCGTTAGGCCAAGATCCTCAATATTCTCAAGGCTTTATGCATTGGCTCATTCTTGTGTAGCTACCTCAGTCAACGCAGTTCCAATGTGAGCTATTTGCGAAACATGTTCCAACTCGGTGACAGAGTTTGGGTTACTACGTTCGGTGATGAATACGGGACTGAGTTAATAAAGTTTGTACTGATTCTTGCCGCGAAAATAGTTTTCAGCTGTGGTTACCTCTTCTGGGTGGCGTTGTTCCACCCCTGGCTGAGTATACGTCTCTCTGGAATCAAGGTGACTACATCATTCGTCTACGAGCTGAACATATTCTCTGTTCTCCTCGCTTCATCCTTTTTCGACATGAACTATTGCACAATTGTCGATATCATGGCAGTTTATTCCATTTCCATTAAATTTCAGTATATCAGATTATATGATATAGAACAACAAAAATAGAGAATATTCGGGAAGTCGGTATTCAGGAAAACAACATAAAATATCTGCATGGTGTCACAAAATTATTCACGAGAAGCTGAGTGAAAGCAATTGGAGTAGGAAAAGTGAGGATGAATTCAAACATTTTCCATATTGAAGTGAGCATATGCTTTCACAGCTGGAGGTATGGTTTTTTGGGCTTCAGGGCCGTGGTCGATTCACCTCCGTGGAGGTGATTTCCTTGGATTTTTTACTCACAACTGCGGTGAGCATCTTCAGCGTGGAAGTTGTCTTCTCGAAAAGCAACGTAACAGTGATTGTGCTTTTGAGTATAATTAATATGAAAATGAATTATGAACGATCCAGCCTTTCTTTCATTTTCCTATACTATAAGATTGTTGGCAATCGTCGAACAGAAAATGATTCAACAGCTCCATACGACTGCCGAATCATCCCTGTCCAACACCTGGTGGAGTTTTTCTACAAAAATATTCTTTGCAATACTTCCTGCTGCAACCACCAAAAGTTTATTGAAAACAGGTAGTTTTGCATGGTAGTTTGACGGTTCATCCGATCATCAGTGCAGACCCGGTCAGGATGAAGAGCTAATGCTTACTCCATCAAGATCCAATCAATTTATAACTGGTTTTGTCAATTGGCCCTACTATAACTCTAGCACCCACCAAGAAAGTGAGCGACAGAGCCATAGAAACCACAGACTGCACTCCAACTGGTTTGAAGCCCTAGAAACTAACTTCATCGTAAAGAATATTTGAATATTGTAAATGTGGAACTGGGTGTACTTGACAAAGAGTAACAAATTCCTAAAATGAAAATTCATTATAAATGATCCTGATTTTCGGCCATTTCCTATAATATAATATTTTCGGCAAATATCGAAAAGAAAACGACTGCCGAATCACTCCTGCCCAACGTCTGGCAACATTGAAAACATTGTATGCAACTAATCACCTGTTTTCGTTACCATTTGGTGGTTGTTACAGGAAATATTGAAAAATATGTACCAGTAGAAAAACTTTGCCAGATTCGGATGTCGTATGGCTATTGAATTATTTTCTGTTTGATGTTTGACAACAATCCCATCGTATAGAAAAATGGACTGGATCATTCGTAATCAACATTTATTTAAGGAATTTATTCCGTTCGTCAGGTACACCCAGTTCTACCTGGAATATATTAAAATATTTTCCATGACGAAATAAATTTTCAGTAATGTGAAAAACTCATATCTATTCAGCTTTCAACAAATTGAAATATATTGGTTCAGAAATGTTTCAGTATTGAAGGACATGAAACATTTGAATTTTATGAAGCATTCAATTAAGTTATAAGATAAACAAGGAGTTGGTTTCCGAAATCATTGGAACATTAATTTGAATTTGAATTTTTCATAAATGCACTGCATGGTTAATCAACAGTAACTGGGCTCTACGTTGTAAAGTGCTATTTCTTCAACCCTAGCCTATTTGTGTAAACTCAACAAAACTCACCTCTAGGAAACCTGCTCTGTTGCGACGCCCTCTGATGTTCATGTTTCACTATTTCAACTACATTTGACACAGTGTCAGAAAAACCTATATCATGATGAAGTTGCTGTGGATATCTTGTACGAGGTGAGGGACTTCTATGAAGTGACGGGGAATTGTGTCTGAAAAATATAGATAATATGACGATTGAGGACAAAAATACAATAAGTGTTTATATAATGATGTTGGCGAAAGGAATATTTTAGGAAACGAATAAAGATGTTTTTGCGAATCTTCATAATATATGTGATACTTTCAATATTTCAGAAAGTTGAATTGACAATAATTGGTTCTTACAAAAACGTTTGTAAGTAAGGAAGTGAATTTATCATTAGTCGATTTCATGTTTCAGATTATTTCATTCATTCCAATATGCTATATTGATTACCTTCTTGAGTTGTAAAATTCATCACGTGATATCTTCAGAAAAACTGAATATTTTCTCAATTACTGCTGGTAGACTGCAGTGTGATTTATATGATGGGTACCGAGGTAAAGCGCCCTTTCTGGTATCTGAATACTGGGATTCTTTGAGCAAGGGTGTAACTCAATCATATAAAGTGCTGGTATGTTTCATCTCAACGCATTCTAATGGAATTACCTTCCTAGCATGAGAGAGAACAAAAAAATAAGAATGGGAGCTCACTCAGCAAATACATCTGGACACAAACTGACCCATTTGTCCATATCTTATTTTTGGTCTTATGTGGAAAAAGAGATTTCAATAAATACGGCTTCTATAAACAATTTTCAACATGCCTAAAGCCATGTCAAGCGGTAAGGCCTCTTGTCGCTCTTGGTCACCCAAGCTCCCTAAATGCTAAATCACATTTCAAACACATTTTTAGTTAACGACTAATAGGAAGGCCAAACTTCTCTCTTGGTACCGAAGCAGTTGATTCACCAAAAGAAAATACATGTTGGAAATGCTTGCATTATAGAGTGAAATATGATCAGAGCATGGCACTTTTTTTCGGACAACATGTCAGAGTTCTTTTTTTTTTCGTGGTCAGGGTATTATCTGAGATTCTCGTCACAGGTTAAAGTAAATATACCACGTATCGATTAGAAACAATTGAAATCGCAATTACTGGATTGATTCGATACGAAGATCCGTGATGTTTCAACGGAAGAGGTTGACATCTATGTAATTGAAAACGACAAGTGTATATGTTTTATTCCAAACTGTAGTGACAAAATACTTCCTGTCAGGTTAGACAGGTTATTCAAAATTATATCATGAATAATATAAAGTAGCCGAGATTACATGCGTAATAATCCAGAGACACGGCAAGAAACATCGGAATATAAGTGGAAGCTTCTTTTTTGGTCATATTTTCAATAAATTTTCCTTCATCATCATACCCATGTGTCTTAGAATGAAACACGATTATTCAAATCAGGTAGCTGGAGAAATGAAGTAGAGGAGGACAGTAACAAAATTGTCTTTCTTCCGAGTATTCCCAGTAAGTAATAATAGTGTCGTTGTGAGTCTTTTTCTGTCGGTTTGTGAATTGGCCCTCAGATTTCGGCATACCTTCCTCGGGCGCCAGCTTTCTTTGGTGTGCCCCAGTTAGCAGGGTAGAAACAAATGGAGATACGGTGGTATCCAGGGGTTACTTATTCGGACCACTCACTAGAAAACTCAAGTAGTTGCAAGCTTCAATTGTACCACCTGAATATCTGAATACCGGTTATTGTTAACACTAAGACACTTCCTTAAAACTCAAATGAAATAACACTCCAAAATTATTAATGAATGACCAAATTCTCCAGCATGAAATAAAATGAAATATAGTATGACAATTTGTATATATATACAAATTATGAATAAAACTCTAACCTTATCTGACAGGTGAGGGGTAATGGAGCAATATAAGCACGGAACAGAGCGTATTCAGAATACCACTCATGGTAACGAACTCACGAATAATATGTTCAAAATCAAACTAACGGATACTTTTTCACAGAATATGAGGATTATCAATTTTCACATTGACATATCGTTTTAGCTACTTTGCTCTAAAACACGGTCGACAAAATAGGTAATTCTATGTACTAGTTATTTTAGAGGGGAGGAATGGCCGTAAAGGAAGTTCTGGGATAATCGGGAGTATTCGGTTATGCGTGGTATTCTTAGACTTCATTTGCGGATTTTATTACCTAGGTTTGAGCATGGTACCACGGTAAATAAAAAAGATCAATCAACTCCACCACTTGAGGACTTCCCAGCCGATAAATCCAAAACCAATATTGATCCGACAAATCAACCGGTCGGCCGACGAAAGTAGTTTTCAAAGAATACTCGATTATGTTACGTAGCCTATGTCCTCATCACCTCCAGGTATTGCCAGTGGTGTTACCGATTCGGAAAATCAACATTCGGTGCTGCAAGAGTGATAAGAATAGAGCAAAGCGCGGATTTTTGTAGGTGTACTCACCCACTTCTTGATTCCCTTCCCGATGAAACCAAAAGCAATATCGACCCGACAAATCAAACTATCGGCCAACGAACGATGTTTTCAAAGAAAACTTGGACACGATCAGTATCCTACGTCCTGATCATCTCCGAGTATCGCCAGTGGTGTTTCTGATGCAAGAAACCAATAGTCGTAAACATTCGAACGAGTTCGAATAAATCGTGCCTGAGAGGTATCAACAATGTGAAAGAATACGGGGTATCCTTCTCTCTAAGCGTTTCCACCAAATGAAAACTAAAGGGCGAATATCTGTCAGAAAATAACTACTTCCCTGGCTAATACCACGACGGACATTAAACTACATCTGACAGATATTTGTGCAACGTTCTTCCTAGACGACCCAGTTGCAAGTGCTTGTCCTGCAATTAAACCGAAGATTATCCTTCATTTGGCTGGGAATGACCACCTGCAGACATACATGTTTCGAAGTTTATTGCCTCTCATCAGTGACAGGGTAGGTCGGACAACATTATAACTGTTTAACTAATATTTCCCCACGGATGACAATACGAACTACAACAAAGTTGAACGCAGCGATATCCGCACGGAACAAGACAAAACACTCCCAAGTAGCACAGTCTCCGGAAAGAGGAAACTGTAAACATTCGAACGAGTTTGAATAAATTGTGCCAGAGAGGTATCAACAATGTGAAAGAATGCGGGGTACCCTTCTCTCTAAGCGTTTCCACCAAGTGGAAAATAAAGGGCAAATATATGTCAGAAAACAACTACTTCCCTTGCTAATACCACGACGGACATTGAACTACATCTAACAGATATTTGTGCAACGTTCTTCCAAGAAGACCCAGTTGCAAGTAGTTGTCCTGCAATTAAACAGAAGATTATCTTTCATTTGGCTGGGAATGACCACCTGCAGACATGCATGTTTTGAGGTTTATTGCCTCTCATCAGTGACAGGGTAGGTCGGACAACATTATAATTGTCCTGTCCCTGCCAAATGGATAATAATCAACTGTTTAACTAATATTTCCCCACGGATGACAATACGAACTACAACAAAGTTGAACGCAGCGCCATCCGCACGGAACAAGACAAAACACTCCCAAGTAGCACAGTCTCCGCGAAGAGAAAACTGTAAACTTTCGAACGAGTTTGAATAAATTGTGCCAGAGAGGTATCAACAATGTGAAAGAATACGGAATTTTCCACTTGGTGGAAACGCTTAGAGAGAAGGGTATCCCGTATTCTCTCACATTGTTGATACCTCTCTGACACAATTTATTCGAACTCGTTCGAATGTTTACAGTTTACTTTATTTTCCACTTGGTGGAAACGCTTAGACAGAAGGGTACCCCGTATTCTTCCACATTGTTGATACCTCTCTGGCACAATTTATTCGAACTCGTTCGAATGTTTACAGATTTCTCTTCCCGGAGACTGTGCTACTTGGGAGTGTTTTGGGAGTGGTTGCCAAGTTGGGCCAATCATAGGTAAGCTGAAATCAGTTATGGAAAAACTGTTGCTACGGCAACCGTTGTTATAATAACGGGAAAACAAAAACCTGATTCCCATGTTGCGGAAATGCGTGGTTGCCAAATTGTCTAGTTTAGTTTAGCTGAAATCAGTTATGAAAAGAAGGTTGCCATGATAACTGTTATCATGGTGAAGGAAAAAATCCCTATTCCCATTTTGCGGAAATGCGTGGTTGCCAAGTTGGGCCCATTATAGTTAAGCTGAAATCAGTTATGGAAAAACTGTTGCCATGGCAACCGTTGCTATGCTAACAAGAAAACAAAAACCTGATCCCAATGTTGCGAAAATGCGTGGTTGCCATGTTGTCTGGTTTAGTTTAGCTGAAATCAGTTATGAAAAGAAGGTTACCATGATAACTGATATCATAGTAAAGGATAAACAAAAACGTTATTCCCATTTTGCGGAAATGCGTGGTTGCCAAGTTGGGCCAATTAAAGTTGAGCTGAAATCAGTTATGGAAAAACTGTTGCCATGGCAACAAAAATATGATTTCCATGTTGTCCAATTGCGTAGTTTTCAAGTGGTCTGCGTTAGTTTAGTTGAATTCAGTTCAGATAAAAATAATGCTGTGATGAAAGTTGTTATGATCAAAAGTATACAAAATGGTTATTTACGATACAAGTTAAAAATTACAATATCAAAATGAATATTCTTCTTAATCAGTTATTTGTATAATTTTAATTATACAAAAATATCTCGAGACCAAATTGGTTGGTCTTATTTCCTTTTGTTGATCTCAGTTCGATCACAAATGAGCAAAGCAATCGCTAACCCCGCTGGACTACGTACTATAAATAATGAAGAGTTCGTCAATGCAAATAATTGGAACAAAGCGCAAAGTAGCAACTTAAAAACGAGCATACTTGCGTATCTTGTGTTATGTTCCTAATATTTCAAATTACTGTATGGTTTGACAATGCATAATTCATATGACCGAATTTTCAATATATGCTTCACAATTGATATGAACCGTGAGCTCAGAATAGTCAAGGTTAAGTCAAGCTGTGATACTATCGAGTATTCATATCACTTGTAGAAAATGGACAAGGTAGTAATATGAACGCATACGCGTTCGGCCGACATTTCGCAAATCCGCCTAACAATGGTTAGTGGGCGACGTTATTTTTTAAACTAATTTCATCAAAAATAAAGCAGCCAAACTGGCAACCACGCATTTCCGCAAAATGGGGATAGCGTTTTTGTTTACTCTTCACCATAACAACAGTTATCAACGTAACATTTTTTTTATAATTGATTTCAGCTAAACTAAAGAAGACAACTTGAGACTCGTATTTTTGTTGTCTTGTTACCAAAGCAACGGTTGCCATGGTAACAGTTTTTCCATAACTGATTTCAGCTAAACTAAAGAAGACAACTTGGCAACCACGCATTTCCGCAACATGAGAATCGGATGTTTGTTTTCTCGTTACCATAGCAACGGTTGCCACGGTAACAATTTTTCTATTTCAGCTGAACGAAACTTGACCCATAATTTTGTCTGAAGTCTGTCACTAGGTCATAAAACGCGAGCAATACTTCTTAGAATGACAAAGTTGCCGGTGGCGTTGAAATAATTAAAATAGAATTTATATCGCCTATTTTCGCAGTTAGGACGGCGGAGGAAATGTAAGAAAAGACAATATACTCTTGAAATTCAAAATATGAGGAAATGTATGTTAATTTTCAAATGGTCAAAATAGAAATTCGGTGAAAAAACGGGTTCCGCATTTTAGCTACTGATATATTTTATCTCTGAACGTTGCAATAGAAAATAAAGCACGGCTGGGGTTACCTTCGGAATTACAATTTTCACAAGTCAATCAAAAACTAAACTGTTGTTAGTAACTTTTAACTAGACGGCGAGTATGATTTGTTACGACGAATATTTCCATCGTATGTTAAAAATCCCATATGAAGCGGGACATTTTCGATCAATTACAGCGAAAAATTCCCGGCGGGACATTTTCAGGCTGAAAATTACCCGGTAGGTATCGAAAATTACTCCTTCGGAGTCGGGCTCTTTCGACAAAATATGAAAATAAACTCATGCAGTTTTTAGACAACATGCTTTCATGGAAAATTATCGGTAATTTTGAAGCACTTGTGTAATTACTCCCGATAATTCAACGCATGTATAAAATCGTCCACAAGAAACGTCAGTTTTGGCAGTTTGATATCGGATAAAAAGGAAAGTAACTGTTTGCAAGTGGATTAACTGTTATTCACCTTCACCACGGCAACAACTAACAATAATTTTCGTATGATTTTATTGAATACGACGCTGTACCCAAGGACGCGATGCTATCGACAGAGCCAAATGACAACAAATTTTCATACTTTTTGTTACAAAGTGTTGTTTTTAATTTCAAATGAGCGTTATCGGTAGATTTGGTAGTGCAACTACTCAAATAATAAATTCTGCAATAGATAACGCTACTCCAAAAAACACCAAAAAAACCAAATCATCAATTTGGAGGCAGTTTGAATTATTTTGTCGAGAAAAGGGGTATGAACTATTACCTTCAACGTTGCAGCCGGAAATCTCAAGCATATTGGCAGATTGGGCGTATAATATGAAGAAATCAGACGGAAATGACTACAAGGAGTACGTAGTTAAAACATTGTGGAATACTGTAGCCAAAATTGTGCAAGAAAAATGTTATATGGATTATAAGATTGTGTTTGACCCATTCAAAGATGTGACATTTCAAGCCGCTAGAAACGCTAAAAATGCTAAACGCAAGCAACTGCAGAGCAATTTACATAAAAGAAGACAAGGTTCTATAGCATTAAGTAAAGAAGTTATAAAAATGGCAGAGCAGTGGAATGAAAATACTCCAATGGGACTTCAAAAAAAACTTTTCCATATCGCCGCTGTTGAATTAGCCACAAGAGGTGGTAAAAGTGCACAGTGTAAAATTTATTATTTCAAAGTCGAAAAATACAATATGGAACATTGACAGGCAGAGTGGAGTACAACACGGTCTTTTCTAAAACAGCTCAAGGTGGAGATAAAAGGTGCAGTGAAAGTAAGTGGTTGACTACAAAAAAAGAAAATCCGAACTTGTGTCCTGTAAGATTGTTGAAAATGCTTCTAGAAAAATGAAACAAACATATTTCTAACACCAAATCCGTTTTGGAAAAATGAAAATGCCTAGGGATGGTACAAAAATGTGCCCATTGGTGTTAACGAAATTGCAAAGTGTACCAGAATTTCTGCAGAAAAAATTGGTATAGATCTGAAAAATAAAATTACTAATCACTCCCATAGGGCTAGCACTATTTCTACTCTTGCAAAGCAGGTGTCTCAGAACAACAAATTATCAAGCTGACCGGACATTCGAACGCCAATTCTCTGAAGCCATACCTTCAGTTAGACTCACAGCATCATTCCACTTTAGTGACAAATCTGAGAGAGGAAAATAATCAAATTCAGCAGTCTTCTTCGGGTAGGATTGTATACCAAAACTGTACTTTCACTTATTGTACATTTAAATAATATTTCCTGTTAAATGTACATTTTGTTCAATGAATTATTGATTAATATTTAATAAATTATGTTCTATTCACTTTTGTTTAATAATTAAATTATTTGATTCGTTAAATGATCTTACGAAATACCACTCGAGGTTTTTTTTCATCGTATAAACTTTAATTTTGTTCCACTCAAACTTGGTAGCTTGTAATATGACTCAACCAAATAACATTAGATAAAATCAGTCCACCTTCGATGTCGTGATTTTATCATGTTATTTACTCTCGTCAGTTACCAAAGCAACCAAGTTTTCGTGCAAAATGAAAGTTTATCCGATAAAATAAAACCCTCTTGTGGTATTACCCTCGATAAAACTACGTTAACTTGACATCACTTAATTATTTATTGATGCATACATACATATTTATATTACAAGGCATATATAACAGTATTACAAAATTAAAATATGCAGTCGAACCTACACTATCACATATTTTGTAATCTATTTTCATGATTTGGTATTATTTAGTATAATATATATGTATGTTTTGTTTTAATGTTGTTGACTGTCAGAGTTTGAAAGAAATAAAAATTAGATATTCTTGAGTTTATCATATTTTCTGCTCATTTATCAATTGGTTATGGGCCAAGCAGAAAAGAAGATTGATAAATATGGTATCAGTCTTTTTCGAGGTTCCGACTTCAGTACTTGGAAGTTTCGAGTAGAAACGATTGTAGAGGAACATGATGTTTTGAACTATCTTACTGAATTTCGACCAGAACAAGACGAAGAACGGAAGGCCTTTGATGTAAAGCGAAGTCTATAATAGTTCAGTGTGTTGCTGATACACATTTAGAATATGTTCGAGAGGGAACCACAGCAAAAGAAAAATGGGAAAAGCTGGTGTCTACATTTGAAAGTAAAGGTGTTTCCAATATGCTTTTCATGTTGAGAACTTTGCTGACGATGAAATATGATGTGGATATGTCAATAGAGACTCACTTAGTCAAATTTGATGACATTGTGCGACAAATTAAATTAGCCGGAGGAAAGTTATGTTGGCGTGCATATTATTATTGACACTACCAGAGTCATTTAACGCAGTTGTTACCGCTATTGAAACTTTGACAAATGATAAGATCACCCTCGATTTCGTAAAAGGGCGGCTTTTAGACGAAGAAGCAAGACGACATATGAATATTCATAGTGAGAACTATGGTAATGCTTTTGGATCCAAATTACAGAATAGAAGAAGTGAGATACGTTGTTTCGGTTGCAATGAAATTGGACATTGGCGAAATGAATGCCCGAAAGGACCGAAGAATCGTATTTCAAAAACAAAAACTTGGCTGAGGAGAAAACAAGCTCACATGTCCAGAGATATTGAATCAGAAGAGGATGAAGAAGCTATAGCATTCATGATTTCTGGAGAACCCATATCAGAACATTTCAGGAAATTGTCGTGGTGTGTAGATTCGGGAGCATCTGATCATCTTGTTAATGATATGACGGTATTGAGAGGAGTACGAAAGCTAGAAAAGCCGTTGAAAATTGGTGTAGCTAAGGGTGTCAAATAATTTTAGAAGTACTGAAAATACTTTTAATATAAATAATGTAATTTATGTACCTAATGTAAGAAAAAATCTATTGTCTGTTGGTAGAATTGAGGAAAATGGCTGCAAGGTAGTATTCAATATAAACAAAGTTGAGATATTGAAAAGGGATCAGGTGGTGGTAAGTGGTTTTAAAAGAAACACACTGTATGAGATAATCTTTGATGTTACTTTGGATTCCAATGAAATCCACATGGCTGTAGGTAGTAATTTCAATTTATGGTATCAACGGCTTGGCCATTTGAATGAACAGTGCATCCAAAAATTAGATAACATGGTAGAAGGATTTGAACTGATGAATGATTTGACTGAGAAAAAGTTTTGTGTGAGTTGTGTGAACGATAAACAACATAAATTGCCATTTAATGGTCATAGGACTAGAGCCAAAAGGCCATTAGAAATTATTCATACAGATGTTTGTGCTCCAATAACTCCTTCATCGTGGGATAATAAACGGTATTTTCTAACATTCCTTGATGATTATTCTCATTTCTGTATGGTGTATTTACTGTCTTCAAAGTCTGAAGTATTTGAATACATTAGTCATTCAAAAATATGACAACTGCATTTTTCGGAAAACCGATTCTGAACTTGAGATGTGACAACGGTGGAGAATATGTTTCAAAATTGTTCAAAGAATTTTGTAATTCAAATGGAATTATTATTAATTTCACTGTACCATATTCTCCAGAGCAGAATGGCCATGCTGAGAGATTGAACAGGACGTTGATTGAGAAGGCACGTTCTATGATTATTGGTGCTCATCTAAGTAAACAGTTTAGGGGTGAAGAGGTGAGAACATCAACTTTTTTATTGAATAAATAGATCTCCTACAGCGGCTGTCGAAAAAAAACACCATTCGAGGTTAGGCATGGTAAGAAACGTAACCTATTAAATTTACGAATATTTGGTTGCAAAACATATCTTCTGAAACCTAAACAATTTCGAGATAGTAAATTTGATCGGAAGAATTTAACCTGTTTGATGATCGGCTACACTTCGAATGGATATCGTTTGTGGGATTGTGAGAATGAGTGTGTAAGTATTGGAAGAGACGTAATATTTGATGAATCAATGGAGAGCATGAAAAATCATGGAACATCAGATCCTCTGGTTGTTATTGATGGGAAAGTGGAGGAGTTTCATCCTGACAGTAATATAGAGAGGAATGAACATGAAGATATTTGTGTATGTGACAATGAGAATAGTGATAATATTTGTAGAGAACCATCTGTGAGTGAGGGTGATATCGACTATATTAAAAATGACAACACTTCTGGAGAACTTAAGCATTCTTCGCGAATTAGAAAAACTCCAGGGTGGCATAATGATTTTGAAATGAATACACATTTTGTATCAACTTATCATCAGAATTTTTCTCATTTTGGGGATCCAGCATTATTTGCTCTTTCAGCTGAAGGGTTTGTTTGTAATGTACCAGTAACATATGAAGAAGTCATAAGTCACCCATATCGGAAACAGTGGGAGAAAGCAATGACTGATGAATTTAACTCACTCTATGAAAATGAAACCTGGACACTTGTACCAAAACCAGAAGGAAGAAAGATAGTTAACTGCAGATGGGTTTTTACTATTAAAAATGTTGAATCTGAAAAAGAAATTAGGTATAAGGCAAGGTTGGTAGAGAAAGGATGTAGTCAACAATATGGTTATGATTATTGTGAGACTTATGCCCCTGTTGCCAATATAATAACCATTTGAATTCTATTGGTTGTAGCCATTCATAAAAACCTTTTTCTTTGTCAGATGGATGTAAAAACAGCATTTCTCCATGGAAAACTGGAGGAAGAGATTTATATGTCTCAACCTCCTGGTTTTACGGATAATTCTGGCATGGTATGTAAGCTAAATAAATCTTTGTATGGATTGAAACAATCGCCACGTTGTTGGTATAAGCGATTTGATTGTGTAATGATGAGAGAAAATTTTAATAGGAGTGAATCAGATAATTTTCTTTATATCAAGATTTTTGGTTACAACACTTTGTATCTATTACTTTTTGTAGATGATATTCTTATAGCCGGAACTTCATCTGAGAAAATCGATAAACTGAAAAATATTTTAAATAAGGAGTTCAAAATGAAAAATTTACGAAATATTGATGTATTTCTGGGACTAAAAATTGTCAACAATAAAGACAATCAATCGATTAAAATCAGAGTCGTTATATCACAAAACAAAAATTCGATTTGACAAATTGTAATCCTTCTATAACTCCAATAGAGGTAAATTTGAAACTGGAGAAAGAAATGGGGCCATTAACAAAAAAACCATGCAAAGAAATTTTGGGGTGTTTAATGTATCTGATGGTGAATTCAAGACCTGATATTTGCTTCGCGGTCAATTTTCTTAGTCGTTTTCAGTTACATGCATCTGATCTATACTGGTCTCATCTAAAAAGGATTTTGAGGTATATGAAGTTTTCTAAAGATCTCAGTCTCACTTTACTTAAACAGGACTGCGATGTTTTGGAAGGTTTTTGTGATGCAGATTTTGCTAATGATCTGCTAGATCGTAAATCTACTTCCGGATATATTTTTAGATGTTTTGGTTCTACCGTCTCGTGGTCTACCAGAAGGCAATCAACAGTTGCCCTATCTACAGCAGAGGTAGAATATAATCCTCAAGCAACAACAATTACTGAGTGTATTTGGTTGAGAGGATTGATGAATGAAATGAATGTTTTGATAACAGATGCAAAAATAATTCATGAAGATAACCAGTCATGTATTAAAATTGCTACCGATCATAGGAAGCATCAGAGATTAAAACATATAGATGTGAATATCAGTTCATACGAGAGGCAAAATTAATTTGCTGACATTTTCACTAAGGGTTTATCTTTATATCTATTCAATTTTCATTTGCGTCAATTAGGTTTGTCATGAACATAGATTAAATGGGAGTGTTAATATGTGCCTATGTACTATTGTAATCTATTTTCATGACTTGGTATTATTTAGTATAATATATATGTATGTTTTGTTTTAATGTTGTTGACTGTCAGAGTTTGAAAGAAATAAAAATTAGATATTCTTGAGTTTATCATATTTTCTGCTCATTTATCAAATAATTATAACCCGCATTGAGCCTACTTCATACCCAAGTCGATTAAGAAATCAACATACTGCATAAGTAGTATGTGAATCTTCGTGTACAATCCGTAACAAAGAAGCTAAGATTATGCATTCATACTTTCATGGTTATTTCGTCTGGGTCGACTAAATACATGGTCTGTATATCAAATTTCAATATTATGGTATTGAACATTTTGAAAACAGATTTGATAATATTCAAGTGGGATATAGAATTAAATCGGATGACTTTATGATCTCAACTGAATACATGTACAACTGTTAAATTTCTGGGCACAAAGTGACAGTACATTGACATTTGGGTCTCATTCAACAACTCTTAAAAAACAAATTATCAGGTTGTTATGTCTTCAATGTTACCTCCCGTGATAGTCTAGTCAACAAGTGCCATTTAGACCAACTTTTTTCAGCAGTCTCCGAAAATTATGATTGAGGTGTCATTCGATTCGGAATGACATCCAGATGATTTTTGAAAAAAATGAAGTTCCGCATGAAAAAATTGTAAAAGTTATTAACAATTAACTAAAAAAAAAAAAGATGGCTTTAGTATTTTGTAAATATCTCAAAAACTAATTAAAATTTTTTAAATCTAAAAAAAGATTCAAAAAGAAAAGGAAATTTCCTAAAAAAAAGCTCAATTCCCGGAATTGTAGCATCAATATTTATAATTTTCCCAGAGGGATGAAAATACGGCCGAAAACGGGTACTCTGGCTCGGGCAAGCCACACCCACTTTGGACACTTTAACAATAAAAATTATTTTAAAATACTAAATATGAAAATAAAAAATTGGAAAAATTCAGGCACTAACTGAATAGATTAATGAACAATAATCCGCTTGAAAAAAATTTTTATCACAATTTTTCAATTAGTTAATCAATAGTTAATTAATAATTTTTTTCTGCTTGAACATGAACATTGCAAGTGTGATAATTGTTAAACTATAAATTTAAGATTTTTTTCCTCTTTTGGAGCAATTCTTGAAAGGCTTCAGAATAGAACCCCGTTGGTAAAATTAAAAAGTTTTTATTTTTCAGTTTTTTATTAACAATTTTCGTTGTTGCAAAATTAAATACTTAAATTAATCATTGAGAAAAAATTTTTTTTTTAAATATTATCAATAATCCGTTTTTATGTTATCAGGATCTACATAGAAATAATTTTTTTAAATTTTTATCTCTAATTGTTTAAAAAATTGTTATAAACAAATGCGTTGTTTATAAGATAATTGAAATTTTTTTTATGGAATTTCAATCTTTGATACAAATAATGATTTTTAAAAGAAAAATTGTTCCTTAAAAAAAATTTTTTATTGCTTGAAAACGCATTTGTTAAGTAACAATTATTTTCTCCCGCTTCTAATTAATATTAAGGAACCATTTTTTTTTTTAAATCATTATTTGTCTTTCTTTCTGATATAAAAAAAAAATTCCATTTTATTT
Organism: Chrysolina americana; assembly: GCA_958502065.1. Taxonomy (NCBI): domain Eukaryota; kingdom Metazoa; phylum Arthropoda; class Insecta; order Coleoptera; family Chrysomelidae; genus Chrysolina; species Chrysolina americana. The sequence continues at coordinate 39,191,321 of OY293414.1, read as the reverse complement.
AATTTTTCATTGTTTATGCAATAAACAATTTGTTATAAACAAATAAATTTTTACCTTATATTTTTTTTTCTATTCTAATTTCTGTCACAAAAACAGACATGATTTTTTTTCTTTTTTAAAATTTTTTTTATTATTTTTTATTTAATTTTTACATATAAGTTCTCTCTAACTTCGTCATTCTTACCTGGTCTTCATCCTTAAAATTATTATAATTTACAAACTAATGGAGATACGATGAAAATACTTAAGACTTATTTATTCTCCATTACATAAAAAACAAATTTAGCAGAAAAGTTTAGTTGTTACTTATTTATTTATTGAATTTATAGCAATTGTTGTTGAAAAATACTTGGGGAAAAATTTTTTTTTTGTTTTAATGCTTAAAAATCTTATCAACTATTAAAAATATGACTACTTCATTCAAGTATCTTATCAATTATTGTTCATTCTCAACAGTTTAACCTTTTATAAAAAAAAATGTTTTCCCTATGTATTTTTCAACAACAATTGCTATAAATTCAATAAATAAATAAGTAACAACTAAACTTTTCTGCTAAATTTGTTTTTTATGTAATGGAGAATAAATAAGTCTTAAGTATTTTCATCGTATCTCCATTAGTTTGTAAATTATAATAATTTTAAGGATGAAGACCAGGTAAGAATGACGAAGTTAGAGAGAACTTATATTTAAAAATTAAATAAAAAATAATAAAAAAAAATTTAAAAAAGAAAAAAAATCTTGTCTGTTTTTGTGACAGAAATTAGAATAGAAAAAAAAATATAAGGTAAAAATTTATTTGTTTATAACAAATTGTTTATTGCATAAACAATGAAAAATTAAATAAAATGGAATTTTTTTTTTATATCAGAAAGAAAGACAAATAATGATTAAAAAAAAAAAAATGGTTCCTTAATATTAATTAGAAGCGGGAGAAAATAATTGTTAATTAACAAATGCGTTTTCAAGCAATAAAAAAATTTTTTTAAGGAACAATTTTTCTTTTAAAAATCATTATTTGTATCAAAGATTGAAATTACAAAAAAAAATTTCAATTATCTTATAAACAACGCATTTGTTTATAACAATTTTTTAAACAATTAGAGATAAAAATTTAAAAAAATGTAGTTCCTGATAACATAAAAACGGATTATTGATAATATTTAAAAAAAAATTTTTTTTTCAATGATTAATTTAAGTATTTAATTTTGCAACAACGAAAATTGTTAATAAAAAACTGAAAAATAAAAACTTTTTAATTTTTCCAACGGGGTTCTATTCTGAAGCCTTTCAAGAATTGCTCCAAAAGAGGAAAAAAATCTTAAATTTATAGTTTAACAATTATCACACTTGCAATGTTCATGTTCAAGCAGAAAAAAATTATTAATTAACGATTGATTAACTAATTGAAAATTGTGATAAAAATTTTTTTCAAGCGGATTATTGTTCATTAATCTATTCAGTTAGTGCCTGAATTTTTCCAATTTTTTATTTTCATATTTAGTATTTTAAAATAATTTTTATTGTTAAAGTGTCCGAAGTGGGTGTGGCTTGCCCGAGCCAGAGTACCCGTTTTCGGCCGTATTTTCATCCCTCTGGGAAAATTATAAATATTGATGCTACAATTCCGGGAATTGAGCTTTTTTTTAGTAAATTTCCTCCTCTTTTTGAATCTTTTTTCAGATTTAAAAAATTTTAATTAGTTTTTGAGATATTTACAAAATACTAAAGCCATCTTTTTTTTTTAGTTAATTGTTAATAACTTTTACAATTTTTTCATGCGGAACTTCATTTTTTTCAAAAATCATCTGGATGTCATTCCGAATCGAATGACACCTCAATCATAATTTTCGGAGACTGCTGAAAAAAGTTGGTCTAAATGGCACTTGTTGACTAGACTATGAATCCCGTCGGTCAGTTTAACTTACTGCCTACTACTCGTTCATTGAGGCTTATTTACGGCATGAAATTCAATCAGGGGAATATTGCAGTCAAGTTCTACTGCAAAGTATATTCCTGTTACAGAAACGACCTCCAAGACTTTATTCAAAGTCAAAATGCGAAAATCGTGCCACCCCATATTTTACATAAAATACCGATGGCTTTCGAAATCTTTAGTCTAGAGAAGACCTGTCTAGAATATAAATTCAGAGGAAGGTTTTCTATTCCTATCGAAGAGAGGTCTACTCGTCAGGAGAAAAAAATATTTATCTCAATTACATCCCGGACGGGAGAATCTCTGGTTTATAGAAGTTGGCAGGTATATAATATTTACCCAAGGAAATAACAAGCATAAATGATGTGGAGAAAGTACTACAAAACAATAGTAAGAAACTTCTCAAATGGAAATTTTTCATACTATAGAGGAATACTTTGCATAAAAACTCTATTCAATTCTTTTCAAATTGATTTAGTTCGTCATCATTTCATTATATAAGTGTGTTTCGTTTTTTATAGCATTAAATTAATTTATTTTTACTATTTACTTTCACAACACGTGCATACAATGAGTATGTATGTGGCGTATCTATTGTGATGATTTTGACTTTTTCGAAAAAATCCTACTTCGTATTGTATGTTCAACGTTTCATAGGAGCTATTTCAGAAGAGAGCTCTCTCTCTAATACTTGGAAGAACTCTGAAAACCATCAAAATTACACCTCTGATATTCGAATTATCCATCTGTTTCAGGGCCAAAAACCATACTCTCTACCACCTGACACTTTGGTTTCATTCCAATGGCGAATTTCGAGTTTGGATTGAATATAACGTTAAATGCCAATCAATCAATCAATTCCTTTGAATGATGCAAATGCTCATTGTGATCAACTAGTAGACATTATTCTTCATTTGGTTTGGAATAACTATTTGGTTATGTCTTCCTTAATGATCGTTGCACCAATATCTGTCAGACTTCATCTGACTTGGTATGATATTTTTATATTAATTATTCTCCTCACATAATATATTTTTAAAACTCACCCATGGTTTGGGCTGCAGTGACGATTTATGAATCCTACAGGTCGCAAAAGACTCTGGTCTCCAATACTGTCACAAGATCCCCGGCGAGATCCAATTATATCTTGAATATCCATCACCTAAAGCAATCACAGTAAAATGTACTGAATATTAAAAAAAAATAATATGAAATATTTATTCGTTCATTTAATATCAAAGTTTGTGTAGTGCAGAATGTAAAAATGGAAGTCATGCAAAAATCATGCATTGAGAAAACTAGAATACTACAATTCATGAATGATCATTCTCCTACTTTCTCGTTCGGAAATGTTTGAATCCTGGTGCCAATTCACACCATTTCTCTGACTAAAATAAAAAGTTGTGGATTGAACTCTAATTTTGAAACAAGAATTATATCATATTTGAATGTTTTCACATCTAGTTATACATGTAGTAGTAGTAGTATGGGGATATTTCTGGATGAGAGTATAAAACATTAGTCGATATTCAATCCCTACACACCAGGCTCAATATACACTCTATGGCATAACTGATCTATTCTAAATACACTTTAAAGACGTTTTCTATAACTATCACATCATATTTCTGCATCTGTAAATAAATATTTAGAAGTTTTGTAACTAAACTCTTCCATCTAGATTTTATCATTTATTTGAACTATTTCTAAAATGAATATATTACCACCAAGTTAATATATCTTCACCTTTCTGCTCCTGAAACAATAGAGAAAAGAAATCATATATCACGAATTCAAATTCTCATGAAAATATCAATTTCACAAGAGTTGTATTAACTTCTTCAAAGATTTTGTTCACCATTGAATTTGATCAATTTGTTCGATACACTTGTTGGAGATTCTGCGATTCAACTTTTATGGAGAATAAGGTGATCGTTTGAAATAAACGAAACACACTATTAAAATCGCCATATTCTTAAATCATTCTTTATCATACTAGACGTGGAAATATTAGATATTTTGTTAATAGGTACTCTATACATTTTATCATTTTTACGGAGGCCACTTCGGATGTGCTTTCAAATTATATTTCATTTTCAGTTCTTGAAAGCAGTTTTACCATGTATTCGAAATCTTATTGAACATTGATATAACAAACGCAATCTAAACATATTTTCAAAGTCCACAAATCTAGATAGAGTTTTACACAGGTATTAAAACGTAACTGAGTTTTGATTTGGGCAATCATACGAATTATATTGAAATACCATATTTCAACAGATTGAACTGATTGAATATATCATTTAATTCAAGTTGAACTGATGGAATTCTCAACAATTCAATTGTTCACCTACATATACGACTTCATATCCGCATCAACACCTTCCTAACGAAAGTACATCCGAAGTTCATCCTACCAGAGCAACTGAGGGATTTCAAGGGGTATCAACTGAAGAGCCAGTTGATATGATGAGTGTCAGTTTACATCAACTTGATCAAATGTTAATCCGTAAAATGATATTTCATTTCAATCTGCAGTGATACGGAGAGGCTCTCGTAACCTGTTCAATAAAAATTGGAGTCCGAATAGAATAAACTTACCTTAATGATCGGTTTCTTTTGGTATTTCTTCTGGCCAAGGAAATTAGGGAACTTTCTTCTGGAAGATTCAGTAGTGTGTCATGATCGTATTCTCCCATCAATGGAGCACCTTCCAGGCTCAGAGACCCCGCTCTACTCCCTCCGAGATGACCAGCCATATCCATTAAGCAGTCAAAAAAGGATGCTTTCTGTTTTGCGGAAATAACTTTTACTCAAACTTACTCGGAAGTAAATGAATATTCACATTATTTGTATATATAACTGAAAACATTTCGTTGGTTTTCTGGGAGAAATGGTCAATTACTTAATTTCACTGCATGTGATACTCTCGGAAATCCCATAAAATTATTTGTGATACGTAGTATGTATTCATAAGGATTCAAATATTCGTAGGGCATTCTCATGCAATATAAAATAGTGAATAATCTAATTTCTACTCTACCTGATTATTAACAACTCACTTTCAATTATGCATGCTCTGTTCTATATAAACTACAACAAAGATTACAATAGTCAATCTCTAATTGGGGGAATACTTGAACTGGATTTTGAATATATCTTGAACACCTTTGTGTATTAACCTTCGAATGATTGAAATTGATCGAGTACTAACCCTCGGCATTGATGATTATTTTTATTAAATGGTGATTCATATTTTCGACAGCAAGCTCATTGCATTATCATTTCCTGATATTTCTGACATTGCACCGAGAAAAATCGGCCAAGTAAAATTTGTTGCTGACTTTTCTTCATTTCGGGTACATGAAATTTTCATTGCCGAAAATGTTTTCAACACTTCCGCCAGCAAAAACCATGTTTCTGGAGTAAGAGTTTTGTCCCAGCAATAATAACTGCTTGCTAATACTGAGACACAGACAACTAAGTGGGGCAGAAACAATAACTGTTATTATTGAATCGATATATCTGAAATATAATATCTGCCATAGCAGCTCATTTTGCCTCCATAATCAGCGAGAACAATTATTGCAGAATACGAAATATTGACCAGTAATGATCTGCTTCATAAGTTCCGTGCTTTCGGTCGCTTCTGTACGAATTCAGCTGTGTCTCCAACCGTCACAACCCCTCACCACGCTGTTTTTGGCCATTTTTACCATTTGAACACAGTCGAGTACACTTGTTCAGGGTGCATATTCAGTTGTATAGCGAGTTTTTCTTTTGTGAGTAAAAATGTGGCATACTGTATGCGATAAAGGAGTACAAAAACCAGTTGAGAGATTGGGGCCTCCAAGAATATATTTGACTTATCGAGTCAGACCTGTTAAGTTTTTCATTTTATTATAGGTATTAACACCTACCCTTTATTACATTATTATTAAAAATACTTTGATCTCATAGTATCTATCTCAGGGTAGGTGAGTTAAGTGAATTTTTGTTTTAATTTCAAATATATTAGAGTAGACTTAGTTATGTATGAGAAATTGTTTTAGTTAAGTTTTAAAAATGTTTTAATTCCATGGCATCTTTATAGTAGCTTTCAATAAAGTTTATTTCATTTCATTGTTGATTTTAATTTAAACCATCCTCTGTCATTGTTTTTTGGTTTATCTTAATTCATTTCAGGTAATTTTAACTCCTCACTTGAATTTGGCAGAATTTATTATAAACCTTTGATGATATTCAATTATCATCTCTCTGGTGAACTAACTGAACATAAAACTGGGTAGTGCCACCAAATATAATCACTGTTAAGTAATTACGAATATAGATGTAGTCGGAAGACTTTCATCAGCAGCAGGACATGTTTCGTAGGATTAAGCCACTAGTTGCAGATAATGTCGTAATGACAATTGATTGAAACAATGTTTGATAGGTATGTTGTTTTTTCGCCATATATTGATCTTCCTCTTGTAACCCACCTATTGCTGAAAATGAAAGAATAATCCTTCAAAACATGTACTGTTGCTGGCGTGAATCTTCCACATCTTCTTCAATGTGCTGATGTGAGTCCTCTGACTAGATTTACATTCGTAATCAACAAACATTATATTTGGTGGAGTTTGACCGTAAGTTTTTCATCTACCCAGTTTCATCTCACCTGCACTGTACGTTATGGAAGCTCACTGTTCACTAACAGAAACTTAGTTGTCCTTTGGTCACTAGCTATCTGTATACTCATGAGACGATAATTGCTTGATTACTAGAAATTATCAGCTAACTTATAGGAAAAAGTTTACTAACTCACCATAGGCTAATTATTAATTCAAGGGAAGCTAGTTACTAACTTACTGGGAGACAGCTGTTCACCTTTGTTTGGTTCCAAACTAATCATAAGGAGATATTCAGTGATTCAATGATAAATAACTGGTGATTCGTCATAAGGAAACGTTTAGTGATGGCAAAAAACAACTTAATTGCCAATTAACTAGTGGCTAGTGATTACAGTTGCTAAAACTAACTTAATTATGGCAAGTGATTCATTTTAGAAACCTCGTTTCACTTGTGGCAGGTTAGCTGGAGAGCTGTCCCATATAGTATATAAGTTTTTACTTGTCATAATTAAATATTCGCTTGGGAATAATGATTACTTTTTTCCGTGTGCATATTTATATTCTAAAAGGAATTGATCGTCTACTTTATTTAACAAATACATGTCAGGATGAAAAATAACGAGACCTATACCGTTTTATATTTTGTATCAGAATGACTCAGATGTTCACAGTGTTCATCCAATACGTTCAGCTTTAATACTCCAAGGTTCTCACAACAGATTTTGCTCAAGGAATTTCGTGTTTTTTGCTATCAGAGCACTGTTATGTCAATATTATCGTTCCAGGTCAAACGAGAGCAAAAAAAGAAGATATTAATATATTTTTCAGCATGTAAATATGAATTATTATAACAGCGATAGTTTATCCATCTTTAAATAAACGATGAATTTGATGGATATTCCAATCAGATATTGTTTATCTCATATATTTTTCTTGACCAGTAGAATCGCTATAGAAAAACGTCATGATTTTGTTTTCGAACAAAAACTCAGAGAAGATTATTACTTTGGTATCATAGAACTGATTTTCATTATATTTTCTTCAGTAACCATATGGCACCATCATTCATAGGAAAGGAATTATTGAAATATTTGTTTTATGCCCCTAATTTCAATACGGTCCGACTATTTCAAGTGTACTGTATTTCAGTTCCTGACCAGTAGATTAGCTCTAGAAAAACCTCATGAATTTATTTGTATTCGAACTCAGAAAAGTCTAATGCTTTGTTCTCAAAGAACTGCTTTTCACAATATTTTTTCCATATTGTTATATCCGTCAACCGGTTGCACCCCTACGTGCAACCCTCAAAAGTCAGAGACTTGTGCGAGCTAGGGGAAGACGTAGCCCTTACCTTTTAATACGTGTGATGCCATGCACGAGACCAGTGGCAATGCTGATATTCGAACTCACGCTCTTTGGCTTATGCGGCGAGAACTAGGTAAATAAAATCTTAAAGGTCGTGGATTTGGCTAAGAAATAAGCAGATAACAACGCAGAGAATAACTTTAATTTGCTTTAATTAAAACGTACAATAAGCACTAGACAATTTACATCGGCATCCTAGTTACTACTAGTACGACAAACAAAAACAGGATTGTTTATTGACATAAAAGTAACTAGCCTATAACAGGATTGCCATTATACTAACACCTGCCCTCAATCCTGGAAACTCAAAACAAAATTTTATTTTACAGGAATAACATGCAATTTATGCCTAAAATATTCAAATTTATTTTGGGTTAGAGCTTTAGTTAAGAAATCAGCACATTGCTTATTAGTAGGACAATATATGAGTTTAATTATACCATCATTTACACAGTTTCTTACAAAATGGTATTTAACATCTATGTGCTTTGATCTTTTGGTCTCAAATGTTTTTGCTATTTTTATACACGACTGATTGTCCTCATGAACTAAAATAGTATATATTTCAATTAAAATACTATCTAAGAGTTGTTTCACAAATAAACATTCTGTAACACATGTTGCCAGTGCAACATACTCTGATTCACAACTAGATAATGTTACAACTGATTGTTTCTTTGACTTCCAAAGGATAGTATTATTATTTAATTGCAATATGAAACCACTGATACTTTTTCTATCATAAATATTACTTGCAAAGTCTGAATCTACAAATGCATTCAACATTAATTTGGAATTTTCTGTTTTAGAAAAATTTAAACCAAAATGTTTAGTATATTTCAAGTATCTGAGTGTGTTTTTAAATGTTCCCAATGAACTAATCCGTAGCTATTTTGGAATTGGCTGAAATGAGTAACTGAGTAGCATAAATCTGGTCTACTACCAAGCATTATATACATAAGGCTCCCAATAAGCTTTTTATAAGGTAATTTCAGTTGCAAATCAAATTCTTTTTCAGGTTCTAAATTCAACTTAGGTAACATTGGCAATGATAATTCTTTGCAATCTAACATTCCAAAATTGTTTAAAATTTATTAATCAGATTTGTTTGTGAAATAAAAAGACCATTAGGATATTTGGTAATTTCTAAACCTAAAAATATAAAATTATTGGTTTTTGACATAACGTTCATTTCAAATTCTAGTGCAAGTTGTTCCTTAACAAAATTTAAATCTTTAACATTATTAGAGATTAGAATTAAATCATCTACCCATATTAATAAATATGTTTTAGATTTTATATACAAACAAGGATCAACTTCACTTCGTATGAAATTGATTTTGCATAAATATGTATTTAATCTTTCATAACAAAGTTTTGGACTCTGTCGAAGCCCATACAAAGCCTCTTTTAGCTTACAGACCTGATTAGTAGGCCCTTGTACACCTTCAGGTATATACATATAAACAGGTTCGTCCAATACCCCGTTTAAGAATGCTGATTTGACATCTAGCTGACTAATATGATAGTCAGCTTCCACAGATAATGCCAATAATATACGAAGGGTTACCATTCTGGCTACTGGTGTGTAGACATCTTCAAATGAAATGTTTTTCAGTTGAAAACCCCTTGCTACGAGCCTCGCTTTCTTGATGGTGACACCCTGAACATCTTTCAAAGTAAAAACCCATCTAGAATCTACTATATTAGTGTGTAATGGAGTAGGTACTACTTCCCAGGTTTAATTTCTTTCTAGATTTGAAATTTCTTCTTTGATTGCTCTTCTCCAGTCAGCATTTTCAATAGCATGCTCATAGTTTGATGGTAACTCAGACGGTAAACAACCTATGGATAAGGCTGCCATAAAATTCATTTCATAGTCTTGATATTTTAATGGCATTCCACGTTCTCTTTTGTAACGTCTAGCTCCATATTCATGTTTCTTCTCCAGTATTGTTTTGTTGTTCTTCTTCCTTTTCCTCATGACTTTCATCAAATACTACTGGTGTTGGTTTGTGTGGATCATTCTCTCTTTCTTCATTAAAAATAACATTTCTCGCTACTACTATTTTATTTTTATTTTCATCCCACATTCGAAAACCATTGGGTGCGTAACCAACCATTTCCATTTTGATACTTCGTTCATTTAGTTTACCTTTTTGGTCCTCCTTTGGTATATGAACGTATCCTGTAGATCCAAAAACTCGGACATTCTCTATATTAATTTTGTGTCCATTCCATACTTCTATTGGTAATTGCCCTTTTTCAATGTTGAGGTTGGTAAACGATTGAGTAGGTAAGCAGCACATCTAACTGCTTCTCCCCAAAACAATTTTGACATTCTTGAATCTAGTAATAAACAACGGCTTACATTCATAATGGAACGATTTAGTCTTTCACTGACACCGTTCTGTTCTGGTGTTCTTGGCACAGTGTATTGTATCTGAATTCCTTTACTTTTGCAGAACTCCTTGAAATCTTTCGAAGCATATTCGCCACCATTATTACAGCGGAATTTGCAAATATTTGTGGCAAATTTTGCAGATACAATTGCTACATATTCCTTGAATTTTTCAAGAACTTCATTTTTATTTCTCAAAAAGAAAATATAAGTAAAATGTGAGTACCTAGTTATCAACAAATGTCACATAATATATCATTCCATCATATGTGAGTGGATTGAAAGGTCCTGCTACATCTGAGGATATGACTTCAATAATCCTTTTAGGTTTCTTTTCCTCTGGTAAATCCTTCAAAAATGGTAAACGAGTTTGTTTGCTCTTAATGCATACATCACACATTTTCTTTGATGGAAAATGAGAAGAGTGCCTCATTCTTCTATGAAGTAAATCCATATCACTTGTGACTATATTAGCGTTGGCAATCATATCCCTTACAGTAAATTCAATAACATATAAATTGCCTTTGATGCCACCTTGTGCTAATAATCGTCCGTTTTTGTCAGCAATTTTAACTTTGCTATTTTCGAAAACTACTGTTAAACCTTCCTGCTGCAACCGTTTAACAGATAACAAGTTATATTCAAGTTCAATACATAGCAAGACATCCTTGATTTTTATATTAACCTTGTTTTCATTTCGAACATAGAGATTGCAAAACTTGATTGCTTTTATTTGTGTCCCCTGCTTGGCTACATTTATTTTGTAATCAACAGACTGTGGTTCTAACAAATATTTTCCATATCTTCCACTAATTAAATGATTTGTTGCCCCCGAGTCAACAATAAATGGCAAAACATGCAAATTGTCAATATTTCTGACAATGACAGAGCTTAAATTGACAGCCATCAGTTCTTCTTCTTCTTTTATTTCAGTGCTGTCATCTTGGTGGGTTGAAGTTGACTGCCTAGCAACCTCGACTACAAAAGCTACTTCTTCTTCTTCATCTTTTTCAGCAACTTGCGCGTTCGAATTTCTCATGTTAGGTTTTCTGTCTATGTCTTTTAACTGCGGACAGTCGATTTTTAAATGTCCCGGATTTCCGCATTTATAGCACTTGAACGGAAAATAATGTCCATTGCGATTATGTCCATGTCCACGGCCTCTGCCTCTGGTGCCGCATCCTTGAAAATACGTTTCACTGGTTAATGCAATAGGGTCACTAGAGGATGCATTCCCAATTGCATTATTTTGACGCATTTCTTCTTGAAGAAGTTTGTTTTTCACAAACTGAAAATCCATTGCACTAGGGTCTTGACTATAGATAACATCTATTGTGGTTGATATAGCCTGGTATGATTCAGGCATTGCAGCCAGTAAGGGTGAAATTACTTCATCATCTTGAATGCTTCCACCACTACCTTTCAACTGTTTTTTCAAAGTCCAATATAAATTTTCCTAGCGGTCCACTTTGATAACAGATCCTCTTAATTTTCGCTGCAAATTTACCTGCATCGATAAGCCTTTCTTAGTATAAGTTTTCTTCAGAGTTTCAAAAATATCCCGTGCTGTTTTCTGATCTTTAATCGTATCCAACACATTGTCTGCCAGCCATTGCACCATTATATTCCTGGCCTTCACGTCTTTCTTCCGAAAGTCATCACTTTCCCTTATGTTTGATCTACTTCTTTCAAAACTTCAAGTACATTGTTTTGTTCCAGCATAAGGTTCAGCCGATATTCCCAGTTTGAGAAGCCTGTTCCGTCGAATGGTTTCAAGTGAGCTACTTGTGGTGTCAACGCCATTTTTCCAGTCGTCAACGCCGGTTCCAAATTACTATGCCAAATAACACTAATCACTGTTATTTCCAAAATTCCAGACCTTAGATTACTCTGGGCCTTAACCTCTTAAAGGTCGTGGATTTGGCCAAGAAATAAGCACATAACAACGCAGAGAATATACGTACAATAACCACTCGACATTTTACATCGGCATCTTAGTTACTACTAGTACGACAAACACAAACAGGATTGTTTAGTGACATATAAAAGTAACTAGCCTATAACAGGATTGCCATTATACTAACATAAAATAAAATAAAATAAAATAAAATAGGTTTATTGATAGACATTTTCGATTTGATCTACACATCTTTTGATATATTTCAAACTCCGTCACCCAATCTTGCCGTCGCCCAAAACGGTTCAAGGGAGGATAAGGTTCGGGAGGACGCACTGAAAGCCGCCTCCCCCTCCTTCTGACCATTACTGGCCCTAGGGGGGAGGGGAGCGCTTGTGCCAAGGGTTACATAGGGTCTCCGGCCAGGGGGCGCTAGTATCCACCTCCGCTGGTGGTAGCGGAAGGCCAGATATTCCAAATGATAGAGGAGGTAATTTGTAGAATCCATGCCTCCTGCAAAGCTTATGCATGTCGTTCGTTAGCATTCAATGTAGATACTGCTTTGTCTAAGTTTGGTCAGAGGAAGGTTGTTTCGAGCTAACCCCGGAAAAGGCTGATGCAAAAAACGGGGTCGAAATTCTTCGCGCACTATCCAAAGGCGGCTTGGTTCCCTATGGAACCGGTTCTTCCCATCTCTCTTGAAAGATGGCCAAAAATTGATAGATCATCCCGCCGTGTTTGCGGGGCTGATTATCAAGGCGAGAACTCAACCCGCACACCACCGCGAACCATGTGTAACTATAATGGCATCATACATAGGTAAGGAATTATTGAAATATTTTAATATGTCCGTACTTGCCGTACAATCCAACTAACTTCACACTGGGATATTGAAAAAGGATTCGAAAACAAGGATACTTATCAGACCTGGACGGAATCTAATGAGAAGCAAGAACTGCGATGGGGCGAATTAATCAACTTAGGTTGGTCTACATACTGAATGAAATGTATTTATTTCATTCATCACGGTACTATATGCTATATAAAAATAAATGAAAGGAAATGAGGAGGAATTATTTCATAGGAACAAAAATATGCTAGCCACTGAATTACCTCAATAATTTCTCTTGACTAAATCGAATCGTCAGTTTACTTGAGAAAACAGAATGAACTGAAGAATGTGTTGCATATTATAGTGCTTTTATTATGAAAAAAATACACTTCGGAATTACTTCTACAGAACTCTACTAATTTGAGAAGTAAAGAAATTCACGTCATCATTGAAACAATTGTTGATTCAATGATTTATTCTTGTAATTTCACTTGTTTCACAGCATATTAAAGTTTTCAATAATATTTCTCTAATGAAGACGTCTCAACTTTTGTTGGGGACAGAGAAAACAGTAAAATGGATGAGATCATCTGCTGTTAGCGATTTTGCTTTAGTTAAAAAATTATCAGGTTACCTTGGTGCGATTCTACTTGTCAGAAACCGAAACGACTCTCATTAGTAACAAATGTATTCATATTTGAATACTAAGAGTTTGAAGGCAATACTTATGAATTAGGTAAATAATTAAATTATGGTTTTTCGAGTCTAGACACGGACGTGTATTGCGAGATGTTCTCAACGTTACGCCAATATAAGTGGTTGGCATTTTCAGAAGAGATGTTGACAGTAATTTTGTTCGTTATGCAGTGTTTCATATTCATTGTCTAAACCATGTATGTGCTGGTGTGCTGGATTTTGATCGGTCCTCTTTGTCAAGTAAAGTCAGTAGTGTTTAGGTACGGTGTTATTGTGTTATTTTTGAGAACAGGTACTCGGGCTTTGTTCAGGCGTAAGCGGGCATTCATAGCGGTGTACCGCACTTCGCCCGTTCCATAACATGGACCGGTCGATTCAAATAGAAACCAATAATCATATCAAGTGCACGTATTCATATCAGCAAACCCCACATTGCCTGAAGCAGCGACCGATACTTCTCTAGAACACCGCTAAATATCGCACATGCCATGATTGTGGAAAACGGGTATTTAATTAGTGCTACTTATTGTTAGCATAGTGAAAATAATAGTCAAAATATTTAAGCATTTCGTTGCAATTTCACTGTTTGTATTATCTGGTATATACAACACATTTTCAAACTGCAACCACAAAACACGATTTCATCATCTAAAACCATATTCCTGGCGAGTTGTGGTGCTCGTTATGAATGCACCATAATAAATCTTCTATTGAAGTTATTGTGATGTTTCTGTATTTCTGTTTCTGTATTTCCCGGAAGAATCTAGGGTACCTACTACACATATTATAATATCAATTCAAAAACATTGACATTAATTTTCAAATTCAAATACTGTCAGTCCGCATTTTAATTTTTATACATGACATGACATGACATGACATAAATGACTGAATGAACAGTTTCCTCGTCACTGGATTGGTCGAGGAAGTGAATTGATTGGATGGCCACCAAGGTCCCCCGATTTGACCCCACTTGACTTCTTCTTGTGGGGTCTTCTTGTACAAAAGGTCTATAAATCCCGCCCAAGAACTAGACAGGATTTGTGTGAAAGAATACGTCAAGCTTGTAGAGAAATAACACCAGAAGGACTCAAAAATACTGTAAAACATATTCGAAAGAGATACGAAAAATGTATAGAATTGAATCGTGGTTTGGTGGAAGCAACAAAAATTTTAAATTTATTAATTAGGACCAAAATTACTCAATGTTGTATTATCGATGTCATTTGTTAGCCATCGTAAAATTTGGAAATTAAATCAAAATAAAGTTTTCAGTTCATTCGAAAGTTCTTGGTTGATTGTACAATAATCGATATCTCGAGGAGCCGGTTTCTCGACGTTATGGATTTTAAATTTTTTCCAAAAATACCATTCTAGATGTTATAACTCGAGAACAATTTGTGTTATGAAAGCGAATTTCTATCAGAAACCTCAATGATCTTCTACGTTTGTGTTGACAGTATTGCCGATTCTCAGAATTTGTCTGAAATAATGGCATGTTATCAAAATTAATAATGTTATAGCTTTGTTGCCAATGAATATTTTCAAATAAAATTTCAGGATTCACCTAAATGAAGAATGCTGAATCCAGTGGCTGAGTCGAAATTTCACGAAAAAATTCGCTAATGAAATTTAGCAATTAGAACATAAAAAAAATCGTAGTATACCCTGAAAATTGGAATATTTTGCAAATTTTTTGTTCAAACGTTGACTTTCTGTTACACAGTCTGCTAAAAAAATTGAGTCGGTTGGAAATTGTGAAAATATGTTACTAGAATTTCAGGAAAATGTCAATTTTATCTCCTAATTTTTTTTTTATTTGTCAACAGATTTCGATGAAATTACAGTCAGTAATATTTCGAGACTCCCTGAATCCAGTGGTGTAGTCAAAGTTCTGATAAAAGTTTTGAAATTGAATTGGGGGTTCATTAAACGGCATATTTTTCAAATTTGATCCACTCATAACTTTTTCATTGATTGACGGATTTCAACGTTAATTACATAAGGACCATATGAAAGTGTCGCGAATCCAGTGGTGTAGTTAGAATTTTTCTAAAAAAATCGCTAGTAATTTTTTTGGCTTTTTTGACCTTGAAAAATGAGATTAGTTGGCCCTGGAAATGGAGATTTATTCATGAAATTTAGTGTCCTATTAGACTTTTAGAATGTCTACCTAATGAAAAAAAAATCATTAGAATCGGTTGAAAAATGTTGATTTTATAGGGGTGCTCCGGTCTTAAGTGGGTCACACTGTATACAAAGTTATGACGTCATCAACAACTTTTTTTAATGGGAAGCTAAGATTTATATCACATTATGTGATAGAGCTTGTGTTTGTACATAAGGGAAAAATAGTTGCAGTAGGGCTCACATAAGAAAAAAAACGAGAAAATGAATAAAAAACGAAATAAACGTAAGTTTCATAATAACTTTTCAATTAACTATACAGTCCATTAAACCAAAACTATTTCTTATAGGAATTGTTCAAACTGTGTCCCGTTTACTAACTGACATAGGCCAAGACGATGGTAGACCGCATTTATAGAGTTTTCGATCATCTGCGGAGTTATACGAGTCATTTCGTGTCTAATTCTTTCCATTAAGTCTTCTGAATTGTCTGGCCGGTTAATGTTGACCTGACTTTTCAAATGTCCCCACAGAAAAAAATCAAGGGGGGTTAAATCAGGTGACCTAGGTGGCCACTCCATTGGTCCACGTCTTCCAATCCACCGTCCTTCAAACTGGTTATCCAGAAACCTTCGAACAGTATGACCATAATGTGGTGGTGCGCCATCTTGTTGGAACCAAATACTGGGATACAAGTTGTCCCCATTATTTGGATCCGGAAATGCCGCAAGTAGGTCCGGAAGCACTGCCATACGAAGATGTTCCAAATATCGTTCAGCTGTTAAATTCCCGCGAAAGTAATAAGGACCAATAAATCTTTCCCGGTCGATTCCTACCCAAACATTAATTTTTTGGGGACGCTGGGTGTGTTTTGTCTGCATCCAGTGGGGATTTTCCCGAGCCCAGTAGCGAGAATTGTGTCGATTTACAGAACCACTTAGACAAAACGTTGCCTCATCGGAAAATACTACACTATTAAGAAAATTTGGCTTTTCGTCACAATGCCGCATGAAGATTTCACAAAATTCCAAACGTCTGTCCGGATCATCTTCTGAGAGTTCGTGAACAAGATGAACTTTGTATGGGTGTAGTTTTCCTTTTTTTTTAATTTTTACTACAAACGACTGACTAACATTTTCTTATAAGGCAGTTTCTGTTGTAGTTGTGTGAGGGTGTTCTTCTACTGACAGCAAAATATCTAACTTCACATCGTCGCTTATTCCTGGTCGTCCAGATTTTGGAGCATCCCTCACGCTTCCCGTTGCATAAAATTTTGCAACAATTCTGCTTACTGTGCTTCTAGCAATTGGAGGTCTTTCAAAATGTGTTGCGTTAAATAAAGCACATGCTTCTTCATGACTTCGAAGGCGATCGCCGAAACTTACCATCATTAGAATTTCTATCCTTCCTCTTTCGGTTAAACGAGCCATAATAATAAAACTGTGGTGACACTAATTGTACGACTGACACTGACAAACCGTTGTTTTAGTAAAACAATTGAAAAAATTTATAAGAACACATGTTCTTAATAGATAAGTTTAAGTTTGACCTCTTTTTATAATTGGTTTTGTTATTTCGTTTTTTATCCCTTTTCTCGTTGTTTTTCTTATGTGAGCCCTACTGGAACTATTTTTCCCTGGTGTAAAAACACAAGCTCTATCACATAATGTAATAAAACTCTTAGCTTCCCATTAAAAAATTTGTTGATGACGTCATAACTTTGACGTGTTATTTTTGTAACTTATGTTAAAAGATGCGGAATAAAAAAAACAGTTTGACGTGTTTTTGCATATTTTTCAAACGTGATCGTTGTACGTTTTATGAATTTTGTGCATTACTTTATCATAACCCTGTATATATATATGTGATGAATTGGGTTTTTTGAATTTCACTCTGTTTCATCTGAGACAGCAGATTTTTCCAAGTGTCCTAGCCGATAACTGGACTGACGCTCGGATATTCCTCGTTTTTTCTATATAAACGCTGCCACAGGTGCATGGAATGCGGTATACTCCAGATGAGCATAGAACTTCTCGTTTGTGCTGATCGTAAATGGCCCTTCAAATTTTTTTGAAGGTTCACATATAGTTTAAATTCCTATCTTTCGTAGTATGCGGCCAATCTGCGAAAGCCTTTCGGTAATTCATGCTCAGTCGACATTATTATCACATGAAAATAATTTTTATCTTTATGAAGAATTACTGATCATTTCATAATTTCGTGTAATAACCTTAGAATAAAGAACGATATAAGCTGCCTTAGGGAGTTAAAGTAACAATATATACGTCGACTTGTCGAACTTCTTCAGAAATAATTGAACACCGAGAAAAATCGGCCAAGTAAAATTTGTTGCTGACTTTTCTTCATTTCGGGTAGGTGAAATTTTCATTGCGGAAAATGTTTCCATCACTTCCGCCAGCAAAAACTATGATTCTGAAGTAAGAGTTTGGTCCCAGCAATAATAACTATACTAGTGATTGGGATTCGGTTTGATAAATCGATAATACTGAGACACAGACAACTAAGTGAGACAGAAACAATAACTGTTATTATTGAACTGATATATCTGAAATATAATATCTGCCATAGCAGCTCATTTTGCCTCCATAATCAACGGGAACAATTATTGCAGAATACAAAATATTGACCAGTAATGATCTGCTTCATTCCATTCCATTCCATCAGCACATTGTAGAAGATGTGGAAGACTTACTTCAGCAACAGTACATGTTTTGAAGGATTAATCTTTCATCATCAACACAAGGTGGGTTACAAGAGTAGGATCAATATATGGCGAAAAAACAACATACATCTCAAACATTGTTTCAATCGATTGTCATTACGACATTATCTGCAACTAGTGGGTTAATCCTACGAAACATGTCCCGCTGCTGATGTAAGTCTTCCGACTACATCTACATTCGTAATTACTTAATAGAATTAGAAATAGAATATTTGGTGGCGTTTGACTGTAAGTTTTTCACCTACCCAGTTTTGTTCAGTTAGTTCACCAGAGAGATGAAAATCAATTATCAACAAACTTTTAATAATAAATACTTAATTTCCCCAATGCCAAATTCAAGTGAGGAGTTAAAACTACCTGAAATTAATAAAGAAAAAACAAAACAACAATGATAGAAAATGGTTTAAATTAAAATCAATAATGAAATGAAATGAACTTTATTGAAAGCTACCATAAGTTGCCATGGAACTAAAACATTTTTAAAACGAAACCTAAACAATTCTTCATACATAACTCAGTCTACTCTAATATATTTGAGATTTAAACAAAAATTCACTCACCTACCCTGAGATACTATGAGATCAAAATCTTTTCAATAATAATGTATAATAAAGGGTAGGTGTTCATATAATAAAATGAAAAACTTAACAGGTCAGACTCGAAGAGTGAAATATATTCTTATAGGCCCCAATCCCTCAACTGGTCTTTGTACTTCATTATCGCACACAGTATGCCACACTTTTACTCACAAAGAAAACTCACTATACAACAAACTGATTATGCACCCTGAACATGTGTACTCGACTGTGTTCGAATGGTAAATATGGCCAAAAACGGCGTGGTGTGGGATTGTAAGGGTTGGAGATTAGCCGAATTCGTACGGAAGCGACCGAAAGCATGGAAATTATGAAGCAGATCATTACTGGTCAATATTTTGTATTCTGCAATAATTGTTCCTGTTGATTATGGAGACAAAATGAGCTGCTATGGCAGATATTATATTTCAGATATATCGGTTCAATAATAACAGTTATTGTTTCTGTTCCACTTATTTGTCTGTGTCTCAGTACTATTGATTTATTAAACCGAATTCTGATCGCAAGTAGTTATTATTGCTGGGACCAAACTCTTACTTCAGAAACATGGTTTTTGCCGGCGGAAGTGACGGAAACATTTTCCGCAATGATAATTTCACCTGCCCGAAATGAAGAAAAGTCAGCAACAAATTTTACTCGGCCGATTTTTCTCGGTGTGTAACCCACCTTTTGCTGAAGAGGAAAGATTTATCCTTCAAAACATGTAATGTTGCTGACTCAAGTCTTCCACATCTTCTACAATGTGCTCATGTGAGTCCTCTGACTAGATTTACATTCGTAATTAACAAAGACTATATTTGGTGGAGTTTGACCGTAAGTTTTTCATCTACCCAGTTTCATTTCACCTACACTGTATGTTATGGGAGCTCACTGTTCACTAACAGAAACGTAGTTGTCCTTTGGTCACTAGCTATCTGTATACTCATGAGACGATAATTGCTTGATTACTAGAAATTATCAGCTAACTTATAGGAAAAAGGTTACTAACTCACCATAAGATTATTATTAATTCAAGGCAAGCTATAGTTACTAACTTACTGGGAGACAGCTGTTCACTTATGTTTGGTTCCAAACTAATTATGAGAAGATATTTAGTGATTCAATGATAAATAACTGGTGATTCGTCATAGGAAAACATTTGGCTATGGCAAAAAAACAACTTAATTATGGGTGGTTTACCAATTAACTAGTGGCTAGTGATTACAGTTGCTGAAACTTACTTAATAATGGCAAGTGATTCATTTTAGTAACCTCGTTTCACTTGTGGCAGGTTAGCTGGAGAGCTGTCCCATATAGTAGATAAGTTTTTACTTGTCATAATCAAATATTCGCTTGGGAATAATGATTATTTTTCTCCGTGAAGTCAGAGATTTCAAACATAAGTTTTTTTGACATGAATGGCGTAGATATTAGTATCAATACGTGATAAGTATCATAAGTAGCATATCACCGAACTTAGAGGCAACGTGCAAGAAATTTTAATCATATTGTACTTCAATTACCAATGTATAAGTTTTGAGATTTTCAAATGTACTTTAACCACACATATCTCTGGCCAAGTGTACATGAAATTTCTCTGTGAGACTGTAATCAAAATAGTCATTTTGGTTAGTCATCTGTTTGGTTTAACTGCGCTCATGACAAAAGCCTTACTGTTTGGGGTGCATACCCAAGCGCGGTCAAAAATTTCTAATGAAAACATCCATCTAGGTATGTCAGCCATCGATGCAAAATAAATCTTGGCATTTGGATCAACACTACCTGACTTATCTATTTCAGTAGTTTTATCGGCTTACAATACCCCACCCCAGTCCATCCGGGCAATAACCACACCTCTGCTGAAGGCAATAAACTCAAATGCGACACTTACTCCATTTCATCATTTATTACTTTTTTGGGGGAACAAGGAACAATTGTGTAGGGAACACAATGGGATGTAGCAGGCCATAAAATAGACAACAGCAATATTTGCATTAAAACTATAAATAGTAGATGCAAGTTGTACCGGTAACTGTCTGAAAGTTGTGCCACTAAATAGTTGTGGTGCTCTAAAATTGAAATTTTGTGTATTCGATTGTTTTCACAGAAAAAATCTAGTGATTTCCTCAAAATTTCAATATAATATTGAGCTCTGAAGGTCGTAACAAATTCTTAGTTAATTTTAATGATTGTTTGAGAGGTGTCAATGATTAGAAATTTTGTTCAGCAATCCAGCCTGTGAACCCGGTCTGAAAATATCACTGTTCAACGGAATACATTTCATCGACAGCCGTCACAGACAGTGATCTAGAAAGAAATATATTTTAGGTTATATTTTTTCTCATTAAATATTGAGCAACATCCGAACGAGGTGTGTACATGAAGCGTATGTTTCGAAAACTGTAGGTATTTCATTCAAAACTAGATCACCTGTATACCTGTTTCGAAGTTGATTCTTCTTGAGAGAACGCCCCAATATACAGATGACTAACTTTCTATGTACCCACTCAAAACGGTTAAAACCGCAAGTTACCAAAGCCAATTACAGCAAACGCCACCCAAACGGACCAATATCGAAAAACGATTTCATCAACGAGCCTTGTACTACACCAGCGCTAGAGTTAAGACTTAAAACGATGACATGAAATGCAGAACTATAGATTGAATAACTAAAATTTTATCAATAACATTTGTTTATCAACATAAATCTATTCCGTTGGGCAGAGATATATTCTGCGCTAGTGTACAGCATTGGTTTTCTAACCAGTACTTCTGATAGTTGTTCAAATTAAAGTTTTACTACCCCATTTTGTAGATTAATAGTTTTTCAGTTCCGGAATTGAAACTATTCAGACTGCCAACTTCTTGTTCAACGAACTATCGAAGATTCAATCAGCCATTTCCTTGTGTTTGCATCGGATTTTATTTTTAAACGGTGCAGTATGTCTTCAGAATATATCAAACATTTCATGCTTAATGATATGGTACTAGAATGGCTGATTTGCAGTACCTTGGTATAATCGTTACTAGAAGATGCAGCGAAATATATTTACTATCAGAATATATCGTCTGGTGCCTTGCTAATAAACATGTGGGGTTGTCTATGGTTCAGTACTTGCTGAGGCGACATGGATATATTCAAAATTTCCCTCCGGGATACCGGAGCGAAATCTTAAGTGAGCAGCCTTAAACCTACCAGGAGTCACAGCAGCTAATAATTTTTCCCTACTGGTGAATTAATCAAATGTGCAATATGAAGGACTCGAAAAGTGGCTACATGGAACCTGTAGAAGACTCTGAGAGTGGCTACCCAGATACACCAGGAAACAATTCTCGGAGAAACAGTAGGTCGGCAGCTCCCGTAAAATTAGTAAAATAAGAGAACATTACGCAAGCGAAGCATTGGTACGCATTCAGAAAAATTAACTCTTTCTAACCCATAAACAGAAGCATGAGAAAAGCTTCCAAACTTGTGGTGTTTCGTGGACTAGATCGGAAAAAACCTAACCTCACAAAAATCAGTTGATGGTGGAGCTTTTTACATATGAAGAATGACTTGTAGTCCTTTAAAGGTTTAGGTGAACGAGCATCTGAAAAAACCTGGATACTGAGCATTTGGACACCGTACTGAATACAGTAAACATAACCCAATCCCCAACAGCAATTCACAATAATGTCAATGGATTAGATTTTCCGTAGGATACACAAATAGGAAAAGAGTAACATCTGAATACACTGTCAATGAAAAATAATTATATATCTCTACATAGAAGATTAAAATAATACGCTCTATTTAAATATTATTAATCCAAATTTCCAGTTCTTTTCTATTAGAAAAGTTTCATATTCTGTTGTCACTAATATTGTCACTTAACCATGGTTATGTCAATTTTCATTGCATCTTCTTGTGAAAATATTTGTCGAGTAAGTATAATCAATATTTCAAAGACAAAAAGGCCTAATGGCCGAAAATGTTTTGAAATTGTAATGAATTAAAGACACGAAATACAACTCTTATTCGATTATTCTGATGAGGCTATATTTTGTTTGTGTGTGAACGAAGAATGATCAAATTCTCAACACAGGATAGTGATATTCCAACCTGGAAAATAAAGACCATCTCAGAACCACAAAAAATGATTTGTTTACTGAAATAGTACATAGGGACGTTGTTTTTGGGTCAATTTTTCAATTGTGGGTAAATGGAGTTGTATTAGTGGACAACATTTCCGAAAGACATAAGTACCGGACACATTTAAGTGGTTTAAAAAATGTATCCTCCTTACGCATTATTTGCTATGAGTGCGTGATTATTGTACAATACTACTTCTCACAGATGTATCGATAGACTTAGATCGAAATCCGTTAGTTCATTCAGTAGATTAACCAATTATTCAATAAATGGAAAGGATTCGATACGACATGAGAAAATTTAACTCGAAACTATTTCAAACGTTCCCGTTCTCGTATACAACTGGATTGACGCGATGACACTGGCATACTCAGACGGACAATATCAATACCAATTATTGGCCATGCTTGGGATCACATGTTGCAAGGTGAGACCGTCATCACCATTTTATGCTCCGTTAATATTTCCATAATAATCAATTATCGAAATTCAACTCGAGAGATCGATGTTTCATAAAGTCAGAAATTGTTGAAAAACTATAGATTCAAAATCCTTTTGATGAACATGTGACCTAACAATGTGAAACTGGGGCAATTAGACGTGATTTTTTTTTTTGATGAATTCATAGATGACGGTTACCATGTGGATCGTCCGGTATCTCAGGGAGCTATCGAGAGGACACCTGTAGCGGTAAGGTTGGGTACTATCGATTACTGAAGTCAAGCATCGATGACTTTATTCATCTGTTTGTATTGGTGACTGACGTACCTGGATAATCTTGAACTATTCGGATTATCGTCTTTGCAAGATATCTTGCTAAGAGCGTCTTCCCTAGCTCGCACAAGTTGCCCGAAGACTTCTGAGGATCACTCGTCCAGCCGGTTGAATTTAAGATATTTAGGGACATATTTATTTGTATAGGACTTCAATGTTAAGCGGACCTACCAATTCACTGCATTCAAATCCAAATTATTAGTGTGAGAGTAAGTTGTTCATGTTCAACGGATGGGATGCAAAACAGATGAATTATTGAAGAGTATAGAGTGTACCCAAAGGCATAGCCTGTGCGTGCAGAAGACGGCTATTATCATTTGCCGTGGTGCTCTAGGGCGACTTACTGATGTTTGTGCTGGTTCGTTCACTTTTCAGCTGTAGAAAAAACCGGAAAACTTACACCAACTTACACCAACCCGGGTGGTTGGTGCCCACTTCAAGCAAGCACCAGACGTCGGGATTAGCATCTAGGCAACTTAAATCACACTTGCCTCACATTAACAAAGAAACTGATGCACTTGAGAAATAATATTCTCGCATACTGAGGCCTCGTACCTCTGTCCGATGTGAGCTAGAAGTTCCACGGCCAAATACCCTAACCAATGAACCATACATAAGCTTCGATTTCCAGCCTGCCATTCATGCTTCACTTTTCAGGAAATCAATAAGAAGTTGTAATATCTCCAAAGCTGCAGTCGGGAAAGATCTCATTTTGGACACCATACAAGACTACACAGATTCCATGATACCTCAGTATTAATTCAATGTATAATTTTTTGTCTTGCTATATATTCATCTTGAATGATGTAATTTATTCACTTCTGTCCTTTTTCTTATACTGTTTCCAGATAAACTGACAATATATGACAATTACTAGATACTTATCAATGTCGCGAGTTCATCATTCAGTACATAGTAGGTCTCATCTTTTGTATGTGAATAGACCGTCAGACGAAGTACCTGACAGTGAGATCTGTTAATATAAGAATAATACGTTTGCTATATTGGCGAATTTGAACTATTCCACATCTGATACCTGATACCGATACAACAGGATTAACTCTTTTCAGTGAAAACAAGTCAATCCAACTGAAAAAAAGAATTAATATCTGACAGTCAGTTTGTAGGTATATGAAGTCTTAGAGATGTCCCATCTATGGAAACAATGATAAACTATATTTCCTACGACCACATAGAAAAAGAAGTACAGTCCCGCGGAAGGTAGCTTATATCCGTACAAGTGCGGAAAGTAACTTTTCGCACGCTTGTGGATAAAGTCAAGCTGTCATATACATCACTTCTATTTAGATTCACCTACGTTATATTTGAATTTTTAGTACAAAATACAATTAAAAAAAAAATTATCCGCGAGAGATTGATCCCGCGTCCACAATATCACAATATTATATGAGACGTATAATACGTCTCATAGCAAAAATCTCGTATTTTCAATGACTGAGTGAAGTGTATCTAATTATGATTCTGATCTCTGAGGTACTATAAAAAAATATTTGATAAAATTATCGCGTCGTTGTAGTGAGAGTGATTTTTCATACCCTTGAGAATGTCGCACTCGGTAGGTATACGCCTCGTGTAAAAAATGGCACTTCCTGCACTCGTAATGTAATATACTATTGGGCATGTCTCTATTAATGCAATAAATGTATTCCTTATTTTAGGTATTTTGCTCTTCTTCCATGAACCAGCTGTTAACCCAAGGTCTTTCTCAAAACTGAACATCCTCGCAACCTTATTTCTTCAACTTGTCAAGAAGAAACGTCCGTACTCCCAAAAAGAGAATAAAAAACTACTTATTGAAATGACACCTGTTGATTGGGCTGGGGATGGCTTGCGTTTTCTTCCCAAATATTTGCTTTCTTTGAAAATTACCCTATATATCGAGTTACACAGGAGACATGTAGTCACCTGTAGTTTTATATTGAAAGATATGGAAATTTTAAATTCACAGGAGTAACATAATGCGTTCGAGTTCCTTCTAACCTACCCTGAATGAGCTCTTGAATGTTGCTACCCTGAATGAGCTTATCCATTACAAGTTTACACAACATAGTAGGTTAATGAACAAAATGGGGAAGAAGGGAAATCAATATTATTCCATACTTTTTAAGTTCAATAGGGAATTCTCCTTCATTACATTTTACCAATGCGCATTGTCTTCCGCTTACTCATAATACCCTTCGATCATTAGGGATATTCGTAATCTTCCATTCAGGAAAAATCAAGATGAAGTTGCTTGATGCAATTTTGTGAATAATTGTTCATGCTGGGTGGAAATATTCAGTTGAAATAACATTGAATATTCGGTTTTATAACAATACATGCTCTTCGGAAAATTCATGCAAAATGGCAAGTTGATAAGAAGAAGAAAAAAAATTAACCTAATTGTTGTACTTCCAATTCGAAGTCAAGAGACTATCAATAACTAATGAAAGCGTACGATACGAAATGAAAATAGAGGTGAATTCAAGTGGTTTCCTATTTGATACATTCATATTTCAGTTTGGATATGTGAGAATATATCTACACGCATTGAGATCTTTGGCATGAAAATAAAAAAATCAGCCCTATGCTGTATCACTACTATTGTTTGGTAATAGCAAAATAACGGAAATGGCGAATAACGGTGACGTTATTTTTAACGAAAGTGATACAGCGTAGGGCTGAATGTTTCCATATCATTAACGCGTTCACTCAATTTCTAGATGTTCTGTAGTGAGTAACCTAATTATTTTCTCCCATTGAATGACACTATAGGTGCACAAAAAAAAATGTATATCATTGTCATTGATAAATCCGTTCCCTTAATTATTTACAAACTCCAGATAATTCATTATTTTGTTGGTGAGTCCTGAGTCATATTCACTTGAATCAATGCCTGTCAGAGAAAAAGACATATCCAAACTGAAAATATGAGATCAAGGAATATGTGACTGGTGGAGATTGAAATACAGTAATTGGTCTAAACTACATTCTGAAATTAATTATGAAAAAGAGGTTGAACAATGTTTTCTATGCAAAATATCTCAAGACGTGAGCAGGATAATGAGAAAATGATATACTACCGCGATATTTGTTGAAGGACTGTTTCCAAACCCCTGAAAATAATTTTCATAATTATAATTCTCCTACTATTTTAACGATTTTGCAGTATGAATCTGTACAAATGTCATTAAAGATTTACAATGAATAGCAAAAGTAATTGTGACTTGGAATTCATGGCGTGTCAACTAAATAGAGTTGAATATAGACAAAATCGATAATACCGCAAAATAACATTGTTTCGGTTCATTTGCAATGAAGGATATATCATTTGATTTCGTCTTAAGCTGCAGATAGACGATACTTTCATAGATATAGAAAACTCTTGGGAATTGTATCTTCACTATGAGAGGAAATGAGAAATACTTGTGAATCAAAGTCAACCATTCTATATACAACTTGTTTATGAGTAAAAGAAACCTTGAAGATACTTGGCAATAGTTATCATTTCAATAGGCATCTAAAAATAAGAATGCAGCGCCAAGGTGGGCAGTCATAGAACTATAAATAATGACATTGGAGTTTTGTGTTGTGTGGGTTGTGTGTGTATTTGTGTTATTAAAATTTGATTTTGCAATAAATATAAAGACTTTTCGGGAAATTTCAGGCTTTCATATTTCATTGTAAACGAGTTTGTTACGTTGTATATATTTTCCTTTTTATAAAGGCATCATCATTTGTTTCAATTCAGAGTAGCAATATTGAAAGTAATCAGAAGGTGGAAGACTTGAAGAAAATATTACATATGAACGGTTGAATCAACATTTTTATATTACAGGATTCTAATGGTACCTTTTTTCAGATCCAGATGACAGGACAGTTTAATAGAATACTTGGGTCGGGGCATCTTGAAGGCACAAAAATTTCTGTTTATGAAGGTGAAGACGTTTTAAATGCTGGACATATATTATGTGGAAAGTTGAATTCTTCCACTCCTGACGCTTTGTGCCTTTAGAGTAGCGCACTAAATTCAGACCAACATCACATTCGAGGACAACTCCATTGTGACTCAGGGAGAGGAAATTTTCAAATTGAGACCATTTTGTGTTCATGTAAAGCTGGAAATAGCAGTAGATGTAAACATATTTCTGCTGTCTTAATCAAGTGTACAAAGTGTGTCATTTTACCAATTGAAAAAGGCATTATGAGTCACAATGAAGTTTTCAAATGTGATGTGAGTCTGAATTGAGTGCGCTACTTTGGAAGTATTCAACTCTCCACGTAATATTATTTTATGTCCAGCATTTAAAACGTCTTCACCTAAACACTTCTAGAGTGTTTGTGCCTCTCAGTCTTGCCATTTGGATCTTTAAAAATGTACTATCAGAATCTACAAGTGTAATAGTGTTGATTAAACCGTTCACATGTAATATTTTCTTAAAGTCTTTTAACCTCTGATTACTTTCAGTATGGCTACACTGAATTGAAACAAATGATGATATAAAAACAAAAATATACCGTAACATACTCGTTCACTATGGAAGCCTGAAATTTCCTTTAAAGCATTTATATGCATTATAAAATCAAATTTTAATAACATAAATACACACACAATCTATACAACACCAAACACCAATGTCAATATTTATAGCCCACCGTGGCGCTGTATTCTTATTTTCAGATGCCTATAAGCACAGATTATAGAAACTTACAGATGAGATGGCAGGCAAGGAAAGTTAATTGAGGAGAGAGATAGAAAACCGCAAAATTTAATGGGCCTCATTGACATCTGACATTCAAAGACCTCTTCTACTTCAATCTTTTACAGATGTCAAATGTTACAATAACAACAAGTGTTCTCGATCAACTCGATCTCAGTATAAACCGTTAATGAAATCCGTTGATCATTGTGTTTCGTTATTAGGAAAGATAAAGATATTTTACGATTATTAGATTATCCTTGAAGTATAACGATAAGTGATGAACAGAATAAAGCACCTCACAGGTGAGGCGGAAGACATTATTGTAATATAGAGACTGCAGAAATAGTAACAGCAAATCGGACAGCATCAAATTACATAGTTTTCCATATGGAGAAATTAAGTAAGTACTTTTTTGTTTATTCAATGATATAAAATACTTGCAATCTACCCAGGAACAATCATTAGAAAAAGCAAAAGGTTGGATTCTTAAATGTATTAAATTATTACGATTAACGATAGTGATTTAACAGATTGATTACGTATGTGTATGTGTTTTCTTGAGATATTTCTAGTAATATGTGAACTGTTTAGTAATAAGAAAAAATGTTCGTCAATCATATTTTCTTATGATTTCAAACTGCTGCTTAAATTATCCATACTGATTGTCTTATTGCATTATAGGTGCAGAATATGGATAGAAGCTTGTGTATAAAAGAAAGATTGTACTAACACTGGAGTATAATCTTAACACTTGTAATCTCTGAAGTAGCCAACCGCAAAACATCAAGAACTGATACAAATGGATGCAAGACCAATTAACAAAGCCATATTATTGTGAATAATTTGCCTGAAACTGCTATGGCCACTGTTGAGGTCATATCAAAGTTCTATAAACTATTTGATCTTTTCAATTCTTCCGCACTATTTATTATACATGCACTGAATTCAAAACATTCAAAGAGGAAATGTTTCAGCTATATTTTTAACAGAGATAGAATGCTTTCTCGATTAATTGAAAGTGTTAAAGGGGCCGAATAAAATTTACGTTAAATTCATTGATTGTTGAAGGTTTTATATATTTTTTTGCCAGAGAACTTAAACAAGACCCATAAGAAGATTTCTTTAGTTGTATCAGACAGCAGAATGGCTATGCTGAGAACCCAACTTCAATTCAGTTCACTAGGGCATTCAGAAAATTGTTCATTTTGAAAATAATCAATTCAATTCAATAATAACTGTGCTGATAATTCAGGAAACCTCCAAATCAGAATTTTAGACTTCAAAATACCTGAAAACTCGAATTCATGTGTGTTCAGTGAAAATACTAGAAAACAGATTGTACATAATTTCAGAATAGGAAATTGTGGCTATCAAGAAGATTGTTTTTTCAGAACAAAATGAATTCAAATATGTATGTGACTATCTGATTGAAAAATACTTGAAAATTATTTCACGTAGAACATTTTCGAAGGGGAAATAATGAAGAATATGTGAAAATATTTGAAACAAATGTTTTTCTTATCATGTGAGTTGATTTATTTCCAAACATTTCTTGATATAAGTACTTATCAGTTGCACATTTATTGCAAAGAGAAATTGAATATTTTCCAGTTGGAACGTGGATGTTACTAATAGGAGATCATTGAATAGACAACAATAGAATAAAATAACATCCATACTTGAAGATTAATGATAGTTGATAGGTATAACAGTCCTTAGTAACTTTAATGCTACAAAGCACAGGAATGTATTCTTGATTTTCTCCAAGTTGTATATGAGGTTTCTATAATATTTGGGTAAAGGAATAGTATAGTGTTTTTACACAGAAAACATTTGACAAATGATTTATATTCAGTTTTCTAGACATATTGGTTACGTAGTCATAGTGCAAGTCGAAGTCCATTTTTTTGTCCAATACAACGCCCAGTTTATCTCATAATTATCTTGTGATTAAATTCAACTTCCAGAATGTACTAACACCTGTATTTTCATATCGTTTTTGTGCACCATTCCTTTGAGATTCAAATCACGTTGTGTATTCAAAAAGTCTTATATATAATTTAATATCTGAGTGTGTTCATGACTTTCAGGCATTTCTGCACTTACAGCTCTGCAGTACTGAACCGCAAACAAAATGTTCTACAACAACAACAATAACAATATCTGAGAATATTCACGACTTCCAGGCATTTCTACACTTACAGCTCTGCAATACTGAACCGCAAATAAAATGTTCTACAAGGAATTGAATATTTTGAAAAAAATCAGTTTATATAAATATTAACTTGGTCAATATATTTAATTCTGGAGTTCGGTGTCATAAAACCTTAAATCTATAAGATCTTGAACCATTACCATTATATAAAAAAATAGAACCAATATGAATGGTGATTTTTGTTCAATATTCAGTATGAAAATCTACATTGAACTGCAATATATGAAGGCTAATAAAAGAATTGTTTGAACTTCGCGCTTCTAGACAAATCTCTAAATAGGAAAACAATCAAAATCAGAATTTCCATGAACTGAAACGCAAAAAGCTTTCGTATTCACTCAGCCTAAGCAGGAACGAATCTAAACCCGCAACCATGTCGACTTGAATTTTGCACTCTGGCGCGCAAAATTTAAAGGTCCGAGGTCAATGAGGCGGCATTTCAAACATCAAAGGAAATGGGCAGATCTTCTTGTCTGTAAGTTTCTGTAATCTGTGCTTTAAGTACGAAAAGAGTATCTTTCCCGCATGCGACACTGCAGTTACCAGAACAACGGAAAGCGGAGTTCCGGTAAGCAATCGTGTTCGGAAAATGTACTACTTTTCCGTATTATAAGTACGGATCAAGATTTTTTGTACAAGCGCATTGAAAAATCTTATGTAGCGCTCTTGAATGAACTTTCTCGCGTGGGAATATTCTTCCCGCAATATTGCACTTTCCAAATTGAATTGCGTGCGGGTATACAGCGAATCACACACGCTTGTAGAAAAAATTTCTTTACGTATCATTGGTAGGTGCTGAAGATAACCAACTCATTCGAAATCAACAGTTTGGGATTGGCTGAACAAGAGGTTGAAAAGATGAAAACGTTTAGTAGTTTCTGGTCGGGAATGGTAAATTATGTAAATATACGTATGACTGAAACAAACCAACATGAGCCTATAATTATTATGTTATTTATAAATTTAATACATTCACTGTTATTTACTATAATTTCAATATATAGTAAACGAGATCTGAAGAAAGGGATGAGATCGTTTCGAAAATTTAAAGTTAATTTAGAGAAGTAATTTCTTGGTCATTGATCAAAAAACCTTTTCTATTTGGTGTTGAGCTTTCGCATTGGTTGAAAATATAGTCACCATGTCTTGTTGGAGGATTCACTCAAAATTCACAAGTGCCAATATAATATCGTTAACTAAATTCAAAATTAGTCATTGTCTGAACACCTACAGACTACAGTTGAAACAAAATAAATAATTTCATCACAAAAATAACACTATTTTTTGAGCTCTACAAAATTAAAATGACGGCACTTACACAGCGTGACACGTTTTTCTGGGCGGGTCCAAACTTTTTTTTTTAATCGGCAACCTGTATTTTTCATCAATTTTTATGACGTGCGGATAAATTAAGTTCGGAAAGAGAGGATTTTTCGCGCGGTGTTGCCAAGTTCCCCAAATTTCCTAGCCACGTTTTGATTTCATCTATATCAGAGAAATAATTATTCACGAAGTAAGATTTCATTTTATGGAAGGAATAATATGAAGATCTTCTAGCACTCTGATTTTATTTGGAACAGTTGAAAAAAGCAGTAAAATTTATTTTTCACCTTTTCAGGAAAAAGATCGATTGATACTGAATAGAAGGAACATTATCACCTTCTGAAAGCAACTTGCACCAACGTTGAACAAAGAGAAACATATTTTTTGTGATTCATTATTTTTAGAAATTATTTCGGTTATTAATTGATGTGTTAGGATGATTCACTGATGAAAAGGTTCAACCAGATGAAAAAAACATGAGTACAACACTTTTGAACTCAATTTGCACACCGGTCGAGTGGAAAAAACATATTCTTCATAATCATGGGTATTAATTAACTCGCTTATAAGTTGGTGTGTTAGATGAAAAATGAACGAATATTTTCTAAAATCAATTTGCACCCAGGTCGATCAAGTAAATATAAATATTTTTTCCATAATTATGGGTTTTTGGGTGCTAGAAATCGCACGTTAAAAGGTAAGACCTCGTTAATCCTTAGCTCGCACAATTTTCGACTTCTGAGGGCTGTCGTTCGTAGGGGGGTGACAGCTGGTTACCGGAAAAAACAATTTTGAAACAATTTTTTTTTTGGGTATTGGCTCGGTAATTGGTTGATGTGTTCGAATGATTCACTCTTAGGGAGATTCGATTAGATGAAAGTTAAAAGAATAACTTTTACAATCAATTTGCACCACCATCAATTATCAGTTCGTGTGTTGAGTTGATTCATTCTTGGAGATCATCAATTATATGCAAAAAAAACAAACAACTTCTGAACTGAATTTGCACCCATGTCGATCAGGTAGAAAAAACAAATTTTCTATAAATATTGATTTATAGGCATTACCTAGTTCCGTTATTAGTTAGTGTGTTGGGTTGATTCACTCATAAGTAGCTTAAATTAAATGAGAGGAACACGAAGAACTTCTAAAACCAATTTGCCCCCACGTCGAAAAAATTAAAAAACAATTTTTTTCGCAATTCGTCGATTTTTGGTACTGGCTCGGTTATTAGTTGGGTTGACTCATATAAAGCTCACTTTTCGTGATTAAACTCAACACAACAACTAATAATAAGGAGGTCGCGGAATTTTTTTCAAAAACAAAATGCATAAAACAAATTTTTCTCGATTTATTTTGCGGATCGAATGAAAGAGTGAAAGAGAGAGAGACTGAAAGAAATACGAGTCATGTATATTGAGCAATGGTGTATGTGTGTGGGTGTTCCTCTCAGTGTATATATTTGAGTGACATATACGCTGTTTCTCAGTGTACATTGAGCTGTCCTCACGATGACAACAAATTATATAATTCTAGCAGCCGTTCTGTCGAATGTACTGTATATTATCATAAAAGATGGGCGACACTACTTGACGGAAGATCAAAAAACTAATAATGAATTATGGTGGATTACGTAATCCAATCATCCGCATAAAAACAGATATAATTCAATGGTCGTAGGGAGCAGTAGATGTTTTCTGTTGAATACTTGCCGACGACCATACCTATTGTATAGGTTTTTTTGCGAAAGATTGGATTACGTAATCCACCATAATTCATTATTACTGTATATTAGCCTGCTATATGAGTACGGCGAGGTATTGGTATCGTATTTGCACGAAGATGATTCGAGTACTTCGAACTGGACGAAAATCACTCAGGCGCTAGCCAATGATGGATATTTGCCTGTGTTGAGAGCCGAAATCCCGATGAACGCCTCATCGTACAGACTGCGGAAGATTTATACAAATCACACCTATAGCGATACGCAGTGGCTTCCGATGAAGATGTCTTGCCCCTCTAGCAGCACTTCGAGGCCGTCGTCGTCGTCCCACCCAACTACCCAACCCGTGGACGTCAAGATGCAAGCCCCTGCTGCTGCTGATCGAGAGAGTAGGGAGTCCAAATGCGAGCCGCCGCCCCCGACACTACACGATTGGTTTATGTTTTTCGTGTCAATGGTTCCGATTGTTCAAATATCCGAATCCATATATAAGTTTATTAAATCCATGCATCAAAATTTTTTTTAATCGATAATGAAAATGTATCTTTATACTACGCCACTGGCACTGAAGTGTAATTTTTTTATGTGAAAAATAAATGTATTTTTCTCGAACTGAAGTTATTCATTTCAATAAATGCGAACAGACAAAGACAGACATACAATTCCATGGGTTAGAGTGAGATACTTAAAATGCCTTGAACCGATCAATTTGGCTTCAAACTAAACTCTCTTATCTCTGCTGACTCATCATTTTCCTGGAAAAACAACATCTAACTGTCGTGAGTCACACAACGGCAGCTGATGTGTGCATTATTCTTAGAATTTCATTCAGATCGAGACAGTAAACAACTCTAAGGTCAATTTAGCTCAAGCAGACAAAGCGTAAACAAACACCGGATGTGTGAGATAAAACTCTGCGATTAACTCTGAAAAACAAATTCAAGGTCAAATGGATCATCGTGTTTTCTTAGAATTTCATTCAGCTGAAGCAGACAGTAAACAAATACTGGACGTGCCTTATCGCTATTTCACGGCGGAGACGTATTTTTCTTTTGGAACTTCATTCGAGAGAGTAAATTAATAATTCCATCATAATTTTCTGTTGTTCTAAGACAGACATTTTTCATATTTACTTTTTTCGTTTTGTCAATTAAGGCGGCGGCCATTTTTTTTCTACACAGCGAATCACGTGACGTTTTTTTCTCTTCCAGCCAATTGCTCTCAGCGAATCACGTGAGGTGACGTTTTTTCATAACCTCCAACCAATTGCTCTCAGCAAATCACGTGAAGGGACGTCTTTTTCTCTTCCAGCCAATTGCTCTCAGCGAATCACGTAAGGAGACGTTTTTTCATAACTTCCGCCATCGGCGCCATGTTTTTTTGCCTTCAGCTCCATCACCGCCATGTTTTTTTGCAGAAAACACGCGCGCCACTTAGGGTGAAACGCAGCTGACGACCCTCCTCCCCCGAAAGTCTTCGGCGAACATATCATTTACTTCAGCAACCCTTCACCAACGGCGAAAACTCGATGGACGCAGCCATCGAGAGATAAATCCCCGTGTGGAGCTAACCCACATCCGGTCCCAGAAGTGGGTTTGCTATACTACTATAGTCCTCTTCATGGATAGAATTGATGAAATATTCAGCAAGATTGAAATACCAGCATTTTCAATAGAGTTAGAAATTTTATTTTGTGGCGACGTGATATATTGCGAATATCACTAAGAATGGTTTCTACTTCAAGTTCCTCAGGCTTACCTGGATGGTTCTGATTTCCAGAAACAGTTTCAACAATATTCTTTTTGTTCTCAATACTTTCCAGCCATCCCTTACAGCCCTTGTTGAAATCTTCAAATTTTCAATATACTTTTGTTCTCGTTCATCTTTATCAATATCTATCATTCTCATATACCTACTTATTTGTCAAATACGTGAGAGACCGTTCAACTTCACTGATTATTCCAGTTAAGCTAAAATAGCGTGTTTTGATTGGTTGAAATTTTTGTGTTGATAATTGAAAACATCATGTTTTCGATTTTGTAGTTCGGCTCTGGATTGGCTTCTCGATATGTATATGATGTGTTTTTGGTTTTGTAGTTCGATTCCTGATTGGCTACTGGATATGTAAATAGATCTACAGCTGTCAGTCACTTGGCAAGATCCGGAATCGAAGAACAACAAATAATTAAAATCACTGGCCATAGTAGTTGAAATGGGATCGATTTTATTCATGAAATAATCTCAACAAATACAACTCGTGTTATCAGCGATTATCGCAAATTCCTTCTCGTTTTCGGAACAAATTATGTTGCTTCAAGCAACCACACTCGTGTGGTTGACAAGCAACATAATTTGTTTCTCAAAATCGACGGAATTTGTATTTCGATAATCACCGATACACTTGTATTACCTATGACAATTATTTTGTTTTGAAATAGCATCCGTCATATGAGCCTGAGGAACTTGAAGTAGAAACCATTCTTAGTGATATTCGCAATATATCACATAAGTCAATAGCGACGCCACAAAATAAAATTTCTGACTCATTGCAAATGCTGGTATTCCAACCTTGCTGAATATTTCATCAATTCCATCCATGAAGAGGACTATAGTAGTATATCAAACCCACTTCTGGGACCGGATGAGTGTCCCAGAAGTGGGTTTGCTCCACACGGGGATTTATCTCTCGATGGCTGCGTCCATCGAGTTTTCGCCGTTGGTGAAGGGTTGCTGAAAAAGATGATATGTTCGCCGAAGAGTTTCGAGGGAGGAGGGTCGTCAGCTGCGTTTTACCCCAAGTGGCGCGCGTGTTTTCTGCAAAAAAACATGGCGGCGATGGCGGAAGTTATGAAAAAACGTCTCCTTACGTGATTCGCTGAGAGCAATTGGCTGGAAGAGAAAAAATACGTCCCCTCACGTGATTTGCTGAGAGCAATTGGTTGGAGGTTATGAAAAAACGTCCCCTAACGTGATTCAATGAGAGCAATTAGCTGGAAGAGAAAGAAACGTCACGTGATTCGCTGTGTAGAAAAAAAATGGCCGCCGCCTTAATTGACAAAACGAAAAAATTAAATATGAAAAATGTCTGTCTTAGAACAAGAGAAAATTAAGATGGAATTATTAATTTACTCTCTCGAATGAAGTTCCAAAAGAAAAATACGTCTCCGCCGTGAAATAGCGATAAGGCACGTCCAGTATTTGTTTATTGCCTGCTTCAGCTGAATGAAATTCTAAGAAAACACGATGATCCATTTGACCTTGAATTTGTTTTTCAGAGTTAATCGCAGAGTTTTATCTCACACATCCGGTGTTTGTTTACGCGTTATCTGCTTGAGCTAAATTGACCTTAGAGTTGTTTACTATCTCGATCTGAATGAAATTCTAAGAATAATGCACACATCAGCTGCCGTTGTGTGACTCACGACAGTTAGATGTTGTTTTTCCAGGAAAATGATGAGTCAGCAGAGATAAGAGAGTTTAGTTTGAAGCCAAATTGATCGATTCTAGGCATTTTAAGTGTCTCACTCTAACTCATGGCATTGTATGTCTGTCTTTATCTGTTCGCATTTATTGAAATGAATAACGTCAGTTCGAGAAAAATACATTTATTTTTCACATAAAAAATTACACTTCAGTGCCAGTGGCGTAGTATAAAG
Organism: Chrysolina americana; assembly: GCA_958502065.1. Lineage (NCBI taxonomy): Eukaryota > Metazoa > Arthropoda > Insecta > Coleoptera > Chrysomelidae > Chrysolina > Chrysolina americana. The sequence continues at coordinate 39,153,612 of OY293414.1, read as the reverse complement.
ATACATTTTCATTATCGATTAAAAAAAATTTTGATTCATGGATTTAATAAACTTATATATGGATTCGGATATTTGAATAATCAGAACCATTGACACGAAAAACATAAACCAATCGTGTAGTGTCGGGGGCGGCGGCTCGCATTTGGACTCCTTGTACTCTCGATCAGCAGCAGCAGGGGCTTGCATCTTGACGTCCACGGGTTGGGTAGTTGGGTGGGACGACGACGACGGCCTCGCAGTGCTGCTAGAGGGGCAAGACATCTTCATCGGAAGCCACTGCGTATCGCTATAGGTGTGATTTGTATAAATCTTCCGCAGTCTGTTCATCGGGATTTCGGCTCTCAACACAGGCAAATATCCATCATTGGCTAGCGCCTGAGTCATTTTCATTCAGTTCGAAGTACTCGAATCATCGTCGTTCAAATACGATACCAATATCTCGCCGTACTCATATGGCGGGCTAATATACAGTACGTTCAACAGAACGGTTGCTAGAATTATATAATTTATTGTCATCGTGACGACAGCTCAATGTACACTGAGAAACAGCGTATATGTCACTCAAATATATACACTGAGAGGAACACACACACACACCCACCCACACACATACACCATTGCTCATTGTACATGACTCGTATTTCTTTCAGTCTCTCTCTCTTTCACTCTTTCATTCGATCCGCAAAATGAATCGAGAAAAATTTGTTTCATACATCTATTGATACATAATAATAATAATGATAATAATAATAATAATACAATATGAAATATGAAATTCGACACTGAACCGACGAACCCAAACTCTGTCACCGAGTTGGAACCCTTTCAGCAAAAAGCCCACGTAAAAGCTGCGGAGTGTGACAGGCTCTTACAGCTACATAGGGTTAAGCCAATGCATGGGGTCTTCTTCAAGAACATTGAAGACCTTGGCTTATCCAGAAACCTGACCTTCGCTTTTCTCAGGTCAAGTGGGTTGAAGTCAGAATCCGAGGGATTCATAATGGCCTGCCAGGATAGTGTCTTCAACACCCTCGTCTACCGTAGTCGCGTGATGGGTATAGAGGTCCCTGACACTAGATGCAGAGCGTGTCGTGGGGCAGCTGAGACCATAATGCATTTGCTGTCAGCTTGTCCAGCTTATGCGGTCTCAGCCTATATCCACAGGCATAACGCGGCCCTACGAGTGTTGTACTACTATCTACGACACTCGTACGGTGTAGACGAGACACCGGTGTTGCCTTATGCTTCGGGGGATATTGAGTCCGTTGTGGAGAATGAGAAGTGCCGAATCTATTGGAACTACTCATTCCCCACCCACAGACAAATACAAGCCAATAAGCCTGATGAAGTCCTCCTCGAACATCAATGTAGGACCATTTTCGTCATTGAGTTTTCAGCTCCTGGCGAAACGAACATCGTCCAAACGAAAAGGGACTAAATATCAAGATCTTCTCTTTGAACTCCGCAGGCTTTATCCAAACCATTCTGTCAAGATGGTGGTTCTGATAATAGGGGACCTTGGTGGAATGATGGACACGCTGCTCTCAAATCTAAAAATCATATCGGCATGCCGTGATGCGACAGAAAACCTAGCCGGAAGAATGCAGAAGGCCGTTATTCTTGGTTCACTCCGTTTACTCAGGGCACATGATTCTCGGACCCAGTAATCACTCACCCCACGGACGTGGGGAGTGTTTGCTGGGGTAGTATCGAAGCTCCGGAGACAGGGCCTGACCGGTGCATACAAAAAAAATACAATATGAATAATAATACAATATGAATAATAATATTTCGTGTTTTTCAGCTAGTCTTGGTGTGGCTGACGTCATGAACTTGGTGCTGGCCGCGACAGCGACGGCGGCGGAACGTGGTGGATCGGTGAATGCTACTGCTGCTGCTGCCCCATCGATTTACCATCGTCAATTTGCATAATTTGGAAGCGTTTGAAAATACACAGCTTGTGCTCGTACTCTGCTATGTGCGCCTTGAGCTTGCGCAAATTTTGCAAAGTGCCGATTGATAGGAGTGTCGCGGTCGTCGTCGTGATCGTCGTGGGGCCTCACCATATCAGGTGCGACGATATCCATTGCCGGATTTCGAAACAGTGTCTCACGGCACAATGCACTTCTATTTCTCCGGATGCTATATGATTCAAACAGAGCGGGCTTTGCTTCTCGAGTGTCGGTGGAGGCGTTATGACGATTGTACTTGTAGTACCCGCAATATCGACGATGGGTGGCCTCTTGAGTAGATCGAGCACACACTTCAGCAAAAAATCGAATTTTTGATTACACTTCACGTATACCATATCAGCCTCGATGATGGGGCGCAGCACTTCCTGGATCTCGTTGAATTCGACATAGCCATCAGAGTATGGAATGCCGTGGATATTTCTCTCCAAATATCGTACTTGCCGTTTATCAGCTTCGCTCAGGTCATGGAATGGCACTACGACTTTCAATAAAAAGTGGTTTGTGCGATGCCCGTCGGTGATGGCGAGCTCTTTGGGTTGGAATTCACCGCCCACAGTGAAACCCTGGATGTCACAGGCTACGAGCTTAATCTTGTTGGTTGTTTGCTGATTGAACTGATTCACTGCTGTGATTAACTAAGACACACACAGAGAGAGAGCGAGATTAACCACCGACTGAACGACTGAACGTTTTTCTTACAACTGAAGCTCTAGACCTGTCGAAGCCTGCATTTCATGCATACACACAAACAAAGAGTGGATTCCCTCACTACCCACTGCTACTACTGTATGTCACTATTTTTTTTATGACAGACTACGTACAATCTCGCTCAAGGGCAAGTGTTCCAGCATAGAGTCGTGAATGATGATGCAATAGGCTCGAGTATTGGCGGGAAATCTGACGCTGGCCTCGATGTCAAGATTGACATCGACAGTGGAGGATTCCATGAATGCCGCTCTGCGGGAACAGTCTATTACGAACACGGTGGAATGCTCCGTAATCGAGTAGAGGGCGCTTCTTAGGACAATTGGCATAGCTCGGATAGGCTTCGACAAAGTTGTTTCTGTTGAATTCCAAGTGCATGCGTTCATGCGGGTAAGTATCGCTGTTCATGGTTAGACGTATGTCGCTGATGTCGATGTGATCGAAATAGGACGCATCTCGAGCCTCATTGCCCATACGATTTGTTTGGAAGGCCACAATGACGAATCAGGGATTCTCCATGGCTGTGCAAGTTTTCACAGCCCAAACTTCCTTGGTGGAACACTGAGTGAGTGCAGGCAACTTGTGTATGTCCCACTTGCGATACGAAATCACTACAGGAGCGTCTGTTTTGATGGACTGCAGCAATTTCAGACGAATTCCGTCATTGGGCACCACATGTTTGACTCCAAATACAACGCTCGTGATTGTCAGTGTGGCTGTGGTGGCTTCGACTACTGGATTCGCCACCTCCTCTATCAGCATGCAATTAATATCATCTTCACTTCTGACCAAGCGAATGCACTGTCGTCCAATGGTGGCATATCTATAGTCATGGAATATGCCCAACAAATGCTTAAACGGGATCCACATGGCGAACGAACCATCGGGGGCGTTGTGAACCGTTCCGCCAGGATAGGTCCAGCCAGCTGTGCTCAAGTGTCGCATATCATTTTACTCGTAACAAGTATAGCCACGAAGGGTGCTCACTATACCTGGCGATCGAACAGAGTCCACCTCTTTGCCATTGATTTCATAGTAGATTGCCTCGAGAAGGTATGCGCCGGCATTATTGATAAATATAACATTGCCCGTTCCTGCGGTACGAATCAGAGTGCCCTCTATGCACACAAGGGCATCGTTCATCAGTATTCACACATCGCTCTGCTGAATGACAATTTCGATGATGTCATTATTTTGAAAGGACTTGACGTACGGGTGGTGCGTTCGAGTCTCAACTCTGTTGATGGATTCGTTGAACTTTGGATGATTGTACACGTCGAACACTTTTGATAATATGATGTCTTTGCGATTTGAGAAAGTGTATGCTGGAGTTAGACAGTGTGTGCGTCTGCTCTCTTCGACTGCGTCTGCGCGACTGAATTGATGCCAGCCCCCTTTGCACTTTTATGCCCAAAGGCATGATCATCATCATTCTGATCAATTACCAACCCCATTTTTATGACAGCTTGCGCAGCACAAGTCGTATAATGATGGTCTCTCCACGGAAATTCACACTGCAACAGTCCTGATCGAGAATATTCAAGGTTATGTTGTGTATTTCCGTCTTGTTCACAGGCAGATAAATCTAATTCGAGGGCGTTTCGTCGATGGCAAAGCCGGGGTCTTCTCGAACGGCAAACTCGTATATGGTGTGAGCCGGGCGATTGTTGAAGAAGGCACCCGATGTGATGTTACTATCGATGTGAACAGTGGTGGTGGTGGTGGTGGTGGTGGTGGTGGTGGTGGTGGTGGTGGTGGTGATGGTGGTGGTGGTGGTGGTGGTGGTGGTGGTGGTGGTGTTGGTGGTGGTGGTAGTGGAGCTCGAGGTCGTTTCGCCGACGGCAGTGGTATCCCAGATATTGACATACAACACGAAACCCATAGAATACGTGTACTGGGACTATGTGAACGAGCTCGTTGACAGGTAAAGGCTTCTGGTAGCCGCTAAAAATGCCGGAAGCACCTCTACCGACACGAGATCTTGGCCATCATCAATGAGCTGAGAGAAGCAGGCTATATTCGATAAATAAAAGTGTAGACGTTTTTTGCATGCCACAGTAGCATCATGAGCATCAACAAGTTCGTCAGCTCGCCGTGCACAGCAGCAGCAGCCCTACCATGTCCCTGACGTTATACTCAACTATACGATAAATGGGGACATTGATGCTGAACATGTGAAAATATGTAATGTGGAAACGCCAAGTGCACTCAATGATGTTGCCAACAAAAAATACGTTAATGACGTCATACAGAAGCTCAAAGATGACGTCATACACAAACTTAAAGACGAGCTGGACACCACCAAAAACAATCAAACAGCCTTAGATATTCGAGTCATGTCACTTTCGATGAAAAAGCATGAAAATACCAAGAAACGCTTGGATAAATTGGCACTGGATATTGTTGATATTCCAGCATCTTAAGTAGAAGGTGTTACGCCCAGTGCAGTTAGTGTATTGGCTCCGCCAGTAGCGAAATGACGTCATCATCTGAGAAAAAACAATTGGTTGATGAGCTCCATGCTCCAGCCAGAAGGAATTTACCTCGCAGACGTACCATCATCAAAGGACGATCCGTGGCAAATAGACTTGGCTGATCTTCAAAAATTCTCCAAAGCCGATAAAAACTTCAATTATATTCTCGTGGTGATTGACACCTTTTCCAAGTATCTATGGGTGCGCTCCTTGAAGACCAAAACTGGTTGAGACGTCACCGAAGTGAAAAGATGTCCCAAGCTCCTCCAATCAGATCTCGGAACTGAATTTTACAATTCCAGCTCTCAGAATTTCCTGAAAAAGTATAACATCAAACACTCCAGCACGTATACCGTGAAGAAAGCCGCGATCGCAGAGAGAGTTATACGTACTCTCAAGGAGAATCTCTTCAAATATTTCAGTTTGAACGGTACCTACAAATGGCTGGACATTTTGCCGGACATTGTCAAAAACTACAACCAGCGCAAACATCGAACGATCGGCATGAAACCGTGTGACGTCACCAAAGACAATGAAAAACAGGTGTGTGAGTCAACGTATGATTATGCCGAACGTGCTGGTCGAAAAAAATTCAAAATTGGCGATTTCGTGAGAATTAGCATGTTTACGAAAAAGGGTATACGCCTAATTGAACTACGGAACTATTCAAAGTTGTCAAAGTGAAAATCACCCAACCAATCACATATTTGCTGGAGGGTGGGGGGGTGTCGGCGGCGGCGGCAGCGGAGAAATAAACCAATGCCAAATGGTGCAGAGATTAGTCAGTCAACATGTTTGGTGCAGTGAACGTCGTTGTCGAGTCTTCTGAAGAGTCCTCTGGATACGAGTCAGCGTCGGTGGCGTCGACGGCGTCAGCTTCATCATCATCATCATCATCTTCGTCCCGAGAGTGGGTAGATCGAATGGCAGATTTAGATCGAATATGTGATATGTACAAGGAGGCCATCAAAGCGGAACGTTTCTTTGCGTGCACCGCCACCTACGAATTTCGCAACACCGACGTTTTGAGCTTGCAATGCGGCTTAAGTTTTGCTCGGAGTTTCGTGCCTGCACCATGCTCTAGCCTGTCCGTCAGCATCTTTGAATGGGGCCAATTCGTGGGGGCCATTAATCAGCTGCTTTACACTAGCCGAGATGACCCGAATGCAGCAGCAGCAGCCAAGACTAGCCGAATCAAACTCGACCGGTACGATGTTATGGATTTGGAATTACACATTTATGCAGAGAGTCTGCAAGTGCGAGTTTCCAAGAATGACACCTACTTCTACCTGACGGAAGCGGATGTTCGAAAAATCCTACATCTAGATGCTACTGTGATAGCGGCAAGATTTGAATATCTATTGAATATGAATTTTTGTCAATATTATCACGATTTATTAAGCAGTGCAAAAACTCTAGCTAAAAACAATAGTTTGTCATATGATGAGGCTATAAACTTGTGTACTATATCATTAAAAGATGATAAATATTTATGTTTTCGTGAATACCTATGCTATTTGCCTGACAAAGTACTATTTGATTACGAAACAAAATAAATTTTTGTATTGAGAGATGAGTTAGCGTTTTAATATAGTATGCAGTGTGCATTGTATCTGTGTGTATGCCGAGAGAGAGACGTAGAGATGTAGTACGTACGAAACAAGACTCGACTCGTTTCGAAGCTGGACGGCATTTCCTGCAGGTAAGTTAGCCGAAGCAGGCTTTACGTTTACCGGTTCGGAAGATGTAGTTGCATTTCTTTCGTGCCAAGTAGTAGGGTTCAGATGGCTGCCCAATGACGATCCTATGGCTGACCATCGTCGATGGAGCCCCATTGTGATTTCGTTCGTAGTTATTACTCTGAGCACAGTCACACACACGCAGACCGACGACAGATGGCGCTGATGTCCCTCCAGAACCAAGAATGTCAGATGTCATTAGCAGAGTGACAGATGGCACTGTTGCTCCAGAAGTACGACAAGTGAAAGGTGACATGAGCAGCAAAGTGACACATAGACTCACAGAACACAGTGATGACGTGTCGTGTATGTCTTGTGAAGTAACTAAGTGTATTGTTCATGCCATGTAGACACTTGGCGTGCTGCTCACAGTGCGCCATCAGGTGCGACACATGCGTAGTTTGTAGATCACCCATCAATACGTTTATGAATATATATATATCTTTTTTAATTATTTGACTCGAAAATTACGTTCCATTTTTGCTTCAAAATACATGCTTATTTTTTATGCAAAATTGACCACATTTTTGATTGAATTATTCATCATATTTTGCTTCAAAAAAACATGCTCATTTTTTATGCAAAAAAGCAGCACATTTTTGATTGACTCATTCTTCCAATTTTGGTGCAAAAACGTGTTCTTTTTTTGATGTAAAAAATTGCACTTTTTTCGATAAAAAAAACATCTAAAATTGACATGGTGGAACGATTTCGGTGAAGCATTTTCAGTGAATTATAAGTCACTCAGCTCTTTCCACCATGTCAATTTTTATTTTCCCATAAGAATACATGTGTTTTTGGATGAAAAAAGTGACACCTTTATTGACATGGTGGTGAATGCTGAGTGAAACATTTTCATTAAAAGCTGAGTGGCTTAGTGAAACACTCAGCTTTCACTTAGCTTTTTCCACTATATCAATAAAAGTGTTACTTTTTAAGGAAAAAACAGTCACTTTTTTTCCTAAAAAAATTACACTTTTTCGTATAAAAAATGATACTTTTTTGCGCAAAAATGATACGTTTTTGCGCTAAAAGGTAACACTTTTTTGATGCAAAAATGAGCTCCAAAAATATGTGGGATTTTGAATGGGAGGTTGGGAGGGTGAAACGAAATGATAATAATAATATTCAGACATGGTTTACATATTAATTTTATTCAATCATAAATATAAAACATAATCGACTATTATTTGATTAAATATATGTAGTGTGTGTGTGGAAAAAAATAAAGAGCACAATTTCTTCCATTTTCATTTGACATTTTGTGTATTTGGCAATCTCATTCATCGAATTCTGAATCCTCATCTCCTGAGCCTATGAAGCGTTTATATGTGAGATCTAATCAGTAGGGCTCACCACCACCACGCAGATGTAGGTCACAGTAGCATTGGCTGCTCGTTTTCAAAGTGAATAACACTTCATCAAATCTATTGTGACACCAAAATTTACAGCATTGATATATATTGCCCATGTGCTTTACACCGAACACCATATGTTGATGGTCTCTGATGCTGTGAACTGGATGGTTTTGCATAGCCCTTCTGAATGCTTTATAACAAGTGCGGAAAAATCGTAAATTATATTTTGGAATACGATATGCATTCGCCCATACACAGTATTGGTCTTCATGCAAATGACCCTCCCAGGCTTGATTTTTGAGAGCTTCACACCTATCTTCTGCTGATTTCTCTCGTGTACTCTAAGTGACTCAAATCATCGAAATTTCGTCTGACGCTCTGAGCCTCCTCATAGATTTGTACCCATTTTTCATTGGCAAACATTTTCAAAATTCGATCAGTGAGCGTCCATGGTAAAGGTAAGGCCTCGATGAATTCAACTATTGATGATGTACATCTGACTACTTGCAGACAGCATACATTTTTCAAAGTGTCTACCTTGGTGGTGGTGTGTGTGGGTATATGCTCTCTGAAAAAACATTTACATTCTATTAGATATCTAACTGACTGTAATGACCCCACGGCAGAGTGTCATGAGAACCGACAATCAAACAGCGCTTGTCGTCGTGGGGGCTGAGAGCGATCTTTGTTTACTCTACACTAAAAACGTTGTTAGAAAAGAATCGAATACAGCATTGCGAAATTATTTTTTCCACGTTGTTTTTCAGACATTCCACATAATCTTCAAAAGTGGTGTGATTTTCGACAACGCTGTATTTGACCCCTTTGGATTTTTTTACGGTGTTTCTTGTATCTTATAGGTGTACAACTTTGATCGAAGCCCCACGAAATCTGTCATGATACGACCATTGGCTTTGTCCTTCATCAAGACGGGTACTTTTTTTATTTTCGAGGGGAATGCCAAAGGGGTTGTCGCTTGTATCGAATTTTTCAAAGTGACTGCTTATCAAATCACGATGAATATCATCGCACCTAATTTCATAAATGAGCGATTCAGTATCCGTATACATCAATTTGCACTGATCGTGCGTATACTTTTCCACCATGAACCCGTACTGGAAATCGTACAAGCACACATTGGAAATATCGAGAATCGACATTTCTATGTACAAGGGCTTATTGAATAACAAATCCGTCTTTGCCATCTCGATAGCGACGAGGCTCTCGTCGAAAATAATAATAATAATAATAATTATGATGATGAACAGGCGGAGTATCAGCAGGTGCTGTTTTTCAACTCAACCTTATCATAAATGTTATTCATTCCAAAAGTTAATATGAAGGTACACAAATGAGCTTGGTTCGAAATTCGTTATTACCATGTAAATAGCTGAGGTCATAGTTTATTTCTATGCTTATTATTTCATACTTAATTGGACCTTCAACCTTTTTTTAAAGTTCGAGAGAGTGTAAGATCTAAAGTCACTGGGCAGTTGATCGTATAACTTTGGATCATTATATGAAAAACTACGGGTGATAAAGGCAGAGCGGTGTTTGGGAATAACAAGTAGATTTTTATTACGAGTCCCAAACCTATTCAGAGAGGGGAAAGTAGAAAGTTTGTTGAAAAGGTGAACTGGCAATCAGATTTTTAGCCCCTCCCACTTAGAGACCATTTTCACCACACGGTGCTTCCGTATGTTTTCCATGGTTTTCCCGAACACTGCGTTATTGGCTAGTTTGTAGTTATTAATGCCAAAAGTAATTTTTGCTTGAGAGCGTAATTTCGTATTTGATTTAATGTAGGGACGTAGCCACGCCGACTGATTGAATTGGAGCACCTTGTGGATTCTCTTGAGTACAAGGCCGTGTTTAAGTGCTTGTTTCATCACCCTGTAGTGCACAACATATTTTTCCTTGTTGTACCGCTGGTCATCAATTTTGGTAATTTCGAGCCTGGCGGTGTACGGTGCTCGGCACCCAAGGGCAAATCTTTGTGTTCGTCATGCAGATGTTCGGGGTACTCCAAATCGACTTCGAAAATGTAGCCGATGGGCGAGGTGTCCGACACTTCCGACACATCAAAATCGGCTGCATTTTCGAGTCGTTTAAGCCATCGTATGGAAGATATTCTATCATGGCCCAACCGTACAGATTATTCACGTCGAGATATAGCAAATAGGTCGACGGTTTGGAGGCGTCATACCTTTCTCCCATGTGCTGGTTATTGGCCGAGGAGAATCTGTTACAGCACTGACTGATGCCGCCACGAATTCCTCGCTCGACAAAGAGAAGCATGTCGACGTCTTCCAGTATCTACAATTTACACTGGGTGTACTTCAACATACAGGATCACGTATATCCCAGGAGGATGTAATATCACGCAGGATTCAACCCATATGTCTCGTGGCCGATATTTCGGAAATTTTCGGAAATATCCGCCAAGAGCAGTATGTCGGTTTTCATGTAAAGGTCAGAGTATTCGCCCAGTGTTGTCAAGTTGAACGACCGCCACACGTTCTGCACATGCTTGTTTTCGGCATCGGTGATGCCACAATCATTAAAATTGTTGTAGAACTGATCGCGCGCCGGCAAGCTTGGGCATTCTAATTTTTCCATCGAATCGATGAAATCGTATGAGAAATGAGCAAATTCGCGCCTTGCAATTTTCAAGTCATGGATGGTCAGTGTTTGCACCAAATGCTCCAAGCTCATGCCCATGAAGCGAAAAGAGTCAATGAATCGAAATTTAATGTCAGTGTTGCTATCGTACTGGGTGCAAAATATGTATTTTTCTTTGGTGACACGCAACAGGCTGACTCGACCCCTTTTTGCTATATCTCGAATAATAAAATGGCTGTCGTATCCGGATAAATTGTGGAAAATGATTGGCATAATGAACGACTTTTTGTAGTTCAAGTTGCAATGCGCATGCGCATATCCACGGAACGCTCCCGTGTAGTGATTATGATCTTTTACAATTTTGTCGTCAGTTTTCCAAGGTTTTTCGCAGATGTGGCAACATGGCGCTGTCGCTCTATCTAGAGGTGAGACGATCATAGGGACAATATCCAAAGTTTTGGCTTCCACAAATTTGGCTATGGCCACCATTCTCTCCGCAAACTAATCCGTCGAGTCGAGGCCCCGATTACTATCATAAAATGACAAAGTTTCGTCATATGCACACTTGAAATAAAATCCAGCGCTGAAAGGAATGTGTTTTTAGTACTTTGCCGTATGTGAGTTGCATTCTCTGTCATTAAACTGTTTCAAAATTGACTCAAAATCCGCGTAAATTACAAAGGGCACTATTTCTTTATGTACAAAATTTCGAAATTCTACATGATCATATGATGAAAATGAAATTTTGCTCTCGTTTAATTTTTGACAATCAACAGTATGACTGTCGAGTTTCTCCTCACTCATGAAATAATTTAAACACCTGTCGGAAATGGATATATTATGTCCGTCTTGTCTGAATTGGCGACTGAATAGGCGAGGTAAATCCTTTATCCAAACGTAATGGAATTTTATGTCGTCGTCATCGGCGATTTCTAGTGGTGGTGCTTCGTAATCATTTAATTTCAGGTGATATTTATTTTGAATGAGGAGAAGAATGACATGTTTGTCTAATATTTGTTTCGTGAGTCGGCTCGGGACAATAACGAAAAATGCCTCCTTGTTCGCCTGCGGCTGAATCAATTCCAAGGTGTACATATTGATCGATATGTTGTTCAATCGCTCAAATTTGGTAATTTGTTTGAATGTCATGGGAAAGTCGATTCCATCCAAGTTCAGTACAGTAAGGGTAAGATGATGTTCTAGCGCAATTTTTACCTGATTCAACAGGGTACAGAGCTGAGACCACGGCCCAAGCGAAACACGCATCATCTTCATTTTTCACATTGATGCAAGCTTTTTTATTCGCAATGGATTTTGGTAGCTCGATGAAAGACGAACCGTTTCCCACGCCCGATTTATTCATATTGATTTTCAAACTAACAATTCTCTGAAGACTCCATCCACTTTCTTTGTCCGCGAATTCTGAAAGTTTGTTTTGAATTTGATCAATGACATTTTCAAGGAACCACTCTTTCAAAGTTGTACCCCTATTGATAACAATGTTTTTAGTGCTGGAATATTTAGATTTTTTGTTATTTATTCAAGGAATTTTTCACGAATTGATCACAAAATGTCGCATTGACTTTGATGATTGGAAGTTTTTTCAATCAATTTTTAATTCTGCTTTTGAATAGAATGAATGCATCACCAAAAAATTGACCAATATCTTTATGTTTCAAATTTATAATTATACCGGTGCGTAAACGCAAAGAAAATGCCGATTTCAAGTACTCCCACCTTACTCGAGATGTTATATTTGATGTGACTCCCTCTCCCACCACCACGTCAACGCCTGGCTGTTGTTGACCTGAATTTTTGATTGAATTTCGGATAATATTCAAGTATCCGCATAAAGTTTGTAATTTTCTCAGAGAGCCTATGCAATCCACTGCCGCGATTGCACTATTGATTAGACGGGCGATGTACTTGCAATGGGCCAGCCAATGTTTGCGCTCTACATCAGTACAACCCTTTTTGAGGATTTTTTTCACCTTACGCAACTTGGCTTTCATCTCCATACTCTGTGCAACAATAGCGTCAGATGACATGATGATAATGAATCAACACATACACACACAAAATTTCAAGAAAATGTCAAATGAAAATCCAAGAAACTCACTCTTTGTTTCCAACGGCGGCGTCGGCGTCGTCAGGCCTTAGCGATCTCAAACAGCTGCTGCGGATGATTTTGAATGGCAATTTTCAGCTCGCCCCTGTAGGTGAGCATATGCTGGGACTCGGTTAATTTGTCGAGGATGGGTTTGAATGCACCAGTCACTTGATTTGGCAGGAATACTTTACACTTCTCCAACTCCACTAGGATGGACTCTCCAAATTTGGTTGGTTTCGCTTGAGCGACGAGGTTCAGATGGGGTTCGTCCTTCGGTAGCTCAGACAACTTCCGCAGGTCCTTCCTGCAAGCCAACGAAATCTTGTTAATTTCGTCGGGAAGATGAGACATCTGCGAAATCATTTGGAAAATGAAAAAAAAATCATACACGCTGTATAACTCTCACTCACTCACTCACTCAAAATGAAAAAAAAATATTGTTTATGATTCACCCTATGTATGAGAAATAAATATGATGAAAAAAAAAATTAGAATCACACTGTATATAGCAAATGGAACTTTGTGAGAGACACGCTATATGAGAAGGAATTATGATAAAAAATGCAATCCACACACACACACACTGTATGAGAAACAAAAAAAAATTACATTTTGTGAGAGAGACAAAAAAAACAAATATGAAATGAAGTCAATCGAAAGAAATAGGCGCACTTGAAACACTCGAAAATTTAAAAATGAATAACTGCTACTACTACTACTAACCTTTGCAAATCACGAATTAAATGGCACTCACAATAAAACACAATGTACTTGTATAGAAAAAGCGAGAGACAGATGAGCGGCAGAGAGGCACTTGTTGTTGCTTCGAACGCAGACAATGAAATGACGCTGGCTCGCTGTAAACGTACGTATTAACTCTCTGTGTCACGTGACCCACGCCATCCACCTCCACGTCGAAGTCACGTGACCCACGATGCAAATGTATGCAACGGTCGATCTGGGGAAAACCCAAATTGCGCAATAACAAAAAACAACTCCAAGGTCAATTTAGCTCGAGCAGACGAAGCGCAAACAAACACCGGATGTGTGAGATAAAACTCTGCGATTAACTCTGAAAAACAAATTCAATGTCAAATGGATCATCGTGTTTTCTTAGAATTGTATTGAGCTGAAGCAGACAGTAAACATATACCGGACGTGCCTTATCTCTATTTCATGGCGGAAACGTATTTTTCTTTTGGAATTTCATTCGAGAGAGTGAATTAATAATTCCATCATAATTTTCTGTTGTTCTAGGACAGACATTTTTCATATTTGATTTTTTCGTTTTGTCAATTAAGGCGGCGGCCATTAGCGAATCACGTGGGGAGACGTTTTTTTCTCTTCCAGCCAATTGCTCTCAGCGAATCACGTGAGGAGACGTTTTTTCATAACTTCCGCCATCGCCGCCATGTTTTTTTGCCTTCCGCTCCATCGCCGCCATGTTTTCTTGCAGAAATCAAGCGCGCCACTCAGGGTGAAACGCATCTGACTACCCCCCTCCACCGAAACTCTTCGGCGAACACGTCATCTTCTTCAGCAACCCTCCACCAACGGCGAGAACTCGATGGACGCGGCCATCGAGAGATAAATCCCCGTGTTGAGCAAACCCACTTCCGGGACACTCATCCGGTCCCAGAAGTGGGTTTGCTATACTACTGACTATACGTAACATTAGAACTCGAGAAAGAAGTGCACATGCACAGCCTTTAGACACAATGTCTCTGAATTAACCTGATGAGAATAAAACGACGAAAAAAGGTCATAATTTTAAAATTTTTGATTCAGATTCGGAAGATCCACAAAGAATCATAATTTTTGGCACAAACGAAAATATGATATTGCTGTTTGAGTCGAGAGTATGGATGATGGATTAAACGTTTAAAACAGTACCCACTTCATTTTACCAATTGGTCACTGTATAACTGTATCTGGTAATGTTTTTTCTGTCACGACAATTATCATTGACTTCGAAAAAGCATTCATCAATTCGAATGAAAAAGTACTCCCGAATGTATCACGTCTCGGATGCTATTACCACTTCAGCCAAAGTATATAGAGACAGATGGAAAAATATGGTTTGGCAGCTAACGCGAACAGTGACGCAAATTTTAATTCGAGAATCAAGATGCCCTTTCATATCCAGAGTCTTCGACTTGGTAGTGAAAGAACATCTGTTCACGGAAGTAGGTGAATGAAGAATTCATTCATTATTTTGAAAACACATGAATAGGAATGATGGAGAGAAGAGGTAGATCTGAGCCTATGTCTACTTTTTCTGTTTTTCTGAGTTGTTTTGAAAGTGTTCTTCAGCAATCACAGTTGACCAACAACGCCGCTGGATCATGGCATAGGGGATTTTTATCTCTTATGGACGCTTATAAATCGTCCCTTTGGACTCTCCTGAAAAATATTGGGAAGGAACAATGCTTGACGGAACTTAAAATTGCGAAAGCCATTTCCGGAGGGGAGCCCCCCCAAAAAAAAGTATAAATCTTTGGACCAGAGGGTGCGCAATGTATGTTCATCGTTCAAGAAAACATGTAATGATAATAATTTGATTGCTTTTTTAAAAAATATCGCTTATACGTTTTGTAATTTTTATCTATGTTCTTCAATTGTTTTTCGAAAAATTAATTTTTTGAAAATGAGTATATGCAAAACTTTGTTTTTCGAAAGTAATGATTATCGAAAGACAATTATTTTTTTAATATTTTACGAAAATAAGTATACTCGAAAATTTGTTCTTCGAAAAATTGTTTTTCGAAAAAATGTTTTCAAAAAATATGATTTTCGAAAATGATATTTTCGAAAAATAATTCCGCGACCCATAATGAAGCTAATAACCGAGAACCATTAATTAATAAAAATGTGTATTTTTTACTTTGTTCGACGTGGGCGCTGTAATGATGTGATCTGTGATTTTTAATGTCATTAACTGACTTTATTTTTCAAAACCGTCCTACAGGGTAATTATAATAAACTAAGAACATTACATTTCTTCCCCAACTTCAACAAAATCAAATAGTAAGATCTTCAAATTTTTTAGGTTAAACCTTACTTGTAGATCTCATTGGAAATCGTCTCTGCATTGTCAATTCTTCATCAATCGGGATATCTGGAGATTTGGAAGAGTGATTCATCGACATATTGACTAGGGTGTTAGATGGGGATGAATTTATGATAACCGTTTCCTCTTTTTCAATATTTCTCAAGATATTTTTGACTTTATCTATTATTTTTGTATTTTCAATTGGATGCCTTGATAGATAATCAGCAGGATTTGATGATCCGTCTTGATGATGAATGTTATGTTCATATTCTTGAATTCTCAAACGAAGTCTGTCTATACGTGCTGAGACTACAGCTAGTGGATTTTTCAGTATATTAACAAGTGGTTTATGATCCGTGTGTGAATGAAAAATTGATGCTGCCAGGTAAATGTGAAAAAGTTCTATAGCCCATGTAATAGCCAACATTTCTTTTTCTATATGACTATACTTCATTTTAGTTTCAGAAAGAGATTTACTACTGTATGCAATCACCTTCATTTTAATGCAATATTCTTGAGTCAAAATAGCACCAAGCCCCTTTGGACCAGCGTCAACATATCGTCGGCGTTCTGTCAAAAGTCGTTAAGTCCAAATTTGAAGTTTTGAGAAAAAAGGTGATTTCTGCCTGGCAACACAATAACTGTTTGCGACTTAGGTAGTTTTTACATTCTGCAACCAGGTATACAATTAGTGCTGGACTTAATGAATTTTTGCCAGTTCAAAAATGCAAAAATGTTTACACGGTTTATGTACTTCACTAAAAATTAACAAATATGGACTTGATGACTTTTGCCAGAACGCTGACGATATATAAATGGGTGGTTTTCTGTATGTCGAAATATGCCAAATTCTGAATTTTAGCCAGGTCATTTTTTAAATTCTCAAAAACTTCCTGATGATAAGTCGATCATTCCCAACTTTCATTCTTTATAATCATTTTTCGGAAAATTTCAGTTTTTGAAGCTAAATTTGGAATGAATCTGCCGATAGAGTTCAACGGACCGCAGTGGTCATGATGGTAGAGCGCTAGTCTATCAATCCTAGGGACGTGGGTTCGATTCCCAGCATGGTCAGGAATCACACGTTAAAAGGTAAGACCTCGTTAATCCTTAGCTCGCACAAGTTTCGAATTCTGAGGGCTGTCGTTCATAGGGGGATGACAGCTGGTTAACGGAACAAACGAATTTTAAAACAACGAATTTTTTAAAACAATTCCTAAGAAGCTTCGCACCTCCGTCACTGATACAAGGGATTTTAAATTCTTTATATCGTATATTTTCTCTGGATCTGGTTCAATTCCATTTCTGAAAAAATATAAGTATCCAAAATATTTTTTTCGATTTTGACTGAACTGACATTTTGATTCCTGCCTCCTTTAGTCTTGTTAAAACCATCAATAATGATCTATCGTGACTTTCTTCTGTCTCTACGAATATGAGGATATCGTCTACTACGTCTATAACACCAGGTATATTTAAAAGCACTTGACGAATGGCATCTTGGAAAATTTCCGCAGCAGCATTTATTCCAAAATTCACACGTTTATATCTGAATAACCCAATATGAGTGGAGAATGTTGTTAAAAATCGTGATTGTTCATCTAGAGCAAGTTGATGATATCCTTCATTCAAATCTAATTTTGAAAAGTATTTGGATCCATTAACTGCTGTTATTGAATCATTAATTGTCGGAGTTATATTTCGAATTCTTTTAATGGGACATCTCATATCAATTCATATTCTGGTTTATGGGATTTTGGAACCACAATTATTGGAGATACCCAAGGTGTCGGCGTATTAACTTCTTTGATGATATCTTTTTCCAAAAGGCGTTTAATTTCCTGTTCTATCTCATTTCTTAAATGAAATAGGATTCTTCTATATTTTTGAGCAACAGGTCTAATGGAATCATCATAAAATAATGTAACTGTAAAATTTTTTAAACATCTTGAAGTCCTTGAAAAAGTTCTCGAAATTATCTTTTATTTCTAGGAACTTTATATTATAATTTATTTGTAATATTCCCAACTAAACAGCACTTTCATGTGATAGCAAGCAAGGTGTGTTCTCTCCTACACAAAAATGTCACTTTTTATGCTGTCTTGTTTATATCGAATAGTTGCTTCGAAAATCCCATCGACTATCAACTCGGTATTTGAATTGAAAGCAAATATTTTAGTTTCATTTGATTTTAGCTCATATTTTCCTTTAAAATTTTTGTACGAGGTTTTACTTATAATATTCACCGAAGCTCCTGAATCAATTGTAAAAGTAGTTATTTCACCATTTATCTCGGACTTTGATTGGGTCGCACAGTGAAAACTTCATCATAATTTTCGTTGGATTGCCCTGTATGACCTTCTTCACATCCTTCAAATTTATGAGTGTTGACACTGACAGTATTTATGGAACGATTTTTGACATATCCTTGATATTTTCATTGAAACTTTTCTGCTAATATTGAGAAGAAAATTTTCGATAATTGCCGGAAAAAGATTGTCCATTTGATCAGTTTCGTGAAAAGACGTTTGAAAGTGACCTGTACGTTTGCAGTTATTACAAGTTTGGTGTTTTGCAGGACATTGAGATAAACCTTGTATCCACAACTTTTACAAAGTCCATCTGTATTAATTTTGTTGATTTCATTTGAATGTGAGTAGTTATCTGTTTCTTCCATGTATTTTGTTTGCATTCTTGTATTTTCGACCATTTTTCCATGATCCAAAAACTTTTGTAAAGTTGGTTGATCTCGTAGAGCATATTTTTGTAATGAACTTTCATTGCTATTCAAGATTATTTGATGTTTGATTTCTTTCTCAGCATCAGAAAAATCACAAGTTTTCGACAGTTTCAGAAGTTTCGCGTAAAATTGATCTATTGTCTCATTATCTTGTCGTGCTTGACGAAAATTGAATATTTCAAATTCTATATTTAGTTTTGGAGCAAAGTATTTTTCAAATTTTTCTTTTGCCAATTCGTAAGGTGATGCGTTTTCTTCAGATGAATCAGGTATATTCAAAAATAAATCATAACACTTATTACCAATTAAATGTAAAAACATAGCTTTTTTTCTTTCTTCATCAGTGATATTAGCAGCCTTCAAATAATTTTCAAATCTTGGAATCCATTTTTTCCAGCTATTACCTAGATTGTGTGTCTCAGTTTTGATGTATAATGGAGCGATACTACCAATGTCACAAGATACAGACATTTTAAACTAATTTCTTATGATTTGTGAGTATAAGATGACTCTTGAACTGGGCTATTGGAATCAATTTGTTGTGATTCGTAGATAAATTAGTATAAATGATTATTTTTCGTCGCCAATTTGTGATGATGTGATCTGTGTTATTTAATGTCATTAAATGACTTTATTTTTCAAAACCATCATACAGGGTAATACTAATAAACTAAGAACATTACAGACGCAAATTGATTTTAGGAAATATTCGTGTTCTTTTCTGAACCACACCAACTGATAACTCAGCTAATACCCAAAAAATATTTATTATGAAACATATTTTTGTCTTCTTGTTCGCCGTGGGTGCAAATTGATTTTAGAAGTCATTCGTATTTTTATTTTCATCTTACTGAAGCTTCCTCCGAATGAATCAACTCAACCCATCGATGTTTCGACTAACGAAGCAATAACAAACACAAGTGCGACCCAGGTAATTGATGCCCATAACTACCTGATGACTCATAAATATAACTTCATCAGAGAAGAACGAAGATAAACAGACCTCTGAAGATGCTAGCCACCCGCGCTAGCGAAACGTTAGGAAACCATTCCAAATCACGACGGACTTTAAATCCGAATCAAAATAGTGATAGTGACACTATCTAATATCCGAGCTAATACCCAAAAACGATAATTTACGAAAAACATTGTTTTTCTAATTGTTCGTAGTGGAAAAAAAATTATTTTAGAATTCCATCGTTTTTTTTTCATTTGATTGAAGGTCCCTTCAAGTGAATCTACCCAACACACCAACTAATAACCGAACTAGTACACAAAATTGAAAAATTACGAACAAAACGGTTTTTCTAATTGTTCGACGTGAGTACAAATTTATTTTAGAAGTCCATCGTGTTTCTCTCATCTGATTGAATCCCCCTCCAAATGAATCAACTCAACACACCAACTAATAACCGAGCTAATACCCAAAAACCAATAAATATACAATAGTATATTTTTCAACAAGAGATGAAAATACTGTTTTTTTCGTGGGGTGAGAGTTTGTCCACGACGGAGCGGAGCGAGTGTGGCAATCTCACGAATGAAAAAAAACGTATTTCACCTTGAGTATGAAATGCTATTTTTTCTACGATAGTTATAGTTGAAGAGAGAAGTTCAAATATAATCGTGAATATGTTTATAAACTGTCAAACGAAGTGACGTTCGTTTGCTGATTCAAGTGCCAAGTGGTGAGATTAACTGTCATTAGTGTCAAAAATCCATCAAATTGTTTTTAGTATATACACATCGGGTCGCATGATACTATTCATTTGTTTCATTTTCATCTCTAGAGAAAAAAACTATCACTTTAATGTAGGGTATCCAGTTGAAAAATGATCATTTTCATATAAATGAATAGAAAAAATATATTTTTTCCGTTTGTTTGATGTGGGTGAAAAATAATTTTATGAGTCATCGTATTTGTCATCTAATTCTACCTTCGAGTGAAACAACACACCATTCAATAACCGAACTAATACCCAAAATCCAATAATTAATTCCTCTTGGTCGACGTGAATGCAAAATAATCATAAAAGTCCTTTGTGTTTCTTGCATCTACCTGTATTTTCCTTAGAGTGAATTAACCCAACACATTAACTTTTAGGTGAGTTAATACCCATGAATAGAGAAAATATGTATTTTCCACTTGTTCTACCGGTGTGCAAACTAACTTCAGAATTGTTTTATATTTTTTTCATCTTGTTGAACATTTTCATGAGAGAATCACCCTAACACGTCAACAGGTATCCGACCTATTTTCAAAAATTATGAATTGCAAACATTATGATGTTTCGCTTTGTTCGCAAATTGGTTTCAGAATGTAATAGTGTCCCTTCCATTCAGTTCCAACTGATCTGTTGCCTACAAACGTGGTAAGAACTGTTATACATTAAGATAATGTGAATTGTATGACATTATTGCAATCACTAAATTGTGCAACGAATTTAAATTTGAGAGCCACAAAATATTTAATGTCGATGAGGTTGACATTACTAACGTCCATAACCCAGGGCGCATAGTTGCGAAGAAAGGCGAAAAACAAGTTGAAGCTATTACGAGTGGAGAAAGGGGCCAAAACACCACTGTAGTATGTTGTATGAGTGCTTCTGGTCAATACATTCCGCCTATGTTCAATTTCAAGAAGAAAAGAATGAAGGAAGGTTTGGATCGAAATGGTCCAGTTGGGGCAGTCTACAAATGTTCAGAGAATGGGTGGATTACAGAAGAACGTTTTACAGAGTGGTTGCAATATTTTGCAAGATTTAGTAATTCTACAACAGAAGCGCCCGTTCTGCTTATTCTATACAATCATTCTACACACTCTAGTTTACCTTCTCATAAAATTTATAAAGAGTTCTCCCAATTCCACCTCACACATTACATCGTATTCAACCGTTGGATGTAACATTTTACAAACCGTTAAAAACTGCTAACACCGAGAATGTGACAAATACATACGAACAAAACAGTACGAGAAAATTAACCAATCAGACTTAGCCGAAACTTCTACCAAAGCTTATGACAGGACAGCTACTATCGAAAAAGGTGTGAATGGTTTAAAAAAAACTGGAATATTTCCTATTGATAGGGACATATTCAAAGAAGAATAATCAGTAAGCCCCATTGAGAATAACATGGAACAACAGGTTGTACTGGAGCATCAGACGCCTCGACATCGAACACCTACTCCCACAATAGGATTCAGTGAACTACCCGTTGAAAAACTCAGGAGCAAGTCCATTTGCCAGCATTTAGAAACTTCATCCCAACCAAGCCGAAATGGAATAGGTACCAAGAAAATCAGGAAGTCTATTCTTTCTTCGGATTCTGACTCTTCGAACTCCAGCTTCAGTTAAGAAGAAATTTGCGAGAATGATGAAGATAAAACTCTTGCTTTAATTAAAAAACCTCTGAATGTGTCATTTCAAGATATATGTCCAGCACCAAAATTACAACGGAAAACGTCCCAAAAAAACAGCATTCTGCAGTATTAACAGCAACACCAATGAAGGAGGAACTAGAATCAAAACTAGGAAAGAAAAAGAATAAATTAAAAGATGTTAGAGTACAAAAAGTGAAGAAAAATATTTGTTCCTTAAAAAAACGTGTTAAAAAAAGTACACAACAGACAACTACTAAAGAGTAAAATAAAGAAAATATCGACCTCTGTTACACTTGTGGTGAATTTGGAGTCAACAATGAAGTTTGGTGGCGCTGTCGTTCATGCGGAGTATGGGCTCATTCCAAGTGCACTGTCGCTGAAAAAGCGTCGGATTATATTTGCGAAAATTGTTGTTGCTAAACATCTTGCTGTTTCTCACCAGAAATGTAATGTTTACGTTTGATAAAATTAGTTTAACATTATTCTGTTGCCTTAGTCGATATTACCTGATTGATCGATTTTACCCATTACTTTGATCGATTTTAACCAACTGGTCGATTTTTTTCGTTTTTTTGTTTTACCTTATTCAACAAAAATTATCGTACTTGTTACAAATTTGTTATAAACTTTTTATGTAAGAATATATTTGCTAGGAATCTGTACGATTTTGAATACTTTTGTATTATATTGATGCAAGTTATTAGAAGATTTTCTTAAGTAGTCGATATTCCATGCTCCCCTATGAAAGTTTGAATCAATTAAGTTCGAATTCGGGTTCCTACAAGAGCATATGAAAAAATTCTTTTGATATGATTTAAGATGATAAAATCAAAACCGAAAAATCGAATATAGTTTCAATATACACGCATCACTAAATGTACTTCTTCCGAAGTATATAAGAATATGTTCATGAGATAGAATTGAAGAATGTTGGCTTCATAAAGCACAAAAGTATGAATAAACGAGAATTTAGGACATGGAAACATGATAATATTATAATGTTTCAAATATGATTTTACATGAGATAATTTAAAAACATAATTTCAATTTAATCGTAAAACAAAAAAGTACTCAACTGTCATAAGAAGCTTGATTCCAAAAGACAATCTGTCTAGTTTCTTGATGTCTGACGCATTGAAGTTCAATTACTCATGGACGTAAAAATAAATAATGGACCGAGTTATTTACAATCAAGTGAAGTCGCTGAAAGGCACCATTCTAAGGTCGTGCTGTTGAGTTGGGCGTTGCCACATCGAGTCTGTGATAATTCTTCATCAACCACCAACACTAGCTCAAACTCAATTGCCAGCGAATTCCATTCAGTAACTGAACATTCCGATCCGTTTATGAAATGAAACTCGGTATTATACATTCCAGAATCAAAACTGATGAATTTAATTTGAAAAATCGGTGTGCACTTCTAAAAAATTCTGTACATTCTGTTGCAATGCTGTACGTGCGGCAACGCTGTTAAAGCACACATTGTTTCTCATCATTTTTTGTTTGTTTACAAATTTTACCACTTTGTGTTGACATTGTCTGTCATGTACAGTATTTGTGAAAATATTGGTGTTTTGTTGCATTTGGATTAAACAGTGAAAGAAGAATAGATAGAAAGACTAGTAATAGTGATTTACTGTTGGGTTTGCAAGCAATCCAATTGTTCTAACAACCAGAATCTCAGCTTTCATAGGTAAGTACATAAATTGTTTACAAATATTAGATTGACGTTCATATTCTTCATTGGCGTCACAGTGGGTATCACATTTCTATACATACAAAATGAAATGGTACTGAAATCTTGTTACTTATATGAAGGTGACGATCAACAATAACAAAAACATTACTTACACACAAATAGACCGTTTTAAATGAAAATGCATTTTTTTTAACTAAACAATAGTTTTTGTCAAAATTCATAAAATCAAGGTAGACACTCCTAATAATTAAATTAAATTAGGTTCAAGCTATTACTAAAATGAACTGAAAGTGAAAAAATAATTATTTCTTGAGATGTATGACCTAGGTTATTCTGTGAGCAACAGTTTTAAAGGCTTGT
This sequence comes from Chrysolina americana, assembly GCA_958502065.1. Lineage (NCBI taxonomy): Eukaryota > Metazoa > Arthropoda > Insecta > Coleoptera > Chrysomelidae > Chrysolina > Chrysolina americana. Next base: position 39,129,398 of record OY293414.1, on the reverse strand, counting down.
TCAGCGATTTTGTATTCTAACTGAAAACTTGGCGCGGTAGGGTTTTGAAAGTGTTTTTATTTAATTTTACATTGTTCCGAAATAATGTCTAATTCTGTTTACTAATAGCCATAAGCTATAAACAAAATTTTTGGAACTTACGTAGATTGGCCTCCTGAACAAAAAATCCAAATGAAATTTTTGGCGGTCTCAACTAATTTCGGAGATATGGGCCTATTTTTGGGTGATGACTGGCGTTCTTTAGGACACATTTCTACCGCAGAAAAACACTCAAAATTCTTCCTTCTTTATACTCATACAATGTACACAACCTAATTGACCTGTTTCAATCTCCTTTATTGAAAACGATCCTTTTTAATAAAAAACTCATCACATAACCAACAAATCTAGGCAAAATGGTCAGTGAATTTTATTAATTTCTATCGCGGAAAAATGCTCAAAATTATTCCTTCTTTGAACCAACACAATGTACAATGTACACACCCTGATTCACCCGTTTTACACTACCTATTTCTTTATTAAAAACGACATTGTTTCTCAAAAAATTCAACCTTCTTTCAAAAAATCAAAGCAACACATTTATGTAAAATGTTTAGTGACTTTCCCTGGCATTTGATTTCAACATGAATAGAAAATTATTCACTTGCACTGTACTGTTTGGAACCTTTGGTGTAGTAATGAATATACTGGAGTTTTATCCCAACACCAAACCACTATTTTCAACACCTCGACACGTGTTTCGCTCACCAAGTGACCATCTTCAAGAGAAATATTAAACAGTTTTTGAAAATAACATACTTTCGGCACACAAAATAAGTACACTTTTTTGACAGTTGAGTTGAGTAGCTAATGAACTATAAACATTAGTTGTCCTATTTTTTGACAGCTGTAGAAAAAATATTGTATGCAACACGTGCGTGAAGAGTTTTTTACTCATAGGAATTTCCGGAATATTTCCTACACGTAAAAAAAAGTACCACTTTACTGAATTTATTAATTTGAATATTTTTTTAATTTTATTTCAGAGCTGTAATTGATTTAGCTACCAGTGATTTTTCAACTTGAAAAAAACGAAGGCTGAGGTCTAAAGGGACAAATCTGAATTCACTGATAAACCATTCGAAAAGTAAATGTTTGGTGCACGGAAATTGTGAAACGTCATTGTGAGTGAGTTTTCCACGTAGTCTATATTCGTTAGAATATAGTATAATCATTTTATTCCGACAAGACAGTACAATCTTTAGGTAGACATTTAATGCGAAACAAAACTTGCAGATCTCCAAATAGTCTCTCAATTTCTGAATTAGAATCCATCATAAGACATCCAGTAAATTAGATTAATCGACAGTACGAGTCAAGAGCATTTTAATAAAAACTGTTTCATTTCGTAATAAATGAAATGAACGTGTTTTCCATTCCGAATCTTCCCAACTTCCAAATGTATGTTGCTTTAGACCATGATAATTGGGTTAACCAATATTTTTATTTCATTTATGAATTGGAAGTGTAGAATAATGCAAGCCTACATATGTAATATTTGATTGCGGAGATATGGACATGGCCTCAGTTTCATTGTCACCCAGTGAGTAAATTGTTGATATTTGATAGATCTAAAAACTAGTGCAGCTTTGTAATAATTTCTTTTATCTTTATATATTTCGTATTGCTAATGTGCAAAAAGCATGATCTCCAAAATGAACACTTAAAAATATATTCAAATAAAATTGTCTATTCGAATCGCTGTTTTATTATTCCTCTTGACTTCTTCAGTTCAGTAAGTTCGAAAAATATTATTCAATAGAAGCCTATTTAAAGACAAGCTTCTATAGAAATGCATTAAGAATGAAAAAAACAATATCCATAATTATTTGACAGGTTAATCTACGAATATCGGATTCAGTAGCTTCTTGTGCAAAAATATCTTTATTATATTCGCGGTCAGCTTTTGAATTCGTTATTTATAGAATAACCTATGTCTAACAATTAAGAAAATTATTAATTTTTTTATCAAATATCCTATTTTGTATTCGCAACAAGCTTTCGAATCCCTTACTCATAGAGTAACCTATGTCAAACAATTGGAAATGAATACTTTTTAGCCTTTAGTCTTTTAGTCATTTCATTATGAAGGCGAATTTTATTACATAATCCATTCAGCGTTCAGTATTGTTTCGATACTCTCTTACGAATGAAATGAAAGCTAACCTATATTGTGCATTCCATTCAAAACGAGCCACCTTGAAGAACTGTTGGTACAACGATTTTCAGGAAAATTGAAAGGTCACGTCTACTATAGTATATAGGGGGACACATTTTGACATATTCTTGTTGATCTAACTTTCCTTATCGCATCCTAAGAGCATGTCACCAAGTTTTTTTAAATGGATCACCCTATATTGTTTCACATTATCAGATGCTCCACGGTGAGCAGATTTAAACTAAATAGAATACATACGGTCTGAAGCTACAAGTTGAAAACGAGCCACTCTGATTAGTGTGAAATTACCCACACTTTCCTAGCCACAGTTTCTTAATGTTGGTGGAATTGAGGAGTGAACGTCTGCGGTGTTGCCACATGAATTATTTTTACCGATATATCCTTATTTTTACAGAGATGTTCATAATCAGTTTTCTAGGTTATTTGCGACATGAGAGACGGGTCGCATAACTTTATTATCCAAGGAATTATTGATATGTATTATATAGAAAATATCGAACTCTCTGATATGTTTCGATTTATAAAATCATTCGGTAAATCTAGTGCATTTTTCAATGAAAAAACAAATATCGTGACTAACAAATAAGAATAAAATGAGTAACATAAACATAAAAAATTTTATCTTCCAAACGACGACGAATAAATCGAAGGGATTTTCACAAAAACTTCTCAAGGGAATGATCTAACAGGGTGAATTTAGTTGTATCACCCTGTTAGATCATTCTTCAAAAAAGTTTTTGTAAAAATCTCTTCGACTTATTCGTCGTCGTTTGGAAGATAAGATTGTTTCACCTTTCTCTGAGAAATGCATTTTTTCAGTCTGCACGGTTTGTCACGGAATTTCGTTGTATCAACCTGGTAGATCATCCCTTAGGAAAGTTTCTGTCAAAATCTCTTGGACTTATTCGTCGTCGTTTGGAAGATGTGATTTTTTCAACTTTCTCTGAGAAATGCATTTTTTTCAGTCTGTACGGTTTGTCACGGAATTTCGTTGTATCACCCTGTTAGATAATTCTTTAAAACAGTTTTTGTAAAAATCTCTTCGACTAATTCGTCGTCGTTTGGAAGATATGATTGTTTCATCTTTCTCTGAGAAATGCATTTCTTCAGTCTGTACGGTTTCTCACGGAATTTCGTTGTATCACCCTGTTAGATCATCCTTTCAGGAAGTTTCTGTGGAAATCTCTTCGACTTATTCGTCGTCGTTTGGAAGATATGATTTTTTCAACTTTCTCTGAGAAATGCTTTTTTCTCAGTCTTAAAGGTTTATCACGAAATTTCGTTGTATCACCCTGTTATGTCATCCCTTTAGGAAGATTTTGTAAAATTATCTTCGACTTATTCGCCGTCGTTTGGGAGATATGATTTTTTTCAACTTTCCCTGATAAATGCATTGTTTTCAGTCTGTTCGGTTTGTCACGGAATGTCGTTGTATCCTCCGTATTAGATTATTCATTCAATTCTACTGGATAATTTCTGTATTTGTCCTAATTCATATTCGCATTTTCTAAATATTCGTGTCGTCAGATTTCTCACGTATCGACATAATACTTTGTTACTAATTTTTTTCTGATTTGTTAGTCACGATATTTGTTTTTTCATTAAAAAATGCACTCGATTTACCAAATGATTTTATAAATCGAAACATTTCAGAGAGTTCGATGTTTTCTATATAATACATATCAATGATTCCTTGGATAATAAAATTATGCGACCCGTCTCTCTTGTCGCAAATAACCTAGAAAACTGATTATGAACATCTCTGTAAAAATAAGAAGATATCGGTAAACATAATTGATGTGGCAACACCGCAGAAGTTCACTCCTCAATTCCACCAACAATAAGAAACTGTGGCTAGGAAAGTGTGGGTAACTTCACACTAATGCCACTCTGAATAACTTTTGAAACAATGATTTGCAGTAAAAATAAAAAACAGGTCAACAATTATACAGGATGCCGCATTTTGAAATATTCGTTCTAGAGACATAATATGGAAGCAATAAATCAGAAGAAAATATTTTTTATTTAATTATCGAATCAAAATCTGATGACTTGACAATGAGAAGAAACAAATTTTCTACAGTAAATGTTCAAAAACGTTTTCACCAACTTTAATACAATGGTACAAACGAGCTTCCATTGCCGCCCTCTCATGGTTGAGAATTTCGGGAGTTATTTCTCTGCAATGCCTCATGATATTCTTTCTCAAATCTTTTAATGTTGTTGATTCTATCTCATATACTTTTAACTTCAAATAACCCCATAGAAAAAAATCTGAAGGAGTTTGATTCGGAGACCTTGGTGGCCATTCTGCAGGACCTCTTCTGCCAATCCAGCGACCAGGAAAATGATCATCCAAAAATTGTCGCAGTGGAGCTGCATTATGGTGAGGTGCGTCATCCTACTGAAAAACTATTTCATTTTCGAATAAATTCATATCCTCCTCAATTGCCCTATTTATGCACGGTATTATTCGATTCTCCAACATAATCAAATATTTCTCACCAGTCAAATTATCATCGATAAACGAAAATTCCTGCCCAAACATTCAGATTTTGAGGTCGTTGGGTATGAACTTGGCGGTATAAATGAGGATTCGTATCACTCCAATATCGACAATTTTGCCGATTCACCTCTCCATTCAAACTAAACGTACTTTCATCCGATAAACAAATTTTATACCAGAAATTCTGATGCAAGTTGATCCGTTCAGTGAGACTTTCACAAAATACAGTGGATATAGGGTGATCCATTAAAAAATAAATGGTGACATGCTCTGAGGGTGCCATAGGGAAAGTAACGTCAAATCTGCTTATATCAAAATGTGCCCCCCTGTATACTATTGTTGAGGTGTTCTTTTATTTTAACTGAAAATCATTGTTCCATATTCAGGTTGGCTCGTTTTCTACTCAAATAATTTGTAGCTCCCGAACTATAAGCGTCAGACCATATATTATGTATTATACTTTGTTCAAATCTGTTCATTATGAAGCATTTGATAAAGTGGAAAAGTATAGGTTGATACATTTAAAAAAATGATTATGGGTTACATGGTCTTGGGTGCGATAGTCGAAGTAACATCAAATATGAATATTTCAAAATGTGTCCCCCTGTATACAGGGGGACACCCTGTATACTATTGTTGACGTATTTTTCATCTTTCCTAATAATCATTGTACCAAAAGTTATTTAGGATGGCTCGTTTCAAATGGAATGTACTGTATAACAAATATTGATTGCCGGACTACACATCTTTTTCCCTCAACTCCTTCCATATCTACTCATACCCCAAGGATTTCAAGGACGACATCATGAAGAAAATTGATAGATGAATGATGATAATATAGTCACTTTCTATCAATAACTCTGTTTCGTATCGTGTATCATGAGGGAATACTATGAAATTGATAACTCTATACCGGGTGGCTACGGAAGTATTGCCTACGGAATATCTCAGTTATTGTATGAGGTAGGTTTATGAAATATGGAGCGTCGATATAATGACATAAGAGCTAGAATTTGAGCATATTGACATGTCGAAGTTAACTTCCGGTCTGACCGGAAGTAACATCAACTTTCATATTTTAAATGAAAACTCTATTTTTTTTTTCTGTTCGCTTTATTCAGCATTCAATTCCCTTTCTAATGACATATCATAAGTTGGTATCTAACCAGAAACTAGATCAGAAAAAAATTATTATTGAAATTCACCGAGTAGGCCGTGGAAGCAAATTGAAAGCCAAAAATTGAAAAGTTGGCTATGGAAACCATACATCACTTGATAACAGTTGCTACTACTGTGATATTTTATTTTCATTCATCGGCGTTATAAAAAGCCGCCAAAAAAAAAAATTGGAAAAATTGGGAAAAATACAATACTCCGTAGGTCCATAACTTAAATAGGAACATACAACTTTTTCTTGCCTGTACTATTCAGCATAACCATTCCTTTCTAATGATATAATAGAAAGTGATTTTTTGAAATGAAATACCAAAAAATCCAATTATTATTATTCAAATAACAAAAAACAGATTTAACGAAAAAAAAAAATTCAAATTGATAGGATTAAAGATAAAATAAATTCAAAACAAATGTTCGAAATGCATTCCCTCAGCGTCAATAAATTTATTGACTCTGGTGATATTTTCATGTAAAACGTTTCTCAACATTTGGGGCGTGATATCTTGGAGAGCTGTACGAATTTTTACTTCTAGCTCATGTAGAGTTGTAGGCTGTGTGGATTTCACCCTATTTTTGAGATGCCCCCATAGAAAAAAGTCGCACGGGGTAAGATCAGGTGACCTTGGTGGCCACCTGACTGGACCATGGGTTGTTATAAGTCTCTCTTGAAAGCGATTTTGAAGATAATTTCTCGCTATTCTTGAATTATGCGGAGGGGCGCCATCTTGCTGGAAGTACATTCTCTCAGATATTTCCGCTGCTAGGTTGTGTATGAATTCCGAAATTTCATTCGTTAAAAAATTAAAGTATCTCTCTCCGGTTAGTTGGCCTTGAAAAAGAATGGGGCCAACAATATGAGTTCCTACTATTCCTGCCCAAACACTCACACCAAATCTCTCCTGGAAGCCACCTTGTCGAAACCGGTGCTCGTTTTCTATCGCCCAGTACCTGAAACAAAAGACCGTTCTCACTTTTAGCACTTTACACTTCGACTATCGACAATAATCCAAATAAAGTACAGTACCTACCTTAAATTATTCCTGTTAAATAATCCATTGTTGGTAAATCTTGACTCGTCCGTAAACAAGATATAATAGTTAAATAGGTGATTCTCAGCATTTTGTCGAAGAAACCAAATACAATATCCCAGGCGCCTTTCACCGTCATTTTCATACAAATGTTGATGCAACTGATACTTGAAGGATTTAAATCGATGTTTTTTCAAAATTTTCCTAGCAGAGTCCTTACTTATAGCTAATTCGGCGCCAATCTGCCTTGAGGAAATTGTGCTATCATATTGTACTAAAGCTAATACATTAATTTCAGTTTCCTCATTAATAACAAATGCTTCTTGGTCTTCGTGAACAACAGGTTCAGTTCTTAATTTTTCTTCAAGCCACTGGAAATACCTTCTTGACGGTTGCTGCCTCCCTGGATATCGCTCTAAATACAATCGTTCAGCGGCATAAGAATTTTTTAAACATTCACCATAAATGAGAAGCATGTCAATTTGTTCGGTTCGTGAATAACGGGGCATTTTTTGAATATTCCACCAACTGATTTCGATTTCCAAACCCTTTTAAAATGGCAGAATCAAAAACACTACTTCGAACGTCAAAATAATATGGATAGCAGCGTTCATTCCAAAATACATCTTAATCAGCCTACTTGTTAATATTTTGGTTCGAATGATTATTGCAATGGAATGATTATTCTGAATAGCACAAACATCGTCCATAGGTAGATATTAGAATATCTATGGACGATGGCACAGACCAAGTACGTTTATGTTCCTATTTAACCTAGAACCTACAGGATATAATTTATCATTCCACATTATTTTTAATGTTATTTTTGCGTATGGCGATAATCTGTTTTATTATTTGGAGAATAATAATTGGATTTTTTGGTATTTCATTTCAAAAAATTACTTTCTATTATATCATCAGAAAGGAATGGATATGCTGAATAGTACAGGCAAGAAAAAGTTGTATGTTCCTATTTAAGTTATGGACCTACAGAGTATTGTTTTTTTCCCAATTTTTCCAATATTTTTTTTGTCGGCTTTTTATAACGCCGACGAATGAAAATAAAATATCACAGTAGTAGCAACTGTTATCAAGTGACGTATGGTTTCCATAGCCAACTTTTCAATTTTTGGCTTTCATTTTGCTTCCACGGCCTACTCGGTGAATTTCAATAATAATTTTTTTCTGATCTAGTTTCTGGTTAGATACCAATTTGTGATATGTCATTAGAAAGGGAATTGAATGCTGAATAAAGCGAAAAGAAAATAAAATAGGGTTTCCATTTAAAATAAGAAAGTTGATGTTACTTCCGGTCAGACCGGAAGTTAACTTCGACATGTTAATATGCTCAAATTCTAGCTCTTATGTCATTATATCGACGCTCCAAATTCCAACCTACTTCATACAATAACTGAGATATTCCGTAGGCAATACTTCCGTAGCCACCCGGTATATATTCTTTGATCCAAAGACGCGGTTTCATAAGGGTGTAATGAATGCTATGATTCTCCCTGACTCTCGAATAGACAATGGTTGAAGAAGAGACACAAAATTTTCCATTAATATTCATGTAATCAAAAATGAATTTTCACCTAATTTCACAAAATCACGATATATATTTCGTCAAGACATTAGTGTTTTCGAAATAAGCGTTGATGGAGATGTGGAAGAAAATCCAGAATTCAACTATCTAGGGTTAATAATAATTAACGACAACAATGAGAAGGTGGGAAAGGCAAAAGAGATTATTAGCCACCTGGTATATATTCTTTGATCCAAAGACGCGGTTTCATAAGGGTGTAATGAATGCTATGATTCTCCCTGACTCTCGAATAGACAATGGTTGAAGAAGAGACACAAAATTTTCCATTAATATTCATGTAATCAAAAATGAATTTTAACCTAATTTCACAAAATCACGATATATATTTCGTCAAGACAGTGTTTTCGAAATAAGCGTTGATGGAGATGTGGAAGAAAATCCAGAATTCAACTATCTAGGGTTAATAATAATTAACGACAACAATGAGAAGGTGGGAAAGGCAAAAGAGATTATTAGCCACCTGGTATATATTCTTTGATCCAAAGACGCGGTTTCATAAGGGTGTAATGAATGCTATGATTCTCCCTGACTCTCGAATAGACGATGGTTGAAGAAGAGACACAAAATTCTCCATTAATATTCATGTAATCAAAAATGAATTTTCACCTAATTTCACAAAATCACGATATATATTTCGTCAAGACATTAGTTTTTTCGAAATAAGCGTTGATGGAGATGTGGAAGAAAATCCAGAATTCAACTATCTAGGGTTAATAATAATTAACGACAACAATGAGAAGGTGGGAAAGGCAAAAGAGATTATTAGCCACCTGGTATATATTCTTTGATCCAAAGACGCGGTTTCATAAGGGTGTAATGAATGCTATGATTCTCCCTGACTCTCGAATAGACGATGGTTGAAGAAGAGACACAAAATTCTCCATTAATATTCATGTAATCAAAAATGAATTTTCACCTAATTTCACAAAATCACGATATATATTTCGTCAAGACATTAGTTTTTTCGAAATAAGCGTTGATGGAGATGTGGAAGAAAATCCAGAATTCAACTATCTAGGGTTAATAATAATTAACGACAACAATGAGAAGGTGGGAAAGGCAAAAGAGATTATTATTACAAAGCTCTCGTACAATCGTAGGTGTTCCCAATGCGGTTTGATGAAATAGCAATATATCGATGAAAAATGAAAAAAAAAAATAACTCTTTGCAATCGTTTTATATTATGAAAGTGAGCCATGAAAAAAGATGAAACACATTAAATAACTGCTGTAGAAAAGGAGTACTTGCAACGAAGTGCCAAGTATGTGGACAAAATATTCTTATGCATGTTGAAATTGCATATTAAAATCAGAATCAATATTTCTTGTAGTAAAGTTGGAGTTGATGAAAATTTGTGAAAGCAATTCATGTTTCTACCAAGTGGAAAAATGAGGCAAACATCTGCCAGAAAACAACTACTTTCTTTGCTAATGCTACGACGGACATTGAACAACATCTAACAGAAATTCGTGCAACAATCTTCCAAGAAGGACCAATTGCTGGTCTCGTAGTTAAACAGCAGATCATGCTCAATCAATTTTATAAGTTCGGCCCCGCTACTGATGGGCTTCTAGTATTTTTTTACTCTTCAAAAAACATCCTGTTCGCGCAGATATCTGTTCACTCTCGAAAGTTCGTATAATTTTCGATTGTCTTCGTAAAACTTCTATGATTGTTTATGTGCAGATTTCCCAATTTTTATTTTCTGAAGCTAGACTAGTATGGAAAAAGGTCAAATTGAAACAGATGAGTTTAATGCATTACAATTAGGCTTAGTCTATTGAAAATTATATACCTAACAGTTGATTCCCAAACGTATTCATAATAACATCACATGAAAATTTTTCGAAATGCCAATCCCGACGTTTGGTAGGTTTGCGTGGAGTGTGTACCGATTACCTGGGGTGGTGCTGTAGGTTTTCCGGATTTTTGTTCAGATCAAAAGTAAAAAATATCTAGGTCCCTACTTAAAAACTTGGTTTCCGCCAATAAAGTTAGCACGATCAGGAGTATCAATATTGGTACAATCTGTCAGATATAGTTTAGTGTCCATCGTTGTGTTAGCCAGAAAAGTAGTTGAATCCTGTCGAATGTTTGCCGCATTTCCTACCGTGTACGATTAGTTAAGAGAAGGGTATGATGCAAAATGAAAGATTTTGACGCATGAATTTTAATAACCAATATATCGGAATTATGTTCGAATTGGTACCACATCTTATAGACTTCAAACGCCGAAAATATTTCTACATAAAATTTAAGCGTTGATAGCTAGGTGAAGTAGATTGTGAAAGAAGATCTACAAGAGCTATTGTAAAATGAATTGGGCAAGACGACTCTGAACTATGAAATAATTATAACATTATTCTATGGATTCAAAGCCATTCATTTGAATTTTTGACAATCTTGAACAAATGACATTTTTAAATTTCAAATTTACAATTAAAATTCTAGGAGCAAAAAAATATAGTATATGTTGTTCATAAAGGGTACACAGGTGGTAGTATTTTTGAGGGAGATGATCTGTTATGATTTGTTATAGTGTTTGGCTTGTCTGCTTATAATATGCCGTATTTATAGATTTCTCCATTCACTTGAATCTCCATTTTCAGATATAACTAGCGTGTTATTATTATATTATTATTTACAAATTTGAATTTGTCTTCTGTAGATCCGAGTTCATTCATGTTTTGGATATTTTGGCCAGATTTGCTCCAAAGATTTTAGGAGGCGATAATGCAATTTAACTGGTTCACCAACACAAGACATGCGAAAATTAGAATTAGGAATTTGCAGAAGATATGGATTTGAAAATTTCGAATATGATCAGGATATATTGCAACGATGTCGAGGCCGGCCCTAATCGCCTTATCAATTATAAATAAACAACTTGTACTGGCTAGCGTATCAACAACTATGACTCATCGCCGAGAACTAGCTTGAATAAAATCGGTCGCTTCTATCCGCTTCTAGAGCCATCTGTATGAGTCGTTCTATAGTCTCGATAAATCGAGAACTGTGAAAAGAATCTGCTTGTGGGTATGAAAGGCGCTCGACGGGAGAGGGCGGATATGTAGTCGCAGAGAGTCGCAGATACAGTTTGAGAGTCTGCAGACAGAGAGCGATAATAAAGATAAATTGAAATAGTGACTGTGATATAAATTATTGTTCAAGACGAGTTTTACATTAATTACAAAAATTAGTTAAGTGCATTTTCACTACATTTGGTGTCATAAGTCGGATGTTTAAAATAAGTAAGTGTTCGCCGTTCTGAAACTAGACGTTTATCTTGCCTAATAGAGTAGTGACCCGATAAACAAATGAGTGCTTGCTAAGTGTACAGAAAAATAAACTGAAAACTTATTGGGTGAAATATGAAATAATAGGCTGATAGGTTAAAGACAATAAAAGAAATAAAAGACAAAATATTTCGGGGGAGATTTCACCTGGTTGACCTAAAAGTTAGCGAATTGAAGTAAGAATTAGAGGAGCGTGAGTAAGAAACAACTGGAGAGAAGGCCGTTCCCTAGAAAAGACTTTCATAAGAAATAATTGAAGAAGGAAAAGACTCCAAAACATTTTTATTCGAAGTTTCCGGAATTGATTTGAGTTCTATAATGAACAAACTCGACGAAACCACGAAATCCCTGGAAGATACATTTCTGAAAAATTCGAATAGTTTGAAGAAGGAACTTCAACAAAATTCCGTGAGTCTGTAAGAACTTCAACAAAATTTGGTGAGTCTGAAAGTCGAATTTTATCAAAATTCAAAGAGTCTGGAGGAAAGCTCCTAGAAAACTTGGTCAGCTGGAAAAATATGAAAGATAAATTTCTGGAAAATTCGAATACTCTGAAAGAAGAAGTTTAGATAAATCTAGAATTGAAGCTTCTAGAAAACTCGCATACTTTGAAAGATAAATTTCTAGAACATTCAAAGAACTTGAAAGAAGAGCTTCTGGAAAATTCGAAGAGTTTGAAAGAAGAAGTTTGTGGTGTGGCAAATCGATTAGAAGATAGAATGAGAAGTGTCGAGTCAGAGATCGAGGAAATAAAAGGTGGAATCAAGACAGAAATCGGCAGTATAAAGGAAACAATCAGCAAGTTAAAAAATCAAATTAATAGTGCACACACCAGAGAAACGATCAACCAAAATTCAATTTGGACGTGAGTTTGGACGATGAAGGCCGAAGAACATAAAATATTTCAAGGTCAGTGTGAAACCAGGAAAGCTCTCATTGAAACCGCCTTAGTTCGATAGAAATACTCCATGAGCAAACTACCGCCAACAATTTGAAGCTGCAGCCAAAGCAAACGGATGGAATGCTGGAAAAAAGGCTATAGCATTGACACTGGCATTGCGTGGCGAATCAACAAAAATTTTACAAACTCTCACCGCCCAACGATAGAAGGACTATGAACAGCTTATAAAACACTTGGAACTTCGCTATGGCCAAGCTCACCTAGAACACGTATACCATTCAAAGCTGAAGAACCGATGAAAGGAATCAAGAGAATCCTTGCAAGAATTTAAAGCAGACATCGCACGCTTGGTTCGCCTTGCATATCCAGCCACGCTGGAAAGTGTTATGGAGCGACTTAGCGGTTCGGGCATTTTTGGATGGACTTCGTGACCAAGAAACCCGGCAAGCCTTAACACTAGCTCACCCCGCACATCTCGTAGATGCATTGGCACGCGCTCTGGAATTCAAAGCAGCAAAGTAATCATACAAAATCCAGAGTAGAGTCCGGATGATTGAGAAAGATCTACAGAAGCCCGCTAATATCGAGGCTGTCATGAGAAAATGATGGAGTTCCGGGGAAATTGGATATGTGCGTAGCAAATGCCCATCATTCAAAGAAGCCACACCGACACAGGAAAACTGAAAAAGGTCAATGAGGAGGGGCAGTCGTTGGCCTGTATCCAGCAATCCCCATATAATAACGCATATGTCGCTGTCCCTCAACGACAGAACAAAGATGTTTTCGTAGACGGTCTCATCAACAACGAGCCTTGCACCATGCTGCTAGATACAGTTGCGACTAAGACAATCCTTGGGCCTACTTTTGCCAAAGCACCGGCAAAAATTGAATCATCAAATTGGAAGCTACGCACAGCATCAAGAGAGCCGGCAACTGTGTATGGTGAACTTCCAATTGAACTGACTTTAGGGAGCACTAAAGTGAAACAATGGGCTCTAGTAGCGGATATCGAGAATGATGCAATCATAGGAATGGACATCATAAACTCATAAAAAGAGGGTTCGAGTTGAATTTCAGAGACGGCGTTCTACGCGTGAATTGAGAAGAGCTGGTGCTTCAAGGGAGAAGCGAAGAAATGATTCGTGTTCTGCTGGCTGAAGATGTGAGCGTACCAGAGAGGGCTGAAACCATAATGGAGGCTTGCCTGGATGGAGGGGCGAGCAGCGGAAACATGGTGATGTTCGTGCCCAAACTCCATGGTGAGAAAATTGGACGAGGAATCGCACTAGGAAAGACCTTGTTGCGTGTTGATAAATTTGTGCCGGAAAGGGTAATGAATGTCAATTAATACTCGGTGACCTTGAATGAAGGAACAATTTTGGGGTACTGTTCATCAATTTCCTCTGTGTTAGGAGTGGAACATCAAGCTTTCACCATCGGCTCAGGATTGTGGCAGTTTACAGTTATGCCATTCGGCCTCTGCAATGCTCCAGCCACGTTCGAAAGATTGATGGAGACGGCTTTGAAAATACTATCATGGAAGACCTGTCTGGTATATCCCGACGATATTATTATGGTTGGCAGATCGTTCGAAGACCACGTGGAAACTTGAAGGAGGTATTCCAACGACTAAGAATCTCCGGATTGAAATTGATACCCAAGAAATTACATCTGTTCCAAAACGAAGTACGATATTTCGGCCACGTTGTCTCTGTGAAAGAAGGGGCAGTAGATAAGCAGAAGATCAAAGCTGTTGAGGAATGGCCCATTCAAAAAGATATTCTTCAGCTTCGAAGTTTTCTCTGCCTGTGCACTTACTATCGCCGATATGTGCTGGGGTTTGCTAACATCGCCAAACCGCTGACCAGGCTTATAGAAGGCAAACAAGGTTCCAGTGGTATGAAGAATGCCAAGACTCGTTCGGGAAGCTGAAAGGAGCACTGATCAACGCACCAATTCTGATTTACCCCTTTTCGGACGGGAAATTGATTCTGGACACGGACGCAAGCAATGTGACATTTCGATCTATCCTGTCTCAGATCCAGGAAGGAAAGAAAGAAGTCATCGGTTACTTTAGCAAACCCCTCAGTAAACCGTAGCGGAATCACTGTGTCACCAGTCGGGAGCTGTTGGCTGTTGTCAAAGGAATAAAACACTTCTACAAGTACGTGTATGGGAGAAGATTCCTACTGAAAACTGACCATGCCGCTCTCAAATGGCTTCTACATCCCAAGGGTCAAGTGGCACGCTGGATTGAGAGGCTCCAGGAATTCGACTTTGAGATCGAACATCGGGCGGGGACTAGCTATAAGAATGCGGGTGCCCTATCGCAAAGACTATGCCCAGATGACTGTTCGCACTGCCGACGAGCAGAGGAGAAGGGGTCGACACTCTGTAGAACTACGGCGGTAGATGATACCTGGAATGACATCAAAATCCAGAAAGACCAAGAAAAAGATCCAGATCTTGGTTTAGTCATCGGCTAAGAGTAATCGAAGACCGCCATGGCAGGAAATAGCCAGTTGTCCTTCAGTCGTTAAATTTTACTGGGCCCAATGGGACTCCCTCACCCTAGACAATGGAGCCCTGAAGCGTATGTTGGAGTCGGAGGATGACAGGGAAGAAAGGCGTCAGATAGTAGTTTTCAGGAGCATGAGAAAGAAAGTGCTCCAGGACATCTGGGAGTGACAAACACCCTTGAGAAACTGAGGTAACGGTTTTACTGGGCCAACTGCCAAAATGACGTCAAGGACTGGTGCAAAAAATGTGCTGCATGCACTGCCTTGCAATGGGCTTCGAACAAGAAGGCCCCGATGCGCCAATACTCGTGCCGACACC
This sequence comes from Chrysolina americana, assembly GCA_958502065.1. NCBI lineage: Eukaryota > Metazoa > Arthropoda > Insecta > Coleoptera > Chrysomelidae > Chrysolina > Chrysolina americana. The sequence goes on along the minus strand of OY293414.1, from coordinate 39,113,831 downwards.
GTTGCCGACGTCTTGGTAAAGGAGTGGATTTGTCGATTTGGCGTTCCGTTAGAGCTGCATTCGGATCAAGGCAGAAATTTCGAGTCAAACCTGTTCCAGGAAATGTGCAAGATGCTAAACATCCGGAAGACGAGAACCACAGCTCTACATTTGCAGTCAGATGGAATGGTGGATCGGATGAATAAGACGATAAATCGCCACCTGTCCAAGGTAGTCTCTTACCAACTGAAAGATCGGGACCAGTACCTTAATCTGTTCTTGATGGCGTTTCGTTCCGCAGTACATGAGTTAACTGGCCAAATCCCTGTAAGTGTTTGTTATTATGGGCCGAGAGCTGCGACTTTGATGTGAGCTGGATTTTGGGACGCCACCAGGACAAGTCACTGCGGGAGATGACTACGTCAGCAAACTACGACAGATAATGGACGAAATTCATGAACGATTACATTTGAACATCCAGATAACCAGCGACAGAATGAAGGAGATCTACGACATCGAGGACAATGCTGGTGGATATCAGACAGGTGACCTAGTCTGGCTGTACAACCCTAAACGTCACCGTGGCCTATCACTGAAGCTTCGGAACTCGTGAGAAGGTCCATATAAGATCATGAAAAGGATAAACGACTTCGTCTACCGCATTTATAAGCCACCAGGAGGGAAACCTAGGGTAGTCCACTTCAATAGGTTGTCCCCTTACGCCGAAAACCACGACCAAGTCCGCACCGTCAGACCACCGGAGGATGAAATGACGTTCCAGATGTTCATGTTCCAGTACTCAAACGGACAGAAAGTTCAAAATGGGGTAACGCGAGAGGAGCCACGAGACCTTTTCAAGGTGCCCGCAGATTACGCGTTAGCTCACTGTGTGGCAAAAGATCTCCAAATGTCTAGGGCATTGCCGTAGTATTCTCCAAGAAGAACTGCAGGAACAGAACCCGGAGGGGTGCTACAGCTGAGAAAGGGCCAGAGAAACATCTTCTATTTGGTTACCAAGAAGCATTCTCGAGATAAGCCATCTTATGAAGATGTCTTGAAAAGCTTTACCAGATTAAGAGACACGATGCTGTGGCCTGAAGGGATTGATGGGCTGGACTGGAGAGTTATAAGAAGCATGTTGGAGATTCAGATCCAGCGGTGTCAAGATTTTGGTGTGCTGCGGCCATCTTCCTCGAACCAACACGAAGACTAAGGAGTGTTGATTCCATCGAACGTCAAGGCAGATATCTCCACACTCCAAGAATGACATTTCAGGACGAAATATCTCTGAGAAGGGGGCAATACAACGATTTCGAGGCCGGCCCTGATAGCCTAATTAATTATGTACCGTCGACTTTCCCGATAAATTGAGAACTGTGAAAAGAATCGCTCGATGGGAGAGGGCGGATATTTAGTCGCAGAGAGTCGCAGATACAGTTCGAGAGTCCGCAGTCAGAAAGCAATAGTTAGGATAAATTGAAATTGTGACTGTGGTATAAATTATTGTTTAAGATTAGTTTTATAAATTACCAAGATTATTTAAAGTATTTTTACTACAATATCTAAATTTCTGATATGGTTATAATAGAGTTCAAACAAGTTACCCGACTCTCGTCGAGAACGCTACATTTTACAAATTATCTGCTGATTGTTCAAATGGTACTCACCCAGGAGATGATTTTTCAAATTAAACAATTCTTAATAGTAACTTTTTTCCGAACCAACTGAAAATCATTCTTAGAAATAATGACATATAGGTAGCTAACCAGTCATGAAACCATAGTTCTGCTATCTTATTTCAACGTTTATATACCTAGTGATCATGAAACAATTTTGTTTCTTATTTTGGATCAATCATTTCAAGAACAGTAAAGAATATGGAAAATCATCTACATTTATTACAGAATACTATGCACTACTTTTCGAAAACAATCATTACACATACCAGCATACTTTGGGTACACATGTGATGAAAGCAAATTATTTGGCTAGTGACCAAACGATGAATTTGACCATTAGTTTTTCAGGAGCTTGCGAAAGGTTTACCCTTTCTTCGCTCTTCGCTCAAATTATTGAGTTGTACTAGTAATTCTCATTTTTATCTCTCTTCCGAAAAATTCATCTTCGTTATAAACGTGGTGAGTATGCAGTAAGATAGGTAGGTAATTTAGTTTTCAATTCACTGAAGTTAGTGCGGAAATATTTTTAACACCATCCCTTCCTGACTACCCTCCATATATCTAAAATCGGTACAATCAATGTGATTACACCAGACCAGTTGGGCGCATCTTATGACTTCAACAACAAGCATGTAGCCATGACTTAATGGAGGAGCGCGATTCTTTTATATCGGAACCAACCGGTCAAAACTACTCCGAATTTGATGTTTTTTTTTAATGTTGGTAAGTTATCAAAAGTACCGCAGGCCACATTGTTTTTTCTCAACGATTCCGAAAAGAATATTCGCACTTCTTCACTCAAATGTTATTTATCATACCATCAGAAATATTTTCTGAATAAGGTCAGCAATCTTCATCTCATTTTAATAACGTCACGAGAATTAGTGGATGTACATTCGCATCTTATAGCAGGATTCTTCGGAGATTTGATGTATTTGCTAATTATCTAACCTCAAAGGACCTTGCCCGAAAACACATGTAAAATTAGCTCTCGGTCAAATTGGCTGAAATTTTATTATGTTTTAATGGAATAGATAATTAGGAAAATGTGCAAGTTTAAATGATTTTGTTTATGACGTTTTTGAAATAAGAGCAGCCAAATTTCGATAAAACGTCGAAGTTGGGTAGGGTTGACAAGGAAAAATACTGTTTTATTGGCAGAGATAAGACAAATTCAGGATGAAAATGTATTTATCGGAACTCGTTAATATGTCCATTTATAACGTTATTAATGAAATACATTAGGTTGTATACAGGGCATAGTCAAAAAAGTGTTTTTCAGATCGTTCTTTCAAACACTAGTCCTGAACCAACAATTTATATTTCTATACAATATCATAGTTTCAGTCTATTCTAGGCGATAAAAACATGTTTTGTTTCTTGATAACTCTCTCTGTTTGAAATATGAATTTTTAATATTTTGGATTATACCCTTATTATACAAAGTCTGGATTTCAAGGTTTCAACTGTTTTCTACTAAACATTGAGAATTTTATTTTTCCATAAATACAACACCCTTTAAATGAAACTAACAAAATTCGAGTGTGGATATAGGAGAGTTCAATTCAATCAAACAAATATTTCGTAAAATAGAAAAATACCTGTCTCTCAACACAATTCCACAAAGTGGAAATTGAGACAAATATCTGGCAGTAACAACTACTTCCCCCTATGGATATTGAATTATATCTGTCGTCCAATACAATCCTGTAATGAAAAAAATTGATAGCCAGGAAATGATGTTCTTGATGAATTTATGTAGGCTGTATGCCTGAGGAAACACCTCCCGAAGCAGGAAGTTCCATAGCTTTGCCTTTCGTTGCATGAACGAGCCCTGGGAAAGGGACGTTCGGTATGTCTCATAAGTGACGACAAAGGGATGTGAAGACTGAGCTCGACGGATCAGTCTCGATGGCAACGCTAACGTTGGATTAATTGATGATATTTCAGAAGAGCATATATATGAAACAGAGACAGTTCGCCCACTCATCTGCATTGTTTTAAAGACGTAAGCGAGTTTGTTAGCGGAGCATCACCGGCGAGAAGGGTGGCTCTTTTTTTGAACATAATTAAAGTTTCAGTGGGTGTTTTGGTGTTGCATTCCATATATGGAGACAGTATTCCAGGACACGTTGAATATGTTCCTGCTAAATCATAATCAGTGACGGGAAGTGAAACAGGTTTTGGCACGGAATCGAAAACCAAGTGTTTGAGGCGCTTTTGGCAATGGATCACATGTAGTTTTTCCATGCGGATAGTAATACCGAGCATTGAAATAGAGGACTTCTTCGGAATGGATACACCTGACATAATTAGAATGGCCACTATGAGATCGGCCTTTCTGGAAGAAAAACATGCTTGTGATTGGTTTGCATTGAATTTCATCATGTTGTTGGATCCAACAAATTTAAATTCACTAGTTATGTTGGTGTTTGGACCCAACAAAATGCGTCTGATAGTTCGTTGGTCGAAGGTAATCTCAGGCATTTGAACTGGAATGATATTTTGGGGTTGTTTCCCAAATAAATCCAGGATAGAATATGCAGCAATCATATTGGCAAGAATATTTTGGCTCTTTCTTGGACGTTCATCACTAATATGCCATCTTCCTTGGTTAGGAAAGGAGCTAGAAGTGAGTTTCTCCCCATAGCTTTGGGGTTGTAATTCTCTTCTATTGTTTTCTTCCACATGTTTTTAGCTATTCTAAGTATATTCTGATCTGTTCTCAATGTCCAGATTTTCATGCCATATATGGTATGCTGCCTGCTTAAGGGTGATCCATGGTTTATAGTATGATGTTTTTTATAACAAGTGTCTTATGTATATTGCCATCTTCAGCATCATGATCTCAAAAATTGTCGTCTTGGCGCATTGTGTTGCATCTACAAAAGAGAAACACTCTTTCTCATGAAAATGCTGAGAAAAACATGCGAAGACTTTTTTGGTCGTCTGAATTGTAGTGCTATGCTATGAGACGGGGCAGTGTACTGCTCGATGGTCTAGAGAAAATAAAAATTGTGGAGATGAGGTAGTGGTCAAATTCCCAAGTGAAGCTTCTATCCTGTATGGATCAGGATTGGTGGCGAGAAGAAGATCAATTGTTGGCGTTGTTGACTTCAGGAATGCATATTGTAGCTACATGTTATTCCTCACCAATGCAGCTCTCATCATCCAGCATAACATAAGTAAAACTCACTTGTGAAACAAAGGTAGTTACACGTGGGATCTAGTGATGCCCAGATGGATCACATGTTCCATCTGGGCATCAAACTGGAAAGCATTCCACGGAATGATTCCAAATGTGACATGGTATATGTAATATACTGATTGCATGATATTCTGTCATAAACATCTCATATTTGATTGATGAACGTTTCAATAACCTTTATTTCTTTTCTCTCCGAAAAATTTTATTTTATTTCACCCCATGAATCCAGCTCGATACTGAAGGAACGAGAGTATGTTCATTTTGTTAAGCTATATTCACAATTGAAAGAAGAGTATTGATCATCAAAACTACAAGAGCTCTATCTGTAATGGCACATTCAATAGATATTCATAACAAATTTACTTGAATAAATAGTAAATTGTACCACCAGTTTCATTCGAGTTGTTTAGGACCTTCCACAGTTTTCCTGATGGCTGGAGGTTTTCTATTTCATAGGTTATATAGATAATATCATTTTACTACCTGGTGTCAAGCGTTTTTGAGGATGGGAAAGAATATTTGAATCTCTTGTGAGTCGACTGTTATATACCTGGTTCGGAACCAGAAGTCTTCAGAAATTATACTGTGATTCCCTTTACTAAGCGCGTGTTTCGCAACTGTCAATTTGGCTGTTTGACCTAATCTACAGTATTTCCCATGATCATTCAGCCTGGCTACCATGGAAATTTTCGTGGTCTCGATGTATGCTTTTTCGCGAATGCACAGTATCCGATTTACCTCAGCAGATGATAGTGGGTAGAAAATAGACAAATCGCTATTAGCATATTACGCGTTCAGTGAAGGGTATCATAGAATACTTTATGAAGACGTAAAACTTCTTTTTTCCAATTAGGGCTATCACAGTCAACTTATGAGGGAAATAAGAGGCTCTGAACCTCAGTCGGATATAGAACCCCATCCTCAAAAACGCTAGAGAGAAGATAGGGAAGTACGACTCAATGACAGCAGGTAGACAAATGTTATCCAATAACACCACGTTAAGAAGACTAGGCACAAACCAAGCAATCGTAATTGATGCGCAAAACTACCGAGGTAGCATAGATACAACTTACGGATTAGGAAACCTTCAATCCATCGTAAGAATATCAAAGGTGAACAGATTTTCAAAGAAACTAGCAACTTGCACTAGCACTAGTCCAAATAACGACGGCCTTCAAACTCGAAAGAAAATGGCAGCGAAAACTTTAGGTAATATACCAAAAGAGGTAATAATTTTTTTTTTCATTTTTGCTGTGTTATTTCGCAATATTTTCACAAACTTCTTATAATTTAAAACTTTTTTTCACCGAACCGTTATATTATAAAATTTAGTTACCCTATTATTCTCTGAACATATTTCACGATTCCATCACTTCTGATTATTCACAGTACGGTATTCAGTTTTTACTATTGTTACTGAATTCAGTTTGGTTCTGAGCCAAAACGGTCCCAAATTATTCGAAAAAAAAATCTCTGTTGAGATCTGACAAGTTTAAATCAAAAGACTTCCTTGACTTCACATGTGCCGCTGGTCAAAACTGGTTTGAAATTGGTACTAAAAAGAACCAAAATAAACCTGATTTTTTACTATTTGGAGTTCGTAGTTCATCGTTATTTTTTAATAAATAATATAATTTTCCATAACTACATGGAAAATTTGGATATATGAAGAAAAAATGAGAAAGTACTACAATCCATCAGTCAGTTACTAGCCAAATTATGATAAGAAATTGAATAAAAATCACATTATACTGAGGATGGCATTTTAACCACTCAAATTGAAAGTGATTGCACCTACCGGTAATCCTGTTGGCATCATTTGACCAAATCTAGTACTACGCCAGCTTTCCAGTATAAGTAGACCACCATAAATCTTTCCAACGGTGAGTTTGCCACTGTTGAGTAGGTCATTTGGCGGAACGAGAATATCCACCATATTTTTGGCCTGAAGAGGCCAGATATTTTTTATCGTCACTTTTAGTTCTTCGTCTGCTCGGTCCATTTCTTCAGCTGCAAATTAAAATGGAGTTTGATATCAGTTCTTGTAGTATATACAGGACAAGCCACATGTTTTTATTGAGACATTTAAGAATATGATTATAAAGTGAAGAGGTTCATTAGGTATATGAGACGCATAATCACGACGACATCGAAATATTTTTTTGTACACTAATTCTTTTTATCCGTCAACCGGCTGCACCATTATGAGCAACTCTCAGAAGCATTCGATAGACTTGTGCAATCTAGGATAGCATATCTATCAGAAAACTACAATTTCCCATTACAAATATTGACTTATATCTGACATCTATTTGTACAATGCTCCTTCAAACAAACTCTTCTGTTGATGGAATGTGTTCATCAAGTTTACTTATTACCTATCTGTGATATATGTCTATTTAATATTTATTTCATATGTTACTATTATTATATCAGGTTCTTTTGAGTGTCCTCTACTTGGCAACCCTGCAAGGGCAGTGGTATTATTTTCCTAGAACAGACATGTGTGTCTGATAGCTATCGTGTTCTAAATCTGTATCAATATCAAATACAACATACATTAAATAACCTATTTGTTATAAACGATTGTGTGTGTTATTATTACACTCATCACTAAGTGAAAATACATATATTACATGGTGGCAGCGGTAACGTGAACAATAGGTTATATTTTTTGTTCGCCGATGCGGAATTTCAATATTCGCATTTGGATAATCTTGTGGTGTGATTCGCAGAAACAGATTGGTGGAACTGGAAAAGGTAGCGGTGTTGTCGGATTAACTTGCTGGGAGTGTATTTGTGAGACATTAAGTTTCGACTTGAAAAGTTCAATTGAACTTGTAAATCGCGATTTTATTGTTTGTGCGTATCTAATAAAGTTTCGCGAAATGTCTGAGCAAGGAAGAGCTCCTGAAGCATTTTGTTTTGAAGGACATAACGTGGCTAACAGCTGGAAATTCTGGAAGCAGAAGTTTGAACTCTTTCTAACGGCCACTGGGAAAAGTTCGAAAGAGGATAAAGTGAAAATCGCCATTCTTTTAAATCTCCTAGGGGATGAGGGGTTACAAATATTCAATACTTTCGAATATGAAAACGATGGTGATGAAAAGAAATACAACAATGTATTGGGGAAATTTGATTCCTATTGCAATCCTATGAAAAATCTGATATATGAACATTTCAAGTTCTTCAAGAGGGATCAACTAGTCACTGAGAGCATAGATCAGTTTGTAACAGCGTTGAAGCAGCTTGCCCTAACCTGTGAGTTCAAAGAAAGGGATGTTTTGATATTGGATCGGATAGTTTTGGGTGTACGAGATCCAAGAATTCAGGAAAAACTCCTGCAGTCCTCCAGTTTAGAGCTTAGTCAAGCTATAGATATTTGTCGTTCTATGGAAAGCAGTGTATTAACTCAGCGGGAAATCGCGAAAGAGGTGAACTCTATTCAAAATTGTGATTTTCGAGGAAATAACTTACGTGAAGTGCAACGGAATAAACACTTAGGATATTCTGGAAGCCGAAGCCACAGAGCAGTAAGCAGAAATACAAAAAGTGACGATGTACAACAGAACCACAAAGGTAAAAAAATTCCTTGTTCAAAATGCGGATATCAGCATGATTTGGGTAAGTGTTCTGCGTATAACAGATACTGTTCATTATGCCATGAAAAAGGACACTATCGAAAATTTTGTACTAAAAAGGGCCGAAATGTTCGTGAAATTAATTGTTTTTCTGACTCTGATAGCGATCCTGAGACTCAAAACAGTGAAAATATTGTGTGGACAATTCGAAATGATTCTCGAGTGGACTCAGTAGACTGGACTGAAAAAGTAAAATTTTTCGGTTGTGAAATTAGCTTGAAAGTTGATACTGGTAGTCAAGTCAACATTTTGAACAGGTCTGACTTCCAAAAGCTAAAAATTGACTTCAATGAACTTGAAAGTGCCTCTACTAATTTAACAAGTTATACCGGCCATAAAATCGATGTTTTGGGGCAAATTCAGTTACAGTGTGGACATAAAAATATTTCTAAAACTCTTATATTTTATATTGTCAACGATAATGCCTCCAAATCAGTTTTAGGACTTTCGGGTGCTCAAAAGTTGAAGATAGTCGATAATAATTTAAATAACATGACCATTGATGTTATTAATACTGAGTTAGAGCAAATATTGAACACCTACAAAAATGTGTTTTCTGGCATTGGTAAAGTAAATAAGTGCTTCAGAATAACTTTAACCCATGATGCGGTTCCCTTCATCAGTGGTGCGCGAAAAATTCCCCTTGCTCTAAGAGACAAGGTTAAAGACAAACTTGACGATATGGTGCGCAATAATTTGATTGTTCCGGTTAGTGAACCTACTGACTGGCAATTTCGCTATTTACGGTTACCGTACGGATTGACGTGTTCTCCTGAATTTTTTCAGCGCTATATGCATGAACTGTTAGAAAATGTTCCAGGTCAAATAACATATTTTGATGATATACTGGTGTTTGGAAGTTCAATAATGGAGCACAATACAAATTTGAAGATTGTACTGGACAAGATTCAAAATAGTGGACTAACACTCAATAAGGATAAGTCAAAATTCTCTCTGAATCAAATAAAATTCTTGGGACACCAAATAAGTGAAACGGGAATCACCCCAGATTTTGATAAAACACAGGCCATTTCGAATATGTCCCCACCACAAAATCGTAAAGATTTGCAAAGATTCTTGGGTATGGTAGTGTATTTATCAAAATTCATTCCTAATTTATCTAATGAAACAAGCATTATTAGAAAACTACTTAGTGAAAAAAATGAGTGGCATTGGTCTCCTACAGAACAAGCAAGTTTTGATAAGATAAAACAACTTGTTTCTTCAGCCACAACTCTACACTACTTCAACTCCAAAAAGAAGACAGTCTTATCAGTGGACGCTAGTCCATATGGCCTTGGTGTAATGATTTCACAAGAGGGACGCCCAATTGAATTTGCGTCTGTTTCTTTGACTCCTACTCAAAGACGTTATAACCATATTGAGAAAGAATTACTGGGATTAGTCTTCGGTTGTGAAAAGTTCAGTTTTTATCTTTATGGAATTTCGTTCGAAGCTGAAACAGATCATCGACCATTAGTAGGGCTTCTAAAAAAACCTCTCGATGAGATGTCACCCAGAATTCAAAGACTTGCCATGCGATTGATGCGATATCAGTTTTCTCTTAGGTATGTACCTGGAAAAAACCTTAAAATACCTGATACATTAAGTAGAGATCCTGTGAGTGATACTATCAACACCGATTATTTAGAAAATAATTTAAAAGTATATTCGGTTATCACTACTAGTAAAGAAAATCAAGAAAGACTTCAGAGAGAAATTGATCTTGACCCTGTGCTTCAAAAAGTTAAATATTATGTGCTGAATGGATGGCCTTTACACAAGTCTTCAGTGCCAAGTGATGTTAAACAATACTGGCTTGTCAAAAATGACATTTATTTACATGAAAACGTGTTGTTTTATAAAAAAAGAATTGTGATTCCTGAATCTCTTAAAAGTGAGTTTCTCAATATTTTACATCAAACTCACCAAGGAATAGTTTCGTGTAAAAGGAAAGCGCAAGATGCCATTTATTACCCTGGACTCATGAGTGACATTGAAAAACTTGTGCTGAATTGTTTAACGTGTCAAAAATACTCTAAAAATAATGTTCGCGAACCATTAATCTCACATGAAGTGCCTGAACTCCCATGGCAAAAAATAGGTATAGACTTTATGTCAATAGCTTCGCAAGACTTTTTAGTGCTGATTGACTATTTTTCCAAATTTGCGGTTGTCAATAAACTTTCAAGTAAAACGGCGCAAAGTGTAATCACTAGTTTGAAAAACGTGTTTTCAATCACAGGACTTCCGTTAGAAATTTTTTCGGATAACGGTCCTCCATTTCAATCTAAGGAGTTTTCACAATTTGCGAAAACATATGATATACAACTTACTACGTCTAGTCCATTGTATGCAAGAAGCAACGGAATGGTTGAAAGAACAATTCAAACCGTCAAAGGACTCTTTATCAAGGCATCTCAAACACAAAAAGATTTATTTTCGGTTATGTTGGACTATAACTCCACCCCTAAACAGAATTTGTCAGCTCCTTGCACACTACTAATGGGAAGGAAGTTTAGAACCAATTTACCTATAAAAACTGAACTGTTAACTCCAAACTATTCAACTAAAGATGTCGTATCAAGATTTGATTATAATCAGAAACTTCAGAAACAGTACTATGATAGATCGACGAAGAAATTACCTGAATTGAAGGTAAATGAGCCAATTCTCATGCAAGAGGGCAAGAGGAGATGGAATCCAGGAGTAGTTACTAAAAAACTTGGGCAAAATGATTATGTTGTTCAAGTTAATGAGGGTGAATACAGACGGAATCGCCATCATTTGAGACCTCTAAATACTGAGCAGCCATTCTGTCTTCAGAAATCAACAGATTTTCCTTTAAAAGTGGAAAAATATCTACCTACTGGAAATGATTATGATGGATACATAACAAAGAGCGGTCGTATCAGTCGTCCTCCAGATAGACTCAGGATGTGAATGTTTATTTTCATTATTTTTCATTCAATCCAATTATGAATTATAAAAAATATTATTTTTTAATTTTTGGGTAGGACGTGTGATATATGTCTATTTAATATTTATTTCATATGTTACTATTATTATATCAGGTTCTTTTGAGTGTCCTCTACTTGGCAACCCTGCAAGGGCAGTGGTATTATTTTCCTAGAACAGACATGTGTGTCTGATAGCTATCGTGTTCTAAATCTGTATCAATATCAAATACAACATACATTAAATAACCTATTTGTTATAAACGATTGTGTGTGTTATTATTACACTCATCACTAAGTGAAACTACATATATTACACTATCCAAGCTCAGACGATGCCAATTGAATAGACGGAGTCGCGGTTGAAGTTGTCTCTAGAACGTCAGGTGACAAATTTTTAGAGTAAATAGACTTTGTAACCACTCAACTACCTAATGGTAGCTGTGCTCATATACACTTGGTCCGAGTTTGATACTCTACCAATAGTTCAGGTATACATTGTTGCCACATACTTGAGTGAAATACCAGGGGGTACCCGCCCTAATTCATTCGTGACTACTGAATGCTCAAAACCTGAGTACCAGAGTGCCAATTGAAGTAGGATGAGAGTGGTCACCCATTTGTTATTGAGGAATTGTTTGTTTGACGGTTGATAGAACTAAGCATTGCCTCATATAATATGTGTCATACTTCAAAATAATATCTACAATATACTTATGAAAAAATATTATATATCAATGGGATGACTCCCCATAACATTCCCCCACCAGTGATGATATAAGGAATAAGCCTGAAACCGATCGGAAAATCTTACTCTACCTTGATCTGGTATTCTGGGGACAGAGATTGGGTCCGGGTTGTGCGGCCATAAATTATCTGGGGTTCGCTGGGTGGGAACATTCAATGCCAGGGTGAAGAGGTTAGGTTGAAAGATGGAGAACTCTTGCTAGGGGGGTCGTGGTGAATCTGCGTTGTCTCATGAAAGCTTACTTGAGACGCTCAATTGGAACGGTGACGTTGTGACTACGCCTATGTATGGTGATAGTCTTGTCATGTTCTAAGGATCTTGAACGGGTCATCTTAGGGCTGGTGAAGATGAGCTCTGTGGTCTTCTTGCCATAATAGCATTTATTCTGATTCAGCAAGATCTATGAATGTGAATGTTTTCTTGGGACCGTGCTGTGTATCGGGAGTTGGGCGTAGTTCTTGCGTATGTTTCTGCAGCTGCTCGAAAAACTGAAGGTTGCTTCCATCTGACTAATGGTTTTTATCTTCAAGAAGTTCTCCCGCAACCAGTTTATTGCAGACTTCCTTCAAAGCGGATCGAATATCGAGAAGGGTTGTAGGGAAACTCGAAAAATCTGATAGTTGTGAAACGCTGCAGTATCATAGTCGCGTAGGGGTATGGCTTCGGGACAGTGGACAGTGTCGATCATTGTGAGTCATCATCATCATATACGAGTGCAGTGATTGAGTCTTGCGGAGGGTGGCACGAACAAACCGATGGTGTGTCTTATCGTGCCCACTTACGGTTATAATTCGAATCTTGCAGTGTGTTTGGTTGAAGGATTCGAACTTGATTTTGGTGGTTAGAACCTCAAAGGACTTGTGGGATTACCAAGTCACACTTTCAATTAAACCTAATTAAAAATACTTTATGCACTAGCGGGCGGTAAAGTGTACTTTACCGCCCGGTTCGCCGGGCGTAAAGTGGCACTTTACCGCCCGTGGGCGCATCATGGCCCGCGGGCGGTATATACTAAAATTGTCCACGCACATCATTTCACGGAAGACCTACCACGAAACAATGAATTCAGTTCAATAAAGAAATACTCATTTAACAACTTTTATTCATAATCTACAATTTTGCTCCATAACCCTGAAAATTAGAATTTTATATTAACTATGCAATAGTTACAATTTTGAATATTGGAGGTGGGATATTCACTTTTCTCTTGAAAATAATTATTCTCTTTTGAAACATACTCACCACTCATTTTAGATGTGGATGGTAGGTCCAAATAATTATTATTTGGTATCGGTCCATCCCCATCGCCTGCAATTTTTTTGACAATATTCAATTTATTTGAAATCGATTGTTCAATGTAGCTCTCTGCTACTGTAGTTGATTTCCAACCAGCGTGTCTTTTGATATTGGTGATACTTTCCCCAGCATCAGCCAATAAAGTGGCTGAAGAACGCCTGAAACAATGACCCGTATATTCTTCTGGTCCTGGTAGCTTCAAAAATGCTGCAATTTTTCTTGGAATTTGACCGAGGATATTCTTCCCAACAACTTGTTTTGTACATTTGTTGTTCTTATAGAATATAAAAAACCGCCCATGTTCAGTATTTGCGGGACGTTGACTAGCATATCTTCTATAATAATCCAAATAATTAACTGACTGGTTTTCAGTACTGCAGATGGTAAATGGTAAAAGCATAAGTTAGGTCTTGAATGTCATCAAGCTTGAAATTTGTTAATTCTTCTCTACGACAAGCACCATGTACCCCAAATGTTAATGCAACCTATAAAAGAATCAATATGTTTTTTAATTACTCAATAAATATAGGTAGATATAACATACCTTCATCATCAGATATACATTATCTGGAGCTTCTTTTAGAAAAAGTTCGATTTCATCCCTATTCAATATTTTGGATTTCTTCGGCTTATATCCATCATTCTTCCGTTTCAAAAATGCTATCAATTTTGGAAATTTGCTTATGTTTATATTATTATACAAATTCAAAGTAGACTTTAACATCGAATAGTATGACCACAAAGAAGATGGTTTTCAATTCTTAGACTTCTCAAACAAATTTCCCAGTAATATATCTTCTGTAATCACCTTCACATTATTTTCATTGCGCCATTTCATGAACTCATTATACGTTTTTTCGTAAAGTTTCTTTGACTTTGTTGGTAGCAGTTCGAGTTTGGGGCACTCTCAGCCGATTCCAAAATTTCCATTGATATGTATATATTATGGAATCTGATGATTCCATAATTTTCGTGTTGAGTTCACTAACGCACTTTTTCAGATAAACATGAAGATGGCCGTTTATCTTGTTTATTGAATTTGTTGCTAGACAACAACCAGCTTGCTTAACAACGTCATAATTAGGTGGGTATATACTGGGTATTCTGTGTACAATTTGAATAAATGAATCTATTTCAGTGTACAGAGATGATTATTGACACGATAATTGCAATATAAATATATATGCAGTGTCCGCCAAAATCTTGGAACCATATGGAAAACTTTTTTATTAATAGTTTCTCAGAAAATGTCATTCTTCATAAAAGTTAGTTTCCCATGCTGTTCCAAGATTTTGGTGGACACCGTATAAGCCGCTAGTGCATAAAATTTTGTATGTATCACGCTAACGCCTTCGGGCCATTATCCACGCCGCAGGCCATAAACGCCTACTTTACGCCCTTGATACATAAATAACTATTATTTAACTAATGGTTTTATAAAACAGAGCTTATAGCAACAACAACATTTAAAGAATAATTCTAACAACCCCTCTTAAACATGATCAGCTATTTATATTAATAAAGATGATGATTCAGTAACCCGACCATATTTGATCGGAGAGATAAAGTTCGGTATGGATGGAAATTTCCAGTACGAAGAAGGGCCATCAGCAGGAACAGCGTCAGCGACAATACTTCGGTAGGGAGTCCAGGCGCGGCTTAGCTATCTGATCCGGTGGAACTGTATGGGCCGGCGTCTGGACGATACGGTACCATATTAGGCCAAGCAATAGAGATATTGTCCTTGACAAAAATACTACCTCTAAGCCGCCTGTGCCATTCCGTGCAGGACAGTTCGTAGTTTAGTCCCACTATGTTCTCTACTCGAAAATGTAATTTTTTAATTTGTTATAAACAATAAACAACAAAAAATCGCATTTTTTTAGTTTTTTTATTGTAAAATGGAAACTATTGAAGCAGTGTTAACGGTGCAAGAGGGTGAACTGTAGAGAATTGAATTCCGAAGAGAATGACGGATAAAACTATCCGATCAGATAATTAGAACCGGAGAAAAGCGGGAAAAACCGGAAAATTGTGTTTTTTTTTTGTTAAATTCATAACTCTGCCATTTCTTAATATTAAGAGCTGAAACTTTGCACGATAGTAGCTATTGACGTGCGCTTTATGTGTCCAGAATCTGGATTCAGTCAGAATAATAGTTTTCGCACAATCCTCATCTAAATTTTTTTTGGAAATATTTTCGCGGAGAGCTGGATGCGTTTGAGGTCATCTGATTGAAATTTAAAAACTAGATTTGGAAAGTAGACGTAAGCAGTAACAAAATGTCTATTCTGATTTTTCTATTAAACGCGTTTAAGTGTGTTAAAAACTAGTGAGAACATGAAGGAAAACGACCGACCGCGCGTGAGCCATCGAGTGGTGGGGACTGTGCGAATCGAGGAGAAACGTTTATAGTCCGGTGGGAACAGCGCCGAAATCGCCTGTTTTAAAGTCTGACCCATTTTTGCGGTATATCAAAATGGGACCTATGCAGGTCGATTCCTTATGTCTTTCCACATGTGAAATGGAAATCTACGACAAGCCAGTTTGGTCGTGACAAAAATTACATGGAAAAAACGAAAAAAATTGGGATATTCCAAAAATTAAAAAGAAGGCGCTATAACTTCTGGTATAATAGAGTTATTTGAAAAATTCTTTCACTGTTAGAAATGCCTATTCAAGTACTTTGGAATGGGTCTCCAAAAATTTCCAAAGAAAAAAAGCATTTTCCGAAAATGTGCTTTATTTTGTGCTGAGATGAAATTTTCAATAAAATGTTAATGTTTCAACACGCTGAAAGTCACTCATGATTCACCCAACTAAAATTCTCTTTTCACTAAAAACTGCGCAATTTTCCAAGTAGCATTACATGTATATTATATAAACATATTTTCTTGATATAGTTTATCCAATCTCAGTTGAATGAGCTGTAAAACCGGATTAACACCTCAAATGATTTCGCCAGGCTTCGGACAGCAATAAAAATATTAAGAGGTGATTACGGTAATTCATGCTACAGGCGGTCAGCGCATTACTGATTGCTATCCACGCTTCGAACGGTTACACGTAAAATATACTCAAGTCAAATTCAACTGAGATTGGATAAACTATAATAAATTGGCTGCAGCCATTTGACGACGACGAAACATACCATCGGCGAAGCAATATTCGTAAACCACTGTCGCCTGGCGTCAAGTAAAACAATATAGTTTTCACGTCAAGGTTTGAAAATAGAATGAAGTTCATTGAATTGAAGTTCCTAATTCTTGTGAAACATATTTGTACACAATTCATTATATATTTACACGGTGTTACAGAAAGTATTCACAAGAAATGTGCAATTAATTTTAATTTTATTCGAAACAGATTACTTATATAGACTGCTTGATAAAAATATTCACAGATGATATCATAAGAATAACCAATATGGAATTGGCAATTGGGAAGATCATAAACGATATCTGGAGAATGTACGATTGTAGGATTTGTAGATTTTCCACATTTACATGTGAGACACGAGATGTCCGTAGAACTGCTCATTACTAATATCCTATACAATAGGAGTAATTGGATCAAAAATTCATCAAGAAACAACTACTT
This sequence comes from Chrysolina americana, assembly GCA_958502065.1. Lineage (NCBI taxonomy): Eukaryota > Metazoa > Arthropoda > Insecta > Coleoptera > Chrysomelidae > Chrysolina > Chrysolina americana. The sequence continues at coordinate 39,096,723 of OY293414.1, read as the reverse complement.
TCCTGGCTAATACCGCGACCAACATCGAATTACATCTGATCAAATTTCCTTGCAGAGTTCCTCTCCAATAGAAATTTCTAATGGCTTTGGACACCCAAATAAAAAGAGATGATAGTTCTTAATTTTTCCATCCTTGTTGCCAGGGGCGCGCTCTGTGATTGGTTACCATAATGGCGGGGAGTTTGAATGACATGACAGCTACAGTTGAAAATGACATTTATACTCCCTGACCTTATAGTAACCAATCACAGAGTACATTCCCTGGCAACAAGGACGGAAAAATTAAGAACTTCCGTCTCTTTTTATTAGGCTGTCCAAAGCCATTAGAAATCTATATTGCTTGTTGCATGGAAATGTTTATCGAAATTTTCGGACTACCTATAGACCAATTTCGGGGTGTCGCCCCTCATCAGTATAGGGTAGGTCTAGTAGTCAATAACTAAGGACTGCAACAAATGGTTCGATGTAAATCCCATTTCAGGGCAAAAGCCGCGAACGCGTCCGCACCGTAGATAAATCCAAACTGAGAGTGCCACTTTTATCACAAGTAATTCAATGTTTGTAGTGGCATTAGCCAGGAAGTAGTTATTTTCTGATAGATTTTTGACCCAAATACTGCTAATTTGTCTATATTGTCAATAAGAAGTCCTACAGACATCTTGTGTCTCATATTATAAGCTCATTGGGAACTACAGATTTTTTTTTATTTGGTTACAAGAAAATGCTAATCTTTCTCCGAAGTGGTTTTCTATAGACTTCCGCAGAAAGTTTGGATTTGGAGTTGGATCAAGTTAATTTTTTTGATGATTTTTAATAACTGAACCAAGAGAGACAATGGTTTTCATTTTTCTACCTACGATGATACATACTGTGTAAATAGTAAATGATTCTTCCATTGTTTTTGGGGCATAGTCTCCATTTGAATCAATTTTTTTATTTGTACTGCTTTTGAAGTCTTTTGTGTATTCAGAGTAAGAGGGACGATGCTACATAGCTTTGGAAACAAATTAATTTGTGTAAAATTCCAATTTTTCCATCATTGCCGGATCACCACGTCTAAAAGTTGCCTTCAAAATTGTTGTTCTGTTTTTTTCCCAAATTCAGTTCCAGTGCGAGCCTGAATTAGGAAATTTTTCTTGTGGATGCCACATTTACCACAAATCAGACACTCAGCGGAATTTGCAAGTTTGTTGGTTGCCCCTGTAATATTTATACTACTGCAAAATGATTTTCTACAAGTCCTATGAATTTGAACTTCAGCAGGATTTTGTTTTCATTTTTGTAATAAAAAAGCTGCTATCTATTCATATATTGTCTATAAATAAAGATATGTAGCAAAAAACATAGAATACCTGCTTATTCTTTCATCACTCATGAAATCTGAGTCACGAATCGAATTCCTCAAGGTCAGATACCCCAAAATCAAGAAATAGACCAATCAAATAGCTGCAGTACATGCCGAGATAAAAAAATGCAAAGAATTATAAGTTGCGCGCAGCGCGCGCCTATTAATATTATATACATTTCTCCTCGATTCGCACAGTCCCCCACCACAAGATCGCTAACGCGCCGCCGGCCGTTTTCCCTCATGTTCTCACTAGTTTTCAACACACTTAAACGCGTTTTATCGAAAAACCAGAATAGACGTTTTGTTACTGCTCACGTCTACTTTCCAAATCTATTTTTTAAATTTCAATCGGACGACCTCACACGCATCCAGCTCTCCGCGAAAATATTTCCAAAAAAAATTCAAATGAGGATTGTGCGAAAACATTGATTCCGACTGAATCCAGGTTTTGCACACATAAAGTGCACGTCGTGCAAAGTTTCAGCTATTAATATTGAAAAATGGCAGAATTATGAATTAAAGAAAAAAAAACACAATTTTCCGGTTTTTCCCGCTTTTCTGCGGTTCTAATTATCTGATCGGATCGTTTTATCCGTCATTCTCTTCGGAATTCAATTCTCTACACTTCACCCTCTTGCACCGTTAACACTGCTTCAATAGTTTCCATTTTACAATAAAAAAACTAAAAAAAAAATGCGATTTTTTGTTGTTTATTGTTTATAACAAATTAAAAAATGACGTTTTCGAGTTGAGAACATAGTGGGAATATATACTTCAGTATCTGTCTCAGGGATTTACAATTAGGGTGAAACGATTTTTCGATTCAATTTGGTCGAACTACCATTTGCTGATGATTGGCTATGACCATGAAACCGATATGGAGGTGTTCCCCCAATTAAATCGAAAAATAATTTTAGCTTTGATATTTAAAATGCATTGCAAAATAGTTCTTGTAGAAAACTTTGCCAAGTGTTAAACAGATTTAATTCAACGATCGTAGGGGACACTAGTTGTTTTCGGTTGAATACTTGCCGACGACCAAGATGCATAGAAACCCTGGTGTGATCACTTATACCTGTGATACCGACAGACAAAAGTGTTGATGTACGGCCTACTTGATTCATGTTATTTTTATTGCATTGGTACCGTTTCACTTCTTTAGCACAGATGGCGTTAAATTACAGATTAATGTTGTCATTGACGATTGACGGTTGGACAAGCGACAAGTGTCATGTCAACATTCAAAAACAATCAAACGACAAATCAAGGCACCGTGGGATGTTGGAAACTCGGCTATTTTCGACTTCTGCGCCATCCATCGACGAATGAAGCCAACGGTATCAATGCAATTACAGTATCAACAACTTTGGTAGAAACAAAATCGAATCTGTGATCGCACCAGGGTTTCTATGCATCTTGCCGACGACTATAACTATTGTATAGGTTTTTTTGCGGTAGATTGGATTACGTAATACACCATTTTCATAATTCCTACTTCGAATCATTAAGATGAGTAGTTTTCAGATAAAAAGAATGAAATTATGGACGCGTGCGATGTCACACAATACACACAAATCATAAGCCCAGCGTGGTAACCGTGGTTAGTGCACAGGTAAGACAGGTATGAAAATTTATCCAATTTGACGACGTCTGACGTTTGTATATATTAAACTACATTATTATTATCATTCAAAAATAACAATGGCTGACCATTATCGCGCTCCTAGCACTATGGTAGACAATTTTGAAGGTACCAAAAAATATAAAAATTTTAAATTACTTTACCAGGTTTGCCATTGATATATTTTGTTTATTATAGTCTTGGAAAGATATATTTGTCACGGCAGATGTGTTAATTGCATAAACACATCAACAGACGGTAAAATCTTTACTACCGGAACAGAAGCGGTAGGTATAGACTGCGTATACATACATATATACTCTATTTTTCCTTCGATATCTTACACTCTAACTTATTGTATGTTCTCTTTTAGCTACTACCATTCGGAAGGTGATGAATGAGGCTTTAATTAAATAACTATACCTGTACAGGGTACCACGATGAGCTGAGTCGATATGTATTTATATGGGAAACTACTAGGAGTATTCTTCTGAAAAACTATACGGGAGTGTTCCAAAAAGATTGTTTGCAGATGTCTTCGACTTCCAGTTATACCGGATGCAGACCCCAACTTTATTTTTTGAATGGAACACCTTATTTCTTGTCGATTCTTCTTAAAAAAGCCTACTGTCAATTCAGATATCTCTAATACACACACGGAAATTTTAGTTTCTCCAAGTTTCTACAGAAACCGCTTAGTTTAGATGAAGAGTTATAAGCATATCTATGATTCCCTTGTTCTTCAAGGTTTTTGAGTTTATATTGAAGCAGAGAATTGTAAAATATTTTGAATCTGATAAATTTCTCAACTGTAGTCAATTTGGTTTCAGGAATAAATGCAGCACCACACATGCTGTTTTCAAAATCGTGACTGATCGATGGTTCGAAAGAAGTCATGAATATTTCCATTACCTAATGTGAGCTATCAAGAGCCTTCGACTGTGTCTCTCACTCCACTCTAATTGATACACCGCGTGTTATGTCGTCAGAGGGGCATCTCTTGATTTTGTGCAGTACTACCTAGGCGATAGAAAACAAGCAATGAAGAATTTTTCGACTTACAAAGTATTTCACACGGGGTACCTCAAGAATCATTATCTACGTGAATGCACTCTTTCACTTTGTGTCTCCTAATAACTTCGTTGTATAGGCCAACAAATCGACATCAATAAACATGCAGATAGTATTTTAAAATGGAATTGTCATTTGAAAAAAATTAGTTACACAATTTTCGAGATAGCCGAATTCGGCGCCAATTTGAAAAGTTTCTTAATATTTAGGAAGCTTCAGATGTTACTCAGGCAAATTACTTTTTGACCTGATTGTCTTTGTTTCCAAAATTTTTTTTTTTTTGAAGGATGCATCTGTCAAAAGTTTCAAAAATAATTCAAGTAACTGAGAACTGGAGCCTTTGAAACATTTAATGTTTCGGATAAAGTTGTATTGATTTGCATCGTAGATTCTAAAAATGCTATAAAAAACAAGGTGTTCCATTCAAAAAAACAAAGTTGAGTTCTAAATCCGGTATAACCGGAAGTCGTAAACAACTGCAAATTTTTCAACTGAAATGAGTTTCTCGGAACACTCCCGTATACAATTTTTCAGAAAAATACTCCTAGTATTTTCCCATATACATATCGACTCAGCTCATCGTGGTATCCTGTATATGAAAGGACATTTATTTCAAGCCTTATTAATCTCCTTCCGAATAGTAGTAGCCATAAGTACAAGTGAGTACAATATATAGAAGAAAACATAGAGAATACTATACGCAGTCTATACATACATCTGTTCCGGTAGTAGTTAAGATGTTTTCGTCTGTTGATGTTTTCGCAATCAACACATCTGCCGTGATAAATTTATCTTTCCAAGACTATAATAAACAAAATATATTAATTGCAAACCTGGTCAAGTACTTTCAAAATGTTATATTTTTATATAATTTCAAAATTGTCTACCATAGTGCCAGGAGCGCGATAATGGTCGGCGATTATTATTTTTAAATGATAATAATAATGAAGTTTAATATATCCAAACGTCAGACGTCGTCAAATACATTTGGAATTGGACAAAATTTTCATACCTGTCTTACCTGCCAGGGAGTTATCGTTACATGCACCCCAGAAAGGGATGCCATACCTAAGATGAGAGTCAATTAGAGAGTAATAAACGACTCTAGCAGCACATACTCACAACTCTTTTGAAACAACTTTAACTGCGAAACACCCAGATGATAATTTTTCCTCAAGGCCAGTATGTGTTCCTCGAATCTTAGCCTATAATCAATATACAATCCTAGGAATTTCGTGTTGGATTTATTTTCAATCATATTTGACCCAATGGGTATGTCGTCAATTGAACATCGGAAAGTTAATAGATTTCTTGTTTTTTATTGACTCAATAACATATTTTAATTCATTGATATCTATGTCATAAAGTAAATGCTATCTGCAATTCTTACGTTTGAAAGGTAATCAAGAGAATCTCTTTCGGAAGAGAGGTTATCTGTCAACTTTTCAGCTACTGAACAGTAATACTTATTTAAAGTGTTAGGATTTAAAGAAACTTTTTATTTGCATAAACTTTTTCCTCTGAGCTCATTAATAATACCTCAACTTTCCTTGCTTGCTCAATTCTGTTTTTGTAGTAGGTATATTTCTTTGGCATGCCTCAACACTTTCCTATAAATTCTGCGGTAATTACAGAAGTGAGAATGGAAAAATTGATTATTAGTAAATTTCCTATTATGGTGCAATGACCGCAAGTTTTTTGCAAATACTTTGATGCCCAGAGTTAACCATTCCTGTTTTTGTTTGATTTTATATTCTGTAATGGAAATGACATGTTTGAAATATGTACAATTTCATTATAGAAGACAGAGAAACTACTATTATTATCTGATATAAATGACCAGTCATTATTTATGCATGAGGACAAAAAGTTTTCGTAATTTTTTTTTTTACTATATATTTTACCATTTCTTATTATTTTAGTTTTTTTTATCAGACTTTAATTGGAGTGTGCAAATAATTGCTTCATGATCTGACAACCCTGATGGTGTAATTATAGTAGAGAGTTTCATAATCTAAGTTACTGCACACATAATCTATAATAGTTGCAGAGTGCTGTGTTATAAATTTTGCCATTGATAGGAAGTCGATAATGCAGTGATTCTAATTTGAACAGGAAAAGATTTACGTCAGATCCTGGAGATCTGTAAATACAGAGTATGTAAATATTAACTTTTTTAATGTAAATTATAGAATATTTAAATGTTGTTTCTTCCAGCAAGTCATTGAATGTGTCAATGTGTATGAAGTCAAAATTTAAAAAAATAGTTACTAACATTATACTGATCTGTAGAAGGAAGATCAAATAATTTAGGATTTGTTTGAGATGTGATAGATTCTGTTCATCAAATACTTTGAATTTGCTTCCTTTTTGTTTTGAATCCACTATCAGTTTTATTGAGCAATTTCTTTCTGTATAAGTAAATCGCCTGATAGAATAATGATCCTATTTATAACATTATCTGATGGAACATTACATTCAGAAACTAATATCAAATTTGTTATCTTACTTATTCTAAGCATATTCCTTGAAACATTATTCAAAGTTTTTGTATTGCTTATATTTTTAGTACTGAACATTACTAAAATAAAAACCTGTCTGTCCATATGTAATGGCGTGATCGAAAATATTACTTGTTAAATTCGATAGCTCTGCATGGGCCACTATTTTCTCTTTCACTTTATATTTACCATAACTCACATGTCGATCCAATATCAATGGAAAAGCATTAGCACATTCATCACCAAGAACTAGAATTTGGTCCGTTTTCATCTCATCATGTACCTCTTGATGTTTCACCTCAACTGGTGCTTCACCTACAGATTTCGCCGGTGAATGTAGCGGTATAGACATTTCTTTGTTTTCGGAAATATGTTCGTTGATTTCCGATCATAAATGGAATTATTATTACGTAACATTTTTGCATTTACCGGTATCTCAGCGATATTCTCGATTTTCCAATCATTTTGAGAAGAAATATTGTGTTTTACAGGATCTATTTGATTTTTTTACGACGGGTTTCGTTAGATTTTTATTTTATTTTATGTCTTTCATTTTTTTGAATTTAATATACTCATTTCCAATAAATTCTCGTTCTTGCTCAGCCTCATATTACTTAAACTCAGTTGCCTGTACAGAGTAGTCAATTCGATTTTCATCAGTTTCTGTCATTACTCCTTCGTCTACGCCTGTGGTGCGTTGAACATTTTGTGTTCTTTGATCTGTTTTTGTAGACTTGTCAGTATGAGTCATAATAGTCATATCAATTACTGAAATCATGTCCTTTTCCGTAATTGCCTCTATTTCGGCTCTTTGTTTTTGTAGTGTTATTATTTGATTTTTTAGACTGCTTATAATTTCTTGTTGTTCACCAATTTGTAGGTTTAAGCTGGATTCCATTTCTAGTGATTCGCGATTTATCAGTTCTAATTCACGTTTCAATTTGTCCATGTGATTATCCTTCAAGTTGTTGTCTGAGGGGAAGTCGGTTATGGTTTCTTCTAAGATGCTCATTTCCATTTTCTCAGTGTTTTGAATTTTGTCTAGATCACCACAACATATAATTTAATTTTCTTTCAGTACTCTAACCTTTCCCAGCATTCTGTATAGACAACTTTTATGAAACACACTATGACATTTGATACATACATAATGCATGAAAGGCTTATTTTTACAACACTTAAAGCCTGATTTACCGGAGCACTTGACGAGGTTTGCTCGTTATTACGTGAATTTTTGAGGTTCTTGTGGTATACTCCAGATGGTGAGTTGAAAATTTATAGGCACACCAGAGTTGTCTTTGGTTTGACGTGTAGCTCATTCCTTCTGGGTGCAATTATTCAACATCATCTGAAAGAAACATTGACGGAAGATTCCAGATATTCACATGAATTCATGAATAGCCTTAGTAAGAGCTTCTACGTGGACAATAGTATCATCAGTTTGGACCATGAAGAAGAAGTGATAATATTCAAAGAATATGCACAAAATGCCATGATGGAAGCACAGATGGAATTGGGATGCTGGGAATATACCGGAAAAGGAACCAACTACATTCCAGAAGCAAGTGTTACTTCAGTTCTTGGTTTGAGATGGAATAAGTTGACAGATACACTTGAAGTGTCACTAGACGGTCTCAAAAATAGCTCAATTACAGAAAAACTCACCAAGAAAATGATACTTTCAACAGTCAGCAAAATATTCGACGTTATAGTTCACTTCTCCGGCTTTATTGATTCCGAAGATTTTATTATAGAAACATGTAAATTGAAGATACCATGGAATTCTGAAGTACCCAATAATATCAAAGCAAAATTTTTTGGTTGGTTTGACGAAGTCCAGTTTTTGGCCAATGGATTTCCAGATGGATTCGTCCAAATGTGAAAAGAGATTGTAAACATGAGAGTATACATTTATTTTGCGATGCGAGCCAAGAAGCCTATGCCATTGTAATTTTCATACGAGTGGAATCAGTTGATTCGATCCAGATTGAATTCATCCAAAGTAAGAACAGAGTATTTTGACATCGGTATTGAAAGAATTTGATTCAGACATTTCTGTTTATTGTTGAACCGATTCTACTACAGTTCTGAGTTGGATAAAACGTAAGGAAATTTGGAAACCATTTGTTCGAAATCGAGTTCTAGAGATTCAACAACTTACGGATAGAGAGACCTGGTATCATGAATCCGGCTGATTTACCATCTAGAGGATGTATACCGAAGAATCTATTAGAAAGTAAATGGTGGAAGGGTCCCTCATGGCTACGAGAACCAATTCAAAAATGGCCGAGTCAAAAATATGATGTCAATGAACAAATTGTTTTGGAAGAAAAACAAAAAGGGGTTACATCATTGGTTAATCAAGAAACAAATAACGTTTCTTGGTTGTATAATCGTTTCTCACATTTCAAAAATATACTTGGCATGATATCATGGATGAGAAGGTTCATTTCAAATTGTATGGTTTCGAAAGAAAAAATGATTTTGAGCGAATTTTTGTCAGTGGAAGAAATAGCAGAATCAGAAAAAGTTGTCATCAAGTTGACCCAACAAGAATATTTTAGAAATCATCCAGAGATCCTCAAAAATTTTATGTATTTTCAAGATGAATTTGGTATATTGAGAATACGCACAAGAATAAGTGAAAGAGATGATCCCAATCTTTCAGATATCCAATTATATTACCAGCAAGGCATGTTATTGTAGTTCGTCTTATTTTTGACACTCATATCAGCCTGTTGCATTCGGGAGTACAGACAGTCTTGAATAATCTGAGAGAAAAGTATTGGATACTACACGGAAAGAAAACAGTTCGTTCAATACTTTCGAAATGTGTGATCTGCAGAAAACAACAGACCAAAAGGTTTCAAACACCTCCAGTACAACTACCCAGAGATCGAGGTCGAGATGCATCAATATTTGTAGTAACAGGAGTAGATGCTGCAGGACCATTGTTTGCTAGAGATAAAGGTAAAATCAGGGTTCTGATTTTTACCTGTGCAATTTATCGTGCAGTCCATTTTGAAGTCATTACATCAATGTCCACCGAGTGTTTCCTGTTAGCCCTTCGACGTTTTATTGCAAGACGCGGCAGGCCATCTACCATATATAGCGATAATGGTAGAAATTTTGTAGGAGCACAAAATGCATTTTCTATGCTAGATTGGGACGAAATAAATAGAAAGAGTACTGCAGAGAGAATCAATTGGAAATTCAATCCTCCCACAGCAGCCTGGTGGGGAGGATGGTGGGAGCGCTTGATTGGAATTACAAAACAACTACTTAAAAAAATTTTGGGAAAAGCTCTGACCTACGAGGAATTAGTTTCCATCATCTGTGATTGTGAAGCTGTAGTCAATCAACGTCCCTTGACCAGTTTATCCGAAAATCCCGAAGAATGGCAACCGTTGACGCCTGCAATGTTCCTACAAGAAGTGAGAGAAGTAGGAGTTCCAGATTTAGACCAGGTGGAAGCGAATGATTTGAGAAGGAGATATAAATACAGATTGAGACTGAGAAACGAACTGAGAAGAAGATTCAGAAATGAATATTTGAGTATTTTAGCCTTGAAAAGTCGGGAGATATATAACGAAAGATGTATTCCTAAAGTTGGAGATTTGGGCATGATAGAAATTGAAAACTGTAAGAGACTCGAATGGCCTCTAACAAGAATTCTTGAGATATTTCCAGGAAAAGATGGATCAATTAGATTATTGCGATTAAAAATATCTTCAGGTGGTCAAGTCTTGAGACCTATTCAAAGGTTCTATCCTTTAGAGGTGCAAGAAGAAAATGAAGATGAGTCCTTGAAAAAAGTGTTATTGCCTAAAACAGCCCTAGAAGACAACAAGGAAGAAGATTTGTACCTACGTCCAGAACAACACTCTGCTTCCCAATATTCCATTCCAAGTGAAGAAAAGAAGGTAGAAGAAAAAAAGGTACAAAAAACGAGATGTGGAAGAATACTCAAGCCTCCTCAACGACTCATCTTATAATATTTTTTTTTATACGAAACAAATGAATTTCGAAGAAATCATTTCGTATAGGTGGGAGAATGACGAGGTTTGCTCGTTATTACGTGAACATTCAGTGAATGTGGAAAAGTTGAACTTAATGTCAATTTGTTACTAAAAATTTGATAGATCGTAAAAAGATTTGCTGTTGATTAAAACGATAATTCTTGTGATTTCTTGAATAAAGTATATTCTAAAAGGCAGTTATCCACATAATTGAATCTTTTTCTTAATCAATGATTAAGACAAAAGCAACAGCACTGATTCATTGACTATCCACTCGATGTATCAACGGACCAATACATACAGGAAGCCAGCCACTGGCTCTTAGACTATACGGCAGCTAGCTTTCAAAACAATAAATGAAACTCTGTCCATGGCTTCAGGTATTACAAAGCATACGCTCAAGCCATTCCGAAAGGAAAGGTGTCTAAATAGCTGAAAATCCTAAAAAGCACTAAAAAGAAAGACAAGACAAGATGGCGAACCGACTTACGGAACGGAAAGAAGAATCAAACATAAAAAATAATAAAAAAACTACGCATGGACAATAAATCAAACAGAAAGAGGGTCACCACTACATGACTGGTTAGATGAAAGATATAAACTAATGCGGGTGTAACTTTCCCATTGGGGGTGTACTTGGTGAAATATTGGACAAGCTGCTCTCAAATCTAAAAATGATACCGGCTTGCTGTGATGCTGTAGAAATCTTGGTAAAAAGAACGCAGAAGACCGTAATTCTTGGTTCACTCCGGCTACTTAGGGTATATGAGTCTCGGACCCAGTTATCACGCACCATATGCACGTAAGGGGTGTTTACTAGGATCGCATTATTTACATTTAGGTGGGGTTGAGGGAATATGAGGTGAGTAGATAAACTAGAAACTGTTTTTAGAATGTGGAATAAACGAGTAGCAATAACCCATAATGGTTGAATTTAATTTATTCGTTGATTTCAAATAATTTCCATATTCTTGAGTAATGTGGGAGCGTAATGTGGGAGCCAGAAGTATATGTCAATCAATTAATTTGAAGATTTTCCAGAATGCATAATTTTTTTATTTTTTTTTCAACTATCCGTATATAAGGATCAATACATTTTAATATAGTCATTGTCCTAACAAGTACGGAAAGAGTACCTGTACCTGATGCCACAAGCGAATTAAAAAAATTCATGTAGCGCTCTTGAACAAACTTTCGCCTACAGGAAAAACTCAATTGAAACAACTTTAGCGTGCGGGAAAGTTTTTTCCACACTAGTGCGGAAAAATTACAGTATCTGAATTCAATTCTGAACAGTAGTTAAGGTATTTTTTCAGAATAATATCTATATAGTGATCTACAGCAGAACTCACCTGCTCTCATTTTTATACTAAGGTTTTCTCGGACGAGTGCAAAAAAAGTAGTTGTGAAATTCACTCTCCCATCATCATCCACTGGCATGTTCATCCTAATTAATTTCTTGTAGGCTAATCTATTGGGACACTTATTCCCAAATCCAAGAGGGGGATCCATATTCTTCAGCATATCATACATTTCTGTGTAGTGTATTTTTCCCCTGAAAAAATTATGGGAAAAATTTGTTTGCTTTGAAATTACTCGAAAATATTTATCTTTTCATCTCTCTCTTTCCCAATCAAATTTCTCTCCCTCTCTGTCCTCTCTCTCTTTCTTTCTGTCTTTCACTATCTTTTCGGTTATTTTCGCTACCTGATTGCTTTACCATATCTACTCATTTCTCTTCCTAAACATCATCATAACAAGTTGAATATAAAAAAAATCTCTTGTCATGTGGTGTGAATTCATGAGAAAATAGTTTATTTAGTAAAACGTCCGCAGTTAAACTAACTTTATATTGGTGTTTCAGAAAAAACCTAAGATATATCTCTCGTTGAATTGAATTATTGTTTAGGAGAAATACTTTAGAAATTAAATCATTCTTACGTTGCATTTGGATCATACTCTGCCCAAATTCTGACAAATTCATCCAAATGATGGGCACCTAATATGGAAGAATCTCTTGTAAGGTAATCGAAATTGTCCATTATAACAGCAACGAACAAATTCAGCATCTGGAAAGAATATTGACTGAGTTATCAATGACTACGTTATCAATATAACGGTCATATTTGCACCAATGTGAATATGAGAGTTTATTTGACAATAGTGTGAATATAAAAATTGTTGGCGAGTTCATTAATAACAGTTATTTTCTTGTATGAGTGTTTAAAATGCTGATAAGATTATGCAATGCAATCAAAACATTTATTCATAGCTGACATGTTATGAACATGAATACTTTTCCTAATTTGAGGGCTTCTCTGACGTTTATAACAGATTCCGAGAAGGTTATGGTATCCACAGAAAAGCAGTGACTTGGATGAAACAAATAATCTCATAAGACACGGTTATTTTATCGACTTCATGAGATGTTTGTATACATAGATATTAGGACTTCATAGGACGCCAGGTGTGGATATAAATCTTTTAATTTTTTCATTAATAAATTCTAAATTATCTCTGTAAGAGATCAACTCAAAGTCTTAATATAATTCATCGTCAGAAGTAATAAAAACTTATAGATTAAGCCTCATTCACTTATTGATAGATTTAAAATGAATTGAATCATCTAATAATTATAAACTAAAATGGTGATACTCCTTCTAATCTACAACTCAATCCAAATGAAAAAGGGAGCACTACCACTCAGGGCGACTTGACGATATAGGTTTGTTATTTCAACTCAGAAAAAACTGGTAAACCCACAGTATCATCATTAGAGTCCATGGTGAATGAGGAGATGCAACAAATCAAGTGATACAGATAAAATATGCACATTCGTTATAACACCAAGGATCTGTTCATCTTTGCTACTACAGACTGAGTTCTCCGAAAATGAATTCATCATCAGTCATGAAATCATGGAAAAGTGTTATCCGAAGTGTGGATGTTATAGAAACCATAAAAATAAAATTGATTTTATTTAATTTTGCTCGAGTATTGCCTTTGATCTTTGATTTCAACCTTCTGAATTGGAAAGGCTTTATTGAACTTATCTTGTTTGATTCGATATTGATGATCATCTGCTTCTCTCAATATTCAGTTGACCCAAACAAATAATCATATTAGTCGTTGCATTTTTTTTAGATACTAAGATTTTGAATGATGCAATTTTCGAAAATTTTATGAAAATCGTCCAAAAAAGATTCCACTTGAAAATGGGGTCAAAATATTTGAGTATAGGTACGTTGTATATCTCTGGAACATTTAATTTATTCATGGTTCAGTTCAAATGACGATTTGTATTCATCAAGGCTTCTGTGTGAATAATCCTGTACCGATGAAAGCTGGTAGACCCAGAAACGGGTATAGATATGGCTCTCGTTTGGAATTGAATATCATTTTACTATCTGTTATAAAGAGCACTGGCAAAATTGTACAATATAATTTTTCCGCCTAGAGAGCATTAGTTCTCGAAGCAGAGGCTATAATAGTACTCGTTTTCGATTTTTTTTTTCAATATTTTTACGGAGCTTTTGGGTTTTAATATATATTTGTAATCATTTATTTGACTACATTTTCTACAATTATTTCCATCACTCTATATAGTTGATTTTTTGAATCAGAAGTGGACGTCATCGACTTGCTCTCTTCAAGTATCCGAAGATTAAGGGAAGATAAAGAGTTTGGAACTCTTGTTCAATAGTAGTATGACGACCTCTCTTTTTCAAAACCTATTGGCCCTACATTTTAAAAATATTTTCATGTTGTACAGGGTGTGTCAATAACTCGAAACGTATCAAAGTTGTTATTTTTTAAATGGAATATCCTGTATATTATTTCATTTTCGGATTTTACGATCAAAATAAAGGTAAGTTTTATTAAGTTTTAATTCACCTAAACCTTATGGTTTTTGAAATATCTCTTATTTTGTGAAAATGCAGCATCAGCATTAAGGCTTATATTCTTAACCAGTGTTGTGTTTTCAACCAAATTAATGCTAGAGGTTACTAACTGAATAACTTTCATATAGCAGTTGTGAAATATTTACTAACTTATACAAGGTGTGTAAAAATTAAGGCAAAATTATCACAATCTTTGAACGATAATAACTTGTCCAATTTAAATGGAACGCCCTGTATTTTATGTCAAGAGCAGATGTCAGATTTAATTGTCTATAAAATAACACTACACATTCCTATAGCTAACTCTTCAGGCTTTCAAGTAAAACGCACATTTCCATTTTGCAAACTGATTTTGAGAAATTTATCATTCATCAAATCGCCTACGGCGTTTTGACAAGTTGTATTATTATTTACTCATGGTCGTCAGTTATTTAATTTAATTTAAGTGTTTGGTTCCAAATCATCCTATTAGTAATAGCGGTAGTTTGTGATCTTGTTATCATCATTTTGTTATAAAAATGCCAGTTTATCCAAAAGAAGAAAGAATCGACATGATTTTTATACTTGGAGAATGTCTTCAAAACTGTTTTCTGGCATCACGAATTTACGCTGAAAGATTTCCCAACAGAAATCATCCAAATAAAACAGCATTCGAAAGATTGTTGACACTATTTAGACGAACAGGGAGTGTTCAGTATGCAAAACCCATTAAAAAGAAACCTGTGACAGAAAACGAAGAAAATGAATTTGCGGTGATTGCCCCTGTAATTGAAAATCCCCATACAAGTCAAATCCTAATGGCGGAAAATATCGGCATTAGTCAAGCAAGCGTATCAAGAATTCTGAAAAAATATAGTTACCATCCTTATAAAATCCAGCTTCACCAAGAGCTTTCCTAAAACGATTATGGGAAACGAGTTGAATTTTGTATGTGGGCATTAGATAAAGTTGCAGATGATGAAAACTTTTTCAATTCTGTTCTATTTAGTGATGAGAGCACCTTTCATAACAAAGGGACTGTTAATAGACATAACTTCCACTATTGTGCTGATTGCAATCCACATCAATTTAGAATTAACCATAATCAATACAGATGGTCAGTGAATGTGTGGGGTGGAATAGTAGGTCAATATTTAATTAGTCCTCATTTAAATGGAATGTTGTTTTTAGAATTTTTAACAAATCATTTTCCGGTCCTATTACAAGACATCCCCTTAGACATAAGAAGAACGATGTGGCTTCAAATGGCTGGAGCTCCCGCACATTTCCATCGTCAGGTTCGTGAATATTTAAATGTTCACTAACGAAATCGATGGATTGGAAGGAAAGGATTCCAAAATTGGCCCCAAAGGTCACCCGACCTGACGTCACCTGATTTCTTCTTGTGGGGATACATTAATGGAATCGTTAATAACACACCACCAACAACACCCGACAATATGAAACAGCGTATCATAGAAGCTTTTCTGAATGTTAGCCCTCATATGTTAGCAAATGTTGCTGAAGGTTATAGAAAGAGGATATGTTTGTGTTTAGAGTCTGATGGTCGCCATTTTGAACACTTGATATGAAATATTTCTTGTTTTATATCCACCATTTTTTCTTCATAATTCAAACTAATACATATTATTTAAAATATTGAAAAAAAATGTATTTGTTATTAAATCTCGGTGTTTATTTCAATCAATTCTGATTCGTCAAAACGCCATAGGCGACTTGATGAATAATAAATTTCTCAAAATCAGTTTGCAAAATGAAAATGTGCGTTTTACTTGAAAACGTGAAGAGTTAGCTATAGGAATGTATACTGGTATTTGATAGACAATTAAATTTGATATCTGCTATCAACATAAAATACAGGGCGTTCCATTTAAATCAAACAAGTTATTTCCGTTCAAAAATTGTGATTATTTTGCCTTAAATTTTACACGCCTTGTATAAGTTAGTAAATATTTCACAACTGCTCTATGAAAGTTATTCAGTTAGTAGCCTCTAGCATTAATTTGGTTGAAAACAAGACAACACTGGTTGATAATTTAAGCATTTAAGCTGATGCTGCATTTTCACAAAATAAGAGATATTTCAAAAACCATAAGGTTTAGGTGAGTTAAACCTGAATGGAACTTACCTTTATTTTGATCGTTAAATCCGAAAATGAAATAATATACAGAGTATTCCACTTAAAAACAACTCTGATATGTTTCCTGTTTTTGGTACACCCTGTACAACATGAAAATATTTGCAAAATGTAGGCCCAATAGGTCCCTATTCATCGTAAAGAAAAAACTTTCAAAAAATCAAATGCTTCAGCCATATGGCTTCGTGTCGAATAACGTGAATAACCCTGTATAGTGGTGGTCCGGTAGTATCGTTCATCTGAGCCGAATTAAACTTTTTGTTTTTTTGTTCTTTCATCAACCAACTGCACCCTAACGTGCAACCTTCAGAAGCCTTCAAGAGATTTGTGCTAGGAAAGACAATGTCTTGTTCAATTGATGACATTTTTATTTTGTGGAAATTCATGATGAATGTAGGATAGAGAAAATAATACTAAGATTTTTTACTGTTACTACCGGTTTTGGTTTTTTAAACTATTATCAAGTGAATTAATTACTTTTGTACTTCAGTTATTAGTTCACTTGATAATGGTTTAATATACCGAAACCGGTTTCAACATTAAAAAATCGTAGTGGAACACAACATTTATTATTTTCTCCAAACTAAAGACAATACCATTACATTTTAATTTGTGATGTTATACACGGGACCAGTGACTGCTCTGGGAACGTGGTTGAGAAGCAAAAGTCCTTCTAGGACTTACCATCTAAGTAAACTGTAACTTATAATAAAATTCAATAAATTTCAATATATTATCTCGTTGGTAAGCTTTATCTATTAGTTTTAAAAAACTGAGAATATGTACTTATATTTCGACTTTGACTTGATTGAAAGCAACTACTGACAACTACAAAATATTGATATTTTAAGAATCTTTTGAAAGTTGACATTTCCTTCAATGTTGACAAATTTTATCAATATACTAACCAGAAATGAACAAAAAAAAATGAAAGACACAAAGTAGGCGTATGCGATATTATGACCGCATTGTTTTCCAGATTTTCCAGAATTCGGATCACAGAATCTTCCTTTTATGCACGATAGCATAATACTTGGCCAATTCTCGCCTGTAGCGCACCTATAACAAAAAAATATGTTATTCTGTCAAATCCTCGTCAATAATTGAATTCAAAAAATATTCCTTATGCAGGGATATACCTATTGGGAAAGCTTCGAATAAAGACATCTTTGAATTGCTAAAAATTTTGTTGCGCAAAATCAAGATATCAAGAATAAAATGGTACCGATTGAAACGTGTATCGCTAGGCCGGAATATACTAGAATTTATCCCGACACCAAACCACAATTTTTACATCTCGGCACGTTTCATGGATTTGAAAATATGTTGAAATTTCACTGGTAATAATTTAATATCTCAAAAACACTCCATTTGAAAACTAAAAGTTACATATTTGGATAGTCTACAGAAAGTTGCTACAGCAAACAGCCAAAAGTTCAAAAAAGAAATATTTCTATCATTTACATTTTTCCTTTATAATTCCAGAACTGAAGAAGATAGATCAGATTTTTTTAATTCACATATCTGACCTCTGAAATGCGTTACTTTTCCCCTACTGAACTACATTTCTATATTTTACCGTTACCTATATCCCAACGCATAGATTCGAATTTGAATAACCCTGTATATGAAAGTCAAGACTATAACAAAGTAGGTGTGCAAGATATCCTTCCTCCACAGAAGTAGTGATTTGTTGCCTAGTATATTAACCCCCAAATCAAGTTAAATTTTCTTTACGTTTATCTTAAGTTTTTCGCTGAAATAATAACTGTTTTGATATTGAAAACAACAATTAATTTTGAAATTATCTAAGTGATATAAATGATGATGAATTAAAATATGTGCGATATACTTATTTTTCTATAAGCGTATTTGATTCACCCCATACCCTCACGCAATATATAGTTTGAGGGATATCATTTTACCGCACGCGAAACTAATTTCAAGTGAGTTGGATAATAACTATATCTAGCAATCACGGAAACAGTAGCTTTCTTGTAAGCCCCTCATGCACAATTTTTCCCACTCTTGTGAAAAATGTCACTTTCCGCTCTCGTGATTCCATATACTATTTCGAAGAGATAGGTCGTTACATCTTTCAGGAACTAGTTTGTCCTTCATCTTAATTCCGTACCATCAGGTATGGAACAGTTGGTATAACCATACAGCGAGTTCTAGTTCCCTGAAAACTGCATGGGCATTGATTCGGGACGAGTCATTGGGACTTTGATATATTTTGTCGTAGAAACCAGTTATGAGTCCGAATCTCAGTTCACCAATTATTTCCCCATGAGACGAATCGAACTAAATAATAGTACCTTACCCGTGGTCGGATCTTGAACCACATCTTTAAGTCAAGAAGATTCACTAGAAAGACGGTTCCAAATCGTATTTTTTGCAGTGGAAGCTTCTAGCCGGTTTGTGTTCCGAATATTCCGCAATCGGAAAATTTGGTAGACATCCCCCACCTAGAGTCATTCCACCATGAATTCGAAGATTGGTGTGCCCAAGGGAATCTTTTGGGTCCACTTCTATGAAGATTAGGGCGAAACACAGACTAAGACCACATTATAATGAAAAAAAATAATAAGTATGGGTTTGATTGTGACCTACTAACAGTAAACTTCGGAACAAACGAAATATATGCCATTCATAATAATTCCAACTCGACCTAACGGCCTCGTCCGATAATTTCACGTCGAGTGCAATAAACACCTACTTTTTGCACTTGTTGCATAAATAACTATTTTTTATTTTATTCGTCCAATTATGTACATAAGAATAAGGAAAAAATGGTAGAAGTGGCAAAAAGTCAGGATTTCGTTGTGAACTCAATAAATGACTTTTGAACTTTAGTCGAAATCGCTGTAACCCACTTCGATTTATATGTTGAGGTATATTATTGCAGATTGCGCATAAGTAATTGAAAGCTAAAGATACATCTGAAAAATTTTGATTTAAATCTGGGTGGGGTTAGTAATCATTTATTTGTCACATTTGGATTGTGTACATCAGCTCTATAAGTAATTTTTCTATGCAGACATAAGGGAGTTTTACTTGTAATGACTATGTGGAAGAGAATTGCAGAATGCAGAGTTCGTCTATTTTTCATATTAAACCAGCCAATATCTTCCAATTTGTGAGGTATAATGTGAGGGCAGCAAAATCTTATATATCTGATGTTCAAATGGTCACATCCTGCTGAATTCGTTTTAAATTGGCAGATTGTATGATAAACAAATGAATCATTGATTTCTTTAACTGTAAAATTATTGTCCACCAGTTTGTGATCACTGTAAAATGAAAATAATTCTTGGGGGGTTCATTTGATGGTGCTGCATTAATGAATTACTGATTATTATCATCAGGATTCTTCAGACTGATGAAAAATTATTGTGTTTCAAAGTCTTCCACATTACCTTCAAACTTTTTTTTACCCTTTTACCATAAACTTATATGTATTATATATGCTCGTCTTTCTCTTTAGATTTCTTGATTCACATAGTTTATCATATCTTTGTAGAACTGTAAATGGATATCTGAATTGGAAGACCTATATCGTTTTAAGGCTTTGTCTCTAGTTGCCATCATTTCCCTAATAACACTTGTTAGCCATGGATCTTTTTTTTTGTAACTCTTGATGTAATTAACGGGCATGTCTGTCAAGTGAGTTGTTGACACAGTTCATCAAAATCGATAATGTATAATCTGTGATTCTTGTGGGAGAATCTATAATTTGAGTAAGATTGAAAGATTCTAGGATAGAAGAGAATTTGTTCACGTTTGTATTATACCAATTAGGTAGAATAATATTCAACTGTTGAATAGATTGAACTTAAGGTATCTTCGAATCAATTTTTGAATGAGCTCACATCCTCAGAAAAAGACCTATAAAGTACTACTATGGCAAATATTTTTTTCAACTTCACTTTTATCCAGAGGTGTTCACAAAATTGACATGCCTGATTAAGTTTTTCACAACTGATGATTTTTCAGATACATATACGAAAACTTCCTCCTCTTGTATTTCGATCTGATCTGTGTAAGTTATAGCCATCTTTATTCATTTGATAATCAGTTATGTCCTTTCTGAGCCATGTTTCACATACCGCATACCGATATAAGATATCAAAACTGTGTTCTGATATAATAAATTTTACTTCTTGCAAATAGGGAAACAGCGGTCTCACATTGATACGGGTTACAATGAAGTGATTTGTCATAATGAAAACGTATTCCAGTGGTTTCGATTGAAAAACTACAATAAGTAAAAAAAAGAAATAAGCGTAAAAAGTAAAGAAAACTTTTTAATTATTCGATACTCGCAAAATATTTCTTTCTCGCAAAAAAATTAAAAAGGGTAGAACTAAATTGCACAAAATATTGCTGAGACTATAACAATAAATGTACCATGCAAAATAAAAATTAAATTTTAATAGAACAATGCGAAAAGAATTTTGAAATTTGAATAAGAAATTGAAAACGAAGAAAAAAATACAGAATCCAAAATCGGTTGAAAGAAAACATAATATAATGATTCACATGTTTTCGATTTGTTCTACACTAGTGATTTTGAGTATAGTTCTCGTTTCACCATACTTCACAAATGTAGTTCCATAATTTGCCCATACATTTCCTTTTGCGCCAATTCTCACAACAGCAGCTTTAGGCACGCTGAGATGGTCTGTGGTTGAATCTTTTCATATCACTAAACCAGTCTTTGTCAGAGCTTCTTTTTTCTGTAAACTAGATTTTTCTGGTATTCGTTACATAACTTCACCAATATGGTTCGATTTCTTCCTCTCTCGTATTTTCCAACTCTGTAGCAGGATTCTATATGCGGATCTTCTACTTGCACATTCAGTTTATTTTTGAAAAGTCCTAAAACTGTCTCTGTACAGTTATCGTCTCTCTCTCTCCCATTTCATCAATTCTTATATTTTTGGTGCGCACAAATTGTTCCTGCTTTTCTTGTTTAGCAACAATTGGCTGATTTATTTCTGCCTGGTTGTTCAGCTTAGTAACCAAGTTCTTATTTTCTTGTTTCAACGTTTCTGAATCGGCCTTTAGTGATGCTTAGTCAGAGTTCCCCCAGAAGCAGATCCCGTATCTCAGGTTGCAAAACAAGTTGTTCTTGCCATAGTTGTGTCGAGTTCTTCCGATATGACTCTTAAACCCACCGATAATTCAAGTGAGCCGAGTGCAATTGGTGAGGAAATAGAAATTTCATTGGCTAATCCCTAGCAACTGAACTCGGTTTACCTAAACTGCTGTTGAAATTGTATCGTACAATCCGCCCTTAGTGCATAACCTTTAGCCAGTTAAGTTCTTGAACTTGACATATGTTCTTTGAACGTCAACTTATTATCAATACACTTCAAGAAATTTGGACTGTGAGGATTCATGTATTCTCAGACCTCCTTTTGAAATCAGCTTCAACGAACACTTAAAGGAAATAAAAATTATGTCCCAATGAAAAATAAAATTGAGTTATCAAAGTCACAAAATAGTTACAATATTCATTGCCATTCTGCCATGGATTCTAAATCATATAACAATAATATGTAACAATAATACTCCCTCATAAACATTCGTTGAGTGTACCCAAAGGCATAGCCCGTGCGGGTAGAGGACGGCTATTATTATTATTTACCGTGGCAACCAAATTGAACGTCTCGCTGAAATCAATTCATATCTTTCATTTCAGTTGACTCAGTCAGTTCATTTTCTGTCGCCATTTTATCAGATTAGAAAAACAAAATCTATTCACACCTGTGATTTTCTAGCAACAAATTTTAAACTAAGCGGGTAAACCGGTGATTCACCTTTCGTATAAATTGATACACATGCTTTTTCTTTTCTTGATTTTTTGAGTAAAATTCTATTATTACTATTAAACATATGTAATTGAACGATTTTCCGTTTTCTTACTAACGAACTGGCCATTAGATTGAACTGGCCATTAGATTGAACAGGTTGGTAACGACTTCGATGATTTCTGGAAAAGAACTAGGAATAGGTTGATGACAAATAAAATTGGATATAAAATATCGAAACTTGTCATCAAACTGTCAACTCTCTATATCTATCTAGCATATTTCATTTTCTGAGTTAATTGTTGTTTAAGAACATGGGTTCTTAGATTGGATTTGGAGTTTTTGTTCAGAAAACGAAAATATTCCGAGTTTGATTTTTTTCATGTCTAGAACATCAAAAATCATTTTGATAACTTAATTTTTTTGAGACCCATCCGACCCATGAACTTTTCCGTAAAATAAATTAGACTAATGTATTTTTAATATCATACCTACTGCACTTACCTGAACAACAGCATCAAACCCTGTATGAAGTTTCTGAAATTATTGTGCCTGTCGATAGATTCGTTTGGTGCTTCAGCGATGTTTCCAAATACCTGTGGAAAGACATAAAGGCTCAATTGTGTTTTTAATTCATATAGTGGGTTGAGTCATTTCAAAAATAGCCTGGTAATGCAACGTAACTTTCGAGACTTGAAGTACTCTAATAGCTTTCTAACAGCATATAATTTCTGAATACCGTAACGAGTATGGTTCATTTTACAGAAGATCAAAAATGCCAATAGTCGAAAGGCCACCAGGTTGTGTGCTTATTCAAAGTATACATCGTAGAAATCATTTCAATTCATGCGTTTACTTCAAATGTTGCCTATACGTGAGTACATATATCGCTGTTCAGTTCACCATGTGTTCGTGAAGAGTGAAATTATATTAATATATCTTGAAACATGTCAAGAAAGCATCGTATAACTGAGCTCACCCCATCCATCCCCTCATGTTATGTGAACCCCCCCTGTCTTTCGTTGTACAGGAATGATCATACTCACTCTCGGGTAGAAGAAGTGAGCATATTTGTATATAAAATATACTTTTCAAAAAATAATATACTGGATCTCAATTGGATGCAGTGACCTCATATATTTGGAACAACTCTTTAGCGGTGAATACTTCAATATTCAATAGCAGGTAGTAGAATATATAAACATGAACAAATTGACGATAATTGTCCGCTCCAGACTGTCAATCCAAAGAAGACATCATGGGCAAATAGAATCCTCCACAACGATATACGCATTGAAGAAGCTTCATAGAACAGTTTGAGAAGAAACCACAAAGAGGAATATTATGCCAGGTCCAGGTTATTATTGAACACACTCACCGGTATACTGAGTGATGCCAGAATTTCGTATAAGAATCGAATCACGCTCAAAGGACTCAAAGTTATTTATAGCTATATCTGAAGTTAACTCTCGACCAAAGTGTCCAACCCCTTGCTGATGGAATGGAAACGATGTTTTCGAAGACCCCTTTCAAGTCGCAAGTATATTTGCAAATGAATTCTCCAAAAATGCCTGTGAAAATATTAAGAAAATAATTTCCGAACTCAATGAAAATACGCCTATAGTCTGGTCTATTTCTTTCGACGCGACGTTAACTTTGATTTCTGTCATGCGTTCGAAAGAGTACCCCACCAAATGCTTCTGAACAAAAGTGAACATTATGGCATAAGGGAAAAATTACTTTGTTGACTACAGATATTCCTGTCATCATTTTGTCAGGAAAACTTCAAGAGCGGGATTATCCAGGGCTCTCTCTGGGATCAACACTGTTTTTCATTTACACACTTCACACTTTACGTTAAATACGTCATTTCGTCTCCTTCCCAATTTTCTGCAGATGACCTGAAAATCTATAACAGCTCTATAAAAAATGAGGCTGCTCAGAAAAAACCTGCACAACATTAATAAACGGAGCTCTCAATGGAAACTGACCTTGAACATATCAAAATTTACCGTGAATCATGGTCCCGCATATCAACTAGGTAGCATTACTCTGCAACCATATGAAAGTTAAACATCTGATTTATCGTTGTCACCAAGAGTGGATAAATCAGTCAAACTTGCTAACTCGATGTTATATCTTCTCAGCAAAACGTTTCACAAGCCCAACGTGGAACTCATGGCCACTTTTGACAAAAATTAAGTACCTCCCCATCTTGAATTTGCTATGACTGTTTGTTCACCCTGGCTGGTGCAAAACTAGCGCATAATGTTTGGAAAGCGCACCGGTAAATCTTCGCAATATTCGTCACGACGAAAGAGACGTGGAGTAGATAAAGCAAAAGACGCCGTAACCAGGTATTATTGCTGTAACCATACAGACAATATAATCACAAACATAAGTGACCATTCAATATTTCTTTGACAGAACGATATTACAAAGGTATTTCGAATTTAGTTCTGCATGGAAAGTAGTAACAGTAAAAGAAGTTTAACACCGCCAAGTGTTATGGAGGCAGCAAATAACGATTCGTTGAGGACTGGTGCAAAGAATAGAAAAGTAGTTCTCGTTCAGAGAATGTTCTGATGACTTACTTTGGAAATATATCAAATAAATTTAAACCTCCCACTTTATGGGTACACTATAGCATGTTAAAAAGGATGTTAAAAATAATGGCGTGGATATCAGTAAATATTCCAAATTGAGAGCATTTCCAAAGCGGAAATCAGATGGATACAAAGCAAAAAAAATTTAAGTTTTCACAACGTAGGAGATTGATACGTTCATCAAGGAAGCCCCAGACAACGAATACCTTGTAGCAACTGAAATAAGTGAAAGAAGTTTAACATGTTACTATGTGAAAATTGTTTTGAAGGTTTCATTTATAGAATGTGAAGTTTTTGTCTGGAAATAGCTATTTGTTTATTAACAGCGCAAAGTAATACTATGCTGCTTGAGAAAAAAGATTGGCGAGCGATGTGAAGCGGAGCGCGGTAATGTTTTGAAAGCGGCAAAGTTTTTGCGCTCGAATTGAACACATTTTTTCTAAAACTGCCGATTTTACGAAAAAAATTTGGTGAAAAATAATGACTTTCATATCCTCAATTTTGACAGTTCAGATTTTCAAACGTGCAAGCATTACTTTGCGCTACACATGTGTTAATGTAAAAAATAATGAAAAATTACTTTAGTACCTATTTAATTAGTTATTCACATATTATTAGGTCACATTATGATTTGAATTCATATGCGACATTTTTATTTATTTTTAATTCTTTTTATACTTCTTTCCTCTTTAGTGGTAAAAAACTGGGCAAATAATACACAGTATTATTTTTCGACTGGTTGGTAGCAATTTCCAATTAGCGTAGTTAAGTATATTGACCCTTAATCACAGAGGTGTACTTTATGTTACAGTTCCACAGAGGTTACACTGTGCCAGAGAGGTATCAACAATGTTGAAAGAATATGGGGTACCCTTCTCTCTAAGCGTTTCCACCAAATGGAAAATAACAGGAAAACATCTGTCAGAAACAACTACTTCCCTGGCTAATACCACGACGGACATTGAACTACAACTGATAGATATTTGTGCAACGTTTTTCAAAGAAGAGATTACTTGAAGATTGATTAAAGTAAGTTTCCGGGAAGTTCGGAAGATGAAAATGAAACACGATTATTGGATACAAATATAAATTTTTTAAATATAATATCAAGAGCTCAAAAATACAACTAAAACACAAATTTTTCAGAAAATCGTAAAGAGAAGAGTAGTATCCAAAATTGTACAGCAGTCTCTGAAGAATATAACCTAAGGCTCAAATAACGCATAATATTCCAAATTTGAACAAAATATTGATTATTCTGACCAATAGCCCACTTCAAAGTTTGGCCATTTTCGTATACTTAAAATAGGTATACAATTTTGACATGTATCCTGGTGTATTCTAGGTAAATTAGTTTTTAACAGTGAAAACAATAGTGAAAACTTTTCCTTTTCTTACTGGACTGGAAACTGGAAACAAGTTTTTTGTTTTTCAAACTTGCCACTTCCTTTAATAATATAAATAAAAATGTCACTCACATAGAGGAGAGGTCTCTCTGACCGCGCTAGAAATTCTCAAGTTTATTAGAAAAAATGTATAATTGCCACGATGCTTCCACTTCAGCAGCTGGAGGGTATATAGACCCAAAAGCATGAGAGTTGCTTGGGAAGTGGGCAAACTAGAAATTTCAAACCCACCAGGGGCTTTATAGACCGCGCCCCTGTGGTTAAGGGTTGAACTCGAATGGCGTACTTGGACATGGCATAATTCTTTACAATTACATACGTTAATACTTTCATGAGATGATCATTACAATCAATTTATCAAACACAAATAGCAATTTCGAAACTTTCTGAACCGTCAAATAATCAGTTGTAATATCAGAAAAGAGTGAGAGTAAAGTGAAAATAATTTGACAAATTTTTCGAAAACTTGTTGCCAAATGGCAACAAGTGAGAAAAAATCTGGAGAATTTTTTTCTAATTTATCGAACTGTCGTGTGGTATTCGATGGATTATTTTCTGATGCCCTAATCATACATCTATTATCTATACATATAACATTTTTATTCCAACAATTTACTTGAATCACTATAAACAGAATGAAGTTTGTATTTTGAAGTTCTCATCATGAAATACACCATTATTATGGATGTATTGTCCTTGGCTGGAGGATTCCGTAACATTGTTTTGTTCTGTTGAATTGAAAGCTGTTTGTTGCTTTCTCTCTGTCCCTAGGTTATAGAACTTTTCATTTAAGCATTTTGGCTATATCGCATGTGCCGAAATTCGAAAACAACTTTCTTTTGTTTTTTCCCTAGAGGGGATTCAAATCATTTTTCGACCAATCAAATGATGAGAATGAATGTCACTTGTCATCAAATATTTAGACAATTCATTGTCGTTCGTTAGGGTCGGCATTGACTTTTTATGAGTTTTTAAGTGTGAATTCGTGAATTTGAACTTGTAAACAGTATAAAACTCTTGTCTTTGCTTCAAAACTATATGTTCTAGTTTCCGTCCTTTTAGTTTCTGTGATTTTTTTTATTCAATAATCATGATTATAAAGTGCATTTCATGTGAAGTGAAATTTATAAAGGATCACCCGAGATCTTTTCACCGGTAAGTTTTGCTGTTATTTATTATATAATATTCGATAACCTAAATTTCAATTATTGTTACCGTGTAACCATAGAGTTTCATCCAAATCCATTATTTTTCACCATTTTACGGTTATGTTAATCTGTGTAGTGTGTTGTGACTGTGTATTCTACTGTATGATGTATAATCGAATCGATCAAGATAACGCCAAGTTTAGATTTCCATTATTGAAATTATTCATCTAAAGTCTTGATTCGTTAAAAAGACAATTCTGTAAATACCGTTAACTCTTCTTGATTTTTTATGATGATGTTTATGTATGTTTCAAATCGAGATGTTTCCATCGACGTGTTGTCGAATATTGGTGTAAGATATGTAGCACTAAGCTGTAATTCTGCCGTTCTAAGCAAAAAATGTGAATATGGAGATATTAGTTTCTGTAGTCTTGAAACACTCTACATTTATCTTTTTCCAAAGAAAAAATTACGTAAACTAGATTTAGATAGCCAAAGTTAATCAATCATTTTGCCTTCAGTACACAAGTTTAAGACTTTTCGTACTTAGGATGGTCAAAATTACAGATTCTCAGCTTCAGAGTTTTTGCAGATACAGCTTTTTTGCTTAGGAAGGCAGAATTATAATATACACAATCATTTGAAAGTGGAGATAATTGGATTGTGTATATTTCTTTTCGTATTGTAAAATGTTGAAAACCATTTCATTCCAATTGAAAAAGTAAATAAATAATACCTATCTACGCAATTTATCAACCTGATATCAATGTAATAGATTTCCCGCAGAATCTGGGAGAACTCAATTGTTATCTTTTCTGGGGTTAGAAAATGTAGATACCATCGGCAAATTTGTTTGCTCAGGCCACTTTACCGAAGATGAATTCATCACGAAACCCAGTGGTAAAAGATATTTGAAGTTTGGTGCCTTGCCCATTATTTATAGAAAGCCTCCAGTGAGAACACTTCCAATAATGTGAGTTTTTTTTCATTTGGTTCAGTAGGTAGTATTATTCTATGTCTATCAATGAGAAACTGTCAATAATGAAAAACCCCATTTTCTTAAAACTTGCATCTTCTCATTGATGGAATATTTGCAAATTATAATAACATATTGTTACTAGAATTGCAATCTTCAGTTTATGGCTCAAAAGATTATAATTATTAGTAAATTCTCAGAAAATTTCATTATTCATCAAATTATATATAATCTCTAAAAAAGTGTGGCATTCAAAGGCTAAACACACAAAAATACACAAACAATAAACAAACAAAAATTTCTTTTTATAATAAGTTGAAATTATCCATTTTTCATGAGACATACACCATGTTATCCTATTTATCTGGAATGTACATATGAAATAATTTAGAAAATGTGGTGGCCCTATGTTTTGTATTTCATAATTTCTTGCAATTCCAGACATTTTCTGGATTCAAAGTCTTCAGTTTCTTCAACATCCATGTCAACAACATCTGGACCTTTTATTCAGAGTGATGATGGACTTGAAACTAACAGGTTAGGAATGGAATGTATTTGCAAAAATTAATTATATACAATAATTCCTTTAGACTTTTAAAAAGAAATATGTTTGATGGTAGCAACCAATTCAACCAATTTGAATTTAGGTACATTGATTCAAGTGATTACTACTCAATTATATTTTATTTTTTAATAATCACATGTTTTCAATATACATATATTTTCTGAATACAAATCTATTGTATGATCATAATGGAAAGGGAATACCGTTTGTGTTGTTTGGTTTAAATGTCAATATGTTGTAATGGATCACTTTTACGTTGCCTCTCTTAGCTTTCATTTTCATATGATGCGGGTCCATACAACACATGGGTTTCTTGCTCCAAGCAGTAGATCAACCTTCTGAACTCAGATTTATTTATTTGGTACAAGTGTACAATTTCAGTTACATAAAATTTACTCGTGTGTATTTTCGTTTTTCTGTTGTCAATTTTAGAATAAGTACAAAGCAAATATTAAATTTCTAAAAATATTATTCTTGACTCTTTCAATAGCATTTAAATAATATTTCTGTTTTCAGTGAAATGGAAAAAAATTACTTCCGAATCAAAACATGATGCTTCAACACAAACATTTACTTGGAAGGAAGTTGAGTCCTTGAAGGTAATTATTGTTTGTTCTTATGAGATCCTGCGTTTATAATCATTTTCAAAATTTGGATAATTCTAGGTAGGGCTTAAAGAGAATAAAATGGTATAATAGTAATTGTAATTGACAAACTTTAGTTACTATCTTCCCTATTCAAGAATTATTATGTTTTCCTTTTAGTAATTTAGCTCGAATAAATCTGAAAATAATTTTGTGTCTCATCTCTTTGTATATTTTTTTTTTGGAAGAACAGAAAAAGAATTGATAATAATAACCTTTCTTTTAGTTAGATATACACTTAGATGCAATTGCATTTTAGTACATGTTGATTAGAATATGATTTTTTGTTCAATTCGAGTTCTTTTTAGGAGGAGAATATTGAGTTGAGAACTGAAATATAATTCTTACGTCAGAAAATGAAAAATTGCCAATTCTCCTGAATCCAAAATATCAGTGTTTGTGAAAGGTTTGGAAGACAATGACAAAAGATGTGTATTTAACATTGGGTTGATATTTCAACAAATAAGTAATATTTCTGTCTCCTTCGGATGATTTGAGGTATTGGGCAACCAATCATAGAATCAATTCACGGAGAAGAAAATTTACCCATTTGGAAGAACTTGTCCTAACATTGGTTAGATTAAGATCAGGATTATTAGTTGAAAATTTAAGTTTCTGTTTGAAAAATATACAGATTTTTAAACTATTGTCTTACAGGTATCGATTTTACATTTCAGCAGGTACAATCACAAAAATTGTTACCACATGGGTGCAACATATGTACATGAAATTTGATTCACTTCGACCTATGATGTTCAAGAGAGAAAATCAAAGAAAATTTCCCCGCCATCTTCTCAGGATTGAAGAATGTAAGAGTGATTATAGATTGCGCTGAATTTATATGCCAATCTCCATTATATTTTGAAGAGAAAAGCAATTGCTATTCCTCATATGAGGCAGCCACTACTTTCAAAGTTTTGCTTGGTTGTAGCCCTAATGGTGCTATTACATTTGTTAGTGATTTATTTGAAGGGTCAATCTCAGATGAGGAACTGGTGAAAAAAAGTAATCTCATGGAGATGTTGGAAGAAGGAGATTTAGTGTTAGCTGACAGGGGTTTCACAATCAATTGAATAGCTGCTAGCAAATAAATATACCTAAATATTCCACCATTTTTTAAGGGACGTGATAAGTTAACAGCTCAGGAGGAAAATGAAACTAAAAATATTGCCACAATCAAGATTTACATTGAGTATGTAGTCGGCAAATTGAAACAATTCAGATTGCTGAAAAAATGCATATCCAACAACATGAAAGGCATTTTATCACAAATCGTGTTTGTTCGTTTCTGCCTGGTTAACTTTCAGAAACCCATTTCGAAACCAAATTATAATTGAAGTGACCTCAAGATGATTATATTATCCACAATTGTAGACTCCAGATCACTTGAGGTATTTCTGGATAATCTATTCCATATTAATTGGCTTTAGTTTTCTTGGAATCCGCATTTCAAAATATTCTGGACACAGAACTTTCTCATGAAATGCACACAATTTGGAAGACAGGAACTGCCAGAAGTACTGATCAAAATGGACTTTTCCTTTATGTGTCCATATTACAAAGTGACGCCATGTTTTTTCAAGAAATCCCAACAGCATTTGAATTTGGAAATAGTATCGATGAGAATGTTTCAGATTCATTTGATTATCTTTTCCAATGAAACAACAAAATGCACTCCTTTGAGAAGGAGTCATCCGATTCAGTTCAGTTGGCATGAAGTCCTTCAAGACGAATGGACATTTGATTTCCAGTATACCATATTCATCTGTTCTAGGGTCATAAATAATTCCATCTGGTGTAACTCCCAATCCAAGATATTTTGGATTGACCCACAAGCCACAAGTTTCAACATGATTCCCAGTTGATTTTATATAGGACTTCATTCTCATATTTCAGACTATGACCAACAAACTTATTCCGAAGCTGTGGTTTAGGAAACCACATGTGATATTTTAAATGTTCATAGTATTTTTCTTCCGTCAAATTGAAAAATTCTTTACAATTGGATGCTGTTATGATAATCCTTCGAATTGACAGCCATTTCTCACTTTTATTTTGTTCTTTGGTTCCTGTAATCTCGTTGGGTATTGTGAAACCAAAACAAAGACTCTGTCTGAACTGAAGAATGTTTTCTTTGAGAATTGACCATCTTTCAGTCTATTTTATAATCATTATATCTGAAATCTAGGAGTAGTTCCCAAGCAGACATTCCAGTAGTGAGTCTGTATTTTTGTAATAAAAATAATAATTTATTATTGACCTCTATTGCATTGTACGATTTTCTAGGATCGGCATATGGATGGAAACTGAACTTATCATTTTGGCAAATTTTGTGATTATAGTTCTTCTTATAAATCTCATTGGGATCTTTCTTACTACGGCCTTTATTCTATTCACATAATTTGCTTGTGCATGATGGTGGTTCATATCCGAAAGTTATCACATAGTCTTCCAGTGCAAAAAGTAAGACTAATAAAAAAATTATGATTATGTCACTAGTCAAATTAGAGAAGCATGTCACCCCCCAAATACGTGTACTAGTACCAATCTATTACCATTAAGTGAAATTTGTTTTTTTTGTATAATTTGTATGTTTTTGTATCTTTATCTCAATCTGCTTTACACATTTTTAGCAAAGTAGCACACCCCTTGAAGCCATTAGTTTCAAAAGTATTTTTACCTGATATATGACTACATCTTTCCATTGCAGAAGCATCACATTCACAAGAAGAATCTGTGACCACTGCAGAATCTTGATTCAACATTATCATAACTACATAGGAAGTATCTTCATCATATGATGAAATAAATTTACTCTTCAGACAATAGATTTCATCATTAACAATCTTCCAAATTTTTGACATGGCCACTTTTGAAATATATTCGTCCCCTTCTTAAAGGTTTGCTGGTGTCAAATTCTGTGTCCTCTTCAAAGACAACTATGTCGTCAACAAGATGAGCAGTTTGAAACAAATGTTTGTAAATTATACCATAATTGAACAATCTGGGGACACTCTTTGATAGGTTTGATCAAAATTACATTTGTTTTTTTGAGAGCATAAGATTTTTCATTGAACCACCTTCCTCTATCAATACTAACATCAATTTCCTGAATTCCTTGGCGTATGCAAAAATTCACCCTGTGAATTGAAAGAGTAATATATTATTTCAAAGGGAAAAATAAAGTGCAACCTCTCAATAAGATCATCTTATTTTCCTCCCACATTCTGATCCCTGCATTTCAACCACCTTTTCAATTGCGTTACACTGTGGGCTCCTATTGGTTTTTCTTGAAGCGATGCTCCAAGAACATCGTTTTCGTCAAGCTTTATTTTCAAGTAGGTATGGCAAAGAAGAGGCCATATTTCACTCTGGTCTTTATACTAATATTAAAAACAATTTAACTGCACTGCACTGAAAAAAGAGGAATAGCAAGACACAAATTAAACTGGAGAACTGCAAAAATTCAGCAAGGTGAATTTTTGTAGAAGAAACATTTGAAGATCTTTCAATACCACTAGATGAAAACAGAATTTTAAAAGAATGTATTAAAACACAGCTAATCACTAGCAGTTTCGGTATTTTACAAGCAGATAACTGAATATTCGTTGGAAAAAATATCCAAAGATTTTCAGAAATTACTATCTAGCCCCTGTTAATCGAATATCAAGATATAAAGTTTTAAAAAAGGTAACTATCAAACATTCAAAGTACAAAATAATACAAATTGGGTTGCATTCATAAAAGCTAGCAGATGCTTCTTATACTATGGGTTTGTCTATCCCATAACTCAACAATATGAATAGGTCTGTTTCAAGAAATTCAAGTAAAAGCATTTGCTCAAGGTTTATGCATACCACCCATTGTGTTATAATCAACAGAAGTAATAATATTGAATTTTTTTGATAGCATTTAATTTTTACAGAATAAAGCTTTCAAGGCCAAAGAAATTGGTTGAAAAATGGCAAAAAATATCGAAGGGAAGGCCCAACTTATTCATTAATTTATAATAAAGCAGTTGCATCAAATTGAAGAGAATTACAATTTATTAAATCATTCACAGACACATACATATTATGCCAACTATCACGGAATTTTAAACATGTTGAAGAAAAATTTATTGTGAGTAAGGCTGCCAACTTCCTTATGTATGAGCTTTTGTTCAACTTCCTTTGTTCATTTCTTTTCGTTAGCTTTGTTTTCACGTTCAGGTGAAATCTTTCAGACTATTTTGACCCTCTTCTAGTTGTCTGATTATATTCCATTGACAACGCCTTATGAAATTTTAAATTTTTTTAGAAAAATGAAACAGGTCAAAAACCAAAATGAATTATTTTTCGCTTATTGCTTGATTTTTTAATTACTTTTTTAACATAGTGATCTTTTTTCAGAGCTTGAGTGAAGACGTTGCATGAGAAAAACTCAACCTGACCATCATTTCATGGTGTATCCTGTTATCTGATGAAACATTTTCCATGAAACACAGAACAGAGATCCCAGTGTAAAAGTACGTTTTCATCTAAGTTGAACCGAAGAAAGTCGATCAATACAACAGAGACCCATAATTTGAGTATTTGTATTACAGGTATATAATTGTTTGCACAAAAACATCAGGCTGTATTTTACTGTTATTTCATCGCCACCAGCTTAGTAGAACAAAAAAAATATCAATTGAAGTTTATGTCAATAAAATTTTCAATTGTTAACAATCACAACTAATATTTTGAATAGTTATAATAATAAAAGAGCTTTATTAGCATAAAATGAAATAAATCGAACCTGTAGGTATTCCAATTCTTTATTTCCTTCAACTATCAAAAATTTTCATTTTGTGTAGTAGTTAAGAAAATGTCTAATACTAAGGAGCAAAGGCAAAATACAAGAAATAATTATAAAAAATAATACATGGATGAAATACAAATTCATTCTGTACCAAGTAGAAAAGACTTTTAGACTTTATTTGAATATTGTGGGATAATTTTTGAATTTTGTTGCTTCCAAGAGACAATTGATGATTTTTTAACAAGTGATTTATGTATGATAGGTACATGAATTGACAACCACTTAGTAACAATGACCAGAAGATTAACAGTTCAACAAAAAAAGTTTTTGCATGAAGATAAGTTCAGTTGTTGGTTTCTAGTAATAAGATGTGAAAAATGTTATTTCCAACATATTGTCCTATTATTTTTGTCAAATTTGTTTGATAATTGTCCCATTATATGCTGGTTGAGCAAATTAAATATGAATGTATGTGTTCCAAGGATGAAAATGTGATTTCCATAAAAATGGTGGACATGCAGCAGTTGTAACAGGAAGTTCAATCATCGATTTTCAGCGAAAACATGTAAGATTTCTCCCTTTGTGCTTCATTTAATCTCAGCGTATACCAAGGTTTATCACCGAAGCCACTGTGTACACCTAGATGTCTAACAAACCCAATATCCATTGAATTAGTATATCATCTGCAGGTATATGCTATATTCGCTACACTATTTGGGCTTTTGATATAGGTATTACTCCTCCAAGTACTACCTACACTCCAAGTTTCGTCAGATATCGAATGACAGTCAACTTGAAGAGCCAAGTTCATGTCATAAAAAAGGAGGACCTAGCACGAATGTTTTTGATATGGACATCGAATAACTACTTTTATTTTCATCATTTCCAAATGGATAATCAATATTCTCAGTGCTGAATTATGAGGAAATAGGTACATCATAACTGATCATACGAAGAATCTAAATGACTGCTTCAGGTTAAACGACACCGATTAGAAATACAATTAGTTTTTTTGTTATTATATCAACAAAAAATATGATAATTCTTTGCAGTAATCATAAAATAAAATTACCCGCAGATCTGGAGAGATCATTACAGTTTGATTGTATTGTGAAATATACAGACGAACGCTTTGGTTTGTATTTGTCTTTTTTGAATAAAAACCTAACCTATACGTACGGCGGAATGCTGAAAGATTGAAACTCCTTGAGTTAAAGGCTACTGTTCAGTCACGATATTACGTAATCCAGTGATCCGTAAATAATACTATCGGTTGATTTTGCCATAGACGAGAGTTTCATTTAAATTTAAACAAACATCTTTTTAAAATTGATATGGGTAAGAATAAGCAAATTAAAAGTTCAATATTTCATATGCTATTTCAAATCCCTGTTCATTAATATAAAAAACTTCTAATCAATCTAAAATGTCATGAGCTCTCGGAATTGAAACGAAAATACTCTATTATACAGGGTTATGATAAAGTAATGCACAAAATTCATAAAACGTACAACGATCACTTTTGAAAAAAATGCAAAAACACGTCAAACCATTTTTTATATATATATATATATATATATATATATATATATATATATATATATATATATATATATATATATATATATATATATATATCATCTCCCACCAACCCATTTCCCGCACACAGCTCACCTAGCGCCAACCAAGTTCCCGTACACAGCTCATCTAGCGCCAACTCAGTTCCCGTCCTTAGTTCACCTCGCGCCAATACATTGCACACGGCCATTACAGCCACGTCCACTATAAATGCAGTTCCTCAACCCACAATTCTTTCCTCAGTTCTTTCGAAGGAGTTGGCAGATTGAGACCTTAGCGTAGAATTACGTTTCAACCTTTTATTATTTTTATTTCTTTTTCAGTTCTTGAAAATGGCTCCAAAATCGGAGCCGAAATGTCGAATTTCAACAAATTCTAGACGCGGTTCAACTCGGCATACCGGCCTCGTCGGACAATTTCACGTCGAGTGCAATAAACACTTACTTTTTGCACTTGTAGCATAAATAACTATTGTATGTGCCATTTCTGAGTATATGCAGCCAAAGTTCAAGAATATTTTCATCAGAACTTGTTTACATGTCCAATTATAACGTTATTCATGAAAGTATATTTGGGTGTATAAGAGGCATAGTCAAAACAATTGTTTTTAGGATGTTTTTTTCTAATACTATTCCTGAATCAAAAATGTATATTTTGGTAAAATATCATAGCTTCAGTCTATTCTAGGCAATAAAAACATTTTTTGTGTCTTGATGACTCTCTCTGTTTGAAATATTAATTTTTAATATTTTGGATTATACCCTTGTACTGAAAACAATTGCCAGATCGTTTTTGAATACAAAAAATAATCTATTGCCACTGTTGATTGAACAAAAGGTAAGGGAATTCTCTGGTGAATTAAGTTGTTCACTATGAAAGCGTTGACTATTAAATATGAAGGTTTGGCCAACTTTGTTTGTTGCGTTTCTAAGATATGCATTTTTGAAGTTTACTACGATATGGTTGCTACTATCGATGATAATAATAATAATAATAACATAGACTTGTTGAGTGTACCCAAAGGCATAGCCTGTGCGGGTAGAGAACGGCTATTATTCTTATTTGCCGTGGCGCTTCGGGGCGACTTACTGATTTTTGGTGGCGTATCCACTTTTCAGCTGTAGGAAAACCCGGAAAACCTACAGCACCACCTCGGGTGGTCGGTGTGCACTCCAAGCTAGCACCAGCCGAGATTGGCATCTAGACAACTCACAATACATCTTCTTTTCAACAAGGCGTGCGGTCGCCTATCGATCCGATATAAAGTGGATGGGAAAAATTCTCTTGTACCTACATCGGACTCGAACCGACTATTATTGCTATGCTGGAGTTTCGAACGGCCTGTGCATCAGACCACTAAGCCACCGGCCACCATCGGCTACTATCGATTAAACAAAACTTTAAAAATGCAAATCTTAAAAACGTAACATAAAAAGTGTACCAAACTTTCATATTCAAAAGTCAACACTTTCATAATAGTGAGAGTAAAATTAGGTCCGAATTGAGGGAACATTTTTTGAGATATTGAATAAAAACATTGTAAGTGATCTAAAAAAATATAAACGCTCCCTGTATCTAAATGAAAGGCAATATTGAACAACTTATTTCATTAGAGAATTCCCTTAACTTTTGTTCATTCAACAGTGGCAATAGATAATTTTTTTGTATTCAAAAACGATCTGTCAATTGTTTTCAGTATAAGGGTATACCAAAATATTAAAAATTCATATTTCAAACAGAGAGACTCATGAAGAAACAAATCGCCTAGAATAAACAGAAACTATGATATTCTACAAAAATATTAATTGTTGGTTCAGGACTAATGTTAGAAAAAAAATTCTGAAAAATGATTTCTCTTTACTGTGCCCTGTATACACCCTAATGCACTTTCATTAATAACGTTATAATTGGAAATGTTAACGAGTTCCGATAAATACACTTTCATCCTGAATTTGTCTCATTTCGACTATCAAAACATTTTTTCAACCCTACCCATCTCCGACGTTTTTCCGAACTTTGGCTGCTTATATCTCAGAAACAAACATACGAAATCATTTAAACTCGCACATTTTCCTAATTACCCATCCCACTAAAATATAATGAAATTTCAGCCAATTTTACATGTGTTTTCGTGCGGGGTCCTTTGCTATTTACAGATTTCATCTAGTCTAGGATCACTTGAGTTTGGCGCCCTGAACATGAATTCGTATATATTTTATGATATTTTTTGTTTATAGCATGAATTTGATTAAATCTGCTCATTAAAATTTTAGTATAAAAATCAGACATTATTTTCCGTCCGAAATGTTCAGGCTTGTTGATCCACTTCCACTTGGAACCTTGTTGATCTATGTTCAATTTGAATAAAAAATGAAAAGATGTTTTCATCTCCATTCCAAAATCTCATTTTTTTTTTCTATCAACATGCTTTTCCTTTCCTGTGCATCATAGATGGAGTTCAACTCAGGTAAGATTTCCCCTAACAGGCGAATTGTAATAAACTGAATAATGAATAATGAGTTCAACATGTCTTGTTCATTTCTGTGTCATTATCGAGTCGTGGCTACCACACATATAAACAAGCTAGTGAATAAATTTTTACTAAACTCATAATATATATGTGTACTTTTTCTATTATGAATTTACGGAATTAATTTGAGATATTCACACGCTGCTCTCAAACTTGGAAATCATACCGGCTTGACATGATGCGGCAGAAAACTTAAACGGAAGAATGCAGAAGGCAGTAATTCTTGGTTCACTTCGCCTTCTCAGGGCACATGACTCTCGGACCCAGTAATCACTCACCCCACGGACGTGAGGGGTGTTTACTGGGTTTAATGACACACCAGCGCGCCCTCTGGAAGTGTCGGGGATCCGGAGACAGGGCCTGTCTGGGTAATTCTTAACAGATTAAAAAATAAATACAAAATAATACTCACAGAGTGTACCCAAAGACATAGCCTGTGCGGGTAGAGGACGGCTATTATTATATGCCGTGGCGCTTCGGGCCGACTTACCGATTTTTGGTGGCGTTTTCACTTTTCAGCTGTAGGAAAACCCGGAAAACCTACGGCAACACCCCGGGTGATCGGCGCGAACTCCAAGCAAGCAATATACGTCGGGATTGGCATCTAGACAACTTACATTGCCTATCGACTCCCATGAAATTGAGATAAATTTTCTCGTTTTCCAGGATTCGAAACTGGCCAAATAATGCAAGCAAGCAAGAAGTTCAGAAGGCCGGCATCTAACCGTCTCGCTACCGAGCACCGTAATATGTGTGTACTTTTTCTATAATGGATTTAAGGAATTTATTTGAGATATTTGACCGATAAACCCACATCGGGTAGTCCTGATCGATGGTCATTTCGTTTTAGGGTTTGAAAGTATTAGAAGTTTAGGTTGAAGGCCAAAAAAAAAATAATTTCACTCAAAATCGAATCAGATAAATTTTATTTTTTTATACTAATTCAAACATTACTCAATAAAGAACTGTTCAAATCGTTTTGCAAATACAGAAAAATCAGAATATGTTGGATCAAAGTTATTTAAAACACTGTCAAATTGCTGGCTTTTGACAAAAACAACCATGCCATTTGCTCATCTACTCACTTGTAAGTACTGAAGAGGCCAACAAATAACATATAGAGCACATCCCTATCAGAGCCAACCGATTGTGAGCATATTAATTTAACATGTGTTCCTATAGGTTCGCAATCAAATCATTCAACAAAATAATATTTTATCAAAAATTTTCTATACAGTAACACTATTAGCCATTTCAACTGAAATGTATGTTAGAAATCAGCTAAGACTGTTCTTCAGAATAACTTTTTTCGACTTTTGTCACATATAAAAGTTCTTGTACCAAATTTATTTTTATTTACTTTGACTATTTGAATATTATCTAATAAGAATAAATATAATGGAAAATGAATAACAGTTGAAAAGTTCCGAAAGCGAGCAGAAGGCGAGCGGGAGGATCCACGAGCATCGCGAATTTTCATTCCAACCTAGTAGCAGACTATACTTTCTCCACGATCAAAAATTTTAAAATATTTTCAAATGTAAACGAACAAAAGATAATTTCCACACGAAATAATAAATAAATAAAGGTTAGGCAAGCAATTACATATTCATAACTCCAACAAACTCAACCAACGCTTCGCCCAAAAGGGCATAGGAGGGGAGAGGTCTGGAGGACGCACTGAAAGCCGCCTCCCTGACTCCGCAGACATTGCTGGCTACGTGGCGAGGGAGCGCTTGTGCCAAGGGGTACACAGGGTCCCGGCAAGGGGCGCTGGTATCCACCTCCGCTGGTGGTGGCGGTAGGTCGAATATTCAATCACATGGTGGTGGTGGTTCGCTAATACATGCCTCCTGCAAAGCTTATGCATGTTGTCGTTCGTGAGCATTCAATGTAGATACTGCATTGCTGTCTAATTTTGCTCAGAGGTGATTGTTTCGTTTTGAAACCCGGAAAAGGCTGATGCAAAAAACCGGGTATACGAAATAATAACTATTATTTAAAAACACTGTTTGTCAGAAAGGACTAATCCTGGACTAACCAGAAATAATTTTTTCATCGCAAAGATGCATTAAGTATAAACTATTGAATTAAACAAAAAATTGCCTTGTCGGTGGCTTGAACCCACAAACTATCGTCTATTATGCCAGTTCTATACCATCTAAGCCATCCGGTCTCTCATCAAAATAAGTTTGATAAATATTATATTGACGGCATTCTCTTCCACGAAAACTACGAGTCACAATTATTCACTTTTCAGTATATTTTTTGTACTCTTTTCTGATTCTGAATCACTGGATAAATTCATGATACTTTTTATATTTTCGAATGAAAACGTGACAGCAATAATTTTGACACTACTGAAATTTGCCACTACGTTGACAATCAACTGCATCAAGGCTAATGTTATTATTGCTAACCAGTGTCAGAATATTATTCTATTACAAGAGAGAGAATGTAAATACATTTGAATTGGATGGGGACAGAGGTGTTGCAGAATATTTCTTCAATCTCAAGAGAAAGAATTCCAGCATTCTGTAAACAAATTTCATTTCAGCATTAGCAAATTATGTGATGATCGTGGAGGATATTCTGTATCAAGGTTAGAAAATTCGAGCT
Organism: Chrysolina americana; assembly: GCA_958502065.1. Lineage (NCBI taxonomy): Eukaryota > Metazoa > Arthropoda > Insecta > Coleoptera > Chrysomelidae > Chrysolina > Chrysolina americana. The sequence continues at coordinate 39,055,454 of OY293414.1, read as the reverse complement.
TGGGGAACCACAAGAATCACGAATTCTCATTCTAACCGAGTGACATACTGTACTTTCTCTGGGTTATTTTTATCAAAGGAAACGTAACAAACACTGAATTTGACCCTCTTCTCCAAATCTTGTCACTTTGATGATAGTTAAATAAGGCCAACTTCATTATTACCCCCATAACCCTCCTTGTATATGTGCCTGTAACCAAAGTAATAAAATCCACAGAAATACGAACTGAATCTTATTGATATGTTTGAGGACCTACTGTGAAATTACCGTTTTCCTTCAAATCCAAGTGAATAGAATGATTCTTTCTTTGTTCGTGCGGTACCTGATAAAAAAACAACTAATTATTTCCTTTGGTTTTGATTCTTACCGCTCACCGCCACCGCTCACGGCATACCGCTAATGGTAATATGTATTTTATTGAAGCGCAGTATTTTTTTTCTCTATCGTAATCTGTTTTGCCACCCTTTGATTTGGCCACCTGTGTTCTTTTCACATATTCGCACTGCATAGAAGAATATTACTGTTTCATGGTTGTATTGGATGACTCCTATGAAATTCCAAAAATTGTTGATTTGGGATATTTGAGTGTTTGAGGAAAAAATTCAATACGAAGAATACGAATACGAATAATTTTGGTTTGTATAACGTGTGTTTTCTTCTTGTTGAAAATCAATCAAGGTTCAGTTGCATATCCAGATTGGTTGTTGAACCAATATCAAGTTTAGTACTCATTCAGAACTGTAGAGGGGGGGCATGCCCCCCCCTCAGATCCGCCAGTGCGTGGATGAGATGAGCCAGAATAAGATATGGAGAAACTGCATAATTTAATCAAGAAAGAAATTATTATTGGCTGATTGACAAAGTCAAAGCAAAAAAAAGCATGTTATCACCCATGCATCAATGGTAAGCTCAAAGTTCTGAAAACTCTGATAGAGACGGGTTACATATATTCTTCGTCCTACAGTTTAGAGAAAAGTATTTTGTGTCACTTTAAATACAACGAAGAATTAGTTTTCATGTAGTTTCAACCGTTTTCGTATGGATAATCAATCCAAACATTGATTGAAATGTAAATCATTATTTTTATTGGTGCCTACAGGAAAATGTGTTTTGCCACCCATGCTTGATGAACCATTTGTTGACCAAAATCCCTGTTTTCGTTTTTATGTACTTCTAACATTGATTTAAGGCATTTTTATTTCAAGACATTTGGAAAACTCTCAGTTCTTTAGGGAGGCAATAAAAAAAATTAATAAACTATACTTTATCATTGTCCTTGAAAAGAGGGCTAGAAGAAACTGTAATGAATATCCCATCAATTATGTCTCTGTAATTCATTTAGACTGTAAATAACTGATTCATTTATTTAATAATTGTCACATTTATATAGGCTGCTCCCTACTGCTGAGTCAACTCTGAATATTTCACTCTTACTTTCGGCTGATGTGATTTCTTATGAAGCTGCACAGTTCTCACGGTTCGACACGTTCGAGATGGTTCTCGAACTGTTCCGGAATTGTTAGACACTTCTCTACTCAAGAGGTGGAATGTACGAAAACGCCTATGAAAACCTATTTTTGCAGTTATTAATTTTGTTAATTGAAATTGATTGAAGTAGTGCATGAATAAAGGTTGCGAACAGGTATTGAGATGTGAAGAAGATATATGTAGTTGAGGCCAGAAATGAAGCTGCATGCCTTTTTTCAAATAACAACATTCGAAAGTTCCGTCCCAGATTTTGAAGAAAAGTTTCCAAAACCTGCCTTAAATATTTTACGAGAGCTGTATAAAATATCAGCTCCTGAGTATCAATACCACCGAAAAGGTCATTTCTATGGTAATTCTCCACTCGGGGTAATGACTATCATTTTGATAGCGACTTTCTTTGGAACGATCAATTACTGATACATCTAGCTTTGCATTTAAAGAATTCGTCTCTTTCGATATAAACACAGCAGAAATCACAAATAATTGATTTTTCAATTTGTACGTAGGAGTTTTTGTTGTGCCTTGTGCCTTTAACGTACTAGGAATCGCACGTTGAGAAGTAAGACCTCGTTAATCCTTGGCTCGCACAAGGTCCTACTTCTGAGAGCTGTCGTTCGTAGGGGGACGACAGCTGGTTAACGGAAAAAAACAATTTCAAACAATAGGCATGATATCCAAACGTTCTCCATAAGAAATAAATATTTTCTTCAAGAATTTTTGGAGAGCAAAAAAGGTTTCATATTCTAATAAATTGATGGATGTAGCCGTTACTACGTGGTAGGAGATCATCATAAGAAAAAGAAAATTTCTATGTTTTTACACCACTTTAACTTGTAACACTTCGTTACTGCAGTTTCGTCCTATATGGAATTGTTTGAGAATGTCCTTATAGGACGAAACTGCAGTAACGAAGTGTTACAAGTTAAAGCGGTATAAAAACATAGAAATTTTCTTTTCTTTTTCCTATGTTTCATATTCTCTTTGGAAGTTTATAGAATTAATGTTCAGAGAGCTTCGTGAGAGACGAGGGAAGCTAAGACTTGTTCTTCTTGAATGTCTACAGACTGTATGTCTCAGGGAGTACCTTCTGAGGCACCGAGTTCAACAGCTTCATCGTTCAACGAAAAAACGAGCCCTGGGAAATAGATTCGCAGCTTGTCCCCAGAGTATATAAAAGGATGTGAAAACTGAGCTCGACGGGCTCCGATGGGACCGCTAATGGTGAAACAATTGATCATATTTCAGAACAGCATCGTTCATGGAAATATCTGTTGAACAGAGACAGATCGCTAACCTTTCTACGGTGTTACAGAGAAGTAAACAAGCCCGTAAGCGCAACATCACCGATATGACGAACGGCTCTTTTTTTTACATAATCTAAAAGTTTAAATGATGGATTTGTCCCGAACTTGTTCGTGGAACGGAATTATGATATGTTTGACGACATTCAAAAAATGTCTTATGATGAACTGATTCTGAGGATATTTGAAATTGGGCATTTTATATTCTTTAAGTCTGTAACTGATTTTTTCAGTTTCTATGAGCAATAAGAACGATGAGATGGTTCAATTAAATATATTACGTAAATGACTTCGGATCAACGGCCTCCTCATTTTCAATTTCTTTATGCCAATACCATAATGTTTCCAGGTATAAACAATAACGAAGTATTAAGAGTTGAGTGGGATGAAAGTATTCTAAATGAGTCAAACTAGCTGTTTATCGTTATGAATAAAGTTTAAGAAAACACCTTTCTTCTCCACAATTACTAGGTAGTCTTGAAAATACAAGGTTGAGGTGTTATTTGTTCTGATGAAGAAGTCTGTGCTGATTAACCCACTGAAATTCGAGATTAATAGTGGAGGTGAAGTTCTAGAAAGCACGGGCCACTTACACCACGTTCAATTTGGAATATTTTTCATGATACCTAGGCGTCTTCACGCCCTCCTGTTTCCTATATCGAATACCGATTTAAGCTGGTGAAGAAAATACGGGCCAAGTTTTATCGTATGAACCTTTCTTTTATAGGTATCTCCATTCGTTCTTGGTACCCTCTTGTTTTTCACTTTGAGTATGAAATTTGATGAACTGAATCTTACTTTATTATTCTCACCGTGTAAATGGTTATTTCAGTTAGAGACCAGTGACTGGTCTACAAGTTTAACTGATGAACTGTTGAAGTTATGGGATTGAAATTTGCTGCTGAGGTGAATAAAGGGTCAATATAGGCCTTTTGACTAATGGCAACTCTGAAATCGGAATGAGAACGCTAAAATAAAATCTCAAAAACAAACAAAAATTCAAGTACTAGCCGAAATGGTAAATAACCCACAACAATCAACTAAACAAGTAGCTGAGACATGTGATGTTTCTAAAACATCAGTAAAGAGGGTTTTAAAACAAAATAAATTCCATCCTTACAAAATAAAAATTTTGCACCAATTGGTTGAAGATGATCCAGACCGGCGACTTGAATTTTGCGAGACCATGGCAGAAAGAATTGTTGCAAATCGACTTTATTTGCAACACATCTGCTTTAGTGATGAAAGCACTTTTTACCTAAATGGAAATGTGAATACCCAGAATTGTAGATATTGTAGTGATGAGAATCCCCATGAATTCCGCGAGGGGCATACTCAATTTCCCCAGAAAATTAATGTTTGGGCTGGTATTTTAGGTAACCACATTGTAGGTCCCATATTCTTGGAAGAAAATTTAAATGGTCCCAGATACCTCCAAATGCTGCAAGACACAATAAGTCCCAGTATCGATGAGATCGTTGCGCAAAACCCACATGAATTTTACTTGGATGTAACATTTCAGCAAGATGGAGCGCCACCACACTATTTTCGGGAGGTGAGAAATTACTTAGATGAAAGGTATCGAGGCAGGTGGATTGGACGTCGAGGTACAACAGAGTGGCCAGCTCGCTCACCGGACCTCTCACCGCTTGATTTCTTTCTCTGGGGCTATGTGAAATCCGTAGTTCTTAAGACAGTTTGTGGGTCGTTAGATGAACTGCGCCGTCGAATTATTGAAGTGTGTTCAGAAATAACACCTCAAACCTTGATTAATGTTAGGGAATAGTTTACAACCCGACTATTTATGTATCAAGAATTGCATGGTGGACATGTCGAACATCATTTGAAATAGATAAAAACTCACCGTTTTTAGTTATAAATTAAAATATCTCTTCAGTTTTTAATGATTCTTGATCTGTATTTATGGACTACCTTATTTGTTTATAAAATGTTTCAACTTCATTTGTACTAGTTTTTCGTGAGATTCAATAACTTTAACAATTGTAAAATGGTACGACGAGGTAAGTTACACATGGTGCCATCAGCAGTTTGCAACATTAGATAGCTTTCAAAAAGTTAGGATAGGAAAGTGGAATACATTGTGATCCATTTGTTACGATTTTCTCATTGAACTGGCGCAAAAGTAGTCGAAATAATTATTTACAAGTGTTCATAGGTCCAAAACTATCAACTTTTTTGATAGAAAACCATTTATAAAACTTGTTCAGAATTCAACGTAGAATGTAATAATGCAATGAAATACAGGGTGTCCCATTTAAAAAAATTAACTTCTAAGTCACCGTGCTTTTTTGAGACACTCTGTATGAATGAAACTTAAACCATTAAAGAGATCGAATGAAACCCTACAACTTATGTATTAAACATTTTTTTGTAATATGGAAAATGAAGAAGTTACGGGGGGGGGGGGGGGCGACGGACTTTTGGTCCTCACTGTATATATATATATATATGGGAATTTTTTTTTTTTTGAAGGAGGTTAGCTCGACTGGCTAAGTTAAGGAACGACAAAGGAAGTTGTCAGGTATTGCAGTCGGAGACACTTTAATTGTGTGAACTCTTTATTTCAGTTCAAGCTTTCGAGAATTATTTTTCTCTTCATCAGGAACACTGGTGAACAAAAGAAGAATTGACTATTACAATCTGTGAAGTGCAAAAAGGATTTCCAAGTAGTCACGAAAAGTGAGGTTGTAACAAAGCCGGTTGCATTAAACATAAACACTTTTCCTTATGAGTTGTAACATATTAAAATTTAAATAATACAATTGTGTGACTACAGAAACACATTATACTAAGTCATTATTGAAATTGAAAAATTTTTGTGAAAATTTCCTACCACGAGGATTCAAGTTCACATGTCTTCATAAAAAGGCGGAAAACTGTAAAAAAATTTGAAATGTGACATTGGTAGGTTTGACATTTGGCATGTACAATCAGTGCTACCAACTGCAATAGTGATACCAACTGCAATAGTGATACCAACTTAAATTTTAAATGTAGAAGACAAAAGGGACTTTCTGGCATTGGGAATTTGTTAATATTCTTTATTTAGTTGATGAATTGATTATGTTTGTTGAGGTGAAGCAACTATGTATATATGTATATATGACATTAAGTCCTTCTATGTCCTTCCTGGTATTGAGGGATGATGTATCTTTGAAAATGTGAGCCATTTCTAGGAACTGTCTTTTTTGGAGACTGTTCGAAGTATCTAATATTTTCACTTCATCTTATAAGAAATTATGGTCAGATTCTATGGTGTGTTTTGCTAGAGTGCAAACTTTCTTATTGGTTCTGATATCATTTTATGTGAGGTGATTCGGTCTCTAAGTAACTTTCCTGTTTGACCAATGTACGTTTTACTACATTGACCACAGAGTATAGAATATACTACATTTGACATATGTGTCACTTCCACTTTATCTTTAAGTTTTGAGAAAAGATTTCTAATGAATAAAGTATTTTTGAAAGCTAATTTTATGTGTGTAAATTGATTGAAAATATTCTTGAGTTGGATTGATAAATTGCCCAAGTGTGGCAGAGAAAAATAGTGAGTAGGAATGTTAATTGCAGGCCTGTTGTCCACCTGAACTGAATTGGTGGATGATCTGCTGAGTATTAAGTTATGTATGAGTTTTTTGGATAGCCGCTATTAATAAAAAGTTGTGATAAATTTTTTAAATTCTGTATTCGCACGGTGGAGTGAGAAGTTTTACACACCCTATCTTCCATTGCTAGAACCAAATAAATTGTTTGTTTCTTCTGATGGAAAGATTCGTAATGTAGGATTCTTCCTGATGAACCAGGTTTCGTGTACCATGACGTGATGATGGTATTATCATCCTTTCTGATCAGCTTTGTATCTAAGAAGGGTACACTGTGATTGATGTCCTCTTTTTCGATGGTGAATTGTAAAATTTCGTCATAGCCGTTGAAGACTCGAAGTGTTTCTTCTACTCCATCATGCGGAATACTTAGAATAATGTCGTCAACATATTTTTTAAGAAAATGCATTTGAAAAGACAATTTACCAGATCGTCCATCACATACTGTGCAAGGATTGGAGAAATCGGGCTGCCCATTGGCATTCCTAGAGTTTGTTTATAACAGTTCTCTGAAAATGAGAAAACTGTGGTATCAAAGAGAAATCCCAAAAGTTTGAAAAAATTATTTAAGTTAATGTTGCACTTTGTGCCAATATTGTTCCAGTGATTTTGTATGCTGTTTTTTGCAAGATTAAGAGAAATGTTGTTGAATAATGCTTTAATGTCCAGACTGATTATGATATATCTTTCTGGTAATTGAAATTAATTAATAAATTCACAAAATTGAATTAAAGACTCTTTTCAATTTCTTCTACATTTAAAATTTAAGTTGGTATCACTATTGCAGTTGGTAGCACTGATTGTACATGTCAAATGTCAAACCTATCAATGCCTTTTTATGAAGACTGTGAACTTGAATCCTCGTGGTAGGAAATTTTCACAAAAATTTTTCAATTTTAATAATGACTTATTAAAAATTAAAATGACTTAGTATAATGTGTTCCTGTGCTCACACAATTTTATTATTTAAATTTTAATATGTTACAACTCATAAGGAAAAGTGTTTATGTTTAATGCAACCAGCTTTGTTACAACCTCACTTTTCGTAAGTACTTGGAAATCATTTTTTCCCTTCACTGATTGTAATAGTCAATTCTTTTGTTCACCAGTGTTCCTGATGAAGAGAAAATAAAATAAAAAGTTCACACAATTAAAGTGTCTCCGACTGCAATATATATATATATATTAGCATATCCCTGTTTCATATATATATATATATATATATATATATATATATATATATATATATATATATATATATATATATATATATATATATATATATATATATATATATATATATATATATATATATATATATATATATATATATATATATATATATATATATATATATATATATATATATATATATCTTGGATAGCAGTCAGTTGACCAGTAAAAGTTATTTAATCTTCGTTTTTAAGCCGAGCTTTCGAAAATCTTTATTTTCTTTATCAAGACTATAAACAGATTTTTGGTACTCCAATGGGCTCTAGCATATCTCCAATATTATCCAGCTATGTTTTAGATGATCTTTTAGATCAATGTATTGGAAATTTTGATTTTGAATTTCCCTTCATTAAAAGATATGTTGATGACCTAATTCTTGCTGTTCCAAAACAAAAAATTCAAGAAGTTCTTTCTGTGTTCAATGGATATGATGAAAATATTCAATTCACAGTGGAGGAGGAGATTAATAATTCAGTACCTTTTCTAGATATGATGTTGATCAGAATGGACGATAATAAAATAAGAACTAAATGGTACGGAAAATCTATTAATAGTAATCGTTTAATAAATTATCACTCTTATCATACCACCAAAATTAAAATCAATATGATCAACAATCAGAAAAGTAGGGTTGAGAAACTGACTCACCCTTCTTTTCGACTTGAATGTTTGAATGAACTCAAAGTCATTTTACTTGAGAATTCGTATCCATATTCTTTAGTAAACAAAATTCTTTTCAGTACACCTTCACAAAACATTTCCTCTCATATTCAGGACACAAGAACCCACGATACCAATAACATGACCCATTATAAGAGCTTACCACATGTCCATGACTTGACTCCAAAATTAATCAATGTTCTCAGAAATGAAAAAATAAAATTTGCAAAAACAAATGTCACCACTATCTCGAATTTACATTCTAAATTGAAAACTCCAGTACCTACCATGTTCAAATCTAATATTATCTATGAAATTCCATGCAAAGACTGTGATCAAGTATATATTGGCCAATCAAAAAGAATGCTAAAAAATCGCATTACCTCACATAAGAGTGATTCAAGGAGAAATATAAGATCTTGTGCATTATCTGAACATACCATTGATAAAGACCATCGGATTGATTATGTGAATGCGAAAGTTCTTGATGTAGAAAGTAATTTACGGAAAAGACTCTTTTTGGAAATGGTTCACATCAATTACGCAACCAATACAGTCAACAAAAGAACTGACATAAAAGAATTGAGCTCTATATATACATACATTTTACACAGAAATATACAGATATTTTCCAACAGTCGTCCTCCTTGAATATATTATTTTTGTAATTCTATTCATCTTTACAATTTTTTATGTTTTTCTCATCCTATATATACCATTCATCTTTCTGTCATTATCTTCCTGTCTCTGTCTGTATTTTTGAAGTTTTCAATATTCTTTATGTTTATCATTGATGTAAATTTCTTTCAATTTCACGTTAGTAAGTATTACTTAACTGTTGAATTAACATATATACTCATATACATTATATTCTAGTTATAGTCTTGATAAAGATTTTCGAAAGCTCGGCTTAAGAACGAAGATTAAATAACTTTTACTGGTCAACTGACTGCTACCCAAATATTTTCCAAGATATATTTTCATAGTCACGAGAGTATTCAATTATATATATATATATATATATATATATATATATATATATATATATATATATATATATATATATATATATATATATATATAATATAATAAAATATATATGTATATATATATATATATATAAATGAATAGTAACTTGTGACATCTACATAAAGCCGTGCTGATGAGTTGGTAACAACGAAACAGCGCTGTCCACGGATCGTGAGCTCTCGAAATTGAAACGAAAATACTCTATTCACTTTATATATATATATATATATATATATATATGAATAGTAACTTGTGACATCTACAGTCACTAGTTTGAAACTTAATTCGACACTATATATATATACCGGCATAATGACATAAGACCGGAAGTAATATCAACTTTCTTATTTTAAATGGAAACCCTAATTTTTTTTCGCTTTATTCAGCATTCAATTCCCTTTCTAATGACATATCACAAGTTGGTATCTAACCAGAAACTAGATCAGAAAAAAATTATTATTGAAATTCACCGAGTAGGCCATGGAAGCAAAATGAAAGCCAAAAATTGAAAAGTTGGCTATGGAAACCATACGTCACTTGACAGCAGTTGCTACTACTGTGATATTTTATTTTCATTCGTCGGCGTTATAAAAAGCCGCCAAAAACAATATTGGAAAAATTGTGAAAAAAACAATACTCTGTAGGTCCATAACTTAAATAGGAACATACAACTGTTTCTTGCCTGTACTATTCAGCATAACCATTCCTTTCTAATGATATAATAGAAAGTAATTTTTTGAAATGAAATACCAAAAAATCCAATTATTATTATTCAAATAACAAAACATATTATCGCCATACGCAAAAATAACATTAAAATAATGTGGAATGATAAATTATATCCTGTAGGTTCTAGGTTAAATAGGAACATAAACGTACTTGGTCTGTGCCATCGTCCATAGATATTCTAATATCTACCTATGGACGATGTTTGTGCTATTCAGAGTAATCATTCCATTGCAATAATCATTCGAACCAAAATATGAACGAGTAGGCTGATTAAGATGTATTTTGGAATGAAACAAAAAAGAAACGAGAGCTCTCACGAACGCTGCTATCCATATTATTTTGACGTTCGAAGTAGTGTTTTTGATTCTGCCATTTTAAAAGGGTTTGGAAATCGAAATCAGTTAGTGGAATATTCAAAAAATGCCCCGTTATTCACGAACCGAACAAATTGACATGCTTCTCATTTATGGTGAATGTTTAAAAAATTCTTATGCCGCTGAACGATTGTATTTAGAGCGATATCCAGGGAGGCAGCAACCGTCAAGAAGGTATTTCCAGTGGCTTGAAGAAAAATTAAGAACTGAGCCTGATGTTCACGAAGACCAAGAAGCATTTGTTATTAATGAGGAAACTGAAATTAATGTATTAGCTTTAGTACAATATGATAGCACAATTTCCTCAAGGCAGATTGGCGCCGAATTAGCTATAAGTAAGGACTCTGCTAGGAAAATTTTGAAAAAACATCGATTTAAATCCTTCAAGTATCAGTTGCATCAACATTTGTATGAAAATGACGGTGAAAGGCGCCTGGAATATTGTAATTGGTTTCTTCGACAAAATGCTGAGAATCACCTATTTAACTATTATATCTTGTTTACGGACGAGTCAAGATTTACCAACAATGGATTATTTAACAGGAATAATACAAGGTAGGTACTGTACTTTATTTGGATTATTGTCGATAGTCGAAGTGTAAAGTGCTAAAAGTGTGAACGGTCTTTTGTTTCAGGTACTGGGCGATAGAAAACGAGCACCGGTTTCGACAAGGTGGCTTCCAGGAGAGATTTGGTGTGAATGTTTGGGCAGGAATAGTTGGAACTCATATTGTTGGCCCCATTATTTTTCAAGGCCAACTAACCGGAGAGAGATACTTTAATTCTTTAACGAATGAAATTTTGGAATTCATTAACAACCTACCAGCGGAAATAACTGAGAGAATATACTTCCAGCAAGATGGCGCCCCTCCGCATAATTCAAGAATAGCGAGAAATTATCTTCAAAATCGCTTTCAAGAGAGACTTATAACAACTCATGGTCCAGTCAGGTGGCCACCAAGGTCACCTGATCTTACTCCGTGCGACTTTTTTCTATGGGGGCATCTTAAAAATAGGGTGTATTCCACACAGCCTACAACTCTACATGAGCTAGAAGTGAAAATTCGTAGAGCTTTCCAAGATATCACGCCCCAAATGTTGAGAAACATTTTACATGAAAATATCACCAGAGTCAATAAATGTATTGACGCTGAGGGAATGCATTTCGAACATTTGTTTTGAATTTATTTTATCTTTAATCCTATCAATTTGACTTTTTTTTTTCGATAAATCTGTTTTTTTTTGTTATTGGAATAATAATACTTGGATTTTTTGGTATTTCATTTCAAAATATTACTTTCTATAATATCATTAGAAAGGAATGGTTATGCTGAATAGTACAGGCAAGAAAAAGTTGTATGTTCCTATTTAAGTTTTGGACCTACAGAGTATTGTTTCTTTCCCAATTTTTCCAATATTGTTTTTGGCGGCTTTTTATAACGCCGACGAATGAAAATAAAATATCACAATAGTAGCAACTGAGCAACTGTTATCAAGTGACGTATGGTTTCCATAGCCAACTTTTCAATTTTTGGCTTTCATTTTGCTTCCACGGCCTACTCGGTGAATTTCAATAATAACTTTTTTCTGATCTAGTTTCTGGTTAGATATCAACTTGTGATATGTCATTAGAAAGGGGATTGAATGCTGAATGAAGCGAAAAGAAAAAAAATAGCATTTCCATTTAAAATAAGAAAGTTGATGTTACTTCCGGTCAGACCGGAAGTTAACTTCGACATGTCAATATGCTCAAATTCTAGCTCTTATGTCATTATAACGACGCTCCAAATTTCACAATCCTACTTCATACAATAACTGAGATATTCCGTAGGCAATACTTCCGTAGCCACCCGGTATATATATATAAAATCAGCTGGGGACTTCTCGGGTTTGCGGTCTGTTTACCAATAAAACTCATTCGTTCTATATCTAGACTAGACTATTCCTTGAGATGTACCATATAAACAAAAAACCCAACACAGTAAATTACAAGACCGACACGAATCAGTATATACAGTATCATTTTAAACAATTTAATTTTTGTTATTGGTAAACATGTGGTGTACCATGATAGTTTCTAAGATTTTTCATATACATTTACTTTTTTTTTCATTGTTACCTACTGGTCATTAGATTTTTGGTTATCTGCGTGATATATAAGCCGGTGCCCCAGAGCTAAAGTTTCAGTTAGTAATGGATATTACCTATTTGGTGTTGATGAATATTTCGCAGCTCCCCAGAAAACTAATGAACACAATAGGATAACCGACTCTATGATTGTAAGTGGAACAGTTGTATAATTTTTGGTTTGATTTTTCAAAATTCCTAACATGTTTTTGCAGCTTTTCTCTCCTGAAGAAGCTAATAAAGATTAGCGAAATATTGAGATATAGAACGAATGAGTTTTATTGGTAAACAGACCGCAAACCCAAGAAGTCCCCAGCTGATTTTGTAAAGTTCGGTTATATATATATATATATATATATATATATATATATATATATATATATATATAACAAAGTATTCTCGAACGAACTCTATTAACTAACTAAACTATGGTTTGAATAAGGATTCGTTAACAGTAACACAGTAATAGTAACACTCCAGTCAGGTAAATTAAGCGAGAATAACAATTGTCCTCCCAAATGTTCCATAGGTTAGAACTAACTCTGTGAATTTTGTAAGTTATCATGTTATTTTTATGTAGTCCTTCAACAACTTATATTCCTTTTTAATTGTAGCTCTTCCTGAAGAAGTCAATAAAGGTTGACGAAATATTGAAGATTTAAATCGAATGAGTTTCATTGTTCAACAGACCGCTACCCGAGAATTCCTACTCAGTTACTTATATAGATATTGTTTTGGGGACGATTTTTGGCGACCATCGTATATTATGGGGACACTTGGTGCTTATGAGGTCGGTCCTCACAAGCTTTTATATCTATCGTATTCTATGGGAACTGTCCTCATAAGAACTTCATGTTGTTCATATACCATGAGGACAGACTTCATAAGATTTATGGGTTCTAATGAGGACTTTAGTTTGAAGAACTTTCAATAATTTTTTTTGCAATTATTCCATGTTCCGAGGTCATTTTAATGAAGAAACGAGTATTGTGTGCTGATAAAAAGTGACGAACTACATCTACATCTACTCTATACTTCAATTTTTGATATATAATAATTCAAATCATATTGGAATAGTACCCAAACAGGGGTTAGTGTTAACACAGAAGAATTTGTATAGCACAGTATCCCATTTCATTCTTCAGGTTTCGTGAAATACCAACAATGGGACATTCTGCTTAACACCAATGAACTATTAATTTTCCAGCGTCATTGGAAAATATCTCCGACTTCCTCAGCGGGGTCATTTGTACCTACGTTTATTTTCATCTAATTCAGTTCACTGGATATTTAATATTATGTTAACTATATTACAGCCTCATATAGGTAGTACTGAGACAAAAATCACTTTTTATCATCATTTGATAGTGAAATGAAAGATGTGAATCATTCTGTAGGTCGGATCATTATTCATCAATTGTTGAAGGAGCCCCATGCCCTCTTTATCAACAAATTATTTCCCAAATCGTTTGCATTCACTAGTTTTTTATTATTGTCCGTGAGAACTAAAGGAACGAATGTGATGGTATATATTATTATAGAATATGCATTTTTCAATATAGCTAGGAATTCACAATATTAAGTTAACAATTGATCTTATTATTATGTATTGTAATTTGTAAGCAATATCGATTCATTCCTAATTAAACATCAAAACCGAACACATGTATATTATTCAAAGACACAAATTGAAGTAATACCAAGTTTATCACACGAAGGTAGAAATTGGTGTCTGCTTCCGTCAAGTTTTGGATGTTAAACGACTAGAGGTTCCAACGCCTTGCCGTTTGTTAAAATAAAAAGTTCTGAGAAAAAACGTTTGGTTATATTTCGGGTAGCTGCATGAATCGAAACAAAACTGGTCAGATGTGTGCCTTATAGATGATAGACAGCTGACGGGAATCCTAAATGATTAGCAAGGACATGATTACGCCGAAAACTGGTATTGTTTCATATCTTTCACATTCCTACTCGGTTTGTTTTTGGTTTACGAGCTGATATCGCTTTTCTAGAAAAGATAGCGGCATGCATGGTCTTGCCATCCGCGAAGCTTTGTACTGGACATGAGGTTGTTTTCAACAAATCATTAATCTGATTAATTTATAGTGTTGGTATTAGAATGAACTCCTGGATACTAGCATCTACAGGTAGATTGTCAGATGAATCTCCATCGACCACTACATGCAAATATCTGTCAGAGAGGATGCTAGATAGCAAATCACACAAATAAGGGGACAAAACATTGCTGATATTTAGAAAATTGTTCAAAATGAGAAGAGCCATCGTGGTTTAAGTACAGTGGTACTGCCATTTTATGTTCAAACTCATCCATTCCATCATATGGTAAAATTGCTTATACACTCACATACTTAAAATGATCTGACTGAATATCGAAATATTTTTCGGAACTCCTCAGACTTCATACAAACTATTCTGATGGAATAATCATAGGAGTCCTTGGTGGAATGATGAACAAACTGCTTTCGAATATAAAAATCATACCGGCTTGTCGTGATAAGGCAGAAATCTTAACATGACAATTGCAGAAGGCCCTCATCCTTCAATCCAGACAGATGCAGTGGTGGTTGTTGTAAATGACACCAGCACACCCTCTGGATTTGTTGGAGCTTTGGAAACAGGGCCCAACTGTGATATTCCTGACGGAAAAAAAATATGATGCATCATAATCCACTCACAAAATAATAATGAAACAAATATTACGAGGTGATACTTGTACTAAATGGCCCCACTTGTAGAGGTGTCCACCCCTGTTCATCCACTAGTGCCAGTGAAATTGAAAGAAGAATAATAACAATATTGAAAAGTAATAATATCTTGAATGCGATGATACGGTAACTTTGGTAAAGAAAAGCCTGGAAGAAAAAATGAAGGAATAGGTGGGAAATAAGAGAGAAAAGAGAACAAATAAAAAAAAAAAAGATTCAAGATTCAATTTTAGACATAAAAGATATTATATGTTGGTTGAATCGTTGTTGAAGCCTTGTTTTTCCATCGTTTTTCCAGAAGCCCACTGAAAATTCAATAATAGATGATCAATATAGCCTAATGTCTTACTTATAAGCGAAACAAAGCCCCCGCATAACTTGAGGGAGGTAGAGCAGACAACCCCATGGAGACTTAGTACCTACAGCATTCGAATGTCTACATAAAACGGCGGTAGAGACAAGGGTTGGTTTTTCCCGCCCACTGAACACCACAGCAGGACAGGACGAAAAAACCCATTACTCTACAATGCAATATTACTTCCTTCTACCACCTCTGTCGCTTAGTAACAGTTTCAAAGTATTTAATAATTTCTATAAATGTTGTGTGAACTACATATTGTTTTTTCAAATTTAGTTTTGAATCGTGAGTACAAGGCTATACCTACCTATACCTATAGAGTGTACCCAATGGCATAGCCTGTGCGGGTAGAGAATGGCTATTATTATTTTTTGCCATGGCGCTCCGGAGCGACTCACTGATGCTTGGTAGTGTATTCACTTTCCAGCTGTAGAAAAATAAGGAAAACCTACATCACCACCCTGGTTGGTCGATGCGCACTCCAAGCTAGCACCAGACGTCACAACAAGGCATGTGAACGACTGAAGAGACTGATACATTTGAGAAAGAAGATTCTCGCGTACTGAGGCCTCGAACCTATGCCGATGCAAGCCAGAAGCTTCACTGTCAGATACCTCAGCTTTGGCTACCACTGAGATGTGAGGAAAGAACATATTGTTTCATTAAAATGATGGTATTACTTAGGGTCGGTTCTTCAATGTTCGGTTAAGAGCCTCAGTTAGCTGGCTGAGAGCTAATAGTCGTTGCGCCCCGTACCGGGAGAAAAAATTATCACCCGACCTGTGAGACTTCATATATCTGATCTTCATTTTGGGTCGGACATGTTATTTGAGAAAAATTCTCAATAGTACGTTGTCCAACTGGACATGAAGAACAGATATATGAAATCTCAACAGTTGGGAAATAATTCTTTTTCTTTGGTACCTACTGGGCCCGAGGACTATTAGCCGTCAGCCAGCGTACTGATACTCTCAACTGAACGTTGAAAAACCAGCACTAAGTGAGCAGAATAACATTATTATGATTATTTTTTGACAATCGAAATCATCAATTGAAAGCATTCATGTACGTTCAGGCCCATCACAGCATTATTATAGTGGGAGTTTACTACCTTGAAAATTGACGCGGGAATTTTTTGTGGTATTTTGTTTTTATTATGTGACAACTGATACTTTTGATCTGACGTCTGTCAGTGAAAAATGATTCGAAATCGGTTTAGTACATCATCATTCGATGAAATTTTAAGAAAATCAACGAAAATGCATATAAGAATACTATTTTGAGTAACGTGTCAATTTCAATTGATAACCTAGGGACAGAGAGAAAGCAATAGCTTTCAATCCAACAGAACAAAACAGTACTACGGAATCCTCCAGCCAAGAATAAAACATCCATAATAATTGTATATTTCATGATGAGAACTTCGAATTCCAAACTTCATTCTGTTTATAGTGATTCAAGTAAATTGAAATTGAAATACAAATGTTATATGTCTAGAGAATAGGTCTATGATTGGAACATCAAAAAATAATGTATCGAATACCACACGAGTTCGATAATTGTTATATAATTGTGTTGTATATAATATTATTCATTCTTCATTTACGAAGTGGAATCTGAAAATCACTTTTTCTATTGTTTGTATAAAAATTAGTTATGTTATTATCAATTGAGATATTCCTTATCAAGTTTAAAAAACAGTTGTTAATCTCCTCAACAGATTCCAGAAAAACTTGATTGCGTTTTTTACAAATATTCATAATATTCAATTATTACTTTTTTCTCGAGCAGCAATTATGAAATTTATTGTTTAGATATGCCCTCTTTTCAAATTTTATAGCGCTATGGATGATCAGTTTTCATATCGTTTCCGATCGTTTTCTCACAGTGCTCAGTATCAAAATTGGACCACGCACATTTCTTATGCAAAAAATCTTTCGGTCAGATTGTCCAAATTTTCAATATGTTGTTGAACTCGAGATTCTAAACAAAAGTTACCGTGGGCACACAAAAAAAAAATTTCAAAAACTCTTTGATATCTTCACTATGAACGGTTACCCCAGGCACATCTTGAAAAAACTAATATACAACTCTAATTTCTATGACGGTCCCACTGAAGAATGCAACATACAGTTCAAGTACAAATCAATTCCTTTTATTGACAAATTATTCTACCAAATTACTAATATTTTCAAGGAGTTCACAAAGATAAAAATAGCTAAATATAATAACACAAAAATTGCAAATATTTTTTCAAAAGTCAAGGATAGGACTCCAACTTCGCTTAACAGTAACGTAATATACGTGTGAGTGTTATGTGGGTCAGATTTCGCAATGGCTGAAACAAAGCTTTACACAAGAGCGATGTCCGGTTAGGCAAAAACTCGTGTGCAGCTGTTGATCACTCACAAAAAACCGGCCACCAATTTGACTACTCTAATGTCAAAATCCTGGAAAAAATTAATAATCAAAAAACTAGACTCTTCCTTGAGATGTACCATATAAATAAAAAACCCAACACAGTAAATTACAAGACCGACACGAATCAGTTACGTATACAGTAACATTTTAAACACAATTTAATTTTAATTTAGTTTCTAAATTTTTTATATATTTACTTTTTTTCATTGTTACCTATTGGTCATTAGATTTTTGGTTACCTGCGTGATATATGAGCCGGTGCCCCAGAGCTAAAGTTTCAGTTAGTAATGGATATTACCTAGTTGGTGTTGATGAATATTTCGCAGCTCCCCAGAACACTAATGAACACAATAGTATTACCGACTCTATGATTGTAAGTGGAACAGTTGATAATTTTTGGTTTGATTTTTCAAAATTCCTAACATGTTTTTGCAGCTTTTCTCTCCTGAAGAAGCTAATAGCGAAATATTGAGATATAGAACGAATGAGTTTTATTGGTAAACAAACCCGAGAAGTCCCCAGCTGATTTTATATATATATTTTATATATATATATATATATATATATATATATATATATATATATATATATATATATATATATATATATATATATATATATATATATATATATATATATATATATATATATATATAAAGTGAATAGAAGTGAATAGAGTAGATGTCACAAGTTACTATTCATATATATATATATATATATATATATATATATATATATATATATATATATATATTGATATTTGCGTCTATACACACCCACTTTCATATATACTACCTACGAACCCAGGCCAAATCCCACCAACTCAGACCCGCCTTCGGGCTTGACAACGTTTAGCTATGTTAAACTGTCAAGGACGGTCAGGAGGCTCATGGGACGAAATTTTGGGAGGGTCCAAAAAGGCGGTAAAATCATGATTTTTATACAGATTTAATTCCATCATCGACTGTGTAGGGGGCGCTTCTGTGGATCGTGTATATGGTATATAATGCATTGCATTTCACCGACTAATACCAACCCAAGATTTGGCAACCGCGCCGATTGAGTAGTAAGGCCATTTAAGCGTCGAATTTGGACCCTACTGTTAAAATATTGTAATTTTATATGTTTTGAGGATATCTATAGTTCAATGGAAATATGTAGAAGAAGCAGATTGTTACATTTTGCCCAATTCATTCAGGAATATGTTTCTACTAATACAAGTCGAACAATAATCTATTATCAAAAATGATTTTTTTATATTTCAGTTCATTTTGGAATTAACAGGATGAGAAAAAAAAATATTTAACTTCATCGTCAGTTACTCATATGCAATACCTAATCAAAAGATAGGGAAAACCATTTTTTATGTCAATAAGTTATTGGATACTTGATAAAATACAAAACTTTGAAAAGTATAGTACATGCAAAATTTTCGTGAAAATTTTATTTTGAATTAACAGAATATGATTCGAACGACTTTCGAACACATACTGATATTTGAGAAAACATTTCTGTAAACATCTTCCAATACTCATATGCAATCAAAAGATAGAGAACGCCATTTTTTCATGTCAGTAAGTTATTGAATATTTGATAATATTTTTCGTCTTGGGAACTTTTCCACTTACATCACTCGATACACAACAAATCTCAAATATTGGTAGGTGTATCACGCAAGTGATTTTCAAATTATAAGGTAATACTTTCGATATGTACCAAACATGCGTATTTGTTAATTATAAAATGGTAAAAAGAAGGTTCTCGGGACCAATACCGTGGAAAAATTACGACCTGAACGTTGAGACTTCCTATCTATTCTCCATATCTGTTGGTAGGTAGCGAAGTGGCCAGATGTCGGCCGTTGAAACTTCTATTGGCGCTTGGCCAGGTGAGAATCCTGAGTGAGAGAGAATGTTTTCCAATTTCATCGGAGTCGATTTGAATTGTCTAGATGCCAATCTCTACGTCTGGTGCTTCCTTTAAATGCGAACGAACCACCCGTGGAGGTGCTGTAGGTTTTCTGGGTTTTCCTAGAGCCGAAAAGTGAATACGCCTTAAAAAAATCGGTAAGTCGCCCCAGAGCGACACGGCAAATAATAATAGCCGTCCTCTACCATACAGTCTATGCCTTTGGGTAGACTCTGTGAGTATTCATGAGGGAGTATTGTTATTATCACTATATTAATATTATATTGGATAACATGCTATTTTCTCGGTATTGGGCCCGGTAGTACAATCATTTAAGAGCAAAGAATAATAGAATCCCATTAAAAAAACAGCTCTCAAGCAAAAGAATAAACTATGCTTCTAATGAAATCATATGGGAAATGATTAATTAGGTGATTGAAACTTGAATAACAATATACTCAAAAAGTGTGATGATCCGCAAAAAATTATTAAAAAGGAAGTGGCTGACGAATTCGCAACATACTTTTCGAGTATATGCAAAAACTTCTCTTGATGTTTTTTAGGGATCTGTTTTGGGCGTCTTAATTTTTCTCATTTTCATAAAATTTTGCTTGAAGAAGATTATGTACTTGCATTGCATTCTTTAGAACCTTTGGTGTAATAATCAATGTACTCCGACACCAAAACGCTATTTTTCCGACTCCACACGTGTTTCGGTTTGAATCTTTCTCGCCGGAAGATGGTCACTTGGTGAATGAAACACGTGTCGAGGTTATGAAATAGCAGTTTGGTGTCAGGAAAACATTCCAGTACACTTATTGAAGGAGATGAAAAAAGGCATACTCCGATGGGGGCACGCGACTTTAGCAACTTCTACAAGAACATTTTTTTTTTTTAATTAATCCCTTAGAATGGACTTATTTTATTTAATTTCAAAAATTATTAAAGAGAGTTATTTCTATTCAGGTTCAACATACGTCCTTAATTCGACCGTTCCATTGCAACTTTTAGTTTTTTGCATTTATTTAATATTATCTACGAAACTTCTCTTACATAAAAAAATGTAAATTCGAGAAAAGCGTTTTATACCACTAGCTTCATCATGCTACTAACTTTTAATCACTGAGTAATGAAAAAGTACATTTTACTTAGAAAGAAAATCGTTTGAATTTTTTTGTTACAGAATTGATGTATTTCAGCATTTAGGATAGAAATTTATTTCAATTGATTTTTGTCAGTACTAAATCGATGCCACACTCATTGAACAAAAAATCATTGACCTACTGTATCTAACCAGAAGAGCATCGTCTCCATGAAAATATCTGAAGTAAAGACAGATCAACATCCTTTCTAAAGTGTTCCAGAGAAGTAAGCGAGCTTGTGGAAAAAGCATTGCCGACAAGACGAATGTCTCTGTTATGGACTGAATCTAAAAGATTCAGTGAGTGTGAAGGGACTCCATAGAGGGAGTTTCAAAACTCAGAATCAAGATTTTATTGGCGGGTTTTTTTCAGGTCAAACTAAGTTACATTAACATGTATCCGCAAACACTTCGTTACAAATGTACAGAGAGTTGAAATTTTAAGATTTATTTATTTGTTTGATACCTCTCTCAGTTTTTAAGATATTGAGATCAAATTTGAAACATAGATTACGTTTCAGGGCTAACATCATCCAACATGCCAAGGAAGATAATTTTTCAGGGGTCAAGCGTTTTAGTAATGCTTTGCTGGTGTATTCTTATACATAAAATGAATTTTTTGTTTTCTTCACACATTTTTTTCTTTCGTAATTTATATGCATCTACGACCATAATAATTGAAATTCTTCAACGAAACAATGAAAAATAAATTTAACTTAGTGGGCTTTGACTGCTATCTTCATTTTGATGTTTAGGTTTCTTTGGAAGCATTTGACATTATTTGAAAGTTGGTTTGTGTCTGATCGTGTTTGTTTCCTAATCGCCAGTTTCCCAACCAGAGAACTCTTGTAAATTCCCATCATCACGTTCGGAAATACGGTAGATTCCAGACTCCAAGGCACAATGCTGGCAGACCACCATAAGCATGTAATCCAGTAATGAAAGAAGACATTTTGAATGACAAGTAGCAAAAGATTTGGATGTTTCCCATTCAACTTTCTGGAAACACGTTATACCCATATTATATCCAGAGGTTTGCTTTCTCGAGATTTTCCACTGCGCTTGCAGTTTTTCAATGAACCCACAATTTTAGCAATTGAAGAAAATTATTCCAAAAGAAATTTTCTAGAGATGGTTTACGTTAGTAAAGAACCTAATAGTATGAATAAGCGGTCTGATATAGCCAATCTTAGTATAATTTATAATTATATTCTTTCTTTCCACAAAAATAATGTTGCAAATTCAAATAACTTTAATAATAGTTCTCACAATCCCCCATAGAGGGCATACCTCAGCACAGAGCTGAAGCGTGTTTCATGGAACATACAAGGTTGACTGTTGACATTTGACGTGTTTGACGTTGAAATCTGTCAATACTCTCTTCTTCTTTTTCTTGACATATTTTTACCGCCCTTGTGCGTCCCTTGAACCACGTGCGGTCTCAAAGGCGAGTTTTAAAATGATTAACATTTTTCCAAATTTTAATTAAAAGTTTTCCATCATAACTCATAAAATCATAATGTTTTTTAATCGTGTTCATGTACATGACATAGTTTTATTATTGTTGTTTCATCTCGTTTTGTGTTGTGACATAACCTTACATACATAAGGAATGACCAAGAAGTTCCTCTGCTGTTTTCACAAAATTAATCTCACGTTAGTAAGTTGTTTTACATCATATTAAGAGTGTTCTGTTTGTTCACACGATTAATATTTTCAGATGTCTTGAAAATGAAAAAAAATATTTTCGAAAGCTCGACAATTTAACAAAGAGTTGTTCTTTACCAGGCCACTTTTTCTGACTGCAACCCCAAGGGATATTTTCACTGAGAATATTCTTAGATAAATTGGTTTTTTTCAACTAGTCCAGTCAAGAGACTACCTCTCTCTATATATATATATATATATATATATATATATATATATATATATATATATATATATATATATATATATATATATAGGAGAGAGGTAGTCGTTGCTGACTAGTTAAGATCAAGCTAGGGAACTTGTTGGGTAAGCAGCATGCAGGAAAGTATACTCTTATAACACTTTATTCCAATATTCCGACAAGTTTTATTGTCATCATCAGGGAAAGCTACAAATCATGATTAAAATATAGTGAAAACAATTGAACAACATGGATTCTAAACCACTTACGTGTTGTTGAGATTGATTGCAATTGATGAAGTAAAAAGACGTGTACAGTTATTGAACATATTCAGAAACAGTTTGTGAGATATACATAAAGATAATCGTCACACATTAAGACATTATTTTGTTATGGATAAAAACTAATTATATTTGAATTTATGTAAAATGGATACCATACCGGTGTCCGTAACGGCCGGCGTGAAGAAGAGAAACAATTATATTATTTAAAATTAAGTTGACATGTGAAGTTAGTTTGGGTACGTTCCTGCATGGAACTGTACTAGAATGTAGAATTAGACAGATTGAACCTACTCAGAACTGGAAAAGTGTAACACGAGCTTGGAACAATAGATTAGACATTGTTTCATGATTATGACCCATGACAGTTGTAAATTTATCAGTTTATGATTCAAATAAATTTGGAGAAAAGAAATTTTGAAAAGTTACTGTATTTTACCTGTTTACGGTGGTCAGCCGTTATTTAAAATTTTTATTTATTAAAGAAGGATTTAGTTCAATTATAATATGGATTGAGAGCTCTCTGACATTGTATTTCTGTTTATCCAAGTGCAATAAAAATGAATATATTTCGCTTAAATGTTTTATATCTGTTTTTTTGTTTAAACATGAGGATGACTGTGATATGAAAGCCATCTCCAGAAAGATTCTTTTGTAATTGTTTGATTCTCTGGCTAAGATTGTTGCTGCCTTAAAGTTCATATTGTGGCCCTCATGATGTACATGGACACTTAGTGCACATCTCTCTGGGTGCAATCGACAGTCACTCTTATGTGAACAAATTCTGTCTTTTAACAACCTGTTAGTTTGACCTATATATTCATTCGAACAATTGGAGCAAGGAATACAATAGACAACATGTGATTGAAAAGTTACTGGAGTTTTGTCTTTAACACTCGTGAAGAGAGAGTTGACAGTTAAACTCGTTTTATCAGCAATTTTTATATTATTAAAAGATTTTAAGATTCTAGTAAGTTTTGGAGTTATATCCGTTATGTAAGGAAGAGATGCATAAAAAGTATTAATTGCCTGGACCGCATTATCACTAACTGCAACATCCAAAATACCTGTATTGTTAATGTTATCTGGGCGAGCCTCCATTGTTGAGCTATATAAATTTTTTTTCAAGAGACAATGAGGATATGAATTGTTACGAAATAAATTGTACAAGATACCCAAGTTCTTGTTCCAGAGGGTACTATCAGAGATGTTGAGGACTCGTTGTTTCATTTGTTTGACAAGGTTCACTTTGATGGACTCCTTGTGGTACGACAAGTAATTCATGTATCTACCCGAACTCATGGGTTTTCTGTACCAATCGATGAGAATATTGTTGTTCTGTGTTCGTATGAACTTCATATCCAAGAAGGGAACACTACGTTCATCGTTTTCACATTCCAACGTAAATTGAATGTGCGGATCGTAGCTGTTGAAAATGTCCACTATTTCTGTAGCTCCCTCTGCAGGTAACGAGAGTATGATGTCATCAACATATTTCTTTATAAAAAATAAATTGAAAGGAAGAACACTAATGACCATATCTAAAATGTCGTCCATTACATAGCAAGCAAGAATGGGACTAATTTTTGCCCCCATTGGGGTACCGAAAGTCTGTTTATAAATTTTATTATTAAAAGAGAAAAGTGTATTATTAAAAAGAAATGTTATTAAGTCAAAAAATGATTGCTTTTGGATATTACAGATGGGGCCAACGCGGTGCCATTTTTTGTCCACTGCTCTGATGCAAGCTTCTAAATATACATTACTAAATAATGAGACAACGTCTAAACTAGCTAGGACATAATTGTCTAGGAGTTGCATTTTGTTGAACTTTTTGGAGACGTCAAAGGAATCTTTAATATAATAGTCATTATCGAAATCATAAGCCCTTGTTAATATGTCAGTCACAAAAGCAGACAAAAATTCAGTCGGTGAACCAATCGAGGCTACAATCGGTCTCATAGACAGAATTGGTTTGTGTATTTTGGGGAGAGAATAAAATTTTGGAATTGTGCCATTATATTCAGTTAATCTTTTTCTTGTGGGTTCATCAATTTGTCCAGAAGTGCAAAGAGATTTTATTAGTAAGTTACATTTTGATTGGATTTGTTGTGTGGGGTCTTTATTTAAAGTGGTATATGACTGACTATTTTCAATTAAATCATTAGAAAGTGAAATGTATTCATCTCTGTCCCAGACAATTATGTCCTAGCTAGTTTAGACGTTGTCTCATTATTTAGTAATGTATATTTAGAAGCTTGCATCAGAGCAGTGGACAAAAAATGGCACCGCGTTGGCCCCATCTGTAATATCCAAAAGCAATCATTTTTTGACTTAATAACATTTCTTTTTAATAATACAGTTTTCTCTTTTAATAATAAAATTTATAAACAGACTTTCGGTACCCCAATGGGGGCAAAAATTAGTCCCATTCTTGCTTGCTATGTAATGGACGACATTTTAGATATGGTCATTAGTGTTCTTCCTTTCAATTTATTTTTTATAAAGAAATATGTTGATGACATCATACTCTCGTTACCTGCAGAGGGAGCTACAGAAATAGTGGACATTTTCAACAGCTACGATCCGCACATTCAATTTACGTTGGAATGTGAAAACGATGAACGTAGTGTTCCCTTCTTGGATATGAAGTTCATACGAACACAGAACAACAATATTCTCATCGATTGGTACAGAAAACCCATGAGTTCGGGTAGGTACATGAATTACTTGTCGTACCACAAGGAGT
The DNA here is from genome assembly GCA_958502065.1 of Chrysolina americana. Taxonomy (NCBI): domain Eukaryota; kingdom Metazoa; phylum Arthropoda; class Insecta; order Coleoptera; family Chrysomelidae; genus Chrysolina; species Chrysolina americana. The sequence goes on along the minus strand of OY293414.1, from coordinate 39,029,415 downwards.
CCATCAAAGTGAACCTTGTCAAACAAATGAAACAACGAGTCCTCAACATCTCTGATAGTACCCTCTGGAACAAGAACTTGGGTATCTTGTACAATTTATTTCGTAACAATTCATATCCTCATTGTCTCTTGAAAAAATTTTTATATAGCTCAACAATGGAGGCTCGCCCAGATAACATTAACAATACAGGTATTTTGGATGTTGCAGTTAGTGATAATGCGGTCCAGGCAATTAATACTTTTTATGCATCTCTTCCTTACATAACGGATATAACTCCAAAACTTACTAGAATCTTCAAATCTTTTAATAATATAAAAATTGCTAATAAAACGAGTTTAACTGTCAACTCTCTCTTCACGAGTGTTAAAGACAAAACTCCAGTAACTTTTCAATCACATGTTGTCTATTGTATTCCTTGCTCCAATTGTTCGAATGAATATATAGGTCAAACTAACAGGTTGTTAAAAGACAGAATTTGTTCACATAAGAGTGACTGTCGATTGCACCCAGAGAGATGTGCACTAAGTGTCCATGTACATCATGAGGGCCACAATATGAACTTTAAGGCAGCAACAATCTTAGCCAGAGAATCAAACAATTACAAAAGAATCTTTCTGGAGATGGCTTTCATATCACAGTCATCCTCATGTTTAAACAAAAAAACAGATATAAAACATTTAAGCGAAATATATTCATTTTTATTGCACTTGGATAAACAGAAATACAATGTCAGAGAGCTTAACTCTCAATCCATATTATAATTGAACTAAATCCTTCTTTAATAAATAAAAATTTTAAATAACGGCTGACCACCGTAAACAGGTATAAAACAGTAACTTTTCAAAATTTCTTTTCTCCAAATTTATTTGAATCATAAACTGATAAATTTACAACTGTCATGGGTCATAATCATGAAACAATGTCTAATCTATTGTTCCAAGCTCGTGTTACACTTTTCCAGTTCTGAGTAGGTTCAATCTGTCTAATTCTACATTCTAGTACAGTTCCATGCAGGAACGTACCCAAACTAACTTCACATGTTAACTTAATTTTAAATAATATAATTGTTTCTCTTCTTCACGCCGGCCGTTACGGACACCGGTATGGTATCCATTTTACATAAATTCAAATATAATTAGTTTTTATCCATAACAAAATAATGTCTTAATGTGTGACGATTATCTTTATGTATATCTCACAAACTGTTTCTGAATATGTTCAATAACTGTACACGTCTTTTTACTTCATCCATTGCAATCAATCTCAACAACACGTAAGTGGTTTAGAATCCATGTTGTTCAATTGTTTTCACTATATTTTGATCATGATTTGTAGCTTTCCCTGCAATAAAACTTGTCGAAATATTGGAATAAAGTGTTATAAGAGTATACTTTCCTGCATGCTGCTTACCCAACAAGTTCCCTAGCTTGATATATATATATATATATATATATATATATATATATATATATATATATATATATATATAAGGGCGGTCAGGAGCCCCATGGGACGAAATTTTGGAAGGGTCCAAAAAGGCGGTAAAATCACCATTTTTATACAGATTTAATTCCATCATCGACCGTGAAGGGGGCGCTTCTGTGGATCGTGTATATGGTATATAATGCATTGCATTTTACCGACTAATACAAACCCAACATTTAGCAACCGTGCCGTTTGAGTAGTAAGGGAGTTTCAGCGTCTAATTTGAACCTTACTGTCGAAGTATTGTGATTTTATATTTTTTGGGGATATCTATCATAGTTTGATGGAAATATGTAGAAGCAGCAGATTGTTAGATTTTGCCCAATTCATTCAGAAATATGTTTCTACTAATACAAGTCAAACAATGAACTATTATCAAAAATGGTTTCATTATAGCTTAGTAAAATTATTTTGGAATTGAAAGGATATGATTCGAACAATTTTCAGTTTATGTATTTTGGAATTAATAGATTCGAATGAATACTGGTATTTAAGAAAACATTGTTAAAAGTTTATTACTTTTATGCAACAATCAACAGATACAGAAAGCCATTTTCATGCCAGTAAGTTATTAGATACTTGATGAAATACTGTAAAACTGAAAAGTAATCCATGGAAATTTTTCACTAAGATCATTCGATACCCAACAAAACTCAAATATTGATATGTGTGTCAAACAAGTTATTTTCAAATTATAAGGTAATGATATGTACAAAACATTTGTAGTTTTTTATTATGTACCATTTTATAATAAAAAAAAAGAAGGTCTTCGGGCCCAGTAATACAATCACTTATGAGCAAAGATTACTAGAGTCCCATTGGTTAATAAAAATCCCAGCACTCAAGCAAAAGAATAAACTACACTTCTAATGAAATCACATGGATAATGATTATTGAAAACTAGAATAATAACATAGTCAAAAAGGGTGATGACCAGCAGAAAATTATTTAAAAGGAAGTGGATGAAGATTTTGCAACATACTTTTCGAGTATATGCAAAAATCAAGTTGGAATAGAAGAATCTAATGAATCTACAACTTCTATTGATGTTCTCCAGGGATCTGTTTTGGGCGACTAAATCTTTCTCCTTTTCGTGAAATTTTGCTTTGAAGAAGATTATGTACTCGCACTACAATGTTGGGAACTTTTGGTGTAGTAATATTGGAGTTTTATCCCGATACAAAACCGCCATTTTTACTACTTGACAAGTGTATTGGTTTGATTATTTTCCACCGGAAGACGCTCACTTGGTGACTGAAACACGTGTCGAGGTTATGAGATAGCAGTTTGGTGATAGAATAAAGCTCCAGTACATTTATTGAAGAAGATGTAAAATGGCATACTCCGACGGGGTCACGTGACTTGAGCAATCCCTCGAAAACATTATTTTTCAAAATAATCTCTTGAAATAAGCTTATTTTCTTCAATTTCAGAAATCATTTAATAAAGTTATTTGTATTTAGATTCAACATACGTCATGAATTCGAATGTTCTATTAGTTTTTCACGTTTATTCAATATCTACGAAGATTCTGTTAAATAAAAAATGTAACTTGGAGAAAAGTGTTTTGTTCCACTAATAACTTCATCATGCTACTAACTTTCAATTACTGAGTAATGAAAAGGTACAAAATTGATGTATCGTTAAGCATTTATTATAGAAATTGATTTCAATTGGTTTTCGTCAGTACTTTAATGATGCCAAAAACTCATTGGACAAAGAATCATTGAACAACTGTATATAACCAAACTTTTTGAATTCTGTTAAATAACAAATTTCAAACGGTTATTCAAACAAAAAATTATTTTCGACGAAGTGAAAGTCACATCATCTAGTCCGAGCAATACATTTTTCATATTTTTTAAAGCTACAAAGTCTAAGTCCGATTTGGGTATATATTATTATTGAAAGTTTTTTCCATATTTCTAACTGATAATACTCCCTCATTACCAGTCGTAGAATGTACCCAAAAGCATAACCTGTGTAGGTAGAGGACGGTTATCATTATTATTCGACGTGGCGCTCCCGTCAATTTTTGGTGGCGTATTCATTTTCAGCTATAATGTTCAGAGAACATCGTGAGAGCCAAGGGAAAGAAGATAGGATTTGGTATTCTTCATAAACTTCTGCAGGCTGTAAGCCCCAGGCAACATTTCCAGAGGCTGAGTTTCAGAGCTTTGCCGTCCGCTTGAAAAACGAGCACTGGGAAAGAAATGTTTTGCATGTCTCTAAAGTGACGAAAAAGGGATGTGAATACTGAATTAGAAGGGTCAGTGTCTATGAGACGGCCAGCGGTGGAACGATTAATGCTAGTTCAGAAGAGCATCGTCTCCATGAAAATATCTGAACCAGAGACAGATCGCCATCCTTTCCGAAGTGTTCCAGAAAAGCAAGCGAGCTGGTGGAAAAAGCATTACCGAAAAGACGAATGTTTTTTTTGGACTGAATCTAAAAGTTTCATTGTGATTGAGGGCTGCACTCCATACGAGATTCCGAGAGAGCGGTTTTTTTCAAGGTCAAAATGAGACTTTACGGTTAATATGTATCCACAAACAATTCGTTATCGATCTACAGGGCGTTGAAATTTCAAGGTTATTTTATTTTTTTTCCAATAGCTCTCTCAGTTTTTAAGATATTGGGATCAAATTTTAAACAAAGATTAAGTTTCAGGGCTTACATCGTCCAATATGCCAAGTAATTGTAAGAATCTACAGGAAGATATCTTTTCAGGGGTCAAGCGTTTTCGTGATGCGTCACTGTAGGAAATTAATTCTTTGATTCCTTTATACATTTTTTTTGTTTCGTGTAAATTTTACGCATCTACGCCCATTATCGAGAAAAAAATTAAAATTACTTTTTGTGATACGTTGGATTTAATTGATATTTCTCAACGAATCAATAAAAAAAAGATTTTGCGGGCTTTGACTGCTATTTTCATTTTGATGTTGAGATTATTTTGAAGTATTTGACATTATTTGAAAGTTGGTTTGTGTCTGATATTGTATTTCTTTATTTTATTCAAAATGAAGCATATTCATTTGAAAATGTAGCTAACATCCATTTTGCTTATTGTCTGGCTAATGGTAACGGACTTGAAGCTCAGAAGTTGTACGCGCTAAAATTTCCTAATCGGCGCCGGCTTCCCAACTATAGAACTCTCATAAATTCCCATCATCACGTTCGGGAATACGACAAATTTCAGACTCCAAGACACAATGCTGGCAGACTGCCATAAACATGTAACACAGTAAAAGATGAAGAGATTTTAAATGTTATCAAAAAATCCTGGTATGACTACTGGACATATTGGGATTTGGATGTTTCCCCTTAAACTGTCTGGAAATATGTTATACTCATATCATATCCAGAGAGTCCAAGGTTTGCTTTCTGGAGATTTTATACGACGCTTGCAGTTCTCTGAATGGATACTACGCAAATGTAGTAGGGTTCCTGAATTGTTATCCTGTATAATTTTTACCGACTACGCTCAATTTACACGCGACGGAGTAGTAGATTGCCACAACGTCAATATTTGGACACTAGAAAATCCACACATCATCAGATAATTTTGACACCAAGAACACTTCAGCGTAATTATATGGACAGGAATAGTGGGAGATACCTGAAGATTTTACCGTGAATTTTAAATGGTGACACATATTTAAACTTTTTACAGTACGAATTGCCTGTCCCTCATTTTCGAGTCACCGTCCGCTATTATACGAATACAGTGGTTCCCAAACGACGGATTGGCAGAGCAGGTCCAATTGTTTGGCCCCCACGGTCCCCACATTTCAACCCGCTGGACTTTTTTATGGGGACATGTTATGGGCCTAGTTTATGGCGCAGAACCAGTTCTTCCATCGAAGTTCTTACTGAACGATTCATGTGTGCCTTCCAAACGGTAAAAAACACTCTCGGAATTTCAGAACGTGTGCGGCAGTCTATGAGAAGAGAGAAAAATAGATAGAAAAGTCAAGGTTCGTTAAGTTTTTTATTTTTTGGTATTGTTGAAGAAAAGAAAAACCAAATAGAGTTTTTTATTTTAATTTTGATATGATAATAATAGGTTTCCATCTTTTGTTTAAAACTTTAATGGAATGTTGCGAATTACAAAAAATATTGAATTTTTTGTCTCGATATCATGTGCAGATGTGTCAAAATTACAAGTGACCAAAAATTTCATGAATAAAACAAAAATTCCATTCCGTATTACAAAATCCGTCAGCAACGTATCACAAAAAAGTTTATAATATCTCCCTGTAGATCCTCGCAATCACTCACACGTTGAGAAAACTCAAGTAAACTAAAAAAAAATAAATCGAAATACAACGCTTTTCAAAAGTTGGAAGAGTACGAAGCTGATACTAATTCGACAAAGATTTACCTACATGACGTTCCTAATGTTATGGCAACACTGCCGGGTCTGTAACCGTTGGTAAAATGGCGGGAAATGTATTTGATAGCTTGAATAAGCGGTGAAATGTGACGGGCGTGTGAACGTCTGATGTATAATACCGAATAATTTTTTTTCGCTTTTCATTACCCCTCTCGGTTGCCCTTGTTTTATTAGGTTGGAATAGACATAGAACACTAAAAATATTGTTGATATCATCAGTATTTCTAGGGGGTCTGAGGTGGTCTGTCATATTGTACTGGTCTGACAACGGCGGTCATATCTGTATATATATATATATATATATATATATATATATATATATATATATATATATATATATATATAAGGGGGGAACCCATGGGAGCACCTTTCACTTGTTTGTAGTCAGTATATATATATATATATATATATATATATATATATATACTGACTACAAACAAGTGAAAGGTGCTCCCATGGGTTCCCCCCTTTCTCCAGTCCTTGCAAACCTTTTCATGGAAGACTTCGAAACCAGGGCTGTAGAAGCATTTGACCACAAGCCTACTTGCTGGTTCAGATACGTTGACGACATTTTCGTCATATGGCCTCATGGTTACGAAATCTTAAACACGTTCTTAGATCACCTAAACGATATCCATCCCAACATGAAATTTACAATGGAGACCGAAATGAACAACTCCCTAGCTTTCCTGGACGTTCTCATCACGAAATCCAATAACTCTTTCACCCACACAGTACACAGGAAACAGACCCACACCAACCGATACCTACACGCAAATTCTCATCACCATCCAGCACAAACAAACTCCGTATTGAACTCCGATATACAGATCAATTCAGCTTACCGACAACCAGAATAGACCACAAGAGCTGGACTAACTAAAATCAGCCTTACTTCAAAATGGTTACAACAATTCGCTAATCGACAAGTCTATCCGCCATCAACTGACCCGTCCTCCAAAAACAAATGATCCACTAGAGAGTATTCAGCCACACAAAGCTTTCCTACCATACATCAAAGGTGTGACAGACAAAATCAGTAATATCTTGAGAAAACACGAGATAAAAACAATATTCACGGCCAACAACCAAATATCCAAATTCCTCAGATCTCCCAAGGACACAATACCAAACGATTCTCAAGGTATATATGAAATACCATGTTCAGACTGCCCGAGAAGTTATATTGGCCAGACTAACAGACGAGTAACTTCCAGAGTCTACGAACACGAACTTGCTGTGCGTCAGGCATCTTCCACTTCCGCACTTTATAAACATCGAGAAGACACAGGTCACAAAATAGACTTCAAAAACACAAAAACAATTTCCACCGAGAAAACTCTGCAAACCAGGATCATCCGAGGAAGCCCTTGAGATAGAGAAACGCCCCAATTGCCTCAACACTCGCGACGACGGACGTAGACTTCCCAATACCTGGAAGCCTCTCATTGCACGCATCAACTCATTTCCCACCAACCCAGTTCCCGCACACAGCTCACTTAGCGCCAACCAAGTTCCCGCACACAGCTCATCTAGCGCCAACTCAGTTCCCGCCCATAGTTCACCTCGCGCCAATACATTGCACACGGCCATTACAGCCATGTCCACTATAAATACAGTTCCTCAACCCACAATTCCTCAGTTCTCTCGAAGGAGTAGACAGATTGAGACCTTAGAGAGAACCGTGACGAGACATGGGGAGTAGGCAGATTGAGACCCCGACGTCAAGTCACAAAAACCTAACGTAATTGTACCTGAGGAGTAGGCAGATTGAGACCTCAGCGTAGAATTACGATTCAACCATTTATTAATTTTCTTTCTTTTTCAGTTCTTGAAAATGGCTCCAAAATCGGATATATATATATATATATATATATATATATATATATATATATATATATATATATATATATATATATATATACAAAAGGGGGAGATTTTTTTTGGGTAAAAGCAGCAAGCAAAACGTGTACTCTTTTAACACTATAATTCCGATATTTCGACAGTGGTTACTGTCATCTTCAGGGAGGCTACAATTAATAAGCAGGATTGTAAACTAAATGGAGTGACGCCCAATAAAATGAAGTAACAACAACATCATGATAATAGATTATTTTGAATAGAGAGGATTCGAAATTGATTTCTCCTAACATCAACATAAGTAGTCGTGATAATGAACGATTACGAATGAGTTTTTTGGTATCAAATTGAATTTAAGTGTGTAGAAAAGATTGGAATATGAACAAAAAAATCAAAGGTTGATCAGACTCGGAAAGTTCTCCATATTTGTTCATTTCCACCAATTTTTTTATTTTCCAGAAACTGATACTCTGTACCCAATGTTTGGATATTTTACATACTGTAGCTAGGACAGTTTTCTAATTGGTTTAACCCGGAATAGTAATGGTTGGTATATCATTAGCTTGGAAGTCTATTCTGCCGAAAAATGCCCGATAAATTTTTTGGAATATGGCAAAGGAACTCTTGTCACAATCGACGAAAACTATATACTGTAGCAAGCGCAGTTTTCAAATCGGTCTAACCAGGAATAGTGATAGTTCGTATATCAACTGCTTGGAAGTCGATTCTGCTCGAAAAATGCAGAATAACTTTTTCATCGTTAACTTTTTTGGAATATTCCGAAATAAATTACAATTAACAAGAACTATATACTGTAGCAAACGCAGTTTTCCAATCGGTCTAACCAGGAATCGTGATGGTTGGTATATATATATATATAGTATAATATATATATATATATATATATATATATATATATATATATATATATATATATATATATATATATATATATATATATATATATATATATATATATATATATATATATATATATATATATATATATCCACGATCACTTTTTTATTGTTCACTTTTTTGAAATATGCCAAATGAACTTTTTGTCGCAATCGACGAGAACTAAAAACTGTAGCAAGCGCAATTTTCAAATTGGTCTAACCAGGAATAGTAATGGTTAGTATATCAACTGCTTGGAAGTCGATACTGCTCGAAAAATGCACGATAACTTTTTTGGAATATACCAAAGGAACTTTTTGTCACAATCGACGAGAACTTTATACTGTAGCAAGCGCAGTTTTCAAATCGGTCTAACCAGAAAAATGCAAAATAGCTTTTTTGTTTTATTTCTAATATATCCGCATCAACCATTTAGGTAATTATCGGGGTCGATACATTTATATGTTACAAAAAACATTTATACGTTTTAAAAACGTGACAAGTCTTTCAATGTTCACTGGAGTAATTTGTTCGTAATTCATTGGGTAGACCGACAATCTCTATGACGTTGATACGATGGGCAGTTCAGAAGAATGTGTTTCACACTAAGGTTCACTTGGCAGTTATCACATCTTTTGGGCATTTGTTGTTACAGGAGGGGTTGATGTATTAGTTTTGTGTGGCCAGTGCGGAGCCTGCTGAGGGTCACCTGATGTTTTCTATACGAACCCTTGTATTTTACGGGGTTCAAATTTGGGTTTATTTCCATTAGCTATTATTTTCTTATTCATGCCATCTGTCACTCCAAAGTCTTTGTATATTCAATTCAATACTGGGCTTTAAATCTGTATATGGGATTTTTGTAATTATTTTGGAGGATGGGTCTACACTGGCATTTTTTGCAGCTAAGTCTGCTATTTCATTACCAGGAATACCTATATGGGATGGAATCTACACTAGTTCGATATTTTTTCCTTGACTTTTCAACTCGTGCAACTGGGTTTTGATGTTCTTCAGGTTGGGATGTTTATGGTAAAGCTGCTTGATGCCCTGTGCGGAGCTCAGGGAATCCGTGAATATTATTGTGTATTTGGCTTCAAGTTTTTTCGCGAGTTTGATGACTTCCGCTATGGTGTATATAGTTCTCCTGTCTATATTGAGCATTCCGGAGGCATACTGAATTCATAAACAATGAAACATCATTCTAAATGAAATTGGTTTAGTTATGAAAGGCGACGAAATAGAGATTGTACATAACTTTAAATATTTGGGCGTTATGTTGGATGAAACTTTGATATTTAAAGAACATTTCAATATGATAAAAAATAAAATATCGAAAAAACTATTCTTCTTTTCAAGAATAGCAACGTGTTGCCCATCCAAACTAAACTAACCGTATATAATACTATCGTGCGGCCACATTTTGATTATTGTGCTACAGTTCTGTATTTATTAGATAATAATGCTCAAGCATCACTTCAGAAACTGCAAAATAGAAGAATGAGGATAATTTTAAAGTTTAACAGGCGAACACCTATTCGATACATGTTGGAAACATTGCAATGGCAATCGGTAAATGAAAGGCTCGTAACTTTTGCATTGGTTTTTATTTTTAAGTTATTGAAAGGTTTAATGCCAGAGTACCTAAATCAGTACATTGTTTTTAGCAGAGAAATACATATGTATCAAACAAGATCCCAAAATGATTTTTATCTTAGTAGAATGCTTACTAATAGGGGTATGAACTCAATGTTTTATAAAGGCTTAAAGCAACATAATTCCCTTCCCCAATATATAAAAAAATGTGATAGCGTTTTGAAGAAGTCTAGTTGCAGAGAGTAAGTTGTTGCTGCTCATATATCCCTTTGACTCCTGAGAATTTTATTTCTACCTAGGAGTGCCTCTACTGATTAATTTGTTTAATTTTGGAGTTAGATGGAACATCAGTGAGTTAGTTTTTTTTTCAGGACTTTGTTCAGGATTTACAGGACATTCACAATTGTGAGATTTAGTAGAGAACAGATAAAGTCACAATTGTGAATATAACAATTTATTCTGTAACAAATGCTACCAAATTGAAAGTTGAAGCAGTTATTTTTTTTGTGGAATGACAAAAAACAATTCCTAGATTTATTCATGCATAAATAAACGTTGCACTTGATGCATCTTATTCTTGAACGACTATCGCATCCTCGATTCCTACAACTGAGTGGATCCTTCAACTGATCATTCGAAGGCCAATGTTCGAAACCGTCATATCTCTTATCATCGCATGGCAAAAGAGCTATCTGTCTCCTTGTAGCATCTGGTTGTGGGTTCCCTGAATTCAAGTAACTGCATTATCTTTGATTTCCTTCCACTCATTGCATGGTCTTGCCTATATTCTTGCCAGCTATTGACAATAGCTAGGTCAAATAGATGCAAAATAACTTTGACCGGCCACTTCTTGGTTTTATAAAATGATCTATAATATTCTAACATTTGGTCGCAAATATCGACGCCCCCAATTTTCTGATTATATAATTTCAGAACTTTTGGACAGGAAATATCTACTCGTTGTCTGCTCGTTTTGTCCCACCTCTGAACCACACATTCGGGCTCTGACCCATAGACTGTAGAAATCATGAGTACAGATTTAGTGTCCATCCATTTGGTGAGACAAATTTTTTTATTACTTCGAACAAACTGATCACTATCCCCCCGATTCATTTCCTTATCTTTCCTTAAATTACAGCCCTTGACTCTGTTGGACATTATGGTTGCTGTCCCATCAATGTTTATTTGGGTCAATTTTTCTATTAGCGGTACTGTGCTAAAATATCTGTCAAAAAATATCGAACTTCCTTCTGGAATTGTCTACCAATCTGAGAATCACTGAAGGGACCCAACACTAGATATCTGTTTGGCAGATTTGTTGTTGGGCCTTGGTATATTTCCAAATCTAAAACAATTCCTGTACTTGTAGTGAGGACAAAATTTTTAAATCCAACTGGCCTAGGTTCATTTTTGACATATTGACACACTGGACATCTGCCAAGAAATGGAATCATCTATTCGTCGATTGATTATGATGCATTTGGTTTTCTCTGAATTTGACAGCATCTTTTTTTTACCAAATCTATCATTGGTTGTACTTTCCAGAGCTTGTTTTTCCTCATTTCATCATCAACCGCAAGATTATCAACAATGTGGAAATTCACCCTTAGCAAATAAAATTTATCACGAGTCATAACGTTGGAAATAAGAGGGAATTTGAAGTTGGCATTCCAGCACATGTGTATCGTGGGAAAGTTGGTAGCACCCATGATGGCGTGAAGTCCAAAGAATTTTTTTATATCTTCTGAAGAAATATTTGCCACTTTTCCAGTTTGCTGAAAGTAATACCGGGCGGTGAATTCTGCTGCCATTCGAAAAAAGTCGTCATTTAAATATTTTTGGAAATACTGCCAAGGAGACATAATTTCACAGTTATTCACAATAATGTCATCCAACGGATCTGATTTCGACTGAAAAACATCCTTTTTCCAGAATGCCTTCTGGAAATGTGAAAGTGGTATATGTTGTCTTCACTATCCGAATCTCATTCAAGAGGGGTTCTTTTGGAAAGAATATTTTCTTCCAGAACGTTCTGCTCAACCAATGAAATGTCAAAATTTTCAGTTTCATCTTCGTTCTCTTCTAATTCTAAATCTGAGCCCACATCATCAAGCAAGTCGAAGAGTTCATCAGGACTATTTTCCAAGCTTTCTAAATTGATGAATTTATCTGTAACAAATTATGTATCAGTCTTATAAATATATGAAACAAACTACGTTGAGTACGAGAATACACAATTGTGAAATAAAAACAAAAACGTCTCTGAAACAAATATATCTTCAAATTTCAATTCTCAAATTTCACGTATTCTCACCAGTAACACTATATCTCCCGTTTACAATCATAAAAAACTGCATAAATTACAGAAAAAAATGTACACTTACTTTTAGCCCACATGACTTGATGAAACGTTGCTCACAGATCAGAAGTATAAACATGACTGAACAGGAAAAACGGCGCGAAAATGAATACGTGTCCCTAATAGACTTCACAATCATGTGAATCCGGCGTACACACTTTGGCAGAATATTTTGACTCTTAAATAAATAAGGAATAAGGAATTCACAATTGTGAGCTCCTGGAGCCAAAGGGATATAGTACAAGGTCATCAGCATATAGACCCTCATTGACAGGTGCCTCAATATCAAATAACTTTTTATTGTTCACTTTTTTGGAATATGACAAAAGAACTTTTTGTCACAATCGACGAAAACTATATACTAAAGCAAGCGCAGTTTTCAAATCGGTCTAACCAGGAATCGTGATGGTTTACATACCGATTCTGCTCGAAGAATTTTTTTTTCTACAACCGCTCACCAAAGTAGCCTTTGACGTTTTCAGATCTCAGAGAAACATTGCCATTTTCGATGAAATTATATTTCGTTAGTTTTTCAATTTGTCGGTTTAATGATATGAAAAGCTTAGTTTATTGATGTATGCGATTATTTGTTTTATCATTTCAGTCACCTTCATTTCTTAACGAATTCATATCTATGAAAAAAAGTTCTTACTGTTTTCGCGTATGATGCTTTATTAGTTTTCATACATACACTTTAGATGAATTTCTTTTCGGATAATAAATCAGTTCATCCCCCGCAGGTGAAAAAGAACGTATGGGAGCAGCGTAAAGAAGAAGCGGACGCCAGAGATGCCGAAGCTAACAATCACAGGGTAATATTTTCCTCACATTCCTTACCACACCCCCCACCCCTAAACCCGAGATCGCAGAAGGATGGCCAGCAAAGCCCAGCCAATGCACTAAGTGGTTTTATGGAAAAGCATCAGTTCATCGCAGGACTGGTAAATATAGAAGGTCTAATGCGGGCCATGGATGAAATCATCGAGGGCCTGCTGAAGGCCCGGAATGACTCATAAAAATTCCTGGTCTTCTGGAAGGTCATGGAAAAGATCCAGAGCTATGGCCTGTAGATGCCTCTCAAGGTGTGTATGCTCAACATGAACGGAATCAACAACAAAATCCAGTTAGTTGCTGATTTCGTCCGCAGGCACAGCGTCGATATAATGCTCCGACAGGACCATAGACTGAGATTCAGAGGATTCACCACCTTAAGGGTCGACAGGCCCAACGCGCTGAGAGGGGGCGGAGTAGCCATTATGATAAGGACAAGTATACCGCATACACCGCTGCCGCCAAGGCAAAGTTCAATCGAACACGCCGGTATCGACCTAGAAGATGGCACAAGGGTGTATGCGATATACAACCCTCCGGGAAATAGGATGGCGCCAATAGACCTGGACAACCTCTGCAACAGCGGGCACAAAGTGCTGCTGGCAGGGTATTTCAATACAAGGCGGCCTGAGTGGAACTGCGCCTACCACCTCAATGCGAAAGAAAATACGCTCTGGGAATACTCAATGAACAACAATGTTGCAATTGACTTCCCAGACACTCCAACGCACTTCCCCTGGAACGGTACGTCGCCCACGACTATCGACCTAATAGTGAATAAATATGTTATAGGCATATCAGAGCCCCGAACGGTCTCAGAGCTCATCTCTGATCACGAGCCTGTGCTTTTCACACTTTGGGGTGGAAGCAACCCCAAAAGGGTGAGGGTCATGTACGACTACTCTACCGCGAACTGAGATGAGAACAGGAATATTCTAAATCACAAAACCGTGATAAATCCGAACATACTAGAGGAACAAATCGAGAGAGAAGCTGATTAGGGATATACAGGCAGCCAGGAACGCCACTATCAGGAAAAAAGCCGTGAGAGAGGACAAGGACTTACATCCAGACTTCATCTTAGACTTGATAAAAGTCAATAATCGAGAGCGGAAGAAATGGCAGGATACCAGAAACCCCCGAAACAGAGAACAGAAGGGAAATTGCAAACTTAATCAAACGTCATAGGGATGAAGCCTGGAAGAGGAAACTCAAAAGTCTTAACGCGGGAGAAAATTCCCTGTGGAGGATGAACAAGCGCCTACAGAAAAGGCGAATAGGCATCTCTACCGTGGGGAATGGTCGAACGCAGGCGATAACGGAACAGGGAAAGGGCGAAATGTTCGGAGAATATTTCCAGAGCGCCTTCCGGGCCGGTGCCGACGAAACTGAAGAACACTGGAGAGTCACCAGGGAAGTCTCGGAGTTTAGACAAGCACCGAATGTCAACTTGGACAGGCGCACCTACTCGACGTGGATTACCAACTTCGAGGAGGTGACAGATACGATAAAGAGACTTCCCAGGAACAAAGCACCGGGCATGGACAAAATAGACGCAGTTCTCCTCAGAAACCTTTCAAGGAAATCCCTGATCCAGCCCCAAGAAAGAATAAAGAGCTACCGCCCCATCTCACTGCTGAGTGCGGTCGCCAAGTTGGTGGATAGGATCCTGCTGAAGAGAGTTGAGAATCTCGAGGGAGACCTTCGACTCATCCCGGATGAGCAGTTCGGCTTCCGGAGAGGTCACTCTACAACCTCTCAGGTGGCAAGAATTGTTCACGGGGTGAGGGAAGTTTTCCATCGAGACCTCAACACAGTGATGGTCCTGTTGGATGTACAGAAAGCCTTCGACACCGTCTGGACAGAGGGCTTTGTCGCGAAGATGCTGAGAGTAGGCATGCCTAGGTATATGGTAAGACTTCTAGACTCCTACTTGGTTGGTAGGGCTTTCAAGGTTACAATAAATTGTACCAGCTCGGCAACGAGTCCAATCGAAGCGGGTGTGCCGCAGGGATCCTGCCTCTCACCTCTTCTGTACTCGTTATATATACATGACTTTCCAATGTCTGAACACACGAGCACAGCGGTATACGCTGATGACACGCTGCTGCCCATGTGGCAACACACCTGGATGGGCAGGTCATGCCGTATCTAGCGTGTAACAAAATAGTGGTCAATCGTTAAACACGTCAGCTTGGCAATTCAACGAGCTGCGGGTGCAATAAAACAGACATACCCGTTGATAGCGAGGAATTCCAAGCTTTCGATGGAAAACAAAGCGTTGATCTACAAACAGGTTTTCAGGCCATCGATGACCTACGCCTGTCCAATATTCTGCAGCCTTCCTGTGTACCAGATGGTACGGCTGGAGAGAATGCAAATTAAAGTACTTCGTATCGTCACGGATAGTGACAGGTACATTCGGCTAGCTGCATTGCATGAGCTGGCCAATGTCGAGACGATCACTGAATACATAAAAAAGATCGCAGATCAATTCTATAGACATCACATCCTTGGAAACCCTCTGACCAGGGATATCTCCAGGATCCGAAGCTACCATAATGCCCCGATAAATCATCAGGGGCTCATATACCAGGCAGTGGACCTGTTCCATGAGCAACTAGAAGATGACTAGGAACCGAGGTGTAATGTCTAAACCGGTTTTTTCTGAATTTTTCCGGAACTTGAGCAGATGATTCCATTCATGAAATACCAGTGAACTAATGCTAGAAAACAGCCCACGTAACACCCCTGTATAACTTGGAGGAGGCAGGGAAACATCCAAGCTGAGACCAAACCACTTACGTGCATATGGCCCACATTACAACGTGGGGTCTATCTCCGGACATATGTGGGGCGACTCTGCCTGACCCCTGGAAACAGGAGGCAGGGCTAAAGTCTCTCACCCTGAAAGCAGTTGGAACCCGAACCTATCCCCACCTTGTGGTTGTAGCTAGTGTTTTAATATGACTTTTATTTATTTATATGTCCGTAATAGTGTGTGCTGTATTTTATCTATATTTAATATTAATTAATAAATTTTGGAATTTTTGGAAATTTATAGATTTAATTCTGCTATATTCTTATGAAATGTTATTCTGATAAATAATTAATTTTCCATTTTATTGGTATTACGTATCAACGGTTTTCTCATTCATTGTTATTACGAAATAAATTCTGGTATTTTTTTGCCCACCTTTTTTTATATTGGTCGCCTGCTTTTACATTTCTGTTCTTTATAGCACGAATGGGTCGGCAGTCTATCAGTGAATTTTCTTATAATATACACCATGCACTTCTTAATATAATTATAAATGGAAAAATTGAGTATTTCTATAATAATACCCCTGAAAAAATATATCTGAACTCTGGATTGATCAACACATTGTTTCTATAGTGATACTTAGAGAAAGGTGATGGCAATACTAATTAGGATTTCGCGTGGAAACACCCTGCAGTCTATATAGATTCGTAATGATGACGTTGATGTCGCTGTCAATGGCACCGTAATGGCGTCAAGACTGTGTTTATGTGAACGAGAACAATACTTTCGTGCATCAATTGAAGAATTAATAATAGAATATATCTATATATATATATATATATACAGTGTGTCCCGCTTTTCATGAATACACCCTAATATCTCAGTTATTAATGATGCGATTTTCTTGAAATTTTGGTGGTGATTATATGTTAGGTAAATGAAGTATTTTGGCATAGTGAACATTTTCATCGACCATAGGCCTGCGGTGTGGGGGGGTAAAAAAAGCTGTTTTTTAGGAAAAGGATATGAGGGCGGCTCATTTTAGATATCTTTTTTATCAGAATTAGAATCAGCATCCCCAAACCAAAATTTCTACATACTCTGTTAAATGGTGATTTTGAACGACGGTTTTAATTTTGCTTATGGTTGCAGGGTAACTATCTTAACGACAGACTTTTTCTGAAGAACATGATGTTTACTGACGAGGCAACGTTTACAACAAACGGTGTGGTGTCTATTCAAAATTGTAGGTTTTGAGCAGCTGAAAATCCGAATTGGGTAATTCATTGTAAAATCCAATACAGTGAAAAAGTTAACGTGTGGTGTGGCATATTCAACGAACGGATTGTTGGCCCTAACCTGACCGGACAAAATTTTCTAAATTTTTTACAAAATGGTCTCTATGATTTTCTCATGGAATTGCCATTAGCACAAAGACAAAACTTAATCTTTCAATTAGATGGGGCCCCCGCACACAATTCTGGGATAGTTCGGAACTTTTTAAATGCAATTTTCCCTATGAAGTGGATAGGTAGAAATTCTCCTTTGGAACCATGGCCCCCTAGATCGCCAGATATTACCCCTTGTGACTTTTTTCTGTGGGGGCATTTGAAGAATAAAGTGTATGCTACTCGGCCGCGTAATAGATAGGAACTTTGCTTTGCAATTAGGCAAGCGTGTCAGGAAATAACTCCCCAAACTTTAAGAAAAGTGAATGTACGTTTGAGAAGAATTGTTGAAAAGTGTATTGTTTCAGAAGGTAGTTATGTTGAAAACACAAGAATCTAAAATAAAGTAATTCGTAATTTTGTTACCACTGTTACAAATAAAGAACTTATTAAAAAAAAGACTTAAACTTTTTTTTTTGTTCAAATCAGCTCTTGAGATGTTGAAAATATGAATTAAAGGGTTTTTGGGGATGCTGATTCCGAATCTGATAAGAAAAGTTGTCTTAAATAAGCATTAATATTCATTTCTCAAAAAATGCCTTTTTTCTCTCCCCAACTTCGCACGCCAATGGTGAATGAATATGATTACTATGCCAAATTCTTCATTTTTCTAACATAAAATCACCACCAAAATCTCAAGAAAATCGCTAATAACAGATATTCGGGTGCATTGACGAAAAAAGTGAATTTATTTTTTTTTCTCCTCAAATCAGTTCTTGAGATTTCGAAAATATAGATTGGGGGGTTTTTGGGGATGCTGATTCTGATTCTGATAAAAAAAGTTATCTAAAATGAGCCCTAATATCATTTTCCCAAAAAACACCTTTTTTTACCCCCCCACACCGCACGCCTATGGTCGATGTAAATGTTCACTATGCCAAAATACTTCATTTACCTAACATATAATCACCACCAAAATTTCAAGAAAATCGCATTATTAATAACTGAGATATTAGGGTGTATTCATGAAAAGCGGGACACACTGTATATATATATATCAGAAGCAGTATTTCAAGTAATATAAGTGACCTGTGCAACCTATTTAATCCATTACCAGTGGAGGTTTTTTGAACATGCCTCTAACCTAACCATAATTATTTAAAATTTCAACATATCACTATTCTATTGTATTAAAACAACACTAACTAATTTGTTAATTTATTTAAAATACTATTTACAACAATTATTCACTAAAATATTTACTTCACTATTTTATTTCTACGGTGTCAGTCTCTATCTGTGAACTCTGGAATTGTAACTAACTCTGAATTCTGACTGCCCCACCATCTGCTATACAGCGGCTATATTCAGTAGCATTTACAGTTTTCCATCTTTCCAGTCTGTTCGGCGACTTCCTAGAGGTTCCTAGAATGTTCGGTTAGAGCGTTCGCGTCTCTTTCACGGATGAGTCGTGTGTTTGTCAGAAGAGAACTTGTTTACATTTCGAGTGTGGAGTGTAATTGGATGATCAGGGCTGGTCTCGAGGCCGGTCTCGAAATCGTTACATTGCCCCCTTTTTGAAGACTTTTTGTCCCGAAATGTCATTTTTGGAGTATGGAGATATTTGCATGATTCTCCATATCTGCACCTTGCTGTTTGATGGAAGTAGCACTCTACGGTCTTCAGGTTTGGTTGTGGACGATGATTACAGCATACCAAGATCTTGACGCCGGTGGATTGGAATATCGTCTCCAACATGCTCCTTATGACTCTCCAGTCCAGTCCGTCGAGCCCGCAGGACAATTTTGGGATTGCCAGGTCCACGAGATTCTGCTCCACCATCATGTCCCTCAATTTTTCAAGGCTGTTCCATACGTCTTCATAGGACTGTTTGTTTCGAGACTGCTTCTTGGTGACTAGATAGAAGATGCTTCTCTGGCCTTTCCGCAACTGTAGCACCCCTTCCATTTCCGGGTTTTGTTGCCGTAGTTCATGGAGACGACCGTACTTCTTGGAGAACACCACAGCGATGCCTCTGGACATTTGGAGGTCTTCTGCTACACAGTGGGCTAGCGCGTAATCCAGGCACCTTAAAAAGGTCTCGTGGTTCTTCTCGAGTCACCCCATGTCGAACTTTCTGTCCGTTTGAGTACAAGGACATGAATTTCTGGAACGTCATCGCATCCTCCGGTGGTCTGAGGGTGCGGACTTGGTCGTAGTTTCCAGCGTAAAGGGCCAACCTATTGAAATGGACGACTCTGGGTTTTCCTCTAGGTGGTTGTGAATTCAGTAGACCACGTCATTTATCCTCTTCAAGATCTTATAAGGGCCTTCCCATGAGTTCCGCAATTTTGGTGATAGGCCTCGACGACGTTTGGGGTTGTACAGCCAAACCAGGTCACCAACCTTAAATCCTCCGGCATCGGCCTTGATGTCATAGGTCTCCTTCATTCGGTCGCTGGCACTCTGGATGTTCAAACGGACTCTTTCGTGGATGTCTTCCATTCTCTGCCGAAGTTTGCTGACATAGTCCTCTCCCGCAGTGTCTTGTCCTGGTGGCGTCCCAAACTTCAGGTCACTTGGTAGTCGCAGCTCTCGGCCCATAATAATACTAGCAGGGGTTTGGCCGGTCGACTCGTGTACTGCAGAACGATAGGCCATCAGGAATGGAGATACTGGTCCCAGTCTCTTTGGTGGTCAGAGACTACCTTGGATAAGTGGCGGTTCATCGTCCTGTTCATCCGCTCCACCATTCCATCAGACTACAGATCTAAAGCCGTAGTTCGTGTCTTCCGGATGTTCAGCATTCGATACAATTCCTGGAACAAGTTGGACTCGAAATTTCTGCCTTGGTCTGAATGCAGTTCAAGTGGGACACTAAATGGACAAATCCACTCCTTTAGCAGGACGTCGGCGACGGTTACGGCTTCCTGGTTGGGCAGGGCATAGGCTTCAGCCCACTTGCTGAAATAGTCCATTGCCACGAGGATGTATTTGTTCTCGTGGTCAGATTGTGAAAACGGTCCAGTAATATCGATGGCGATTCTTTCAAATGGGCTGCCACCGTTGTACTGACGCATTGGTGCCTTAGGTCGCGTTCGAGGTCCATTACTTGCGGCGCATTCAGCGCACTTTCTGCACCAGTCTTGAACGTCTGCCTGACAATTGGGCCAGTAAAACCGTTGCCTTACTTTTTGGAGAGTCTTCGTCACTCCCAGATGTCCTCCGGCGACCCCATCATGAATTTCTCGAAACACTTCCGGTCTTCTGCTTCTGGGTACAACCGTCTGACGTTTTTCTTCTCCACCATCCTCGGACTCCAACACACGCTTCAGAACTCCGTTGTCCAGAGTAAGGGAGTTCCATTGAGCCCAGTTGGACTTGATGGTTGGCAAATATCCTGCTACTTCCTGCCATGTCGGTCGGTTACTCCTCTTCCAGCCTATAACTAAGGCAAGATCTGGATCTTTCTCTTGGTCTTTTTGGAGCTTTCTGTCCAGTTATCATCTACCGCCGTTATCCTACAAACTGTCGCCTCTTTCTCCTCTGCTCGTCGGCAATGTGAGCAGTCATCTGGACATGGCCTTCGCGATAAGGCATCTGCATTCCTATGGCTGGTCCCTGCTCGATGTTCTATGTCGAAGTCGAATTCTTGGAGTCTCTCAATCCAACGTGCCACCTGACCCTCAGGATTTTTGAACTATAGAAGCCACTTGAGGGCAGCGTGGTCAATTCTCAGCAGGAATCTGCTGCCATACACATACTTGTAGAAGTGCTCTACTTCTTTGACCACAGCCAGCAGCTCCCGTTGGGTGACACAGTAATTTCGCTCCGGTTGACTTATGGTCTTGCTGAAGTACCCGATGACTTTTTCCTGTCCATCCTGGATTAGAGACAGGACAGTTCCAAGTCCCACGTTGCTGGCGTCCGTGTCCAGAATGAATTTTCCGTACGGAAGAGGATAACTTAGAATTGGAGCGTTGATTAATGTCCCCTTCAGCTTCCTGAACCACTGGAACTTTGTCTGTCCTTCCGTGAGCCTGCTCAATGGTTTGGAGATGTTAGTAAACCCTAGCACGTACCGACGATAGTAGGTACATAGGCCAAGAAAACTCCGAAGCTGATGGATATCTTTGGGGATGGGCCAGTCTCTAACAGCTTTAATTTTCTGGCCATCTACTGCTACCCCTTCCCCAGAGACAATGTGGCCAAGATAGTGGACTTCTTTCTGAAATAGGTGACATTTTTTAGGGCTCAATTTCAATCCAGAGTTCCTCAGACGCAGAAATACCTCCTCCAGATTTTTCACGTGGTCTTCGAATGTTCTGCCAACTACGATTATGTCATCAAGGTATACCAAGCAAGTCTTCCAGGAGAGTCTCTTCAACACAGTCTCCATTAATCTCTCAAAAGTGGCTGGAGCGTTACAAAGTCCGAATAGCATAACGCCACAGCCCTGAGCCGATGGTGAAAGCTGTCTTCTCTCGATCTTCTGGAGCCAGTTCTACCTGCCAATATCCGCTCTTCAGGTCTAAGGTGGAGAACATTGTAGAGCCGGCGAGCGTGTCCAAGGTGTCATCTATTCTAGGTAGTGGGTAGCTGTCTTTCTTTGTCACGTTATTCAGTTGTCGGTAATCTCGCAGAATCTTGTCGAACCATCTTTCTTCTTTACTAGTACAACTGGAGATGACAGGGGCTGTCAGATGGTTCAGTTACTCTTTCTTTCCCCATATCGCTGACTATCTTTTCTGCCTCTTCCTTCTTGGCAAGAGGGAGTCTCCTCGCTGATTGACGTATTGGTCGGGCATCTCCAGTATCAATTCTGTGCTGGACTACCTTCGTTCTACCCCCTTTTCCCTGTCCGGTGTCAAAGACGTCTTGGTATCTCCTCACTAAATCTTTTAATCTGGGCTGCTGTGCCGGTTTTATGCCTCTCGATGATATGGCAACTAGCTTTTCTAATTCTGCGGGTAGATTGTTGGCTTAGTTAATGGTACCGCGTACATTCCTGACCACAGATGAAATTGGCGAGCAGTGGCCCAAAGTTGTTCCTTTCTTCAACGGAACTGAATGGTAATTGACGTTCATGACCCTTACTGGTATAATTTAATCGGCGCGCAATAAGTTCTTCCCAAGGGCAATTCCTCGTCCGATTTTTTCATCATGGAGCTCGGGCTCGAACATCACCACGCTCCCGTTACTCACTCCGCCAACCATACGAGCATCCAGAATGGTTTCAGCTCTCTCGGAAATGCTCATGTCTTCAGCCAACACAACCCGGATCATTTCTTCGCTTCTTCCGTGAAGTACCAGCTCTTCTCCGTTGACACGTAAGATGCCGTCTTTGAAGTTCAGCTCGAACCCTCTGGAATTCATTCATTATGTCCATTCCAATAATTGCATCGTCCTCGATGTCTGCTTCTAGAGCCCGGTGTTTCACTGTAGTGATGCCCAAAGTCAGTTCAATCGGAAGTTCACCATGCACAGTTGCCGGCTTTCCAGTTGCTGTGCGTAGCTTCCAATTTGACGATTCAATTCTTGCCGGTGTTTTGGCAAAAGTAGGCCCAAGGATTGTCCTAGTCGCACCCGTATTAAGGAGCATGGTGCGAGGCTCGTTGTTAATGAGACCGTCTACAAAGACCCCTTTGTCTTGTCTTTGAAGTACAGCGACATATGCATTGTTAACTGGGGCTTGTTGGATACGGGCTGACGGTTGCTCCTTCTTGGCCTTCATCGTTGATGTCGATTTTTTCAATGTTGGACATTGGCTACGCACGTGCCTAAGTTCTCTACAATTTCGGCATCGTATCAGTCTTCTTTCAGGCATAACTTCACTTTTCACTTTTCGCATCACAGCTTCCATGTTAGTAGGCTCCTGCGGGTCTTCCTCGATCATCCTGACACTACTCTGGCTTTTGCAGGATTATTTTGCAGCCCCAAATTCCAAAGCCTGCGCCAATGCGTCTACAAGATGTAAAGGATGAGCTAATGTTAATGCTTGCCGGGTTTCTTGGTCGCGAAGCCCATCCAAAAATGCCTGAGCCGCTAGTCGTTCCATTACAGTTTCTGGTGTAGCGGAATATGCAAGGCGAACCAAGCGTGCAATGTCTGCTTCGAATTCTTGTAATGATTCGCTTGATTTTTGGCATCGGTTTTCCAGCTCGAGTGATATACGCGTTCAAGGTGAGCTTAACCATAGCGAAGTGTTTTACTAACTGTTCATAGTCCTCCTGTTGTTGGGCGGTAAGGGTCTGTAAAATGTTTGTTGCTTCGCCACGCAATGCCAGTGTCAATGCTAAAGCTCTTTCCCCAGCATTCCATCCGTTTGCCTTCGCAGCAGCTTCGAATTTTCGTCGGTAGTTTGCCCATGGAGTATTTCCGTCAAACTGAGGCGGTTTCAATGAGAGCTTTCCAGGTTCAGCACTGACCATGAGATTTTTGATGTCCTTCTGAACTTCGTCCAAGTTCATACTCAGGTCCACCCTTGAGTTTTTGTTGTAAGTTTCTGGGGTGTGCGCAGAATGTATTCGCTTTTCTAATTCACTGAATTTTTCCTTTATCCTGCCGATTTCTGTCTCGATTCCATCTTTTATTTCATCGTGGAGCGTTTCCTTAATTTTTTTCATCTCGTCCTCGATGTCATCTTTGATTTTATCCACCTCTGTCTCAATGGCTCCTATTCTTCCTTCCAGTCGATTTGCCACACCACAAAGTTCTCTTTTTAGGCCTTCAGAGTTTTCTAGAAGCTTTACTTCTAGATTTTCCGAATTTTCTTGAAGCTTTTCTTCTAGATTTTTCGAAAGTTCCTCTTTCAGAGCATTCAAATTCTCTAGAAGTTTTTTTCCAGGCTCTTCGAATTTTGTAGAAATTTATCTTCCAGACTCAGCGAATTTTGTTCAAGTTCCTCCTTCAAACTATTCGTAGTTTCCTCGAGTTTTTTAATTATAGCATCGATTCCAGAAACTTCGAATAAGAACGTTTTGGGGTCTTCTCCTTCTTCAATCAGTCCATCTGCAAGTCTTTTCTGGAGTACAGCCTTCTTTCCAGTTGGTTCTAACTCACGCTCCTCTAACTCTTGCTTTAATTCACTAACTTTAACGTCAACTAGGTGAACTCTTCTTGGAAACATTTTGTCTCGTATTGTCTTTACCGAGATATCAGTCTATTATTTATTTCACACACAGTTTTCAGTTTATTGTCCCGCGACGCGCAAAACTCTCCACTTTGCACTCAAATGTTCAACGGGTCAATAACTGTCTATTTGGCGCGATAAACGTCTATCAGTTTTTAAACGGCGAACACTTTAACACTTATTTATTTTAAACATCCCACTTCTGACACCAAATGTAGTAAAACTGCACTAACTAATTTACAATAATTATTCACTAAAACATTTACTTCACTATTTTATTTCTACGGTGTCCGTCTCTATCTGCGAACTTTGGAACTGTAACTAACTCTGACTGTCCCGCCATCTGCTATACAGCGGCTATATTTAGTAGCATTTACAGTTTTTGATCTTTCCAGTCTGTTCGACGACTTCTTAGAGGTTCCTAGAATGTTCGGTTAGAGCGTTCGCGTCTCTTCCACGGATGAGTCATGTGTTTGTCAGAAGAGAACTTGTTTACATTTCGAGTGTGGAGTGTAATTGGATGATCAGGGCCGGTCTCGAGGCCGGTCTCGAAATCGTTACACTATTCTAAAAACAAATGAATCTGAAGGATGAATGAATTCAAGAAATCGTGGCAAAACTATACCTACCAGCCAGAAGTTTGACAAAGGGACCATCTCTTGTCTTAGTGGCCTGTTTGAGTTCTATTTTATACGCATATAACAAACGTATTGAAGACCGCAAGAGACTCTAATTATTATGAGTATACGTTCAACAATTGAACAAAAATAATACGTTGAAGAACTTTATCAGAACTCCCTTTGAAGAGAATACAGAATTTTCAATAAGTTTAAAAAACGTCGATTACAAAGAAAACTGGATATTGAAATACTTTTTCATTGTAACCAAAAATTTGTTAGTTTCAGGTATTTAAGATCTAGGTGTTTAGTATCACTTCAAGTAAGACAACCAGAACATCTGAAGACGGGGGAAAACATTCTTACCGAGAACTGGCGAAGTGTTCCAAAGAAACAGTCCAATTGGCCAAGCAAGCAAGCAAGTACTTTCAGATATTGAGACTTGTTGAAGGACGCAATGAAAAAAGTAGCATAAATGGGGTACTGAAGAAAAACAAATTCATAGAGATGTTATGTTAATGTAAAAAAAAAGGTTATTATTAATTGACGGATTTGAGGGTCATGGAAGTTTTTATGTCTACACAAGAAATTTCAATTCGTCCTAATATTTGTCATCACTGTTATTACACCAAATAATATATGCATCTATGAATAATTGATGGATGTTTTGCTATACTGAGGTATTCAAGAAAAAACTAACCATTTACTAAATCGCAATTTGTTTCATGTAGTTTTGAGAAATTAATAAGTCAGATATATTCAGGGGTATATTCGATTTTTTGTTATCACAAGGCTATTTTATTTTAATATACAGGGTGTTATGCAAGTACGTGGCCAAACTTGAAAAGGTAATTTTTTGAGTGATTCTAAGATGAAAAGTTCATATAAACATAGGTCCGGTAATGCTTCGTTTTCAATATACACCATAACTAATGGGTCATGAGAAAATTTTTTGATACTCTTCTCACTTAACCCATACAATACATATGTATATACGCCGGAAAGTCTCCCACAGAAAACAACTTCTGCCCCCTCGTACCTTTGAATTATATCCCGTTGATACTTGGTTAATTATTCTGTAAGAACTACATTGCAATGCTCTCATTGATATTCGAAGAGCATTGCAAAGTTTTTTTGTAAAAAACATCAAACATAAATAATTCGAAGGTCGTAGGGGGTAATAGATATTTTCTGTTGCAGACTTGCCGTTGTATATATACTTATTGTATAGATTGAAGCGAAAGACTGGACTACATAATCCACTTCCATTATTAACATGATTGGTCACCCTGTACTCGATATATCTTCCAATGAAACCTATCAGTAATATAGTATGTACAAGTTGGAGCTATATGACTAACCTATTTATGTAATATTTAAAATATAGCAATGAAAATTATCAAACATTTATCAGAAAATATTTAAGTAATGTTACTCTGAAAACGAATGTTATGTTCAATACCAATATGATATTACTGTAACATTAAAGTAACCTGATATACAATTTTATCTTTACATTTCATACTCTCAAGAATATTTCTGCAATGTTACAGTATGTAACATTACTATGTGTAACTACAGTGTCCGGCAGTTTCAGTAGTTACAGAGGCATTGCAGTAATATTACATGCTAACCTTACACCTTACGTTGAATGATTACTGTTACATAGAAGATATACTATTTTGCCTAGTGGATATTGGTAACAAAAATATGGAAGAATGTCCGACTAAATCTCGTTTAATCAATCTATTCAATATAGCTGAGAATATGGACAATTAGTGATGATGCCAAAATATTTTTTACAAAATACAGACTCTCTCTCCTTGATTCACGATACTCTCTGTGAAAATCGTTAATAGTGGTGAGGACTTCAGTTATATCACTACTACTTCTATTTTTTTCATTTGGTAATCTTATTATATATACGTTTACAATATGATAAATTGAAACTGAATTGAATAAATAAAATATTTCCTAGGACTAGAAGTTCATTCCTGCTCATAAAAAAGGACATATATGCTTCTGAGCTCACAAGTGATTTTGATGATATTGGCGAAACACGAGAGTCATTGAACTCGTACCACTTGTTTACATAAGGGTGTCTGCAGTAGGCCGTGTACTGTCCGCTATCAAAACCTCGAAACTTCAATGTCAATTGATACTTGACATTTCTGGATGGTTTTTGGACAATAATTCGAGGGTAATGATCAAAGTTTATTTTCCAAAAAGGTACTGTTACTCTACTCGCAGAGAGAGTTCATGAACACAACCCATGTCAGATCACTGTTCTACAATTAGATAAGAAACGTCATTCATTGGCAGGTCATCATATATTACAATCAAATAAAGTATACCTTTATTCCAACCTCATTTTATCTCAACTCACCTGCATTCCGATTATGGCGTAAATGAAAAAAAGCATGGCAATGAGTCCACAAACGTATGGAAGAGCTTTAAAACTTTGAACAAACGTCCAGAGAAGAATTCTTATGGTATAGCCTTGGCGGAGCAATTTTATCAAACGAGCTGCTCGAAATAATCTCAAGAATCCAACGTTGATAAAATTTTCCTGAAAATTTAATTGACATATAATAATCAATTATAGTTTGGGGCAGTTTATAAGTATTTATGGTGAATATGTTTTATATGCTATATAAATGATAATTATGGATCTCTATCCGCACAGCTATGCCTCTGAGAGGGAGTATCATTATCATTTTTATCATATAAATGTTTATGTCCACCATATTTAAATACATATATTGAAAGGTAACAACCTATACTATCTACTGTTTTGAGGCTACTAACTACTCTCTTCAGAGAAATACATAATTCAAAATTCTGTGTTTAAAACTGAAACGTAACAATCAGTAATTTTTGTTGAATTTATTTATTTATTGAGTGAATACCTTTCGGTCAGAGCAATTTGTGGTATGCAAATGAAATTGTGAATCTTTATTCCTGCATTTTTTCCCATGATGAACGTAATTTAACTTATCCAATTACATACCACTACACCATTTATATACATGTATTTTCCAAAAATGTATTAATTTATTTGAATAAAAGAAAGATTGAAGTCGTTTAATTCAATCAATTCAGTTGTTAACAGGATTCTGAGGCACACAGCGGTATTCAAGACGTAGCCATGTGATCGTGATGTTAGAGCGTTTGCCTGGCCCATGCGGCCCGGGTTCGAGCCCCACCTCCTGATTCCACTTGTACGCAAGCTGTAAGTCCTGGAGATCCCTTGCTCACACAAACCGTGCTTTTGAGTTTTTTTTCTCGAAAAATGTAGAAAAATAAATTTTACGCATTTCACAAAAATGTTTAATTGCAGAATATGATATACCTATTGATGCTATATTGGTATATTTTTATGCAAGAAGACGTCAGAAACAGTGTCTGAAGTGATATTGCCAATATAATATTTTAATGAAAAGTATAGATGCATCTATGGTATCTTATTGTGTGGTATTGTTTGGTATTAATCAACTTATCTTCTCAAGGGACTCACAGAAGTGTGAAAAATCATTATTAACACCTTGGTAATTGACAGATATATTGAACAGAAGAGGTCCCGAGTGTGACCACTGCAGAACATATAGAACAAATGCTCTCAACTTGAAACTTAGGGTGGCGTCTTTTTCAATAGGATTATATTGGTAACTTTTACACCATAGAACTGAGCAAATCAGTTGAATGAAAATATTCTATATAGTATATTTAAAAAAAATTATTTCAAGCTGGCTTTTTTATAATTAGCAGATAGGAACAGAATACCAAGAAGTTTTTTACGAATTATTCCACCTGAGTAATAATACTTTATTAGAGATAAACTCATTCATTTGAAATATGTATTTTCCCTGGAAAGCCAATGAAATCATGATATTATAAGTATATTGGGTGAGTATCAGAATAATTATTCTGTAACTGAATACGGATAACGAGGATCTGAAATAGGATAATATAGTTTTCGACTTCCTCACTGAAAATATACGAGTGTCTAAAAAAAAGTACAGTGGATTCGTAAAATATGAGTACCTCCAGAGTTCCGGCCATCCCCAATTCAATGTGACATTTTATAAGTATACTGACCAAGCACGAACAAGCCAAATTCATCTGCTGTCTTATTAATCATATATTTCGATACCCCTAACGAACAAAGCCGTTACTAAAAGTACAGCTATATATGTTCAGTTATAGGTGTAGGCGTATTCAGCTAAAAAAACTGATGCTGGCGATAAAAATGCCATATCTCTAGACCAAGTAGTTGAGAAGAAATCTACTTTAAAAAAGTTGTATATCGACTTAAATATTGAAAAAAGAATTTCAGTGTTTCGGCTCTCCTGAAATATGATAAAAAATGAGTTACGTTTTTGCTCGTTGGGAGTGTCAATTTTATCAAACAATGTTGACTCCATCCAGCATAATTATCCATCTACTGGAATCATTATTATCATGATCATCACGTGACTTAAATCGTTCATATAGTGGATTTCATCGCCTGTAACGAGGTGAAGTTAAAAAAGAGGGCTAGATAGACAAGCAGATACTTTCGTTATAGTGGTGGTTGAAATGTCAACCAAATAGGTAACTTATAGGGGCGAGGGTTCAAATCCCAGCTTGATCACCGGTCTCGTCTTTAGCATGACACATTCGAAGGTGAAGGCTACGTATTTTCAATCTAACACAAGTCATGGTGAGTAGATCGTAAGGCTGTATCCCTTCAACGTTTATAACAAAGAAACGATAACACCTTGGTGATCAACATTCCTTCATATCTAGTGTCAATAGCCTGTTTGCCAATGCAGTTGAATGTTTTTTCACCTCAAGTCCTGATCTATACAAAATGTTTTTCCGACAACTCTAACTGTAGTTTGTGTCTCTAGTACACTGCCGGATGAAGGTGAACGCTGATGGTACAGCAGAAACGGTCACAAGCTATCACCTACAAACAAGCATCAATGGTGCAAAATGTTTGAGCTTTAAGAGCGTTGAAAACACGGATCTCGTTATTTTATTGATCTCGCCAAATAAGATGTCAGTAACACTAGCCACCAATGTTGGCATGAAATTTCAGTCTGGATCCATTAGAAAATCAGATCCCGAAAATAACACATATTGATGATCAAGTAACACAACCTAGATGAGTAATAATCAAATAGAACTGAAGGTACCATTTATTTATAATCATGACATTATTGCCATGTCGCAAATTTTTTAGGATATAATAAGCACGTTAGCTAAATTTTGATATCTGTCGGGTATACTAATGGCAATAAAAACCCAAAAATACTGTCTTGGATGAATCATAATAAGAAGGCAATTGAAACGTTCATTGCAGCTTGTTGGGAGCATGTTAAAACGATAGTATTTCCATCGCTGAACAGAGATTCTTCGTTGTCGATGTAGTTTGGTCAGTACGGCAACGCTGCATTTGAAATATCAAATATGACAGAAACATCTCTGTTCGTTTTCGTCTTTGGCTTAATGGAGTGTTTTTTCGTGAATAAAGGGTAAATTCTGAGTTAATTTCTGTTAAACTATCGTTAGTTTTTATTATTAAGCAATAGTGAAGCATTGTGAAATGTGTAAAAGACCATTTGAAGCTGTAAATTTCATAGGTAAGCTACCAGTGTCGTAACTATCGAGAAAGGGAAACCAAATCGGAAAACAGAAAAATGAATATATGTTGAAAAAACATGTCAATTAGAGCATCGGCTGTTCTCAAAATCCTGTGGAGATTATTCCATCATAATTTCAGGTTTCCATTCCATATTGGGTTTCCAATATTTCTATCTTATTGAACCACAATAGGTATTTCTGTTAACAACGTACGAGACTGCCGTTGGGGGAAGATATCCCTTACAAATTTTAATGCGTGTGCGGCGAGTTACTCATCTAGGTTGTGTTATTTGATCGGAGATCATACGCCTGGCATAAATTGTACCTATCGCTCCTCAAGAAATATGTCTTCGAACTCATAATACTTTTTTTTAACCATTTTCATGATATGAACAAAATTACGAGAGTCAACCACTCTCTAATGGAATCAAAATGTATCTTTTCAGCAACACTACATATAAATTCTGCTATGACAGCATATCACACGTGGCTCGTCACTCAAATGCGACTAGAAGTATTCGTTTGTGAAAATAAAGAAATATCAAGTGAATAACCAAAACTCCACTTCTCAAATAAAAAATTTAGACATATAACAATAATGAAAGTAGCAACTCAGAAACTTTATAAAGTTGATCATATCCAATCCCTCTACCAAAAATTCATTGCTTACATAAATAAATTGATTTCTGAATCTTTTTTTTTCAGAAAAGTTTTGAAGTAGATCACCTGATTTTCTGAATTCATGAGACTCTTTCTACAAT
This sequence comes from Chrysolina americana, assembly GCA_958502065.1. Classification (NCBI taxonomy): domain Eukaryota; kingdom Metazoa; phylum Arthropoda; class Insecta; order Coleoptera; family Chrysomelidae; genus Chrysolina; species Chrysolina americana. Next base: position 38,997,698 of record OY293414.1, on the reverse strand, counting down.
GAACAAAAAGTTAATATGTTTCTGGAGAAAAATATATGAAGACTAAATTTTGCCATTTTTCAAACCAATATGCTCCTGTGTCTACCCTACTTAGCATGAAATTTTGTTGAGACTTCAGATAGGAAGCCGAAAACTGCATGAACCCATCACGGAAAAGCAATGCTTTCTTTAGACAATAATGTTTGAAAGTATCCATTACTCCAGTATAAGGAAAAAATTATGGAAAGCTACAATTTCAAATTGCAGTTATTGAAAGAACCATAGTTGAGTTCACTCTTCTTGACCACAATGAAATAAAATGAATGAAAGTAATAATTTTAAGTATTGAAGAAATCATTGATTATGAAGAAACCATTACTCAAGTTTGCGATGATTGTGCTTCATAGGTTTTCAGGATTATCCACATTAAGTGAACACCGTAACTTTGTTATTATCACATAAATGAAACATTATTCGATTAACCAACTGGTAAAATGTTTGACGCTTGTCTAAATGTAAATAATAAGTTATTATACTTTATTTTTTCGAGTTGTTGATTGAAATTAATTTTCTTCTTCAGGAAAACTAACATAATCGACAGAACATGTCTTGTAGATATGGGAATTTCAGTGTTGCCACTGACCAAGTTATCACAGGTATTTCACTGGAATTGGTGTGATTTGGTTCATGAAGGAAAGTTGAAATAATAATAATAAAGGCAAAGGCATAGCCTGTAAGGATAGAGCTATTATTATTTTTGCCATGGTGCTCCTAGATATTCCAACGATTGTCTATCCTGGAATAAAGATTCTGGACATATTATCCTTGGTGTCTTATGCTGGTGGTAATTAATTACATGTCTCAAAAATGTAATTAAGTATCTCATGTTTTATTAATTAACGGCTGCAAGTATAAGATAAAGAATTCGAAGTGGAGAATGAAAATTTTCTTTCCTTAGGCAGCTGAGAGCCAATATACTTGGTTAACAAATAAGATCAATTTTTGAGAGTTTTCTGCTGTAGGTGAAAGGAATATTGCCCGAAACGAGAAGAAATATATGAAATATCAAAATTTACTCTTGAACTCTGCAGGCTTTACCCAAACAATTATGTTGAAATGGTGGTGCTGATCACAGAGAGGTCCTTGGTGAAATGGTGAACATGATACTCTCGAACCTAGTATTTATTCGGCTTGCCGTAACATAGAAAAAATCTTGGCCTGACGAAGGCAAAATGATTCTCGAACTCAATACTCACTAGCACACTCACTACCAACGCGACCAAAAAATGGTTCAGAGCTCTGGAAAAGGATTGACTAGAATACGTCTGATAGAAATGAAAGTATCTTAAAATAAATGCATCGAACAATTGTCAGAAAGTTGAGCAATGGAGTTTGAATTTTCAATATTTGTTTAATTTATTTATGATTAAGATACATTCTATTGAATATTAGGTACCCATGTTTAAATTAGTTGCGGTCCACCAACATATTTCTTCAAAAATATTATTCTTTCAGTATAATCTTATTATTTTTTACTTCATAAATGCACTAAAATTTTTCATTAAGCTTGAGAGAATAATGCTCTAACATTTTCCAATTTCTATCATTCTGATGGGCCTCACCAATACTTCTATTTTCTGATGAAAAATTCTGTATTTTTGATAATAACAAAGTTACCTGTGTTGTAATTTGGTTTACATTAGTAAATATATTGCTTGAATATGACAGGAAAATCAACAGCAATAATTAGATACGTCATGATGAATCAGACTGACCTCTTACAAGATTCAATCGATAATCGTATAAGAAATAGTTTGGAGTAATAGAAGTTTGTTTTACATACTTGTATGAAAATAATTGATGGTTGAATTTTGGGTTTTTTCTAAAATCAGAAATTATATCTCTTGGTGTGCATATGTTGTTCGTGTGTGTTTTGTGTCTTTTTGTGAAAATACTCACCAATTACACACCCAAGGTATATTAACTGATGCCTACTAGTTGATTGCTAAGAGCATGCGTTTCAGTTATACTAATGTATTTTCAGATTTTGAAAAACTCGTGAATAAGCGATCAGTAAAGGAGCAACTGAGTAATAAATATTTGGTATTTCTACTTTTTTATTTTGCTCCACACCTTGGAATAATCCATATCCTCCAATTCACCTTTTTTTCTTTTTATTTTTCTCTTTCAGTCTTGCACAACAATAATCATCCCTTCTTTTTTATTTACTTATATTTTTGTCATTGCCTTTACTTCAATCTGCTTACTTGCATTCACTCCAGAATTATCTTTATTTTTTCGTTGCCATAATTGATATACATTTGTCTTATCATAATGAATTCAAAATGTTTTTGAAAATCTGAAAATATATACCTGCATCCACTTTCCAATGAGCGCAGGCAAATCAAGTTCCTTCATCTACAACAATTGATATTATGTTAAGAACGTAAAAAAAGAAAACTAACTAATTACATGCTAACTAACCTTATATATGTATAAATATATACTATTTCGAGCCTAATGTTTCTCCTTGTGAGTTTACTATACTAGGAAGATATTAGTTGAAACTAACAGGTATGAAAGAATAACCTACATAGATGGGTAGAAGCCCGAACAATAAAATTCACGCAGGAGACAGAAATTCACATATTTAGATACTGGACGCTATTCTCATAGCTTTTAGACTCTTGCGTACATTCAATCGTAGGTACTAAGATTCTTCCCACCCATTAAAACTGATCAATATGGAACTTTTCCCTAGCGGTAAACTTCATGGAATATCAAATTGAAGAATGAATTCTAATTCACATTTCCTAAATCTATATCCTATCAATTTCATTATCAAAAACTCTTGGAGATATATCTTACCCGTTCCTTGGTCATTTGGGCAGCCCTCTCCTTGAATAAAATCAGATATAAATTAAAATATCAAAATTCTCAGATGGAAGTTGTGCAACCATTTAAAAAATTCTAGGTGCTCAGAAACGTGCAAATTTGCAAAATACTTAATATTTTTGTATACCTTTCAGCCGGAACGTCGAAATCTATATGAAATTGTGTTCAAGTGGTGAATTTGTTTCAGAATAAAAATGCAAGATAATATTTCAATACTCACTCCGAATTCGACCACCATAGCATCCACTATGCTTCCGATCACCGTGACGAAGTCAAAAGTGTTCCAAGGATCCTTGAAGAAGTTCTGTGAAAATTAAGAATAGTGATGAAACGTTGTTACAAAAGGATATGAACGAGGTCTCTCATCAAAATCATTCAATGAAAACTCTTCGCTCTTCTGGAAATTATCGATCAAGGCTGAATCAGCTGATGTATTTGAAATTACCACTTTCAGTTCTGAAACCATCTACAATGTGGTTAGTTCCTAATTGTACTGTAGATGGCTCAGCACGTGATGACATACCTCATACGAGGATGACTTCAATCAAAATCGATATAGCTTGTTCAAAATGAATCTCTCCTTCAATTGACCGATAGACTGCAAAAATCGTGGTTATCTTTCGAAAAATAAATTATCACATTTGCTATGTTCAAAACTCCCTCATATTCAGGAATGTTAAAATTTTTCAATTAATATGATACGGAAAAGAAGTTTATTTACATCTGTTTTCAGTTTGGTGAATGTTAGATATGTAACTGGGAGTTGTCCCTCTCAGCTTGGTCCATTTTGAGATCTTTACAAGTATATTGTGGAGTTTCCTTGTGTGATTTAGTACACACTGTACAGCATCATTTTTGTACTGAAACTCCACCTAGTTGGCAGTGTATCTTATACATATTTCTGAGCATTTTTTTTGTTCTTGTTCTGTATGTATATTTGCCTCTGCAATTACATAAAACGTGCAGTGTGAATTCATCTGCTTCGTGACAGAACCTGCATCCGCTTTCTACTGTAATGACACGTTCACAAACCCACCATTATGTACTCTGTCAATCTTGCGACTGTGAATTTATGCGGGTATCCTCTGAAGAACTTTTTATTAATTTTAGGTGGGTATTCCACCATTTTTGCGTTTTGGCCTACATCAACTCATTTATGTATATTATTGTAATCTCTTTCGCGATTCGACCGAAGGGATCTGGGCATATTGAAGCTCTTGATGTGTATTCTCAGGAAATTCCATCAGACTCATCGTTTCCTCAGTGTCCTTTGCTCCGATCAAGTAACACAACCTAGATGAGTAATACTCAAATAGTACTGAAGTTAACATCCTTTCATAACGTTATTCCTCAAATCATTAATGACATTGTTGCCATGTCGCAACTTTTTGAGGATAAAATAAGCACGTCAGCTAGATTTTGATTTCTGTCTGGTATATTCATGGCAACGAAAGCCTAAAAATTCTGTCTTGGATGAAATATATTACAATAAGAAGGCAATTGAAACGTTCATTGCAGCTTGTTTGGAGCATGTGAAAACGATAGTATTTCCATCGCCGAACGGAAATTCTTCGTTGTCGATATATTCTGGTCAGTACGGCAACGCTGCATTCAATATTTAACAGAACAACAAAAAACATTTCTGTTTGTTTTCGTCTTTGGCTTATTGGAGTGTTTTTTCGCGAATAAAGGGCAAATTCTGAGTTAATTTGTGTTCAACTATCGTAAGTTTTTATTATTGCAACGATTTCGAGACCGGCCCTGATCGCCTCATTAATTGTGCACCCCAAGTTAACATCCCCCGCTCGCGTAGAAGAAACGCGAATTTGCTGATGAACGAAATCGAAGTTACGAGTGACATCTAAGAAGTCGCCGCATTGACTCGATAGATCGAGAACTGTATATAGAATCTGCTTGCGGGTATATAAAGCGCTCGACAGCAGAGTGCAGGGATATAGTCGCAGAGAGTTGCAGATATAGTTCTAGAGGTCGCAGATAGAGAGTGACAGTGAAGATAAATTGAAATAGTGAAGTCAATGTTTCAGTTGAATAATTGTTTAAGTAGTGTTTTAATTAAATTAGCAAAATTAGTTTAGTGCATTTTTACTACATCATTAAGCAATGGTGTGAAGCATTGTGAAATGTGTAAATGACCATTTGAAGCTGGAAATCAAAATATGTCAATTCATAGGTAAGCTACCAGTGTCGTAACTATCGAGAAAGGAAAACCGAATTGGACAAGAGTGAAATGAATTAATTATGAAAAAACATGTCAATTAGAGCATCGGCTGTTCTCAAAATCCTGTGGAGCATCTTCCATCATAATTTCATGTTTCCATTATTTCTATTTAATTGAACGTTAATATTTCTGCAAAAAACGCATGACACTGCCGGTGAGGAAAGATGTCCCTTACAAACAAAGTTTGAGGTGTGAGCAGCGAGTTACTCATTTAGGTTGTTTTATTTGATCGGAGGTCCTTTGGGTCTGGGCTCCAATGCCACAGTTATTAGCTAGGCACGAAAGGATTTTCTGGCGGATTTGGTCTGTCGCAGACGACACCTCTCTGTTGGATCTCTACGTTAGTAGCCGATGACGGGCGAAGTCCGTGACAGATGGAGTCGGTGAAAGAGCTGGCACGCCGCATTCCGATCTGTCTGTTAGTGAGGAACCACAAGTATGGTACGCTGTGAACTTATTTGTAAAAATGAAGTTGGCAAAAGAAATGATTTCGGAAGTCATAGAAATGTACCTTGAACGACCTTTCCTCTGGAAAGTCAAAGAAAAGTGTATTTGCACAAAAATCTAAAACGCGAAGCGTATAATCCTCCGTTTCATGTTGTCTCAATTATTGTATTAATGCCATATAACCATATTTCTGTCTCTCCTCGACCCATTGTTTTTACTCACTTTGTTTGACGTCATGTTATTTCTTGGTAACTAATGCTACCATACACAATCCGATTTCCGTTCCAACCTGCTACTACTACGTCAAAACTACGTCTGGACAATTAGTTGTGATGAAAAGATCTAGCCGGCAGTCCACGTCGTTCAAACTGTGGCAGACTTTGCTACTAACGCACAGATCTGCTCCCTCACGGGCCATCTCATGAAGGTGCGGTCACTGACGGATTTGTCCCTCGGCAGACCAGATCCGCTGGCGTGGACTGGCAGATCTGGACTGCAGGCCGCATCTATCAAACAATCCTTTCGTGTTTGTCCAGCTATTGAATTATATCGCAGTTCGGTGAACTGTGGTTTAGTGCCAGAATACATAGCAAAATGTTTGGAAAGTGCTCGAATCATGAGCAGACTGTTGCATCTATTTTTAATGCTTGCGGTGACGAACCATATAGTAGAATGATTGAGCGGTGCCTAAATGCAGGGTAGATTTTTGATAATGTTGAATCTGTATTAAAAAGCAGTATTCAATTTTTGACCAAGTGAGTCAAGTACATATCAGGGTTTTTGCATGTGTCAACGGAATATAGTGGGTTGTTACAAAAAATTTAATCTTCAATTTACAGCTTGAATGTTATTTCAATTTTTAGAAAGACCTTCCTTTGTCATCATGGTGATTTGATCATATTAAACCAGAGGAAAATGAAAAATTGAAATCAAAGAACACGCAGTGCCCTGCAGTAATAACCATCACATTGAACAAAATCAAGAAAGACACACGAAAGAAAGATGCAACTCCCTCAATCCTGATTGAATTTAAGTGACATTATATTTTTTTATAAAGGGTGGTTAAAAAATAGGGGTACGGTAACCTCCAGTTTTTCAATTCGAATAGGGGAGAGTACGTCAAATATATATCAACCATTCCCCAATGTTGGGAATGTCGCATAGTTAATTCATACTTACCGAGTGAGTAGACGGAAACAGTCAAACTTCTTAGAAAAATGCAGTTTTTCTCAATGAATGCCATGTATTTCGAAAAAGAATCGGTTGATCTTCATGCATTATTGTTATAATATACGGTTTGAGGAGTTCGAAATACTGTGATCGATATCATCATAGGTCTCCGGACTAATTTTTCGGCTATGTACTATTGAGTACATTTATTTAATTGGAACTTCCTATGCATGGTTTTACCAAAATGGGATATAATGCAATACCTCATATAGGTAGTGAATGTAATATATTTCTTTTGAAAGTCCTACTTCCGAAAGAAAATTGAAATGTATCAGAAGCAATCACCCTTTCACGGTTGAGACCAATTCTTCATTTTTGGAAAGCTAATTCAATTAGGATAAAATTCTGAGAAATGCGGGGTTTCTACAAAATAGGGGATATTTTCCAATCAAGCCAACGTGAACCTAGAAATGGGATATTTGGCTTACAATCGAGAAATGAATGTTGAAGGTTTTGAATACCCTAAATTCTACAAGAAAGTCCTCCATTGTAAAGATCTATGGCTGATGGAATTTCATTTAATGAAATGATTTCAAATGTATTTGAATATATTTGAATAGTTGTTTCTGACATATTATACTCACTGAATATATTTAGCAATATTTTCTTGTCCATTCGAGGGGAAAGGAGGTCCACATTCACATCCCCGCATATCAGATACGAGTTGCTGTTTTCATAAATATCATTCAAGAAGTCATTCAACTTGTTCACAAAGAGTTTGAAATCTGAATTGGGTGATCGGTATATTGCACATATTATAGTTTTTCCTACATTAGGTAAATTAGTTTCTGCACAACATACCTCAAAAAGTTTTTCTGTACATACACTGCTAAAATCTAGTTTTCGAAATGTTATGTCTTTTTTCCCTAATATACATACACCACCACGGCCAAATGCTTCACGACAATACGAGTTCATTATATTATAGTTTCCAAAGCTTAAGTTCTCCATTCCTGTTTTACACCACGTTTCAGATATACATAGTACATCGACATCATGCTTGTCGAGTAATATTTCTAGCCTGGGAATTTTTCCAGATAATCCTTGTATGTTGATGTTCATTATGGTGAAGGAGTTCTGGGCCTGACAGCTGTGACTCTGTGATGTTCTGTGGTAAGATAGTTGTCTCTCACTGGGATCGTCATTGATACAAAAGAGGCAGGGCGGTTTGTGTTCTCAGTTAGATTTTCAGTATTGTAGGGTTCCTCATTTAAAAGGTGTCTCCCTAGGTTGAAATTGAATCTGTCGAACAGAATGTTCCTCGGCCAGAAACTGGTTTCGTACACTTGTTCCTTGAGTTGGGGTTCTAGTCCGACTATAAACGATTGGTTGTCCGTTCGGTTATTTCGAGTTGCCAATTTTTTTACACTTACGTTCTTGGATTTGGTACGTTCTTCAATATAATGTTTTATGTTTTCAGGTTCAATTGCATCTGGAACTCTGGTTATAAGCAGCCATAGTTTCCTATCTGTTTTTTCACGTCCATATAAGTCCTTGTCACCATCACCGCTTCCTTTCCTGTATTTATTTTTCCTTCTCTTCACTTCTTTGAAAGCTTCATTATTTTCTTCCCCAATGTTCAGCCCGTATTTTTGTTTCCCCTGGTATATGGGATTTCCCTGTTGATAAAGACCTTGTTTCTTTCTGTTTCATTTCAGTGCTCGTCTCCGGCCCACATTTTTTATTCCGGTAGTCGTCGCCTTCATGCTGTCCATTTTTTCAGGTCTCGTTTTTTTGGATGTTTACACTTTTTTTTGATGAGATTGATTTAGTTTCTGATTCCAATTTATGTTCTAAGATTGCAATTTTTTCACTTTGCATCACTAATATTGCTTGCTTGTCACTTATGATTATTTCTTTGTCTCGGATGATCTGCCTTAAAAGTTTATTTTCCTCCCGTAGAAAGTCCTCTTCTGTTAAGGTTATGTTGTCCATTTGCACAGGTTCATGTTTACAATCCGTTTTCTTCAAATCTCTTGCCTGTTTCAAACATGCAGGGTGAAAGATTTCCTTACATTTGACACATTTCACCTTATTAATCACTTTTTTTTGGCAATGTTTGCATATATTTTCTACTTTTTCTGTGGAGTCTATTGGTACAGATGCTAACAGATCGGCCATATTGCCATAAAGATTGTCAGTAGTCAATAGTTATTGTACTGTATTGTATATTATAAGTGAAAGTTTATCATTCGAGCAAACTAATCACAATAGTAAATAAAATATTTTATTTGAATATGAAAAATAATAATCATCTGAAAACTTTTGTCAAATTGGTAAGAAAAATCAGCATTAAAACTTGTCCGATAAAATTGGCTTGATATTTATAAAAGCACAGGCATTGACGAAAATATGATGGATCATGGGAATGCAGTTTTCCATTTAAGATTTTAAAAACTTTGAGACGATGATTTGCTCTCTCAATATGTACACGAACTGCAACTATTTCTTCTTTTTTGTCTAGCGAAAAAGGTGGTCTTATCAACTTCATTTTGAGTATTTTCACAGTAACTAGTTTTTTTTGCCCTTCTGCTGTACTCGAAAATCCAGGTGAAACTATCTACATTGGTAGCTTCTGATAAAGCACAGCTGCCTTTTTCAACATCTTTTTTTTCAGAGATATTCTCTGCTGGAAAATAAAATAAAGGTAATTTCATGTTTCAACTTGAATTTGAAGAACATTTTCACCATTACTGAAGATATCACTTTCTGTGAAGTGGAGAGAACAAACTCGTGAATTCCTGGGGCTTGGGTAGCTATCAGGAGCGTCGGCAGGTGACGGATAGCCGGACGACCTACGGTGCAGACTGTGTATCCACAGGCTCACTGCAGGCCACCACCGAATAACCAATACGGTGGCACTGAGCAACCCTCCAATCCAAGCTATTACGCGACCCGTGCCAGTGGATGCATGACGGTGGGAGAGCACCGTCTTGAACGGAGCCTCGAGGATACCGGGCGACCTCCTCGAGTACAAGCCTTGCCACGCCGTGCAGGGCTTCGGCGTGGTCGACTCTTGGTTTCCCAGCTATTCGTGGGACCAACATGAATAAGAGTTCTACCCCCGTCAAAGTTGCCCAGGTGAACACTCATCACGCTAAGGGGGCATCGGCCGCCTTATCGAGGGTTTTCACTGGGACAAACCTGGGAGTTGTGTTGATCCAGGAACCTTGGGTCAACAGGGGGCAGATCAGAGGACTGCCGAACAAAGAAGGTAAGGTGATCTGGGATGTCAGGTGTGACAACCCCAGAGCTTGCATCTTGCTCAGAAATGACATCAATTATATCTGTCTTTCGGAATTCATGACGAGGGACCTAGTACCGGTTCGGGTCAAGATCCGCACAGGGCACTCACTCCTTAACGTAGTAATAGACTACTACAGCAGGAGCAATGTACCCCTTCTGCTGGGCTTTGACGCCAACGCGCACAACACCATATAGGGCAGCACGGACACCAATCAAAGAGGTGAGCAATTTGTAAAGATTCGAACGAGTTCGAATATATTGTGCAAGAGAGGTATCAACAATGTGAAAGAATACGGGGTACCCTTCTCTCTAAGCGTTTCCACCAAGTGGAAAATAAAAGGCAAATATCTGTGAGAAAATAACTACTTCCCTGGATAATACCACGACGGACATTGAACTACATCTGACAAATAATTGTGCAACGTTCTTCCAAGAAGACCCAATTGCAAGTGCTTGTCCTGTAATTAAACAGAAGATTATCTTTCATTTGGCTGGGAATGACCACCTGCATACATGCATGTTTCGAGGTTTATTGCCTCTCATCAGTGACAGGGTAGGTCGGACAACATTATAATTGTCCTGTCCCTGCCAAATGAATAAAAATCAACTGTTTAACTAATATTTTCCCACGGATGACATAACGAACTACAACAAAGTAAATTGCAGCGCTATCCGCACGGAACAAGACAAAACACTCCCGAATAGCACAGTCTCCGGGAAGAAAAAACTGTAAAGATTCGAACGAGTTCGAATATATTGTGCCAGAGAGGTATCAACAATGTGAAAGAATACGGGGTACCCTTCTCTCTAAGCGTTTCCACCAAGTGGAAAATAAAAGGCAAACATCTGTCAGGAAACAACTACTTCCCTGGCTAATACCACGACGGACATTGAACTACATCTGACAAATATTTGTGCAACGTTCTTCCAAGAAGACCCAATTGCAAGTGCTTGTCTTGTAATTAAACAGAAGATTATCTTTCATTTGGCTGGGAATGACCACCTGCAGACATGCATGTTTCGAGGTTTATTGCCTCTCATCACTGACAGGGTAGGTCGGACAACATTATAATTTTCCTGTCCTTGCCAAATGAATAATAATCAACTGTTTAACTTATATTTCCCCACGGATGACACAACGAACGTGGTGAGCAATTACTAGAATTCATACTCGCGGCTAACCTGAATGTACTCAATGTGGGATGTGTTCCCACCTTTGTAACTAGGGCTAGGCAAGAAATATTGGATTTAACGCTCGGCAGCCCGAGCATTAGTAGAATGGTAAGGAACTGGAGGGTCTCAGATGAACCCTCTCTTTCCGATCATAGAATCATTATGTTCAACGTGGAAGGGCTTGAGACACAAACAACCTTCACCAGAAATCCTAGGAACACATATTGGGAAAAATACACCACCAATCTAAAATGCAACCTAGAACAGATCAAGTTCAACGGCAATAGTCACATCGAATTTGAGCAGACCCTAGAGACAGTTAACGGGGCAATTATGGATGCATACGAATCCAGCTGCCTCATTAAAGGAAAGAAATTACACAGTGGTACCATTTGGTGGTACGTACACCTGTCAAATCTGTGATCCGAAGTCTCTGGCTATTCAACATAGCCAAGCGCGACGGAGATTGGCAGTGATACACCGAAAGGCCAGTGGCGTAGCTAACACCCCCGCAACCCCCGTGGCGTGGGGGGGGCGCTAGGAAACCAGAAATTTTTGCCTCACATTTAAAGGAGGGTATGGGTAGGGGCGCAAGCAGGTTCCTGCGTGAGGGCTCGCTTAAAGTTAGCTACGCCACTGCGAAAGGCTGACAAAATATAATAAAGAAATAAGGAAAGCCAAGAGGAACAGCTTCAGGAGCTTCTGTGAGACAATCACATCAAGCCCCGCAGCAGCCAGATTGTATAAAACTATGGCGAGAGGCAGAGAGCAAGGACCAATGTCACTTAGAAGAACATATGGTAGCTACACATAGGATGAAGAGCAACGAGCTCTCCTCCTACTGAAGAGGCACTTTCCAGGTAGCATACCATTTGAACCCGACAGATCACTGGAAGAACCAGGTAGAGCAAGGCGAGAAGACTGGGAGGTATCAAAAACCGTATGCACTCCCCAAAGAGTGATATGGGCAATTGAATCCTTCCAACCATTCAAGTCACCCGGAATTGACCGTATATTTCCGGCCCTTTTACAAAAAGGGCAAACGGATCTACTGCCATTTATTATTAGAACAACCAGATTCAGGAAATGGAGAGGGTGCCATTACACCCCGGGCAGCATGCATACAGTGTGGGCAGATCAACGGAAACCGCTCTGTACGTGCTTACCGAAAGCATCCCGAGATCACTCGAGCATAAAGAAATGACCCTATGCGCCTTCTTAGACATAGAGGGTGCATTCGACAACACCTCTCACGAAGCAATAAATAGGACCCTAACGAACAAGGGAGTGGAAATAACCACATCCAGATGCTGCTGAAACGAAAGTGGGCGATATCTGCTTTCGGATCAGCACAAACAGGGGATGCCCACAAGGAGGGGTACTATCACCTCTGATGTGGAGTCTCATAGTAGACAAATTCGAAGGAAACCTCTGCGATCTCTTAGAAATAAGGGAGCTAGAGACTACCAGAAGATGGTGCCTTTCTGTGGGGTTGAGAATTAACTCATAAAAACCACAGTGGTACCATTCACTAGAAGAACAAATTATTTTTCAAGCGGAAATTCACGCCATAGATAGGTGCATTCAATTCAACCTCGACAGGAAATAACGGAACAAAGAAATCGCAATCCTCTCCTATAGTCAAGCAGCCATCAAAGCGTTGAGCTCATATAACATCAACTCAAAGATGGTTTGGGAATGCCTAGAAAATCTCAATGATCTAGGAAGGAACAACAAGGTGATCCTCCTCTGGGTTCCGGGGCACGTCGGATTAGAGGGCAATGAACAAGCAGATACCCTGGCACGAAAAGAGGCATCCACGCCACTGATCGGGCCAGAACCATTTTGCGGACTTGGAAATTCTCACTTCCAAGACGAACTCAATAAAACTGAAGAAGCAATAAGAGCAACTTACTGGCAAAGACTTCCAGGGCTAAGGCAGGCCAAAGATCTCCTCGGTAACTTCAACCGAGCAAGATCGAAGACATTGATTAACCTCAGCAAAACTAGTCTGAAGACAATCACAGGATTTCTTACGGTGCACTGCAGACTCAAAGAACATCTAAGGTAAGGCTTAGAGGAGGACAGCACCTGCAGATTCTGTGGGGAACATCCAGAAACACCACACCATATGTTTATGGAGTGTTATGCTGTACATCACAGAAGATTGAATTTACCGGAATCACACCAGCTGACTGTGGGAGAAATACCACGAATAGACCCCCTCAAAATCCTTAAATTCCTCAAGGAATTGGAGCTTGCGGGGCTGCTGTGTACGAGAACACCTTGAAATAGTAGAAGAAGATGGGGCACAATAGATAATTAGGTCGCAGCGCATTAGTCACCATCCATAATTACCATTACCATTAACTCGTGAATTACAAACCGACTTATGATTGGAACAGATAAATAAAAAATATTTTAAAACATGATGTTATCAAACCACTTTCTCATACATAAACAGATATCTACTAGTGATAGCACCACAGAACAGTGACAGTTATAGTTCAGATTTGTCCAGGAGATGTCGTATCGCTTATCTTGCATTGCCTATAGAGGATTATTTACATGCATTCCAGTACCTGATAAGTGCCTTCAAAAATTCACCTGACACAGTATTGCATGGCCGCTACTACTACCTGGTTCATCTTTTAGCTCAATATATTCATTCTGATTGATCGTAGGGTATTAATCCCAGTCTCTTGTGATGAGGATGATTGTTTTAAATGTTTAATCGAAAGTATCTTCGGAAACAATTTTGTCAAAGTGAATTCCTATGATTCTCAGAAGTCTCTCCCATGTGTTTGGCCAACCTATTGGAGTTTGTCTTTGCCGTATCCTTTCAAACCTCGCTTTTCTTTGAATGAAAGTATTAACTGTTCTGAAAAGATCTCCAGAGCTGCAGTTGGGGTCTGTGAAAGTTGATCTTCACTATTTTTTTTTATTCTGAACACTCACCAAAAGTACAGAAAAATGTTGCCAATGTAACTTTATAATTATGATATAGGTAGTATCAAAAACTACAAATAGAATCCTCATGTGAATCGAGTGAGTTAGCATAAACAATCAAACCAGCTGGGAATGAATGTTTTTAAAGATTAATAACACTACGGATGAAAGTACTAGAGATGAAAATAAGTTAAATTGATTATTCGTTTTAAATCGAATCCGTACTCCTCAATTAGATTTTGAAATTTTTATAAAATAACAAAGATACTGATTGATACAGCACATGATTTCATTTCATTGAATGATTTCATAGCAGATGACCTCAATAAAATGTCAATTTTTGTAATATTTTTCCTTCATTCATGCTCTTTCATTTGTTCAGGAATTAGTCTTAGCGAACACTGCAGTTTATTTCAAATAAAAATTCTTCGAGAATACAAAAGCTTTTCATCACCGCTACACATCGATTCCTAATAAATTTCGTTAAACGGACGTCAATTATTTTTATTAGTGATGATAAACTCATTGAATTCCTGTGGAATTGAAATATTTTTGAAAACTTGCAAATGAGAATTCTTCAACAAGTGCTGATATTTAGTGGCATTTTCTTAGAAGATATCAAAAATGTAGTTATCGGTAATATGAAAAAATATTTAATTCACTGAATCGTAAGCAGCAGTTGAAGAATTTACTATTTTCAATGAAAATATCATCTGTAACGTTAATTATTTGAAGACATATATATGGTAGGTATGTAATAGTTTTACCTTGATACCATAAGCGATTAACTTCAAAACAGTCTCACATAGGAAGAGAAATGTAAAAAGTATGTTCATAACGGCGAGGATGTCGGACAACAAAGGTGGCGAGTCGTGGTACTACAAACAACTCAAAAATATAGCTCAGTTTCAAAGACGAACTAAAGATGTGATATTTCTTCTGGAAAAGTCGGCAGTACCAGTGTTTAATAAAATTCTTCAATCAAATCAAATATTGGAATTGCGGGTAAAACATAAAAATAATGAAAATTGATGTGATTTGCTGTTGTCTTTGAAGGTGCTTCATATGATTGGAGTAAATTGGTCAACAGTTTTGAGAAAATAACTGAGAGTTATAGCTCATTCTGGACAAAATTCGTCTTTGATTATTTTCATCAAAAAATAAACGTATGGAAGAGCTATTCTCCTCAGATACATATCACTAAAGCATTATACAATCCCGAGCACAATAGGCCTTCTTGGTTGCAGTGCCTCCGAAGTCACAATTAAGATAATCATGCAATCCCTAGTTGTTCAACATGAATACAATACAAATGAATACATGCAACGACTACTAAGATTTGGCAAAAAAAGTCAATGTACCTACTATTACGAGAAACATATGTGCTGTTTAAGAATTTTCTGAGTAACTTTGTTGTTTGTGTGAATTATAATCATATATAGAGAACCAGTCTAGTATGACTTGCGCACTCATCGATTGAAATCAATCTGTTTCTTAAAATTGTGCACACAAATTTCAGTTGAAATAGTTAAGGAATGGTAGTGTGAGATATACAACGCGACAGGTACAGTTTTTGATACACATGGATAAATTTTCATTTAAACATTTTCATAAAAGTGTCAGCTTATTTTATAACTCACAATGCACAAACCAAACTTTGATTATCTTCACATTGAAAGGATTTTTTCCATCGAACAAAAACATTATAATATCTGGAAATCTAATTGATTATGAACGCTTCAATTGAGGCCAAATAGCAAGTTTTCCAATTACATAAGAATTGGTAATTAAGCTGGTGAAAAAAGAAACAGTGCTTCTTTGAAAAAAACATGTGAAAAAATTCGTTAATAACGATAACTATAAAACTCCAAATTATATCATGAAGAGGGGCGACACTACTTGATGCAAGACCAATAATCTAATCATGAAAAATGGTGGATTACGTAATCCGAATCTTCCGCAAAATATCCTATACAATAGGCATGGTCGTCGGCAAGTATTCGACAGAAAACAACTTCTGCCCCCTAAGACTGTTGAATTATATCTGTTTAATACTTGGTAAAATTTTCTAAAAGAACTAATTTGCAATGCATTTTGAATATCTCAGTTGAAATTATTTTTCGATTTAATTGGGGGAACACCTCCGTACCGGATTCATGGTCCTTGCTAATCATCAGCGAAGGCTAGTTCGACCCAATTGAATTGAAAAATTCTTTCAGCCTAATTGAAAATCCCTTAGACAAATACCGAAGTATGAATTCAGCGCCATCTCTGGGTTCCAGAAAGTAGTCGGAGTAAATTTTAATTCTGGAACCCAGAGATGGCGCTGAACTAAAAGGATTTTTTGATTCAATTAGGTCGAACAAGCCTTCGCTGATGATCGACAAGGGTAATGAAACCGCTACGGAGGTGTTCCCCCAATTGAATCGAAAAATAATTTCAGCTTTGATTGCATTGCAGAGTAGTTCTTGTAGAAAACTTTGCCAAGTATTAAACAGATATAATTCAACGGTTGTAGGGGCAGTAGTTGTTTTCTGTTGAATACTTTCCGATGACCATACCTTTTGCATAGGATTTTTTACGGAAGACTTGGATTACCTAATCCACCATTTTCATCCAAATTTTATATTTGTTGATACAGGAGAAGGTCCATACGCTTTGATTCGTTTTATTATTATTGCAAGTATAATAGTTACATACAAAAACTTTTCTCTTCACGCTGTCAGCTCTATCTATTGAGTACTCAGGACCATCTCATGAACTTCAGGAGGTTCATCACGAGGATGTCCTGTGGTACATTATATATCTCCTGCACTACAGTATCCGAATATATCCATCCTCATGCGAGCCATTGCTTTTTATTCAAACAGCATAGTGAGGAGTCTTGGTGTATCCCCAACAAATGCAGATATTTTCTCAGATGGCAGTGCCCTGTCGGGAGTCCTAACACCTGAGGAGTTTCGACTCATGTCAAGAAGGTGATTGATTTTCAGTTGAGTATTGTCTTGGGCCATCTTCCAATACAGATTCTGACTTTTTCAAACAGAACTTATACTAATAATACTCTCTATAGCGTGACGGTGATCTCAATTGATCCCGTTATGCACCCCCCACTGTTGGGAATTGGTTCAAACTTGAACCAATATACCATAATTTGCTTAGTTGAACTCAACATAATGATATCTGTCTGCATTTGGCAGTAGGTGAGCTATTTCCCTTAGGAGTATATAGAATATTGTGATAAAAATAGGCACTCTCAAGCTATATTACTTCAACTTGAAAAATATTACTCTCAATTGTATATTTGCTGAATATGTGCCTGACAAAATAAAGTTTTGACTCGACAAAAGCGGTGGTTTGCATACGCTAAGTGCAATACTGCGCACGGAAATTACGCATCTTTCGTTCACTGTGTTTTTGGTGGTTCTCTCCTAACAACGTCAAAATTAGTTGAGTTCCATAGCAACCGTCCTAATAAATACTAATTTTTTTTAGTAGTTTTAGCACTTTCCTTGATAAAGAAGAATGTTTCAAAGGAAAATTATTCTTGTGGTTTCTATTTGCAGTCGTATAAAAAGTATCATAATTGAACTCGTTTGAAAACCTCTTTGCACACTTGTGGAATTCGCCATGGGCTCAGTCCAGTACCTTGTAGTTCAATATGATTCCATTATGTACAATACAAAATACTATTCTATTGGAAACATGGACACCGTAGTAGAAAAGGAGCAAATTATCAAATAATGGTACTATATGAGGGCCAGAAAAACAATAAATTCATTTATTGAAGCGTTGGTTCTATTTCAAGCCCGTACTTTTTCCAAGTACTTTGGTCATGATTCGAATTATTAAAAACGTTGTTGAAGTTGGATGTTCCGAAAAGAGTAGTGAATGAACATGTGGGAATGGGGAACTTCAAAATTATGAAATGGCTGTCTGCTTCGTTTATAAAACCGGCGAACCATGTTCTAGTACACAAATTTCTGAGGAATTGTACAGAATTTTGTAAAATTTTGATAAATAGCCAAAATAACAATAATTATTTTTCACCACATGTTATTTACAAATAATATATCTCCATTAACTTCATATGAAATACATCATCCATCCGTTGTAAGGTATTGATATCAGGAAAACTGTACCCCCATAAAATCATTGTTTGGGTGAGAATTCCAACTGGCTATATTTAGTTATTTCTGAATGGGGTTATGCCAGAAGTTGCACTCCCTCCTGTTAATCACGACAGCAAAATACTTGTAATCGATTTTTTCAAAGAAACATATCCTGTACGCCTCATTAGCAAAACTAGTTCAATGAAATTGTTACATATGTCGCCTGATTTAAGCAATAATTACAATGTGGCATATTTTAAAACTCCATACAATACCTAAATTTCCTTTCAAATTCACTTTTCAAAGTAATTTATCAATTTCAATAACTTTTCATATCTCGTGATTTAGGGCACTCATTCTTCAAACGGATTTTCATTTGAATTAACTTTCACCATTTTATTCAATTTTTGAAGCACTGTTGCTAAAAAAGTTACCATATTACTGATTTTGAGGGATAATAAAATGTTTTGTTGCAAAATATTCTCTTGACACAAACTCAATTTCATTTACATATTAAGTGGTGTTGATAAGCCATAATACCTGGTTAAATTCTTTCGCAGCACATATTTTGATACTTTCAAATTATAACTTTTCTCAGCAGTGACTAGAGAATCTGTACCCAATACTTGTGATGAATAATCATTGCAGCATATCAAGTCAAATATCTTTTGTTATGTAATAAATCATCATTAAATTCTTTCAGATCACAATACGATATCTAAAACGTCAGTAAATTCATATAAAATAATTTAATTATCGAAAATCGATATGTATGTATAAATATATACTTTTCAGTGTTTATGTTCAATTTGGAATTCAGATAATTGATTGATAAAAATCTGGTGAACACGTCAAATACAGAAATGTTATGAAGGACCGTATTCACATTTACTGGAATCAAATCAAGTATTTCAAATCATTACAGATTCTCAACTCAGTGTATAACTATAACTAAACTAAATATAATTCTACATTATGACACTCAATTATTCAGTATGTGGTGTTACTAATCACAAAAACACCCAAGAAGCTATGCTCAGACTATTAGCAAAACTATACCTACTATTGGAGTCTGAGCTACCATACTACATAATTCCTGATATCGTATTGGTATAATTCCCTCGATATTTTTGTAGTACCCATCCGCTTATCATATTTTCAACGTTTTTTTAATAAAGTCATGACTTCTCTTTACCAATTTTATAACCACACTCAACGATGGCGCTATCACCCCTCACCTCTGGTGATACAGAAAAATATTCAGAACAGAACATTTTGGGAGTAGAAAATGGGGAGTTAATATCACTCGGTATCGATGACGACAACAATCTGTTCGCTGCTCAAACTTCTTTGTTTGATAAAATCGATTTGTTTTTCACAGAATCATCTCCCTTCGCGCTTCAGACTTGTTACCTGTGTTAGTGACTCAAGAGAATGTTAGACGGCCAATACGGGCTGGGACCAATTAGCACTTTGCAATTATCAAAAGTAACATCATTTTATCGACAAGTTTTTATTCTTCACGATAACTTGTTAATTTGACAAAAACATAAAAACAAACCAATTGATAAAATCATGAGTTCGTTCGGACGACTTTAGTTTGTATGAATGCTTTAACTCCGGTTTGTTCGAATGTTTCTTCCCGAAATGAGGAAGTGTGAGTGTGGGAGTAAATAATTGTCTACTGCAATTTGAAGCAACAATTGTATTACAAAAAAAAAAAAATTATTTCAGCAACTTGGATACATTTTGGATGGATCTCGAATATTAACGCTCGCTTTTCTTCCGCATTAAATTATCTCCATTATTTATCATCTTCATTAAAACACTGGTTAATCAAATAATTATTTTTGATGAAAATAATTCAACTGAAATCTATAGAATTATTTTGACTGAGTTTATTCTGAACGTTCACTCAAGACCTCATAACAATCAATGTTAACAAGGGGTTTCGTTAGTATAATATCAAATATATGAGTATCATACCTAACCCCGATAAGAGTAGGAGAGGGTTCATATACTTTACAGACCTCTTGAAATGGGTTGTTTTTTTTTTAACCTTGCGGGTTCCGGCTTTACGTACAAACCATCAAGCGTTCACTATCATCCTCAGGCATTTGCTCTGGGCCCGCTGCAGAGTATACAAGTAAGTGGAGGTGGTTTACCCTCGCAGATGAGGCGTACATGACAACAGACGTGATAAAGCAGCTATAAAAAAAATTGTACCATAAAATAGACTGCTTTTTATATTGAGGAGTGAGCATGCTCATCCTAGAGCACGCGTCCTCTCAATCTCATTGATGTGTGAGCCCATGCACGGTCTACTACCACTGTCAGTCCAGATACTTAACCAGGGTTATCATTGTCTATAATGTTAGAAAGGGCATTTATTCAAAATTGTGTTATTTGAATTTTACCAGGTTACCTTTCATCCTGAAATCCAGATCTTATCAACTTTGAATGTGTACGATATAATTTGACGAGTAAAAAAGTCAGGTTCAGTCAGTCAAATTAATGATTAATATTAAAGTATGTTATTGGCATGATCATAAATACTCCGACGTATTTTAATAAATATTGTACTGCGATCACCCAATAACAATATCGAAGGAGAATAAAACGTAATGAAGAAGAATTATTGGAAGTCGATATTAATTGGTGGTTGACCAGACGTAAGTCGTTGTCAATACCAGTTCACAGTCAATTAGGAGGGTTGGTCTAATCCAAAGTATATTCTAATCGAAGGTATTTCATCAAAATATTCATTTGACTTTTCCCCAGTTTTATAGTTGGTAATTATGAATGAATTGATTTATTTTGTGTAGTCATCTTCGAATTACAATAGCTACCATCTATAACTATAACTCCAAGTTTGCATAGAACGTATAAGGATAAGACCCCTCGCTACAACATTGAGAAAACAGTTGGCTAAATCACGAGACCTTGAAGGAATTCTGCACGGATCTCTCTCGTATCTGAGAAATACTCATCAAATCGAACTTGGAATAAGTCCTTGGGGAGCCCAAAATGGTCTATACTAAAAACGAGGCCATCGTGTCAGACACGATTGAATGCCTGACGCCCATATGCACCGTATATACTCAATCCAGATTAAGCACTTAATCTCGATTAGAATGAATATTTATCATGCACCGCTCTGAAACTAAGCCTTAAGGAACAAGTGGCTTAATCGAGATTTATTTTATTTGTCATTCCATCATACTTCATATTGGTTGAGATGTTTTTGGTTTTTATAATTTTAGATTTCCTTCTACACGAAATTATCGTTGCCATTATCATTACTTACTACCCACAGAAAATTTTGTAGGTATCATTCAAGCTTTATTTTTCTGTTATATTTGTCAAATTGATATCCTAAATCCCAAAATTTAAAACATATCAAGCCTATTTGATAAATGATATAAAAATGTATTAGTTTTGACTTCTGCAATTTGTTGTTATATTCACTTATTGAAATGATGAAAAAATGTCTTCAACTTTGGGCCTGAAAGGATGCATGTAACAGAGACAGATGAATTAATTTTTTTAATTTCCAAGCTTATGATTGTGATGCGTAAATATAAAAATTTTCAGGGCATAAATTATTGTTGTTTATTAATGGTTATGCTTTCATACTGGACCTAGTCAAATAATGCCAATACACACATTGTGTGGGATCACATCAAAAAGTAAAGCACTAATATTTTTCCTTGTTCACACAAGTCTTCCGAAGACTTCTGATAGTTGTTCGTGAGGATGCAGCTGCTTGACGGAAAGAAAAAAATTTCAACAATTCCGCTACTGAATTTTTATCACTTCTGGAACCAGCAAACCTCAATGCAGAAAGTATCGGAGCATCATGTGTACATACTTCCAACCCAGCTATATTACTTGTGTAGTATTGCCGAAATATTCTAGAAATAATATTGGCCTCAAAATATTCAGCGATTTTGGTACACTTATATTGGCAAAATATTAAAACATAATATTGTTCGAACATTATAAAAATAATATTGATGGGATATTCTGAAGTAATCTTGATACAATATCATTTGGATATATTGGTAGAATTTCCAAAGTAAACTATTTCATAATCATAAAAATGTGTAATGACTCGGAACTTCTACAATTACATTAATCCTTCAATAAAGAAATCAACAGAGTCATCATTTCCAGTGGTTCCATATCTCTCCCAATGCCTAATTTGGTTTTCGCTGAAATAAGATTCAACATTTCTGTTACATCTCCAACTAGGAAAGTTAAAGTTGATTCTTACTCTTGCCAACAATCAAATCGGATGTGCATGCCAGAATATATACAGTATCCGCCAAAAAGTATGTACAATATGGGAAAAAAGTTTATTATTGGAGTATTGAAATAAATATTCTGAGTAAAAGTTTGTGCATATCCGATAATCTAAAAATCGATTTTGACACATGTGACGTGATCGCTAGTATGGCGGAAAATTGAAAAAAAATTGCAAAAAGTGGGGTAATATGGCAAGATATCAAAAAAGTTATTTAAAAAAGTTACTTAGAATTCAATTTTATACACATAAACGAAGTTTTAAGAGATAATTCAAGAACAATAGAAATAGCAATTTTTTTATATTTTCCCTTCTATTTAAAAATATCAATTTTTTTTCTTAACCATAGTTCCTATACCGAAACATTCGCATTTCAATGATAATGACAGAACTTTCTCATTTCCTCCACACCAGAGGGCACAATATTTAAAAAATAGGATTGTGTCAGAACCTTTTGCTGGTACATCGGTTCGTATCTAACAGTTATATCAGAATTCCACGATAATTGTGATGACATGACACTCCGAAACCATGGTGTTTTCCAGATTATAATCAAGTTCCGATGATAATCATGGATGAGCGTTTCACTTCTCACATAAACATCTTAAATTTCATTTTCTATTTCAATCTGAATACTTTCACAATTTTTTTGGGAAATATAAACATAAAAAATAAACCATGCTGAAATCAGGTTCATTCAGTGATCTACATCGGTTTACCTGAACATATTGCAAAATAGTTCCTACCTACCTACCTACTTATTTATCACATCAGGATTCTATACAAAGGAGGGTATGCTTTTCTGGGCCACCTGCTCCCGGTCATAGAATTTTGCACACCTTTAGATCTATAAACAAGAAACATTTACCCAAAATTTTAGCTTTCAAACCACTCCAGAACAACTTCAAATAAGCTCTTCTTCAGCAAAATTTTGAAGGCAATAAAATAATGAAATAAGACATTTTGGCAACATCTCTTGTGTGCGTATTGTGGGCTTCGATGTAATACATAGGTAGAGACCTATTATTTGAATAATCATTGAAAACCAATGTTGTCACTTTGTATTTTTTGAAAAAAATTGATAAGTTTTTATTTTTTTATGCATAAGATAAATATTATTCTAGAGTGAAAATAAAAGGAAAATATTGATATATATATATATAAGCATTCAAAAGCAATTTAAATTTTTTTCAGAAAAGTCCCAAATTTGCATATCAAAAGCATACCTTTTCGAAATATTGAACTCTTGGAAGAAACTATCCGTCATTGTGCAGAAGAAATTTCTCAAAATTTTTTGTTGAACGTTCGAAAAGAAATATACCATAGAACGATTTTATGTATAGAAAGAGAAGGAAGGCATATTGAGATATGAACTACTGTTATTAGAAATAGTTGAAAATTTTTTATTTAGAATATTTTAATTAATTGATTGAATAAAAAAAACAGTTCTGCAGAATGTTTTTTCAGGACCACATCTCATCATTTTGAAGTGAGATACATTTACATCTAACACCAATACTTTGCCATCGATTAATGCTGAAAAAACTATGAAAATATTCAGAATTTCTGTTTTAGATTAATAGTGCGATAAATTAAATAGTTGTCGTCACAATTTTCCTGGAATTCTGATATAACTGTTAGATACGAACCGATGTACCAGCAAGGGTTCTGACACAATCCTATTTTTTAAATATTGTATACCCTCTGGTGTGGAGAAAATGAGAAAGTTCTGTCATTATCTTTGAAATGCAAATATTTCGATAAAGTCAAGCTATCCATAAGAAAAAAAATTGATATTTTAAAAAAATAGCTATTTCCAATTTTCTTGAATTATCTCTTGAAACTTCGTTTATGTGTATCAAATTGAATTCTAAGTAACTTTTTCAAATTACTTTTTTGATATCTTGCCATGTTACCCCACTTTTGCATTTTCACAGCAATTTTTTTCAATTTTCCGCCATACTAGCGATACTAGAGGTTGCATAAACTTTTCCTATTTCCTAAGAATATTTTTTCCAATACATCAATAATGAACTTTTTTCCCATATGGTACATACTTTTTGGAGGTCACTGTATATATATATATCTCTTATCACTAAAATAAATCATGAAGAAAACCCATCAAACTAGGATATCATTAAAATTATCTTCACAAATATCAAGGATAACTGCATGCCAAATATATATACACAGGCCGTTTCTTTTATCATGTGGTAACATTGCTATATTATAAACCTTAATAGATACAAAGACGATTAAATGGTTAAAAAGGTATCTGTTGTGGTGAGCAGTAAATTGGTCATAGAAAATTTACAGGGATTCTCGCCCTTCCCAACTTATACAGGGAAAACTGAAAATGCTGTTTTCGGTTTTTTACGAATAGAATTGTTATTTCAGAAAATATAAAAAAATTTAAAAAGAATGTTTTATTGCATTCAAAATGTACTAGAACTACGTAACGATACATTTTTAATCAAACGTTTCGTGTCAACACCACCATCATCAACTATGTTTTTCAAATACGGACCTGTCTATTTCATCACAAATATTGATAGTACATTTTGAATACAATGAAACTTTCCTTTTTATTTTTTTTATATTTTCTGAAATAACCATTCTATTCGTAAAAAAACGAAAACATCATTTTTAGTTTTCCTGTATAAGTCGGGAAGGGCGAGAGTCCCCGCTGACCAATGTACTGCTCACCACAATAGTTACACTTTTTCCCATTTAATCGTCTTTGTATCTATTACGGTTTAGAATATAGCAATGTTACCACATGATAAAAGAAACGACCTGTATATATATAAGTAATACAAATGATGAATGATTTCCCACTAAGTGTCTGTAAGCGGTTTTGCAGAAATGATGATTTATAATGACAAGAACTAATTCGTACTTCCGTTATTCAATTTCCTGCTAGTTGTTTTTGATTTTCTTCTTGAATCCTAACTGTTTATTTTTATGAATGTCTTTATTGAGACTAATTTTCATTGATTGAATAAATTCTCCCATTATTATAGAACGCTCTCATTCAAACTGTCAGTATTAGTAATTTTTGAAATTGTCCCTCAAGATTTACGAGTATATAATTTTAATTCTTTGGTATTTTCTTTCATTTTTGTCGTTACATGCTTCATCAGGTACGTGCAGAATTCCAATAAATAATTTTTACATACCTTCTCCCTCATAACAATTCATTGAAAAAAACAAGATTTGTGAGTAGACCTATTTCTACAACTAATTGAAAAGGCTAAAATTATTGATTATTTCCTGAAACGTAATCACTGGATAAATCTGCCCTAACCGCACATCATAAATAATTGAGTGTCAAACTGAATGTCTACTAGCCAAAGGACCTCCTTTCTTACCCGTACGCCAAAGGCTAGGATCTTGAGAAGACATTCTACAGTGAACATTCCTGTAAATCCCCAGTTGAGGTACTTCAACGTTTTCGTGTAGGTGTCGCCCTGCTTGTCGTACTGTTAACAAGATACGCATTCGGCATGAAGCCACTATTTATTCATATAATATTCATCAACTTTAATGAATAGCCTATTCTGTTGTTTTTGTATTCAAACGAAACATTGTTTCTTATCAATGTCACGAGAATAACCTTTAATATTACTACGAATGATTTTCGAAAGGGTAATTAATAGTCTCAGAGCTTCACGTTTTTGTATTAAAATTTCCATATCACTCTACTACCTACAACTTTCTACAACTTTTTGGAATATGGACTGGACATGATATAATCAGTAATAATAATTGAAAAATATCGGGTGGCAACGAGAGTTGTTGAGATTTTGATATGTTTTATGAGAGATATTTTTCGATTATTGTCAATTTTAGGCACATGATACAAATGAAAAACTTTGAAATTTTTGGTTTTTGTGTAAAATTTGTTTTAACGGATCATCCAGAATTTCGGAGCAAACTCCGTTCGAGCAAGGAAGATCCGGGACCTAGATAGTACATATAAGTGGATATCGACCACTTAAGCTCCATGAAAAACGCTCTAATACTTCACGACCAATTTGCAACTGATTGAACTATTGAGTTTCAATAATGATACAACCAATTTTCATCATTTGAATTTTTCATTTCATTCTTTATATGACGTAATGTATTGGTGGCATGAGGTCACAATTTAAAGAATCAATGACTAAAGTGGTTCCAAAACGCCAAATCATACGGTGTATTAGTCAAATAGGCAGTGAAAAGGAAAAATGAGCCCAATTCAAAATGTAAATTGTGTAGAATTGACAATAATTGTCTACTGGTTCAAATGAATAGTGAATCTCCTTATAGTAACTGGAAATTTATCGTAAGACCCATTTTCGAAATTCGGAACGGTGAAGAATGACAATTGTCTGAAAGTAATCTTGCACTTGAAAAAATCTTAAATGTGGATGTTTTCATGAATAATAGTCCCTCACTTATAATGACTCAATTTTAAACTGGTTTTTGACGGAATACGAATAATTTCAACATTAGAGCTCATTCCCATTCGGATCGAAAAGTGTGCAACAAGAGAGTTACAAATTAATGAAAGGGATGATTTCGACGAAGTCAAAATACACTTCTCTTCACTACGTGGATGTGGTGGATTTGCTACATATATTAAAGGTGAATGTTTTTTTATGATGATCAGAAAACCCTGATGTTTTTGAGCACCTTGTACGACATCTTCATTGTTAACTATTTTAAAAACTTTCCTAATTACAAGAATAATCGACTTACCTGAAAGCAAGATTAATTTTGTTTTTAAGAGTTTGTCCATAGATATAATTACAATATAGTTTCCTCATTTCGGTCCCTCATGACCCAATCAACCGATAAATATTTTAGTATGATACTTGGTTTAGTGGCATGTTTATCTTGGAGCGCCAGTTGAGAATATCATCATAACAAATCTAGATACATGAATTGCGTGGATAGGAAATTACTTCATTATAATCAAAATTGAGTTGGAAATAGTTCAAAGTTTTTTTAAAAATATTAAATAAATTAAATATTAAAATTTTCTTACAACGTCTCCCTCGTTCCTGGATTAATCAAAAATTGTAGATGTGCACGATTTTTCAAGGAAATTATTATCCCTCGCACTTCAGAATTTCCGGTAATAATTCAGGCAGGGAGATCACAAGTGAGAATTGATGCTATTCTAATTGAATTTCAGTAGTTTACTACGTCACTTCCGGTGAGACCGGAAGTTTTATTACTGGTACGAATCTGGTCAATAACCAAAAAATATCTCACTCGGCCTTTTCAAAACTCAAATTTCAATATAATTGAATGGTGTGCCATAATAAATGTAGTTGCCACACGGTATATAAAAAGATGTTCTGAATATAATATAAGCAGAATCTACTAATCTACTAATGAGAGAAATATACTCCATAAATTTATTATCACAATTTGAAATATTCAATAAAATGGTTATTGTCAAATGTCGATGTTTTTGAATAAAAATTTCATCTATTAAAACAAGTAAAGATATCTGTTGATTTGACACGATGTGTATATTGAAAAGTCCCAAATTTCCAAGAGAACTCACCATTCTTCCAACAGAAATTGAAGTCGAGTTGTTCTGATAGGAGGAATGGAAAATTTTCGTGAAAATGGTAGATTGTTATGAAGCTGATCATGTTCGTGCAAATGGATTGAAGATCTCCACAACGTTTCCATTGCTTATATCTGCAATGGCCATTATTTGGATTTATATATGTCGAGTATAATTATGAGCTCATTTGTCAGAATGTTCCGCAATAGAGGTGTCGAGTTCTTTTCTTATGTGCATTATCGAGGGTTGAAAATTGTTGTTAAAATTGTTATATCCGTCAACTAGCTGCACCCCTACGAGCAACCCTCAGAAGCCAGAGACTTGTGCGAGCTAGGGAAAGACGTAGCCCTCACCTTTTCGAACGTGGATGCCATGCATGAGACCGGTGGCAATGCTGAGATTCGAACTCTTGCTCCTACTGATGTTTGGATTATGGAGCGAGCACTTAATTCGCATGCCACCACGACCCAGAAGACAAAAATGCAAAGCCTGTGTGGGTAGAGGATGTATATTATTATTATTTGCCATGACACTCCACCGCAACAGAATAAATGAAAGTAGTATTCTCTAAATGTCAAAAAAATTAGGTATAAAATCTCTCTCAATATCGAAAAACGCTTACAGGTCTACTTCATCATTCTTCAAGAGCTCCAACTCTTCTCTTTCCCATGTGCTGATTCGTTGATGTACGGTTTTTGAAGCCAGTACTCTGTTTTGACATGCCTGGCAGGCAGCCCCTTTGATGTTGTTTAGGACACAAGGATCGTTGATTTCAAATAAATAATACCAGAGTAAATTATACAACATCCTGATTGGGGTTGCGGAATCCTTTCGTACAGTTCCCTATGCAAACTTAGCCCTGAGTATTACTCCAGGTATTTGTTGTCTTGGAGTGGAAGTTGTCATTTAACAGGTTCAATTATTTCTGATACATCTTTGTTGTTCTGCTTTAGGCTTTCCTTTAGCCCACAAATTTACCGCAATATTCCCTCAGGTCACGTTTATACTTCTGGGTATCAGGCTATGCACGACGGGTGGCGGGCGACAGGCGACAACCGTATATTTTGTAGGCGTATTGGTCCATATGAAACCGTTTATATATTCTGACCAGGTGGCAGGTGTCACCGCGGAGGCGTCGCCGAGCGCCTCCCGTATCTGTAGCAGTGTTGCCACAGACCTATGAAATTTCGTGCAAGCACGCTCTGTCGAAAACGTGCGAGATTGTGATTGAATGAGCGAGATTTGGTATGTTCGGGTTTTGTGAGAAATATTGGTTTGAGTATTTCAGGATCATGCGCAGTTGATAAGAAGTATACGCTTCACCTTAAATTTTGTGCACCTTTTTTCAACTGCGCATGCTCCTGACGTTCCAGAATTTGTGGTTGGTTCAATGTACTCGAAAATGGTTTGACCTTTCGCCACCGTATCGCTGGCATCTAATATTTTCAATTCCCAAAAAAATCTAGACTAGACAGTACACAGTACACTAGTACCGAACCATTTTTCGAATATTTCTTCTTCTTTTACGTGGGAACTCAGCCGAATATTTCTTCTTCTTTTACTTGGGACCTCAGTCTCTGAGGCTAACCAGTCATAACGTGCGAAATTTGACAAAGGGGAGCGAGAGAGCGAACCAGAGGCAAAACGTGCGAGATCTCGCTCGATCGTGCGAGCTGTGGCAACACTACTGTAGCGATGCAACAACACGGGTAGCGACAACACGGGTGGCGACACCCGGCACTCCCGCCAGTATCCATTGACATTTTCATACGAATTGGAATGTCTACAGTAATTTCCAAAGAAGATCGAGAGATTTTCATTAGCGAAGTACAATAAAGACCTGCAGTTTGGAATGATGCGGATCCTAATCACAAACATATGGATTTTGTAGAAAGAAATGGCGAGAAATCGCTGGAATATTGAATAAAGACGGTAAGTACCGATACATGAGTTGTTTTAAGCAATAAACTGTCAGATAGTGACAGATTTGCTGACTTATTTTCTTCTAGGATTTTAACCACAGAAAATTATTAAGTGTTGAGATTCACATCCTGGTGACACAATTTAACTAAAAACAAGATATCACCTAGCACCCATTGCTTGCTACCTGTCACCTGCACCCTGTCGCCTATCGCCCAGGAGTATAAACGCGACCTTAGAGAAACTTCGTTACAATAGGAGGTCTTGGATTTGATTTGAATATGTTGAAATGTTTCATTTGAACTTTACTGATGATGTATAGGGTTTCCGAATTGTTCAGTAAACTACTGTTAGTTCTTTCAACTGGCACAACTCGAGGAGATTTTGCTGGTGACTCAATCAAACGGAAAAAGTATTCTGGAATTGGGTATTTGAACACTGGGAAAATACAGCAACAGAATCAGATTGGCTATTGATTCATCTATCTTGGTAAAAGGAGGAACTCATCTGTGAGAGTTTTCATTTTCAAAGTTTGGCAAAAAATATGAATAGATATGATTCCATATATGACTTGGTTGCTAGATTTAGTAGAATATGGATATGCAGGCAATATGTATTTGTGATCAAAGTTGACAACTGGAGCAGAAACGTAAATTTTGTATGCCAAGTGAAAAAGTAAAAAAATGCTATAGTTGACAAATGATTCATTCATTTGCAAAAGTTTTGAAAGAGTTCTGATCCAATTATACGGATGCTAATAGAAAAGTGACTCAAGAATATTTGATGAATCAGATGGAAGAGATAGTACCGCATTACTTAAAAAAACTGTCGACATGATCTATGAGAAATAGAGGTTTCTAAGAACCCTGAACCTCTTCTGACTAAAATCAATAATGAACTGAATAATGAAGAAAGCTCGAAAGTTTTGGACGGAGAAGCAGAAAACTTGGTGGATATCTTTATATGCCATTCAAAATCTTAAAACTTTTACAGGTAGAACATAAGAAAGTGCAAAGAAGAGATAAAGTTTGCAAAATCATTTTGAGTAGACATATTTTCAAAAATGTCAGTAATTCATATGAATTGATTCCTATCACATGACGAATCCTGCAAGAAAAAACCTACCATTATTCTTATGACCTACTAGAAGGAATTTTTTTTTTCGTGTTACTGGACTTGATGCCTTGTCCGATTACAGTTAAACAGTTTTCAACGTTAACCTACTATCCTACTAACCTACTATCCTACTAAGGATTAAGCATGGATTGGGAAGAATAGTCCTTTCATTTGTTGGCCCCTAGATCACCAGAAATGACTTCATTAGATTTTTTCTGTGAAGATATTTGAAAGGAAGTGTTAATAGGAACAGCCCCTCAAACTTGAACGAAGTGAACGAGAGAATATGGCAGAAATATGGCAAAATAACATCAGACCAATTGAGGTATACCCGACAAAATGTGAGACATCGTTATTAAAAATGTATAGAGCTGAAGGAAGATATATCTGAGTCAACTGTATTATTTATTCCATTTGTTCGTTATTGTTCTTAAATTAAATAGACTTTTTAACTTTTGATATGTTGATTTTGGTTAACACGTTGCATGCTGACAACGTCAGTGTGTAGTTTTGCGAGATGCTAACGACGCCGCAACTGGCGTTTTCCTAGTATTTGAGAATGAGTGAATTTTTTTCCTATTAATTGAATAATGATCTCATCCTCGAAAACTCGATGGTATATTTTTCAACTTTGATAACGGAAACTTCGTGAAAGGAATTCTTTTTTACCACGTTTCTACCTATTCCCCTTGTTTATCTGCACTTTTATTCATCATGTTGAAACCGAAAAACTGATAAAAAGTACAGGTTACCTAAAAACTTAGTTGGGACCAGCCCAGAAAAACAGAACACCCTGTGTAAGTGCCATTATTTTCATTTTGTGGAGCTCAGAAAATAGAATACTTTTTCTGATAAAATCATACATCTATCTAAAAAACAAAATGGGATATTGGATGCCTCTGGTGTCACTCAATGAGAACAAAAGAAGTTTTTCCCTTCACAACACTAGTAATTCGATTCCTAGAAATCCTAGATGCAGTTTAGAAATCCTACTGATGAAGTTAACTTGATTAACGAAATGCGCATCTAGGAATGATATTACTAGTGTGGTGAAGGGGAAAACTTCTTTTGTTCTCATCCATCTATCTATTACCATAATAGAATGTCTCTCTAATGAAAAACTTTGTTATCATTCATTTTCGAAGACAAGAAAGTTATTCTTAATAAAAAGTTCTGCGGGTTCTGAAATCTGACATACAATAATCAGATATCAAGTTTTTTCAGTCAGTCAGTCAGTCAATCAGTTTGTCAAAAAAATATGAATTTCACAAAAAAATTAAGTAATTTTATATTTGACCATATCGAAAATTGTTATTGCAAAAAGGTGTTCAGAACTGAAAACTATTTAAATATGTAATTAAATCCATTTGCAATGAAAAATTAGTTTTTGTTAATTTTTACTAATTTTTCTATTTTGAATGAACATTTATCCCTTGTGATTATAGATCACATGATGACCTTTTCGATTCTAAATGTTTTTCATCAATTTTGTAATTTAAACATGTTAATAACAATTTTCAATATTGTCAAGTATAAAAGTATTCTAGTCTTGAGTAAAATTAATATTTTTGGACAAACCGCTTATAGTATTGAAAAAAGTTGATATCTGATAATTGTATTCTAGATTTGAGAACATGCAGAAGTTTTTATGAAGAATAATTTGTTTCCCTATAATTGATAATAAAACAGTTCTCCGAATGTTTCCAACTTATTGAGACATACTGTATCAGCGATAATTTACATAATATACCGATTTTACCGAAAAAGAAATTGGATTATGAGGGAGTTGAGAAATGAGGCAGAAGTAAATACCATTTT
This sequence comes from Chrysolina americana, assembly GCA_958502065.1. Taxonomy (NCBI): domain Eukaryota; kingdom Metazoa; phylum Arthropoda; class Insecta; order Coleoptera; family Chrysomelidae; genus Chrysolina; species Chrysolina americana. The sequence continues at coordinate 38,964,702 of OY293414.1, read as the reverse complement.
TTTTGGCTTAGGAAAAACGTCTGTTTTCCAAAATGAAAACAGAACAAATATTTTTTCATCAACATTTGTCTTGTGTTGGCCTAGTGCTTCCATTTAGTAGTTCCATTTTGCCTATTTTGGTGGTGCAATAAACCTAACTGGACTGGATTATTGTGAGAATTGATAATACACTGAATTCCTTTCGAAATCACTGTGACTGAAAATTGAGTTGTAGTATCATCTTTCATCACCACCACCAACACAAAAAATAACAATCAATGAAAGTGCAAATTTTTGCTCTAAGATTTTTCAACAGCTGTATTTATTAATATTTTTTGCTATCTTGAAGCCGCCATTTTTGTTTCCTTCTACCTACATAACTTCCATAATGCAGTACATGAATACCCTGCCAAATTTCAAGTTATCCGTAGTGGGTCGAAATGCACTTGCAAAATGTGCAGACAAACAAAGAAGGTGCGTTTATAAAAAACGTGTTAGGTAAAAAACATAATTTCATCCACAATAAACTCGATGATGAGGAAGTTTCCATTATAAAAGTAAAATATAGCTCTCGGGAATGAAGATGAGCTAATCAACCAATTCTGAGAAAATATCTTCGATAAGAATTGTTTCCGTCCCCAAAAACTAGGCAAACGCCATTTGCGGCGTCGCTAGCATATCGCAAAATCATACAATGACGCCGATTGGCGTCATTAGCATGCAACGTGTTTTAAACTAGAGACAACTCCATGAAACGATTACAACCACGTAACTTCGTATGCGAATGGCTACTTCGTATTTTCGGTGAAGTTCATAGACTTCCGTACAGAATCAGTTATATATGTCATCATATTACTGACACCTTGGTATATAGGTGCTAAAAATGTTCCTAAATTGAATAAGGTATCCACTTTTTCTAGTAAAATTGCTCCATGGTTCTTCTGGAAATTTAGACCAATTTTTCAGAGCATAGTAGGTCTTGAAAACAATCTGTCAAACATATTTGAATAGTGCCAGTCGAGTACTATAAATTGAAACTTTCATTTTTCACACACTGTATATTTCGATATCACAAATCGTACAATTGTATACGTAACTAATCATTAAAATAAAACAATCTTCATAACTCTTATCAATTTTAATGGCAACTGCTGATGATTTCATTAACTTTAACGTTATGTTAAAAATACAATTATGTGTACTGTATGTTTCAGATGTTCCCAAGCCCATTATTACAAGTATTGAACTATTCGAAACAAGATAATAATATTGCATATTTCTCCCATTTTCTTCTCTTTCGTTTTCTATACGAAATGCTAAAATTACAATTATAATTTAGACGGAGAGTTTGTTTATGGACCGTGATGGCGTGCGGGTTAAGTGATCGCTCCATAATCCAGGGCCACCAGCCTCGTACATTACATCACACGTTTAAAAAGGGCTACGTCTTCCCCAAGCTCGCACAAGCCTCTGACTCCTAAGGGTTGCTCGTAGGGGTGTACTGCCGTGTTAATCAAATAGGTCGTATTTGTAGTTTGTGTTTTCGAGAAAGTCTGTGTTTTTCTATTAGGTTAGTGGAAACTTTCTCAGATAGGATATTTTTCATATGCTCATAATATACTGGTCAATTTTCGATTCACTCTATCTCTGGTAGGAGAGGTATAAAAGGGTGCAGACTTACCTAAACTGACCTAAACTCAAATTCTCCAAATTTGTCCGATACTCTTGCCTAACACGGCTCTGTAGCCGGTTGACGGATATGACGATTATAATAATCTTATTAAAAGAAGGACCAGTTAATTAGGTCAAGAATAGAACAGAGTTAGTTTTCAGACATAATCGGATTTTCATGAAAAATTCATCATTCTCAGTCCGGTTAGGACAATTTGGAGTGCATATGAACCGTATTTTGATTTTTAGTCAAGTAAGTCCCCTCGTTTTTTTTTGTTGTTGTTATATCCGATCGTTCTTTTTTGAAATATTGTGTATCTTTAACTATCGTTGTCAATATTGTCGTTGAGAGTTGTCTAACAAAAACAATCATTATCTAAGTTCTTGAAAAACACAGAAAGATATTATGCTTTTTATGATTCTGCTAAACTCAGTTGTTCATCCATACTCAGATGTTTGTTGAAAATCTCAAATACGGAAAAAATTGATATTTCAGTAGGTCAAAGGTGCCCATTAAACATGTTTTTAGTACTATGTTTACAGGTTCCTGTCTAATAATCATAAGAAATCATGCTTGGTTTTGAATTCAATCCACTGATATCTCGGACATGCCATTGAAATACAACAAAAATAATTTGGGAGTTTCAATCTTATTCACCAAATATGCTCTTCAAGTTAGTAAGACTGTATTTTTTCAGATAACGCTATACCTACTACATAAAATATTCAATAGATATGACAAACTCTCCTGTTACACATATATCAAACGTATGAAAGTAAAATACCTCATAATCTACATAATCTACTTTACAAATTAATGATACGAATTGAATCTGAAAATGCAGTATTCAAAATTCGTGACAAGAGATAATTTTTTCACGGTATTTTACTTTCTGTAAACAAGTGAAAGCATTTTTGCTCATCTCATAGCATAATGTGCATGATGCGGTCTCTAGCAAATATAGTGTTCAGTGTGTGTGGGTGTGTGGTTTTTCATACCTAATTAAAAAGATCTCATAAAAGTGCCTGCCGACTTTCAGACTTATCCATAAAATTCCAAAAATTCAAAAGCAATAAATAACTCTAATCGTGAATGATTACTATTGTTAATGGTCGAAAAATACTCGGGTTCATCTTTGAATTTTGGGAAATTCTATAATTAATGTGTTTTATATATTTATTTATATATGTATATGGAAATGAAACTCACCTTCATCATCAGTAATAAAGTGTTGAATACGATCAACATCATGATAAAATATTCGAATGGCGTCGACACTACCACTCTCCATATCTTATATTTAAAGCTATTTCGCTTATTTGGCATATACCTCTCTAATGGACGAGCTTGTATCGTGAAGTCTATACAGGATTTCTGAAACAGAATTCCGGCATTGATATTTGATTACGTTAATTCAAGCTCATTGATCAATCAATGTTATCTAGTAACACATTCTACATTTCGTATTATTAATAACTAATATCGGATACATATAGGGCAACTCAAAATAAGGGATTATTTCATCAAAAAGATATATAAGTATAATTCCGTCAAATGAATCAACAAAAATACTTCATTTTCTATAACCGCAACCCAACTACAATATTTCGAAATGTTTATGTCATTCGAAAACTGTGATATTTTGGCAGGAATTGGGAGTTCCGGACCAGGAATGAAAATCCTGTCCGAAAGAAGATTTTCGAAATTTGAAGAGATATCAAATTCAATTAATTTTATTGTAATTTGTTAAAAATTGAAATATTAAGTTGATTATAACAGTTATTGTTACAGTAATCGAAATAACTATATGGGATGATTATTATTGATACTTGACATAAATGAAACTAGTAATGTAATATTGAAAATTCAAGGTTATTTTTGTCGTCATCACCAATTCCACTACTTATTGAAAGTATGTCATAGAAATATGTAATAATATTTTTTTTTTAAATATATTTCATAGCGAGGAATACTTTTTTTTCTGGTAATCTTTACTGTCTATATTTTTCAGTCCATCTGCATTTTTCCACCCGACTCATTCCGTGGAAACTTTTGGTTGTTGTAATGGAATGCTGAATTACATTTTTTGCTGTATTAAAATAAATTTTTACGTTGTTGATCATTCCAATTCATGTTCTCTGGACGTTTTGAAATTTTGATACGGTAAGAGTTTTTGCCTCTCAAAAATAATTTTGTATCTATTAAATCAATAGTATAACGTCTTATCGCTAGTTCAAGAGTTTTGTATTATATTAAATGTAGTGAAGTTTTTGTAACTGCTGTTTTTTGGGCCTATCGGCGATTCTGTCTGATTCTGAAAGCCGCTACCTAGAATGATAAACTATTCGCCTTGAGGAACCAGGTGAGACACAAGTTTCGTCTTCTAAGGAACACATCAAGAGTTCAGAGTGATTGTCTAACAATGAACATAACGAGGACTTGCCAAAGGTTCAGAGAGAGTCCTGGAAAAGGAACTGTAAGGATAAAGTATTCCAGACTGTTGCGGGCTGCAAAAAATATCTTCAGTAAATCTTGGAATACTATCAAATATCTGAGAAGAGATACTCAAAGAGATAGAAAGGCACACCACAGAAAAACTTTTACCTGTTCACATTCCTGAATTTGTCGTAGGTGAGCAGCCCCTCCAGGATAAACTCAATAATGAGGTAAGGATGTCTGAACGGTAGTTTTTTAGGCAAGGCTCACATGGGTACTTTAGCCTTACAAATTTTCTAGAAGACTTTCGCTCAGTTCTTAATGCTAATGAGTTCAATGTATTGCTTATCAAAACATTGAAAGAATTTTATGTCAGGGACGGGGTGCTGGCTTCAGTGTATATGGAACAGGAACATAAACACAAGAAAAATTACACCACCAAGTGGGTAAGAAGGACAAAACGCGCCATTGACAAAATATAAATCGATCATTTTGCTGCGACTGGGTCTAGGGGATGCTCTTAGATAGACTTGCCTCCAAACCCTTTTTGGAGGAAAATTTATGAGCTCAAGTTATTCGTGGAGGATGCCACAAAGAATTGTTTCAAACTGAATAGATTATTAGGAACACAGAAATCTACCATAGTGACGTTCATCCAGAAGAGTATAATACAGGAACAAACTTCTCTTATATCCAAAGTCAGAGAAGAGAAGATATTTGAAGGAGGGGTCGGAAAAGTTGTCGTACGCCGCTTACCTAGAACCAAAATATTGAAAAAGTCAAGAGAAGATGGAAAATATCACTAGCGGCAACTGAAGGAACCTATAAGTCATCACTTCGGGACTGGTATATAGTATGGATCTATACTAAGATAGTTCGCCGCTCAAAAAAAAACTGCAGTGAATGAGCTTAATCAAATACAGACTGACCTAAACGTCAATGAGAAAGGATATTTTATCTGAGAAGAGAGGTGATATTATATTGTAAAAAATTGTAACCGGAAAGGACATCATTCAAAATCATTCACATAGAAACCATTTCAGAGGAAAATTGTCTACGTGAATATATGACAATTTTTTTTCTATTAGAAGTTCCACATTTCTTCTGAAAGGCGGTTTTGACTCCGTTGTGCCAAAAACTAACATGTAGACTAATAAGGGAAACACAAATAGACAAAATGAAATTGAACTATTGCGGATAACAGGACACAACGATAACTAGACCGGAAGATATAAAATAAGATCTCCAACTGAAATGTATATACGGACTAGTACGGGATTGATGAAAACGAACACCAACATTTTGATCCTTCTTCGGCACCTTAAAAACATTTTGAACATTGGTGACATAATAGATTTCAATTACAATAGTACTATCGCTACCAATCGATATAAATGTAAACCAGATTTGTTTTTTTTTATCAGTGGCCGTGATGCTAGACCATTCGCCACTCACCCAGGCGATATGGGTTCAAACAAAGTGTCTGCCACTGAAAGCTAGAGTAGTTGGTTATCCACTCGCATACAGTGTGACAATTTAAAAAGTTACAAACGAAACATGATTTCGAAAAATGCTCAAAACTGTTTTTAGGATAGGGAGGGGGAACTAAAATGACATAAAAGAGAACTCGCTCCCATCAACCCCTTAGACTCCACCTACCCCAACTAATAAAGTTTAAATGGCAGACCCCTACTTGTGATACATCATTAAAAAGCCTAAAAAAATGCTATCCAATGGTATGAATAATAATTGTACAGAGTGTATCAATAATGTGTGACAATTTAAAAACTTACAATGGGCTATATCTCACAGACAAAAGATGATACCAAAGAATGCTGAAAATCTTGTCTAGGATAGGAAAAAAAAACTGAAATTACATAAAAGAAAACTCGCCCCCATCAACCCCCTAGGCCCCACCTACCCCAACTAAAAAAGTTTGAATAGCAAACTCCTACTTGTGATACATCATTGAAAAGCCTACAAAAAATGCTATCCAATAGTATAAATAATAATTGTACAGGGTGGATAAATGATTGTAAAACCTTGCCTTAGAAGGAAAATTTAATGAAGTTTTTGTTAAAATACAAATTTGTTAAAAATGTCAATGTAGGTTTCGTTGTTTTGTAAACAATAATACATAATATAATGTTGTTCTAGTAATAGCGCAATATGCTTGAGTCAGTTTTTTCCGCAAGTCCCCAAGTGACGCAGGTTGAGTTTTATACCCAACTGACTTGCATTGAGTCTGGTGACCTCAATAGAACCTCTCCTTCCAATTTATTTGTCGGATAATTAGTATCCAACCAATGCCATCTTGTTGGTAGTGCAGCAAAACTTCGTCTAGAGCTAAATTGCCTTGGTTGTCCCTTTGGTTGGATGGTGTTTTCCAGCATATCCAGATAAATGTCACCACTTAAATTGCCTGGTATAAACAAGGAGCCAATTGAAGAATCGCCTAATACCTCTGCCCAACCATTAAGTTTTTCAGGATACTGATAGTGTGACCTTCTCTAAATCGATGCGGGTTCGTATCACTCCAGTACCGACAGTTTTGTTTATTCATAAAAGTACATCCATCACTGAATCAAATATGTTTAGTCTAGGTTTAACGCGAATTATTTCAGTCATGAGTTCACAAAACTCAATTCGTCGGTCTGGGTCATCATCTCCTAGTTCTTGAAGAATTTGCGTTTTGTACGGGTGAAACTTGTAATTTGAATACCTTTCTGGCCGACTCACGTGATAGTGCTGTCATTGTAGATACTTGACGTGTTGATACAGAAGGATCTTCAAATTGCCCAAGGACCTCAACTTGGCGTGCTTCATTCAGTAATCTTGGGGCATCCCTTTTTTTATTTTGCACTGATCCCGTTTCTCTAAATTTTTCAACTAAATCGCGGATGTACACAAGACTTACATGTCCGGATGCCTCTCATTCAATATTTGAGGTGTTCGTAAATAACACTGGTTCTGGGAGCCAAATATGAAAAGTATCTCCACACGTTCAGATATACCGTAAACCATCGTGACAACTACAGCTGAATGACAGTACTGATCGTACCAAGGATGACACTAATGATATTTAAATGTCTCAAATAAACAAAAAATTATTGACTGCGACAGAACCCAACAACTTGTTTTTGCAGAGACGGCGAATTAAAGTTTTTATTTAACAACAAAGAGTCCCCTCGGACACTTGTCATTGAAAATAAGGTTTTATTGGCAAAAGGTTTGATGTTAAGTGTCTCTCCAACGACCACGCGTCACTGTCAAATTCTGAGTAAAGACCTTGTTGGTCCCTTGCCGCGTTCTACTTCGGGCTATTCATATATTTTTACTGTAACGGACCTTTTCAGTAAGTATCTATTACTTTTCCCCTCAGAGCTGCTTCTGCCTCACGAATCTCTGAAATTTTCGAAGATCAAGTAATATTGATGTTTGGTGTACCTGAAAAGGTAGTAATAGACAATGGAAAGCAGTTTAGAGGGAAGGATATGACGTCTGTGTTGGAGAAGTATGGAATCACAGCAGCCTACATTTCAAACTTCCATGAACAAGCCAACGCTGTAGAGAGGTATCATCGCACGATGAAAACTATTCTCACCTCTTACGTTGCGGATAATAATCGCATGTGGCATCTATACCTCCAGAAAGTTGCCTGCACTATCCGTTCTTCACGTCATGAAGTAACACAGTTGTCGGCAAACTTCATTATGTTTGGAAGAGAAATCAATCTCACTGGCAAGAATCCTCCAGAAATTCAAATTATGGATGGCAACTACGATCCGCTTGCCCGATCTCAAGCACTGGTTGAAGTGTTCAAGGATGTAGCTAAACGGCTCAAAAAAGGGGTTTGATAGTAGTCGAAATCGTTACAACCTCCGAAGAAGGGATGAATGTTTTCAACTTGATCAGCGTGTTTGGAAAAGAGCATACACCGTATCGGATAAGGCAAAGGAGTCACTTCAAAGTTATCGGCTAAGTTTGAAGGGCCATTCATAATTTCCCAAATTTTGTCACCATGGTCATATCAGCTGATCGATTCTACCGGGAAAAACCGAGGAGTATGGCACGCCAAAGACTTAAAAAGTCACCCACCAGACGCCAATGATGACAGCGGCGATGACGAGAAAATTATTCGGTAACGTCTTTGAGTAACAAAGACATTTTCTAGGAAAAGGAAGGGTTGTTACGGGTCAATGTTATCTTTGAATTCATATAATTTTCGGCATCATTCTTTCATTCTATTTACTTATAATTACCGTTTTATTGAATCCCTGTGAACAGCTGTGCCAATATCCACAATCGTGAGAAAGAACAATGATCTCTATTGATAACAGCAACCCTGAAGTATACTTGAGGTGTACAGGATAGTTCCAAAATGTAGGTACTGCCTTATGTTATTACTATACGTTATATACTAAATATCTCTTCTGTTTCTAGAGGCAAATACTGAAGATTGTTGATGCGGTAGCGGTCAGGTATTACCTGTGTAGAGGTGTCAGCGGGGAACGTATGCACCAAGTATATTTATTTCAATTAGATGAATAGAATAGAAGGAATGATCTTACTTGTAGGCTGATGATAGTCCTTATCCAATGGCTTCTGAAAATTATAGGCTAAACAAGCGGCATGAGGAAAAGAGTAGTAAAGTGGAAGCAATGAGTTCAGTCCCGTAAGGGGTACTCTTCCTGATAGTCCTGGTCTATCTAGTCTGGTAGGATAGTATACAGATTAAAGTATACAGTATACAGTAGATGGAAGATCAGAGGTAGCGGAAGCAAGAAGAGTAAGCAGAAAAGGCCTGAAATATAGTTAATTTCAGGTTGTTTTCTCAAGCGCTAGAGGATGCTAGAGTTTTCTCTTAACCTTTGAAATGATGCCCTTACCTTGGATAGGGTGTGGCCTCGAAGAAATATGCTAGATTTCTTTGTATACTCTCCAATATCCCCAATCAGGTGGGTAGATTATTATCAACTATAATAATATTCATGCAAAACACAAAAATCTCCTATGCTGGGCTATAAAATCCACAAAATTGTGTAAGTGAAACGTGCTTCACTCAAGGTTAGCCAAAAAACTCGAGGCAAAATCTTTTACTTTTAGAGGCTTTATGTCAAAATCTGGAATCTGGGCAAATTCACCAAGGTCGAAAAAATTATCATGATCTTTCTTATTTGAAACAATCAGTAAAGAAATGAGTAGGACAATGAACAATAAAGTGAAGTGAAAGAGAACATAACTTGGAAATTGGTGTTTGTTTACCTTTTGATGTCAGACTGGGCTTATTATTGAAACTAGATGAATGAATTCTCAATTTTTATACAGGGAGTGAAGTGTGAACCTCATTGATCTCTCAAGTTATTTGAAATTGAAATGTAATGATATGCTTTTATTCATCTTTCAGGTGCCATAACCATAAGAGGATTCATCAGAAGGTCTTCTCAACTATATAGTTCTAACTATTGAATTGATTCAAAATGTAATTTTAATTGAATGAGTTTATGAATAAAGTTTATGTTACTATCATCATAAGTTAAATAACGTGAATGAATAATACTGTAATTATAAGTTAATACAGGGAATGAATAAAACGGTAATTATAAGTAAATAGAATGAAAGAATGATGCCCAAAATTATATGAATTCAAAGATAACATTGACTCGTAACACTTTTTAACATTGTATCACAAGTAGGGTTCCTATGTTTATTTTTAAAATTGTTAGATATTAATTTTGTAAATATTGATCCCTGTACAATTATTATTCATACCATTGGATAGCATTTTTTGTAGGCTTTTCAATGATGAATCACAAGTAGGGGTCTGCTATTTTAACTGTTTCAGTTGGGGTAGGTGGGGCCTAGGGAGTTGATGGGGTTTGATACCATCTTTCGTTTGTGAGATATAGCCCATTGTAAGTTTTTAAATTGTCACACTGTATAAGCTGTATGTCCCATATTTCCGTTGCTCGTATAAGCTCTTGAATGAACTCCTAAGGTAATTATCCGAAAGCCCGGTGGATTCGTAACTAATGTTCTTCCACTCTTTCGACCACCACATTATCTCAGTTACGTAATGGTTCGTTCAAAATTCAACTCAATATACTAATGTAGTAGGGCGAATATATTTCGAGTCTACTTATCTGGAATTAATTCATCAGTATATGAAAAATAGTGGAGATTCTTCTTGATCTAGAAATCACACTACTGACTGATGCTAATATGCAACCATATTTGAATTTTTGTCATCACTTTTGCTGTATCCAAATCTCTATATCTTCTGATTCACCAGTGATTCAACATACAGAATTCTCTTACAAGCCTTCATCGAAAATAATCGAGTGATGTTAAAAATTAATGAACAGGTATGATTATGATACCGAATAATAATTTTTTATAATATAATATAATACGGATATTAATTATCGAAATAAAATAAATCTGAATAAACCTTTGTCCATGAAAACTTTGGTGGGTTTTATATCAACATAATCCTCACGATATTGTTTTCGTTTATTATTATCGGGAAAGAAAAAACACCGAGACACATTTATGGATTTGAGATATATCACTCAAATTAATTTAAAGCCTACATCAATCACTTGGTGTCAATACCACCTAATGCAATCATTGTTTTTCAATATCCCTTTATTATTCTATATCTATTTAGAATTATTTTTATAGTATTCTCGTATATGAATATAGATTTTGAATGATTAATGAATATAACAACGCAGGCTAACATTTCTCAAAATAATATCCGGTTCTTCCTTTCATTTGCTATATGCTTTGGTTATTTATTCAATCAAAAAATAAAATAACGACTCACTTGGTTTTTATCGATTTCACCACTCTGTAATTCCGCTTCACCCTGTTCTTGGAATGTAATGATGATCAAGGCTACGAATATATTTACAAAAAAGAAAGGAAAAACCACAAAATATACAATATAGAAAATAGATATCTCTATTCGAAAATTCTGTATTGGGCCTTGATCTTCATATGTGGCAGCCATGGAGTTCTGAAGTACCCTGAAAAGATATTAAAACGGTATGAAAATATACAATAGTATATAAAGAGACGGAATAATATATCAAGTGTGAATAAGTTGTTCGTAATGATTGAACATTTTATTTCACGGAGGAGACTCGTTTCCTCATAATATACAAATCAGTAACTAAAACTTGACTTTATCTGCATAATCCTGAAATCACTTCTCATTCGATTCCTTCCTTTGGTGATATATTTTATAATTTATTTAGAAGTGAGATATTGAAAAACACCAAAATATTTGAAAAATCAGAAAATGTAATTTCGAATTTACCACCAAAAGCTTAGGTACCAATCTCATTTAAAAATTCTACCATATTTTTATAATAAACAGTGAGTGTTATTGCTTTGTTGAAATTGTATTTGCCCAGTTCGAATTTTGTTGAGTACAATACACATTTCTCATATGTGAGTCATAGTTCAGTTCAGAAACTATTGCTGTGTGGGAATATCATCTGAATTTGAGTCATATGGAAAACTACTTTCAATACGAAGACCAAATGGTCAGGACGGCCACAGGCCGGGAGTATATACTCGAGTAGACGAAATGTGTGGAGGTAACAGATCTGTATCGAAGGATCTAAAGACCAAATAGTCAGGACGGACACAAGCCGGGAAGTTTAGACTCAAGTAGTTAAATAGTCTGGTGGTCACAAATCTTGGAGAACGGGGCCGGAAGGCCACTAAATAAAACAAATTCACATTTTAGGAGGGCTGTTTTCTAGGTGTAATATTTCCGAATAATACAACTAACCTCGCTCAATTCGACGTCAAAGGACATTCATTTAGTTGATTTCCGGCTGAAACAATGAAAAAGAGCATTCTATATCCACATCGAAGCTGCTGACATTGTCAACCCATTGAAAAGAAGGCCAAACTTCCTACATCAAGGTGGACCGGGATTACAAGAAATATTTCACAATATACCAGGGGCAAACATCGATCAAGAGGATGGAGTAGATGTCTACGAATCTGCGAAGTCTTCATTATATAAAAAAACACAGTAGTAATAATCCTTGGTTGAATCAATATTACTTCAATTATAGAAAAATTTACAGAAATGTCATTAAGGCTGCAAAAAGAATGTATTATCATAACCGAATTTCGACAAGTAAAAACAAAATCAAGGAAACCTGGCGTATTGTAAATGATCTTCGCGGTAAAAATATTGGATCAAACAATATTACCTTGGATCCTAACATTCTTAATGAATATTATTGCACCATCGCTGAGAGACTGACAGAAAATATTGATGCGACACCGGATCCACTTAATTATTTGAGGGAAATACATATCACAGAACCATTTGTATTGTATCCAACGAATTTGACGGAGCTCATGGATACAATTAAACAAGTTAAAAATAAATCCTCCTGCGGAATTGATAATATTTCAATAAATATTCTTGAAAACATGCCCATCTTCTCTCTTGAATTGTTGGTTCAGCTCATTAATGACTCTTTCGCAAAGGGATTCTACCCAAACTTTCTCAAAGCAAGTCTTGTGATCCCTCTTCATAAGGGTGGTAATACAACGGATCCCTCTAATTTTCGACCGATTTCTTTTATTCCCACCTTGGCAAAAATTATAGAAAAGCTAGTCAAAACTAGATTAAATGATTTTATCAATGTCCACAACATTCTCAATCCTCAGCAATATGGCTTTCAGCCACATAAAAGCACAGGTGATGCTGTCTTCTCCTTCCTGCAAACTGAATCAGAAGGAAGTTTGCGCGGCGGTATTTTGCGACATTTCAAAAGCTTTTGATTGTGTAAACCACTAAATCCTGCTGCGAAAACTCCAACACTATGGGTTCAGAAATCTTAGCCTTAGCTGGATGGAATCCTACCTGGGGGAGCGTACCCAAATTGTGAGAGCAGACACGTTGTCTAATACGGGTTCGATTAGTCATGGCGTACCACAGGGTTCTGTATTGGGGCCTATCTTGTTTCTACTTTATTTCAATGATATAGCTAATCTAAAGATTGACGGTAAATTTACTATTTTTGCGGACGACACAACAATCCTCTGGCATGATAGTGAAGTAAAGAACCTGCACGCAAAAATTGTCAAGGATATTTCCGTTGTGAAGAAACGGGCCGTTCGCTCAATGTTGGACCTAGGGTATCATGTAAACCTCTTTTCTTGGAACTCAAAATCCTTATTCTTATCCTTTATTTATTCTAGAGACTGTATGTTTAGTGCACAGCAATAAATCTTCATATGAGACGGTTGTTAGTTCTACCCGCCAAAATAATAATCTAAGACTTCCCATTCCATCATCGAATTTAACAAAAAAGTCTCTTATTTATAATGCTTTGATACTATTTAATCATCTCCCGATTACTACCAGAAGAATTATCTCTCCAGTTTTATTCAGGAGATCTGTGAAAAATCTTTTTATCAATGAACCATACTACAGTGTTCAAGAGTATCTAGACAAAGATTGGAATTGCTCTAACTTTATCTTAATCTCAGACACTCATGCTCATTCTCTTCTATTTTTATGACATTCGCTTCTTGGCGTAATCCAATTTTAACTACATGTAGTATTATTTTACACATGAACAAAACTGATACCTATGTTATTGTTTTTTAAATATTTTATCATTATTGTATAATGTATGTAGCATTATTTTCTCCTATGATAGGTATGCTTTTACATCATACTATTATATTTTATGATGACTCTATGATGAACCTAATCTTCCTTCTTTTGACGACTCATGTTTTTATCAACACAACATTATTGCATTATGCCATTACCATTATCATCGTTAATGTTCTGTTGTTATTTAATTACTATGTTTTTTTCCATACGGAATATCCCACTCAGGCCCTGTCTCCGAATCTCCGATAGAACCAAAGGGCGCGCTGGTGTATCATTAACCCCAGTAAACACGTCCGTGGGGTGAGTGATTACTTGGTACGAGAATCATGTGCCCTGAGTAAACGGAGTGAACCAAGAATTACGGCCTTCTGCATTGTTAATATAATTATATTACATATCATTATTATCATCATCATTATGGTTGTGCCGTTGATAATGTTTCGTTACTGGCATTATAATAATTGTTATTATATCTGAGAAACTTCCTTCTCGATTGCATAAGAAAAAAAAAATAAAACAAGGTAGAGATATAGTATACTGATACCGTAAATAAATGGATGATACAGCACTGCAGAATTTGGTGTGTTACTCAGTGTCCAGCACGGAGTTATCTATATTCAGCAGTATGTGTGTGTGTGTGTGTGTGATCGGGAGGCAGAGAGCAGTGTTTTATTTTATATACAAATCTCAGCATATCACAGAGTTTAAGGAGATATCTGGAGTCCGGGCATTTCAACGCTACTCTACCTCCACGTATTAAAACCTTGGCAAAGGCATGACCGGTCATGACTGCTAACGAGAAAAAAACAGATTTATGTGGTGATTGAAGCGCCGCAACCAACCAGTGTAGCGACCTATGCCCCTCTAGCTCATCATATAATGATAATTCTATTATTAATAATAATACTGTCAAAATGGTGGTTCTGATAATAGGGATTTTTGGTGGAATGATGGACACACTGCTCTCAAACTTAACAATCATACCGGCTTGCAGTGATGCGGCAGAAAACCTAGCCGGAAGAATGCAGAAGGCTATAATTCTTGGTTCACTTCCCTTACTCAGTGCACATGATTCTCGGACCCAGTAATCATGGACGTGGAAGTGTTTACTGGGGTTATTGACACACCAGCGCGCCCTCCGGTTGTATAGGAGCTCCGTAGACATGGCCTGACTGGAATATTCCTTATGGAAAAATTAAAACATATCACTCCCTCATAAACACTCATAGAGTGTACCCAACTACCGAAATTATTAATTTCTCACAGAAACCCCACACGTACTTACTACAATGGGATGCGAGAACTGTGAAATTTCTCTTCAGTGAAAGCCAAGAAAGTGCCTCAGATTGGGCATAAGTAGCCGTAGCGCACATAAGCCGGTGAGTAGTACGGAGATAGGACTATCCTTGCATCTTTGCCAAGCAGCACATTATAGATGTAATTGCAAGCCACGAAGTGACCACTTGCTGATCATTGTTCATATGCGCTGAATCTTGTATTGGTATACTACAGTTCAGTGAGAACTTATTGTATTCGATCGAATTTCCCTCAAATAGAAGCAGCAGCGTTTCATACTGCTCAAAATAAAATCATTGCAGACATAAACATAAAATGTTGAGGTAGAAATGTGTGGGAGTGTACAAATCCTTTTTTTTTCAAATTTCCTTCTTCAACAGTGGGAAATGGCGTTATTCAAATCAAAATGCCATACCCGTGACATGTTTATGACAAACAACAATTCTCAAGAAATATTCCAAGGATTTCAAACGTTGTTGAGTGAAGTTGCTTCTGAATAGTAGGAGTCTCAATTCTTTTGACCTTCCTGATGATCTATAGAAATTGAAATAGATTTTCGTCGAAAAAAATGTATT
The DNA here is from genome assembly GCA_958502065.1 of Chrysolina americana. NCBI lineage: Eukaryota > Metazoa > Arthropoda > Insecta > Coleoptera > Chrysomelidae > Chrysolina > Chrysolina americana. Next base: position 38,949,083 of record OY293414.1, on the reverse strand, counting down.
GAGATCTAGCCAAAGAAATTCAATTTCCGCATCAATGATTTGAACGATATTTGTGAGTAATAACTTTTATTAACTTTCTTGTTTGTCTAAATGAAAAGTAACTTGTGACACCTACAGTCTATATAAATTACCAATAAAAAATATATAATTGAAAAATCATATATCTGACAAATAAGGAATATTTTCTGTTTCAGATTTTTTTTTCTAGTTAGGGTATCTTCACAATATCTACCAGATCTCCTATTCATGCTCAAAGTATCAGCAGAAAGTTTTCCGCTTCAAAATTACGTCCGTCAGTGGAACAAATCTAGAGAAACATTCGACGATTCCGTTGATCAAAATCCTCTATCAAGAAAAATCCCGCCCTGGAACAGATTTGGCACATGGGGACGACTCAATGGCTGGAACATGAAAGCCTTGGAAAAAACACTCAAGCCTTTGGGAGGGATCCTAGAGCGTTTGACAGGTATCCTGGATGAGAGATTTAGGGACATTGGGCCCATGTAACAGGGTAACCTGGACGAGATATTTAGTGCTACAGAAGGAATGTTTCATTATCGAATGAATTAGTAGTGAATGAATACAAATACATGAATATACATACTCGGAAAATTTTATAAATTGTCAGTCAGACGAAAGCACAAAACCCTGTAAATTGATTATTATCTCAGAATGCAGCTCTTCACAACTTCCTTGAGAACTTTCAAAACAAAAATTTATCGCCAACTTCGAAATATCGAGTAGATACTCATTAAATGGATACTTCATTACAGAATGAAATACAGAGAATCAATTAAATTGTCTGGGTATTCTGATGTGTCAATTATACTTACTGGGGCCAACCTTCTCCGGTCTGAACAGCAAACAGCGTCAACATAGCCATCGGCACATTATCGTAATGGAATTTTTGAGGCAACCATTCCCGTACGTCTACTTTAGGCACATCACTATCTTCTTCATATACAAAATACTGCCCTCTGAAAATAAAAATAAATTACTCAATTGATAATTAAAACTCTGTAATTATCGACATAATATGGAAAAGATTAATACCGATCTGTCGGAATTTATCAATATATGCAGTGTGGGCCATGGGAAAAATTTTATTATCACAGTTACAGATACAAAGGTATAAGGGATCGTTTGTGGATATTGGAAAACCTAATAATCGATTTTGTCATATGTCATGTAACTAGGTATCAATATAGCGGGAATTTGGGAAAAAATAATTACGAATTGGCAAAATTGGGGTTAGTTGTAAAGATAGCAGGAAAAATTATTTGATAAAGTTATTTATAATTCAATTTCAGGCCCACATGCGGAATTTGAAACATCTTATGTGATGCTCTTGAACAAACTTTCACGTGCGGGAAAAATTATTACCGCACTAGTGCGAGAAAATCTCACTTGAAGTGACATTAGCGTGCGGGAAAATTTTTCCCGCACTAGTGCGGGAATATGACACCTCTCAAACTAAATTGCGTGCAGGAATAGGGCGGAACACGCACGCTTGTAGAAAAACAAGTTTAACGGTAACCTGAAATATTGAATGAAAATCCGTGTATTAGAACCACTTTCGAGGGCTGTAACTTCCCTATGAAGTATTAATGGATCTAATTTTTTTATATTTCTACTTGTAGAATCAGTAACTGAAGTTTGTAACCCTATCTCGGAAACAACCTGTATACTCTTCGTTACTTTTTACGTTCAATAAATACGTCATTATTTCACCATTCTTTATTTTTTTTCAATTATCTACTTCATTTGCCAATCCTTTTTGATCCACATCACCTTGTTTGTTCTAAATAAACAAATTTGCGCCCAATCTTTTCTATGCATTTCGACGCAGACACATATCTCAGACCGAACTATATCAAATAAAGAAACCGTTAGATTTTACATTCAAACAGCTTCTTGATCAGAAAATGAAATGAAGAAATCCATACTTCTCCCACTGCAAAAATTAAAACTTCACCGTACCAAACCGTTTCTCATCACAGACTGGACATCAGCAGAATGAAAAATATCGACTGGATACAGTACTGGATTTTCTTGTCGACTCATATTTAAATGATTCGACTGAAATTTTTAAACAATCTAAGAGCAGCATAATTGGCTTTTTTCCTCAAATTCATCTTTTCCATATGATGTTTACCAACATTTCAAAATACCTACAAATATCTATGTCGGTACCGTCACCGAATGGACATTTGTTGACCGCATCAGAAACGTATTCCGTCAGACTGAGCCTTGAGCAGTGTTGCCGGCGCTTGCAATTGAAGAACAAATTCGGGAATTGATAATTTTTAATTGAATAAACTGTTAATTGGATATTCATGTAAATAATGGATGTGCCATGGAAAGATGATATGGTATTCAGCAAACATTATTCCATCAATGGAATTTTGCTACTGAACATTGGTTGTATCGACCAAAGAAAGGATTTTATATATCTCATATTAACTGCAGTTGACTGGATCGATTATTCCATGAGTGCCTTCTGCTGAATGTGGTAATCGAATTCAATTATTTATTTCTGATCATGAAAGTACTAGACTCATGTAAATAAATCAAACCAAAACCATCAAAAACTACTCATTTTAGTTGTGCCAGTATTTCAGCTCAAAAGTGATTATTCAATTCACTTCATTAAAGTAACATAATTACGAAATAGTTTTCAGTCTCTTCAAAGAAATTATCACTATGCAGCCTGGCAACAATATTACGCACAAGGTACGTTTCGTTATCTACCGTTTTGTCCGACGGAGCATGATATTGAATGGATGGATCTACTATCTACAGTCTGATGAAATACGGATTTATTCAATTCCATATCTGCATAAGTACAATTCTGCTGTATTCTCTTTCTGTTAATAAACCATTTGGATGGAATAACTTACTGATAATTTCGAAATATTTTGCATAACTGGTTTATATTTCTAGTAATACATATTATATCATTACAGAATTCTCTCTGCATTTTAATGTTATTGAAGTATAATTCCTAATATGATCCAATCGCTCTATACACAGTTGACAATTGTATTGTCGGGGGTGATACCACGATTGCTCGCAATACTATCGATAGTAATTCTGTCGGAAATTAACAAGATCAAATTGCTTGGTGGTCTTACCTCAAAGCAATTTGACCGAGTTTAAGATTTCTGACAGAATTTACGATAGTATTGTGAGCACGAGTTGTATTTATTGAGATAATTTCAAGAGCCAACGAAGTTAGGAAAACGTATATCCTTGTTCATTTTAGTTCAACGAATAAAAGCTGTCAGACTGACATTTATGATGTCATCCTTGCTAGCAATATATCCTTCATTGTTGTTTGCATGCGTGGTTGCCCATGACGACGTGGTATTACTGGCTCAAAAGGAAGGAACTGTGTACTATCAGTGAAGCACCATTTTTATTGGTTCTCATATCGCAGGAAATGCGAGTTTCATACAGCGAGTGAAATTATCGTCAAAGTACTGTTTCAGCATAATCCGATTCTATTTAGTTATGTTTCTGCTTTTGTATTTTATTAAGAACTATCTGTAGGATATTTTGCTTTTCTGCTAAAACATATGGACCCACTAGACGCTTATTCCGCACACCATTTTTTTAAATTTGTTTGTATTTTTCTTTCAATAACTCTTGATTGAAGTCGTTCAATAATTTACTTTGGTTCACAACAGTTCATGCATTTCGAAATTACATCAACATTTCTGGATATCTCCATTCTTTGTGAATATCGACTATTCCTCATTGTGAGATATTCTGATAAAGAAAGTCACTCATAAATACGCTTATCTATGACAATGGCCGTTAACCATCAGTGCTAACTCAAAAAGCCACAACTTTCTTATTGTTTTTATGGTCTCTCATCAATTTTGCAGCAACTTGATGTTTTTCCATTCAAACTCTACTCTGAACTCGGAAAAGAAAGTGATAGTGAATCACGACAATTTCATAAAATGCGTTTTTGATAAACTAATCAGTGAATAAATTCTACAAAAGACATGATTCATGTATTTTTCTGCATCACAAACATAACTTGGTGAAAAGATTGGTATTTTTGTTAGATTTCTGTTTCCTTTTTCAAGTTTAGTTGAATTCTTCAACAGGTTCATGAGAACAGTTCTATACAGCTCATGTGTCTTTTCCCCATATATTAATTGTAGCATTTCGTAATATATTTTGTAGATCATTTTGTCATCAAATTGGATATGAAAGAATATTATTATTATTATTTCATCACGGATATTCCTAATTGTTCAAAAGTAGTTACTTTGAGATGGACTAGTTCGCTTCGCTCACTCGTTAAAATATCTGTATCATTAATCGCCTTCATTGATACAATAGTTATTTAAATGAATATAAATACTCGATTTCTAACATACTTATATCCCTGATTCCACTATTTTTATGATTCACACAAAAAATTCCTTAATATGCGAATCTGACGTTCAAAAATGAAACATCAGTGAATACCATTCAAGTCAAATAAAAAGGGGTCCTCATTTTATTTTGAAATTAAGATGTGATATATAAAATAAGATGAGTGATATCAGAGTCACCACAAACAAATCATAGTTGATATCTCCTGAGATTAACAAGTGAGGCACTGGCAAATCTAAGAGTTCTGAATGAGTAGGTAGTTGATATAGGTTCAACAACCAGTTTGGATATGCAACTAAACCTTGATTGATTTTCAACAACAAAACAGCCGTTATACAAACCAAAATTATTCGTAGGTATCTATTCGTATTTTTCGTATTGAATGTTTCCTCAAACACTCAAACATCCCAAATCAACACGTTTTTGAATTTCATTCATTATCCAATACCACTTTGAAACAAAAATATTCTTCTATGCAGTGCGAATATGTGAAAAGAACACAGTCGGCCAAATCAAAAGGCGGCGAAACAGATTATTAGCGGTAAGCCGTGAGAGGTGGCGGTGAGCGGTAAGAACCAAACACAAAGGATATAAGTAGTTGTTTTTTATTGGAAACCGCAAAGACGAAGATTCAGTTCATATTATTTCTGTAGCATTACTTTGGTTCCAAATTTTCATTAACTCATGGCTCCCCTGAAAAACTCCCTATAGATCCGCCAATGATGTGAGGTGAGTGGAATTGAATGTTTGTTGAATTCATCACTGAACCAAATACAAATTTCGATAAATATCAGAGATATTCTAGCATTTCACAATATTGAAAGAAATATACAGGGTGGCCCAGTGAAAACGAAACGAGGCCGATATTTCATATTTATAGATGGCAAAAAAAAAGCTCGGACCCGTCAATTTTCATTGCGAGGACATTTGCGCATATCCTCAGCTTTGTCCCGTTATGCTTTTTCCACTTTCTAGTTTTCTGACTCTGATGCAGTAGTTCTTGAGAAATCATTCTTAATGGCATTTATTCGAGAAAAAAGTAAGTTTTTCTGAGTTTTTGATATGGTAACCATCAAAGGGGAGGGGTGATTCGAAAATAAACAATAAAATTTTCTTTTTCCTACAGTTTCACTTTTAATTCAAACAAGTGTACGAAATGTTGGCCTTCTACTTCCATGCAGAAATATAGGTTTTGCTCGAAATGATTTTGTTTGTTCTAAAGCATTGCAGGTGTAATGTTCCGACATTCATCGATAAATTGTAGATTGTAGGGGGTCGTACAGGCTCTGCAGCCTCACAAGCACCTCGACCTATAAGGTCTTTTGTGCGTGACCCTTTGTCTATTCGAGGCCCAGGATTCTGAGACTTCGTGCGGAATTTTATCAGTTTCCTGGGAGCTAAGTTCCTGATGTCGGAATGTCCCTTCCAAGAATGTAAGCCTTTCGCAGAAGATCGCTGGGCACTCGCAAAGCAGATGTTCTGCAATTTCCGCGAAGTTCTCGCAGTAGTGGCAACTATCACTCTTTGACTTGCCCATCTTTTTGGGGTGATACCCCAGAGGGCAGTGCCCAGTGAGTAGTCCCGTTACCAATTTCAAGTCTTTTATGTCCAACTCGAGAAGCTGTTTAGCTTTTCTTGGCGATAGGCTCACTAGCCTTTTCGCTTGTCTTTGTCCTGTACTTTATTCCAGTGAGATTTCATTTCATCGGATTCCCAGCGTCGCAACTCTTCCTTCAGGTGGGCTTTGGAGAGTCCACACAAAGGTTCTGGGCCAGTAAATGGTTTGTTTGCCCCTTCTTTGGCAAGGCAGTCTGCTTCCTCGTTGCCTTTGATGCCCCTTTGACCTGGCACCCACATCGTGGTTACCTGATTGTTTACTGCCAGTTGTCTTAGGGTACATTCATCGATAATCCGTTGACGTAAACATTTAGAGAATCTGATTGAATTTCATAAATTATATCCTTCAACTAACCCCACAAAAAATCTATCCGGCTAAGATCTGGTGACTGCTCTTCTTTGTCCAATCCATCTCCCAGAAAATTTTTCATTCAAATACTGACGAAACACAAGGTAATATTGACGAGATGCCCCAGCGTGCTGATATTTCAACTCATTCTGCATTATAACAGTTATTACGACTTTCTGTCAATGCGGGATCGAGAGTGTCTTCATGCAATTTCAAGTACGTTGGTCCTGTTAGATTTTCTGGTGGGCAAAAAGAACCAACAACATAATCGCCAGCCAGATTCGTTGACTCATTACCTTACAAAATTCCAAACGACTATCACAGTCATCCTCATTTAAGTTTTGCACCAGATGAATTCAATACGGGTGGAATTTATGGGGTTTTGAATTTATGTGAATGCTCGTACAACATATGCAAGAAACTGTAGGTATCTTCCTGGTACTCAACGTAGGGTCGATATTGAGGTGACCAAAAATAGCCACTTGCATTGGTTCGTTTCCCATTATTCTATTCGGAACGATTCGTTTTTGATTTGCCACCGATCCTCTCTCCTCTCTCCGTAACCTTGTTCACTAGTTCAATAACATATTTCCTGTGAACATGTTCATCTGGATTCTGTTCAAATAACTGTGCTCTGAATCGGTGCACTTTTCAGTTCAATTATCGAAATTATTTCTGCAGTTAAATAAACCGTTAAGCCTAAATGGGCACAAACAAACTCTACTAGATACTACTGGAGGTTGAATTGATAGTAAATAGTTCATCAATTCTACTTCCAAATATATTTGAAAATGTACGGCACTATTTTTATAATTTTTTTACAGAAGTATGATATTCCAGATCAGCAATAACCACTAATAGTGGAACTACTATGTACTGATATTTGTAAATGAATGATTCATCGGGTAACTCGATAGTCCAGCTTTTTTAGACCAAAAGATTTCACTAATAAATTTGTAAAAAGGATATAAATAATACTTCAAGGATTTCATTATTTGCAATAGTATACCTACTACTTGTTCCACAAGGCAAATGAGAATGTTATATGCATTTATTGATGGATTAACTGACGTTGAATTATTCTTCATTACAGTTGAGCATGACATGATTTCACCAAAAAATAGGAGTCATTCTTAGATACCACCTACTAACTTCAAGATGAGAAATACTGAACAGTGAAGCAAGCGTTCTTAGCCGAATATTGTTGTAAACGTGTTTTTTCTCGAGAACTACAGCACCAAATTAAAAAAAACTAAGAAGCGGTGAAAAAAATATTTGGTGACCTTTACAATGCAGTATTACTTTGTCCCTAATCCCAAGGATTGGAGCTAACCCCTTCGAGAGGCTTGAAGTGACACAATTGAGAATATGCGCGAAATATTTCCCCCCTCGCTGTAAATATCGCAGGGTCTGAGCGTTTTTTTCTGTGAACGAGTAATATGACCTTGGCCTTGTTTCGTTTCAACTGGGCCACCCTGTGTAAATGATTCAAAGAATAGAGAAACCTATAACTATTCTCTGATTTCCACTGGATCATGGTTTATTTGATCCGACTGCTTTTGACTTTTACGCCATTTTCAGATACAATCAGTTTTCATCGGTCGTAACCAATGAACCAAGATTAAGTAGAACTAACTGAAGTTATAGTTTTCTTCATCTTTCACGTCAACATGCATATCCATAAAATAAATGAAACGAGTAAAAAATATATAAATAAATGTAAGTATAAATGCAATTTGTCCACTTACTGACAGGTTACTTCCGTAAATTTACTAGCATCTGTACAATAGAAGAACTTCCCGTTGAACAGTTGAACGGCAATCACAGCAAATATGAATTGGAATAATATGTACACTATTAAAATATTTATCACATTTTTCAAGGAGTTCACCAAACAGTCGAAAACTGCTTTCAACTTGGGCACTCTTTTAATTGTTTTTAAGGGTCTTAGAACTCGTAACACTCTCAAGGACTTGATGGTAGATAAGTTTGCCGCCGCTGGTTGTTTCCTAGAAAAAAATGTTTATTTGGAATATACTTGGGAATATATAAAATTAATACTAAGCAGCTAAAGTGGAAAAATCACAAATTATAGTAATTATAGTATTATAGTAATTTGTCATATTCTCACATTGATATTGAATGAATAATAAAAAATACATTTCCCAACCTTCTGTTGAAACCTTTACAACAGGAATATTAATCGGAAAGATTTTAACAGAATACAATAATTAAGCCCTATACGTCCATCAAACTACCGGACAAGATTTTACGGAAACAATTTCCAAAATGCTCTCCAGTCCAACTCATGCCAGCAGGGTAGAGTTAGCATGTATGTAAGATAAGTTGATCAAAATCCAATTAGATAAGAAGTTCAGGCATGTATATTATAAAGGTTGTTAGAGTATTCCAAATTAGAAAGCTTTCAGCTTCTGATGATAACTTTGTTTGGCGGTTCTTTCATGTTGATCTCTTCCAAGATTTGAGTCAGACTTGGCAACAGTGCGTAGTAAGAACTAAGATATTCGAAAAATGTATCATTTTGTGGATGGATGAACTCAAAAGTAAATTGACTGGAGTGAAAATATTCATGGTAGAAATGATTCTGCTCTGATGGCCCGAGAGTACTACAATGAGTCTACTGACTTGTATTTGCCTGACAGTATTGAATGGGTACTTCAAATGAGAAGACGAGAAGATGTAGTCCATACCATGAAGCAACACCGATATTTTTTGTAGGTAGAAATTCCTAACTTACATAGGTATAATATTCTATTATTATTATAATATATTGATTGAGGCTTTCGCGGCCGGGATTTTTGATGATGTTACTCTTCTTCGGGTTTGTTGGCCGTCGTGATATGGAATTGCTTCCTAACGTTTCGCCCGCACGAGTGGCTGGCTTCTTCTGAGGTTCCATCTTGAAAGATTTCCGATGACTGGTTGGTTCGGGATCTAAGCGCATATTTATATGTCCGGCTGGTACCTGCAATTATTACGTTCTTATCGTCCGTTCCTGGAATTAAATTATCTCTCAGTATTGGGGTTGCAGGTATATTCCTTTCGGCTGTTCTTTTCCTAGCTTGACTAAGTAATGGATTCCAAATTCGGTTGAGGGTCAGTGCCTCTTCTTTTCTATTGAAATTATCCGTATGTTTATGGATTTCAATTGCTTCTCGTATAAGCCGATTGTGATATCCCTGGTCAGGAGCAAGAAGTTTAACGTCTTCAAACAGTATCTTGTGGTCCCCTTAACTCAGCGCGTGTTCTGCAACAGCTGACTTGTCCGTCTGACCTAATCTACAGTTTCTCCTGTGTTCATGTAGTCTTGTTCCCATGGATCTTTTCGTGGTTCCGATATAGACTTTCCCGCAAGTGCACGGTATACGATATACCCCAGCAGCTGACAGCGGGTCCCTCTTATCTTTTCCTGATCTAAGGCTTTGTTGTGTTTTCCTGGTGGGCCTAAATACTGTTTTAATATTGTGCTTTCCAAGGAGTTTTCCTATTCTGTCCGTAACCTTAGGGATGTACGGTAGATAAGCGCGCGCGACTGTTTGAGCTTCCTCTCTATTTTGGGACGTTGACTTCTTTGGTTTCATGGCTCTGTTGATCTCGGTATCACTATATCCATTCGATCTGAAGGCCACTTGAAGGTGTTTTAATTCTTCTTGTAGATGTTCTGGCTCACATATTCTTCGAGCACGTTCTGTCAGTGTGGAGATGACGCCTCGCTTTTGACTCGGGTGGTGGTTTGATAGTGCATGAAGATATCTATCCGTATGTGTCGGTTTTCGGTATACTTTGTGGGATAGATTTGTGCCACATCTTTCTATGAGTACGTCTAAGAAGGCTATCTGTTGTTCTTGTTCGGTTTCCATGGTAAATTTGATGCTAGGATATTGAGAATTGAGGTGATCCAGGAAAAGATTCAGTCTCGCTCTCCCATGTCTCCAAATGACAAAGGTGTCATCTACGTATCGTAACCACATGGTCGGTTTAAACTCGAAAGATTCGATTGCCTTCTTTTCAAATTGTTCCATGAAAAAATTGGCTATTACTGGGCTAAGCGGGCTTCCCATCTTCTATGAGCAATTAGATGGTGTGGCGATGGGAAGCCCGCTTAGCCCAGTAATAGCCAATTTTTTCATGGAACAATTTGAAAAGAAGGCAATCGAATCTTTCGAGTTTAAACCGACCATGTGGTTACGATACGTAGATGACACCTTTGTCATTTGGAGACATGGGAGAGCGAGACTGAATCTTTTCCTGGATCACCTCAATTCTCAATATCCTAGCATCAAATTTACCATGGAAACCGAACAAGAACAACAGATAGCCTTCTTAGACGTACTCATAGAAAGATGTGGCACAAATCTATCCCACAAAGTATACCGAAAACCGACACATACGGATAGATATCTTCATGCACTATCAAACCACCACCCGAGTCAAAAGCGAGGCGTCATCTCCACACTGACAGAACGTGCTCGAAGAATATGTGAGCCAGAACATCTACAAGAAGAATTAAAACACCTTCAAGTGGCCTTCAGATCGAATGGATATAGTGATACCGAGATCAACAGAGCCATGAAACCAAAGAAGTCAACGTCCCAAAATAGAGAGGAAGCTCAAACAGTCGCGCGCGCTTATCTACCGTACATCCCTAAGGTTACGGACAGAATAGGAAAACTCCTTGGAAAGCACAATATTAAAACAGTATTTAGGCCCACCAGGAAAACACAACAAAGCCTTAGATCAGGAAAAGATAAGAGGGACCCGCTGTCAGCTGCTGGGGTATATCGTATACCGTGCACTTGCGGGAAAGTCTATATCGGAACCACGAAAAGATCCATGGGAACAAGACTACATGAACACAGGAGAAACTGTAGATTAGGTCAGACGGACAAGTCAGCTGTTGCAGAACACGCGCTGAGTGAAGGGGACCACAAGATACTGTTTGAAGACGTTAAACTTCTTGCTCCTGACCAGGGATATCACAATCGGCTTATACGAGAAGCAATTGAAATCCATAAACATACGGATAATTTCAATAGAAAAGAAGAGGCACTGACCCTCAACCGAATTTGGAATCCATTACTTAGTCAAGCTAGGAAAAGAACAGCCGAAAGGAATATACCTGCAACCCCAATACTGAGAGATAATTTAATTCCAGGAACGGACGATAAGAACGTAATAATTGCAGGTACCAGCCGGACATATAAATATGCGCTTAGATCCCGAACCAACCAGTCATCGGAAATCTTTCAAGATGGAACCTCAGAAGAAGCCAGCCACTCGTGCGGGCGAAACGTTAGGAAGCAATTCCATATCACGACGGCCAACAAACCCGAAGAAGAGTAACATCATTATTATAATAATCGAAATTATCAAATGATTTCCAATTTTTTAAATTTTAATTCAAACAATTTTTTTTCTAGCAGATATTAAAATATACGAATATAAGACCACTTGCGCAGTATCTTTTCCCAGACAGAACATCAAAAACATTAAAATCGGGCAACCTGTCAAAATAGTTATGCGTGAGAATACCTACAAAATATGTTGAGGCTTATTTACTGTTTTCAATATTACATAATTTTTCATTTTATTCTCTGGAGCCTAAGATTTATTATATAATTTCGTTTTCAACTTCATATGAAAAGTTTCGAGTTTTCTTATAAGTTCATAAGCGAATGCTATTCGTCTATTCATCCTACTCTTCACTTTCTTAACTAGGTTGATTTTTTTTTCTTTGTACAATGGTGGATACTTTCATTACTGGTGTTTCACTGTAACTCTCAGTAAAATTGGTTGAATCAGGTAAATAGATATGAAAAGGTGAATTGGAGTCAATCACACACTCGAAAACCATTAGAAATACTATTTTTATAATATAATAATGATTAAAATCATGATACTCACGCGAAATCAAAACCCATAGAAACAAGTGCGCAAATAACGACCACTGCATCCATGAGATTCCAAACTTCCCTGAGATAAGATCCAGGATGTAAAATTATTCCCAAATCAACTATTTTCAGAGCCATCTCCACTGCGAAGACACTCGTGAAAGCATAATCAAACTGATCCAAAATCCCATTCCAAAACGAATTCTCATCTACTGGATCTTCACATGCTAAGGCGATAGAACTGAGGCAAATAACTACCATAATGAAGAAATCAAAATAACGCAAATTGACCACCCAGTGAGCACCTCTTCTCACTCTGAAACAATTAACGAATAATTAGATTACACCACAAATGACATTGTCACAAATTACACTTACGGGTTAGTTGAAGAAAGTATAAACATACTAGAATATGGCAGCATCGGTTTTGGGCCAACGATTTCTTCTTCCTCCACTTTTTCTTCCTTCCTTTTTTTGCCTTTGAGAGGACTGGGCAAACTAATCTCAACCCTGGGATTGGAACCTTCCATTTGCAAAGCCTCCATTTCCTTCTCTAGTTCCAAAGCTTGTTTTTCTTTATTTTCTTCGGCTTGTTCTTCTTCTGCTGCTGTTAACTCTTGGGCGTTGGCCAAATTGTCGACAGCAATAGCCAAGAATACGTTGAGCAATGTATAATTTCCAAATAGCATGAGGACTATGAAGTAGAGAGAGTAAATCATACCGTTATTGGGCCCTCCAAGTGCATTTATGCCATTATACATAACTTCATTCCAGTCTTCACCGGTTAATATCTGCAAAAAAAATTGAATTTGTCCCATATATATTCTCTGTTTTTGAATAATGTACGAGGTAAAAATGATTGAGGCAATTTGCAAAGGCGAAGAAGTTATTATACATTATTTTTTTAAATTTACATCCTTTGTTTTGGGAAATTTGGTATCAAAAATCAAACGACGCTATGGAAACTTATATAGAGTTAGTCAAATCTATGGACCTGCCAATTTTTCTCAGTCAATATGAGAGTTATTGGTAAAAGTTCGTATGGAAGTTAAATGGTATTTCGTGAAACCAAATTGTCTATAAACATGAGACGATCGGCCATCAATATAGGAAATTGTTCTTTTAAGCTTTGTCAAGAACTCCATACGCCACCTTAGGAGCAGCATTGTTGACTCGAATTCAACAGTGAATAGTAAACCACTCTTCCAAGTCAATATATATAATTTGGAATATTGTGAATACTTCAGTTTAATACCCACGCACAGGGTTTCCTCTGTGGGTTACCTGAATTTGTTCAGATAGTTCGAATTGCTATGAGATGCTTTTGCTTATGCAATGCTGAGTAATGAATAAATTTATTATTTATTATTTTTATTATTGAATTCAGTCTACTACTGTAGTTAAATGAAAGATCCTTGCCCCAGCCAGAAATAGATCCACGGACCCACAACCCATTATAGTCTAGTCAACAAGTGCCATTTAGACCAACTTTTTTCAGCAGTCTCCGAAAATTATGATTGAGGTGTCATTCGATTCGGAATGACATCCAGATGATTTTTGAAAAAAATGAAGTTCCGCATGAAAAAATTGTAAAAGTTATTAACAATTAACTAAAAAAAAAAGATGGCTTTAGTATTTTGTAAATATCTCAAAAACTAATTAAAATTTTTTAAATCTAAAAAAAGATTCAAAAAGAGGAGGAAATTTCCTAAAAAAAAGCTCAATTCCCGGAATTGTAGCATCAATATTTATAATTTTCCCAGAGGGATGAAATTACGGCCGAAAACGGGTACTCTGGCTCGGGCAAGCCACACCCACTTTGGACACTTTAACAATAAAAATTATTTTAAAATACTAAATATGAAAATAAAAAATTGGAAAAATTCAGGCACTAACTGAATAGAACTGAATAGATTAATGAACAATAATCCGCTTGAAAAAAATTTTTATCACAATTTTTCAATTAGTTAATCAATAGTTAATTAATAATTTTTTTCTGCTTGAACATGAACATTGCAAGTGTGATAATTGTTAAACTATAAATTTAAGATTTTTTTCCTCTTTTGGAGCAATTCTTGAAAGGCTTCAGAATAGAACCCCGTTGGAAAAATTAAAAAGTTTTTATTTTTCAGTTTTTTATTAACAATTTTCGTTGTTGCAAAATTAAATACTTAAATTAATCATTGAAAAAAAATTTTTTTTTTAAATATTATCAATAATCCGTTTTTATGTTATCAGGAACTACATAGAAATAATTTTTTTTTAATTTTTATCTCTAATTGTTTCAAAAATTGTTATAAACAAATGCGTTGTTTATAAGATAATTGAAAATTTTTTTATGGAATTTCAATCTATGATACAAATAATGATTTTTAAAAGAAAAATTGTTCCTTAAAAAAATTTTTTTATTGCTTGAAAACGCATTTGTTAATTAACAATTATTTTCTCCCGCTTCTAATTAATATTAAGGAACCATTTTTTTTTTTAAATCATTATTTGTCTTTCTTTCTGATATAAAAAAAAAAAATCCATTTTATTTAATTTTTCATTGTTTATGCAATAAACAATTTGTTATAAACAAATAAATTTTTACCTTATAATTTTTTTCTATTCTAATTTCTGTCACAAAAACAGACATGATTTTTTTTCTTTTTTAAAATTTTTTTTATTATTTTTTATTTAATTTTTAAATATAAGTTCTCTCTAACTTCGTCATTCTTACCTGGTCTTCATCCTTAAAATTATTATAATTTACAAACTAAACTAAGTATTTTTCAACAACAATTGCTATAAATTCAATAAATAAATAAGTAACAACTAAACTTTTCTGCTAAATTTGTTTTTTATGTAATGGAGAATAAATAAGTCTTAAGTATTTTCATCGTATCTCCATTAGTCCATTAGAAATTCCATAAAAAAAATTTCAATTATCTTATAAACAACGCATTTGTTTATAACAATTTTTTAAACAATTAGAGATAAAAATTTAAAAAAATTATTTCTATGTAGTTCCTGATAACATAAAAACGGATTATTGATAATATTTAAAAACAAATTTTTTTTCAATGATTATTTTAAGTATTTAATTTTGCAACAACGAAAATTGTTAATAAAAAACTGAAAAATAAAAACTTTTTAATTTTTCCAACGGGGTTCTATTCTGAAGCCTTTCAAGAATTGCTCCAAAAGAGGAAAAAAATCTTAAATTTATAGTTTAACAATTATCACACTTGCAATGTTCATGTTCAAGCAGAAAAAAATTATTAATTAACTATTGATTAACTAATTGAAAAATTGTGATAAAAATTTTTTTCAAGCGGATTATTGTTCATTAATCTATTCAGTTCTATTCAGTTAGTGCCTGAATTTTTCCAATTTTTTATTTTCATATTTAGTATT
Source organism: Chrysolina americana (assembly GCA_958502065.1). Taxonomy (NCBI): domain Eukaryota; kingdom Metazoa; phylum Arthropoda; class Insecta; order Coleoptera; family Chrysomelidae; genus Chrysolina; species Chrysolina americana. The sequence goes on along the minus strand of OY293414.1, from coordinate 38,933,414 downwards.
TTAAAATAATTTTTATTGTTAAAGTGTCCAAAGTGGGTGTGGCTTGCCCGAGCCAGAGTACCCGTTTTCGGCCGTATTTTCATCCCTCTGGGAAAATTATAAATATTGATGCTACAATTCCGGGAATTGAGCTTTTTTTTAGGAAATTTCCTCCTCTTTTTGAATCTTTTTTTAGATTTAAAAAATTTTAATTAGTTTTTGAGATATTTACAAATTACTAAAGCCATCTTTTTTTTTAGTTAATTGTTAATAACTTTTACAATTTTTTCATGCGGAACTTCATTTTTTTCAAAAATCATCTGGATGTCATTCCGAATCGAATGACACCTGAATCATAATTTTCGGAGACTGCTGAAAAAAGTTGGTCTAAATGGCACTTGTTGACTAGACTGTCAGACACCATAGCCATATCACCATACTGCAACATATACATTTAACTGTTTGTTTATTATTTCATACAGTGCCTTAATGACGAATCAAACGATGTTCCTCAAAAGTCAAGAAAACATGCCAACCTACTTAAAGAACAGAGATGAAAAATCTATTTGGATTACTGGCGTACATTGGGATAGTGAATATGCCTTTTATGAGATGTTATTGGTCGAAAGATATATTGTGTCAGAATACTATGCCATGAAACAGATTCGAATTATTACTCAAAATGTTACATTTCTCAAATAATGACGATCCTAGACATACATAAGATAGACTTGGCAAAATTCAACCCATGATTGAACAGTTTATTGAAAATAGCCCAGCTTTTGTTACACCTGATGACCACCTCTGTATCGATGAGACTCCGACACCATTTAGGGGCCGAATTATCATGAGCCAGTATACCCCACAAAAAACACCAATATTCATATGAGTACAAGGTCATGGCCGTATTTTTGGACACGAATTAGTGAATGTGCCAGCAAAGCGTACTCAGTCTTGTACTAATTCCTTTTATATCGTTTGTTTCCAGAATATATATTCAAATAGTTCCTATCACATTCATAGAGAATTGCCAAATAATGTTCCAACTATATTAAGCTTACATATCTACTAAAAATATTCCTGTCATAACCCGGTTCAAATCGAATTATACAGAACTGGAATTAAATGATCGGAATATGGATCCAGTCGACAAATACAAAATATAACAAATAGACGCAATTGATAATAGTATTCAACTGGACTACTCTGGTGTACAGTAGTTCAGTAAAATACTTGATCATTCATCACATGTGTCTGGAATATTTTGTACTGGTTGACTGGACCGATAATCTAATAATTTTATTCCAGTTCTGTATATGCTTTTCATCCCATTATCATGATAAACGAGCAATGGAATCCTTTTAGTCTGCACGACTATGGAATTGGGGATTTGAATCACATATACTTTGGTTTACAATATTTCTTAAAGGCAAACTTCTTGAATGGGCTGATCAGAGCAAACATCCATTTTCCGAGGAATATTCAGACCATACAGAGTCAAAATCAAGTGACATATGCATGTGTGTACACAAGTTGTATTCTAACCATCTGCATTCTCGTGAATGACGAGTGTATAGTGCCATTTTATCACAAATCACAGTAAAAATAAATAAAAAAACAATGGAATTTTTTCATTTGGTTTCAAGAATGCCAGGACCTTTGGGAACGGCTATCCGCTGAACCTCAACTTATTAGATCAGAGCGGTATCATGGATGTGATCTAGACAGCTGAGATTCATCGGATAGCAGTTGCCAAAATGTCGGCAAGTTTTTAAACCATAATTCATTATATTTTTTTTTTGAATTTCCAACCACTGTAATTCGTTGTAAAAAGGCATTATAATTTGTCACTCACAGAAATGCAAGAGGTGAGATTAAATCCCGTATGTGTTACAGGTGTGTATGTCAGATCAAATCAAATAATTTTATTATCCTTTTTGACAGTTTTTCGACATTTATAGGATTCATCATTGTAGATATACCTTGTGTGTGGCTTTGGGACCGATGTCCATGAAAATGAAAATTGAATAAACACATAAAAGATGAATAGGCCCTCAACTTCGTAACGGTTAGAAAGCAGTTGGACAATATTATACAATTTCCGCAAATCTGATATATAATATTTATATATGTGAGAATGACGGTTAGTGTGATGATGATGATATAAGCACACAAGCATGAATACTGAATTGAACTCAATGATCCTCAAATATACACGACTCAACCAAATCAATATAAATTAAAGAGGTTTTTGTATTTGTAAATCAATATTGTCATGCATATCCAAAATTCCATTACTTTATATATATTACATATTACATATGATGATCATAACTTACTTGGAATACTGTGAGCAGTGCGATGGGAAAAGTATTGAAGTTAGCGTTGGGGGTGCCTCCATCGAAGTTGAATTGTCCTCCAAAAAGCTGCATTCCGAGCAACGCGAATATAAGAATGAATAGAAACAGAAGAAACAGTAACGATATAATAGATCTCATCGAGTTGAGCAGAGATATCACAAGATTGCGCAATGATGACCAGTATTTAGTCACTTTGAATATCCTAAGGAGCCTCAAAGCTCTTAACACTGATATTCCAAAGGAACCACCTTTCACTTCTGACCAAATGACTTCGAATATTGAGCCCGTTATCACCACACAGTCAAATCGATTGAAGGCTGATTCAAAATAAATCCTTGGACCCAAAGCATACATTTTTATGAACATCTCTGCCATGAACAGCCCCAAGAACACAAATTCTGCATAATCTGAAAGAAAAAAAAATGTGTCAAACGGTTATTCATTTAAAAATTCACTACTTTGATTCATTCAGGTCACCGAGTGGTTAGAGTCAATGTTTCCAATCATTCTGGTTTTACCGGTCACTGGTTCAATCTCAGTGATATCAATGTATTTTTCTGATGGCCTGAGAAAGTGCTATGAATCGCACGTTCAAGGGAAAGACCTCGTTAACTCTTGGCTCGCACAAGTTTCGACTTCTGAGGGCTGTCGTTCGTAGGGGGGCGACAGCTGGTTAACGGAAAAAAACAATTTTAACAATTTTTTCTTTTACAAATTCTCATTAAGGTTGTTTAACAAAAAATGGCCAATTTGAGTTGTAGGAAAATAATCTTGGGTAATATCGAGAAAGTTACACTAATATTGTTATTGTTGTTGAAATTGTTATATCCGTCAACCGGTTGCACTCCTATGTGCAACCCTAGGTCAGATACTTGTGCAAGCTAGGAGAAGACGTAGCTGTTACCATTTGGTACGTGTGATGCCATGCACAAGACCGGTGGCAGTGCTGAGATTCAAACTCATGCTCTTCGACTTATGGAGCGAGCACTGAACCCACATGCCACCGCGGCTCATATAAAATAATACATTGATTTTCCTATTGTGAGCACTTTTTTCTTGATTATAATTAAACAAATAAATGGAATAATGGAAATAATGGAAACACAATAGGAATGGAAACCTGAAATTATGATGAAATAATCTCCACAGAATTTTTAAGAACAGCCGATGCTTTAATTGACATGATTTGTCATAATTCATTCATTTTTCTCTCTTTCAATTTGGTTTCCCTTTCTCGATAGTTACGATACTGGTAGCTTCAAATGATTGTTCTGTCAAGTATGATATGCAGCGTTGTCGTACTGACAAGACTATGTCGACAATGAAGAATCTTCGTTCGGCGATGGGAATACTATTCTTTTACATGCCCCCACCAAGCTGCAATGAACGTTTCAATTTCCTTCTTATTGATATATATTTCATTGCCATGAATCTACCCGACCGATATCAAAATCTAGCTGACGTGCTTATTGTATCCTTAAAAAATTGCGACATGGCAATAATGTCATGACTTAAGGGATAACATTATGAAATGATGATACCTTCAGATCTATTTGAGTGTAACTCATCTAGGTTGTGTTACTTGATCGGAGGCACCGACTACCCCGTGTGGTGCTGTGGGTTTTCCGGCTTTTCCTACAGCTGAAAAGTGAATACGCCACCAAAAATCAGTAAGTTACCCGGAATGCCACGGCAAATAATAATAATAGCCGTCCTCTACAAGCACATGTTATGCTTTACATGCTTTTGGGGACACTCTATGAGTGTTCATGCATTTTTTTTAAAAGTATTTTGTAATAAATTTGTTAAGTCTATATTATTGTCAGTTGTTGATGGATTTTAGATAATTAAGGATAAGTCATCTGCGTACATTGTGACAAACTGATTTTTTGGAAATATATCAAGACTATTTACATTCATTAAGAAAAGACAGGGTCCCAGCACCGAGCCTTGTGAAACACCAAATTCTACTGAAGAATAGTCTTAATTATATATTTTTTATTTCAGTCATTTTATATGTTGTGTTTCAACGAATTGTTTCTTATACTTCAAAGAAGATGATATCCAGCTCAGAGGCACTCGGACACTCGGCCGCCTCAATACATTTGATAATCTGACTATGGAAAAAGTGAACTGCTGTAGCAATACATTTTCTTGCACGAAACCAATGTTGTTTACGGTTAATATTTTTAAATTGTTTCAAGAAATTATCAAGACGTGATACATGAGTTCTATTCTCGTTGGTGAAGTTTTTGATTATTTTTTTGGAAGCATCTGTAAAATAACTGTTGAGAGATTCAGCAATCAAATGGGGATCACTTATTTCTTGATCATCGACTCTTATTGTTACGTTACCTTGTTTTTCATTTTCATTTGATATTTCATCTCTAACTTTCCATTACTAGAATTGATTACTAGAATTGAATATTTTATTTTGGTATTATTCTGTTTTTACCTTGGATATAAGGTCAGTATGTTTTCTTTTCGAATCTCGATAAGCTGGTTCAAGGATATATCTTATGCATAAAAAGCCTCGATCTTTTAGATTACTACTTGATCTCCTGACTTACTCATTGACCCATTCTTTGTTTGGTGTACGTTTACTACAATATTCCCTTTCAGGATGATGGAGATTATCGAATAAAAATACTCAAAACTGAATTTTATTCTTAGATTCAATAGAGATGCTTCCAGTTCTCCCATTGCAAGTACTCTGTCACTCTAAGTGGCCACCTAACTAATGGTGCTCGGTTGAAGCTTTTTAGAGTAGGTGTATTATGTTCATCTGAGCCCAGTTGTACATGAAATCACCGCTAGATAGCGTTGGTGGTGCGGCAGGGTTACACGTTGCAGTTGAGAGGCGCCAGTGATTTCTCCTTCATGAATATGACAGTGATACATACGTACGTTTCAGAGCGCTACGTGTCATAAAATTGACGTTTGAGAGTAAACAGTTTGAGATTGGGTGTTGTCGGTTGTCGAATTATACATTGGGTTTAGGGGCAGGGCGTTGCCGGTTGTAAAATTAAGTTTCGAGGTAAGGGATGCAGGTAAACATAAAAAAAAAACATATATAGAGTGATTCAAAATACATCATTTGAGAAAAAACATTGCGGTATAACGGGTGTCTGACGCTTTAACGTGCGATTCCAATGAGGAACTCATACAGGGCACCTCAAAACATATAATTCAAGAGAAAAACATGGCGGCTGCTTGCCAAATGCTATACCAGGTGTACCAACAATACCAACATATCATTCAGGAGAAAAAAACAACAGGGTGGGAAAATGAATCAAAGAAAAACATCATTGGGGGCATGAGGATTCAAAATGTTTTCACTAAGCGTGTTTGTTAGCGTTTCCCTTTTCGTTATTTGTGTAACCATTTTCGTGTACCCGTTTTCGTGTAGACGTTTTGGTAAAAGCGTAGCGTCTTCGTGAAACCGTTTTAATGTAAATGTTTTCGTGTAACTGTTTTCTTGTTACCATTTGCATGAAACCCATTGAAAATTTAGACTCTGAATGCAGACAACAATGACAATATGGTTGGGAAGCACGGTGAATTATTAACGAATTCGTTTCGTGCAATCATTTGTGGACCGAGCGGTTGTAACATTGTTATTCCACCCGAATGGAGCCCAACTCGAAAACATTCACGTAAACTCAAAGTCATTGTATCAACCTAAATATCGAGCGGTTCAAGAAATTTTGAGGAAAGTCAAAGGGCTGGCGTATTATCCGTTCAATGAAAACAGGAAATCATAAGCTCTCATGGAGTTAAATCAAATTCCATGTAAGTTTTCAATGATGTTGCATGCGATAGTCAGCAGAAAAGATGGAAAACGTGAACAAATCGATCAAGTCGGTAGGAACATTTTTTTCTCTCCTTTTCTCGATTACATATTTTCCAGTAAAACATCACGTGTCTCTTAATATAAAGCAACAACATGACGTAAAAGGAAACTATAAAGGCATATGTGAGCACAGACAGATATTTAGTTTGCAAACAAAATGTCCCACGATAGAGATTACGGTAGCGAAGTCGAAGTAATGTGTGATAGTAATGGTGAAGATTAATAGTGATGGTGAAGATTACAATGAAACACTGATTGCAATCGATAGAGCGTTTGAGCAATATGAAATTGAAACAACGGTACTCCATTCGTCTAATTAATTTTGCATAGTTTGGATAGGCAAACTTCATTGGCATCCAGCAGACAATACAGCAAGATTTATTTGATTCACCAATCGATGAATATGTAGACGAGTATGATCCAATCACAACACGCTGAGAGGATTACATCTACGTTAGACAGTGCATCAAAAGCAATACGAAACAAATTTCCATTTCCAAGGATACTTCGAGCATTGAGCTGTCTGAACAAGAAGTAAACGATATTCTCAATATACACATGGGGGTGTTGTGTGATCGAATTGCTATGCTGGATGCTTTGAACTTCTCTGACTATTATCAAGGTGTTTTTGACATTATCCAATCATGGTTACGTGAAAATAAAACCAATTTAAGTTTAAAAGAAATCATGAAAGGTTTTTGTCAAGCTTCATCTTCATATAGTCTGTATGTCAATGGTTTAAGAGAATATTTATTTGATTTCAAACAAAATTTAGTGTATGATTTGTCATAAATGAGAAAAAGAAATCAGGTTTTTTTAATTCATCAAGTTTTAATTTATTAGACATTCATCGACGTTTTGTTGGTGATCCAAAAGTCATACCATTTCTCAGATCACTTTTTCAAAAAAGAATGTCTTGGAAATATTGTTATAAAATACAGGAAATATTTTCTTATCTTTATTCAAAATACCCTCCCTAAAATACAGTAATAAAATATATTATATTGTTGGATGAAAAATAAATTATACATGAAAATGAGTTAAAAATTATGTTTTTAATTGTGTGTTATAAATTCAGTAAAACTCGACTGTTCTGTTCATGCAGATTATGAATTCATTCATCTCAATTTTGTAATTAAAAAAGAACGTGCTTGAAATAATTTTGAGTATAATATGATTTTCATTGATGAGCATTATGTGATTCATAACTTGTAAAAACTTCATGTACATGCCTAATTTTGGAATTTAATTTTACCCTCTATATTCCATAATAACTTTGGAAATTTGAAACAGCATTCACACAATAGTAAGATGAAGTCAAAAATTTCGTAAAATTCTATCCAAATATAGTATGTCATAACGACAAAATGGCTCAAAATTATCGACATTCAATAGTGTTGTACAAAAATCAATAGGTGAATCTAAAACATCAAAATCATACTTTTCAACATATTCGAAATTCAGCTGAATTTCATCCATATTATAATCAATTTTATAACATTGATGTTGTATAACCATATGAAAGGAGCATAATTTTGCATAATTTGTTTTTTTAATGTTGGAGGTAGAAGTGATTCAGCAATGAACTTCTGAGCAGAATGGATATTTTCACAGATCGTTTTGATGCACAATTGTTGTAAATTCATTGTACAAATCTGCCCCTGTAAACGAAAAAATAATTAATTAAGACTTTAGTGCCCCCATGGTAATGTATCAAACGATTTGGAGATAGGATGGCGTTTATCATCATACAGACTTGAGGTTTTTTTCGACTGATCGATACTGAAAACGTTGTGAGCGTATAATTGAATAGTACACGGTTTGCATATTTTTTCTTCAAAATGTCTGAGGCAATCAATGTAATATTTGAAATTAATTTTATTTTTGACAACATTGTCTGATTTTTTGGCAACTTTTTCACCCTGCACTGTGTAAGTGTACGTTCTAGAACGTTACTCTACGAAGTGCATGATATTTTCACCGTTTGCTTCATATTTCATTAACCCCTGAATTTTTCATTCACAAGTGGAGTTTGAAACTTATTATCGGGCAAATAATCGGAAGTATCAAATCTTGATATGTGCTTTTCAATTAGTTGCAGATAAACATAATCCCACGTTATTTCGTAGATAAAACTATCTTTATCTGTATACATTAACTTACAGTTTTTTATAACTACAGTGGATACCATAAAATCGTAATGAAAGTCAAACATGCATGTTTTTGAAATGTCTAATATGGCCATTCCGATGTACAGAGGTTTATTGATTATGAGTTCAGTCTTTCTCAATTCAATAGCAACAAAGTCTGAATCTGAAATCGAGGACTACATAATGATAGTAAATTTCAACACCATAAGGGCCGTTCCATGAGTTTACAAGTTTGACCACCCCAAAAACAGCATTATTCATTATTTTGTACAAAGTTTTTTCAAAATAGCTGGTGGCTGCAGCCCTTAGACGAGTATTCAACTCGATGCTCTGGACAAAATGGAAAATCTTTATGTAAATCATGTAATCTCTTGGGATACTCGAAATTTTTAACCTATTGTAAACCGTCGTGATGTAAATATTCTGACATTGCCCACCCATATAAATTATTCACATCGAAATAAAAGAGATATTTTGAAGGTTTTTCGGGATCGTTTGCTGTAAATATTCTGACATTGCCCACCCATATAAATTATTCACATCGAAATAAAAGAGATATTTTGAAGGTTTTTCGGGATCGTTTGCTTCCATATATTTATTATTCGCTTCCGAGTATCTATTGGAACAAACCGGAATTCCACCCCTTATTCCTTTTCACATAAACATGATCATGTCAATGTCTTTTAGAATTTGTAATTACCATTTTGTGTACTTCGACATGGCATCAAACGTATATCCAGGCATGGCGAAGTACCATGCTGGATCCAGTCCGTAAGTTGCTATGCTTTTTTGACAAAAATTTTCGAAAATATCTCCCAATGATAAAATATCTGTTTTCAAATATAGGTCCGTATTTTTCATCAGTTATGTTTTCATCGTTATTTCAGATAAATTATAGAATTATTCTTGTGATGGCAACTTGGTCTCGTTCAATTTTTTCATTTTATCTATATATTCATATGGAAATACACCCTTCTTGGTAAGAAGAGCAAATTTCTCAATTATTTTGTGTCAATGTACATGCTAGTTCATCCAAAGACGATCCCATGAATCGATGAGAATCTATAAAGCGAAATTTAATTTGGGTTTCAGCATCGTACTGTGTAGATGAAATGTATTTTTCTTTATTTGAAGGAAGTATGCTCACACGTCCTCTTTTTGCGATATGAAGTGATGAGTACCACGAATAATTTACGAAAATTGACGTCACAAATTTGGTGGGCCCACTCCCCAAATACCTCCGTAAAAAAGGGGGGTTCTCGGTAGCGAGGCGGTTAGATGCCGGCCCTGTAAACTTCCGCTTGCATTTGGCCAGGTTCGAATCTTGGAAAACGAGAAATATTTTCTCAATTTCATAGGAATCGATTGGCAATGTAAGTTGTCTAAATGCCAATCCCGACGTCTGGTGCTTGCTCGGAGTTCGCGACGACCAACCGGAGTGGTGATGTAGGTTTTCCAGAATTTTCTACTGCTGAAAATTTAATACGCCACCAAAAATCAGTAAGTTGTCCCGGAGCGCCACGGAAAATAATAATAATAGCCTTCCTCTACCCGCACAAGCTATGATATGAATGTTTATGAGGATGTATTCTTATTAATATTATTATTATAATAAATGATTGTGTATGATAACATCTTTGGGGTGCAATATTTTTCACAAATATGACATACTGAATTATTCGCAATATGAGGTTTCACCACCATTGGGTCAATATTCTTTATTTACGATTCGACAAATTTTGCAATATCAGACAACTCATTGGCGAATAGTCTTCACGTCGATAACTTTTGAAATAAAGACTATCGTCATAGCTACACTTTAGGTAATATCCTGCATTGAAAGGTCTTTGGTATTTTGTAGTCTGGGTAGATATGCTTCTATTATATTTTTCCAATTTATATTCGAAATCAGCATAAATTATAAAAGGGCATTCTTGCTTGTATATATGATTTTTAAATTCAACAAATTCGCATGGAGGAAAAGAAATTTTACAGTCGTTCACGTTTCGCAAAAAGTTATATAATCGTTCAATTTTGGTTGACTTATTGAATAATTGAGGCATCGATTACAAAATAATTTTTATTGTGGTTTCTATTCACTTGGCTACGTAATAATAGGGATATGTCTTTAATCCAACAATAATGGTATTTAATTTCAGACTCGTCATCGTCAATAGGATGGGCTTTTGTGTTGAATCAAAAAAATAAACATCCTCTCTCTTTTTGTTGTCATCAGTCTCACAGGTGCTACCACATAAAATGATTTTTCCTTTGCTTGGTTCAATTCTGAAGTGTAAACATTCACAGAAATATCATTAGGTTTTTCGAATTTTGAAATTTGTTGTAACGTCATTGCAGTATCTAGCCCTGTATTATTCAAAACTGTAGAATAGTGTGGATATTTCGACTTTCCTTGTGGATTTGTTGCTATAGGATACAATGCGCTAATAATACTCCAAAAAGTACATTTCATAATTTTGTTGTACATTAATGCATGCCCCCTTCCTTACGCTTCGGTTTGACAGTGGAATGAAAAAGAAACCGTTATCAATATCATATTTATCCATTGCTACTTCCAACAAAAGAATTTTATTCAAAGCCCACCCGCTACCTTCTTCTTGAAATTCGCTAAGTTTATTCAAAATAATGTCTACATTTTCATTATACCAAGCAGACAAGTCCGTACCTAAATCCATAACTGTATTTTGGGTACTGAAATATTTTCGATCAACTAATTCCATTTGGTTTGATTTAATTTAAAATTTTGGAATTTACATGATTGAATGAGAAAAAAGCATCGCCTTAAAAATTTTCAGAATTTTTATGAGTTAAATTGATAATAACCGCCATTGTTACTCTGCAATTGAAAACATTGTCAACATTCTGCCACTTTACCCTAGAGCTTCGCTGTTTCGTACCTGAGCCTACATGTTTATTATCCATCATTTTGATAATCAGTCTAAAAGGTTGCAGCCAATTTTTTTCTTTTTTCGTTTTTTTCATGGGTGAAACACATTTTCTTATAGGTTTATTGATGAATTTCATAGCTTGTTTTGATGAGTCAAAGGTTTTTATCAATTGTCGACATTGTTTTCGGACTCACACAGATATTTTGTTCTGGAATAAGGTTTCTGGTGCGATGGCTTTGGAGCTGGGATTTCGGAGCATAACCTTGAACTGGATGGTCATATTCCCTCTACTCGAAAAATTCATCCCAATTGAATTTACGAAAACGTGCCTGCGCAATGCGCAGAAGGCTCAAAACTTTCATTTGAGATGTTGTTTCATGACAAAGGCCAATTTTATTGGTTGCATGCGCTTGAGGCTCACTGAAATTTCGTAAATGGATGAACTTTTCGTATATGGGATTAGCGGTCTAGTTTAAGGTTATGTCGATGGTGTTACTTCACTAAACATTTAACCACATTTGGGTTGAAGAGAGCTGTCATTTTATTTGTCAAAAATAAAATATTCAGTTGAAAATTTGCACTCCTTCGTAATTTCATGAGCTCTCTTTAGTCAATGTTCTTTATTCTCATGAGAATTGATGTATATAGTTGATTACCAAGTATTTATATTGGCAAATGAGTGGCTAACTCCATGAATCGTCGTTTATAAGGGAGTATTAGTGAAGTGATGAAGTGCCCACTTGGAAACATTTTCGTCGAAAAAATGATCTCAGATGTTTTTGCGGAAAAATTTTGATCGATATAGTAATTTAATGATGTTTTACACAAACTGTGCAAATTTCATTGAAATCGGGCTTGTGTCCACATTTGCAACTTTTACCCAAAAAACGAATAGAAACTATAACAAATTCAACACAAATTGTATTTACATCGCTCTGACAGCTGTACAAATCAAAGATTAATTATGATATTCGCGTGCGCGAGTGAACCCGAACCGCAAATTCGGTAGAAACCGTTGCCATATTGACTTTGTGAACAAATGACGTCACATGTAGTTAACATTGTTTTTTGTTTAATAACAAAGCATCACCCGGAGAAAATAATTAAGTAGTGTGTTTATTTCAATGTCTTCTTCCAATAAATTCAATTTCCAAAAAACTTTTATCAAACGTGGCATTCCCCATTGGATGCTTGCTTGAACTGCAGAAACGCTGCTAACAAAAAGTTGGAGTAGTCCGGTAGATGGATTGGAGGTACTGCAGGAACAAAGACGATTCGCTAAGAGAAGCTTGATGAAATGGTGAAGTGACGAATGAAATTGATTCTCAAGAATTATGGCCCACATCAGGATACCCCACGTTTATGACACCCTTGTATACGAAAAACAAATACTTTTGAATTCTCATGCCCCCCAATGATATGTGTTTTTTCTCTGGCCCATTACACCAACAGCAGCAATGTTTTTTCTGGTTTAACGTTTGACAAGCCGCCGCCATGTTTTTTTCTTCTTAATGCTATGTTTTGAAACACCCTGTTTTTTTTCTCTCTTATATATGTTGGTATTGTTGGTACACCTGGTATAGCATTTGGCAAACAGCCGCTATGTTTTTTCTCAAATTATATGTTTTGAGGTACCCAGGCATATTGAAGTTTTAGAGCCCGTTACACCGCCATGTTTTCACTCAAATGATATATTTTGAGTTTATCTATATATGTTTTCGTTGTTTACCTACATCCCCAACCTCAAAACTTAATTTTACAACCAGCAACGCCCTGTCCCCAAACCCAATGTTTAATTTCACCACCGGCAACACCCCGTCTCAATCTGCTCACTCTCAAACGGTCAATTTCGTAACACGTAGCGCTCTAAAATGTACGTACCGCTGTCATGTAATTGAAGAAGAAATCACTGGCGCCTCTAACTGCAATTTGTAACGCTGCCGCATGACCAACGCCATCTAGCGGTGATTTCATGTACAATTTGGCTCGGATGAACATAGTACACATACTTTCAGTATTCTACATGATTTTTTATAGTCCTTATTCTAAAATCCTAAAAACATAGTTTTTACATTATTTCTATTCATCGATATAATACAGTACTCAAAATCCTGTTATTTGGCAGAAACGTTAACTGAATATTTTTTCGCATTCATTTAATTTTTCGTCCAGATATTTGCCGTACACATTTTTTGTTGGTCTTCAATAACTGTTAATCCAACTTTATCCTTTTATATGACAGATATTTACCTCATCTTCCTTCAAACTTGTTTCGACTAAGCATAAAATATCAAACGGTTAATATCAGATACATTGAGGTTACCCACGTTTCCTAAGAGCAGTTGGGTTTATAGATTGAGATAGACCGAGTTTCTTCGCAGCGTTATGTCTGTGGATATATGCTGAGACCGCATAAGCTGGACAGGCTAACAGCAAATGCATTATTGTATCAGCTGCCCCACCACATACTATTCTAGTGTCGAGGGTGTTGAAGACACTATCTTGACAGGCCATTATAAATCCTTCCGTTTCCGACTTCAGTCCACTTGAGTTGGGAAAAGCGAATGTCAGGTTTCTGGATAAACTAAGGTCTTCAATGTTCTTAAGGAAGGCTCCATGCACTGGCTTATGTAGCTAGTTGTAGGAGACTCTCACTCTCCGCAGCTTAGACGTGGGCTTTTCGCTGAACAGTATGGGTTGGAGATGATAAATTTCATCTGTCGGGAGAGTTATATGAAAGAATACACAGGAGTGGTAGATGACTCCACCATCGTCCGGTGAAATATGCTATATACACCAGCGTTTTCAGATATTTTTATTCAAGAATAATTACTGACTGTCAAAAGTACATCACAACACTTAGCGAATGATTCATTGGATAGGTAACAACACTGGCGTTACCTGGGGGAAGTAGAGATCTAGGTAAATGAGCAAAACTACGTGTCGTCAGAAAATTACGTTCGCAAATTGATCACTAAATTTGCCATCAGATCGCTATTAGCAATTTTTCAGGATAATTTGTTGGTTATAAGTATTCCCGAATGAATCAACAGAAGCCAAAATGAATTGATGTAGCTTTACACCCCATTAGTGCTGCTCTACTGTGCTGAATGTGCATAGTATGAAACTAATCTGGGGTAACCTTTCGAATAAAAAGCGACCTTTACAAAAATCAAAATTGAAATATACTTACATAAAAAGTCGGTAAGCCACTGTGGTTGTCCGTGGTATTCAACTGCAACGCATATGGTATTGAAGAGAACTAGTATTATAACAGACCAATAAAACCATTGTGTTTTGATTACGTGTCGAATGCAAAAGCGGAATCTTTTCTCAGCTCTCCAAAATCTGGCACATCCAGTTTGTCCCTTCACTCTTGTTTTCAAATATGACGATTTTCCAAATCCTGTTAACAAGACTTCAACTTCAACATTGGAATTTGTTTTGTTAGGGATGGGTGAAAAGCAGCTACAATTATGAGAATTCTGATTTGCTGCTGCTCAGAAATATATAACTAACTCAAAAAGCAATATCTGATGGGAACTAATGTAAATGTTTGAGTAATCAATTTGTTTTAAACTGGAATTCAAATGGTGATTTTTTTATTTTTCATTAGTATTTTGAAAACATTCGAGATCCACTTGAGTAGTTGTTGAATACTAATTCCAGTACACCATGGTGAGTTTTGAGTTTTCCTAGTTCCACTTAAGCTGATATAGCAAAAGTGGATCCAAAGATTGGTGAGTATAGAGAAATAGGAATGCTAGTCTGTCCAGGTAAAAAATGACCACTCTTACCATCATCTGCGATGTCATCTTCTTCTTGTTCTTCTTCAGTATCTGTGCTTTTACTTCTACCCAAATTTTTCAGTTTTTTCTTTCGTGCTGCTCTTCTTCTTGCCTCCATTATGTGCAGTTTCTCCTCCTCGGTTGTCCTCTCCTCCGCTAGTATCACTTCCTCTGTGAAATCATATCATTAGTAAATGTACTTTCTGTAGCAAATTAAATTCCAAAAAGAGACAAATTGTTAAAAAACAGACAAAAAGTAATAAGATTAGTAGGTAAGGTACGTATTTAGACTATATGCTTGAGTTAATTGATTTTTCAAGATATCAAAAATTCGTTGCAGAAGGTAATGGTGATATAATACTAAAAAAGTACTCAAATATTACAGTTTGTCATACCGTTGTCAATAAATAATTATATTCTTGCAAAATTCCTGAAATGAGTCAAATATCAAAATTTGATGAAACGTGGCTAATGAAAAACATATAAGTGATTTTTTATTTTTGATACTTGTGAAATTCGAGACCATCGCTATCCATCAAAGGAAGGGACCTGAATTTTTTACGAAAAGGTATTGCTCATAATTTTACCGAGTACACTGAAATCATCCCAGCAACACACTTGATATCTTAACACCTTGTTTGGTAGGTGAGCATCTTCAGGGCTTGATATAACTGAAATCATGAACTCATGAACTGAATGAACCTAATGTATCTAATACATAAATACTCGGGCTATCATTTTGCTTCATTGAGAAGAGTGGGGTAATATCAACTTGTCATGTTTAAGCTCATACCGTTATTCCAGAAAAATAGCTGATCATGTTTGATAACTCATGCTCAAAAATTGTCGAAATGATCTATCATTCCATTCTCCAGATATTTCTGATGTTCCATCAACCATGAAACACCCGGTATGATGTCAACCCTTCATGCACAACGACCTCCTGTATTGGTTTGGTTGGGAACTCTGTCATCTTTGTTTGTAGCAAATGTATCGTTTTACTGGGGATTTCTATAACTTAGTGGATTGCGTACATCTTGCGGAGTTCTTAGAGTAGATCTTGGGATCCCGTCTATTATATTGTGTTTTCAGGCAGAATTCGTTATTTTTGGGACCAAAAACGCTATGTTCTGCATTGTTTCCAGGCGCAACATTTTTGACTTGGGAACGCTACAGAACACTGGACATACTTATGTCATAGTTGGAATCTCTAGCTATCAGCGGGTAATTTCTCTTCACAGCCGCAGTGACTTGCTTTAATGCCAGACTGACATGTTTTGTAGAGGTTAGTCCACGGTCCAGTAGTACTCCCAGGTACCGCTCGGTGACGGACTCGTCAATCTCGGCCCCCAGAGCTCTGAATCCACCTTGAATTTCCACATTCGCACATTTCACTTTCTTAGTAAAACTTATGAGCTCTGTCTTGGCCGACTTCACCACTATCTTGTTCTTCTCCATATACGTCACGACTTCCGTCTCCAGGTGGTTTTTAACGCACAGGACCGCCTCGTTGGAGGTGGTTTGCTACGCGTAAATGACGGTATCGTCACCGTATATTTCTGTTCTGGTATCGGCATTTTTTGGGAAGTCGTGAGTATATAGCGAGTACAAAAGTGGTGACAAGCTCGACCCCTGCGGCACTCCTGCTCCGGCGTTTCTCATCGAGGAGCTGGTTTCGTTCACTCTAACCCTGAAGGCACTGTCAACCAGGTACGAATCTAGCAATCATACCATGGAGCCAGTCATGCCTGCCCTTAGCATTTTCATGACTAGGCCCTAAATCCAGACTTATCGAAAGCCTTCTGGATGTCCAGCAGGACCACAACTGTATTGCGGTCCCGATTAAAATCTTCCTCCACCTCGTGGACAATTCAGGCCACCTGGCAAGTCATTGAATGACCCCTCCGGATGCCAAACTGTTCCTTAGGGATGAGTTTCAGTTCTTCAAAACCGCTGAAACTCTTTAACAGGATTCTGTCCACCACCTTGCCTACCACACTAAGCAGTGAGATGGGGCGGTAGCTGTCTATCGTCGTGTACTGTTTCCCTGGTTTCAGGATAGGGATGATCTCTGCTTGCTTTAGGCACTAAGGGTAGTGCTGCCATCTTATAATGCTGTTCATCATATGTATTAGCTGTATAAGGGTCTTCCTTATACCGCAGCAAAGTAGAGTCGATCTTGTCTATCCTGGGTGCCTTATTCCTGGGGAGCCTCTTTAAGGTTTCTCGAACCTCCTCGTAGCAGGTAATCAGTTTCGAGAAGGCTCTATCCTCTAATAAATGCTTTGGTATTTCCCTGAAGTTCTTGGTACCCCTGGTAATCTCAGCATGCTCTCGGGTGACATCCTATCCCGCCTGGAATGCACCCCGGAAGTATTCCCTGAACATCTCTGCCTTCCCTGAATCGGTCATTCCTTGCCTTCGGTCGTTCTCTACGGCAGGAATGACGTTGCGCTTCCTTCGAAGCATTTTTGTCGTCCTCCATAGAGAACTGTCTTCGGCGTTGAGGGCTACAAATTGCCTCTGTCAGACTTCATCCCGGTGCTTTTGAATTAATTGGCTCATCTCCCGCCCTAGGCTCATCGTGTTCTCACGATGAACCGGGTTGCGAGTGGTTGCTTTTTTCCTTTCCTGTTTTTGCTCCTCTTTGTCCGCAACGTATCTCCTGTAGGTCTCGCACTTAAGACTGCAGGCCGTGTAATCCTCTCCACAATTACAGCAAATGGTTGGAATTATCCTGGGCTTGGAGCATGTTCTGGACCAGTGCGCTCCTGCGCACTTCATGCATTTCATGGGTCTATTGCAATTGAATTGAGCATGTCCCTAAGCTTGGCACGGGTAACACTGGATACCATCCCTGCTATAGTCAAAATTGGTCTTATCGTGCGGGTTCAAATGTCAGCAAGCATATGAAAAATCGAAAAACCTAGTGGTTACCAAAATGTTTTGAATTTATTTATCAAGGTATATTTTCACGGTATCATGTGTGTGTAACACGGAAATCGTTTGTGCAATGCTATTGGAATTAACAATCACCCGCACGTTAAGACCAATTTTTACTATATTGACTTTAACTTCCCAGTGCACTATTACTCCAGTGACCGCACGAATAGTCTTGTTCAGGAAGCTCTCCGTAAAATTCTTGTCAGTATTGACTATTTAGAGCTTTCTGTCTGAGTTAGTTATCCCAACTATCCCGTGAGAGTGTGAAATTCCACCTCCGACGCTTTAAGGGTACTCTTCAGCGTGGCGTGGTCTTCCGCCGTATTTGATTATATCAGGGAAGATTTGTTAGTAAATTTGTATAACAAACTTCCCTTAATATTTCGCTGAAGAGTGGCTTTGTTCTTCTCATTCAGATTTATTGTTCCCTCGATTATGATTCATCCATTACTCGTTTCCGGGGTGAAGCTTTGCTCTTACCCTCACCGCTAGTAAGGGGTGGAGAGGGGTTATTTCCTGTTGCCTTACTGGTGCTCGGCCTTGTGTCGGCCTCCCTTGTTGTTCCTTTTCGTCCTAGATTATCGTGTTCTTCCTCGTCTTCGTGTCCCGACAGCGCCTGGAATGCATTTTTGAGATCTATGGGGCTCCTGAAGATTAAGAGGGACCATTTAACCCTTGTGGCATTTTTGGGTTTCTGGAATCCCTCTTCTTTTTTTTCTGGTAGCGTGCCTCTTCTTTTTGGAACCTGGAGCAGTTTCAGCGTCCCCTCTAGTCTCTCCCTGGCTTCCCTGCACTCCGCGGTATACTTCTCTCTCCTCTTTATAGTGTGCCGCAACCTCGCTGAGTTCCAGTTCCCTGATTCTGAGCCAGGGAAACTCCTTCAGCTTCTGCGTTCGGCTTTGTTTCGCAGAACAGGGCGACTTTCTGGCTCACCCTGTCTCTTATATTACCATCCAGGGCTTTCAGCTGATCCTGTATCTGGGTGAACCGCTGACTGTCATCCCTGTTCTGCCCTCCGGCGCTGGTGCTCGGTTGTGGAGATGGACTTCTCTGTGGGCTAGGCGTTGTCGGGGGGTGAGAGATTTTGTCTTCTCCAGGACTCCTTCATCCGGGCTTTTTCATCCGTTCTCTCTGCCGCTGTACTCTGGCTTCTCGGTCTTGGAGCTGTTGAGCCCGGATGTCGACGCAGAGCTTCGCAAGTCCTGTGGGACTCTCCTTGGGGAGGTCGACTTTCATTTCCATGTTGGAGTTGCTCTTGTTATGGGTTGTTCCTTCAGAAGCTTAATATATTGTGGGGATGAGTAATTTTCCCTGGTTTTGCTTTTCTGGAGGAACAGCACATCCATTCCTGCTTCCATCTACTATCGGAGAAGCTGCTCAGTGGTCAGCGAGTCTGATAACGTTTATGGATATTCGACAAATTCCTTCCTGATTCGTTCTCTGGCTGCTTCCTGCGATTTATTATCGCTGATTTCTTTTTCACTCGTCCTTCCGGGATTGGTGGGCTCCGTGGTGGGGAACTTGCCGTCTTTGAGCTGGGCTTCCATGTCCCAGTCTATCAGAGTTATTTTCCCATCTTTGTCGAACTCGTCGGCAATGATCTTAGTTTTTACCCTTTTTAGGGGTGTTTGGAGCTCCGGGCGCTGTTCTATCCCGCAATGATCTTTCGGAAGAAGTTTATTTTTTGCTCACCTCTTCAGGTTTCGTGGATTTTGCGGCTTTTGACTCTTCCTGAAGGGAGTTCTCCTTCCTTCTCCTCACGCATACGTCACTTCTCCGACTGGATTTTTTTTCTTTGGGATTGAAGTATTCGGTACCTTTGTTGGGGCTGCTGTTTCCACGGAGTGGAGGGTCCTGGAGGGGTTAGTGGTTTCTCACCCCCAGGGGTGTCTAACATAGTTGCGCTTCATGCGCAGACAGTTGCGAATCACCTCGCCTGGTTCGCGTCTGACCACGTGGGCGTGGCCTTTTTGACGAAAGTGGGCGGAGCATATTTGCTTAGTCCAAACGACTTGTAACCTGAGCTTGTAATTATTATGCGAATAAAAGATATATATATATATATACAAAGTTATACCATACAAAGTTATAGTCACTTCTTAAAGGATTGTTATCGACTGTTTTACAGTCACTGGAACATTATCTACTCCTTGAAACAAGTATGTCACATATACCATTTCGTATCCGAAATATCTTTCTGGGGTGCTCTCTAATCTGTCACCGAGGTGGGTCCTGTGAGCAATTGCAGTATTCCTCTCGGAGAACGATGACGAACATCGGGACCTCGCGTGTATAAAACCGTGATAACCTTGACTGCACTGATGAGGTACGATATTCCGAAACCGGTCTGTAGTTGGTTCTCCGTTTGAATCGGGTGAAGTCCTGCTGTTTGTTCAGAGAGCTCTTGCAAAGTTGTTCGTTCAAAGTAAGGATCTTTGCACATGTATCTGACAGATATAATTCAATATCTGTACCGTTATTAGCCAGAGAAGTAGTTGTTTTCTGTCGGACACATGCCATACATACTATACAAAGTTATAGTCACTTCTTAAAGGATTGTTATCGACTGTTTCACAGTCACTGGAACATTATTTGCTCCTTGAAACAAGTATGTCACATATACCATTTCGTATCCGAAATGTCTTTCTGGGGTGCTCTCTAATCTGTCACCGAGGTGGGTCCTGTGAGCAATTGCAGTATTCCTCTCGGAGGACGATGACGAACTTCGGGACCTCGCGTGTATAAATCCGTGATAACCTTGACTGCACTGATGAGGTACGATATTCCGAAACCGGTCTGTAGTTGGTTCTCCGTTTGAATCGGGTGAAGTCCTGCTGTTTGTTCAGAGAGCTCTTGCAAAGTTGTTCGTTCAAAGTAAGGATCTTTGCACATGTATCTGACAGATATAGTTCAATACCTGTCGCGGTATTAGCCAGAGAAGTAGTTGTTTTCTGTCGGACACATGTCATACATACCATACAAAGTTATAGTCACTTCTTAAATGATTGTTATCGACTGTTTTACAGTCACTGGAACATATATATATATATATATATATGAATAGTAACTTGTGACATCTACAGTCACTAGTTTGAAACTTAATTCGACACGAGCCATGGAATCCAAAGGTAGATGTTTACCTACAACATTGACAGGCAGACAAATGTTTATTTGTTCTGTCCAACCCAAGACTCAATCAAGTTTCTCGTGCGTTATGAGGAACGCAAACAGAATCTAAAGTGAATAGAGTATTTTCGTTTCAATTCCGAGAGCTCACGATCCGTGGACAGCGCTGTTTCGTTGTTACCAACTCATCAGCACGGCTTTATGAGGTCTCTCGAAGTTGAAACGAATGCACTCTGAATTAGTACCATAAGGCAAAGAGAGTATAAATGAATAGTAACTTGTGACATCTACAGTCACTAGTTTGAAACTTAATTCGACACGAGCCATGGAATCCAAAGGTAGATGTTTACCTACAACATTGACAGGCAGACAAATGTTTATTTGTTCTGTCCAACCCAAGACTCAATCAAGTTTCTCGTGCGTTATGAGGAACGCAAACAGAATCTAAAGTGAATAGAGTATTTTCGTTTCAATTCCGAGAGCTCACTTTAGATTCTGTTTGCGTTCCTCATAACGCACGAGAAACTTGATTGAGTCTTGGGTTGGACAGAACAAATAAACATTTGTCTGCCTGTCAATGTTGTAGGTAAACATCTACCTTTGGATTCCATGGCTCGTGTCGAATTAAGTTTCAAACTAGTGACTGTAGATGTCACAAGTTACTATTCATTTATACTCTCTTTGCCTTATGGTACTAATTCAGAGTGCATTCGTTTCAACTTCGAGAGACCTCATAAAGCCGTGCTGATGAGTTGGTAACAACGAAACAGCGCTGTCCACGGATCGTGAGCTCTCGGAATTGAAACGAAAATACTCTATTCACTTTAGATTCTGTTTGCGTTCCTCATAACGCACGAGAAACTTGATTGAGTCTTGGGTTGGACAGAACAAATAAACATTTGTCTGCCTGTCAATGTTGTAGGTAAACATCTACCTTTGGATTCCATGGCTCGTGTCGAATTAAGTTTCAAACTAGTGACTGTAGATGTCACAAGTTACTATTCATTTATACTCTCTTTGCCTTATGGTACTAATTCAGAGTGCATTCGTTTCAACTTCGAGAGACCTCATAAAGCCGTGCTGATGAGTTGGTAACAACGAAACAGCGCTGTCCACGGATCGTGAGCTCTCGGAATTGAAACGAAAATACTCTATTCACTTTATATATATATATATATATATATATTTGAAGGAGGTTAGCTCGACTGGCTAAGTTAAGGAACGACAAAGGGAGTTGTCAGGTATTGCAGTCGGAGACTAAGTGGATTTGTTGAGGGGAGAACGACTGAATAAAATTCAGGATATTGACCTGTTCGTGAAAAAAAAACTATCCAGCGAAAAAGGCCCGTAGAATCTGAGGACTCTAGCACATCTTAACATTTCGCATTCAAGCGTTGCAATTTCTTCATCTTGTTCAACATGTCTGAGACACGTGAGCAGTGGCTATTCAAACAATAGAAAATGAATTCGAAGGTAGACTATCAAGCCGGCTGTTGTGTCTCAAATAGCACTATCATGATATAATACTAATGCCAGAGGATGCAGCGTGAGTAACAAGGACCTGTAGATTCGCGACAAAAATCCCTCATCTATTCGGAGAGCATATACAAGCTATCAGTAGCTAATTTAATGGAGACCTTCAGGAAGGATATCTATAAGTATCTTAAGAGCAGTTTAAAGTTGATTGTAGAGGAAGTTTGAAGTACCCTCGTACATTCTTGACCTTTTAAGTCTCTCGAAGATCTCTTATGGTTGCTCGGAAGGGTGTATCCAGTTGGAAATTGAATCAAAAATCAACCCATGAATTGATGGAAAATATCCGACTTCGTTCTGGTTTGTCAGTGAGCGCACTGCGTTATTTATTGGATTTTATCCTTCACTAACATGTTGTTGGAAAAAGTCACTCTGAGAGATTTATTGTTGTTCTTGGAATCCCCTAAGAGGACATTTAGATACAATATCGTATGAACTCCTCATGCCTTGCCCAGACGTCTTGTTTCACTCGAACAGATAGTGATATGGACAGCTGATGCCTCCATGGATAACTCTCTTCGTCGTTAAATTCAACCATGCTATATGAAACGAATAATTTCGAGGATGTCACTTTTGCACGTGCAAATTCAATAAACAATGGATACAATTCCTCACCTGGATGGGAACGACCACCTGCATATATGACCTGTTTCAAGGATGTTTCTTGTGATAGTGACAATAGGAAAAATTCAGAGAGAATCGAGCAGCTCACTTTTTCTCTCGATCTCACTATTGCGATTTTCCATTACAATAAGAAAAACCCTTGTGGAAAACTGTGATTATGAGTTCATACATGCCCTTGGTATAAAATTTGGGATCAACAAATGTAACATGGTCAATTTCGAAATGGGGTGATGCGAGGACTACAGGAAGTGCATCTAGTATGTAGACGGAAGCATCGGACCTACTACCATCCAAAGCCTTGGTGAGTTGATCAATGCACGAGTAAGAGGCCTCCAAAATCGACCCCCTCGGAATAGGGATCGAAGGCAAGGTGGTGGAGCTCAGGACGATGGATAGCCGCTAATGATGATTGCGATGACTATGATGACTACGGACGCTTTTGGTGGACGGATCAATTGAGGGACAGTCTCCTACAGTGCTATGAGAGCAGTGAGGCCACCCAAAGAGGATACATGCAAAGCATGTTTCCTTTTCCGCACAGAATCTAGGGACTATGTATCTCATCTTACAGATCGAGGCTTTGTCAGAGCCCCTCCTCAGTCGTTAAAAGAAGTGAAAGGTTTGCCACGTGTTCATCTGGCTGTAGAGAAGTCCTGCATCATACGGAAGGCATCAGAACCCGTAGAGCGCTCCATAACACCAATCCTCTGAAGCCACGATCGGCACTCGTAGTTTTCAACTCATGGGGGGCAACAATCGGATTGGTTTGTCGAGGGAAAAACCGAAAAAACGGAAATTTGTCTAATCCAAAGAACTAAAGACCGATAACATGCATGTTATAAGATGTTTACCGGCATCTTATACATGTGAATACTCCCCGCAGTTGAGCCGGTGTATAAACGGATATATAAGCAAAGAGGATCAAAGAAAGGGGTCGCTGGCTGCAAGGAGAACCTGCTGATCGATAGATGTATCACGCAGGACTCCGTGCAGTACAAGCGTAACCTTTCAATAGCCTGGATCGACTATCGCAAGGCATTTGATACAACATCGCATGAACTCATCATACATTTGCTCAAATGCCTCGCGATACCCGATCAAATAGTGAGATGCATTGAACAGCTTATGCCGCTCTGGAGGACTCGCTTCACCATAACATCTGGTCAAGTCAGAGTCCAAACAGAGCAGGTTATCTTCAGAAGGGGCGTGTTTCAGGGAGACTCCCTCAGCCCTCTTCTCTCCTGTATCTCACTACTGTCATTGTCCGTTGCACTACGGAAAATCTGCGGATACAACTGTGGCACCCCTAGGAACCGGAGGCATAAGGTCACTCATTTGTTTTACATGGATGACCTTAAACTTTATGCCTCCGGAGAAAATGACCTTCATCAGTCTGTAAGGGTGGTGCAAGAGTACACGCATGCTATCGGAATGGAGTTTGGAATCGACAAATGTGTCACGGTTCATCTCAAAAGAGGAAGATGCGAGGAATTCGGAGAGGACGTTCAGCTCGTAGACGGAAGCATCCTACATAATCTGGATGCCAGAGAGCCGTATACCTATCTAGGGGTGGAACAATGTCATACACACTACTGTTAAAAACTCTCTCCGCTGCAAGTATCAGCACAAACTACGACAGATCTGGTCTTTAGAACTGTTGGGGAAGAACAAAGTTACTGCAACTAATATGCTTGCCGTTCCGATTCTACTTTACTCCTTTGGAGTAATGAAATGGACTCAAGAAGAGCTGCTAAAACTCGACGTGAAAACTCTATGGGGCTTGCATCCTAAATCGTCTGTTCTACGGTTATACTTCCCCAGACAACGGGGAAGTCGTGGACTTTTGAGTTTGGAGTGTCTACACAAAAAAATGGTACTGGATGAAGCCTGTAAAGTCATCAGGAGCTCAGATCCCCTTCACTGCTTAGTATGCGATCACGAAAAAGCAGGGATTGGAGCATTTTTATTCAAGGCAGCAACCAACCCGTGCAGCCGATGAACTCGGTCTCGTATTCAACACTGAAAGGACGAACCCAAACTCTGTCACCAAGTTGGAACTTGTTCAGCAAAAAACCCCACGTAAAAGCTGCGGAGTGTGACAGGCTCCTACGGCTACATAGGGATAAGCCAATGCATGGAGCCTTCTTCAAGAACATTGAAGACCTTGGCCTATTCAGAAACCTGACAATCGCTTTTCTCAGGTCAAGTGGGCTGAAGTCGAAAACGGAGGAATTCATAATGGTCTGCCAGGATGGTGTCTTCAACACCCTCTTCTACCGCAGTCACGTGATTTGTATAGAGGTCTCTGACACTTGATGCAGAGCGTGTCGTGGGGCAGCTGAGAACATAATGCATTTGCAGTCAGCTTGTCCAGCTTATGCGGTCTCAGCATATATCCATAGGCATAACGCTGCCTTATGAGTGTTGTACTACCATTCAAGACACTCGTACGGTGTAGACGAGACACCTGTGCTGCCTCATGCTCCGGGGGATATTGAGTTCGTTGTGGAGAATGAGAAGTGCCGAATCTATCGGAACTACTCATTCCCCACCCTCAGGCAAATACAAGCCAATAAGCTTGATGTGGAGGACCATCAAAGTGGGACGATTTTTGTCATTGAGTTTTCAGCTCCTGCCGAGACGAACATCGTCCGAAAAGAGGAGGAATAACGGACTAAATATCGATATCTACTCTTTGAACTCCGCAGGCTCTACCAAAACCATTATGTCAAGATGGTGGTTCAGATAATAGGGGTCCTTGGTGGAATGATAGACACACTGCTCTCAAACTTGAAAATCATACCAGCTTGCCATGATGTGGCAGAAAATTCAGCCGGAAGAATTCAGAAGGACGTAATTCTTGCTTTACTCCGCTTCCTCAGGTCACATGACTCTCGGACCCAGTAATCACTCTCTAATACACCAACGTGCCCTCCGGAAGTGCCACTTTAGTTCTTTGGATTAGACAAATTTCCGTTTTTCCGGTTTTTCCCTCGACAAACCAATCCGAAATGTGTTGCTCCCCATGAGTTGAAAACTACGAGTGCCGATCGTGGCTTCAGAGGATTGGTGTTATGGAGCGCTCTACGGGTTCTGATGCCTTCCGTATGATACAGGACACCTCTACAGCCAGATGAACACGTTGCAAACCTATCACTTCTTTTAACGACTGAGGAAGGGCTCTGACAAAGCCTCGATCCGTAAGATGAGATACATAGTCCCTAGATTCTGTGCGGAAAAGGAAACATGCTTTGCATGTATCCTCTTTGGGTGGCCTCACTGCTCTCATAGCAATGTAGGAGACTGCCCCTCAATTGATCCGTCCACCAAAAGCGTCCGTAGTCATCATAGTCATCGCAATCATCATTAGCGGCTTTCCATCGTCCTGAGCTCCACCACCTTGCCTTCGATCCCTATTCCGAGGGGGTCGATTTTGGAGGCCTCTTACTCGTGCATTGGTCAACTCACCAAGGCTTTGGATGGTAGTAGGTCCGATGCTTCCGTCTACATACTAGATGCACTTCCTGTAGTCCTCGCATCACCCCATTTCGAAATTGACCATGTTACATTTGTTGATCCCAAATTTTATACCAAGGCATGTATGAACTCATAATCACAGTTTTCCACAAAAGTTTTTCTTATTGTAATGGAAAATCGCAATAGTGAGATCGAGAGAAAAAGTGAGCTGCTCGATTCTCTCTGAATTTTTCCTATTGTCACTATCACATGAAACATCCTTGAAACAGGTCATATATGCAGGTGGTCGTTCCCATCCAGGTGAGGAATTGTATCCATTGTTTATTGAATTTGCACGTGCAAAAGTGACCTCCTCGAAATTATTCGTTTCATATAGCATGGTTGAATTTAACGACGAAGAGAGTTATCCATGGAGGCATCAGCTGTCCATATCACTATCTGTTCGAGTGAAACAAGACGTCTGGGCAAGGCATGAGGAATTCATACGATATTGTATCTAAATGTCCTCTTAGGGGATTCCAAGAACAACAATAAATCTCTCAGAGTGACTTTTTCCAACAACATGTTAGTGAAGGATAAAATCCAATAAATTACGCAGTGCGCTCACTGACAAACCAGAACGAAGTCGGATATTTTCCATCAATTCATGGGTTGATTTTTGATTCAATTTCCAACTGGATACACCCTTCCGAGCAACCATCAGAGATCTTCGAGAGACTTAAAAGGTCAAGAATGTACGAGGGTACTTCAAACTTCCTCTACAATCAACTTTAAACTGCTCTGAAGATACTTATAGATATCCTTCCTGAAGGTCTCCATTAAATTAGCTACTGATAGCTTATATATGCTCTCCGAATAGATGAGGGATTTTTGTCGCGAATCTACAGGTCCTTGTTACTTACGCTGCATCCTCTGGCATTAGTATTATATCATGATAGTGCTATTTGAGACACAACAGCCGGCTTGATAGTCTACCTTCGAATTCATTTTCTATTGTTTGAATAGCCACTGCTCACGTGTCTCAGACATGTTGAATAAGATGACGAAATTGCAACGCTTGAATGCGAAATGTTAAGATGTGCTTGAGCCCTCAGATTCTACGGGCCTTTTTCGCTGGATAGTTTTTTTTTCATGAACAGGTCAATATCCTGAATTTTATTCAGTCATTCTCCCCCCAACAAGTCCACTTAATCAGTATAGGTAGTCTTCTTCGTTGTGAGAAGGAATACCTGAGAAACATCTGATTCGTTGTGGACCTGTTTTTCCAAGAAGATGGCAGCAAGTCTTGGAAGTTATTGTCTAGAGAAATTTTCTCCGTAGTTTAAAACGACCAGAACGCAAAATTCCATTTTCACTTTCATGATAATCAAGAAATGTTTTCAATGAACCTATGTTGAAAGAATACAGGAGTACCCTTCTCTCTAAGCGTTTCCACAAAGTGGAAAATAAAGGCAAACATCTGTCAGAAAACAACTACTTCCCTGGCTAATACCACGACGGACATTGAACTACAACTGACAGATATTTGTGCAACGTTCAATGAACCTATTGAAACAAAGATCATATCAAAGCTCCAAAATTTCCATTTTTGAGGTTCATAGCAGAAGAATATTAATATTGGTGATTTGTCTGTACAAATAAATAATTTTCAGTTTTCAAATCAAAAAGCATTTGTTGTGGGTACCCTATGATAATTATAGCGATTGAAGAGAAATAGGGACCGAAATGAAATCAAATGAGACTTTCACACTCCTAATACAAAATGAACATGATTTCATCAGTAGTAAACCACCAGTATATGTGCAAATGAGGACTCAAATCCCAAGTGAATAGGGATACCTACTACTCGAAATTACTTTTCGAAAATATTGCGCAAAACATATGAAACTTCTAAACCTACCTGCTTTACAAATCCATTGAACGTACCCATTCAGTTCCCTTTCTAACTGTGCCGCCCTCCGTAATTTTAAAAATTCCTGTCGGTTCTCTACTTTTTCTCTCTCTTTGGCAAATTCGCTAAATAAAAAAGCAAACTATTAGTGCAATTAAATATTCTAGCGGGACGTGAATCACACAGTTGAAGAAAACATATAGTACCTACTATGAGACGCATTTATAGTTATTAAAGGGTTGTAGGTACATTGGAACTAGCAGCTCGTTTATTATATTTAGGACACAAAGATGAAAATGTAATGAAATTTATACAGGGTGTTCATTCAATACTTGTACAAACTTCAAAGCGTAAATATCTGAATAATTCCAAGATAAGGAGTTTATATAAACATGTGTCCACAAATGTATCGTTTCGGAGATACAGGGAAGCGAGAACTGACAAACCTGTCATTAATGGAAGCCAAGGAGGAGCCTCGGATCTGGAGCTGCGGGATTGGTATTCAGTGAACGAATCGCCAGCGGCCGCCGCATTCATCGACTGGGAGCCAGCCCTACCAGGACTCTCTTGAGGAGGGGAATTGAAGAAACTCACAGCAAGAACTGGAAAACCTGTCTTCGATGGGAACCGAGAAGGGGCCTTGGATCGGACGCTGCAAGACTGGTAGCCAGTGAACGAATCACTCGTGGCTGCTGTAGCGTCCAGCTGAGAATCAGCCAGCCCTACCAGAATTTCTACGAGAAGGCGATTTGAAGGAACTCGCTGCAAGGATTGAAAAATCTGTCTCAAAAGGGGCCAAGGAGGGGCCCTGGATCGGATTTTGCCTGACTGATAGCCGGTGATTGAATCACTCGCCCGGCTGAGAACCAGCCCTACCAGAGCTTTCACGAGGAGGAGGATTGAAGGAACTCGCTCCTCTCACAAGCACCCACACACTACACACACTTCAAGGAGCTACATTTCGAGGAAACACCATAATAAGACGAAACCAGGAAGATTTGACAGAGCAGGCCATGGATGAAGAGAACAGAGAATGGCAAAAAGAGCCTATGTGGGCCTACTTGCCTGGTTGCAGTAGCAGCTTCACCACTAACTACTACTACTACAGGGTATCAAAGAGAGATTTTATTTTCAATTATTTTGAATAAAAATCGCAAAACATTCATTTTTAGAACAAAATTTGGTGCACGGGGTTTTTTACGACAAGAAATAAAAATTTGGAATTAATTTTTATGTATAACTTATAGAAATAATTTGCCCTAACTTTTTTGAAAGTGAACTTTTGGGATTTTTTTCATTCAAATTTTATTTCGACACCTTTTTTGCTGCTTGATGAAATAAAAAAAAATCTCCTACAGAGAGTTTTCAAAAAATAATTTATTCTCTAGATAAAAGATGTTGAGAAGCCGATATTTTTCAATAATTCAACATCCTGTATTTTGAGAACGAATAATTTTTCGATGCATCTTGATAGACAAAAAAAGTTATTAAATTCAGCAAGTTTTATCACATACTCAGTTTGGCGCCTAAGTGACCACACAACCTACATCGATGCATAAATTGGCAAATTTCTCGAAAAAGGTTGCCCCTAGCGTTGTTGAGCACTTAGACCTTTTTTGCTTAAAAAAAGGTGAAGGAATAAGATTTTATTATAAAACATCCCAAATGTTCACTACCAAAAAAGTAGGGGAAAATTTTATTAAAGTAATTATAGCGTACGCAGCGCCCTCTGTGTTTTACAAAAATCAATATAAAATTTAATTTCTCACCTCAAAAAAAAATCCGTTTACCAAATTTTTATATATAAAATTTCAACTTGAACACCCTGTATCCCCAAAACGATACATTTGCGGACACATCATATTAACTTCTTATTTTATATTCAGTCGAAGATTTGCCCATGTAAAAATACTCAATGAACACCCTATCATGAAAATAAATATGAAAAAGGAATGACTCGCGTATGTTACTAACAAAAAAAAATACTAGTTCATAGTTGAAATCCAATATTCAATGTTTGCTAGTTAGAAACAATGTTTTCAATGAATGGGCCACAAGCTGTATTCTTTACAAAACTAATCAAGAATGGAGGAAATATATTTTGACAGTATACAATGCAAATAATTGGGAGTATGCGGATCGTAGCCATTGATACAGTGTGATGGAATCTTTGGTGGAAAATCAACATTGACTCCAATGTGTGAAGGGGTGAATTTCAAAAATAATTTGCTGCTCAAGACAACGGTCTCTTTCATATTTTCGAATTACTTTTTAAAACTATGACAGAATATATCGAACAAAGTTCTAAAAGTGTGTATTTGCTGAGGATCAAATAAATCAAAAGAAGTAATTCAGACTACGGCCGAAAATTCCCTTCTCTCCAAACATTTCCACAATATCTGACAGAAAACAACTTCTTCTCGAGGATGCATTTTAGGATATAAATTATTAGAAATTTTTCTCGAAGTTTTGTGGTCTCATTCTGACTCATTCTGTATAGGTTTAATTTTCATTTTATTTTTTTATTATGATCATTGACGTACATCTATTTGAAGCAAAATTCCAAAATAAAATTTTGATTATAAAAATAATCCAGCCTTTCGCATATTCTCCTGTACTACAGGATCATCTGCGAACAGAAACAAATCAATAGCCCCATACGACTGCCCAACCACGTCTACCCAACGCCTGACAAAGTTTTTCTACAAGAATATACCTTGCAATACTTCCTGTAACAACCACCGATATGAGGCGCCGTTAGAGTAAAAAGTGTTTTAGCATATATATTAGTTGGTGACAATATATTTATTAGTTGTAGCAATATATTTTATTTTGCCGTCCAATATGTTTATTTTTGATCTAACACGATATATTTACATTTCAAGAGCTACAGATATAGAAAATCGGGCATTCCCATATATTTATCAATTCGATCTATTTCATGTCGTCAAAGAGATGACGCAAACGAGCGATTTAGTTCCATTCGAGCATGTGGCAACATGGTATAAGGGAGAAGTCATTGGTAAATAAAGAGGCTAACAGATAGCAGTGATACAAGCAGCTGTCATTGTGTCAGGTTGAATTCATATATAATTTGGCCAATAGATGACGCCAAATAATATTGCAGTCGTCAGAAAGCATTCATATCAGATTGTCTCTGAATAGTTTTTGAATTATCACAATAAATGAAAGGTATTGACACATGAGGTATTGATACAATGACAGCTGCTTGTATCACTGCTGTTAGCCTCTTTATGTACTAATGACTTCGCTCTTATTCCGTTGCTACATGCTCGAGTTGGAACTAAATCGCGTCGTTGGCGCCATCTCTTGACTATATGAAATAGATCGAATTGATAAATATATGGAAAAGCACGTTTTTTATATTTGTAGCTCTTGAAATGTAAATATATCATGTTGGATTGAAAATAAATATATTGGACGGCAAAATAAAATATATCGCTACAACTAAAAAATATATTGTGACAAACTAATATGTATTGCAAAAACACTTTTTACCCTAATGGCACGTCATACACCGACTGGCAATTGAAAATATGTGACATTTCGCGATTCAACTTGCTCATCAGTACAGATTTAGCCACAATATGTAATTGATTTCCAATTGGTTTTGTTAATTGGCACAACGATAACCCCGACACCCGCTAAGAAAGTGAGCAACAGAGCCATCTATAGAAACCACAGAAAGATTCCGACCAGTAAATATTTAAGTACTTGACGAAATACAATAAACTCCAAAATGAAATTTTGATTATAAAAATAATCCAGCCTTTCGCATGTTTTGCTATACTGTAAGTATTGTCGGCAAAATTGTTTGGAAACTGCCATATAAATTAATATAACTGGGGCATTAAACTATTATAAAAGCAATAACTCCGTTTGTGGAACTACTTGTAGGCAATGAAGCACATATTGACCAATCTATCCCCTTTCCAGGGTCACTCAAGCTGTCAAAGCTAAAGCGTATTTTAAATTCATGTGTGGGTGGTTCCTGCAATTAATCTTGTTCTCAGAAAATGTTGAAATCTCACTTAACGTTCAGAGATAAATCACAGTCAATGGATACGGGGCATCTAAAAAAATATTTCAAAGTATGAAAGAAGAACGTACATACTGTTTTGAAGACAATCAAAGGATGTTACAAGTTATAATCCAATTTCAAAAATATTTAGAAATGTGCAATTTGCGATGAAAATCGAACTTCAAATTAAAAAAAAATGTATTTGCTTCGATTTGATTGTTCGAATTTTATGACAGCTAGGAAGATAATTTAAACACTAAAGTGAATGAGATAACAAAATGTATAACCAGAAATGATTACCGACCATACAGAGCGTATCAAAGAAGATTCATAGGGTCCTTTCTTTTTAAACATAAAATGCCATGTACGTCAACATATTTTTTTTTACATATTGTATTGACCTTCATCCACCATTACGATATTAATACCTCTCACAATATTTGAAAGTTATGATTTTCTTTTTCGAAATAATTGCATCTGCAGATGAATTCGAGTAAAAATAATAATAAAACCATTTGATAGACAGGTGTGTGATATTCCTGATCCATTCTCATGTCGACAACTCATAAAGGGTGAGTAAAAAATTTGCTTTCAATTCAGAACTTTTTAAATTTAATTTTCTCGTATATCTCAACTGGAACACCTCATATGTTTGTAGACCATACGATGCAGTTGCTCATTTTCACTAACACATTCATTTGTAACAACTCAATTCAATCATTCAAGTGACTCCCCGTACAACTTCCTGAATGAATGAAACAAATTTGAAAGCAAACAAAGACAATTAATTCACATGTGAAATACTAATAACTGCAAAATCGAGAAAAAAAAGCATGGTAAAACAAAACAAAAAACCATATGTGCCCCACATGTCACTTCCAAAATTTATATAAACACGTTCTTCTCTTTGTAAAAGTTCATTCAAGCGAACTCTAACAATTGAAATTGACACATATGATAACTTACTGAATAGTTCAGTCGACAGGTAGTTTCAGATAGAAAAAGGTCGGAAGTTAATGAAACTTCAAGATGTTGTTCAGGGATGATTGATTAACATTTTCTCAATTTTTGGACCTCGAGGACTCTGTGCCAAAAAAGTAGGGGGAAAAACTGCAAATTCTCAATAACTTTTTGTCTTACGTTCTACAGCAAAAACGTCGTTTTACTTTAATGTAGATCCCTACGAATTTGTTGTCTCAAACATGTTTGTGTGTCAATTTGTTACCGAGATATGGCGCTTCGAAGAATAGGTAATTTTTCAAATTTCGCCAAAAAATGCAGAATTCCACCCTATTTCTTCTGTTATACAAGAATTATGATGAAATGTAGTTGCTATTATAATTCCTACTTGAAATCACCAACTTTAGATGACCCCCACCCGTGCTTGTCCACCAGGTGTCAAGTCGTTCCTCCCAAGGACAAGATAGTGTCGAGCCGAGGGAAGTGTGTGATCAACTACAGCAGTAAAAAGCTGGAAAACAATAGATGTTAGAACACTACTGCTGTGGAACTGCGAAATGCAAACGATGAGCCAATGTTCAACATAGAAGGCTGAAATTTGTCTATTCTACCTGCGCTACCTAGACCTATTTGTTTTCGATTTTTGAGGTCATATTAGATCACTTTTCATTTTATTCTTTCAACATGACTCTATTATTCATTAATTCCAAGAAGAAATCGAAAAATAGTAATTATAGAAGGGTATAAGTACCTCAGGTAGAATAGTCAAATTAGGTAATAAGAAAATTAAAATTAGGGATTGGTAAAAATGGGACAGAGAGTGTTTAACCACTTAGAGTATATATAAATAAGTAACATTAGAAACCTTCAGCTCTTACAGTGAATAACTTTGTTAGCGAAAGGAGCATCGAGTGTTAGTGACAGTTTTGGTTTTTGGGTAATTTTCTGAGATGGCGTCTAAATCTCGTGGATCAGACTTGTGTTTTATTTGTAAAGGAGGAGTTGAAGCAGGTGAACTAACTGTAGTGAAAGCCAGAGGAGTTGCCAGACTGTTGGAGTCCAGTTTAAAAAGGAAACTTTTGGCAGATGAACAGTTTCTGCGTGAGTTGAGTGAAGTAGGAGTGCACAGTGCTTGCCAAACAAGGTACAACAATGAGAAATAAATTGCTGCATTTACACGTCGTGAATGTGACACATCCAAAGCTCCTTCTCCTTCACCTACCCGACGGTCACAAGTTGCGAAATTCGACTTCACCAATGCGTGTTTTCTTTGTGAGGAAGCTATCACTGATGATTTCAGAGCTAAACAGGCAAAGTTGCCCTTGGAAAGGCGCAATGCTACAGTCAAAGTGACTACCCGACATTTCTAATAGAATCATCGAAAAGGCGAGGATGCGTGGAGACGACTGGTGGAAGAAAATAGAAGAGCGCATAAGCCAGTTGCAGAATTTGGACACTGATTTAGTCGCCGTCGATGCTGAGTATCATCAAAAGTGCTTCGCAAGCTTTTACCATCCACCTAAGTCATCGCATAAAAGAGGATTCCGCCCATCGCCGAGTGTTGACGAAACCATGCAGGTGATATTTTCATACATCGACGAGAATAGTGATGTATGCCAGTTTTCCATTCAGCAGCTGATTGAGGAAGACCTTCGCAAAACTGTCAAAAATCGTCTTCAGATGAAATATGGGGACCAAATCATTATTTCAGAATATAGGAGAGGGCCTATTGTCAGTCTGAAGAGGGTTGGTGGCAAAATTCTGTACGATAACTGGTACTCCACCGAAAGGAAAGTAGACGCACAGGAAGAAAGACGGCGAATTGTGGAGGCAGCTGGAAAAATAATTTTGGAAGACATCCGCTCCAGAGTATTCAACACAGTTGAGTATCCTCCGATTGACAACTTGTTGGATAGTGCGCGAACTACGGTTCCGTAGAGACTGCTTCTTCTACTACATGTCTTGATTTTGACCAACAAATGACAAACCTTGGACTCTTGGAAAAATAAATGCCTCGCTCTGGCTCATGCAATCATGATAGCAGTGCGCCCCAAATCTTTTCTATCCTCCATCATGACTGCTGTTTCTATGTTTGTTTACAAGAAGTATGACTCTAAACTCCTCCTGAATTTTCTATCTTCCATGGGATTTTCATCGTCTTACGAAGAAGCCAACAGGCTAGAAGGGTCTTACGTGCTGCAAGCTGAAATTACCCAAATTGCTGAGTCTGCTAATCCATTCAGTCAGTTCATATTTGACAATGCGGACTTCAATGTTAATACTTTGGATGGTCATGACACATTCCACGCCATGGGAGGAATCATGGCTGTAACTCCCCGGGAAGCTGTAGCCACCAAATCTGAAGTAGCCCGCCTGAAGGTGTCGTCAGCAGCCAAAGTCACAGTAGAGGTGATTTCATACCACCGACCACCCAATGCAGGTCTGAAATCAAAAAAAGACTCACCAGAAATATTGGACGAGAACGACGACAGCGACATCATTGACAGCCTTATCGTTCAGGAGGACGACGGGCTGTTACGAGCAGAACCAGCGGCTAAGAAATCTCGGCAGGAAATGTAATGAGTACATACCTACTATGATTAGCTATAATATCTTTATTCCTCAATATATATATGCCTTGAAAATAACTTAATATTCCTAATTACATCAATTTTTTTCACGAAAGGACTACGTCTTTTTTTCTTCCTGTCCTGGGATAATTATGTAGGGAAACGGGGGGATATCGATCCGAAAAGTAACTGATATCAATACCAAAATGATGTGAATAGGTTGTTAATTAAAATTGTATAAAATTTTACGCTCTACAAAAAAGTATCGATATGTTTTTTCCGTAGGATGTAAGAGAAAAAAGTAATCAAGGAAAATCCGGAGAAAATTTTGCAGTTTTCCCCCCCCTACTTTTTTCGCACAGGGTCCTCGAGGTCCAAAACTTGAGAAAATGTTGACTAACCATCCCTGAAGAACCTTCTGAAGTTTCATTAACTTCCGACCTTTTTCCACCTAACCCCACTTTTTTCAACCTGTCGACTGAACTAGAAGAAGAGCTGCTTCGAATGTACGCTCTATCAATAGCACACTAAGCAAATCAAAATAATACATACTGCTCTTCAAAGAGTTAGTTAGTATAACATGGAAAAACTTCGAATTATTATTTAATTTCAAATTCGCTTTGAGCGAAAAATTTTGTTTTAGAGGAGAAGAAGAATGGCCTACCAGGACTGGATCACGTGACTTTCGCTACTTGTCAAAAGGTACTTTTTTAAAATAAAATCCCCAAATATACCTATCTGCTTAGAAACAAAACAAAGTGAAAAGTTATTTGTTTACATTTACATTTTACACATTTACCTCAAATTTCAAGGTTTTATTGCAACTTTCAGTTTCTGATATCATTTAGTAGGTTTCTACGAAATTTTTGAAATGTAAAAAAGTTGACACTTTGGAAAAGCTGTTTCCACTGGCTTTATTATGCCACTAACTTTCAATTACTGGGTATCGATGAAAACACGTTTTTTTTTAAGAAAATGAGAACCCTTTATTATTTATATATCTGTAGTTTGATATTGATCAATCAATTACAAAATTCTTTAATGTCTGAAGATATATATACAGTGAGGACCAAAAGTCCGTCGCCCCCCCCGTAACTTTGTCATTTTCCATATTACAAAAAAATGTTAAATACATAAGTTGTAGGATTTCATTCGATCTCTTTAATGGTTTAAGTTTCATTCATACAGAGTGTCTCAAAAAAGCACGGTGACTTAGAAGTTAATTTTTTTAAATGGGACACCCTGTATTTCATTGCATTATTACATTCTACGTTGAATTCTGAACAAGTTTAATGAATGGTTTTCTATCAAAAAAACTAATAGTTTTGGACTTATGAACACTTGTAAATAATTATTTCGACTACTTTTGCACAAGATGTCGCAGAGAGGAAACCTTGGAAGTAGTAAGTTTTCCTTTGTCGTCAAATCGACATCTATGGAGCGTTGGACTTTTGAAGATCCTCATTAATTCTGTTCGCCGATGGTGCCCTTGAAACTCTCATTTAATTTTTGTATTTTCTTAGAACAATCAGATTGCTGCCTGTCGCCAACTTAAGTAGTGATATCGACACGTTTAGAGTGAGGGACAATCTAGAAGAACCGAACATTTTTGTCTGATTTTTCTAGGAGAATACAATGATTTAATGAAATTTTCAATGGCACCATTATCTGACAAAATTAATAAATATCTTCAGCAGTCCGACGCTCCAAAGATGTCAATTTGGCGTCAAAGGAAAACTCATCATTTACAAGGTTTTCACTCTGCGACATCTTGTCAGACTCGTCATACTCAAATAGTTTACAAAGTTACAACTTTCTGGTTATCACTTCCGATTTTGTACGAGGGCTCGCGTACTATATTATCAGAAACCAGGTGGTCACAAGTCCACAAGCGAGTGAGCCATGAATTCTTCTGAGTTGCAAGGTGCCCAAGGTGGTCACGAGTCTCCAATAACACCACTGGTGATCTCACCATAACTCTGAGCAGGGACCAGCAATGAACAACCTAGTCACTTCAGGTCTACAACAACCAGAACCATCTTCGTTCAATCAAATTTTTTAAATATTCTGAATTTTTCCGCCTTCAAAATTTGTTGTAGCTAAAATGACTTTTCTAGCCTTCATTCAGCCATGTAGCCTTCAGTTAAATTTTCTCTGTGACGTTCAGCCTTTTGCTGAATTGTTTTAAATTTGTTAGTTTGTTATCAATTCTTTTCATCATTTCTGACTTTCCACACAAGCTGGATACCAATTTCATTGTAGTTTATTTTTGTGATTTGGTTCTGTCTTTTGCAACATGGCGCCCTTCTATCTGAACTACTCAAGTCAACTCATGCCATATTTGGTTTAGTAGACACCTAATCTGAAATACCTACTGATTAATCATTCGTTGAAACTTACGCACCCCTAACCGTATCAATCTGAGCAGCCTATCAGCAAAAAGTTATAACTTCTAGTAATTTTGAATTAACTTCTTCTTATATGCCTTCTCAAAATTTTGGAGGGATTCAAATCTAATACCTACTGAATCTTTAAAACTGCAATAGTTGACAATATTATTGTAACGGTTTCGAGATCTGCCTCGAGACCGGCCCTGATCATCTAATTAATAATGCACACTCGACAAGTAAACAAATTCTCCGCTGACAAACATGAGTCCCGCGTAGAAGAAACGCGAACGTTCTAAGCAACCGAAGTTTCGAGAGAGAGCCGTCTAGATGCATGCGAGTATATAAGCTGGATAGCAGAGGGCGATAGGGATAGTCATAGGCAGTCACAGAGAGTTACAAATACAGTTCGAAAGTTCGCAGATAGATAGTCAGAGAGTGAAGATAAATTTGTAAATAGACTGTGATATAAATTATTGATTAAAACGAGTTTTAAAATAAATTAACAAAATTAGTTTAGTGCATTTTTACTACAATTGGTGTCAAGAGTAGGATGTTCAAAATAAATAAGTGTTAAAGTGTTCGCCGTTCAAAAACTGATAGACATTTATCGCGACTAATAGACTAGCGATCCGTTGAACATTTTAGTGTTAGCACAGTGGACAGTTTTGCGCATTGCAAAAAAAAACTGAAAACTTATTATGTGAAATGAATAAAAGACTGATATCTCGGTAAAGACAATAAGAGACAAAATGTTTCCGACCTTAAAGTTAGTGAATTGAAGCAAGAACTAAAGGAGCGTGACTTTCAGAAGGACTAATTGAAGGAGAAGACCCTGAAAGTAGATCAGCAACAGGGGGACTGGGGTGGAAGTGGCAAAAAGGCATTCTCGTGCGTTCATCGTGTGACGTAGTCGACGCTGCTTCGCGCTCATCGTGTGACGTAGTCGAGAGAGATCCCTTAGATTGATAACATTTTGCCAATAGAGCGCGGCGCACACATAAATTGAATTTAAAAAGAAAAAAGATTTTTCAACAGCAGAGGTTTGAACCATCGTCCTTTTGCTTGGTAGCGAGTGACGCTAGCCTTGTCTCCACCGAGACTTCGTACAAGTTGAAGTACAAATGTGGGGTATATATTTCTCCAGCTACCAGAGCACGCTGTTTGAATATTAAAAAAAAGATGATTGTGAGTCAGATAAAAATAATGATGTTTGGAATAAATGTGAAAAATTGCGAGGTAACGAGGGTGTAATTCCAATGAGGAAAGTATACGAGGTGTTTCAAAATGTATAATTTAAGAGAAATGAAAGTCACGTTCATTGAACGTGACTGCTGCGTGTGTGTCAAATATCATGTGGGAAATGGGTCATTGGGGTAATGGAGGGTAGCAAAGTATATCATAAAAAATATGAAGAGAAGAAATCAATCACTGATGGTGTCCGTTATTTTAACGTGCGATTCCCAGTATGTGCCAGTTTTATTCTGTTTCTTTTTCGTTGATAGGAGATAGGAGACAGGCAGATTGACAGACATTCAGAAAGTCAGTTTGATCGAAGCAGAACGAACTAACTTTATAAAACGCCTATTTTAGTCGCATTCTTGGATGTTTTAGCGTTTCAAAAATTTTTGTTTTTTCGAACGCGAAAAACGGTTATTGTGGTCACATTTTTACGTGCTTGAGCGTATTCAAATTTCAGTTGTTTTTTCGAACGCGAAAACGTGTATTTTAAGCAATTTTGAAATGTCAAATTTCCATAAGAAATACATGTAATCATACAGTTTTTTTCTGTTTAATTTTGAAACGCGAAAATGTATATTGTGGCTGCATTTTTGCGTGTGTATATTTTTGCGTGTGTTCAAGTTTTGGTTGTTTTTGAAACGCGAAAACCGTCTATTTTGATCACATTTTTGCAGAGAATGGCCGCCGCAGTACGTTTCGTTTCCTGTCAGTTTGACTCTGTTTCTTTTTTGGTATTATCAGGTGGGTGGGGGAGAGGGTAAGGAAACTTTATTTTTGGAAAGTATGTTATTGCCATTGAACAGTTGAAATAATCAGTGACAGAATGGCATCTGAAGAATACAGACAGAAGGTTGAAGATTTTTCTAGACGTGTCCAAAAGTTAAAGGAAGATATTCAATTTTATGAAGAAAAGGAGAATGTGGTGAAACAGTTGACTGATTTGGGTATTCAAGACAAAGTGTTCAATCGAAAATTACCGCAAACGAGATATCCGTTAAGAAGAATCCAGCCTCAAGCATTGTAGAATATGTCTCCTCAACTGAAAACAAATTTTATTCTTCTGACTGGAATATTGAATGATGTTTTATACGTCAATTGTAACGATAATTCGTTCCATTCAAGTAAATTTAACAATTTCATTTGAATCATCTTAATTTGAATGGTTTAGGAATTGTCAATTGTTATACGCTTCCCTACTCTTATAGTTATACTTTCATTCCTCTCGTCATCACAAGTAGACCAACATGTATACTCAAATACCAAACATTTAATTTCAATCATTATTTCATCTATTCCGCTACGCGCCATCGGATCTTTAGTCACTACTAGTTTCGGAGGGCGAATCAGATCGAAGATTAGTTGGTCTTGCGCGAAGGAAAAAAAAGATGAGTTTCGGACGCGAAACACGGGGACTGTCTCTCTTGGTTTCCGGCATCGGCACGGAAGGTTTTGGTTGAGTGAACTTGAAAAACATTATCTGGTAGGACATCTTAAATTGTTTATAATCTCTCTATTGGATTTAACAGATTAGTTCCGGTTAAGTATATCGTTATTCCTAAATAATTTTGCTCAATTAGCATGAGATTGCTTTATCAAAGTACATATATTTGCATGATTCTGGTATCGCCATACTGCATGATTTGAAGAAAGATTAATTTCGATTGTTCTATTAGGGCTATTGGCCATCGATCAATTTCAAAATCATTTTCATAATTCAGAGGTCCTAAATTGACTCTTTAATATCATATTTTTGGTTATTTCCTATTTTCACATTTTAGAGGTTAAAATCCTGTATT
Source organism: Chrysolina americana (assembly GCA_958502065.1). Taxonomy (NCBI): domain Eukaryota; kingdom Metazoa; phylum Arthropoda; class Insecta; order Coleoptera; family Chrysomelidae; genus Chrysolina; species Chrysolina americana. The sequence goes on along the minus strand of OY293414.1, from coordinate 38,891,784 downwards.
TTCGATTATTTAAATAATCACTAAATAATATAAAATTTTGAAGCTCTTAATAGAGTCAGGACTCATCGAATAAATTATTTGATAACATATTTTTGTCAAAATTGAATTTTGAGGAAATTATACCTGTGGAGAGGTTAGAATTTGTATTGTTGAAATCAGTTTCTACGCCTACCAAATTTCAGGTACCAGATAATTGGTAATTAATTCGTAATTGATTCCTGTGGAGGACTTCCACCAACCTGCAGTGTGACAATACTATTACCGCCAGGACGTAGAGTTGAACCTTGTAGAGGAGAAGCGGGTTGATTGCTTGTGACTTCCAGGCAGCACATCATCAGAACAATTCTTCAGGTGAGCATTTCGTTCTGTACTGCTTTGTTCAGTTCACTTATTATCTTTGAGAACTAAATGCTAGCTTGACAGAATTTCTTCTCTGGCCTGTGGAGTTGCACCACACTCGACCACGATTCTGCCTATGTAGGCGAAAGCACTTATTTCTGCTTCGTAGACAAGGGTATCGTCTCTTGGTTCAATTGTTTGTTCATTACGATTATACTTGATCTGATCTCAGTAACCTAAGTATCTTGAAGGTCTACCAGGTAGTGTTTCCTTTCCGTCAACCAAATGTGCACAGCATTGACTTATCTGGCATAGTTTGCATAGGATTTGCCACCCTATTTGGAAGTCAGAAACCATTGAGCATATTTTCTTTGAATTCAGAACCAGTATTCAATCTTTGCGAAGGACTTGCCACCTTCTATTTCATTTTTTTTATCTCTACCTTACCGTTTCTCTCCTTTCTTCTCGAAAGGGTAAAATTATCATTTATAATTATCATTTATTTAGTACTCTTATGGTACATCAAAGTATCTATCATTATGGTTTATATAGTACCCTTCTGGTACATGTATTTCTGATAAATTAACATTTTATCAAGGATATTTCTTTATCTTTCCTTCCATATTTTTGACAGTTCATTGGAGGAATTTTCAATGATATTTCTTGAATAATTTCAAGCTTAAATTTAAATATTATTAACTTTTAATAACTTCATAAATATTATTATTATTACTATTCCATAATTAATTATTCATTTTGTTTGAATAATATTTGCTTCCCTTCTATAATTTTTTATCTTATCTGGAGAAATTATCTTATCTATAATTGTATAATTATTATAATTTTGTGAGAATATTATCTCTCTAACATAATTTAACCAAGCAGTCAGAGTTAAATGTTGTTATTTTTTCTTAACTCTGAGTTAAATTATTGAAATCTTTACCTTAAAAATTCAGAATATAATCTTGAGGTTCTAAGGATATCCTTGTCCCCCACAATATTGTTATTATTAACTCTGATTCCTTTCGTCTGCTTCGCATGCCTTCGAGGAAGCCATACACTGGATTAAGGACTGGTAACCATTAGGAGATCCCATAGTTGTCCAACACAGATCCGAGGGGCTCAATTCTAAGTCAAGTCAAGTTAACTGGCAATCTTCGTGAAGACCAATCAACAATAGTAAGGTCGAAGTCCATACGAGACAAGCACTAGGTCTCTGACTGACTGAGCCAAAGACAATCCAACCACAACTCGTCGTAGGGATCATCTACGCTAAAACCAGCCTCCAGGTATTATCCAACAGGACCATCTTCGGATGAATCAGATTTGTTTTCAAAAGTGTAAATATTCTGAATTTATAGCCTTCAGCTTTATAATTTATAGCCTTCAGCTTTATATTTTTATAGCCTTCAGCTTTATATTTTTATAGCCTTCAGCTTTATATTTTTGTAGCCTTCAGCTTATTACTTGTAGCCTTCAGCATTTTAATTTTGTGGCCTTCAGCCCGTGTAAGTTTTTTTCTTATAAAATAAAGTTGTTAATTGTTTCTTGCTTATTTATTCTGCCTTCACACTTAAGCTAGATACGATTTTTCTTATCTTCGGTTTTGTCTTTTGCAACCTGGCGCCCAGATTATCTGAACTAGTCAGGTCAACTGGTGACCTAATTGTTTAGTAGTAAAAAAAAAAATCTGTAGTATGCTATTGAGCAATCATTAGTTGAAACCTACCCACACCCTAACCGAATCAATCTGAGCAGCCTATCAGCATAAGTGCTAACTTTCATAATTTTAAGGATTTATTCCAAATTTGCAATTTGAAATTTTGTGAGGTTACACATTTGGCGCAGCCAACGTGGGGCCCCGAAAACTTGACTGTTCTTTCTTTATCTTTTGTATCTTATTCTAGCTTGGTGGAAGACATAATAAATTTTTCTTCTAGCACATTGAAAAATCTGATCCAAAAGAACTTGGTGAATATTTTTATATATATATTTTTTTATCTATCTTTAATATTTTGTTTACCGTATATTATTTGAAAAATTTTGAAGTTCCCAAGACTATTAGCTTTTTGATTATCTTATCTTTCCTATTAATTTATCTAAAATGGATCCTAATCACTTGAAGATTAATGAGTTAAATTATGAGTTGAGTATTAGACGTATCGATCCTTCTGGAACTGTTGATTTAAAACGTAAAATTTTGAGGGGACTGTTAAGTCAAGAGAATGCTAATCGTAGTTTTCAAGGTGGTTTTGTTACACCCAATGCACACGTTGTAGAGGTGACTCAAATGAAAGAAACTATAACTGACTTAAACACCATTATTGCTTCATTTAGTGGATCTAAGGAAGATCCTGCATTTAAAAGAATCTCTAGTCGTTTGGCTCACTTATATAATCGTTTTCACCTTCTTAAGGCTGACGATGAAGCAGAAGAATCTGCTAGAAAAGAGATTCAATTTCTTATGTTAGAGTTGGAAGCTGACTTTGATTTAAAAGTAACTCCAAGTACCTCTACCCCCACTCAAAATAGTAATTCTCAAACATTTCCTAGTACCCCTGTAGTATCTCACAAATCAGTTGCTCCATACAAATGGAACATTTTCTTTACTGGATCAAATCAGAAAGAATCAGTAAATTCATTTCTTGAAAAAGTTGAATTATTACGAGAAGCTCGAGGTGTTTCCAAACCTGAGCTCTTCCAGTCTGCTTGTGACCTATTCAAAGGTTCTGCCTGGACATGGTTTGTAAACAACAAAAATAAATTCAATAATTGGGATGATCTTGTAAAAGCACTAAAAAATGATTTTCTACCTTACTTTTACGAAGAAGATCTCGAAAGAGAAATAAATTCCAGAACTCAAGGTGCTACTGAAAGGGTAGCCCTATATATTTCTTCCATGGAAGGTCTCTTTAACAGGTTGACTACCAAGCCTGATGAAGGAACAAGAGTTCAAAAAATTCGTAGAAATTTATTACCTTTTTTTATTTCTAACTTGGCCTTGCAAGATCCAAAAACAGTTTCTGAACTTTCTGAGTTGTGTAAGAAGTAAGAGGAATCTCGCTTATGGGCTGATCGCTACAAAGCACCACCCAGTCGTAATACTGGTTTATTGGAGCCTGATTTGAGTAGTCCTTATAGTACTTTCTTTCCTTCAACTTCACAACAGTCATATAGGAAAAATTTTTCTTCAAGCAACCATCATAACTCAAGTAATAATTTCCCTGCAAGCAATATTTCAACTTTATCGAACTCTCGATGTTGAAATTGTGATTTGGCTGATCACACTTATCCTCAGTGTAGGAAACCACGAACAATGTTTTGTTTTGGATGTGGTTTGAAAAACATCATCAAACCAAAGTGCCCTAACTGCCGTCCAAAAAACGGAAAACAGGGTGGCGAAAAGCTGGACATTGTCACCAGTCAGCATACCGAAAGTCCAGAACCCCAGACAGCCAAATCTCAATCCAAAAGGTCGAACAAAAGGCAAAACAAACAGGACCTTTAAAAACTTCTTTAGTGGAATGGCAAAAATGGTTATCTTTTGTTAAAGAATTTTTGCATCCTGTAAATATCAATCCTATCTTTGTTAGGAAACCTAATGATAATCGTCCTTATCTTAATGTTGAAATTTGTGGCCAGCAAATTCTTGCTCTTGCTGATACCGGTAGTACAGCTTCAATTTTAGGTTCTGCAGGTTTTAATCTCTTGCAGAAATTTAATATATCTATTCAATATGAATCTATTGTTCATGTTACCACTGCAGATGGTAAACCCCAAGATTTTCTTGGATATATTTTAGTCCCTGTTTCTCTCAACGGTGTCTCTAAAGAATTAAAAATTTTAATAATTCCATCAGTAACTCATTCCCTTATCTTAGGTATGGATTTTTTCCAGCTTTTTAAAATTGAAGCAAATTTCTGTAATTTATCATATTCTGTACCAAACTCTATCTGCTCCGTGAACACTATCCAACCATTTTCTGAACTCACTGGTTCTCAGAAAACAGAACTCCAGGAGGTCATTGAATGTTTTAAATCTATAGCTCCCAAGGATAGACTTGGTCGCACTCATTTATTGACACACCGCATCGATACTGGTGATGCTAAACCTATTGTTCAACGACAATATCCTTTGTCTCCTACTATGCAGGAACACTTGAACAAAGAAATTGATGAGATGCTGAAACTCAAGGTCATTCAACCTTCTCAATCTCCCTGGTGTAGTCCATTATGGTTGGTTCCTAAACGTTCAGGAGATTTCCGTGTGTGCTTCGATGGTCGAAAGTTGAATGAAGTCACAGTCAATGATAATTATCCTATGCCATTAATTGATAGTATTCTGAATAAATTACGAGATGCTAGGTATCTATCTTCAATTGATTTGACTAAAGCTTTCTTTCAAATTCCCCTAGAAGAATCTTCTAGACCAAAGACCGCGTTTGCAGTATATGGTAAAGGTCTCTTTGAATTTACAGTTTCTCCGTTCGGTCTGAATAACAGTCCGAAACTGATGGCACGATTGATGGATATAGTCATTGGACCTTCCTTGGCTCCATATTGTTTCGTGTATCTAGATGACATCATCGTGGCCACCCCTACTTTTGAGCTTCATATTAAAATTTTAAAGGAAGTATATCGAAGACTTAAGAATGCCAATCTTACTATTAATTTAGATAAGTGTGAGTTTTGTCGGCCTTCTCTTGTTTATCTTGGTTTTGTTGTTGATCAACAAGGCTTGAGAACAGATCCTGAAAAGGTTTCTGCTATTGTTAACTATCCGACTCCCAAAAACACCACTGAAATTAAACGTTTGATTGGTCTTGTCAGTTGGTATCGTCGTTTCATTAAAGATTTTTCTTCCATTTGCTCCCCCATATCTGATCTTCTTCATGGTCGAAAAAAGGGTCAACCAATAACTTGGACTCCTGAGGCAGAGACTGCTTTCAAGGAAATAAAATCTCGTCTTACTTCTGCTCCCGTGCTTGCTAGCCCTGACTTCACAAAACCCTTTATAATACAATGCGATGCCAGCGATACAGGTGTTGGTGGTATATTATACCAAGAATGTGACGGTGTTGAACATCCAGTGGCGTACGCAAGTAAAACTCTCACCGCTTGTCAGCGAAAATATACAGTCACTGAAAAAGAGCTGTTAGCTGTCATTTTTGGCATAGAGAAGTTCAGAAGCTACATCGAGGGCACGAGGTTTACAATTGAAACTGATCATGCTTCCCTTATCTACCTTCACAATTTATCTAACCCTTCTGGACGTTTGACCAGATGGGCGGTGAAACTGTCACAATTTGATTTTACCATTAAACACCGAAAGGGTTCCTTAAATGTAGTGGCAGACGCCTTATCTCGTTCTGTTGCAGAAATTTCTGTTATCGACGTTTCTACCTTTCAGCCTGATGACTGGTATACTTCTTTGATTAAGAAAATCGAGGAAAATCCAGCAGCTTATCCTTCCTTCCGTGTCGAAAATGGTATTATCTATAAACATATATTTTCCCGTCACAATATAGTAAGTAATCTTACTGACTGGAAAATTGTGGTACCTTCTGCCAATCGACAAGAAATTTTAAAATTCTATCATGATAGAGAAACTGCCGCTCATTTAGGAATATCTAAAACCTTTTCTCGTATCTTAGAACTGTACTACTGGCCTCATGTCAGAAAAGATGTTTATAAATATGTTAAAAAATGCCGTGTTTGTGCTGCCTGTAAAAGTTCAAATTTACCTCAAGCTGGTCATATGGGATCTTACAAAAATATTAATTTTCCTTTTCAATGTGTTTCCGCAGATTTATTGGGTCCTTATCCAAGGTCAAAAAGTGGCAACCAATATGTTTTAGTTGTTGTAGATTGGTTTACCAAATATGTCTTAGTTCATCCTATGTCTAAAGCTACCTCGAAAGGTATAATCAAGTTCATTGAAAATAATGTTTTTCTTATCTATGGAGTACCTCAAATTTTTGTCGTTGACAATGGAAGTCAATTTATTAGTAAAGAATTTAAGAAGCTTATGGAAGATTATAGAGTTCAGAAAATTTGGTACAATGCCAAATATCATCCACAAGTCAATTTTGCTGAGAGAGCAAATAAAGTTATAGTAACATCCATTCGCTGCTATATTCATGAGAATCATCGAACTTGGGATTCTTCCATCTACAAAGTTGCACAGGCTATCCGATTAGCAAAGCATGATGTAACTGAGTATTCTCCGGCTTTCTTGAATTTTGCTCGGAATGTTCCTGTTACAGGAGATTTTTATGGCAAAATTTCAGAGAACGAAAATAACATTCCCACTGTTTCTGATAAATCTCAGCGTATTGATGATGTGCAAGAACTTCCTATTTTTTTTCTTTACCTTTCCGTATCTTTTATCTTAACTATCTTATCTGACATATTGTCTATTAATCTTTATCTTTACTTGGCATATCGATGTATTGTCTCTACCTTTTTCTCTGATTTAGGCTCAGAGGAAGGGGCCTAAGACTAGCTTCTCCCATGGCATTTACCAGATGGTAGGTAAAAATCCTACAACTGGCCACTTTTCAGCATTAATAATATCCTTTGCAGAGTTATGCTCGCGGTGATAGCCAGCTGGAATGTTTGGGGTAATATTAGTCATGCAGTAGCTGCTTTACTAGAGCTGAAATTCCATATCTTTGTGCCTAGGTGGCATTATCTAATCAGTGTGATTTTATCTAGGAATTTTCGGTTTCATTGTGATGTAGTAGTACTAATGCCTTAATCCTGAATGGGTCCAGTGTCTGTCATTGACAATACCTGCAAACCTGTTTTCTCCGTTTTAGGCTCAGGAGAAGGGGCCTAAGACTAGCTTCTCCCATGGCATTTACCAGATGGTAGGTAAAAATCCTACAACTGGCCACCTTTTAGCATTTACTAACTTTTCACGGTTCGCTTACAGTGACAATCACTCGGGAGGTTTTGGGTAGTGTTGTTTGTGCTGCACCCTTAGAGCTGAAATTCCATCCTAGTGTCTAGGTGACATGTTCTGATCAGTGATCGTATCTGGGAATTTTCAGTTTTATTGTGATGTAGTGCCGACGCATTTATCCGGAATGAGCCTGTTGGTATTGGCGATACCTGCTAAACCTTTTTTTCTGATTTAGGCTCAGGAGAAGGGGCCTAAGACTAGCTTCTCCCATGGCATTTACCAGATGGTAGGTAAAAGTCCTACGACTGGCCACTTACAGAGACTTTACATCTTCTGGTGGAGAATTTATATCGATATACCTTGTTAACTTTATCTTATTGCCTATTTAACTTTTGCAGTAACTTATCTTACTTATCTTGAGATTACCTCACTTATCTTACATAACTTTTGTCAATAATTTACCTTATATTGTCAAAGTCAAACTTGAGAGAATTGCTGACATTGATGTAGGAAGTAACTGTTGTTATGATTATATTTCTTGAAATTATTTATCTTTGATAATTCCTTTTGGAACCTTTGAAATTTCAGAAAATAATTTTTTCAACCCTGTTGAAATGAAATGCTATTGTGATTTTTTCATTCAAGTTTCTTGATTCATATTTTTGGAAAAAATTCAGTAAGTAAATCTTTCAAATTTTCTGGTTACAATTCACATCAATGTTTTCTTCATCTCTCTTTATCTCTTATCTTGTTGTTAGACAGTTATTTATCTTTGCTTGGAAGTGATGTACTTCTAAATTGTAACTGTCTGAACAATTGTTTGATGGAATATTGTCTCCATTAAAATTATCTTTTGATCAGTGAAATACTAGTTTCATTGATATTATCTTACCGTTCATTTCCTTGATGATATCTAGGAAATATTCATGACTTGACAAAATTTTTGACTTTCATATATCTTGAGATTTTGTTACTGTAGATGTATTGTCTTATTTGGCATTTATCTCTTTATCAGTTGAGTGCTTCTGTTTAATGTTCTCTTATCTTTATCTTATCTCTATCTTACTTATCTTTTTCTTATCTTACTTATCTTATCTTTATCTTATCTTTTTTTCTTATCTTTTTATCTTATCTTTATCTTATCCTTATCTTGTCTTCATCATACCCTTCTCTTTTCTTCACCACATTTCGGGTTAGGAATTTTGGGTTTTGGATGGTGTTGTTGATGGGATGGCAGCTCCCGTAATGCTGGACGATCCTTGTGGTGGATTTTTCTTGGGGGGTCGGTTTGGCTGTTGGAATTCCAAGCTTTTTCTCTTGGGATATTAGTGTGGTACGATGCAAACCTTCCAAGGCTTGGAAGGGTATTTTGCAGACGAGGTCACCATGTCTGATGTCCTTGGGGTTTTGGCTGGATTTTCTTCGGTGGAATCGATTCAACGGGTTGGGTCCACTCCACATTGATCTGCGTGGGATAGGAAATTTGGAGGAGGTTTTCTATTGGGTTTTTTAATCCTCCCATTCTTTGTAGAATGTTGCTAGGGTCCGCTAAGATACCAAACGTAGGCGGTTTGGTTATGCGTTTAAATGCCTTTTCCCTTTTTTGTTTGGTAGGAGACTTGGTTGTGTTGGGTGCGAGCATGGCTCATTCGGGCAGCAGACATGTCTTATAGGATCCCGCGGAGGTTCCTTCGAGATCGAGACTGTTTTGCAGGGTCCATGGAAGGGTGAACTTTGGGGGGTGTCGGCAGGCTAGCGTGGAGGTCTAGGCCGGTCAGCGTGTGAAGCTCGCCTAAGGGCGGCAGGTCGGTCGCTACTGGGGGATCCTCAGCTCCATGGATTCGTCGCGATTGGGGAATTTGCTCGCAGTGCCACAATTAGGAATATCTCCGAATTTTTGGGACTTTATGGCTTAGCCATTTTCAGCTTGGTAGAGCTATATCTCACCCCAATTGAAGTGGACAATTGGTTATTTTTCAATTTTCTATAATTTTCTTTTTTTGTTTCCACACTTGGGTTCTTGTGGGGTTTTTCTATTCCTGCTGTACTGAGAGGTACAGAGGGTTAGTCCATCCTTGAACTGGGGGACGAGTGGTATCAGGTATATCGCCGGCGCAGCAATTCTATCCAGCAGCGAAAAGATTGTCTGATCCGGGTTCAGTGGTGAACGGCCATCCTTTTCTTTGCTTCAGGTGGAGAATTTCCGCAACGACTCATGCGCACCAGTTTAACAAAGTGTTGTTGACTGTTTCACTTTTGTATTAAAATTTATCGTATGGCAATTACTACAAATTAGTTATTTGATCTTCACTAGTTACCTGTTTATTTGCTTACTAGTTCTCTACGTGTTCACGCCTGTTACTGGTTTGGTACTCGTTTACTTGTTGGCTTAGTTAATCGAATAAAAAAAAATTTTGGAAAACTCCTAGAGTTTTCAAAATTTTTCACCGGGAAGAGGTGGTGTGTAACGATAATTCGTTCCATTCAAGTAAATTTAACAATTTTATTTAAATCATCTTAATTTGAATGGTTTAGGAATTGTCAATTGTTATACGCTTCCCTACTCTTATAATTATACTTTCATTCCTCTCGTCATCACAAGTAGACCAACATGTATACTCAAATACCAAACATTTAATTTCAATCATTATTTCATCTATTCCGCTACGCGCCATCGGATCTTTAGTCACTGCTAGTTTCGGAGGGCGAATCAGATCGAAGATTAGTTGGTCTTGCGCGAAGGAAAAAAAAGATGAGTTTCGGACGCGAAACACGGGCATCTGGCATCGGCACGGAAGGTTTTGGTTGAGTGAACTTGAAAAACATTATCTGGTAGGACATCTTAAATTGTTTATGATCTCTCTATTGGATTTAACAGATTAGTTCCGGTTAAGTATATCGTTATTCCTAAATAATTTTGCTCAATTAGCATGAGATTGCTTTATCAAAGTACATATATTCGCATGATTCTGGTATCGCCATACTGCATGGTTTGAAGAAAGATTAATTTCGATTGTTCTATTAGGGCTATTAGCCATCGATCAATTTCAAAATCATTTTCATAATTCAGAGGTCCTAAATTGACTCTTTAATATAATATTTTTGGTTATTTCCTATTTTCACATTTTAGAGGTTAAAATCCTGTATTTTCGTTTATTTAAATAATCACTAAATAATATAAAATTTTGAAGCTCTTAATAGAGTCAGGACTCATCGAATAAATTATTTGATAACATATTTTTGTCAAAATTGAATTTTGAGGAAATTATACCTGTGGAGAGGTTAGAATTTGTATTGTTGAAATCAGTTTCTACGCCTACCAAATTTCAGGTACCAGATAATTGGTAATTAATTCGTAATTGATTCCTGTGGAGGACTTCCACCAACCTGCAGTGTGACAATACTATTACCGCCAGGACGTAGAGTTGAACCTTGTAGAGGAGAAGCGGGTTGATTGCTTGTGACTTCCAGGCAGCACATCATCAGAACAATTCTTCAGGTGAGCATTTCGTTCTGTACTGCTTTGTTCAGTTCACTTATTATCTTTGAGAACTAAATGCTAGCTTGACAGAATTTCTTCTCTGGCCTGTGGAGTTGCACCACACTCGACCACGATTCTGCCTATGTAGGCGAAAGCACTTATTTCTGCTTCGTAGACAAGGGTATCGTCTCTTGGTTCAATTGTTTGTTCATTACGATTATACTTGATCCGATCTCAGTAACCTAAGTATCTTGAAGGTCTACCAGGTAGTGTTTCCTTTCCGTCAACCAAATGTGCACAGCATTGACTTATCTGGCATAGTTTGCATAGGATTTGCCACCCTATTTGGAAGTCAGAAACCATTGAGCATATTTTCTTTGAATTCAGAACCAGTATTCAATCTTTGCGAAGGACTTGCCACCTTCTATTTCATTTCTTTTATCTCTACCTTACCGTTTCTCTCCTTTCTTCTCGAAAGGGTAAAATTATCATCTATAATTATCATTTATTTAGTACTCTTATGGTACATCAAAGTATCTATCATTATGGTTTATATAGTACCCTTCTGGTACATGTATTTCTGATAAATTAACATTTTAACAAGGATATTTCTTTATCTTTCCTTCCATATTTTTGACAGTTCATTGGAGGAATTTTCAATGTTATTTCTTGAATAATTTCAAGCTTAAATTTAAATATTATTAACTTTCAATAACTTCATAAATATTATTATTATTACTATTCCATAATTAATTATTCATTTTGTTTGAATAATATTTGCTTCCCTTCTATAATTTTTTATCTTATCTGGAGAAATTATCTTATCTAGAATTGTATAATTATTATAATTTTGTGAGAATATTATCTCTCTAACATAATTTAACCAAGCAGTCAGAGTTAAATGTTGTTATTTTTTCTTAACTCTGAGTTAAATTATTGAAATCTTTACCTTAAAAATTCAGAATATAATCTTGAGGTTCTAAGGATATCCTTGTCCCCCACAATATTGTTATTATCAACTCTGATTCCTTTCGTCTGCTTCGCATGCCTTCGAGGAAGCCATACACTGGATTAAGGACTGGTAACCATTAGGAGATCCCATAGTTGTCCAACACAGATCCGAGGGGCTCAATTCTAAGTCAAGTCAAGTTAACTGGCAATCTTCGTGAAGACCAATCAACAATAGTAAGGTCGAAGTCCATACGAAGTCCATACGAGACAAGCACTAGGTCTCTGACTGACTGAGCCAAAGACAATCCAACCACAACTCGTCGTAGGGATCATCTACGCTAAAACCAGCCTCCAGGTATTATCCAACAGGACCATCTTCGGTTGAATCAGATTTGTTTTCAAAAGTGTAAATATTCTGAATTTATAGCCGTCAGCTTTATAATTTATAGCCTTCAGCTTTATATTTTTATAGCCTTCAGCTTTATATTTTTATAGCCTTCAGCTTTATATTTTTGTAGCCTTCAGCTTATTACTTGTAGCCTTCAGCATTTTAATTTTGTGGCCTTCAGCCCTTGTAAGTTTTTTTCTTATAAAATAAAGTTGTTAATTGTTTCTTGCTTATTTATTCTGCCTTCACACTTAAGCTAGATACAATTTTTCTTATCTTCGGTTTTGTCTTTTGCAACCTGGTGCCCAGATTATCTGAACTAGTCAGGTCAACTGGTGCCCTAATTGTTTAGTAGTAAAAAAAAAAAAATCTGTAGTATGCTATTGAGCAATCATTAGTTGAAACCTACCCACACCCTAACCGAATCAATCTGAGCAGTCTATCAGCATAAGTGCTAACTTTCATAATTTTAAGGATTTATTCCAAATTTGCAATTTGAAATTTTGTGAGGTTACACAATGAAGGAGTGAAATTCATGGCAACATTCGTGAAGGCAGATGATTTCGATCCTCGTTGTAATAGGACACAATGGAAAACAATGCGTTCAACTCGAGTCAATCAGGGACAGTTAGCAGTATTTGTTAGTGATGTTCCAAAGAATACAGCATTCAAGAATAAATTGAAGCTGATATTTGAGGATGTTCGTGAAATAGACACAAAAACCACCGAATTTATTCAAGCAGGGCAGGGGAAAAAGAAGTCGCAAATGGAATATAACGTTTATAGAATTCTAATCATAGTATCTTTAATATTAGCATGTATTTTAATTAGAACTGTACAAGAAATAATTTTGGAATTTCACCTAATTTGGTTTAAATAAAAATATTTGAAAATTGAATTTTGCTTCATTTTTTTCACCTATAAATATATGAAAGAATTACAATTTGTTATCACTTAAAGATGAAACACGCCCTTCGATGTTATCAATTATGGAAAAACCGCGCAAACAGGAAACTTGGTTATTTTTCTGGAAGTAATAATCAGTTGGCATTGAAATGTGTTTATCGAACTAACGGTTATCGAAATACCCAGGCCAACAGTTTCGTTATCAAAACCGCAGAGTAACGACTATTGTGTAATCTGTTTTGCGTTCATGGGAAACTTGTGTTTATTCTGGAATATTCTCGAATGTTCTTTTCTGATCACACCAGAGCTATAAAAGTAGTTTGGAATGCGCGGCGAACGTTGGTTTTCGATTACCGTTCAGCAGGGATCAGTTAGATATCTCTAGATACAAAGTAAGCTTTCATACATTTTCTATTAGGTGGTGAAAGTGTTTTTCAGTTATATTGAAATAAATGTTTTCATGTTAGGTTTTTAAGCTTTTCAGATGAATTCAATTGAGTAAATGTTTTTTCAGATGAAGTTATTTTCACGTTTTTACGTTTGATTTTTTGCATTTTTGTTTTTCATTCGTACAGGAAAAGCTTTTTATTCTGGTGTTTTTTTTTCAGATGGATCTACAGAAAATTAATTCAAGTTCTCTTGTGGAGAGGAAGCCAACCACCAAATTAGCAGAGTTGCCAGTGCTGGCGCCGCAAAGAATATTCTCTGCGAAAATAGTTGGAGGTAAATTTGGCGAGGTGGTGTTGCTGGATTTAGGGGAGAGCGTCACCTTTTTGCCAACAAGGGTGACGGACGGATATCATCCTTACACACAACAACAACGGGAAAAGCTAATCCAGCTGCGTCATTCGAGATTGTAGAAAATTAAGGTTAGTATTGTTTTTTATTTGTCTTCGTTTCTTTGTATGTACTATAAATTCGTCTGAAATTAATATTTTTTTTTTCTTCTTTTTCAGATAGTTATATAATATATATAATTATAAATATATAATTTTTCTTCAAGCTTCCCTTTGGACATCATCTCAGTTCGCCACTTCGTCATTCCAGCAAGCTTCCTCCTTGTTCCTGCAGTTCACCAGCATGCACCCGTTTGCGAATCTGTCGCCACATCAACTAGTTCCAGAAGACAAATTTTTCGTAAGTTGAAATATTAGTTAAAAATGATGTTTTCTGAAACTTTATCACAAATTGACAAATTTCTTGAAGCGATCAAGCAAAATTATTCAAGTGCCATTGCACGAACGTCTTTAAATTTGGCATATTAGAAAATGTGAGTTGGCAATGAAAAAAATTTAATTTTCGGTGGGGGGAAAAAGAAAATTTGAGAATTGAAACAAATTAGATGCATAATAAACGTTATGAAAAATGGTAAATACATTGGATCGGGGTTGAAACGAAGCAGAAGAGTTAAATGGGAAAATGTTAATGCAATTTTCAATGATAGAGTGAGGACGCGTATAATTATAAATTTGGGGCACAAAGAAATGAAAAATTTTTTGAGTGATGTATATATTTTTTTTTAATCAAGAATTTCCAAAATTTTGAAGGACATTCAATGCCTCAAAGTGAACATGACGTTGTTGGGAGATTTCAACAAAAAGTCGAATGACGGTGAAATAGTTGATCGAAAATTTTTCAACACTCCTAATGCAATCACTATTTGGGCACGGACTTGGCTGCTTGGTACAATAAACATGTGGATGTTATTTTGAACAAATTAGAAGAATTTCAGGAAAAAGACTTTGGTTGGGCGTTGAGTAAAATTCTTTTGCTTGAGGTATCAATAAATAATTACGAAATAGGCAACGGTTCAGGGTTCATACGGTTACCTGGAGAAATTCAGTATAGGCAAGCATGCATCAATATTGATAATCAAGATGATGCTTGTTTTTTTAGAGCAATCGTGAGTGCTTTGTACTCTCCCAAAGGAAAAGTTTCACGTGCATCTTCATATCCAAATTATGACATAGTTTTGAATACAGAGGGTTCGGAAAGTCCTATGCCAATTCACCGCATTACAAAATTTGAAAAACAAAATGATATTTCCGTAAATTTATGTGGGAAGTTGAATTTTTTTATTCTGTGATTTTTATACATATTTTTATTATTTGTATTGTTGAGTTTTTCACATCAAATTATATCATCACATTCATAAAGAATCATCTGGTATACAGGCTAATTGAGGTTTCCAGGGATTCGAGTAATTAATGGGTAATTTTTGAGCAATTTTTGACGTTAACTAAATAATTTGAGGAAATAAGAGGTATTCCTTTATATATTCAATAAATAATGAATAAACTTATTAATTTTCGTTGCACATGCTTTTCAGTAAAATTTCTTCTAATAGCAAATCTAATAAAAATATTTTTTTGTTTTCGCACATTTTTAACTCAGAAAATGGTATATTTTTGAAAACAGATCACTCGCGCCTAACAGTTCATAGGAAATGGGTATACTGGCGTCAGCCGTTTGTGTGCGGCAGCTGCGTGCGTCAGCCGCGTGCGTCAGCCGCCCCATAGGAAACGTATTTTAAGGGATCTCTCTCGAATACGTCACACGATGAACGCGAAGCAGCGTCGACTACGTCACACGATGAACGCACGAGAATGCCTTTTTGCCACTTCCGCCCCAGTCCCCCTGTTGCTGATCTACTCCTGAAACATTCTTATTCGAAGTTTCTGGAATAGATTTGAGCTATATAATGAACAAACTCAACGAAAACAGGAAATCATTGGAGGATAAACTTCAATAAAATTCGGTGAGACTGGAAGACAAATTTCTGGAAAATTGGAATAGTTTGAAGGAGGAACTTCTAGAAAATTCTGCCAACTTGAGAGAAAAACTTCTCGAAAATTCAAATAGTCTGAAAGAGAAACTTCAAGAGAATGTGAAGAGCCTGGAAGAAAAACTTTGTGGTGGAGCGAATCGGTTGAAAGAACGAATGGAAACTGTTGAAACAGAGATGGAAAAAATCAAAGATGACATGGAGGAATAAATGAAAAAAATAAAAGGCGGAATCGAGACAGAAATCGACAGAATAAGGAAAAAATTCAGTGAATTAGAAAAGCGAATGGATTCTGCGCATACCCCAGAAACTTCCAACAGAAACTCAATGCTGGATCTGAGTATGAACCAGGAGGAAGTTCAGAAGGACATCTAAAATTTCAAAGTCAGTGCTGAACCTGGAAAAATCCCATTGAAACCGCCTCAGTACGACGAAAATAC
This sequence comes from Chrysolina americana, assembly GCA_958502065.1. NCBI lineage: Eukaryota > Metazoa > Arthropoda > Insecta > Coleoptera > Chrysomelidae > Chrysolina > Chrysolina americana. The sequence goes on along the minus strand of OY293414.1, from coordinate 38,875,588 downwards.
TCCATGGGCAAACTACCGCCGACAATTCGAAGCTGCTACCAAAGCAAATGGATGGAATGCTCGGGAAAAAGCTTGAGCATTGACAGTGGCATTGCGTGGCGATGCCACAAACATTTTACAGACCCTCGCCAACCAACAACAGGAGGACTATGAACAGCTGATTAAACATCTAGAACTACGGTATGGTCAGGCGCACCTAGAACACGTGTACCATTCACAGCTGAAGAATCGATGCCAGATATCAAGGAAATCTTTGCAATAATTTGAAACCGATATTGCACGCTTGGTTCGTCTTGCGTACCCAGCTACAATGGAAAATGCAATGGAGCGACTAGCAGTTCAGGCATTTTTTGGTGGGCTTCGTGACCAAGAAACGAGGCAGGCATTGACATTAGCTCGTCTTAAACATCTCATAAATGCATTGGCACGCGCTATGGAATTCGAGGCGACAAAGCAATCCTGCAAAAGCCAGAGTAGAGTTAAGATGATCGAGGAAGATCCACAGAGGCCTGCTAACATTGAAGCTGTCATGAGAAAGGTGATGAAGGAAGTTATGCCTGAGGGAAGACTGATAGGATGCCAAAATCGAAGAAAACTTTTGCACGTGGACAAGTCAAAGGGGTCTTCATAGATACGAGTGCGACTAGAACGATTCTTGGGACTACATTTTCCTAAACACCGGCAAGAATAGAATCATCGAATTGGAAGCTACGCACAGCAATAGTAGAGCCGACAACTGTGTATGGTGAACTTTCAATTGAACTGACTTTGGGCAGCACTATAATGAAACACCAGGCTCTAGTAGCAGATATCGACGATGAGGCAATAATTAGAATGGACATAATGAATTCCAGAGGTTTCGAGCTGAATTTTAAAGACTGCGTCCTTCGTGTGAACGGAGAAGAGCTGGTACTTCATGGAAGAAATGAAGAAATGGTTTGTGTCCTGTTGTCTGAAGACGTGAGCATACCTAAGAGGGCTGAAACCATACTGGAGGCTCGCCTGGACTAGAGTGCGAGCAGTGGAAACATGGTGATGTTCGAGCCCAAGCTCCATGATGAGAAAATTGGACGAAGAATCGCACTAGGGAAGATCTTGTTGCGAGTTGATAACTTTGTGCCGGTAAGGGTAATGAATGTCAATTGTTACTTTGAAAAAAGGAAAAATTTTTGGGCACTACTCGTCAATTTCCTCTGTGATCAGGAGTGTATGCGGCACTGTTAACCAAGCCAGTAACTTGCCAGCAGAATTGGGGAAGTTGGTTGCCATCTCGTCCAAGGACATGGAACCCGCACAGAAGCCCAAAATGAGAGAATAAGTCAGGCAGTATCAGGACATCTTCAACACCGGAGTAGGCAGAGGCGGTAGAACAAAGGTGGTCAGCATAAATTCGACACTGGTAATGCTCGACCGATCCGACAATCAGCTAGAAGACTTCTTCTTGCCAAGAAGGAAGAGGTGTACAAATTAGTCTGCGACATGGAGAAAGACGAAGTCATCGAGCCATCCGACAGTCTTTGGTCCTTTCCAGTAGTACTGGCAAAGAATGAAGATGGTTCAACGCGCTTTTGGGTAGACTATCGTCAACTAAACAACGTGACGAAAAAGGACAGCTACCCTCTACCAAGGATAGACGATACCCTAGACACTAGCTGGTTCTACGATTTTCTCGACCCTAGACCTGAAGTGTGGATACTGGCAGGTAGAACTGTCCCAGCAAGATCGAGAAGAGACAGCCTCAAAAAGAAGTACGTTATCTCGGCCACGTTGTCTCTGGGAAAGGAGAGGCAGTAGATGAGCAGAAAATCAAAGCTGTTAAGGAATGGCCCGTTCCAAAAGACACACACCAGCTTGGCATGTGTACTCACTATCGCCGATAGGTACTGGGGTTTGCTAACATCGCTAAACCACTGACCAGGCTTACGGAAGGACAAAGTTCCAGTAGTCAGAGGAATGCCAAGATTCGTTCAGGAAGTTGAAAGGAGCTTTGATCAACGCACCAATCTTGAGCTACCCTCTTCCGAACGGAAAATTCATTTTGGATACGGAAGTACACAATGTGGGACTTGTAGCTGTCCTGTCACAGATCCAGGAAGGATAGGAGAAAGTCATCGGTTATTTCAGTAAGATCTTGAGTAAACCGGGGCATAATTACTGTGACACCAAGCGGGAGCTGTTGGCCGTGGTTAAGGGAGTAGAGCACTTCTACAAGTACGTGTATGGACGAAGATTCCTACTGAGAACTGACCATGCAGCTCTCAAAAGCCTTCTACAGTTCAAGAATCCCGAGGGTCGAGTGGCACATTGGATTGAGAGGCTCCAGGAATTCAACTTTGAGATCGAGCATCGAGCGGGGACCAGCCATAAGAATGCAGATGCCCTGTCGCGAAGACCATGCCCAGATGCCTGTTCGCACTGCCCAAGAGTAGAGGGAAGAAGTCGACACTCTGAAGAACTACGGCGGTGGATGATAACTGGAATGACAACAAGATCCAGAAAGACCAAGAGAAAGATCCACATCTTGATTCAGTCATCGGCTGGAAGAAGAGTAATCGAAGACTCTCGTGGCAGGAAAAAGCCAGTTATTTTCCAGTCGTCAAATCTTATTGGGTCCAATGGAACTCCCTCACCCTGGAAAATGGAGTCCTGAAGCGAGTGTTGGAGTGGGGGACGGCGGGAAGACAGACGACAGATATTGGTTTCCAGAAGCAAAAGACAAGAAGTGCTTTGAAAAATCCATTATGGGGTCACCAGAGGACATCTGGGAGTGACGAAGACCCTCCAGAATGTGAGGCAACGGTTTTACTGGGCCAATTGTCAAGCTGACGTCAGGGACTAGTGCAGAAAATGTGCTGTATGCGCTTCCAGCAGTGGGCCTCGAATGAGACCTAAGACCCCGATGCGCCAGTACAATGTGGGCAGCCCATTTGAAAGGATCGCCATTGACATCACTGGCCAGTTTGCCCAATCTTATCACGGGAATAAGTACATCCTTGTGGCGATGGACTACTTCAGCAAGTGGGCCGAAGCCTATGCCCTGCCCAACCAAGAAGCCATCATCGTTGCCGACGTCTTGGTGAAGGAGTGGATTTGTCGACTCGACGTTCCGTAAGAGCTGCATTCGGATCAAGGGAGAAATTTCGAGTCAAACCTGTTTCAGGAGATATGTCAGATGCTGAACATCCGTAAAACGAGAATCGTAGCTCTACAACTACAGTCCGATGGAATGGTGGAGCGGATGAATGAGACGATAAACAGCCACCTGTCCAAGGTAGTCTCTGATCACCAGAAATATTGGGACCAGTACCTTCATCTGTTCCAGATGGATCGTTCCGCAGTTCATGAGTCAACCGGCCAAATCCCTGCTAGTGTTATTATGGGCCAAGAGCTGCGACTTCTATGTGAGCTGAAGTTTGGGACGCCACCAGGACAAGACACTGCGGGAGATGATTACGTAAGCAAACTACGACAGAGAATGGACGTTTGAATATCCAGAGTGCCAGCGACAGAATGAAGGAGACCTACGACATCAAGAACGATGCTGGTGGTAATCAGAAAGGTGACCTTGTCTAGCTCTACAACCCAAAACGTCGCCGTGGACTATCACCGAAACTTCTGAACTCGTGGAAAGATCCATATAAGATCATGAATAGGAAAAACGATCTTTTCTATCGAATACATAAGCCACCACGAGAAAAACCTTCAATAGGTTGTCTCCTTACGCCGGAAACCACGACCAAGTCCACACCGTCAGATCACCGGAGGATAAAATAACGTTTCAGAGGTTCAGAGGTTCATGTCCCTGTACTCCAACGGACAGAGAGTTCAACATGGGGTAACCCGAGAGGAGCCACGAGATCTTTGCGAAGTGCCTGCCGATTACGCGTTAGCTCATTTTGTGGCAGAAGATCTCCAAATGTCCAGAGGCATAGCCGTAGTATTCTCCAAGAAGTTCGGTCGACTCCAGGAACTTTGAGAACAGAACCCGGAAGTTGCAGGGGTGCTACAAGTGAGGAAGGGCCAGAGAAACATCTACTTTCTGGTTACCAAGAAGTATTCCAGAGATAAACCGTCTTCTGAAGATGTCTGGAAGAGCCTTGCCAGACTAAGAGACACGATGCTGGACCAGAATCTTGTAGACCTGGCAATCCCAAAATTGGCCTGTGGGATTGATGGGCTGGACTGAAGAGTTATAAAAGCATGTTGGAAACAATATTCAGATCCAGCGGCGTCAAGATTCAGGTATGCTGCAACCATCTTCCTCGACCCATCTCGAAGACTCTGGAGTGTTACTTTCATAGAACGTCCAGGTGCAGATATGGAGAATCTTGCAGGTATCACCACACAGCAAAAATGACATTTCGGAACGAAACTTCTTTAAGAAGGGGGAAATGTAACGATTTCGAGACCGGCCCTGATCATCTAATTAATAATGCACACTCGACAAATAAACAAGTTCTCTGCTGACAAACACATGAGTCCCGCGTAGAAGAAACTCGAACGATCTAAGAAACCGAAGTTTCGAGAGAGAGCCATCTAGATGAATCGTTCTATAGTCCCGATCAATCGAGAACCGAAAATGAAATCTGCATGCGAGTATATAAGCTGGATAGCAGAGGGCGATAGGGATAGTCACAGGTAGTCACAGAGTGTTACAAATACAGTTCGAGAGTTCGCAGCCACAGTAGAAATGAATCGAAATAGTGAAGCCTATGTTTTAGTCGAATAATTGTTTGAGTAGTGTTTGAATAAACTAGAAAAATGAGTTTAGTGCATTTTTACTCCATTATTTTTACATATTGAATCAGAATTAGTTAGATTCACACCAATTTGTTACCTTAGTCATATGTTCGTTACCAACTTTATTAAATTCATTAGTACTTTTGTTGTGTCATGTGATGTTCGCGTCATCCGTAATTAATGTGAATTTATCAAAGATGTTAGTAGATGGACAATGCCGAAGCTGCCTCACTTGCATGAGGCAGCATCGGCATTGCTCCACACGGTGAATCTCGCGATGGCCGCGTCCATCGAGTTCTTGCCGTTGATGGAGGGTTGGTGCTGAAGAAGATGACGTGTTCGCCGAAGAGTTTCGGGGTGGGGGGCTTCAAAACGTTTCACCCTAAGTACCGCGCGTCTTTTCTGCAAAAAAACATGGCGGCGATGCAGCGGAAGGCAAAAAAACATGGCGGCGATACAGCGGAAGGCAAATAACATGGCGGCGATGAAGCTGAACGCAAAAAACATGGCGGCGATGCAGCGGAAGGCAAAAAAACATGGCGCGATGGAGCGGAACGCAAAAAACATGGCGGCGATGGAGCGGAAAGCAAAAAAACATGGCGCGATGGCGGAAGTTATGAAAAAATTTCTTTCCCTCACGTGATTCGCTGAGAGCAATTGGCTGGAAGAGAAAAAAACATGGCCGCCGCCGCCACCTTAATTGACAAAACAAAAAATTAAATATGAAAAATGTCTCTGCTGTCTTAGAACACACACACACAACAGAAAATTATGATGGACGACTTATTATTAATTCACTCGCTCTCGAATGAAATTCCAAATGAAAAAAAAATACGTCTCCGCGCGCTGTAGTTGTAAACAGCGATAAGAGCCACATCTGGTGTTTACTCTCTCTCCAATGAAATTCCAAGAAATACGATTTGGCCTTGGACTTGTTTACTGTCTACTCTCTCAAGTTGAACGAAATTCTCAGTAAACACGACGATGATCCATTTTTGACCTTGAATTTGTTTTTCAGATTTATCTCACACTTCCGGTATCTGTTTACTGTCTCAGATGTTTGTTTTCCAGGAAGAGATAAGAGAGTCGAGTTTGAAGCCAAATTGATCGATTCAAGGCATTTTAAATGTCTCACTCTAACCCATGGCATTGTATGTTTGTCTTTGTCTCTGTTTGCATTTATTGAAATGAATAACGTCAGTTCGAGAAAAATACATTTATTCTTCACATAAAATATTACATTTCAGTGCCAGTGGCGTAGTATGAAGATACATTATCATTATCGATTAAAAAATATTTTTGATGCATGGATTTAATAAATCTATATATGGATTCGGATATTTGAACACTCAGAACCATTGACACGAAAAACATAAACCAATCGTGCAGTGTTGGCGGCGGCGGCAGCTCACATTTGGAATCCTTACTTTCTCGATCAGCAGCAGCAGGAGGGGCTTGCATCTTGACGTCCACGGGTTGGGTAGTTGGGTGGGGCGTCGACGAAGACGACGATGGTCTCGAAGTGCTGCTGCTAGAGGGGCAAGACATCTTCAGCGGAAACCACTGCGTATCGCTATAGGTCAGATTTGTATAAATCTTCCGCAGTCTGTACGATGAGGTGTTCATCGGGATTTCGGCTCTCAACACAGGCAAATATCCATCATTGGCTAGCGCCTGAGTCATTTTCGTCCAATTCGAAGTACTCGAATCATCGTCGTGCAAATACGATACTAATACCTCACCGTACTCATATGGCGGGCTAATATACAGTACGTTCGACAGAACGGCTGCTAGAATTATATAATTTGATGTCATCGTGACGACAACTCAATGTACACTGAGAAACAGCATATATGTCACTCAAATATATACACTGAGAGGAACACACACACATACATCATTGCTCAATGTACATTACTCGTATTTCTTTCAGTCTCTCTCTCTCTCTCTCATTCATTCGATCCGCAAAATAAATCGAGAAAAGTTGGTTTTAAACATCTATTAATACATAATAATAATAATAAAAATAATACAATATGAATAATAATACAATATGAATAATAATATTTCGTTTGTGTTTTTCGGCTAGTCTTGGTGTGGCTGACGTCATGGACTTGGTACTGACGGCGACGGCGGTGGAACGTGGTGGATCGGTGAATGCTGCTGCTGCTGCTGCCCCATCCATCTACCATCGTTAATTCGCATATTTTGGAAGCGTTTCAAAATACACAGCTTGTGCTCGTACTCTGCTATGTGCGCCTTGAGCTCGCGCAAATTTTGCAAGTGCCGATTGATAGGAGTGTCGTGGTCGTCGTCGTCGTCGTGATCACCGTGGGTCCTCTCCATATCAGGTGTGACGATATCCATTGCCAGATATCGAAACAGTGTCTCACGGCACAATGCACTTCTATTTCTCCGGATGCTACATGATTCAAACAGAGCGGGCTTTGCTTCTCGAGTGTTGGTGAAGGCGTTGTGACGACTGTACTTGTAGTAGCCGCAATAAAGACGATGTGTGGTCTCTTAGGCAGATCGAGCACACACTTCAGCAAAAAATCGAATTTTTGATTACCCTTCACGTAAACCACATCAGCCTCGATGATGGGGCGCAGCACTTCCTGAATCTCGTTGAATTCGACATAGCCATCTAAGTATGGAATGCCGTAGATATTTCTCTCCAACTATCGTACTTGCCGTTTATCTGCTTCGCTCAGGTCATGGAATGGCACTACGGCTTTGAATAAAAAGTGGTTTGTGCGATGCCCGTCGGTGATGGCAAGCTCTTTGGGTTGGAATTCACCGCCCACAGTGAAACCCTGAATGTCACAGGCTACGAGTTTCATCTTGTTGCGTTTTTGTTTGTTTGATGATTGTTGAACTGATTCACTGCTTTGATTAACTGAGAGACACACACTCGGAGAGAGGGAGAGCGAGATTAATAAACACCGACTGAACAACTGAACGTTTGGCTCACAACTGACGCTCTCGACCTGTCGATGCCTGCATTACATGCATACACACAAACAATGAGTGGATTCCTCCCACCACTTACTGCTACTACTGTATGTCACTATTTTTTTTCATGACAGACGGCGTACAATCTCGCTCAAGGGCAAGTGTTCCAGCATACAGTCGTGAATGATGATGCAATAGGCTCGAGTATTGGCGGGAAATCCGACTCTGGCCTCGATGTCAAGTTTGACATCGACAGTGGAGGATTTCATGAATTCCGCTCTGCGGGAACAATCTAATACGAAAACGGTCGTTCTGCTTTTGAATGCTCCGTAATCGAGTAGAGGGCGCTTCTTCGGACAATTGGCATTGCTCGGATAGAATTCCGTGTAGGCTCGATGGGCTTCGACAAAGTTGTTTCTGTTGAATTCCAAGTGCATACGTTCATGCGGGTAAGTATCGCTGTTCATGGTTAGGCGTATGTCGCTGATGTCGATGTGATCGAAATAGGACGCATCTCGAGCCGCATTGCCAATCCGATTTGTTTGGAAGGCCACAATGACGTATCGGGGACTCTCCATGGCCGTGCAAGTTTTCACAGCCCAAACTTCCTTGGTGGAACCCTGAGTGAGTGCAGGCAACTCGTGTATGTCCCACTTGCGATACGAAATCACTACAGGAGCGTCTGTTTTGATGGACTGCAGCAATTTCAGACGAATGTCGTCATTGGGCACCACATGTTTGACTCTGAGTACAACGCTCGTGATCGTCAGTGTGGTTGTGGTGGCTTCGACTACTGGATTCGCCACCTCCTCTATCAGCATGCAATTATTATCATTTCTACTTCTCACCAAGCGAATGCACTGTCGTCCAATGGTGGCATAACTATAGTCATGGAATATGCCCAACATATGCCTAAGCGGGATCCACATGGCGAACGAACCGTCGGGAGCGTTGTGAACTGTTTTGCCAGGATAGGTCCAGCCGGCTGTGCTCAAGTGTCGCACATCATTTTCCTCGTAACAAGTATAGCCGCGAAGGGTGCTCACTATACCCGGCGATCGAACAGAGTCCACCTCTTTGCCATTGATTTCATAGTAGATGGCCTCGAAAAGGTATGCGCCGGCATTATTGATGAATCTAACATTGCCCGTTCCTGCGGTACGAGTCAGAGAGCCCTCTATGCACACAAGGGCATCGTTCATCAGTATCCACACATCGCTCTGCTGAATGACAATTTCGATGATGTCATTATTTTGAAAGGACTTGACGTACGGGTGGTGCGTTCGAGTTTCAACTCTGTTGATGGATTCGTCGAACTTTGGATGATTGTACACGTCGAACACTTGTCTTGATAACATGATGTCCTTGCGATTGGAGAAAGTGTATGCTGGAATGAGACAGAGTGTGTGCGTCTGCTCTCTTCGACTGCGTCTGCGCGACTGAATTGATGCCAGCACCCTCTGCACTTTTATGTCCAAAGGCATCATGATCATTATTCTGAAGGTTATGTTGTGTATTTCCGTCTTGTTCACAGGCAGGTAAATCAAATTCGAGGGCGTTTCGTCGATGGCAAAGCCGGGGTCTTCTCGAACGGCAAACTCGTATATGGTGTGAGCTGGACGATTGTTGAAGAAGGCACCCGATGTGATGTTACTAGGGATGTGAACAGTTCGAACTTTGATAATGTTCACAGGTAGGTCGGATGAATGAAGGCTTCCAGCCTCCAATAGTCTCGGGGAAAAACCCAGTAATCGTCCTATGGAATCCTTGGGACGAAAATCGATGTTATAGAGCTTGCTGTATATCTCACACTGCAGCGTATTGGGTTTGAGAGAGAACAAAGCCTTGCTTTTGTTGGTACCGTCGACGACGACGTTGCCAACGTCACTAGACACTACGGCTCTCTTCTTCTTCTTCTTTGCTTCTTTCGGCCTCTCGATGTCTTTATGTATAAACTTGACAATGTCGCTTATTTCGTAACACCCAGTCGGTATTTGGATGATGCTAACAGATGGCGCTCCTTTGACAGAATAATAGAATCGACCACTCGATATGTTCGGTATGCTGTTGTATAAATGGAAACCAATCAATGCAAAGCCGTAAGTGCTATCTTCGTCCAATTGGAGCGGCGGAGAAAAGTCTGCGGTTAGCGTCGACGTTTGACCTGTCACTGTCAACAGCAAAGACATGACTGACACTGGATGGGGTTATGTACTTCTATTTAAACCATTCCATATGCGCGCTCTGTGCTCAGAGTCTAGTATGGGATACAAGACGCGTGAGGCTCGCGCTATTCGTCTAACGAAACGTATCCTGTCCATGGCCACTTGCATCCAATACGATTTACGCGAAGTTTTGTATGCAAAACGCCACGTCACCATATAATGAACCTCATTACGCTCGTCATAAAAGGTCACCACTTTTCTATTCATTTTCGCGCGCGCGCGCACACACACACACACTCAGAGTGTGTTCTCGTATAGAAAATTCAAACACAAATGACCGCAATTAACTTGGTTGAATGTCTGATAGCGATCGTTGTTGTAGAAGATTTTCACTTTTTTACCCAGATATCGCACCAATTCCACCGGCGGCTTCAAATTGCCGAAACTGTCAAAAGATTTCACCACATGTCCGCGTTTCACGTAAGATACCCAATGCGTTCCGCGATTCCTGCTCGAGTCCAGATTGATGATTGCGCATTCTCTGTACTTTGGAAATTTCGATGATGATGATGATGAGGATCGAGGTAAGTTGTCTCGCATGAAAACACCAATGAAATGAGGTATTTTCAAACGTTTCACATATTTAAGTAATTCCTCATCGTACAACGCTGTATTGGGCAGCTTCAGCGGGAGTTTTTTGAAAATTTCTTTTTGAGAAACAAACCGTAGCCGCTTTTAGCGGTCTTGTGCAGAAACAAACCGGAACCTCCTATATTTTTGTTGTCGCCACCAATGCTCTCCATTGCGGTATTATGACGCTTGTCTTCCTCCAATTTCTTTTTGGCATTGGCCGAGGAGATGATGGTCCTGGCTATGGTGCTGGCACCGCCTGCCAACGAGCCCAGCGCTCCCAGAGCGGCGAATATCGGAAACAGAGGCAGCACACCACCGCTCTTCGCTTCGAACGGTATTATCCAAGGTACTCTGATTTTTTTGCGGCCACCCAATTTTTTCACTTGAGCACGGGCAGCACGCAGTGCCACCAAGGAGGATTTTCGCACAGCCTTCGCACTCAAATCTTTCAGCTGATCAGGTTTCAGTGTTTTTCGCAGAGTCTTGGTAATTTTCTTAACTACATCTCGACGGAAAGACTTTGGCTTTGCAGCAGTCTTCAGACCCATTCCCAAATTACGTTTTGCCTTCATGGTTGTGGTGACCAGCCAAGCAGCAGCTTTCTCACCAAATTTTGCGTCTTTTGATTTGACACGTTCTCAAGCTCGATTTTCCAGCGCCCAGTAAGCCTTGTGTCTCTCCTTCAAAGACTTGTTTTGCGAGTATGCAATATCGTGTGTCTTACAAGCCGAATCCAAAGGGTTCACACCAGGGTCTCCACGTGCCAATCTCTTCTGTAGTTTGGTACCCGGTCCACAGTACTGGTATCCAGGCAAATGAAGGTCGAATGGCAGATGATTAATCAGAGAGTTCACCACACCACGACCTTCGTGCTCGACAGTCAGCATGACACTGACGCGAATGATGTTGCACACCTACTCACATAACTGTACTCCACTCAAAATGTCATTCGAATGTCAGATATGGGCGTGGTCACACACACACACACACACACACACACACACACACACACACACACACTTCAGCAAAAAATCAATCAACTCAAACATGAAAGTGGTGCAACAAGAGCCGGCTCTGGAAATTGTCAATTTGGATACCATAGGTGGAGGAGGTATTGGCGGTGACGACGACGGTATACGTAAACACGGCTCCCTGCTACCGAATTCATTCCGAGCGATATTTTGTGGCCCCAGCGGATGTGGCAAGACCAACGCTGTACTCAGTCTGCTGTTCAGCCCGAACGGAGCATGCTTCGAGAATGTTTACGTTTATTCAAAGTCGCTGTATCAACCTAAATATCACCTACTGCACGATGTACTCAAACAAGTCAAGGGCGTAGGTTATTTTCCATACAGGGACAGCGACGAGGTAATCGATCTGACAAAGGCGAAAGAAAACTCAATTTTCATATTTGACGATGTGGCGTGTGACAAACAGAATAAAATCAGAGAGTTCTATGCCATGGCACGCCGCAAGGGTATTGACCCAACCTACTTGTGTCAAACCTACTCGAAAATACCCAAACAGCTGATCAGGGACAATTGCAACATTATAGTGCTTTTTCGGCAAGACGATATGAATTTGAAGCACGCATTCGACGAGCACGTCTCTCCGGATTACACCTTTGAGGAATTTTGCCGCATGTGCGCCGCCTGTAGGAAGGAAAAATTCGGATCTCTGGTCATTGTCAAAGACTTTGATGTGAACAAAGGGCGCTACCGCCAGGGCTTTGACAAATATATACAAATGTGATGCGAGGTGGCACGGCATTCGTACTGAAGCCATGGCGCCGACCACATCACCCCGAATCGAGACGGAGATTGCTAAAGCTGAACGCAAACGTCAAGTCAATCAGTTGTCGAAAATTTTGCGAAAAAAGTATCTGAGTCTAAAACTCGGAAAATCCGAGCATGATGAAGCACTGAGTAAATTATTCAAACCCATTACGGTGCCGCTGAAAAGATTTAGTGCGTCAGTGCCGCCACTCACCAAGCCATCACGACTGGCAGTGAAAAAAGAAGAGAAACAGGAACCGTCGACACCAACGACTCCAGACTTTATGAAAAAGGGAGAAGACGAAGAAAGCTACCACACAGATGATGGTGATTATGATGATGATGATGATGAGGATGACTACTTGGAAGTTTATCCCGAAGTAGCAACTGAATTCGTGAATGAACATCGCGCCAAATCCGGCAAAATAGATGTGAATTACGGCCCCATTTACGATAAACCAAGAGCGCAATGGTTGCTCGGTAGAAAGCTGATGGACTTCGACAAAGATACGGGGGACATTCGCATTGATGGTGTAACATACGAAGGCACTCCGGGACTATATAGTTTGATTTTCTACAAAAATTCCAAATACGCTAAAGCCGATTTGGTGGCATACAAGCAAATTTTGACAGCTACAGGTGCGCATGTAGATGCGCGAGGTAGGTTGAATCCATCTCAGACTGCTAAATACAAACAGTTGATTCGACCAATGTTCAACGATCCTCAATCAAAAATAGGTGGTGGTGGAGGTGGTGGTGGAGGTCGAGGTCGTTTCACCAACGGCAGTGGTATCCCAGATCAGTTGACATACAACACGAAACCCATAGAATACGTGTACTGGGACGATGTGAACGAGCTCGTTGACAGGTATAGGCTTCTGATAGCCGCCAAAAATGCCGGCAGCACCTCTACCGACAACGAGATCGTGGCCATCATCAATTAATTGAGAGAAGCAGGCTATACTCGATAAATAAAAGCGTAGACGTTTTTTTGCATGCCACAGTCGCATCATGAGCATCAACAAGTTCGGTCAAACTTCGTCAGCTCGCCGTGCACGGCAGCAGCAGCAGCAGCAGCCCTATCATTTTCCTGGTGTTATACTCAACTATACGACAAATGGGGACATTGATGCTGAACATGTGAAAATATGTAATGTGGAAACGCCAAGTGCACTCAATGATGTTACCAACAAAAAATACGTTAATGACGTCATACAGAAGCTCAAAGATGACGTCATACACAAACTCAAAGACGAGCTGGACACCACCAAAAACAATCTAACAGCCTTGGATATTCGAGTGATGAAATTCATGTCACTTTCGATGAAAAAGCATGAAAATACCAAGAAACGCTTGGATAAATTGGCACTGGATATTGTTGATATTCCAGCCTCTTAAGTAGAAGGTGTAACGCCCAGTGCAGTTAGTGTATTGAATCCACCATTAGCGAAATGACGTCATCGTCATCATCATCTGAGAAAAAACAATTGGTTGATGAGCTCCATGCTCCAGCCAGAAGGAATTTTCCTCGCAGACGTACCATCATCAAAGGACTCGACGATCTGTGGCAGATGGACTTGGCTGATCTTCAAAAATACTCCAAAGCCAATAAAAACTTCAATTATATTCTCGTGGTGATTGACACCTTTTCCAAGTACCTATGGGTGCGCCCCCTGAAGACCAAAACTGGTCGAGACGTCACCGAAGCGATGAGTGACATATTATCGAAAGCAAAAAGATGTCCCAAGCTCCTCCAATCAGATCTCAGAACTGAATTTTATAATTCCAGCTTTCAGACTCTCCTGAAAAAATACAACATCAAACACTACAGCACGTATACCGTGAAGAAAGCCGCGATCGCAGAGAGGGTTATACGTTCTCTCAAGGAGAATCTCTTCAAGTATTTCAGTTTGAACGGTACCTACAAATGGCTGGACATTTTGTCGGACATTGCCAAAAACTACAACCAGCGCAAACATCGAACGATCGGCATGAAACCGTGTGACGTCACCAAAGACAATGAAAAACAGGTGTATAAGTCAACGTATGATTATGCCGAACGTGCTGGTCGAAAATCAAGAATTAGCAAGGCCAAGCATGTTTTCGAAAAAGGGTATACGCCTAATTGGACTACGGAACTATTCGAAGTTGTCAAAGTGAAAATCACCCAACAAATCACGTATTTGCTGGAGGACTTGGAAGGGCGACCAATCAGCGGCGCTTTCTACGAACAAGAACTACAAAAAGCAAAAAATGCCGAAGTCTATCTAGTGGAAAAAATCATCAGACGTAAGGGTCGTAAAGTACTTGTGAAATGGCTGGGGTTTGATAGTACGCACAATTAATAGTTGGATTGATGCGACAAATCACATGTAATTCAATGGAAAATTGGCACATTCTCAACTGGAAGAGGGGGCCTTTCATCGTCGTCGTCTCTCAGCTCTCGACGACGTGATGGCGGCGGCGGCAGCGGAGAAATAATCCGATGCCAAACGGTGCAGAGATTAGTCAGTCAACATGTTTGGTGCAGTGAACAACGTCGTTGTCGAGTCTTCTGAAGAGTCCTCTGGTTACGAGTCGGCGTCGGTGGCGTCGGCGGCGTCAGCTTCATCATCATCATTATCATCATCATCATCATCATCGGACCGAGAGTGGGCAGATCGAATGGCAGATTTAGATCGACTATGTGACATGTACAAGGAGGCCATCAAAGCGGAACGTTTCTTCGCGTGCAACGCCACCTACGAGTTTCGCAACACCGACGTTTTGAGCTTACAATGCGGCATAAGTTTTGCTCGGAGTTTCGTGCCTACAGTGAAACTCGTGTGCAAGGTCCAATGCACCATATGCTCCAGCCTGTCCTTCAGCATGTTTGAATGAGGCCATTAATCAGTTGCTTTACACTAGCCGAAATGGCCCGAATGCAGCAGCCGCAGCAGCAGCCAAGACTATTCGAATCAAACTCGACTGGGACGATGTTATGGATTTGGAATTACACACGTATGCAGAGAGTCTACAAGTGCGAGTTTCCAAGAATGACACCTACTTCTACCTGACGGAAGCGGATGTTCAAGAAATTCTACATCTAGATGCTACTGTGATGGCGACAAAATTTGAATATCTATTGAATATGAACTTTAGTCAATATTATCACGATTTATTAAGCAGTGCAAAAACTCTAGCTAAAAACAATGGTTTTTCATTTGATGAGGCTATAAACTTGTGTACTATATCATCAAAAGATGATAAACATCTATGTTTTCGTGAATACCTATGCTATTTGCCGGATAAAATAATGTTTGATTACGAAACGAAATAAATGTATATATTGAGAGCAGAGTTGGCGTTTTAATTCAGTATGCAGTGTGCATTGTGTCTGTGTGTATGCCGAGAGAGACAGATGCAGCAGTACGAAACAAGACTCGACTCGTATCGAAGCTGGACTTCGACATATCCTGCAAGTAAGTTAGCCGAAGCAGGCTTTACGTATACCGGTTCGGAAGATGTGGTTGCATGTCATTCGTGTCAAGTAGAAGGGTTCAGATGGCTGCCCAATGACGATCCTATGGCTGACCATCGTCGATGGAGCCCCCATTGTGATTTCGTTCGTAGTTATCACTCTGAGCGGCACAGACACAGACCGACGACAGATGGCGCTGATGTCCCTCCAGAACCAAGATTGTCAGATGTCATTAGCAGAGTGACAGATGACACATGGATGACACCGCCACCACCACCACCACCGACAGATGGCGCTGATGTTGCTCCAGAAGAACGACAAGTAAAAGATGACATAAGCAGCAAAGTGACCACAGATGTCATAAACATAGACTCACAGAACACGGTGATGATGTGTCGTGTATGTCTTGTGAATGAACTAAATGTATTGTTTATGCCATGTAGACACTTGGCGTGCTGCTCACAGTGCGCCATCGGGTGCGACACATGCGTAGTTTGTAGATCGCCCATCAATACATTTATGAAAATATATATATCTTAGAATATTT
The DNA here is from genome assembly GCA_958502065.1 of Chrysolina americana. NCBI lineage: Eukaryota > Metazoa > Arthropoda > Insecta > Coleoptera > Chrysomelidae > Chrysolina > Chrysolina americana. The sequence goes on along the minus strand of OY293414.1, from coordinate 38,859,313 downwards.
TTGATTTTTTAATTTTGCTACTCGAAAATATCCTTGCCCATTTTTATTTTTTGCTTAAAAAACATGCCAATTTTTATGTAAAAAAGTATCACATTTCTGATTGAATTATTCTTCCAATTTTGGTGCAAAAACGTGCTCTTTTTTTGATGCAAAAAGTGACACTTTTTTCGATAAAAAAAAAAACACCCAAAATTGACATGGTGGAAGGATTTCAGTGAAGCATTTTCAGTGAATTTTGAGTCACTCACCATTCACTCAGCTTTCACTCAGCATTCACTCAGCTTTTTCCACCATGTCAATTTTCGGTCATTTTTTTTTATCAAAAAAATTGCCATTTTCCCATAAGAATACATATATTTTTGAATGAAAAAAAGTGACACCTTTATTGACATGGTGGTAAAAGCTGAGTGAAGCATTTTCAGTGAAAGCTGAGTGGCTGAGTGAATCACTCAGCTTTCACTCAGCTTTTTCCACCATGTCAATAAAAGTGTCACTTTTTTGGGCAAAAAAACAGGCACTTTTTTGGCTCTAAAACGATACTTTTTTGTATGAAAAACTGCATTTTCACATTTTTGATGCAAAAAGTGCCACTTTTGAGGCAAAAAAGAGGCACTTTTTTCGATAAAAAAAATCACCCAAAATTGACATGGTGGAAGGATTTCAATGAAGCATTTTCAGTGAATTTTGAGTCACTCAGCATTCACTCAGCTTTCACTCAGCTTTCACTCAGCATACACTCAGCTTTTTCCACCATGTCAATTTTGGGTCATTTTTTTGATCAAAAAAATTGCCAATTTCCCAGAAGAATACATGTATTTTTAAATGAAAAAAGTGACACCTTTATTAACATGGTGGTAAAAGCTGAATGAAGCATTTTCAGTGAAACTGAGTGGCTGAGTGAATCACTCAGCTTTCACTCAGCTTTTTCCACCATGTCAATAAAAGTGTTACTTTTTTGCATGAAAAACTGACACTTTTTTGCGCAAAAAAGTAACCCCTTTTTTTGATGCAAAAGTGATCTCTAAAAATATGTGGGATTTTGAATGGGAGATTGGAAGGATGAAACAAAATATAATAATATCCAGGCACGGATTACATATTGATTTTATTCAATCATAAATATAAAACATAATCGGCTATTATTTGATTAATAATATATAATGTAGTGTGTGTGTGTGTGGAAAGAAACAAACTAGAGCACAATTACTTGCATTTTCATTTAACATTTTTCTTGAAATTTTGTATGTGTGTGTGTGTTTGGCAATCTCATTCATCGAATTCTGAATCCTCATCCCCTGAGCCTATGAAGCGTTTATATGTGAGATCTAATCCGTAGGGCTCACCACCACCACGCAGATGTAGGTCACAGTAGCATTGGCTGCTCGTTTTCAAAATGAACAGTACTTCATCAAATCTGTTGTGACACCAAAATTTGTCACATTGATATATATTGTCCATGTGCTTTACACCGAACACCATATGTTGATGGTATCTGATGCTGTGAACCGGATGGTTTTGCATAGCCCTTCTGAATGCTTTATAGCAAGTGCGGCAAAATCGTAAATTATATTTTGGAATACGATATGCATTCGCCCACACACAGTATTGGTCTTCGTGCAAATGACCTTCCCAGTCTTGATTTTTGAGAGCTTCACCTATCTTCAAAGCTGATTTCTCTCGTGTACTCTAAGTGACTCAAATCATTGAAATTTCGTTTGACGCTCTGAGCCTGCTTATAGATTTGTATCCATTTTTCATCGGCAAACATTTTCAAAATTCGATCAGTGAGCGTCCATGGTAGAGGTGAGGCCTCAATGAATTCAACTATTGATGATGTACATCTGACCAATTGCAGACAGCATAAATTTTTCAAAGTGTCTACCATGGTACACCACCACCATGTGTGCGTGCTCTCTGAAAAAATATTTAAATTCTATTAGATATCTAACGGACTGTAATGACCCCACGGCAGAGTGTCATGAGAGCCGACAATCAAACAGCGCTTATCATCGTGGGGGTTGAGAGCGATCTTTGTTTGCTCTACACTAAAAACTTTGTGTGAAAAGGATCGAATACAGCGTTGCGAAGTTATTTTTTCCACATTGTTTTTCAGACATTCCACATAATCTTCAAAAGTGATGTGATTTTTGACAACGCTGTATTTGACCTCTTTGGATTCTTTTACGGTTTTTCCACCTTGTATCTTATAGGTGTACAACTTTGATCGAAGCCCGACGAAATCTGTCATGATACGACCATTGGCTTCGTCCTTCATCAAGCCGGGTACTTTTTTATTTTCGAGGGGATGTCAAATGGGTTGTCGCTTTGGTAGTCGCTCGTATCGAATTTTTCAATGTGACTGCTAATCAAATCCCGATAAATATCATCGCACATAATTTCTTAAATGAGCGAATCAGTATCCGTATACATCAATTTGCACTGATTGTGCGTGTACTTTTCCATCATGAAGCCGTAGTGGAAATCGTACACGCATACCTTGGAAATATCGAGAATCGACATTCCTATGTACAAGGGCTTATTGAATAACAAATCCGTCTTTGCCATCTCGATAGCGACGAGGCTCTCATCGAAAATGGTGCGACTCCTGAAATTTGGACTGGCAATCAGATTTTTTGCGCCATATCGTCCCCCCACTTGGAGACCATTTTCACCACACGGTGCTTCCGTATGTTTTCCATGGTTTTCCCGAACACTGCGTTATTGGCAAGTTTGTAGTTATTTTTGCCAAAAGTAGTTTTTGCTTGAGAGCGTAATTTCGTATATACTTCAATGTAGGGACGCAGCCACGCCGATTGATTGAATTGCAACACCTTGTGGAATACAAGGCCGTGTTTGAGTGCTTGTTTCAACACCCTGTAGTGCACAACATATTTTTCCTTGTTGTACAGCGTGGTCATCAATTTTGGTAATTTCGAGCCTGGCCGTGTACGGTGCTCGGCACACAAGGGTAAATCTTTGTGTTTGTCATGCAGATGTTCGGGGTACTCCAAATCGACTTCGAGAATGTAGCCGATGGGCGAGGTGTCCGACACTTCCGACACATCGAAATCGGCTGCATTTTCGAGCCATTTAATGCCATCGTACGGAAGATATTCCATCATGGCCCAACCGTACAGATTATTCACGTCGAAATATAGCAAATGGGTCGACGGTTTGGAGGCGTCATACCTTTCACCCATGTGCTTGTTATTGGCCGAGGAGAAACTGTTGCAGCACTGACTGATGCCACCACGAATTCCTCGCTCGACAAAGAGAAGCATGTCGACGTCTTTCAGTATCTGCCATTTGCACTGGGTGTACTTCAACATACAGGACCGTGTATATCCCGGGAGAGTGTAATACCACGCAGGATCCCACCCATACGTCTCGTGACCGATATTTCGAAAATTTTCGAAAATATCCGCCAAGAGCAATATGTCGGTTTTCATGTATAGGTCAGAGTACTCGCCCAGTGTTGTCAAGTTGAACGACCGCCACACGTTCTGCGCATGCTCGTATTCGGGATCGGTGATGCCACAATCGTTCAACTTGTTGTAGAACTGATAGCGCGCCGGCAAACTTGGGCATTGCAATTTCTCTATCGAATCGATGAAATCGTATGGGAATACCCCTTTTCGAGAGAGTAACTCGTACCGGTCGGCATCGAAATGGGCAAATTCGCGCCTTGATATCTTCAAGTCATGGATGGTCAGTGTTTGCACCAAATGCTCCAAGCTCATGCCCATGAAACGAAAAGAGTCAATGAATCGAAATTTTATGTCAGTGTTGCCGTCGTACTGGGTGAAAGAAATGTATTTTTCTTTGTTGTCAGGCAACAGGCTGACTTGTTCCCTTTTTGCTATATCTCGAATAATAAAATGGCTGTCGTATCCGGATAAATTGTGGAAAATGATTGGCACAACGAATGACTTTTTGTAGTTCAAATTGCAATGCGCATGCGCATATCCACGGAACGCTCCCGTGTAGTGATTATGATCTATTACAATTTTGTCGTCAGTTTTCCAAGGTTTTTCGCAGATGTGGCAACATGGCGCTGTCGCTCTATGTGGAGGTGAGACGATCATGGGGACAATATCCAAAGTTTTGGCTTCCACAAATTTGGCTATGGCCCCCATTCTCTCCGCAAACCAATCCATCGAGTCGAGGCCCCGATGACTATCATAAAATGACAAAGTATCGTCATATGCACACTTGAAATAAAATCCAGCGCTGAAAGGAATGTGTTTTTGGTACTTTGTCGTATATGAGGTGCATTCTTCGTCATTAAACTGTTCCAAAATCGATTCAAAATCCGCGTAAATTACAAAGGGCACTATTTCTTTATGTACAAAATCCCGAAATTCTACATGATCATACGAAGGAAATGAAATTTAGCTCTCGTTTAATTTTTGACAATCAACAGTATGACTGTCGAGTTTCTCCTCACTCGTAAAATAATTTAAACACCTGTCGCAAATGAATGTTTTATGTCCATTTTTACTGAGTTGGCGACTGAGTAGGCGAGATAAATCCTTTATCCAAACATAATGGAATTTTATGTCATCGGCGATTTCCAGTGGTGGTGCCTCGTAATCATTTAATTTCGGGTGATATTCATTTTGAATGAGGAGAAGAAAGACATGTTTGTCTAATTTTTGTTTCGTGAGTCGGCTCGGAACAGTAACGAAAAATGCCTCCTTGTTCGCCTGCGGCTGAATCAATTCCAAGGTGTACACATTCACAGATATGTTGTTCAATCGCTCAAATTTGGTAATTTGTTTCAATTTCATAGGGAAGTCGATTCCGTCCAAGTTCAGTACATTTGAATAGTGAGGGTATGATATGATGAAATTCAATCTGTATTTTTACCCGATTCAACAGGGTACAAGGCCGAAACGACGGCCCAAGCGAAACACGCATCATCTTCATTTTTCAAATCAATACAAGCTTTTTTATTCGCAATAGAATTTGGCAGCTCGATGAAAGACGAACCGTTTCCTACGTCCGATTTATTCGTATTGATTTCCAAACTAACAATTTTCTGAAAATTCCAGCCACTTTCTTTGTCCGCGAATTCCGACAGTTTGTTTTGAATTTGATCGATGACATTTTCTAGGAACCACTTTTTCAAAGTTGTACCCCTATCGATAACAACGTTTTGAGTGTTGAAATATTTATAGTAGCTCATTATTTGTTCTTGATTCAAGGAATTTTTCACGAATTTACCACAAAATGTCGCATTGACTTTGATGCTTGGATGTTTTTTCAATATATTTTGAATTCTGCTTTTGAATAGAATGAATGCATCACCAAAAAATTGTCCAATATCTTTATGTTTCAAATTTATAATTATACCGGTGCGTAAACGCGAAGAAAATGCCGATTTCAAACCCTCCCACTTAACTCGAGATGTTAATTTTGATTTGACTCCCTCTCCCACCACCACGTCGACGCCTGTCTGTTGTTGACCTGACTTTTTGATTGAATTTCATATAATTTTCAAGTGTCCGCATAAAGTTTGTAATTTTCTCAGAGAGCCTATGCAATCCACTGCCGCGATCGCACTATTGATCAGGCGGGCGGTGTACTTGCAATGGGCCAGCCAATGTTTGCGTTCTTCATCAGTACAGCCCTTTTTGAGGATTTTTTTGACCTTACGTAACTTGGCTACCATCTCCATACTGTGTGCAGCAATAGCGTCAGATGACATGATGATGATGAATATTCAACAGACACACAAAATTTCAAGAAAATGTCAAATGAAAATACAAGAAACTCACTCTTTGTTTCCAACGGCGGCGGCGGCGTCGTCAGCGTCTTCAGGCTTTAGCGATCTCAAACAGCTGCTTCGGATGATTTTGGTTGGCAATTTTCTGCTCGCCCCTGTAGATGAGCATATGCTGGGACTCGGTTAATTTGTCGAGGATGGGTTTGAATGCACCAGTCACTCGATTTGGCAGAAATACTTTACACTCCTCCAACTCCACTAGGATGGACTCTCCAAATTTGGTTGTTTCCGCTTCAGCGCCGAGGATCAGATGGGGTTCGTCCTTTGGTAGCTCAGACAACTTCCGCAGGTTCTTCCTGCAAGCCAACGAAATCTTGTTAATTTCGTCGAGAAGATGAGACATCTGCGAAATCATTTGAAAAATGAAAAAAATTCATACACGCTGTATTATAACTCTCACTCACTCACTCACTCAAAATGAAAAATGATTTTTATGATTCACCCCGTGTATGAGAAATAAATATGATAAAAATAAAATATTCCAATCACACTGTATATAGCAAATGGAACTTTGTGAGAGACACCCTGTAAGAGAACGAATTATGATAAAAATGCAATCCACACACACTGTATAAATAACAAAAAAAATATGACGTTTTGTGAGAGAGACACTCTGTATGAGACGAAAAACAAATATGACAAATGAACTTTTCTGAATTTTTTTTTGAAAAAGAAACACTACAAAAAGTGAATCGAAAGAAATAGGCACACTTGAAACAATCGCTAAAAATAAAAAAGAATAACTACTATTACTACTGACCTTTGCAAATCACGAATTAAATGGCACTCACAATAAAAAACAATGCACTTGTATAGAGAAAAAGCGAGAGATAGATGAGCGGCAGAGAGGCACTTGTTGTTCGAACGCAGATAATGAAATGACGCAGGTTCGCTGTGAACGTACGTATTAACTCTCTGTGTCACGTGACCCACGCCGTCTACCTCCACGCCGAGTTCGCGTAACCCACGCTGCAAATGTATGCAACGGTCGATCTGGGGAAAACCCAAATTGCGCAATAACAGTAAACAACTCCAAGGTCAATTTAGCTCGAGCAGCGTAAACAGAGATACCGGATGTGTGATTAAATCTGAAAAACAAATTCAAGGTCAAAAATGGATCATCGTCGTGTTTACTGAGAATTTCGTTCAACTTGAGAGAGTAGACAGTAAACAAGTCCAAGGCCAAATCGTATTTCTTAGAATTTCATTGGAGAGAGAGTAAACACCAGATGTGTCTCTTATCGCTGTTTACGACTACAGCGCGCGGAGACGTATTTTTTTTCTTTTGGAATTTCATTCGAGAGCGAGTGAATTAATAATAAGTCGTCCATCATAATTTTCTGTTGTGTGTGTGTGTTCTAAGACAGTAGAGACATTTTTCATAATTAATTTTTTTGTTTTGTCAATTAAGATGGCGGCGGCGGCGGCCATATTTTTTTCTCTTACAGCCAATTGCTCTCAGCGAATCACGTGAGGGAAAGAAATTTTTTCATAACTTCCGCCATCGCGCCATGTTTTTTTGCCTTCCGCTCCATCGCCGCCATGTTTTTTCGTTCCGCTCCATCGCGCCATGTTTTTTTGCCTTCCGCTGCATCGCCGCCATGTTTTTTGCGTTCCGCTTCATCGCCGCCATGTTTTTTGCCTTTCGCTCCATCGCCGCCATGTTTTTTTGCCTTCCGCTGCATCGCCGCCACTTAGGGTGAAACGTTTTGAAGCCCCCCACCCCGAAACTCTTCGGCGAACACGTCATCTTCTTCAGCACCAACCCTCCACCAACGGCAAGAACTCGATGGACGCGGCCATCGAGAGATTCACCGTGTGGAACAATGCCGATGCTGCCTCATGCTAGTGAGGCAGCTTCGGCATTGTCCATCTACTGATGTTGATGTTAGTATATGATTAATATATATTGAAAATAGAACTCAAAATGCATACTAAAATGCGGTTAGGTAATCATTTCCTTTTTTTCTGGTATCGAGCCCGAGGACTGAAACTTATTACAAACATTTGGCACTTTTTCAGCCAAGAGTCTCAGCTAGCTGGCTGACGGCTAAAATATTCCTTGGACCTGATACCGTGAAAAAATAAATGATAACTCAACCTTCGAGAACTCGTATATCTGTTATTCGAGTCGATTTAGACAATTTGAGAAAAATTCTCGTTACATGTTATTCAACTCGACATGAAAACATATATACGAATTCTCTAAAGCGTCTTTATTGAGCATCTTGGTATAGAGAATGGGTATACCTTCAGATTTTAAATACTTTACTTTTATTTACTTTAAATAATTCTATCAGTCCATTAATAGTTATTTTCTAACAACTTATGAATTTTATGTAAGTAATTGGTTACATCTTTGACAATGCATTTTTTATTAGTTTTGAGATATGTCCCGCGCTTCCTGTTGCTTACGCATTTCAGATACTTTTTTCTTGAAGGCATTATTTTCTTTCTCCAAGTAGCAGATTTTTTGCCTTATAATATTTTTTCTGTGACTTTCTGCTGATAGGAGCTGCATTATCAGTGTTTGAACATGATGTGCCTCCTTCGTCTCTTGTGAATGTACATCTGAATAATAGCCTACTGGTGAATATGTAATATATGTAAGAATCCGATTCTTGGAACCAGTTAGATTAATACGTAGTAGGTAGAAACTATATGTAGATGATGTAGATCGAAACTAGTCAACAAAATAGGTATAAAACTTCTAGCGAAATGTAGAAAAAAGTGTTTGCTTCCATTTTTAGTGAACATTAAAATTCCATAAAATGAATGAGTCGTCGATCAAGTTGGTGTTATAATAGCAGGCTAACATTTAATTAATATAAAGAGCACCATAAGTGAAATAGGTTTGGCTTTGGGCTAAAACTAAAAGCACGCTTCCCTTCAGAAACCAAACAGCTAAGCCGTGCCTGGTGGTGCATGTGGCCATACGATGGAATACAGCATTGCCACGATGAGAGTTGAAATATCGCGAGGCGAGTGGAAATGCGCAGCAGCGACTGTCATCGGCATCGTACATCGTGCTGTGGTAGTAGCCATCGCCAGTGCTTTTTACTCAATTTGGCAACTGGCATGATATGTGGACCTTTAAATTGAAGTCTGTTTCATTTCTCTCTAAAAGTAGTCTCTTTGTCCCTCTGTCGTATCTGGAACCTAATCTGTGGTATTGTATACATAAATGAATCAAATCAAATCAAATCAAAATATGCTTTATTGTCGGAAAAAAATAATTTTTTGTTGACAAAGCGAGTACTTAAAGGTAAATAAATCAAATCAAAGGTTAATTAACACAAAAAACAAAACATATAAGACATATCATACATATAAAATATATTATAAATAGTCACACTTTAAAATTTTATGCTGATATTCCTATCTGAGTATCTAGTCAAATCAAATCAAATTATACTTCATTGTCGAAAGATGAGTATCTTGTAGACAAAGTCATAGTAAATAAATATAAAAACACAAACGTAGGTACTATCGACGAACAAACACATCATCAAATACAAATAAAAATATCTCTATCATTCAACATTGAACAGAAGTAAAATAATTTTAAATAAAATAAAGCATATATACATATGCATATCCAAGGTGAGGCAACGTCACACGTTAACAGAAAAATGAGAGATTAAATGATTAAAACATAAATCCAAACTATACTAGTTGAAAACCATATCCACTGCAGGGAACTAATAGATGAACATGTAGCAGGAATCAACTTCAAGTCATAGTAACCATATCTTTATCGAAGTAGTCTTGAACACTATAAAAGTGAAAAGTGAAAAGTGAAAGTGGTGACTTGTATTTTTTTTTGTTTTTTGAGAAACTAATGGAACTAATTCAAATAATAAGTCAAAATCATTGCATGCTTTGCAATGTGTTCAAGTGTACCAACGTTTCACTATTCGAATATCTCCCAAATTGATGAAATTTTTTTTTCTGGTTAGGTATGAATAAATACTCCGCGCATATTTCAAACACGAATTTAATAGATCACTAGCCTGGGTCACTAGGGGTTTCATCTGATATTTCTTCATAAATATTTTGATAGAGCATGCCAAATGGAAAATATTTCAATATTTTTCATAATGAAATGATGTTTCTTTGGCTATAAATGACTCTGGTGCTCACTTCATTAGTGAGTACTTGGGTGGTCGAGGGGCCAGATGAAAAAATCCAAATTGAAATCGTTTGCATGTTGTGTCCTGGGCTGTACTGATGATCGGGTTGAACCGTGAAACTAGTATGCAGTAGACACACCTATTTTCGATTATCATTTGGTATTTGTTACGGGAAGTATTGCAGAGTTCATTCTTGTAGAAAAAACTTTGCCATGCGTTGAGCTGAAATGATTCGACAGTCGTAATGGGGCTGATGAATTATTTTCTGTTCGACGTTTGCCGGCCCTCTATTGTATAGGGAAGCGAAAAGTTTGACTATTTTTAATAAATTTTCATTTTGTGAAGTCATTTGAATATTTTTCATGAAGAAATGATTTACTTAGTGGGGTATTCGACAGAGTTAAATTTGGAATTATCCAAATTCATTGTTTCAGAGACAGTGTTCTTGATAAATGAACATTCATTCAGAACATGTGGACATGGTATCTCAATAGAAAACTATGTTAACTCATGTAAGAGTAAATAGAACGTTATTCTGTAGACCAAAATGATGCTTTTCGGGGCTCAATTACTTAGCGGGTGGCTTAGACTCGAAATTAGAGAGTGATCCTGGATGGTTTTATCAGTGAGCGTACAGCTTGAGTTATCTTGAAATTGACATACATTCACCAGCGTCAACATAATTTCTATGGAAATTCATGGAAAAAGAAGTATTTTATGTTCCAGAACTTTGTTCAATAATCTATGAGTCTTGAATAAATGAAGGCATATATGTTTTAGTAACGAATGAGCAGTTTGAAAGGTAATAATTGTCACGTTTTTGCCATTCCTGAAATAATTACTCTGAATAAACTTGCCCCGTAATTATAATTCTGATGGCAGTATCCAAACCAAAAAATGTGTAATGGATTGTTCACTGTTTAAATTCAGTTTCAACCCTAGTATACACATTATCATAAATATTAAATCAAATTATTCACGTTAATATCTCTCTTTTGGGAAAATAATCTGACTTGAATTAAAGACGTGTATCGGTATTCGAATTTGAATCAAGGGCAAATTTGGCATATGGGTTCATAGCTAACTAGCGATAAAACTCCTGGCAGTACATAGTTGACCAGTGAAATTATCCATAAAGAATTTACGTTGTTTCTTCAGCAACATCAACCATTTCTTGAATTAGAAATAAATTTGGCGAGAAGATATGAATCAGTCGATGACATTCAAGTTTCTGAAAGAAACGACGATAGAAAAAACTGAACAAATATATTCATGGACATCTCCAGATATCATTTTGAAAATTTAGGCACGATTTCATAATGAGCTTGAAGTAGTATTCAGTTTAAGTAGCTGTTATACTGTCACAATCTAACAACAATTCAAAGCAAATGATACTCTAAGTTTACTGTGAAACCGACCCTTAGTCATTTTTGTAGTTGAACTCACTTTCTAACAGAAACATCAAAAATTATTAAGTGGATAACCTCCATGGTCATTAAATGAATTCAATTTCATTTCCACCTGCTTGAGTGATCCAGTTAATGTACCGTCCGAATGTTTCATTGACCATATTATTAGTTCTAGTTCGATAGTAGTCTTCTCTTCGTTCAACTCTCAGCCTTTCGTTCGAAAATTCACTATTGACAAATTGATGAGAAATAATTCATTTAATACAAATAGGTACAACTTACCCACTCAGTACTCCGAGAACTAAATTTAACATAAAAAATGATCCTAGTACTATAAGTGGAACGAAGTACATCCAGTTGAAGTAGCTTCCCATTGCATCATTCATCTGGAAAGAGAAAATTTTATTTCATGACGGTTTGCATGTATTCAGAGATCATTAAATTTGCACTCAATATGATGTAACTAAATATGAGCAACTTCGTGTACAGTTATTCTCGATAATATTCTTGATATTCAAGGAGGTTATCCTTGAGTTCATTTCAAGGAAGAAACTTCATAAAATTATATCTTATATAGGTTTCAACTTTTGAAACACAGGGTACTAAAGAATTAAGGAATAATATTTTTTTATGATAACTTTAATATGACCTTAAATATATTTGTGAAACGTTGTACTCATCTTCCATGCATCAAGTGGCATTTTAATAATGTGAGCTTGAATGACATAATGACCGAAGAAGATCTACTAGCTTTGATAGACTATGAGAAAAAGAGTAGAGGCATGCATTTTTGATCATCTGATTTGATTTATTTCTTTTTGCGTTAGCATTCGAAAAAGTATTTAGATATGTTCAATTGTATAATTTTACTGGTAAAACATTATCATCTTTTTATTGGACTGGAAGTCTGTCTGTATGCCGTTTTGTCGGCCTGTCTACATTTCTGTCGGCTCTGTTTCCGTTTTATTCGTCTGTCTATAAGTATGTGAGCCTGTCTCAGTTCACTCAAGTTGAAAATTGCTTTCAATGAATAACTTTGAGCTCTGTTAATGAAACCAGGTAAACTATCGGAGCATGAGATCACCACGTTAGAAGAATGCGAGAGAAAACACACTGACCGACCAGGACCAACCGTTCACGACCGTCCAGCAACGATCACAAATTGAAAGAGATCACATATATCGACCATGCAAGACCAACCGCTAAAATGATTTCGTAAATCTGACTTTAATCTGACGTTCGAAAGGTTATGTGGATTTTCTGTAAAAGTTATGTCCGTATGACTTGAAGTAATTTAATGTATAAATGTCATTAGCTGTATTTTGTTGAATAAGCCAACCTTTGATATATCACTGTTTATTTATTGAAATCAATTAAAAGTAAAAAACTTTGTTTAAAACAAGCTTTCATTTGAATGCGCTAAAAAGAATAAAATGGACTTTTCCTTTAAAACTTTTACCCCATCAAGAGTTGCTTGACTAATTTGCTGAATTGTTTCAGACCATTGATGACTGTTATTTGATTCGATAAGTGGTTGTAAAGTTGTTTACTTCTATAAATCAGTTAGTGTTTCGTGAGAGATAAAACAGAAAAGAGAAGAGAAAGTTATTTTTCATTGCGAGTTTGCCTTTGCCTGTTGACGTTCGTGAACTTTTCTCTATATTTATGGAGCAAACACTATTTCCAAAATGAAAATTTCATAAATCGTCAAAATCTTATTGCCGGAAAAAACTGGTCTACTTGATTTGCGCATTTTTATTTTGAATATGAATCACTAATACAATTTGCAGAAGGGCCTGGTTGGCAGAACCCCAAGATGAAATTCCATACTCAGATGAGATTCAATAAATGTAGTAGTAAGTCATTAATGAAGCTGACCGTCCAATTTTGCGGTGTATTTCATTGATGGCAAAACTGTTAAAACTTTATACAGGGTGTTCCTTAAAGACATGCTAATATTTGAGGAGGTGATTCTTTGACTTATTTTAAGGAAAAAACTTTCTATAAACGTATGTCCTAAAAGTCCTAACTTTTGAGATACAGGGTGATAAAGTTTTGAAAAAAAATCAGTTTTTTAATAATAACTGAGATAATTTTGTAGACGTTTTTATGAAATTGGGTACATGTCTTCTATGCATCAAGGTGCATTTTTAAATGCACAAACATTTTCATTTTCTCAACCAGTGGCGTCCGTACGGGTTTTGCATTGAATATTTTTGGAGAAAAAAATACTACGCCACTGCTTTCTCCTGAAAAAAAAAATACTTTTAAAATCCTCATTTATTTTTGAGCAAATTTGATCTCCTGAGTTTTCTTTGTCTGCCGCATGGTTTTCGCTTAAAAAAATAAAAATCGTTTCATTTCAGGATCAATTCTTCAAAAATCTGATGCGGTGTGGAAATGTTTGTGCATCGACTGAAAGCAAATTGAGGGATCAGATTTGTTCCAAAATGAATGAGAATCCAAAAAAATGTGTAATTCTTGTCAGATGCTCGGTTCTTGATTAAAATAATTAAATTGAAATTGCTTCATATCGCAGTAGGTACCTAACATTTTGTTGACAATAAATCGTCCGATAGTAATTTAGCTAACTCTTTATAATTGAAATTTCTTTTCACCACTTCTTAATCTTTTCACTTATAATCTCCCAAGTGCTTGAATTATTGCCGGAAATTTACTTTACACTTATTGGGAAAGCTACCTAGGTAGGTTTCTATCAGTGTAATCGACCGTCGATTGGTCGATTCTAAGAAATTGAAGTAATTTCATTGACTGTCAGAATAGGCGTGTATTAATCATAATAAATGCATACCTGAATGGATTGACGATATTAATTCAGCTAACCTATCTGTAATTAATAGCATTTTGTTCTTCAAATCACTATAAATATTGTGTTTTCACTGGTTATGAATACCATTTTGTGTTTGAAAAAGCTATAGGAATAGCGAAGCGCACAATTATTTACTTGATTTTTAAGTGTGTTATTGAAGTTATTTTGGTTGTCCGCCGTTTTTCTGAATATCGGTAAATATGGTGAATTTCACGAATGCAGAAATGGCTGTTGGTAATGCAACAGAAGCCAGACACATTTATCAGGAAAGATATCCTAATCGTGCCAGATAGCCTTTTCAAATATTCATCGCCGACTTAGGGAAACTGTTAGTTTCAAGAAAGGTACTTCGGAAGGTAGACCTTTAAGCGTCAGAACTCTTGAAATTGAGGAAGCCGTTCTGCAAGAAATCGAAGAACATCCTGAGACGAGTACGAGGAAGATCGCTAGAACTCTGAATATTTATCATCAAATTGTTTGGCGTATTTTGGTTGATTTTTTGTTATACCCATACCATATTTTACGAGTACAGGCATTACTCCCCTAGAGATTTTCCACAGCGTGTGAACTTTGTCAGTGGTATCTTCAGAGTATTGCACTAAATCCGCAGTTTGAGTCACAAATTTTGTTCACAGACGAAGCAAATTTTTCTCGGAATGCTATTCAAAATTTCCATAACAATCATATGTGGGCAGAAGAAAACCCCCATACCATAACCGAAACCCATTTTCAACACCAAATTTCGGTTAATGTATGGACAGGAATTATTGGTGATTATCTAATAGGCCCATTTTTTCTACCAGGACGCCTTGATGGTCGGTCTTATTTACACTTTCTCGAAGAAGAACTAAATGGGTTGCTTGAAGATGTACCAATTGCGTTAAGAAATCGAATATGGTACATGCACGATGGAGCCTCTGCTCATTTCAGTGTAATTGTCCGAAACCATTTAGATACAGTTTATCATAATCGTTGGATAGGTCGCGGAGGACCTCAGTAATGATCTCAACAGTTTAAATTTCTTTTTATGGGGGCCCCTTAAAACTCTAGTGTATAAAACTCCCGTTAATAATTTAGAAGATTTAAGAGAGCGAATAGTTGCCTCGTGTGAAACTATTCGAAATACGCCGGGAATATTTCAACGTGTGCGTAATTCCATACGTAGACGGGCGGAAGCATGCCTATTAAGTGAAGGTGGCCATTTCCAATAATTTTTATAATCAGTGTTAGTATTGTCAATAATTAATGAATTTGATCCGTTCATTTAAACTTACTTTTATAAAATAAAATAAAATTCGTTTTTGTACAAGCTGAAATCCATATTTTTTTGATTCTCATTCATTTTGGAACAAATCTGATCCCTTTATTTGCTTTAATTCGATGCACAATCATTTCCACACCACATCAGATTTTTGAGGAATTGATCCTGAAGTAAAACGATTTTTATTTTTTTAAGCGAAAACCATGCGGCAGACAAAGAAAACTCAAGAGATCAAATTTGCTCAAAAATAAATGAGGATCTCAAAAATATTTTTGTTTTCAGGAAAAAGCAGTGGCATAGTATTTTTTTCTCAAAAAATATTCAATACAAAACCCGTACGCACGCCACTGGTTGAGAAAATGAAAATGTTTGTGCATTAAAAAATGCACCTTGATGCATAGAAGACATGTACCAAATTTTATAAAAACGTCTACAATATTATCTCAGTTATTATTAAAAAACTGATTTTTTTTTTCAAAATTTTATCACCCTGTATCTCAAAAGTTAGGACTTTTAGGACATACGTTTTTAGAAAGTTTTTTCCTTAAAATAAGTCAAAAAATCACCCCCTCAAATATTAGCATGTCTTTAAGGAACACCCTGTATATGAAAGATTTCTGTATCCTTGTGGGATAAATATTGAAAATACTCGAGATGATGACAAATAACTTTTAACTCAAAAAATATAATATTGACGTCAGATTAACAAACTCAAAAATGCGAGAACAGTGTAATACGATGGACTTGTACAGATATATTCACGAATGCATTTCAACAAAAACAACCAGAGGACAATCAGTCATGCAAACTGATCTCCAAATGTGATTTTTTCAGTATTTAATTTGAATGTGACTAAATTTGTGTTAGAAATATTCAAAGTCAGCTAAACACACCAAGTTTTAATTTTTTGAATACTTGCGGAAATAGACTGAACCAGGGCAGTACGATTCAGAGCTGGGTAATTACAGATACTTTGAAAGTGATTACAATTACAAAATACTTTTTCAAAAAAAATAACTCATTACAATAATTACAAAATACTTATTTAAAAGGGACTAATTACAATTACAAAGAACATGTCTTACAAAAAGGAATTACGAAAAACTTTTTTCTAATTACTTTTGCTTTTCGGATAAAACAATAAATTATAATGAAATTGAGGAACCATAACATTTAAAAAATTACAAAATCAATAAAAAATTAGAGAGTATTTTATAAAAAGCGGTATAGGTAACTAATAATAATGAAACAAACATTAAAGAATGTATTCAATCAGAGCAAAAAAGTTACATCAAAAGTTTAATAACTTTTTTATTACAAGCATCCTACAGAAATCGGACATCATAAGTCTGGGACAGTTTGATCAAAGGGATAAAATAACTGATAGTTTACACCAAATTTTTTTTTACCATCGGTGATCAACTCTGGTTGAAAAATGTCTCATTCCTAGTTGCTGTTCAAAATATCATAACTTCAAAATTATGTAAAAAAATGTTTTGTATAAAACTATTAATATTTTTTACTTTTGATCAAGCGAAAGCAGATTAATGACGCTGGATTTCTTATTTTACCCTAAAAAACTGATTTATGCATCACATATATTTTCTTAGATTGTAATGTTTATAGTAATATTAATATAAAATATGTCTTGAAAATATGAAAATTTTGATTATTTACTATTATTATCTTGAGTTAAACAATTTTTTCCCTCAAATGCATTAAAAAAAGAGGTGCGAGTTCTGATCTAGTGACAGAAATTTCTTAGTTTCAAACCACGTAATTGTACCTATAAAAATGTAATTGTAATTGAAAAAGGTGAATGTAATTAAAAAATCGTACTTATGAGAAGTAAATGTAATTAGATTATATGAATGATATAATTACAAATTACAATTACTGCACAGATTTTGCTGCAATTACAATTCCAAATTACCAAAAAAGTATTTAAATACAATTACAAATTACAAACACGAAAAATAAGAAATTGTGATTGAAATTAAAATTGTTAAAATTGTTATATCCGTCAACCGGTTGACCCCTGCGTGCAACCCTCAGAAGTCAGACTTGTGCGAGCTAGGGGAAGACGTAGCCCTTATCTCTTGATATGCGTGATGCCACGCACGAGACCGGTGGCATTGCTGAGATTCGAACTCATGCTCTTTGACTCATGGAGCGAGCAGAGAACTCGCAAGCCACCGTGGCCCATTATTTATATTTAACTTTTTAGCTAGAAATTACCCAGCTCCGGTACGATCTTCATTGTACTTAAGGATTGTTGTATCGTCAGCAAACAATGTTAGGTTTCCAGAAATATCGAGGCGGGACAAATCGTTAATATAAAGTAGAGATAACATTGGTCCTAGAATAGAGCCCTGAGATACACCACTTACAATCCTTTCTTCCGCAGAAGAATTTTTTCCAATAATATTTTCTGGTTCTGGTTCGTATTGATCGGAACCATTCCAAAACTGTACTCCGAAAACCATAGTGGAAGAGCTTTTGCAACAGAATTGCATGATTCACGCAGTCGGTAGGTGCCATAGATAGGTTAAGAAACACTGCCTCCTTTTCATTTGAGCTCACTTACACTTTTTCCAGGAAATTAAAAATGGCGTCATTAGTGTTTTTATTATTTTGAAAACTGAACTATTCTTGAGCTAATATTATGTCTCTCTAAAAAGCGCATTATTCCAAGTTTCACCAATTTTTCAATGATTTTAGAAAGAGTTGACAGTAGTGAAATCGGTTTGTAGTTACCCGGATCATCGGTGGTACCTCCTTTATGTTGGAGTAATGTCCAAACTAAACGTGTATACAAAATTTCAATTCAATCGGTTAAAGATATCTGCTTCAGAATTGAGTTGCAATATTCCACTCGAACAGATATACATGGCAAGTTAAAAAATAAACTTATAATGAAAGTTAAAATCGCAATTTTGCTTAAAATAATAAACAGTAGTGATAGTGAAGTAGCAATAATTATGATAATGAGTTATTATTATAAACGAAAAATCAAAAAAAGTGAGTGGGTTAAGAGAACTATATTTACATTGGGAACAAAATGGCTAATTTTATGCAAACTACTCCAAATTACTGAGAGATCAAAAAATATTCCAAAACTATTATCGAATGTTCCTAAATTGCTTCAATAAATTAATGAAGTTGATTGCACCAATTTTCACATGAACTGTCGCAGAACAGTGAATTGTTAAAAAGATTGTTGAGATTAGTGGAATTTTTCTTTGTACTGGTTCCAGAGTATCAAGTTCCTCATTACAGTCTCCGTCTCATATCTCTCTTTTCATGACATTCTAAACTTTTACAGCCATTGTAGTATTTTCCTGAATTCGTAAAATAGGAATGGAAAGAAGTAGTATGTGAGCGTGTCATGTTCTAGAAACGCCAGCAATTCAATAAATGTCTCCTTTTGTCTTCTCGGTATTACTTTCCGACGAAGCGTTCAAGGAATATTTCCTTTTTTGTAACAATCCAGTAAAAGTTGCAACTTATCAGGAAAACCTTCAGCTATCAAAAATAATATATAAGGATATATAAGGTACTATCAGTTGAACCCTACTGCTACTCAACAAGTAACCTGTTTTATCTAATTGATTAGTTGAATGATGCCTAATTTTATCGACGTTTAATTTTTCTGATAGAAAATATACCAATTTACATAAACGATATTGAAAATTTCGTTGAAGTGAAAAACTGTCAAAATTCATCATATAGATATGTCAGATTGACACTTTGAATCAAGATATTCACCGACCAAAATTTCAAACATTGTCTTTGAAAACCGGTCGAGGACGATCGTTCAGTGTGCGTTGTCCAATAATAACACACGTTTTGGAAATTTTTATCGTAGTTGGAGGGCTGCGGATGTTTGGCCATGGTTGCTCAGTGTGCTGGCTGCCTAATAATTCATTGACGATTTTATTTAATGCTTCTAACACATACTATGGTGCTGGTTGTGCAAATATTTTTGTTTACTCAACGTTGCGTTGGATTAACTCTGCTACCTGTTGAGCTGAGGTATCACAAAATTCATTGCAAAATGTTCAGCGTTGTAAAGATGTTGTGAATGGATATACGTTTTGTTGTTTTGTGGAATAGTGACGATCTCGTAGATACAGTTTATGTAAAACATAAAGTGAAAACTGGTATAAAACTCACCCAATATAAAATAGCCGTCCATCCCTCCATGGTGATACATTGGAAAACAGTTAGCATGGCAAATCCTATGTTATCAAACGACGTTATACCATTATTTGGACCTTGCCATCTTTCCAAGCATACTGAATTCCCATCCCGGCACCAGTTACTGCCCTGATTTTTTGCTTGCGTTTCATTATCTGTATTGCAGGGTACCGCTTCTTCCCCCTCTTTAACTATTTCATCTGAAAATAATTAACTTCAATATGATGATAACATACATACTAAAAACCTTTCTTCATCTGTATTGCAGATAGAAATAATTTTAATATAAACGAATTCGACATCTCGTTAGTAAGAGATTTGAGCCGGTTCTGGGCCTTCCCCCACTACTATGACGTCATCAGTGACCTTGGGGTGACTTCAGGGATAACCTTGGTGCATAGGTGCCTGTGTGGGTCTATGACCTTGGGATGTAGGTTTTGATGAGGTGTTCAAGGTTTCTGTTTGACCTTGAGATGACATTTGAGTGACAGAGATTTTTTTCTATACACGGACAAGTACTTTTTTCAAGTATTTATATTTTTTTTCACCTTCAAGACTAAAGATATTTATGTGTACACTTGCTACTATGTATGACTTTCATATTATGAACTAACACATGGAAATCTAGAGAAGGCACACGTCCACACACCACGGAGATCCAGTCAGATATGTGAACTCTGATTCCTCTCCGATACTTACCTTGTAGTGGTGATGGTAGTAAGCGTGTGTGACGTCATCCGACTATGAGGAGTGCATCTGAAGCAGCCCACGCTCGACGCTTATATATACGGACAAGTACTTTTTCCAAGTACTTATATTTTTTTACCTCCATGACTACTATAACCTTCACGTGTACACTTGTTACTGTGCATGACTTTCATGTGTACTAACACATGGAAATCTAGAGAAGGCACACGTCCGCACACCACGGAGATCCAGTCAGATATGTGAACTCTGATTTCTCTCCGCCAGTTATACCTTGCAGTGGTGGTGGGAGGAAGCGTGTGTGACGTCATCCAACTATGAGGAGCGCATCCGAACACGATTCAGTCATACGTGTCAGAAGCAACCCAAGCTCGACGCTCTGGGGTTGTTTGTGACATTATGTCTGCGATAGTATCTTATATAAGTCGGTGGTGGGGGAGTGGTTCACTATCCATTATAAAAGAAGTGGGTATTGTGATACAAAATCAGAAGTTATATACCTAGCAGTCGAGTAGTCAGCAAGAGTAGTGAAGTCATTCAGTGCATTCAGAGACAAGGATATCAGTGAGTGTGTTTTTCTATCGAAAATTATTTATATTTTCCTTATATATTTTCATCATGTCAGTTTCAAAGGTAGATTCACAAAAAATCAATTCTATAATATCATCCTTGCCACTGAATGAAGCTTATCCAATAAAAAATATGTAAATTTGTTCAACTCGTTTTGGTAAATCCATTTTGTTAACATTACTCGATGTGAGCAATAACACATTGTTCAAAACATTGCTACCAAAACGTGTTTCAGAGCAATTTAGTGAGGATGATGTTACTTGCATCAATTCGTCTGATGGTAAATATACCGTAACATATTTGTGCCAGGCTCAACAAAGCTTTGCTGGTATGAAAACACGATCGTTTGTTAAATTCGATCTCATTGAGTAATAGTTAATTTTCACACATCATAGGCTAAGTCGAATTATATTATAGGTGTTAATTGTAAGGAAAATATAAAAAGTTTTCATACATTGTTAAACACACACTTTGGCGGTTGGAATCATCGAAAGTATATGTGAGTTTTATTGATAAATTCTATTATAGCATACTTATTTCAATAATCTTTCTTTGATTTCAGTTCCATTTTCGAGAAAGATGTGGATGTTGTATGCGAGCCAAAACTGGACCGAAGATGTAGACATCTCTTCAGCTGTTGAACGATTGACTTCTGAATTGGATGCTTTGAGTGATGATGCTCACCATGCCACCAACTATGACCTGAGCGTGTGTTATGATGAAGAACAGATCCAGTTATGTTTGCATGACGCTGAGAACAATCAGAAAGGTGTGGATCTTTGTGAGAAATATACAGATGGTTCTTTGGATCTAGATCAACTCTGCGATGCAATGGTTGAATGTGAGCTGAGGAGATTTCTCTACCGTCTCTTGCCATACCTACCTAATGGAATCATCCAAAAGAACCAACTGGATGGCGATGGTAGTGAAATCAAAAATGGCCAAGAAAATCATGACGATGAAGAAGAAATTATATTAGATTGTTTGTATATACCTAAGACTAATTGAATTGTAAGCTAGTGATATCTGAATAAAAAACATAAAATAGTTAATACATGTTTCATTTACCTATTCCTCTTTTACAAGAATAAAGAAAGAAAAAAATCAATACAAAATAATGAAAAATGTGTGTGTCTTCAATATCTGCTGTGAACTGATCCGTCAATGCATTGTATATCAAAAATGTATCATGTAGAATAAGTGCATATACTTTGGTGTTGGCTGGGAAGTTGACTTTCCTAGTTCCAAACTCGAGATCAATAGTTGATGATTTTGTGGCATTCGGCTGATGTGAACAATCGATGATGAATAGTGGATTTTGTCGAAATTCCCCAATGTCCATGAGAGGTTCACTCAAATCTTTATCATAATAACTTCGTTGAAAGTTCTCATAGGCATAACACGCTGAAGTATCAAGTTTCTTATCGAAATCCGAATTCCAACGTTTATATGGGTATACTCCACAGTTCCAGTACACACGAATGTTATTGATATCAGCCGTTGTGAATTTAGTGATGTCCTTTGTCCTGTCTTCAGACATGATAGTGCTTTGGAATCCAATGATGATATAACGAGGTGTTTCAAGGGCGTTGGTTGTCTTGATAGCCCATATGTCTGAAGATGTGCCACGTAGTGATGGAAGTTCATAGAGATCCCACATGCGATAAGCCAACTTGATTTTAGCAGTCAGACCACTTTTGTTGATTATATTCAAAAGTTTGAGCTTGTGCTTATCTTCTGGCACTATGTGTCTTATTTTCCACTCAATTTTATTAATTTCCAAATCAGCATCAACCTCACCAATATATTAGTTCTTGAAAGATTGAGCGATTATTAAGATCATTTCTTGTTTGGCATTCAAGATACTTTTGTTGAAATCTTTTTTAGTGGTAATTTGCCACTGAATACATGACTGGTTGTACCCAAGATATCCTGTTTAGTTTCCGAAAGTCCCCATCCAGTGGTTAATAATGTATTAGCAGGTGTTTTTTCAAATGAAATCATAGTCTTCTTTGTAGATGTTATCCCCGGCTTCCTGACAGCAGCTTGTTCACCACCCATTTCGTAGCGAATTTCATCAAGAAGGAAAGCGATAGCATTGTTCGAGAGATAACATGATTTCGTTTCATCTTTAGGTGTGAATTTACCCTCTATATAATTGAAACTCTCAGCAATGTCGAGTATAACATATTGATTATTGATTGAAATTCGATTTCCATCTGAATTCCTAAATAATGGTGATCCATATGGTTTGTATGTGTGCTCATGTGAACTTGTGAGGGAATGATCGAGCATCGGCTCATCAAATATATTCAACTTTTCACTATTTGTTTCGGGCACCATTGTTCCTTATTTTCAGTCTAGTTGATTTCAAAAAATTGAGATCTCTCACTGACAGAGCGTGGTGTGCTAACTGTTTAGCGTACACTTTTGAGAAGTTTTAAAATCCTCGTCGATTCTGTCTATTATAACAAACACCCATAATAGTTATGAGATTTTTTCAATTCCAAAATTATGACAATCTCTTCTGCACTTCCAAAATCAATGAGATTATTTTTGTGATCCAAAATACGCACTGTGATATTGTGAATCAACTGACGACCTTCTGGACTGATGGGCATATATATAATCTTGTGTGGTTCTTTTGTGAGATTGAATCCAGGCTCCACATCGATATCGAATAAAAAAATAATGTGGGATTCGTCATTATTTATGTATGAACCAGATATAATGTTGCAATCTAAGCGGATGAGTATTACAGTTGTTATGTTATGATCGGTTGTGAGGATTCATGTATCTGATTCGGTTGGAATCGATCAAAATTGAAACCCGTCATCTTTGCTATGGAATTCGGATGAGTTAGATCAATTTCATATTTTGATCGCATCTCACATTTAAAAGTATTATTATTGGCATGTAGGTAGAATATATCATCTGCATTGGTATCGTTTTGATTTTTATCATGAAACAATCTAAACATGATATGTTTCTGAATAACTGCATTGATTTCTTCTATTTTATAGGCACCACATGGTATTTCAATCGTGTATTTCTGAAGTATTGGTGAACTAACATCACTGATTCTAAAACTGATCACATTGTTTTTTTCAGTAATATTATTGACTGTGTTGCATCCATAGAATCCTAAAAGTCCCAATCTATAACGACTGTTTCTGTCCAATTCAATGGGTGGGAAAAAGTCTGCACTCAAGACACTCGTCCCGACAGCTTGTAGTTCGAACTTCCGTGACATGACTGATGAATTTTATCCTACGCCTTTTCGGAGATGGTTCATCAATATCCATTTCATTTTTATTAGCACCAATTATGATATCATTCATATTGCAGTAACAACAGAATATTTTCCGTGGTGGAGGACCATCATTCACATCAGAATGTGGAATGCTATTACCGTCAAGATTGTGGTGGTCAGTACAATATCTATATTTCATTTTGTCGACATCATCCTGTCGACTTTTAGGTAACTTTTCCCAAACATAAGCAATCTCATGTGCAGCGCATGCGAGTATTACTTCCTTCGGCATATTTGCAAGCATCACTCGATCCATTCTTGTCAGGGTGCGATATAATGAATACATCTTGAGTGAAAATTCCATCCTCTTCATAGCCTCTCGAGTCATTGCTGGAGTTGTATCCATTTTATAATAATTCAGAGAGAAACTTCAAGCACAAGTGACCGCAGAAAACTATGTTGAACTTCTGCTGGCGATCGTATTTATATAGAATTTTCACTTTCGAACATTTCTGAAAGTATTGAATCTACTCTACTGGTGGGGGTAGATCTCCACAACTATCAAAGTGTGCAATGTCTTTCCTACATTTGCTGTATGCCACCCAATGTGTTCCCGATCCTATTATTCTATCTAAATTGACAATGGCGGTCTCGTGGTGTCGCGTACCTCTAGTGGGTAATGTATCACGCATGAAAATACCACGAAAGTATGGAATTTTCATTTTCTTGACATAATAACTGAGATCGATGTCGGTGAGAGGTCGTCAAGGTAGGAAATCAACTAGTTTTTTGGATTGTATGGTTTCAAGTACAGTCCGAGACCTTTACGGTACGGTTTAAGGTATACAACACTGCCACTTTTACCCAATGCCACACTTTCCATTTTCTTATTATGGCGATTCGCTTCAATTAGGGTGGTTCTGCTTGCTTCTGCTGAATTCACAGCTCTGGTGATGCCTGCAACAGTACCCGCTAAACTTACGAGCGCGGACAATCCAGCAAAAATCGAAATCAGTGGTAGAATCCCTCCGACCTTAGGAATTGGAATTATGCGGGTGTGCGGATTGTTTTCTTTCCACCAGCAGCTTTGAGGTATTTACGTGCCGCATGCAATGCCACTACGGTAGCTTTTTTCCTATTATTCTTCACAAATTGCTCACCACTAGCTTTTTTCAGAACATTCCGCACTTTATGAACCACCCCAGAACCAAAAGCGATTTTTCTGAGATTATTTTTCTTTTTCTTCGGTTGATTTTTCTTCTTTTTCTTTATAGTAGTACTACAACCCATACCGAAACGTCTCTTTGATTTCATAATATTGGTAACGAATAGGGCAGCTGCTCGTTCCTCAATACCAGCGTCTTTCGATTTAACCCTATTCCAAGCTGCGTATTCAAGTTCTTTGTCTGCTTTATGTCTCGCTGTGAGATCAGTTAGATGATTCAAATATTGAATATCGTGTTTGCATGCAATATCCAATTTATTGATTCCAGGATCTTTGCGGGCTAAACGTTTTTCCAATTTTGTACCGGGTCCACAGTACTGATATCCTCCGGATAAATGTAATTCGAACGGAAGTTTGTTTATCCACCACGAACACATCCGTATCGTTTGATGGTACTCATTTGAATGAAACGTTCACGACATATCATCGCTTACATAGTCTCCAATCACGGTACGATGCACATTGTAAAGTAGAAAGAAAAGTTTGCTGTAGATAATCTAGATGAAAAATTCGATTGTGGATTGAATGGACAGAAAGTGTTGCGGCATGGTCCGCTACTTCCATCATCTGTTCGAGGACTCATTATTGGACAGTCGAATTGTGGAAAGACGAATGCAATGATCTCTCCACATCCACATCCACAAGGACTACGATTCACAAACGTTTATCTTTATTCGAAATCACTCAACCAACTCAAATATCAATTCCTACGAAATGTATTAGAACCCATAAATGGGTTGGGATTTCATACGTTCAGTAATAATGCAGAAATAGTGGAACCGTCCGATGCCATACCAAATTCTGTTTTCATTTTCGATGATGTAATATGTGAAAAACAGGACATTATAAGATAATATTTCTGTATGGGACGTCATAAAGATGTTGACTGTTTTTATCTTGCTCAAACATATTCACGAGTGCCCAAACAGTTAGTGCGAGATAATACAAACTTTATTGTAATGTTCAAGCAACATGAAATGAATCTACATCATTTTTATTCTGATCACGTGTCACCCGATGTAACATTCAAACAATTCCAATTGATGTGTGTTAAATGTTGGTAGGATCAATATGGATTTCTGGTCATTGATAAGGATAGAAAAAGGCATGAAGGTAGATATCGCATGGGGTTAGATTGTTTTATATATCCATGACACTGCAATCCACAACCGATCGTTGAATTGCTAGAGGTTACTTCAGTGTATTCTCTTGACAAAAACAAAATGAAGACAAAAAATGATTCAGTAGTTGAAAATTAAAACAATGAATTGAATTTGAAACGTCAACTGATTGAGACAACAGAAGTTGTACGGCAGAAATTCAATTCTGTCAAGAGTGGACTTATTGAAAATCGAATGGCGCTTGAAAGCCTTTAAAGGTTCTATCTTCAGCTGCTACCATGAAATCACCAAAGTCAACGTTTCCAATGAAGCAAGGAAATTCTCAGTCCACTTAATCAAAGTGAAGTTGGTCGTGGTGCTAGAGTATTTGCTCCCACCCAGACGGCCCGGGTTCGATCACCGGGACAGCTTGCCACTGAGCTAAAGTGGTTCGGATTCCACTTTTATTTAAACTGTAGGTCCCGGATCTCCCTTGCTCGCACAACCTCTGCTTTCGAGGGGTTTTCTCCGAAAACCTGGGTGATTCGTAAAAACAAAAAAATTTTACTCCAATAAAAGTTACGAGTACCCCAATGGGGAATAATCCATCCTCATATAATAGTGAAATATCATCTGCTGGCAGTGAGACAGGTACTATCAAAGAATTCGGAGAAAATGACATGTACATATTCGAAACACCGTCATCATCTCGAAAAGGTGATTCTGATTTCTCTGATTTCGA
The DNA here is from genome assembly GCA_958502065.1 of Chrysolina americana. NCBI lineage: Eukaryota > Metazoa > Arthropoda > Insecta > Coleoptera > Chrysomelidae > Chrysolina > Chrysolina americana. The sequence continues at coordinate 38,832,097 of OY293414.1, read as the reverse complement.
AGACAATATTGGAGATGTTTTGAAAAGACATTTGGAAAATGTTAAAACGAAGAAAGTTGCATATGATACAATATATGGTATACGTTTAGATACTACTACACAAAAACTTAAAATGGGTAGTCTCAATGTACGTTTCAGTGATTATATTTTGGAATGACAATAAAACAAAAAATCATGAATTCCCAGGTAGTCCGGAGTTGAAAAATCCACCTGAAGTCAATTTCGATGATGAAATTTGTCATACATATGCTAAAATATTGAAACTAACGAATGCACGATGATGAGGCATTTCGCTTTCTTCAGCATGTCCCCACAGCTCTGCAGTGGACCGGAAGAATGAAGCGAAACATCTTCCAAATCGCCCATCACATTCAAGAAGGTGTCATCTACCTTCTTCTTACGAGGTTTCCGTACACACTTCGTTGTTTTCTTAGGGTTAGAAGCAGTAGATGTACCCTTTCTCTAAGATGGTTTTGGTTTCGTATCTACACTAAGAGGAGAGAGAAGGGGGGCATATGGATAGTGACAGTTTTGAAAGGGTTGGATGAACACTTTCTGAAGGTTCCGGTATATCTAAGGTCTTCAGATATTCAAGGATGTTATAGTCATCGGTGAAACCTTCTTGGGACGACAAGTGATATACCGGAATATTTTCAAAACCAAACTCATCATTTGTTGTTGGAATACGTGACATTGCACCTGCTTCAACAGAAACATTCGGTAGGGAAGTCATGATTATTTAGCTCGGAGGGAATGTGTGATACCAATGGGATGTGGATAGAAATGGTGCTGATGTTGATGCGACTTCACGTTTTATACGAACGAGCCGACTGGTACATGCGCACATGAATATGACAACAATCTGCCGTAGGAGGAGAAGGGGTAAATATCCCTCCCAGGAGTTGACTCCACAAATTTCATAGTAATAAGAAGTGTTGAGAAGAGACAGTGTTCTTCCAACTGATGTCTTCTCCAGATGTGTATGTAGTTCCATGTCACCGACATAAACTTTGCCCGATTGACAATAAATATTGAAATCATTTTGTAATATAGTGCGGAGGTGTTATTTAGAACAAAATGATCCGAGTGAGTTATAGTTCTAATTCACACCTTCGTATTGTATATATTCAGAGTGAAAATTATCCACTGTAGATATGATTCCCAATGGAAGTGTGTCTTTTTTGTAGCCCTGAAAAGGACTGTTTTGCTCCAAAGAGCCAAGGGGGTTTGGGTGAAGACTCATTAGCTTGAGTCTTCACCGACATTACCAACATTCCTAGCATAGAATGCCCTAGCTCGCTCCTTCGTGTCCGCCCACACGCGATTAAACTCTGTAGCTACATTGAAGCCAAAGCCGCTACGGTCGTTATGAAGTAACGCTGCGTGCGCATTGTCCTCATGTCTCAAAAATGTCGCGTTTTTTTGAAACCTTTTTTTTAATGATTCCCTGTGAATAATTCAAATTCTTATAAAATCATGAAAGATTTGCCACACACCGGAAAACCAAACAATTACACAATGGTATTTGTATTGATCAATATTTTGTGACTCTTGTCAGTTGACACAGGATAGATAGAACTCTCAACCTCAACTCTTCTTCTTTAACAGGTTTGTTTTTTTACCTCAGCTACATGGTTTCGATTACGAATTCTGTGTTCGTTGCTCTCATTATTATCAATAAGTCATACTGAAATGAGCCGAATAAGCGACACTGAAGTAAATAGATTGAAATTATGAAGTAGAATATTATCCGTCATTCACTCCTCGAACATTTCAGGATATTCCGCTACTTTATCGTCGAATTCCGCTAAGCCGCTACAGGGTGCATAAAACAGTAGCGAAATTCCGCTACGGTTGGCAACACTGAGTCTTTGAGTAGGTTGTCATCGTATTTATAAGTATCAGAGTGGGGATATGTAACATTGCTTAGTGGTAGTGGTCATTAGGCGCTTGCGCAGGTTCTGTTAGAATTTTGGACGATTTTGTGTTGCCTTCTATCATCTGCGCCCACGGCCTTCGGTCTCCGGCTTCCGTAGGATTGAAAAGTAGAATATTGTAAACTTATTATTCTACGGCCTTCGGCCTCAAAATAGAAAAAAAAAATCGATCCGCGAATTAAATCGCGGCCACGAATCAAACCCGCGATCGCAGTCGCGATGTTGATTCGCGGGTCGAAAAAAAATTTCAGAGGAGCTCCGCTGGAAACCCTAATGTTTTACCAACCCCATTATCATTTTTTCCTGCATTGATGAACGTTTTTCTTTTTTCCTACTCAATTAAATCTGAAAACCTAACCCACATCCGAATGTCTTCCTCCTGTTAAGTGCGCATACGAGTGTGTACTCTTATTATAGCCCTGAAAAGGGCTGTTTTGCTTCGAAGAGCCAGGGTATGTTGATCCACACATGTTTATGTGAGACGACGACGTTGACGAGCAGGGGGCAGGGCATCTTCATCTTCCGACGAAGACGAGAATGGGCTTGGGGGAGGCCATATTCGTTTCGGTGACCTAGATGATACCGTATTATCTTGGATTGGCCCTTGTGACGGAACTTCGGGCACATTCTCATCTCCTTGGTCCGAAATCTGGCCGAATCTGAACACTAAAGGCCACGTCGAATTCAATCGGGTAACCTGAGTGGTTTCCGACGACACTGCTGGACCAGGCACTGGTGCTGCTTCAGCCTCATTGTCCTGACTGACGATTGCTGCTGCTGGAGCTGGTAACGGACCCGTAGTTGAACTAGACTCGGTCATGGTGAGAAGACTGATGTTAAACTCCCTTCTAACACTTGATTTATACTAATTCATAAGGTGAGTAATGGTGGGAAGGAGGAGTGAGGTTTTTTAACGCATCAACAACCCAAAAGTTTCCATCCTTTAATCCTAGGATTTTTAATCTATCGAGTGAAAGATAACTAAACATCTACAACTGTTCAAGTTATAGAAACTTTGTACATTTTCACCATTAAGTGGTGCAAATGCATATGTTTGTGTTTTTTTTGTGGCCCTGAAAAGGGCCGATGGAGTGCTCCGGAGAAATGGGTGTCATCCCGCATACTTATGTGGGACGACCACGGAAGGGAACTCAAATTACATAAATTACATCATCATCATCCAATGACACCACGATGATAGTGTCATTGTTGGAGTCATCGTCCTCCAGGTGATGCTCCTCCGGGTGGTCATCCATGTCTACATCCTCGATGCCTACAAATTCGACATCCTCGACTACTGCATCATCTTCTAGGTGGTCATCCTCGACCACATCATCCTCGGAGATATCAGACTCATCTGACCATTCCTCCGGGTGCTCCTCCATTTCATCACCATATTCTGATGATGATGTTGAAGGGGACGGGAAATTCCACCTATCCATAGAGTCTCTGATCTCAGCCACCTGAATTGGCCCTCTGGGAACTCGATCATCATTCCTATCATGATAGAGCCCCTTGGAATATTTGATGTACCTGGATCGGGTACAACGACGGCGGCATCAGTCGAATTATTTCTGCATCGTCTTCGAATCTTTCGCAACGTATCGGAGCTGAAGTGGAGTCTGGGAGAGGCATCTTAGAAGACTGACTATAATCTGAGTTCGCATTGAATTTATACTAACTCAAGAGATAGAAATGGTGAGAGAGAAGGGTAGGGGTTGTATGAGGTGGTGGGAGAGAAGAGTGGAGGTTATAGAAGGTAGTAGTGGTAGAAATACTCAACATAATTAATGAATAATATAATTGGGATGATTTTCTGAAAAATGTTTCAAAGTTGGAATTATATAGGTACTTATTGAATAACACAAGTATCAGAAAATACAATTAAGATTAAGTGAGGAGCAATGCCCCAAACATCGCATTGCACAGTGTGAATTAAACCAATAAATTTAATGTACACTCCTTTTTTTCACTTCATTTTTTATTATTGATAACTAATTATATATACAACTTACATTTGAATTAATTTTTAAAACACTTACAAATAACTAAACCTATATAAAATACCTTTCATCTACTTACTGTCTAGTCGTCGGAGGGCTGCCAACATCCTCCCCGTCGAAGCCGTCACACGCGCTCTGACAGTTTCCAACCTGGTGAACCTTTCGGCCTCCAGGATGGCTTCCTGCCGATCTTGCACCATCAGGTCGGCCAGCTGGCGGGCAATTCCTGCCCGCGCTAGTCGACTCCACTAGCAGTCGCGCTCGGCCTCCTCTATCTCCCCCATTAGCTGGTCCACGTCCGTCTCCAGCGTGGGAGCGATAGACTCCAAGGCGACGACGTGGGTGATCGGCTCCCTTGCCCTTGAAGGCCCAGCGACGGGATTCACGGTGTCAACTACCTCCACGATCGGGGCTGGTGGAGGGACAGCGGGCGGTGGTGTAACTGCATCAACGCTGATGACTTGCACATTAGCAGGTGGTGGGACAGGTGTCACAACAGGAACCGTAGCTTTTGAAGATGATGGCATTTCTTACGATTTGCGGGAATAACACCAACCTTGCGCCTACTGCTTTGGCCCAATTGTTTCATTGATGACGATTTCAAGCCGCTACTACTTGCTCGTGGTGTCGGCTCGAACTCGTCCTCGCTATCCTCAACGATCTCTATCGACTTCACTTTCTTTGACGATTTTCCTCGTTTGGGGGCAATATCGTCAACGGAATCACCTTGTCGCTTTCGTACACCACCACCTTGCTCCTGTGAAGCCATCGGCGTCAATGGCTCCGGGATATCCGCATCCTGCCTGATCGTCTCCGTGACTTCATCGATGTCCTAGTGTCCTGGTGGAGGTGGCGGAGACGGTCTTCGACGTCTGACTTCTTCATCGACCCTAACCATAGTTAGGGCTGCTGCTACCATCAGAAAGTTGGCCGCTGGTGTCGATGAATCCATTGCTATACATTGAAAAAATAATTAAACAAATCCATGAATATTAACTTGTGTACTTACCAATGAAAATTGGATTCTGGAGACTAAAGATTGGAGACTATAAACTGCTGCTGGTGCTGGAGATGTTGACTTTGAGAACTCGAAGTCAACTGAAGAATATTCAGAGGGAACTCTCCTTTTAAACAATTGCCCCACCTTCCACTCTACCTCTCATGCGCAATGGTTGAATTGCGCATGACACACCCCTCTCATGATCCAACCCAAATTAAATCCCGCCCTCCGTTATAACCCCGCCATCCGTCATAATCCCGCCCCTATTCCAACTCCGCTAAGTATTACAAAAGACACATGTCCTTAGTGGAGTCAGTTGAAACAAAGGAGTTTGGCTTGCATAACAATGGTGGGTTGGAGTATCAGCATACTCAACAGTTACATGCGAACGGCAGATGAAGAATTGACCTTTATCACCAGCATCAATTGCAACGAAGGCCAATGTGCAACAATACAAATTGGTTGCAAAATTGTTCAACGTCTCCGACATGTTGATTGGTATGGTACGACTTATGATGGAGTCGAAGCCGCTGACAGAATCCACCTCAACCCCTTCATCGACGTCATCTTCTGCATTGTCCTCGTCGACGGCCTCATCTTCTGCGGCATCCATCTCCACCGGGTCCTCCGGCTCCACCAGCTCCACCTGGTCCTCCAACACTAGCTGGTCAACCAGCTCATGGACCGCTGGTACGTCCACAACTTCCACCTCTAGGTCATCGTCCCAGTACTCCTCGAAGTTGTTAATGTCCACGTGGGACAGGCTGGCTAGGACTTCCATATAATTATCCATCACAATACAATACAATATTCGAAATATGAAATTCGAATGAAGTATTCAGTGACCAGTTCTTCTTTTATACCGGGTGGCTACGGAAGTATTGCCTACGGAATATCTCAGTTATTGTATGAAGTAGGTTTGTGAAATTTGGAGAGTCGATATACTGACATAAGAGCTAGAATTTGAGCATATTGACATGACGAAGTTAACTTCCGGTTTGACCGGAAGTAACATCAACTTTCTTATTTTTTTTTCTTTTCGCTTCATTCAGCATTCAATTCCCTTTCTAATGACATATCACAAGTTGGTATCTAACCAGAAACTAGATCAGAAAAAAATTATTATTGAAATTCACCGAGTAGGCCGTGGAAGCAAAATGAAAGCCAAAAATTGAAAAGTTGGCTATGGAAACCATACGTCACTTGATAACAGTTGCTACTACTGTGATATTTTATTTTCATTCGTCGGCGTTATAAAAAGCCGCCAAAAAAATATTGGAAAAATTGGGAAAAATACTCTGTAGGTCCATAACTTAAAAAAGAACATACAACTTTTTCTTGCCTGTACTATTCAGCATAACCATTCCTTTCTAATGATATAATGGAAAGTAATTTTTTGAAATGAAATACCAAAATATCCAATTATTATTCTTCAAATAACAAAACAGATTATCGCCATACGCAAAAATATCATTAAAAATATTGTGGAATGATAAATTATCTCCTGTAGGTTCTAGGTTGAATAGGAACATAAACGTACTTGGTCTGTGCCATCGTCCATTGCAATAATCATTCGAACCAAAATATTAACAAGTAGGCTGATTAAGATGTATTTTGGAATGAAACAAAAAAGAAACGAGAGCTCTCAAGAACGCTGCTATCCATATTATTTTGACGTTCGAAGTAGTGTTTTTGATTCTGCCATTTTAAAGGGTTTGGAAATCGAAATCAGTTAGTGAAATATTCAAAAAATGCCCCGTTATTCACGAACCGAACAAATTGACATGCTTCTCATTTATGGTGAATGTTTAAAAAATTCTTATGCCGCTGAACGATTGTATTTAGAGCGATATCCAGGGAGGCAGCAACCGTCAAGAAGGTATTTCCAGTGGATTGAAGATAAATTAAGAACTGAGCCTGATGTTCACGAAGACCAAGAAGCATTTGTTATAAATGAGGAAACTGAAATTAATGTATTAGCTTCAGTAAAATATGATAGCACAATTTCCTCAAGGCTGATTGGCGCCGAATTAGCTATAAGTAAGGACTATGCTAGGAAAATTTTGAAAAAACATCGATTTAAATCCTTCAAGTATCAGTTGCATCAACATTTGTATGAAAATGACGGTGAAAGGCGCCTGGAATATTGTAATTGGTTTCTTCGACAAAATGCTGAGAATCACCTATTTAACTATTATATCTTGTTTACGGACGAGTCAAGATTTACCAACAATGGATTATTTAACAGGAATAATACAAGGTAGGTACTGTACTTTATTTGGATTATTGTCGATAGTCGAAGTGTAAAGTGCTAAAAGTGTGAACGGTCTGTTGTTTCAGGTACTGGGCGATAGAAAACGAGCACCAGTTTCGACAAGGTGGCTTCCAGGAGAGATTTGGTGTGAATGTTTGGGCAGGAATAGTTGGAACTCATATTGTTGGCCCCATTCTTTTTCAAGGCCAACTAACCGGAGAGAGATACTTTAATTTTTTAACGAATGAAATTTCGGAATTCATTAACAACCTACCAGCGGAAATAACTGAGAGAATGTACTTCCAGCAAGATGGCGCCCCTCCGCATAATTCAAGAATAGCAAGAAATTATCTTCAAAATCGCTTTCAAGAGAGACATAACAACCCATGGTCCAGTCAGGTGGCCACCAAGGTCACCTGATCTTACTCCGTGCGACTTTTTTCTATGGGGGCATCTTAAAAATAGGGTGTATTCCACACAGCCTACAACTCTACATGAGCTAGAAGTAAAAATTCGTAGAGCTTTCCAAGATATCACGCCCCAAATAATGAGAAACGTTTTACATGAAAATATCACCAGAGTCAATAAATGTATTGACGCTGAGGGAATGCATTTCGAACATTTGTTTTGAATTTATTTTATCTTTAATCCTATCAATTTGTTATTTTTTTTTTTCGATAAATCAATTTTTTTGTAATTTGAATAATAATAATTGGATTTTTTGGTATTTCATTTCAAAAAATTACTTTCTATTATATCATTAGAAAGGAATGGTTATGCTGAATAGTACAGGCAAGAAAAAGTTCCTATTTAAGTTATGGACCTACAGAGTATTGTTTTTTTCCCAATTTTTCAAATATTTATTTTGGCGGCTTTTTATAACGCCGACGAATGAAAATAAAATATCACAGTGGTAGCAACTGTTATCAAGTGACGTATGGTTTCCATAGCCAACTTTTCAATTTTTGGCTTTCATTTTGAATTTCAATATTAATTTTTTTCTGATCTAGTTTCTGGTTAGATACAAACTTGTGATATGTCATTAGAAAGGGAATTGAATGCTGAATAAAGCGAAAAGAAAAAAAATAGGGTTTCCATTTAAAATAAGAAAGTTGATGTTACTTCCGGTCAGACTGGAAGTTAACTTCGACATGTCAATATGCTCAAATTCTAGCTCTTATGTCATTATATCGACGCTCCAAATTTCACAAACCTACTTCATACAATAACTGAGATATTCCGTAGGCAATGCTTCCGTAGCCACCCGGTATGTTTCATTCAGAGTATGGGGATTACCACCAACACAATTCTTCTGCATAAGAGTAGAGAGCGCTCGAGTCTCCCAAGCAGTGTTAGCGAGAACATCAGTGTATGTGAATGTGTAAATAACATTATTGAAATAAAAATATCTTTAGTATGACTAAATTTTTATCTACATATTTTTATGATAATACATATTAATTTTTCAAACAGCTGGGTGTGGATCACTGCCTGGAGCCCAAAGTTTTAGTCTATGTGTGAGCCAAATATCAGGATGTTTCTTCTCCAATTTGAATAACCTCTGATATTTCTTCTCCAATACAACTAACCTGTTCTCCAAATCGTCATATTTTTGCATCATTGCAGATGTAATATCCAATGCATTATCCGAATCCTTTTTCAGAATATCGCATTTGTGATTGAATTCACTTGTCAACTCTGTTATGTTTCGTGTCATTGTAGTTGTAGTATCTCGTACTTTGATATCCACATCACTTTTTAGATTACTGTACTTGCGATCCAGATCATCTGTCACCTCCTCTATTTTTTCGTTAAAAGCTTGACGGGCATCAGGTACAATTTGAGTCGTTGTGGCCAGTATGGCAGCTTGCAAGGCTTTGATGACAAGTGCCTTCGACTCATTGATTTGTTCATTGAGATATAACTGAGTTACACAATCTCTCTCATCTATCGGTTCACCAGCATTTTCAGTCTTTTACCTTGCATATCATATTGGTTATCAGGTGAAAGCTTGAATCCTATACCTTGAGGACCCTGAGAACCTTGAAGAACTCGAACTTTAACAGTACCCCATTTTCGTCTACGACCAAATTTATCAATAGCTTTGTACATCTTTCTCCCACATCGATATCTTTCATACTGATGATTTCAAAACAACCAATTCTATATATCTCCGAGTAGGTATTTTATTCACTTAAATGAAACAATAGGAAATCAGAATAACGTGTCGAATTAAGTTTCAAACTAGTGACTGTAGATTTCACTAGTTACTATTCATTTATACTCTCTTTGCCTTATGGTACTAATTCAGAGTGCATTCGTTTCAGCTTCGAGAGACCTCATAAAGCCGTGCTGATGAGTTGGTAACAACGAAACAGCGCTGTCGACGGATCGTGAGCTCTCGGAGTTGAAACGAAAATACTCTATTCACTTTGGATTCTGCTTGCGTTCCTCATAACGCACGAGAAACTTGATTGAGTCTTGGGTTGGACAGAACAAATAAACATTTGTCTGCCTGTCAATGTTGTAGGTAAACATCTACCTTTGGATTCCATGGCTCGTGTCGAATTAAGTTTCAAACTAGTGACTGTATGTCACAAGTTACTATGTATATATATATATATATATATATATATATATATATATATATATATATATATATATATATATATATATATATATATATATATATATATATATATATATATATATATATATATATATATATATATATATATATATATATATATATATATATATATATATATATATATATATATATATATATATATATATATATATATATATATGTGTTAAGATAGGTTTCCGCGGTCAGATATTTGAAAACTAAAAGTTTCATATATATATATATATATATTTGGTAACAGGAAAACAAAACATTAACTAAAATTGACTCGTATAATTTGACTTTTATATAATAAGCGTAATCACAACTAGAATACAAATATATAATTATGGCGGTGGTGAATTTTCCATTCAGAATGATATTTCATTTGTTCAATTCAGCTGTTAATAAATGAAGTAATTGATCTAACGGACTCTCTTGAGAAAAAGATTGAATAATAATGGAAACCCAACGAATATTCTCTTCTGTATCATTCTGGTAGAATTCTATATCGCTATGACCCCAAGGAAGAGTTTGTGTCGTATTGAAAATTATGAACCGTTCATCATCATGGTATGACAATGCAACTTTGTTTTTCAATTCAGTATACATGTCATGTAATATGCTTCTAAACGAGTTCATCTTCCTGAATATTAAACCACCGTGTTCGACAATTTTCTTATAATCTTCACACGTTAATTCATTCTTTATAACGGATCTTTTGACTCCTTTGTCTTTCTTAAATTCACCACCCACAGACTGAACTTAATATGCTTTGGCACCGGTACCATAAAAGCTAATTAATAAATTCGGAAATTTGTCTTTGAAATTACCTAGAATTGAATTTGTAATATGAATATTGAATTGATTTCCTACTTTATAATTCAAATTCACCTAAATTGCTGATAATGAAATCATAAAAATTATCGCTATTTACTTTCAAATTTAAAGAATCCGTGCCAGTGTAGAGTAAGGTGGCATTTTCTGCATAATTACGTTTAATACAACCATAGAAAAAGTTATACATGACTGTTTTGGATAATTCTACAATACAAAATCCCAAATATAGTGGTTTATCGTAAAATACATTAACTTTTCCCAATTAAATGGCAACAAAATTTTTGGAAAATATTGAACAGCTTTTGAAATTTGGTCGTGAAATTAGGGCGCTAGCATCCATTTTCCTCTTGATACTTTCCCAATGCGTAATCTTTTTCAGCTTTGTTGTTAGATCGATTCCGCATTTCAGTATTCAAATCAATCAAGGTTTCATCCAACATGACTGCTTGAATCTCAGCACTCTATGTGTGTTCATGACAATAAGACCATTGGCCACAGCCTGCTGTAAATTTTTATAATGTACAATATAGTTTCTTTTGTCGTTTAAATTTGGAATTAATTTAGGAATTTTTGATTTGGAATGTGGAGGAATTAAACTTTCAACGAGAAAAGGGAGATTAGCATGTTTGTCATGTAATTCTTGGGGATAATGAACATCTACTTCATCTACCCATTACGTCCAAATTGATGATTTCATTGGGTGTTAGCCAAGCAAAATCGTTGGTGGGTAAGGGTTGTGACATACTGTGACCATATAGGTTGGTGGAATTTAAATATGATATGAAACCATGAAGGTTCATCAGGGTTATAATCAGGTAAAAATTTATTATTAGCTATATGCATAACATCCACTTTGTCTTTGATTCTGTACAGTTCTTTTATGAACAAATGACAATCATACCCACTAAGATTATGGAAAATTATCCGAACAAAATTTGGTAATTTGAAATTCAAGTTACATACGGAATAAGCGGCAGGTGATCTTTTCTTTCCATTAAGGTGGCAATGGTCTCTCACTTTCACATCACCACCCGTGAATGGTTTATCACATATTCCACAAAATTATGCAGAAGAAAACTCTTCTTCCGCGGGGGTTTGCGCAAGCATAGGAATTGGATATCTCAGATGATTGTGATTAATATTTCTTAAATTATTTTCAAGCTTTGTGACAAATTTCTCGGCTGCATCCTCACCCCTATATCTAACAAATTTTGATAATTTGTCATTATATGAACATTTTATCGAATAAGCAAATGAATAAGGTTCATGTTTGTATGTTTTATTCGAGTATGAGTGTTTAGGGTTGGATTGACTAGTTTGAATGGGTTCGAGAACTGATTCAAAATCAGCATAAACTGCAAATGGCACCTTCATTTGTCTCTCAAAATTTTCAAACATAAGTGAGTTCCCCGGTATCATTTTACCATATTTGTTGATTCTGAAATTGACTGATGGTGTTGTAGTACTCAAATGATTACAGTCATGCAACTGATGACGTAACAGTAATCGCTCGTGAGAGAAATACAATAAAAATCCATCACATCACAAAAATATTTTTTATGCTCATGCGCAGATAGTTGACTTGAAACTAATCTAGAAAGGTCTTTAATCCAACAATAATGACTATTGCCAGAATCATCTGTTATAAGTAGCAAATTAACATGTCTTCTTATTCTTCTCTGTAAATAAGCAACGGACCAACCACTTCATATTTCATTTTACCCTTATCAAGTTTCGACTCTAATCCATATACATTAATCGAAATATCATTCATGTCCTCAAACTTTTTTATAGCTTGAAGTTTAACTGGAAAATTCATACCTGTTACATTCAAAACATCGGAATAGTGGGGATATGAGGAAACTTCTGACACTCTACCATTGGCAGGAAACAAAGCAGATGTGATGGCCCATGCAAAACAGTGTTGATCCTCATTGCGAATATTCACACCGCCTTTCATTGTCTCAATGAACTCGGGCAGCTTCACATATGAACATCCGCTGAGTGGACTATACTTATTGTTGTTCACTTCGAGGAACATAACTTTCTCACAGCTCCATCCTGAAACATAAAAGTAATTCAATATTCGTGTAATTAGAATTTAAACTTTAAACATACCTGAATCATGTTCTTCAAATTCCGTAGTCTGAGCAATGATGACATCACGGAATCCATCGAATAATGCACCCAAATCCGTAGACTGGTCCACAATTTTATTTTGTGAGTTGAATGACTTGGTATCAGTCAAATCCCGTGTTTGGACAATGTAGCTGCCAAATACCTCCATATTCACTATGAAGATCTTGTGAACCTTTAATGCCTCTTCAAGTAATCCAATAACTTTCTCCCTGATCTCATTGAAGAACGACATATAGTCAGTATACACATTCGGACTTTCTACTCAATAGCTTACTTACAATTCTACACTTGAAAGCATTCCTTATAATTTGTATTCCATCACTAACTTGAACACATGCATTGTTCTTGTGCTGGAGAGTTCTTTTATGAGAACTAACTTGGGATGCAGGGATTGTCACAATACAATAATTGCAAGTGTACATTGGTGTCGATGCAGCCGTATCTAATTTAATCCTTTCCACAGAAGGCCTACCTTGACAACTCTGAAGTCGATGCCGACGGAGATTATCACTACGAGTAATCGATTTACCACAGTCACAGGAATATATTTTCTCGATGTGTTCTCAGCACAAAACTCAATAAGATACTGATTTAACAACCATTCCCACCTCCTTAAAATATAATTTCAATGAGTGGGAAAGAGGATGAACAAATTCTATCCGCTTCGACTACTCATGCAACGTCACAGAGCCCCCACCATGCACACTTCCAATCTAACACTCTATCGATACATACAAGATGGAGAGTGAACATTTGTCGTTACAAAACTGCATCGTATGGATTTGTGACGTCAGCGGACCATTTCCACAATAGCGAGTCGAGGGAGGGTTGCTTCTGATACGTATGACTGGATCGTGTTCGGATGCGCTCCTCATAGTTGGATGACGTCACACACGCTTCCTTCCAGCAACACTGCAAGGTATACACTGGCGGAGAGAAATCAGAGTTCACATATCTGACTGGATCTCCGTGGTGAGCGGCCGTGTGCCTTCTCTAGATTTTCATGTGTTAGTACACATGAAAGTCATGCACAGTAACAAGTGCACACATGAAGGTTATAGTAGTCATGGAGGTAAAAAATATAAGTACTTGTAAAAAGTACTTGTCCGTATATATAAGCGTCGAGCGTGGGCTGCTTCAGATGTACTCCTCATAGTCGGATGACGTCACACACGCTTACTACCACCACCACTACAAGGTAAGTATCGGAGAGGAATCAGAGTTCACATATCTGACTGGATCTCCGTGGTGTGTGGACGTGTGCCTTCTCTAGATTTTCATGTGTTAGTACATAATATGAAAGTCATACATAGTAGCAAGTGTACACATAAATGTTTTTAGTTTTAGAGGTAAAAAAAATATAAATACTTGGAAAAAGCACTTGTCCGTATATGAAAAAAAAAATTCTGTCACTCAAATGTCATCTCAAGGTCAAACAGAAACCTTGAACACCTCATCAAAACATACATAAAGGTCAAAAAATTACAAAATTTAAAAATCGTTTCAAGGACATCCCAAGGTCATAGACCCACACAGGCACCTATGCACCAAGGTCATCCCGGAAGGTCACCCCAAGATCACTGATGACGTCATAGTAGTGAAGGGAGGCCCAGAACCGGCTCAAATCTTTTACTCTCGTATACTATGAAATATACCACTTCACTACCAATTATGTAGTCTACTCATTGCGACCATTACCTGGGAACATATCGCACTCGGAAGTACCTATATTGCTTGTAATGGCGGATCAAATCATCATCAATATCTGCTCAAAAATTATTTTATCACTTGAATTAATTGAATTAATTGAATTGAATTACACATTGTTTATTCGAAAATAATAATTTTTCTCTCAAATTTCATATTCAATATAATTTCAGATATCAAGTAGAATCAGGGACCAGAAAGGACACCCCACTTTTCTTCTCTGTATCAATCAGAAGAACATGTCACTCACAAAAATTGTATATGCCCTAATGTAAAGGTAATGTTAGGTATAAGTGCCATTATTAACTGACTAAACTCGAAGTTTCTCTGGTCTTGTGAATCAACGAGAGAGTTTGGTTATAGACTGAATTAGAATAGCCTTTCTCCACGATCATCACAGAATTTGCTAATTCTGAAATGAAATTTGATTACAGAATGCTGGAATTCTCTCTCTTGAGATTGAAGAAATATTCTGCAACACCTCTGCCCCCATGCAATTCAAATGTATTTACATTCTCTCTCTTGTATAAGAATAATATTCTCACACTGGTTAGCAATAATAACATTAGCCTTGACGCAGTTGATTGTCACCGTAGTGGCAAATTTCAGTAATGTCAAAATTATTGCTGTCATATTTTCATTCGAAAATATAAAAATTGTCATGAATTTATCCAGTGATTCAGAATCAGAGTGTGAAAATACACTGAAATTACAAAGAGTACAAATAATATACTGGAAAGTTTATTACGAAAACACCCGAATAATTGAGACTCGTATTATTGATATAATATTCATCAAACATATTTTAATGAGAGGCTGGATGGCTCAGATAGTATAGCATTGGCATAGTAGCCACCGACAATGCAACTTTTTTTAATTCAATAGTTTATTCTTAATGCATCTTTGCGATTAAAAAATTAGTTCTGGTTTGTCCAGGATTAGTCCTTTCTGTTAAACAGTGTTTTTAAATAATAGTTATTATTTAGTGTGGAAATTATCTTTTGTTCGTTTCCATTTAAAAATATTTTAAAATGTTTGATCGCGGAGAAAGTATAGTCTGCTACTCGGTTAGAATGAAAATTCGTGATGCTCGTGGTTGAATGAATGAATCCTCTTGATGATTATAGAAAATTAGATTTTCATAAAAGTATTGCTACACAGAGTTTTAGGTCAACATGAGGCAAACATTTGACACATTCTAAGGATACCTCTCTGGCACAATATATTCGAACCTCGTTCGAATTTTTACAGGAGTCTGTGCTACTTGGGAGTGTTCTGTCTTGTTCCGTGAGGATGACACTGCGATCAACTTTGTTGTTTTCTGAAAGATGTCTGCCATTAATTTTTCACTTGGTGGAAACGCTTAGAGAGAAGGATACCCCGTATTCTTTCACACACAAAGAATAGTTAATCCTTCATCGAAGAGCGCGAAAGTTTCAGAACAGCCATTTTTTCTTTATAACTTAATTGGTGCTATCCTAAATAAAACTTTTGAGGTACCCATATTGATTGTAAAGACTGATTCATTTTTATCCTCACTAACGATATCCTAGATTTCAGTAGTATTTTTATTATCAGCTAGGGTGGCTTTATGTGGGAGGAAGACGTCTCTTACATCTGTCAATTCCACAAAATCTTCTGGATTTACAATTAATTTTTCTATGACTTCTGCTAAACAAGAAAAGCACACCTTTGCTTCCACTATCTTCACCCAACGACCATCTACGGAGTCTTTTTCTATTATTTTACAGTTGATAATTGTGGTACTAACAAAATCCTTGCAATAAAAACAGCATGATTCTTATTCATCGTTTTGAGTATGCTGGATCTTGGTATGGTAGAGCTTTTTGTGAGATCGGCCAAAATTGTTTCTGCTACTACAACTCGGGATGTTGGCTTGCTGGTACTTTGTGCAACAACACAGCAAGCTGCTGATGCAACAGAACTAGCCCATTCTGCGAACTTTTTGACATCATTGAACCTACAGGTTATTGGGAACTTTCTCCGAAAGCTTTTTTAACAAATTTTAACATATCATAGTCACTATCTTTCAGCACATGAACAGTTTGAATCCTATCAATTAGGATATCAATGATATACCAAAATGTATTTCTAAAGTCTGGATGATGAAACCAACATTTTTCGGAGCATCATTTCTTTTACACTGTCTAGAGCTGCTCCTTTCAGGCACTTCTGTGATTTGAGCATTTTCTCGTCGTCAGAATATTGACAAACCTACACACGTCTGTTGAATTGTTTGATGAATAATGGCTTTCCATCAAACATATGTATATCTTTATCTGAAACTTGCCTGATGAGAATGGTTGCTGTATTGCTTTTTCTATTACTGGACAAACTGTATTCAAGTTGTTTACTTGTTTATTTTCTTTAGTTCAAAATTTTTCTGGCTCAGAGTTGAAATTTTAATTGATATCGCGTTTTGGGTAACCCAGTTTTGGATATCTTTATATTTTCTTTTCTTCAGAATAACTTTCAGTTTCATATTCAATGTCTTTTAGTTGAGCTTCAGCTGAATATTTCTCCAATTCTATTATTTTTAGCTGAGACTCTATTTCTAGTTTATTTTCCAACGAATCAACTTTGGTCCTTTCTGCATCTTATCCCAACCTTCTTTTCTCCACATCATGTTTAGATAATCGTGAGTGAACCTGCGATAATTTCTCCGTTTGTCGAGTTTTTACAGATCTCTTCTTAGAATATCCTGCCACACTCAACCTGTAAATCTATTCGGTCGATGAACGTCTCTCTTTTGTAGCTGCTGAATGTTTCAAAATTTAATTATCACTGAAAATGATGAGCATACAACCTTCTCGTATTGATGGTACAGCATCACTTTGGTTTTCAGAAGTCTTTACAGTGTTTGGCCATACAAAGTTTGAATCCAGAATTGTACTTTTTCCGAAATTCTTCCTCGCAGACTTTCTTGGTTTCAACTCCTTTTGTATTTACACCATAATTCGTGTTCGGCACAAGGACCATGTTTCAGCATTTTATAAATCTTGTGATAACAATTCGACAATTCACTTTTTGAGAACGAAAAAATTCTGGTTCTTGTTTTTTACCTTTTTTTCTCTATGCTACATGGAGCACATAAAAATTATCAACCATATCAAAAGTATTCAAAAATAATCAACAAGCTCTACCTTCTCTGCTTCATTTCATTTGGAGTCTTGGGTGTGTTTTTCGTTGAATGTCAAAGATTTTCATTATCAAAGACTTCTTGGATTTTTGATCGGTTTTTGCTTCCTTTTAACTATTTTCTCTTTGTCTCTCTTCTCAAATCCAGGTTTTATTATTTTATTCTACTTATCCATGTTTTTATTGGAATTGTAGCGAATAAAGCCTCCAATGGTATTCAGTGTGACACAACCGTTGTCCAACAACAGCTCTTCAGCTGAGCTTGTGTCTCTCTCTCTGTTCGGTGTTAATATTTCAGTTTGAAATCTTTCTGCTACAAATTGTAATTTTCAATGTCTACAGTAAGTTTAATTATAGAAATTTTTATATTCTTAATTGAATTAGCCATATGATATTTTTCTTGCATTAGTTGTTTCGACATTATTTTGAATCTTTTTCCAAATTCGCTACGCCATTACCTGTAGTTTGGGTTCCTTTTTCATGAATTAATATTGACATGGTAGATGCGGAATAATCTATTTGCTGTGATAATGGATCTATTTGCGAGGAGTTTTTTGCGTTAATCAAGAATCCTTTAATAACCTTTTGTACTTCAATGATTTCATTTTGCATTTCTTTTATACAAGCTTCTTGTTGTTCAATCAGTTGGTTTTGTATATAATTATCCTTTGTTGAAACCATCGTCGTTCAATTTATCACTGGTTCTTTTCAGAAAAGAAACAATGAGGGTATATACCGGGTGGCTACGGAAGTATTGCCTACGGAATATCTCAGTTATTGTATGAAGTAGGTTTGTAAAATTTGGAGAGTCGATATAATGACATAAGAGCTAGAATTTGAGCATATTGACATGTCGAAGTTAACTTCCGGTCTGACCGGAAGTAACATCAACTTTCTTATTTTAAATGGAAACCCTATTTTTTTTTTCATTTCGCTTTATTCAGCATTCAATTCCCTTTCTAATGACATATCACAAGTTGGTATCTAACCAGAAACCAGATCAGAAAAAAATTATTATTGAAATTCACCGAGTAGGCCGTGGAAGCAAAATGAAAGCCAAAAATTGAAAAGTTGGCTATGGAAACCATACGTCACTTGATAACAGTTGCTACTACTGTGATATTTTATTTTCATTCGTCGGCGTTATAAGAAGCCGCCAAAAAAAATATTGGAAAAATTGGGAAAAAAACAATACTCTGTAGGTCCATAACTTAAATAGGAACATGCAACTTTTTCTTGCCTGTACTATTCAGCATATCCATTCCTTTCTAATGATATAATAGAAAGTAATTTTTTGAAATGAAATACCAAAAAATCCAATTATTATTATTCAAATAACAAAAAAACAGATTTATCGAAAAAAAAAAAAAATCAAATTGATAGGATTAAAGATAAAATAAATTCAAAACAAATGTTCGAAATGCATTCCCTCAGCGTCAATACATTTATTGACTCTGGTGATATTTTCATGTAAAACGTTTCTCAACATTTGGGGCGTGATATCTTGGGAAGCTCTACGAATTTTTACTTCTAGCTCATGTAGAGTTGTAGGCTGTGTGGAATACACCCTATTTTTAAGATGCCCCCATAGAAAAAAGTCGCACGGAGGAAGATCAGGTGACCTTGGTGGCCACCTGACTGGACCATGGGTTGTTATAAGTCTCTCTTGAAAGCGATTTTGAAGATAATTTCTCGCTATTCTTGAATTATGCGGAGGGGCGCCATCTTGCTGGAAGTACATTCTCTCAGTTATTTCCGCTGGTAGGTTGTTAATGAATTCCGAAATTTCATTCGTTAAAAAATTAAAGTATCTCTCTCCGTTTAGTTGGCCTTGAAAAAGAATGGGGCCAACAATATGAGTTCCAACTATTCCTGCCCAAACATTCACACCAAATCTCTCCTGGAAGCCACCTTGTCGAAACCGGTGCTCGTTTTCTATCGCCCAGTACCTGAAACAAAAGACCGTTCACACTTTTAGCACTTTACACTTCGACTATCGACAATAATCCAAATAAAGAACAGTACCTACCTTGTATTATTCCTGTTAAATAATCCGTTGTTGGTAAATCTTGACTCGTCCGTAAACAAGATATAATAGATTGATAGGTGATTCTCAGCATTTTGTCGAAGAAACCAATTACAATATTCCAGGCGCCTTTCACCGTCATTTTCATACAAATGTTGATGCAACTGATACTTGAAGGATTTAAATCGATGTTTTTTCAAAATTTTCCTAGCAGAGTCCTTACTTATAGCTAATTCGGCGCCAATCTGCCTTGAGGAAATTGTGCTATCATATTGTACTAAAGCTAATACATTAATTTCAGTTTCCTCATTAATAACAAATGCTTCTTGGTCTTCGTGAACATCAGGCTCAGTTCTTAATTTTTCTTCAAGCCACTGGAAATACCTTCTTCTTGACGGTTGCTGCCTCCCTGGATATCGCTCTAAATTCAATCGTTCAGCGGCATAAGAATTTTTTAAACATTCATCATAAATGAGAAGCATGTCAATTTGTTCGGTTCGTGAATAACGAGGCATTTTTTGAATATTGCACTAACTGATTTCGATTTCCAAACCCTTTAAAAATGGCAGAATCAAAAACACTACTTCGAACGTCAAAATAATATGGATAGCAGCGTTCGTGAGAGCTCTCGTTTCTTTTTTGTTTCATTCCAAAATACATCTTAATCAGCCTACTTGTTAATGTTTTGGTTCGAATGATTATTGCAATGGAATGATTATTCTGAATAGCACAAACATCGTCCATAGGTAGATATTAGAATATCTATGGACGATGGCACAGACCAAGTACGTTTATGTTCCTATTTAACCTAGAACCTACAGAATATAATTTATCATTCCACATTATTTTTATTGGTATTTTTGCGAATGGCGACAATCTGTTTTGTTATTTGAAGAATAATAATTGGATTTTTTGGTATTTCATTTCAAAAAATTACTTTCTATTATATCATTAGAAAGGAATGGTTATGCTGAATAGTACAGGCAAGAAAAAGTTGTATGTTCCTATTTAAGTTATGGACCTATAGAGTATTGTTTTTTTCCAATTTTTCCAATATTTTTTGGCGGCTTTTTATAACGCCGACGAATGAAAATAAAATATCACAGTAGTAGCAACTGTTATCAAGTGACGTATGGTTTCCATAGCCAACTTTTCAATTTTTGGCTTTCATTTTGCTTCCACGGCCTACTCGGTGAATTTCTATAATAGATTTTTTTCTGATCTAGTTTCTGGTTAGATACCAACTTGTATATGTCATTAGAAAGGGAATTGAATGCTGAAAAAAGCGAAAAGAAAAAAAAATAGGGTTTCCATTTAAAATAAGAAAGTTGATGTTACTTCCGGTCAGACCGGAAGTTAACTTCGACATGTCAATATGCTCAAATTCTAGCTCTTATGTCATTATATCGACGCTCCAAATTTCACAAACCTACTTCATACAATAACTGAGATATTCCGTAGGCAATACTTCCGTAGCCACCCAGTACAAGTCAAATTGATACCGCTAATCAGAACAATGAAAACCGATGAATTTTACTGAATTAGCTAAACAACCGTACAATTATATTCTATCAAAGAAATGTCAAATCATATAATAGGAGTTCATAATCTGTTTTGGCCAATTTCATTTTCAATGGAGATCTTTCGATTGTTCTTTGAAGCTTAAACGTTTCCAGAGAAAGTCCCATACACTTCTTATTGATGTTTGTCTAATTGCTTTCGTTTATATTCAGTAAATTGAAACGAAGAATAATATGGAACCTTACTCGAAAGTTTTATTGACAGACGATACACTTTTTTTAATAACAACCAAATATCATAGCAACTTCATACAGATTGATAATCTTCATATTTATCTTGCAACACCTCTCTGAATAGATTGTCCATCATTTAATCCCAGCAGTTCACGGAGTTCCAAAAAAGTGTTTATGTTCATTTCTTTAGTCAAAATGTCAGTTTCTTGTTTCTTTGGTTCAATATAGCATATATTTATCACTTCGGTGAAATCTTTTTCTCTGATGAAGTGGTATTTTCTGTCAATATGCTTTGACGTTTTCGTTTCTGGATTTTTTGAAAGCTGAACACATCCTTGGTTATCTCCGAATACATGTATAGGACCAAATGAATCAATTTTCATACCATAAACAACCTACCAGCGGAAATAACTGAGAGAATGTACTTCCAGCAAGATGGCGCCCCTCCGCATAATTCAAGAATAGCGAGAAATTATCTTCAAAATCGCTTTCAAGAGAGACTTATAACAACCCATGGTCCAGTCAGGTGGCCACCAAGGTCACCTGATCTTACTCAGTGCGACTTTTTTCTATGGGGGCATCTTAAAAATAGGGTGTATTCCACACAGCCTACAACTCTACATGAGCTAGAAGTAAAAATTCGTAGAGCTTCCCAAGATATCACGCCACAAATGTTGAGAAACGTTTTACATGAAAATATCACCAGAGTCAATAAATGTATTGACGCTGAGGGAATGCATTTCTAACATTTGTTTTGAATTTATTTTATCTTTAATCCTATCAATTTGATTTTTTTTTTCGATAAATCTTTTTTTTTGTTATTTGAAGAATAATAATTGGATTTTTTGGTATTTCATTTCAAAAAATTACTTTCTATTATATCATTAGAAAGGATTGGTTATGCTGAATAGTACAGGCAAGAAAAAGTTGTATGTTCCTATTTAAGTTATGGACCTATAGAGTATTGTTTTTTTCCAATTTTTCCAATATTTTTTTGGCGGCTTTTTATAACGCCGACGAATGAAAATAAAATATCACAGTAGTAGCAACTGTTATCAAGTGACGTATGGTTTCCATAGCCAACTTTTCAATTTTTGGCTTTCATTTTGCTTCCACGGCCTACTCGGTGAATTTCAATAATAGATTTTTTTCTGATCTAGTTTCTGGTTAGATACCAACTTGTGATATGTCATTAGAAAGGGAATTGAATGCTGAATAAAGCGACAAGAAAAAAAAATTGGGTTTCCATTTAAAATAAGAAAGTTGATGTTACTTCCGGTCAGACCGGAAGTTAACTTCGACATGTCAATATGCTCAAATTTTAGCTCTTATGTCATTATATCGACGCTCCAAATTTCACAAACCTACTTCATACAATAACTGAGATATTCCGTAGGCAATACTTCCGTAGCCACCCGGTATAAGTCAAATTGATACCGCTAATCAGAACAATGAAAACCGATGAATTTTACTGAATTAGCTAAACAACCGTACAATTATATTCTATCAAAGAAATGTCAAATCATATAATAGGAGTTCATAATCTGTTTAGGCCAATTTCATTTTCAATGGAGATCTTTCGATTGTTCTTTGAAGCTTAAACGTTTCCAGAGAAAGTCCCATACACTTCTTATTGATGTTTGTCTAATTGCTTTCGTTTTTATTCAGTAAATTGAAACGAAGAATAATATGAAACCTTACTCGAAAGTTTTATTGACAGACGATACACTTTTTTTAATAACAACCAAATAACATAGCAACTTCATACAGATTGATAATCTTCATATTTATCTTGCAACACCTCTCTGAATAGATTGTCCATCATTTAATCCCAGCAGTTCACGGAGTCCCAAAAAAGTGTTTCTGTTCATTTCTTTAGTCAAAATGTCAGTTTCTTGTTTCTTTGGTTCAACATAGCATATCTTCATCACTTCGGTGAAATCTTTTTCTCTGATAAAGTGGTATTTTCTGTCAATATGCTTTGACGTTTTCGTTTCTGGATTTTTTGAAAGCTGAACACATCCTTGGTTATCTCCTAATACATGTATAGGACCAAATGAATCAATTTTCATACCGGCTACTGAATTTCGCAACCAAATTCCATCAAATGCAACGGTAGATTTAGCAACATACTCTGCTTCAGTTGTTGACAGTGAAACAGAGTTGTTTCCTTGTTGTCCATGAAATAACCTCTGGATTTTTATTCAAATTATATAGTAGATTTTCTATTGATGTCGTTTGCCTAGTCGGCATCAACAAATCCAACAATAACTGGTGCATTTTCCTGTCTTATGTATGGAAGACTCAGTTTTGTAGTTCCTTTTAGATATCTTGAAATTATTTTCAAGTTCTCCGGAACAAACTTGAAATTGACTCAAATAGTTCACTGCGAAACAAATATCTGGTCAAATAGTTAGAATGATATACATAAGACTTCCAATATATTTCATGTATGGTCTATCAGTTTTTAGAGTATTCACTGCGTTACAATTTTCCATTCCATATTTCCTTGATAGTCTTTCTTTATTCTGCTTTTGAATAATAATTAACCCATCTTCTTCCAAATTTTGTTATAACTAAATTTTTCCGAAATTGGTCATCTGAAATTCTTTCTTCAATTCCACTTCTTTCAATTCATATTCGTCGTTTCCGGTAAAAAGTAAACCATATCAACAAAAAGTTCCGAATAAATTTTAATATTATTTGTGTTTCCAGTAAATAAACAATAATCATTGAGATATCTTTGAAAACCTCTTGCTACTAATCTAACTTCGTACCTTTCTACAGTTTCATTTGCATTTCTTTTCTGCTTGAACACCCATTTGCTCGTTTAAGGTATTTTAGATTTTCAGGTAGATGATTGTAAATTTGTATACCAGTATAAAGCGGATCTTTTCTTGTTCTTTCGTATATAAAAGAAAAAGACTAGGTCCCAGGACCGATCCCTGTGGGACACCGCTGTTGAGTGAGGCAAAATCAGATAAGTAGTTTGAAAGTTGATTGTTTTCAAAGTGAGGAATTTTACCAGTCATTCTTCGATGGAGAAGATACGAATGAAACCAGCTATGTACTTTGCCACGAAACCCATAGTAATCCAGTTTTTTAAGTAGTAGATCGTGATCGACGCAATCAAACGCCTTGGAGAGGTCGTAAAATATTCCAATACAGGGTTTTTTGTTTACTTGTGTCTGATGTATCCGTTCAACCAAAGCGAATGTTGCGTCCGAGGTACTCACTTCGGGCTTGAATCCAAACTGTGTCTCGGTTATGATCTTGTGTAAGTGGAGATATGAGTTGATTTGTTTGTTAACCAGCCATTCTAATAACTTTGAAAAACAGGGTAGCAATGAAACACATCTGTAGTTATTAAAATCTTTCCTATCGCCTTTTTTAAAAATTGGTACGATAATTGCAGTTTTGGAACAGTTAGGGAAGTATCCTTCTGACAGTGACAGGTTGAATATGAACATCAGAGGAGTTTTCAGGATATCAATATTTTTCTTTATTAATATCATTGGGATGCCATCTGCTCCCACTGAGTATTTTGGTTTCTGTTTCAAAACACATTCTGTGATATCTGTTTCAGTAATTGGAGCGAAGAAAAAGGAATTAATGTTATTAAAGTTGATATTTTTCAAGTAGAACTCACTGGATTTATCTGTTTGTTTTTCGCATCTCACTAAATTGGGGGCATTTTCAAAAAATTTACTGAAATTATTAGCGATTTCTTGTGGATTAGTGATATTATTACCATTAATTTTAATTTCAAAATTTTCTTGATCTATGATTTTTTATTGGTGAAATGATTAACAATATTCCAAGTTGTTTTGGGCTTGTTAGATGATGAATTTATTAGACTTGAGAAATAAATATTTTTTGCAAGTTCGATTGTCTTATTCAAAGTATGGGTATATTTCTTGATATATTGCAAGGTCCCTAAATCGGTAGTATGCTTTTTCAAATCCATAAGAAATCTTTTGAACTTACATGAGAGTTTTATTCCTGTTGTCATCCACCCTTTGAATGACTTTTTTCTATTGATTTTAATTGTTTTTATAGGGAACGAATTCTCGAAGCGTGTTTTGACCAGATCATCAAAGCAATCAAATGCTTCATGATCATCAGAAATTTCATAAAGAGGATTCCAGTCTACTTGTTGTTAATGACTTCTGAATGTGGCATAATTATTTTCACTGAAGATTCTGCTTGTTTTGTACTGGTTTTCCATAATGCGATTTTTGTTCAACCTGAATTCTAATAATTGGGGGATGTGATCAGAAAGGCATACCTCTAGAGTATGTGCCGAAAAATATTCAAGGGATTTGTTAATGAGAATATTGTCAATAGTTTTTGATGAATGCTTGGTTGTTCTCGTGGGGCTGGTGATGGTTATATCAAGATCGAATATATCTAGTAGATTCTCAAAATTTGTAAGGTTATTACTGGGCGTTCTGAAGTCCAGATTGAAATCCCAACATATTATGAAGTGGTGATGCCTAAACTTGTTGTAAATCTCATTCAAGAGTTGCCAGAAATATTCACAAAATATTTCAAAGTTACCTAAAGGGCTTCTATATATACCTATGATAACGGTTTTTTCATCGGTACTATGCCTTGCTGCGTATTCGAACTCTTTTTCGATGGGTGGAGTATTGATATGGTGAATGCAATTAAATTTTGCTTTTTCATCGGCGTACAGTATGACGCCACCGTGAGAAAAAAAATTTCTTGAAAAATGTGTAACAATATCGAAATCCTCAATTTTACAATGTTATGTCTCATCTTACTGCAGCCAGTGTTCTGAAAAACATAGGATGTTGATTTTTTTGTTGTGTTCTTTTTCATATTCATTCAAGAAAACATTTATGTCATTAATTTTATTTCGCAGCGATTGAACGTTTAGGTGCAGTAAGATGAGACTATCATCGGGGGCCGAAACGGCCTATCTTGTAGAGTTTATTCGTTTGCTCTTCCTTGTAGTGTTTTTCTTGTGGAGGTCATTGTTGGTAGAGGCAGCTTTGTCTGCTGGGAGTAATTCATTATTGTCGATGTCCCTCGCCATAATCTTCTTATTGTCCACGTACAGCACATTACGTTTCAGATAAGCGGTTTTACCCGAGTTTCTTTCTCTTATCATGTATGGAATCAGCACCCTTCTTTCTTCTATACCTCGTTCAGTAAAATTTTCAGAGACTGGGTAAGGTGCATTCTTCAAAAGTTTAGCTTTTTGGTGAATTTTCTATATCAATATAGCTTACATGTACAAGCCTTTCAATGCGTTCTGCGTTTAATGTCATATAGGTTTCAAAGTCATTCAACCAGAAGAGCTTTTTAGAAATTCTGATATTTCTTTCTTCTAGAGCAATTTTCGGTAATATATTTTTGTACCTTGACATATTGTCACCAATATCTGACACTTCATTTTCAAAATTTTTCCTTTCTATTTCTTAGCCTGCTTTCTTGGACTCCATTACCTATAGTTTCTTCGATCGTTTCCGTATTATCCTCAGTATTATCACAGTCTGGCTTCACTACTTCTAATTCACCGCTATTTATTTTTATTTCTCTTTTATTTATTTAATTAATTTTTTGTTTTTAGTCGAAAATCACATCTCTTGACAAAACATTCCTTAAACGATATATGTTTTCGGTAAATCCAATCATCACATGTGTTTCAATTTTCTCGCTTCTCTCCTTCGGTATTTGTACAAATGCTTTTGATACGAATACTCTCATTGTAGACAAATCGAGTTTGAACCCTGTCCACATATCAGCCGGAGTTTTGTTCGATAAATATGTTGTGTAACTTCTGTTAGTCAGATAGGCAGCAGTAGAAACTGCAACTACCCACATTTCTTTCTTCATTTTTGCATCGAATAACATTGTTCTGGCTTTTTCTAATTGTGTTCTTTTCATTCTTTCAGATACACCGTTTTATAGCGGTTTATAATACATCGTGTAGATCAGTTTCACTCCTTACTCCTGACAGAATTCCTTCAAAGATCTCGATCTAAATTCACCCCCGTTGTCTATTCTCAAATTTGTAATTCTCACAGTGAAAATACTTTTTACCAGATAATCATAACTTTTGAAATACTTCTGAACCTCGTCTTCATTCTTCAATAGATATATAACTGCAAAATGGGTACAGTCATCGATGAACGTAATGAAAAAGTTATGTTTATCCCACGTCGTATGGAGATAGGACCACAAAGATTGCTATGTATAATTTCCAGAGGCATTTTACTTTGTCGCCCTTCAGTGTTCTTGAATGGTAGTCTTGTTTGTTTTCCTTCCATACATACTTCACAGATCTCTGTTTGATTTCCGATAGATTTTTGTAACCCCTATAATACAATATCGAACTTCATGAGATTGTCCAAATTAGAATAACTTTTAAGTCCTATTCGACGATGCCAAGAAGTTTTCTTTCAGATGAAATGTAATTTTATAGAGATTCGATAAAATTTCTTCAGAAATAGCAACAAGGTAAAAAAAAACTTTTTTGGACTTGCGTCATTTGGTCTCCTGAACAAAAGTCCAAATAAAATTTTTGGCGGTCTCAAGTAATTTGAGAAATATGGGCCTATTTTTGAGGGATAACTGGCATTTTCTAGCACACATTCCTACCGCCAGAAAAAAACATTGCAAACTCTTGCTTCTTTACACTAGCACAGTGTACACACCCTAATTCACCCGTTTTATGATATTTTATTTATAAAAAACGATTTTTTTTTGTAAAAAAATTCAACCTTCTTTCAATAACACCAAAAACAGCATATTTATGCAAAATGTTTAGTACATTTATTGATGTCAGGTTGGTAACGGGTTCTTTGCATATTTGCTCAGCCAACTTTTCGAGCCATTCAACTTCAACATGAATAGGAAATTATTTATTCACGTTTTATCCCAATTAAAAAAAAATCACTTACCATTTTGCATAGATTTTTTGTTTATGTGGTCCTAAGGATGAGTTTTTTCATAAAAAGTACTTTCTTCAATAAAGAAAAAGTGTGAAACATGTCAATTAGGGTGTTAACATTCTGCTAATAATAAGAAGGAAACATTTTGATTGAGACCCCGACGTCAAGTCACAAAAACCTAACTGATGTTCATATTCAACCTGTCACTGTCAGAAGGATACTTCCCTAACTGTTCCAAAACTGCAATTATCGTACCAATTTTCAAAAAAGGCGATACGAAAGATGTTAATAACTACAGATGTGTTTCATTGCTACCCTGTTTTTCAAAGTTATTAGAATGGCTGGTTAACAAACAAATCAACTCATATCTCCACCTACACAAGATCATAACCGAGTCACAGTTTGGATTCAAGCAAGTGAGTACCTCGGATGCAACATTCGCTTTGGTTGAACGGATACAGCAGACACTAGTAAACAAAAAACGATATATGTATATATATATATATATATATATATATATATATATATATATATATATATATATATATATATATATATATATATATATTATATATATATATATACAGTGCGGTCCAAAGGTATGGAATAAATTCATTTTTAGCGTTATTATGTATTTTATGAAAAAATCCTGAAACAGGTCAATTTTTATTGGCAATTTGACAATTTACAGTATGAAAATATTACCCCCTTCTTGCACCCCCTCTGAATTATGAGCACCCCCTCAAAAATTTTAAATAAGAACTAGGGTCGTGTGGCATCTTGTTCGAAAGGGATTTTCATTATATGTTCAGCAATACTAAGTGTTTCATATTTGGTGCAACCATAACTGAGAAATTTTTTTATTAAAATTTAAAAATATTGACACTGTAAATTATGTATCCGTTGAAAAAACCTGAAACAGGTCGATTTCTATTCTCAATTTGACAATTTATACTTTCTTATCTGTCTTGCTAAAAAAGTCAGGAAAAAGTCGTTGAAGACACCAAAAAATTATTCACAAAACCCATAAATAATATAATGTCAATCTAGTAGACTATTGTTATTTTGATATTTGTGAGTTGCTGGCAGACGTCAGTGTATTGAAAAATATTTTTGTGTGTATTCGATTCATCTATGGCTCATTTATCCGAAACTCAAAGAATAGACATTATAATTATGCTTGGATGCGGTAATAAAACACGAACTCAAACGGAAGTTTGTGAAATGTTCAATAATAAATACCCTGGTCAACACGTATCACAATCTACAGTTAGCAAAATAGAAACAAAATACCGTGAAACTGGACATGTAAAAACTCGTCAAAAACCAGGTCGAAATGCTGCATTGGATGAGGAGAAAAAGTTAGATGTACTGTTAGCGATTGAGGAAAATCCGCATATGACAAGTAGACAACTTGCCGCCGACAATGATGTAAGTAAATCATCGATATTGAGAGCTTTACATAAAGAAAAATACCATCCTTATAAAGTTCAGTTGGTTCAGGAGTTAAATGAGGATGACCCTGATAGAAGGCAACAATTCTGTGAACTGATGATGGATAGAATCGAAGCAGATTTGCAGTTCATAAACAAAATTGTGTTTTCTGATGAAGCTACTTTTTATTTAAATGGAACGGTTAATAGACAAAACTGTAGATATTGGAGCAGAGAAAATCCTCATTGGATGTGTGAGGCTCACACACAATATCCCAAAAAAGTGAACGTTTGGGCTGGTATCATTAAAAACAAAATTATTGGCCCCTATTTTTTTGAAGGCACAATTAATGGTGAGGTTTATCTAGGTTTTTTGATGAACTTTTTAGTGCCTACATTAAAACGACTTTTTCCCGATGTTAATGATCCAAATGGAATAGATAGATCAATTTGGTATCAACAAGACGGAGCTCCACCGCATTACACACGTATTGTTCGAGATTATTTGACAGAAGTTTTTCCCAATAGGTGGATTGGCAGACGTGGACCGATTGAATGGCCGTCTAGATCCCCCGATTTGACTCCTCTCGATTACTTTTTATGGGGTTATTTAAAATCAAAAGTATATTTCAATAGACCAGACAATATTGCAGATTTAAAAACTAGGATATCGGAAGAAATTAACAACATAACCCCTGAGGTCCTACAAAATGTTCTACGAGAATTCCAAGATCGCCTTGCTTATTGTCAAGAAGTGAATGGTGGTCATTTTGAACATTTAATTTAACTGTAAAACAAATTGAAATATACTTCCTAAATATTATGTTACATTATTTCCTTCAGTCTATCAACATTTGACATATTCAGAATAAATTTTCTCAGTATTGCTGAACAGAGAATGAAAATCCCTTTTGAAAAAGGTGCAACACAACCCCCTTTCTCATTAAAATTTTTTGAGGGGGTGCTCATAATTCAGAAGGGGTGCAAGAAGGGGGTGATATTTTCATACTATAAATTGTCAAATTGAGAATAAAAATCGACCTGTTTCAGGTTGTTCCAACGGATACATCATTTACAGTGTCAATATTTTTAAATTTTAATAAAAAAATTTCTTCGTTATGGTTGCACCAAATATGAAACACTTAGTATTGCTGAAGAGATAATGAAAATCCCTTTCGAACAAGATGCCACACGACCCCCCTTCTCATTTAAAATTTTTGAGGGGGTGCTCATAATTCAGAGGGGGTGCAAGAAGGGGGTAATATTTTCATACTGTAAATTGTCAAATTGCCAATAAAAATTGACCTGTTTCAGGATTTTTTCATAAAATACATAATAACGCTAAAAATGAATTTATTCCATACCTTTGGACCGCACTGTATATATAGATATGTATAAATATTTAAGATTGAAAAACGCATTCCTGTCCATCCGATCAATTTCATTGCACATTATTATATAGTAATGTTCCAAATAGTAGATTTACTGTCTTGCAAATATACTAGCAACTGTACAAATGCAAATTGTGTTTTGATTCGTTGACTTCATTGATTTCTACTAATTTCAAATTAATTGGAAATATTGTATTCATCAAAAGCATGGTTTTCTCCTAAAAGATGATGTGATTTGAACATGTTGACTGTTCTACTAGATCGACGTTAGGGTCAATGTTATTGATATAAGTACCACTGATTTCAAGAATTTGGAAGTTCTGTCTTTATTATTTTTGATATACTTACCCTCCCAACGTAATATCAGTTCTATATGCGATTCATGAATTACATGTTATTGGTGTTAATAGACGTTCTTCAATTATCTAGAAATAGGAATGAATTGTCTCTTCAAAAATTAAATACTTTCATTCAACTTGCTTTTTTGTCTGTGTAATATACTGATACCAATAATTTGATTGGTTTCCGATTTACTAAATATTTCACTGTAACCAATATATTTGAATATTTTGCCAGCATAATGCTATCGAACCCACTGATGAAATATGCAACAGTCTGGAACTCGTTGATATATGTATGTATACAGTTAATTTATATGTAAAATGCTGTTTTCCGGCACTATACACATTCTACAATATGCATCTTTCCAGGACATATTTTATTTCCATAATATATGATTCAACCATGACATCCACATGGGGAGAGGTTGTTAAAAATATTCTATTTAAAAACAAATCAACCGGGTGGCTACGGAAGTATTGCCTACGGAATATCTCAGTTATTGTATGAAGTAGGTTTGTAAATTTTGGAGAGTCGATATAATGACATAAGAGCTAGAATTTGAGCATATTGACATGTCGAAGTTAACTTCCGGTCTGACCGGAAGTAACATCAACTTTCTTATTTTAAATGGAAACTCTATTTTTTTTTCTTTTCGCTTTATTCAGCATTCAATTCCCTTTCTAATGACATATCACAAATTGGTATCCAACCAGAAACTAGATCAGAAAAAAATTATTATTGAAATTCACCGAGTAGGCCGTGGAAGCAAAATGAAAGCAAAACATTGAAAAATTGCCTAAGGAAACCATACGTCACTTGATAGCAGTTGCTACTACTGTGATATTTTATTTTCATTCGTCGGCGTTATAAAAAGACGCCAAAAAAAATATTGGAAAAATTCGGAAAAAAAACAATACTCTGTAGGTCCATAACATAAATAGCAACACACAACTTTTTCTTGCCTGTACTATTCAGCATAACCATTCCTTTCTAATGATATAATAGAAAGTAATTTTTTGAAATGAAATACCAAAAAATCCAATTAATATTCTTCAAATAACAAAACAGATTATCGCCATACGCAAAATTAACTTTAAAAATAATGTGGAATGATAAATTATATCCTGTAGGTTCTAGGTTAAATAGGAACAGAAACGTACTTGGTCTGTGCCATCGTCCATAGATATTCTAATATCTACCTATGGACGATGTTTGTGCTAGTCAGAATAATCATTCCATTGCAATAATCATTCGAACCAAAATATTAACAAGTAGGCTGATTAAGATGTATTTTGGAATGAAACAAAAAAGAAACGAGAGCTCTCACGAACGCTGCTATCCATATTATTTTGACGTTCGAAGTAGTGTTTTTGATTTTGCCATTTTAAAAGGGTTTGGAAATCGAAATCAGTTAGTTGAATATTCAAAAAATGCCTCGTTATTCACGAACCGAACAAATTGACATGCTTCTCATTTATGGTGAATGTTTAAAAAATTCTTATGCCGCTGAACGATTGTATTTAGAGCGATATCCAGGGAGGCAGCAACCGTCAAGAAGGTATTTACAGTGGCTTGAAGAAAAATTAAGAACTGAGCCTGATGTTCACGTATACCAAGAAGCATTTGTTATTAATGAGGAAACTGAAATTAATGTATTAGCTTTAGTACAATATGATAGCACAATTTCCTCAAGGCAGATTGGCGCCGAATTAGCTATAAGTAAGGATTCTGCTAGGAAATTTTTGAAAAAACATCGATTTAAATCATTCAAGTATCAGTTGCATCAACATTTGTATGAAAATGACGGTGAAAGGCGCCTGGAATATTGTAATTGGTTTCTTCGACAAAATGCTGAGAATCACCTATTTAACTATTATATCTTGTTTACGGACGAGTCAAGATTTACCAACAATGGATTATTTAACAGGAATAATACAAGGTAGGTACTGTACTTTATTTGGATTATTGTCGATAGTCGAAGTGTAAAGTGCTAAAAGTGTTCTGGTTGTCGGTAAGAATAGACCACAAGAGCTGGACAAACTGAAATCAGCCTTACTTCAAAATGGTTACAACAATTCGCTAATTGACAAGTCTATCCGCCATCAACTGACCCGTCCTCCAAAAACAAATGATCCACTAGAGAGTATTCAGCCACACAAAGCTTTCCTACCATACATCAAAGGTGTGACAGACAAAATCAGTAATATCTTGAGAAAACACGAGATAAAATCAATATTCACGGCCAACAACCAAATATCCAAATTCCTCAGATCTCCCAATAGTCGGAGAGCTGATGACGAATTTTGGGAAGGTTTTTTAGGCAAGCTGAAATTGCGAAAAATTATAATTTTGTCAATTGGTGAATCCGGTCCTGAAAGTCGTTTAGCGAATTAGCGGTTATTTCGCTACTGCGCAGCATGTAACATTTGCAAAAAAAAAATTCAAAAAAATATATTTTTGGCAACTTGAATTGTTTTTTATCTTTTAATTTATAATTTTTAGAACTCAAAAAAAAATCCCTGACGTTTTTGTCGGTTATTAAGTATTAACTGACGTCTCCAAAATTAATTTTTTCAAATTACCAAAAAATATTCTTTAGGCAATCAGAAATTTAAATCACGTATATATTAAGTAATTTCAGTAATACCTGCAAATTGCCTGACGATTTTGCGGGTTATAAATAATTATTTGACGTTAATAAAGTTTGTAAATAAGCGCAACAAAAAGTCTCACGCGCAGCCGTAAGTGCGACAAGGATAGCTAATTGAGGCATGCTGGCAGCTGCCGGGGCCCGAGCTCCTCGCGCTGTGATTGGCTATTGAGAAACCACGTATTCAAAACAGAAATATTTAATTTTTTATATTTTTTTTTGCTAAAATTTTATAATTGATTAAAAATCATCAAATTATTAATTTCGTTTGCAGCATAAATTATTTAATTAAAAATTCAATTATTTTAGTCTCGAAAAAAAAAAGAAAATTAAAAAAAATTTTAATCTAAAATTAATTATTTATATTTAATACAATTTTGTATTTTGGAAAAAGAAATGCTATATTTTATTATACGGAGCCTAGTTTTCTACTTTTTCATAATGTTCTTAGATTGTATTTTAAAATAACGATGATAAAACTATACAAACAAAATAAAAAAAAAAAATTCCAAGAAAAATCTTCGTAGTTAATAATTTTATTTAATAACTATAAAAAATGAAAAATGAGAAACTAGGCCACGATGAATAATTTTTTTTATAATTGATAGGAACAATGATTTGTAGGATGACGGATTAAATGATTTAATTATTCTTTCATTTGCGATTTTTATTAAGCAAATAAATTATTTGAAAAAAAAAGAAAAAAAAAATAAAAATTGTAAAGCCTAATTCACTTGCTACGATAGAAAATTACAGAAATTTATTCTTTACAAACTCACACACCCTTGGAGGGAGAGTCAGGTAAAAATTCGTAAATTCAGGTATTAAGAAAAGGTCGATTGAAATACTACAAACGAAAGAATTCTAATTTTACACCATTCTAAATTCATTTGTATTACAATATTTTTTAAATAAAACTCATTATTTATGAAACTTAAATTATCAGACACCTGATAATTTTTTAATTTTTCTGGAAAAAAAATTCATGAAGAAATTTGTTTTTAAAAAATTGCATTTCTAATTTTTTTTTTTAGTTTTGAAATATGAAATTCCTTATATTAATTTTCTTGTCTTAATTTATTTGTTGAAAAAATTATAAAAATTATCAGATATCATTCAATTTCAGTATTATTATTATTACTCAATTCTGAAAAATAAATAAAAAATTTGTTTATAATACCTGTTGAAGATGTAGATGGTTGAGATGATCTACTAACATTTTTTTCAACGTGGTGCTTCATCGAAGCTGAAAAAAGCCGATAACATTGCGAATGATAACCGTCTGTTTGGGTCACATTTTCCGGCAATTCCACATCACAATACCGATAATTTTTTTCTTGGCGAATTTTTAAAAAGACTTTACATTTTTCCAATACTTCTTCATTAAAAACAATGATCTTATCAGTACGCTTTTTACAAATAAAACATTTTAAATTTGTTTTATTCATCGTGATTTATCTGTTTATAACCTTAAAATTAAAATTTGTTTATTAAATAATTACAGCACTAATTTAAAGCAGTTCAAACTATATACACAAATATTTACACAGTCACATATGCACGTACGTACATGTTAAATTTCAAAAAAGAAATTATATTTTAATAAAATTTTTAAAAAAGATATAAAAACACTGGATAATTTTTCACGAGGCTCCGAAAATAACTGTTGTGAACGCAGTGCCGCAAGTAAGCTGGAAACACGAGGTTTCTCAATAGCCAATCACAGCGCGAGGAGCTCGGGCCCCGGCAGCTGCCAGCATGCCTCAATTAGCTATCCTTGTCGCACTTACGGCTGCGCGTGAGACTTTTTGTTGCGCTTATTTACAAACTTTATTAACGTCAAATAATTATTTATAACCCGCAAAATCGTCAGGCAATTTGCAGGTATTACTGAAATTACTTAATATATACGTGATTTAAATTTCTGATTGCCTAAAGAATATTTTTTGGTAATTTAAAAAAATTAATTTTGGAGACGTCAGTTAATACTTAATAACCGACAAAAACGTCAGGGATTTTTTTTTTGAGTTCTAAAAATTATAAATTAAAAGATAAAAAAAAATTCAAGTTGCCAAAAATATATTTTTTTGAATTTTTTTTTTGCAAATGTTACATGCTGCGCAGTAGCGAAATAACCACTAATTCGCTAAACGACTTTCAGGACCGGATTCACCAATTGACAAAATTATAATTTTTCGCAATTTCAGCTTGCCTAAAAAACCTTCCCAAAATTCGTCATCAGCTCTTGGACTACAAGGACACAATACCAAACGATTCTCAAGGTATATATGAAATACCATGTTCAGACTGCCCGAGAAGTTATATTGGCCAGACTAACAGACGAGTAACTTCCAGAGTCTACGAACACGAACTTGCTGTGCGTCAGGCATCTTCCACTTCCGCACTTTATAAACATCGAGAAGACACAGGTCACAAAATAGACTTCAAAAAAACAAAAACAATTTCCACCGAGAAAACTCTACAAACCAGGATCATCCGAGAAGCCCTTCAGATAGAGGAGCGCCCCAATTGCCTCAACACTCGCGACGACGGACGTAGACTTCCCAATACCTGGAAGCCTCTCATTGCACGCATCAACTCATTTCCCACCAACCCTGTTCCCGCACACAGCTCACTTAGCGCCAACCAAGTTCCCGCACACAGCTCATCTAGCGCCAACTCAGTTCCCGCCCATAGTTCACCCCGCGCCAATACATTGCACACGGCCATTACAGCCACGTCCACTATAAATACAGTTCCTCAACACACAATTCCTCAGACCTTAGAGAGAACCAGTGACGAGACATGGGGAGTAAGCAGATTGAGACCCCGACGTCAAGTCACAAAAACCTAACGTAATTATACCTGAGGAGTAGGCAGATTGAGACCTCAGCGTAGAATTACGTTTCAACCATTTATTAATTTTCTTATTTTCTTTCTTTTTCAGTTCTTGAAAATGGCTCCAAAATCGGAGCCGAAACGTCTAATTTCAACAAATTCTAGACGCGGTTCAACCCGAAATTTTAGTTTTCAAATATCTGACCGCGGAAACCTATCTGAACACATATATACAGTGTGTCCCAGCTAAAACTTGTCACCCTCCTAATATCCGAACTCATGAAAAAAATGGAAAATCGCTCAGACCCGTCGATTTGTATTTCAAGGGGGAACACTTTCACCAAATACACCATCATTGTGTTGTCAACCCCCTCAACCCCAGCACCCCCTTCTTCAGAATTTTCAATGGGACTACTATACTTGTGATACATCATTTTGAAGGGAATTCAATCCCAAATACATCGGTGTACTGAAATTGAGGATCGATCAAGTGTTGTTGAAGTTTTCATGAAAACTAATTTTTTCCAGATATTTTTATTTTTCATCACCTAACATGTTATCATCGTATGAAAGGTTCAAAATGTGAACCATTCAGTTCCATACAGAAGTATAAGCGATCTTCGAAATTTCTTCGCACATTGCTCAACATTTCTGGAGTCACTACACGACACTCCACAACAATTCTCCTGCGTAGATCATCAAGAGAAGTTGGCTGGGTAATATAAACTTTGGATTTCAAATGACCCCATAAAAAGAAGTCTAATGGTGATAAATCAGGAGATCTAGCCGGCCATTCTATTGGTCCTCGCCTTCCAATCCATCGCCTGTGAAATTGTCATCTAAAAATTGACGTACAGGTGCAACAAAATGTGGAGGAGCTCCATCTTGTTGAAAGGTGAGCTGACCGTCAAGTAACCTATCATCGTGTTCAAGTAACTGAGTGATTCTGGAGTTTACAGTTGTATCAAGAAGTTCAAGATACGTTTGTCCGTTGAGGTTACCATCAATAAAATATGGACCTACAATATGGTCTCCCAGAATACCAGCCCAAACATTCAATTTCTGGGGAGTTTGTGAATGAGTTTCCCTGTACCAATGGGGATTTACGTCACTCCAGTATCTGCAGTTGTGCCTGTTCACATGTCCATTTAAATAAAAAGAAGATTCGTCAGAAAAGCACACATTGTAGAGGTAATTATTATCACCAATCAATAATTGACTCATGATTTCACAAAACTCTGTACGTCTGTCAGGATCATCTTCATTTAATTCTTGTACATTCTGCATTTTATAAGGATGGAATTTTGCGTCTTTCAGAATTCGATATACGCTGCTTTTCGAAACTCCAGAAATAGTCTCAAGTTGTCTTAACGATTGAATGTTGTCCATCACTGCATGTCCTACAACTGCAACAGCGACCCCTTCATTTCTCATAGGCTTCTCTCGTTCATGTTTTTTATTCAGCACTGATCCCGACTCCAAGAACTTATTCATCAATTGAAGCACGTACTGATATGATGTGGTGTTTTCTGGATGACTTTCATTGAAACTTCGAGCCGTAGCTCTAGCACATCGTCCATTTTCAAAATACGCAGCTACAATGGATATTCTCTCTTGTACAGTATAAACCATTTTCGAATGTTCTCAAATTGTTGAATGCAGTGACTCGAATACATCAATTACCAAGACGTAAACAAAGATATGCGTATACAAAAACACATGAGGGCAATTTTTTTTTCATAAAAACGTCTGTCTCACCTTCGAAACTATTATTTCTGACAGCATATTATTTTTCAATACAGTGGCGTACCCACAGTGAACCTTTCTTACGACGCTAACATTTGAGGTGATGAAAAATTAAAATATCTGGATGAAACTTAGTTTTCATGAAAACTTCAACAACACTTGATCGATCCTCAATTTCAGTACACCGATGTATTTGGGATTGAATTCCCTTCAAAATGATGTATCACAAGTATAGTAGTCCCATTGAAAATTCTGAAGTAGCGGGTGCTGGGGTTGAGGGGGTTGACAACACAATGATGGTGTATTTGGTGAAAGTGTTCCCCCTTGAAATAAAAATCGACGGGTCTGAGCAATTTTCAATTTTTTTCATGAGTTCGGATATTAGGGGGGTGACAAGTTTTAGCTGGGAGACACTGTATATATATACATATATCTCAAGAATTATTTGGGTAGCAGTCAGTTGACCAGTGGAGTTATTCAATAGTATTACTCAACTTTCAATTACTATATGTTCATCCACCGTTTTCTAGTTATAGTCTTGAGAAAGAAAATAAAGATTTTCGAAAGCTTGACTTAAAAAACAAAGATTATGCTACTTTCTGGTTTTTGTTTCATGTGGCGTCTGTGTATATGTTTGTTGTGTATTTTTCTGCCTATTCTATTTCCCTATGAGTTTTTGCTGGATGTGGTTTCTGTTCTTCTGTATGTCTTGTCTATTTTCTTGCAGGTGTTTATGTTCCGCTTCAGCGTAACAATTTTATTTTTCATTTCTTCTATTTCCGATTTGAGTCTGTGTATGACTACTATTTTCAAAATCTGTTTAATTCATATAAATGTCTATGCTAGTGACTTTTTGGTTTGGTTTTTCATCCAAACTAGTTGTGATAGTATCAATAACTTTTTCAGCAATTTTAATTATGAAATCTTCAGTCAATATAAAATTTAGTTCACTACTTCCTGCATTCTTGATCTTATCCTATATCTCTCGAGTGATGAATATACTGGAGTTTTATCCCAATGAAAAACTACTGTTTTAAACACCACGACACGTGTTTCAATCACCAAGTGATCATCTTCAAGAGGGAGATTAAATCTTCAGTACAAAAACGGATAGTCAAAATTATAGAACTTTGACCTATTTTGGGCAATCAATTAACAAGAAGCTTAATTTTCCATAGACAAGATATAAGAATCGCATATAGAACAGATATTACGTTGGGAGAGTAAGTATATCAAAAATAATAAAGACAGAACTTCCAAATTCTTGAAATCAGTGGTACTTATATCAATAACATTGACCCTAAGGTCGATCTAGTAGAACAGTCAACATGTTCAAATCACATCATCTTTTAGGAGAAAACCATGCTTTTGATGAATACAATATTTCCAATTAATTTGAAATTAGTAGAAATCAATGAAGTCAACGAATCAAAACACAATTTGCATTTGTACAGTCCCTAGTATATTTGCAAAACAGTAAATCTACTATTTGGAACACATTACTATATAATAATGTGCAATGAAATTGAACGGATGGACAGGAATGCGTTTTTCAATCTTCAGAGAATCCTGCCTCTGCTTACACCCCCAGTGATGATGGAGAGGTGTTGAACGTAAGGTTTGATCTGTGAAACTGACCCCATAAATTAGATGTATTTGTCGCAATCGGTATAAGTATGTATTGTATATGTGCTGGAGGCAAAGCTATTGAAGTTTCTGAGATGAGAATGTGATTGTTCTTTTGCCATGGTTTGGCTCCAGACACAAAGTTATGGTTTTCTAGAGAAGTACTATAATAACTATGCTTGTTTATGATTGCTATGGGTACGACGGAAGTATCGATTTCGTCTTCATCCACATCTACCATGAAATAATTTCCTTGAAGATATGATATTAGACTGGTAATTCTGAGAAAATGCTCCTGCTTGGCGCTGAACGGTATCGGCATCCAAGTTGATGTTCACTGACATGACGGTTTGATATGGTTTTCTTTATATTTGTGCTTTTGGCTGGCATGTTTAGCAGTAAAACACCATTGAGCTAGTTTTACCTGCGTAGTACCGTTTCATAAACTCTGGGTAAACTTCACGGATAAATGAAAATATGGATCTTGTTGGCCAAAGGAGTCATGTAATATAGCAGAAATCTTAGCCAGAAGAATGCAGAAGGCCGTTATCCTTGGTTCACTCCATTTGCTCAGGGCACATGATTCTCGGACTCAATAGTCACTTACCCCACGGCGTAGGGGGTGGTTAGTGGGATAAATGATCCAGCGCGCCTTCCGGAAGTGTCGAGGCTCCGGAGACAGGGCCTGACTGGGAAATTCCTAACGGATAAAAAATAACAATACAGCCCTATGAACACTCATAAAGTATGACCCAATGACAAAATCATCACATTCTCAGTAATTCACTTAACAAAAACGTGTAGTGAAATCAAAATCTGATGTTAGGAATCAGAAACATTTTGTCATTTCGCGAAATCTCATTTGATGCAATGCTACTGTGTTGACTTTATTTCCCAAGATATTTGACAATATCGCATAGTCATTTGGACATCTCCAATAATAAAAGCCGTCCTCTACCCGCACAGGCTAAGCTTTTGTTTTGAGTTCCTCCGGTAAGCTAAATACTGTTTTGGGTCATAATAGTATGGCGTTATTAAAGGCATGACATAGTTTAGCCAAATCACGTGAATAAATCAGAAATAATCTTGATTTGTGTAAATAACTGTTATTTTGTTTTCGTAAAATCTTTCAAAATCACCCTGTTTCTCCGAAACTAATCATACGATTTAATTAGTGTCCAGTTAAAGTGTTACCGACAGATCATGATCTACAGCATACTCGAATTTCATTGAATTCTGCAAC
This sequence comes from Chrysolina americana, assembly GCA_958502065.1. Lineage (NCBI taxonomy): Eukaryota > Metazoa > Arthropoda > Insecta > Coleoptera > Chrysomelidae > Chrysolina > Chrysolina americana. The sequence goes on along the minus strand of OY293414.1, from coordinate 38,790,460 downwards.
TAACCAAAATCCCATGTATTCCGTGCGGTGTCCTTTGATTTTCTTCTTCAATTTCTTCAATTTCATCCATGGTCGTTGTTAAAGCGAACTCGCGAACACAAAAAATTAACGTTGTTTATAATATTGTTGTAATTTTGTTAAGCTGTTCCATGACAACACGATGCTGAGATTTTTCTGTAGAATTACGAGTTACGTGGGTTGTTCTTTCTTCGGAATCAAAATGTTATCTTTCAACGGGATTACGGAAATTCTTGAACGACACACGGCCGATTCTCAAATAACGGATTCAACCTCATCCATTATTTGCTACATATCGGCCTTGTAATGTTAATAACTATAATGGGATATTTTTTTATCCTCCACTTGGTGCTCCTCGTGTAAAAAATTAGGAATGTGACTGCAAATGTTTCCTTAACAATATTTTCAAAAGGCCTTCATTTTGATTGATGAAATCTACATGCTACATAAGGATGAAAATGTGTTCCTTGAACAATCTTAGTTTTGAGTCAGTCTTTCAGCTTCATATTTGGGTTTCGGCAAACATATGATTGATTTAGACCAACACTTTTCTGTCTGACCGTCGATACTAGACGTATATTTTCTGAATTCAACTGTTTCATTCAAACGATGATAACATTGCTGGTGATGAAATTGTTATTTCCGGTGACTTTGAAATAACAACTAGTATATTCCTTTCTAATAATGCAATTCATCACCAAGCGAAACGAGTATCACTACATGTGTCAACTACTCGTTGGATTAAATTAAACATGTTGATTTTCCTCTTCAAAGACTTCTTTGGCTATTCACAAAACCCTATCCTTATCCTTTCTAGACTAATTAGTTAGAACTTGATAAATTGGATTATTTACTTCGCAAAACAATAACAAATAATGATTTTTCATTGCGTACAAGTTGTTTAAACAGATATTTCAAAGTTAACGACATCTTACGATATTAGAAGACCTTCCTGCAATTTTCAATCCTTCGAATACCAGGTGTGTTGATGAACGACCTAATGATATGTCGTTTATACCTTGCCAAACCGACCCTATGGTATGGGACTATTGTTAACAGTCACTACTATATTTATCCGAAAGCTCGGAGTGGTTTGAATACAAGATGTTTTGCATATCTATATTTTGTAGTGTCAGCATATATCGTAGAAAAAAGAGTTGACAGTATATGAGGAAATCTCTTAATAATAATTCAATCTGTAGTTTGACTTGAGCGTTGAGTTTTGCAGTATAAAAATTCAAATACAGAAAACTATCAAACAAATTTAAAAACATATGCATTAATATGAAAATTACAAAGTAGAATGCTACTGAGACAAGAACATTTGAAAATTAGATTCTGAGAATAAACACGGCCTCATAATGCTCACTTCAAGTTTAAACTCATCTATACCGTGTCAAAAAAAAAATTGTGTTTTGAAAGTAGGTATTTGATGGCGATCAGTTGGCAACAGATTGTAAAGGCGAATATATGTATATGTATAGGTAGGTTATTCTATATTTACTTGTAATAATATGATTATGCATTTCTGCTCCTACTTATTTGACATTTTTAATACTGCGAGTTGTTCGTGGGTGCAACCGATCCACGGAAAGAACAAATAAATGTACCCAATATCCACGAACATGATTATACTATCAGAAATGTGTATTTGGAGAAATATTTGTTGGTAATTTTACCTCACCTTATTCTGAAGTAAATTATAAAAACTCATGCAACTATGAATTATGACGAATATATTATGAATAATAACCATTATGAATTACTAATGGGAAAAATACTCAAAACAAATTAAAGAAAAAATGGCAAATCTGATTAAAATATCTTGTTTGTGGGTTGAAGACAATGTTGTAACTTGATTATTCATCTATTTTATATCCATCGTCTTGATGAGTTGAAATATTTTTACTTTTTCACTTTTTCTCAACGTTTTGATTGCTTATATTCACAATTGTAGTAACAAGTTTAGATGCTACGAGATGTTTCATAAATTTGTCGGTGCGGTGTTGCGGGAAATTATGCGCCATTTTTTTCCACAAAACGACCCATAAACTGAATACATACATTTTTAATTTCCACACTCGGCTGACCGAAGTTACTAATGCCTTCGAACTACGCCCGATACTTGAATTTTTATCAGAACAAATATTTCTCTCAATGAAGAACACCAGCCTTGTTCCAAGGAATGCGATAGTGCTCAGTCCAGAGATGGTCAGGAATTGCCGATGTAGATGTTTCCTTACGTTAAGTCTTCTTTTTGTGTTCGTTTATCCCTACTGATGTAGTAAATACAGTTTTTGCTAGATTCTATTCTATTTTCTGCTTTCATGAAGTACTGTCGGACTGAAAGCAGCGTTTGATGTTATACTTCTTTCTGATCCTCCTGATAGATCTGATATATAGGAAAACGATAACTGGGTGTGTAGTCGTTCTTCGGTCGTCTTGCTCCTTTCAAATTGTTTATGTCTATTGGGGCTACAGACGTTGGTGGTGATTAATCACTTCAGTTATTACATCGTCTACAAGCTCCAAAAAATTTTTGGAGACCAGGTACAGACTTGGTATCAGCAACAAGTCCAAAATCAAGAAGAGAACATTGATTGTCTACTGAGGAGAAAACTCTTCACAGGAGAGCCAAAGACATAATCCCAGAAGGCTTTCAGGTTATGTTTCTCATTACGAGCCAAGGAATCGGAGACTAATATTTGTTGAAATTAACAACACTTTTACGCGAGTTCGCCAAAATCGAGAAGGAAGACAGCAGAAAAAATGGTACAGACTGGCAAGAGAAATATGGTCATCACAAATCAACGACGATAAAATGAAATCAAAATTTTTCCTGTATACAAAAGAAATGCCACAGTTATCATGGACACTCAGAAGTATGATTACTCTATTCAACTAGGTACTACAACACGATTGTTCTTCATGGAATATTTCTCTCCCTATAGTTGTAGATAGTTGGAAATTCCTTTTGAGGTCCTATATGCGTTGGCTGATCTTCAGAGCTCAGATCGAATATTTGTTTTTTCAGCTTGTGAGGTTCACCCTAAATTTTAGTTCTTGAGTATGATATAAATGCCGATTTTGACATTTTCTTATTATTTTCTATCAAATGCAAAGTCACCCATATGAAGGATGATATAGCAAAGTAACAGATATTGGTTGAAATTGTGATACACTAATTTTAAATTTGGGATGGGTCATAAGAGTAATTTAGCTTGTGAGGTTTACCCCAAATATTAGTTTTTGAGTATGATATAAATGCCGATTTTGAAATTTTCTTATTATTATTTTCTATCAATTGCAAAGTCATCCTTATGAAGGATGATAGCAAAATAACAGAGATATCAGTTGAAATTGTGGAAAATTAATTTTAAATTTGGGATGGGTCCTAAAAGTAATTACTTACAGTATGGATTTCGGTGGGTGAGGACGATAGACAAAATCATTTAATCTTTGACAGAAGCAATAATCACGACTTGAATATAAATAGTTTTAGAATTTGCCAGCAGAGAGAGTAGCAGTACTTTCTGATTGAAAAGAAATGCTAATCCTTTTCTCAAATTGATTGACGAGACCGGAGAAAGCTTTGATCTGAGCCAGTCACAGGAAATGCTTCTCTCTGATCCATTTAACTTTCCCATCAATGGCGGGACTGAGGCAACTATTCAGTGGATTCCGCCACGAAATTAATCGATCAATATATGGAAAAATATAATTGGGTCGAATTTGGCGGTTCTGTTTCATTAACAAGGACTACCCGGCTAAAATATTTTCAATAATTTTCTTAATTAGATCTGACGTGATTTTCTGGAAAAGAGAAACGTGATGAGCCAATTGTTTGAAAACTGTTGAATACAGGCGTAGATAACTGCATTCAAAGTTAGACTCATATTCGATTCTGAATCGAATAAGATTATAAAGTTGGGAGGTTTCCATTAAAAAAAATTAATATTCATTCAATTGTCTGGCGATTGCACTGTATACCTCCAATCGAGTAAATATTAGTTTTCTGCTGAGTTGAGTCATCACGAATTCATCGATACACAATAAAAAATGAATGATCCTGTACAGAAATTAAAAAAAAAATATTTTCGGTCTGCATGTGCAATTTCAAATTTGAAGTATTTTGGAGATATACTTGAGTATAGGACATTATTCATGAAATATGTTGACAATTTTGCGTAGAACCTAAAAATATGCTATTATACAGGGAGTATTGAAAATAAGAAAGTTGGGTATAACCAGAAATACCAAATTTTCGAAAATATTTTAGACGGATAGTCCACAAAAGTAAAGAACCAGACTTTCAAATTTGGCACACTTATAGTTTTCTAAATATCTCGATGCGTTCCGGAGGAACTCCAGTAGGTCCGACAATCCGATCCTCATAGTGAACAGTGAAGTTTCTTGAGTGGATAGGGACTGTAATCTGATTAGTTTAAGAAGTGAAGAGGGCGTCAAACATTGAATCAACTTGTTTCTAAATTTATAGACTCACCTATATTATAAAGGCTATAACATGTTCTATGTAAGGCACCAGAGTAAAATTCCAATCCTATGATTGCAAATATAACGATGGCGAATAAAACCAGTAATCCTATTTGAAGCAGAGGAGCCATGGCCTTGATGATAGATTTCAAAACCACTTGTAGACCTATAAAAATAATTGTCATCAATCAACATTACATTTATGTGGTTCTAGCTTGGTTCTTGCTAGGTGGTGTTGAAAAATGAAGCATTGTGAATGGTATTCGAGAATAATCTCCATATAGTGTAGTTACTTAGTGAACTTTATTACATCTCATCGAAAATCAGTGAGGTTCTGATCAATTCAGTGTTGTTGGAGACTCCTTTCATGTAGCGTCGAGGCGTTCGGGCATAGTAATCATAACGCTTCTCTCAATAGGATCATGTCTAAAAGTATCAGAAAATAAAATAACTTCAACAGCGGTAGCAAGTGGCCGCAAGAAATGCTTTTATATAAAATAGTTCTTGTAGTTGTCAGTTATTTTGTTGAATGGATTGGGGTATAAGAATCGATATCTGATGAGTCGTTTCGATCTTCGGCAGAAAGTTTTAGGAAACTTCATGATAATAACTTCTGACCATATATAGGTCTCAGATCTACAAAAATTTGTAAAAAAAGGAATGATCATGGATAACTGTTCACAAATTTTTGACGTTATCAGCACTGGATCAACAGTCGTCAGTTCAACTGCTAACGTTATATAATAGGAGCTTATTGAACCAGATTTCACAGTGGCGCTGGCTAGTGTTGTTATTATCCTCGAAACTGGCAACTTTAAATTGCGGTAATATCTATATAGGTTCTTTTGATTGAAAGTTTGCTTAGGTGAAGAAAATAATATTTTTGGTATGGTTTGTTAGGTGTATTGAGCTCCCACAATTTGAAAACAAAGGAATGATAATTCAAAGAAATGTATAGACGTGTAGAAGGGCTAACAATAAAAGAAATCATAACTTTTAGTTAGTTTGAACTTATTTTTTTTCATATGGTCAAATTTCAGAATGCGATACGTTATTGACAAAATATAATAACTTCATTCAAGCAGAACTCATTGAGAGAAATTGATTCATTTGCCCTTCCACAGTTGTAAAGATTTCCTTATATTCACATATTATTCCACTTTCAGGTTGTGGAAGGTCACTGTAGAAACTATGTCGGAAAAGATGTAGGGTTTGTCCAGGATATCTGACTCAACAACATTATAGACTTCGAACACATTGAAATTGCGAATTCAATAGTTGAGACTTCTGGAAAGTCGATGAGACTGATAACCAAAACATTTCAATAACGGCTTCTCTGCACCTAAGGGTTTGAAACAAAATGAAATCTACCATTCTTTTGGAAGTACATTTTTCATATTACGATGAATATGGATTATGAAATGTTTTCTGACAGAAAAAAAATACAATGAATGAAATATAATTTCCAAGGATCATTATACAATAAGCCTCAATAAGTAAAACTTGTATGGGAAGATATGACAATAATACATTTTGTGAAAGTCTCTGTTGAAATTAAAAAGCTTTAGCTCCAGCCCCAAGTTGTTCTCAAGCTGAGCCGATGGTTCCACCTTTAATAATGATACAATCACAAGGAGTTCAGTGTACCCACTGATGGCTTCAGTTTCGATATGCCACACCCATTCAACGTTCATTTTTGCTTAACCAAATCAAATATTTGGGTTAGTATGGATAAAATGGGATTTTCTCGGAATAAATCGTCAAAAATGCTTCACTTCTGATCACTTGGTGTAATTAATGTATGATGTATAATCATTCAATAACTTATCACTTCACTGTGAACTATTTTTACTTTTTTCAATATTTCAATGTAAAAACCATCATATTCAATTTTCCTTTTACATCCTGTATTCCATAATTTTTAAAAATGTAGCATTAAATGTGCGATTCAATGAAAGATGTTTGAATCACTCGAAAAACTTCAGCTTAATCTAAAATCAATAAATCTATCATCAATATTTATGGAGTTCAGTAATTTAACAATGTCATAATGCCAGTACAATTTGGGAAGTTTATGTTCGAAAAAAAATCTCCATATCAACAATATCGAAGATGTAGAAAATTATTCGGATTTTGAATATTATAAATATTGAAACATTTCATTGCCTAATTTTTGTCATAGAAAAATATCTCTTTACTTCTTACCCACTTTTTTATTCATATTCCAAGATTAGCATTTCAATAACAAGGTTATCTCCATGAATTATATTACTATTGATAGAATAAGAATACCGATGATGGTGATTTGGTTATCAAATATTGCATCTAGTATATCGGGCGAAACAGCGGACATGTATTAGCTTGCAGTTTTTTTTATCTTATTGAAAAAATATAAAAAAAATTAAATAGCAGAAGTTATGTAATCAACGATAGCGCTTCATTTGAACCTAGAGACGAATCTTTCCATCTACCTATTGGACGGGTTGTAACCCCAACTTTTGGTTTTTCAATGACACTCTGTATATTTATCTATCTTATTTGTCTCGAAATTCTCTATATAACCGTGTATCACAAAGTGGCATTCGTTTCACAATTCGTAGTTGAATTGCATTGTAACATCAAGTTGGCTCTTACCCGAATTCGATAATCTTTCGATGCTTAGTAGGCTTGGAAATCCAAAGAATATCAGTTAACCGATATTATTTAAGTTTTTGCCATATCTGATCACTTCCTATACTGAAAAAAACATCTGAAAATAACTCAAGATATTGCGAAAACTCAGATAGGAACATATTGTTTTCAATTTGGCTACGAAACTATACGTATTTCTTTTTGGCCATGTAGCGATAAGAGGATCGTTCCATTTGGAAGTATGAAATAAAAATCATTCTCCTGATACACCAATTCACAAGGCTATTAGAATATATATTTATTTTGCCTAGTTGGTAGTGTACCTACACAAAATATTTTGTATTTGACAGGTAAAGATCGTACTAAATATAATAATAATAATAATACTCCCTCATAAACACTCGTTGAGTGTACCCAAAGGCATAGCCTGTGCGGGTAGAGGACGGCTATTATTATTATTTGCCGTGGCGCTCCGGGGCGACTTACTGATGTTTCAGGTGATGTATTCACTTTTCAGCTGTAGGAAAACCCGGAAAACCCACAGCACCACCTCGGGTGGTCGGTGTGCAATCCAAGCTAGCACTAGACGAGATTGGCATCTAGACAACTTACAATACACTTGCTTTTCAACAAGGCATGCGGCCGCCTATCGAATCCGATATAAAGTAGTTGAGAAAAAGTCTCGTACCTAAATCGGAATCGAACCGACTATCGCTATGCTGGAGTTTCGAACGGCCTGTGCATTAGACCGCTGAACGATATCACTGAGATGAATTGAGGATGGAATCTGCGTGAATCGAGAGAGCGCTAGAAGAGTTTTGAAGAATTTGTACTAAGGCGATTATATCAGGAAGAAGGTTTACTGTGATTGGTTTTTGAAACTATAGGATGGACAACCGTTTCCACCACCGAATTTTCTTTTGGGTCGAATCACGATTTACCAACATGGATGTATTCAATCGTTAACAACACGCGTTATTGGGCACACGAAAATTCGAGATTTATGAGGGCAGGCCGCTTTCAAGACCGATTTGGATTCAATGTATGGTAAGGAATGATACGAACACGATTATTCGAACCAATAATTTTCCAAGGTACATTAACTAGTGGGAGATATTTGGGATTTTTGCAGGAGCAAATCGAACTAGGACATGAACATTTATGACTGAATATGAGTCATATTGTATTACAGGAAGGTGAAGCATCTGCACACAATAGTAATATTGTTGTGCACTATTTAAATGACAGATATGGAGACAACTGGACAGGAACTAATGGACCTGTTAGGTGGCCACTCAGATCTCTCGATATTACGCCATTGGATTTCTTCATATGAGGTCACCTCAAAAAGGATGCCAGGAAAACGATGGGTGGCACTTTGAACATAAGGAGTGAAGTATTTGCGTTGGCTCCTATTTGTTATGTTATGTTATTGCAAAAAATTAATAAATTTTTATAAAACTGCAGTATTTTTTTCCTCAAATGAATATTTGTTGAGAACAAGCTTGAGTGGAATAATTACCAATAATTTAGTTTGTGAAATGAAAGGACCATATAATAGTCGAATTACAAAAAATGTGTTCCCATCTTTGTTGTCACAATATCATGAGTTATGTTCAGATGTTTTTTTTATCGAAGAAATTATTGACAACCTGCAGGAATTGATCAGGTATGGAAAAAACTGAAATTATATTGGTTAACTGATGCTCTTTGGATGTCCAAGCCTACCAATAATCAGAATATTATCGAACTCGAGTATAAATACCAGCCAAAATGATGTTTTTTAATAAAACGCAATTTAACTGCAAATTGAGAATCGAATGTCACCTTGTAATACACGGTTGAATCGAGAATTTGAAGACAAATAAGATAGGCTGGATGAATACAGAGAGTGTAATAAAAAAAAGTTGACGTTACTAACGGTTGAACAGGACGATGAAAAAAATTGTCTTTAACTTCAAATGAAGCGCTATCATTGATTACGTAACTTCTGCGACTTTCAAATTTTTATCTTTTTAAATGAAAAAGTACAGGCTGCTACATGTTTGCTGTGTCACCCGGTATGGCATAAAAAAGCATGTGATAATGGGAAAACATATCTGTTCCCATTATATGACTCCACAAACGTCCAGCATTTCATTCTGAATGAAAATGTATATATTAGTCACTCCCTGAAAGAGGAAATATTATTATCATCAGGAAAATAGCGTTTGTCATGGAAATAAATCGAAAAGATATACATGTGTTTCAGAATGCAGACCAAACCACCATATAAAATGTGTTTCTATACAGTAACAAATAAAGTATGTTGACGAAAGTGGTGGATAGAAAAAGCTTTGGGAAAGAGGATAGATTACTTCTACATTATATCTACTTACTAGGTATGCCAGAGACTAGCTTCAGAGGTCTTAGCACTCGAATAGCCCGCAACGCGCGGGGATCCATCACAATGTAATCTTGAGGAAACATCGTGAGGAACCTGCAAAAATCTAGCCTCTAGCGAATGCACTACTGTATTGCTAACTATTCTATATTTCAGTAACTAAAACTTCATACATCAATCTATAATATGCACACTCTAAATTAGGAAATATAGAAAATTATTCAGCAACATATTCGTCTTGCGCTGAAAACTTCACTGTACCAACCGCGAAATATGAGATCATGTACTTCTTTCTGGAAACACGATTTGCATTGTAATTGAAGTGGAATGAATCCTTCTGCAATTATACATACTTAAATTATATTTTTGGAACTTTAGACATCTCACATAATATATTTTCTGAAGGTTCGAAACAGAGAACTCGAATATCAAGTTAGACTTCAATAAATCGAAATGGCAAAGAGTAGTTTGAAATTAGAACAGAAATATCGATATAATATATTTCCAAATTATTCTTCCATTGAATACTACTGTTTACTGAGTTTTTCACATTTTGATGTTCTTGTATTTTCTTCGTAATGAAATTTATATGAATTTGTTATTGAATTTTCGAAGGAAACTGTGAGTAGCAGGAAGAAAAAATCCTTTGAACTAAGCCTTCTGGTGAAAATGCAACCGTAGACACGTTTTCCAGATTGTTGGTCATCATTACTAAGGTGTAACCAAGTGCGAGCATGTGAAACACTTGGTCGCATGTATAATAACAAACCACAAATGTGCGGTTGACTTTTTGTTTGTTGACAGGGCTTTGTTGTTGCGACCAAGTAATGCACATCATTGCACTTGACGGTTCAACTGATGATGAACAACAATCTGACGCACGTGTTACAATTTCATTTTTACTACAGGGTTTAGTTCAATGAAACTTCCAACTTCCCTTACTGTTGCTCATTGTTAAACCTTGAAAGCACATCATTTTCTCACTTATAATTCTGTACTTGCATGTCACGCAGGTAACTATAGCTGCCTCTATGGCTTACGTTGTTTCTTGTTTCGTTAACACAAGATGTTTTGACTGAAGCCACGTACGTACGTTTGGCTTCCTGTTTGTTGATTCCGCTTATTTGTTGTTCCACCGAACTGATGAGACCCAGAAATAAAGTACCCTCATTTTTATTCATTCATTATGATTCATTCATTATGATTCATTATGAGAGCGTGTAATAATATAAACTATTACTTTAACTACGGTCAGTTTTTTTGAGTAGATTCAAAATTTTTGGTGTAAATTCCTTTTTATATTTTGTTAACACTTAAAATTACTCGAAATATTATATTAATTATCGTAACAAACAAATGATTTTTAATAATATCGAGTGATAGAACATCAAAATGACAAGTTCCGGGCATTTTTAATGCCATGAATCCCAATCGCACTTTAGTCATACTACAGTAACACATATTTTAAATAAATCAAATGAAACAGACAGTTTCAACAACCATTTCAAAAAACCTCACACAGCTGCAGAAGTATCTTCAGAGTTAGAAAAGGAAGTAAGTATGTTTAACGGTTGTAGAAAATGGAATGACATCAATAAAACAGATATCGACATCACTATTTTTCAAAAAATCTTCAGAAAATAAATTTTAATCAAAATTCATGAATACTTCAAAGAAAAAGATTTGAGTTTTCCGCCTGTTATCAAGAAGAATAAATGTTTTATGGAAAGCGCTCAGCTCAATTATTAGTAAAATTCATACACTTCAAAATACTCCCTTCACTCAAGAAACCCTTCTTAGATGAGTGTATTCAAATAAGTCTCAAAATCATATTATTATAACTGGAGCACATTACAAATGTTGTGAGGAGAACTGAACTGTGCATGTTGCGGGGTTGACATCATACTGAGATGTAAATTAGTGAAAGTATACTTATTTGGCAACCATATCGTCCATTCATTTGTATTCAAACCCAACTCAAAAGAATTATTTGGGATATGAAACCATCTAAATTTTTTAAATTTTCCATCTTATGCTTTTTCACAATATGCATTTGAACACAAGAATATTCGTTCGTTTTGATGGTGGTAATGAACAAAGATGCCCAAAAACGAGGGTAAATATAGTTTTCATACCATAAGAATTTTTTTTAATTATTTCTATCTTCTTGGACTGAAATATCCCTCTATAAATCGAAAACAAACTCAATTGTTTCTAACTCCCTTCTTTCTCAGGGATGAAGACTGTTAAGTAGATAGCATAGCATATCTTTTCGTCATTTGAATACATCTTCAATATGTAATCGAGTGCATAAACATTTCTTAACAGATATCAATAACTCATTTATTTTTCCTGCCATAGAAACCAAGCAGTCTACGTGTTTGAAAATGGTAAATGAAGGGAGATGCTATTCAATTGACCAAAAACTAATATTCCGTGTAATAATTGATCTAGGACACATCAGCCTTGAAACTGTAATACAAACATTTTCAAAAAAGAAAAATACGAATGTTCGTTGTGTTGGGTTATCTTCATATCCAAATTATTGGGTAATGTCTGAAGTATGCCAGTGGTTAAAGAAATCAAAACAATATACAAAAAACTAACGACAGTGATGATGCTAGTTCAAATAAAACGATACAAAAATATCAATTGTGATATACCACTGAATTTTGATTTTATCGCTTTATCAATATTTGTTATAAAATAGACAGTATTTGAAGAAAAAAAAGTTTATGGTGGCCGTGTCGACAAATCAAAGATATATTATTACATCTTTATAGTACATTTTGAAAACAATTGAACTTTCTTTTTCCAATTTTTCATATTTTCTGAACTAATAATTCTAAAAAACGGCATCTTTAGTTTTCTCTGTATAACTTGGGAAGGGCGAGAGTCTCTGTTAATTTTTTTCGAACATTGTACTGTTTTCCACAAAAGCCACCTGTTTATCCATTTATTCGTTTTTATATCTATTACGGTTTAGAACATAGCAATGTTACCACATAATGAAAGAACGGTCTATATACCATACAACCAGCAGCATAGTTGGCATCCACCATGTTGAATGCTCTAAGTCAACGGTTCTCGTTCAGAGTCGGGGTGTCAAACTTTTTCAGAGTAGTCAATATATTTCGTAAATTTTGGGATGACACTCAGTTTCCATTCAGTTTCGACAAAATCTCACCTGCCATCTGCAGGTGTTTTGATATCGTGTTGTCTAAGTTAACTCATGAGTAGTAGCTCATTTAAGGGATTATTTCAGAAATAACTTTAAATTTTCAATTTTCATTCCAAAATAAATTCCAATGCAAATCGTAAGTAAGTACATGAAACATATTTTTCAGCCGACTGTGTATCCAAATGATTCATTCAATATTTCAAATGAGTTGTAGTGAATAAAAGAATGAAAAAAGCATTTTTTGTGATGAAGAAAACTTGTTCCTATAATGGAAAAGTATGTTAACAATGTAAATAAGATCTCAACAATATCTCGTTGCTGGAATTGAACAATATTTATGATTTTTCATTCTATGTTGTGACGAGATGGAGGCTCTTGCTAACAATGGATGTTCGTATCCTGCAGTTTATGTTTCTTGAATAATATTCATATAGAGACAAACTAGCAGAAATAAAGAACATTTCATCAATTTTGCTACTGCTATGAAAACTTCGAATTTTTTGTATGCAATTGTGACTATTCGCCAAATGGTTGCTATCAACTTTCTGCTTCTACTCAGAAGACTGTTTCATGGAGTTGGTAATAGATGATTTCTTTTCAATTTTTCAAGTGAATTGTGCATCATAATCTGAATTGTTCTAGAATCACTCATCCAACCATATTTCGCCAGCATTCCTTGTTTCATGAAGACCATCGATCATTGAAACATTTCGAATAATATTCGAATAAGCATTGAGAAAGAAATTGTTTTAACATAATTTTTCATCCACTTGTGAGAATATTTAGGCTAGAAATTTCACAAAAGTAAAGCAGTCTCCTTTGAACGTGTTATGTTTTTGGTAACTGACAAAAAATTCACAGAAACTGGCAAATTTCAGAGAAAAAATAGTTAAAATGAGCCAATATGTAATTAAAACAATAATAATAGGACTCCCATAGTGTTGTAGGTAGAGGGCAGCTATTATTATTATTATTCTTGCTGATTTTTTTTAGTGGCGTATTCATACCAATAATGAAAAAAAATCCGCTGCATCGTTCTCGAATTGTGTCACAACTAGCAACGAAGATATATTTGTTGAATACAATACATAAACGCCTTCTCTTCTTTAAAATGATATTCTGCCATTGCTATATAAGAACTCACAACTATTTTGTTTGAAGAACAGGTGCGACTCGTTATCTACTGTAGAATTTCTAGAGAGAAAAGTTAATTTCGATTTTGAAATATTTTTTGACGGATAGACAAATTGACAGAATCAGTTGGAAACAAAGCTGGTTCACTTGTATGAAACAAAGATGACTCAAGATATACACAGTATCTAAAAACAGTTGGTAATTTTCACCATTTGGATTGGATTCAACTGAGTGTCATTCAAGAATAACACTCAGAATTATTGTCTATATAATAAATTCACAACCATATCGTAAACATAGAAATACTTAATATAGAGACCACCTCAGTGTATGAAATTATTCTATTAATTCCAATTTTCGATCAGCACTCGATTGAATAATAAATAACAAATTCTAATCTAAGTAAATTTTCACTACTACTCTTCAAGACTAAAGTCTAGTCTGCTCTACACGATCATCTGTCGGGTGAAAATCTAAACATCAAAAAATATTGTAGCTGCAGAAATAAATGGGTCGGTCATTTTGGGCCCTTACTTGGGATCCTGGAGACCAGTTTGAGAGGCCGCAATACGCGAAAAGATCGCAGCATCCGGAGATCTACATCGACATTCGCCTCGGCAAAAACCGTCATCGACCTTATATATCAAAAGCAAATAACAAATATACAATCCAATGAAATGTTGATCTGAAATGAAATATTATGCTAATTGTGAAAAGGGTATATACTTGTAATTCGTGGAAGAAAGAATCCTCAAAGAAAAGCTACTGTATTTTTACGTTTCGAAATAAGTGATCATCAATCAAGAAGGTCATGTGTGAAGTTAAATTCAACTGACAAACCCGTATATATGTGCTCTAATAAACATTATTCGTGGTAATAAATGAACGGTTTCATTTGCAGAGTTTACGGAACTCGAATTAGTGACTGATGTCTTCTGTTATCGATTATATAATTATTATATTATATCATTGTATTTTATGTATATTACATATATAAGTACAGAATGAAGCTAGGCACCACTTCAAAATTGTTATTTATCAAACGATTCTGCAGTTATTTTTTTCAAATGGGTAGAAAGAGATTCAATAGGTTTAGTTCAGTGCCATACATTCGAAAACACATTAAAAATTTCGAGGTCTACTTCAAATTTACTTCGTCAAAAATTAGCATTTGAAAACAATTCCACCACGCCACTGAAACTACTTTCAATTGCGAGTCATTATTTACGAAAATATGGCATAATCAAAATTCGAATTACGTTATGGAAATAATTTCGGATGCTCGTTCTATATATATATCACATGTGTGAAATATTTTAATTAAGGACTTCGGTCAGTAGCCTGTCTGAATGAAATATATTTCAGCATCTAGTCCTAATAAAGTGAGTTGGAGAACGCGGTTGGCAACCCGAAAAGGGATGCTTTGTTTATTTAGTTTCGAATTCACTTGAATGTAGCTCTGGACTTTTCTGCAACGAATCAGCAGACGCAAAAGTAGTCCACGGCCATAATCTAAACAGTTTAGCGACGAGTGATGATGATAAAGCCAGAATATAAAATTCAACTGGGTGAACAAGCCTTCGCTGATGGGTCGGAAGAACCACACAATTTTAGCTATGATATCTAAAGAGTATTGAAAATAATTCTAGAAAACTCTGAAAAAATCTCACAGATATGATTCAGCTGGAGTAGGGGGTACTAGTTGTTTTCTGTTGGGGACTTGCCGACAAATATTTATAGCCACCGTAAAGGTGGGAGTGGAAAACTGAATTCATTAATACATTATTTCATTAATAGCTGAATGGTCCTTCGACAAGTGGTATACATTTTTTCTCAATTGAATTCAGCTTTGGAAGAAGTGAATAGTATAGTCGGAGTGCTCTCCTGAACCTATAAAAGTCGCTGAATACATACTCTATTGTTTATCTTGAGAATTCTCAAGAAAGGCTGAAATTATTTTTCGATTCAACTGGGTGAAATAGCCCACGCTGATTAATGGCCATAACCATTAGACTGGTACGTTGGTGCTTCTTTATTGTAATCACAACATAATTTAATTCATAATATTTGAAGAGCATCGCAAAGTCGTTCTTCTAGAAAACATTGCCAAGAATCTCACAGAGTATCGCAAGGCATCTGAGCGAATGCATGATGAGCGCAAGCGATGTTGCATCAAATGTCTTATGATAATCGATCCAGGCCATTGAAAGGTTTCGCCTTAAAAGCACGAAGTCCTACGTGTTACATCTGACGATCAGCAGGTTCTGCTTGCAACCAGTGACCCCCTTCTTCGACCCTCTTTGCTTATATATCCGTTCGTACACCGGATGAACTGCGGAGAGTATTCGCATATACAAAATGCAGGTAAACCTCTTATAACATGCATTCATGCATGTTATCGGTCTGTACAAACAAACAAAATTTCTATTTTTTGGGGTTAGACCTTCGACAAACCATTTTGCAATCTGCTGCTCCCCAACTAGCCATTCAAAAATTCTTGCCAGATGGTGGTGGGTGCTTGGAAACTTTTTCCTCCAATAGTTGTTTAGCCCATCAGGGCCTGGAGCAATGAAATTTTTCGAACCTTTGAGGCCTCAAAAAATACATCTGTTGTGACGAGCAAGAGGTATAGTGCGTTTTGGATGAGATTCCTCAACAAAATTAGACCGCAAAGGAAAATACTTTTGTTGAAACTGCATAAAAAACTGGCACTCCCGCCAAATTGTTGAAACTACCACCTGCTAGTAATGCAAGGAACACTGCCAATGGACAAGGACTTGCTGAATATTACCAGAAAGGGATTCGCTGAATGAAGAGAGATCATCTGCGCATGCAGATGCTGAACACGCTAACCAAAGCAAGAAAGCTTGTATTCATCATCAGATGATCAAACAGTGAATAGACTAGTACGAACTGATAGCAGAGGCAAGGGAGAAGTATGGAATGAAAATAATTGATTTCCGAAAAATAATAAATAAATAAATCGCTACAACACATTGATTAGGCAAAAATGATAGTATAGTACCTCCAACCCTGCAAGGGCAGTAAAGTGCATGAAATATGGAATTGAATATCTGAGTTAGATCTGTAAGAAATCCTCAAATATTTCAGCCAAATGTTTTTATTACAATGATGCACATCCGACCAAAGAATGTTCAGTGTATAAGGACATCGAAATTCATCAAATGCTGCTGAACCAAGCACTTTGTGGAATTGTGTGGAGAGACAGGTATTTTTCGATTTTACGAAATATTTGTTTTCAGGTCTTGGAGGCCCTAAAATATGTACTAACCCACGCCCCAGAACCGACACTTGGAATAATAATTAACAAATAGGTCGCCAGGGATATAGCAATCACCCATCAGGAAGCCCGGAGCTCTGCAGAATACAAGCGATCCTAAGCTCTCCTCCCATACCTATACTGCACTTGTGCGAACGTTTCCACAACGTTCGAGGCACATGATAGAATAGGTTTTACAGGGTTCAGGGGTGGGACTCTGTAACTTATATCGCCTAGCGACAAAGAAGCGAAACGATTGAAACGAAGCACATGCTAGCAGTTTTCGATGTACTGTCGATGTGCTGTCGCTATGAAGTTACAGAATCCCACTGCCGAATTAATCAGCATAGTAGGATTGTGGACAGAACAGATCGAAGGATTTCATAGATATGTTGGATAAAGCACGCACATCTCTGGAGAAGCTTTCCAGTAAGTATTTTGCATTATGTGTCTCAGGAGAAAGATATCTTGGGGATGTGAATAGCACTGTGTTGTATGGTCCAGGGAATGCCTCCAAAGGTAATGAGTTCCAAGCTTTTGTAGTTCGTTGTAAGAACGAGCCCTGGAAGAGAAAAGTTCGGCAAGTGGATGTGAGGACTGGGTTCAACAGACCAGACATTTTTTTCCACCCCATGTCAAAGAGTTTATTGAGCATGTCACCTGAAGAAGGTGGAACAAAACTGGTGGTTCTGTCCACAAGGAAACATGCTTTTTCTTGATTGAAAAATTGGCCCAGGAATGGTATCCAGAAATTCAAAATTTGGCATAGATAATAAGCTCTTCATCTTTAAACAGATTATATCATGAGTCTAGTAATAAACTATCAACCTACTTCCAAAATCAGTTAATCACCTCTTTTCGCGATTGGGAAGTAGGTATATGTCAGTTACCACTCTGAAACTATAACTCGAAACAGGTCATTATACATTCGATAACGATATTATACACATTGAAACGTCATGTTCGAAGTAACAATTCAGGTGATGGAAGGCTGAAATGGAAGTGATCATTCCAAGTGAAGTTATCTAAGGTCATATATTCTAAGCCCATCATCGCTGGGCAATGCAGCTAGTAAAATTATATACCAATGAATCAGTATGCACTATGAAAACACCGAAGTAACATTTCAACAGCAAACTACTATTTTCAGTACCTCGACATGTGTTTAATTTCCAAGTGACCATCTTCTGGAGAAGATTGAACTGCGTTGTGAAATTCTGTACAATATAAAGTTCTATTGTCATTCTCAGAGACGACTGACTTCAGTCGAAATATTTCAGCTTCAAAAATGACATTCTCTTCGATTATGGAACTTGTTATTCCATATAATCACTTCAGAAAATATCTGTTTTTCCTCCCTCAACCTATTATTGATTCCTCAGAGTTCACATTCCTCCGACCATTCCAGCGTGTTTGAGGGGTACGTAGTTCCAAAGTATGCGACAATTCTATGGAATAAATATTCTCCGTCACCACAGAGTCCATAAGTGGTCAAACAGTTTTTATTCCCCTCAACAAATAGTGAATTATTTTCAATTTCCCATTCTTTTGTTTTTTCCGACATAATTCAATAGTGATGTTACGTGATGAAGATTTTGTTCATCATCAAAAGTAGCTATTTTTTTTATTTATTTGTCGGATGTTGGGGTATGAATAAAATATTACTCAGAAAAGATAATCAAACATTATGTGGGACTTGTATCAAAACAATGGTTCAATTTACACGTCTTGAAGGAATCAAATTGTATATAATATTATGAAAGTGCTACCTGATCTTATCGTTGATAAACGTGAAATGTACGAATTTCTAAATTAAAAACAACAAAAACACTACGTTATTTAATTTCCTCTTACAAAATGATATGAAACCGCTCGAAAAGTATATGGTTTTTTCCTTAAATTAAAACGCTTCTTTGCAGTTTTATATTGAATGCAAGAATAATTAATCAATAAGTAGATCACATTTACCCCGCTGTATAGTTCATCAAAATTTCGAATTCTCCCTGCAAAGTGTATACATGGTTGCTCAGATATGCTTGCTGAATATTTGTTATTTCAAAAACTCAAAATTAGATTTTTTCGAAACGTCAAACCCTTGATTTCTATTCACTAGTGGATCTTTCACTGGAATTCATTGAGGCTATGGTTTTGGTTTGAAGTAAACAACAAAACACATTTATGTACCTAAGTAGTTGGATGCAGTAATGAAGATCATTTGTGATACATAGGGAATGTCATAAGGTTATTGAAAGAACCTGCAAAAACTTCCGAACGCGATATCCGGATAGACCAAAGCCCACCCGTGATACCCTGACCCGGTTCATTTACAATTCCAACACTTACAGACAGTTTCACAACCAATGAAGCAAATGAAATTACAGTCTTGGGATACCTCAGACTGATCATCCCATATATATTTCTTGATACATTTTACAACCAATTCAAGCTGAAGATTAAATTTCAATTCTGTGGACTAAATATATTGTCCACCACTTATTCAATTTTCAAATGACAAATGGAAATTTTTCTCGACACTCTTCAGCCTTCTGAAGATTATTCCAAGTTTACGTATTTTAGGGTAAGTTTGAGGAATAGTTTTGTGGTAAAATTGCGTTTGAGAAAAAAAATTCAGATCTTGTTCAACACCACCTATATATTTGAATTACTATAATGTTAAGTAGAGTTTATATGGTTTTTTTGATATTTAATACCTTTTATTCTTTCAAAAGTGTGGTGTATATTTTCATCACTATCATTTTTCCAAGTGTTTCCAAAGTTTTTCGAGTTCATGAATTAGAAGAAAAAATTTTTTTTTTTTATTTTTGAGGTAGGTATGCTTTCAGAGTGCCTGGCAAAAAATATTCGATGGTATAGATTTTGGTCATTACTGTAATTCCATCATTCAATGAACTGAGATAAATATTCAAACGATACTATTACCAACGATTGACTCATGCAAGAGCTTAACGATAACATCCTTAATTCAGGATGAACTACTGATCAGAACTAAGATACTGAGGATTCAATAATTGCCACATTTTTTCAAGTATATACCCGATCAATTGTTTATAGATTCGTTACTTCACAGGATGATAATGAATTGTGTGTTTCGTAGTTCTGTATCAAAAAATTGAGAAATTATCGACAGAGTAGCCAATACTTTTTTTTTGGCGTTATTGTTGAACAGTAGCTATTGCAAAATTGATTCTTATTTTTCAGTAAAATTCACTACAGTACTTGGTTTGACTGGTAGTAAGTTTTTTATTATTTTCCAGATCTGAAAGACGGTTAGCAACAATCGGCGATATGTATCCAGATACACAAAGGGGCGGTATGTTTTTTTCCCTCCGCTCTCACAATGTTACATTACAGGATTTTCTTCATCGTAGGAACCAGAACTCAAAAAATGTGTTAAATGTAGTTAATTCGCTTAGTTCAGCCAGGGGAGTAGTTACTTCCTCTCAGATATTGGCTTTATATTTTTTTATTTGTAGAAATGTTTGGAGAGAAGGGCATTTTGACATTGTCGAGTTTATTTGTATTATTAATTTATTGATGTCGAAAATAACCTACTAATACTACTAGTATAGGTAGTAGTTATACAACGCATCTCCCAGCTCACTTGAGATCGGTACCAACGGGATGTAGCAATTTTTCAATTATTTCCCGAATAATGTCTCATCTCGTTTTTAACTGAGGTACTTAAAAATACTTTAATACACACTTTTATAAAAATATAAACTCTGTCCTCGATAAAATTTCTTTCTTCACTATAATTTTCAAGACAATTTCGCTATTCAATTTGGTTGTTTAAAGAACGTCGGATTTCTAGTTACAAACGATGATGAGTAAGTTAAATGTAAATTTAACCGCTATATTTTGAGATATCTACATTCTGTGCATATTCCGAAGTAGTGGCCATTTCACGAAATAACCCCCTTTGTCGATCTGTTTGATTTTATTTTCACTTGCTGCCAATCATTGCTAACCTCTTTTCAAACTTCAAAAATAAAATGTTGGTAAAGGACCCCACTCCGCACGAAAATCGACTGAAATTTTATTATGTTTCAGTAGCATGGGTCGCAAGACAAATGTAAGTGTGAATGATTTTGAATATGTCGTTTCGGAGATATAAGCAGTCAAAGTTCGTAAAAACGTCGTAGTTGGGTGGGATTGAAATGGAAAAGAGCTGTTTTGTTGGTCGAATAAGACAAATTCAGGACAATATATTTATCGAAACATGTACAATTAAAATCCAATTAATGATGGTACATTACATTCTATACGGGGCATAGTCAAAATGATCGTTTTTCGGATTATTTTTTCTAGCACTATTCCAGATTGAACATATCATATTTTTTCAGTCTATTTCTAGTCGACTGAAACGTATTTCATTTCTTGATATATACGTCTGTTTGAAATGTGAACTTTTTAAATTTTGGAAAATATCTCTATGTAATGAAAACAAATGACAGATCATTTCTGACTACAAAACAAATAACTCTCCATACTGTTGATCAAACAGAAGATGAAAATATCTCTGTGATGATTTCAGTTGTTCAATATCACCTTCAATTCAGGTTCAGGGTGCGTTAATTTTTTTGGGTCATTCATAATGTTCTTGAATATCACTATTTGGTTTATTTGAACCTAATTCTACTCATACCATTTCGAGAATGTCGACTATTATCTATAGAAGTTTTTACAATTTTGTATGTTGCATTTCTAAGATATGCAATTTTGGAGTTTAGGCTATTTCGATATTATGCAATATGTACTATCGATTAAACAAAACTTCAGGGAACCCTCTAATAAATTATATTCAATTACATAACTTTCCGAAATCAATTGTTTAATACTATGAACATCCCAAACTAGACTTAACAACAAGATTAAACTCAACAATAAATGCAAACTCAAGAACAAATTATGAATATCGACTTCAAACGTAAAAACTCAATAAATATTATTGATGTTGTTATTGTAACAATACTGTTCAGAATAATTGGTTGATGTTATCTACAACGATATAAAAAATTATAGAAATATTTGATTATTGTTTTATTTAGTTTTATAGCAATTTTTATATTGTTGTAGATATCATTTACCAATTATCTTGAACAGTACTGTTGCAATAATAATATCAATAATACTAATTGAGTTTTCAGTTTGTTATTCATGATATTTTGCGTTTATTGTTGAGTTCAATCTTGTTGTTGACTCTACTTGGGTTTGTTTATAGTATTAAACAATTGATTTCGAAAAGTTATGTTACAGAATAAATTTTTTTGAAAGATTCCCTGCAGTTTTGTTTAATCGATAGTAACAACCCCACATATTGTAATTCCGTAAACTTCGAAATTGCATATCTTAGAAACGCAACATACAAAGTAGTAAAAACATTTATAGATAATAGCCGATATTCTCAAAATAGTATGGGTGAAAGCAGGTCCAAATTACCCGAACAGTTTTAGAGATATTCAATAAGAACATTATGGATGACATAAAAAAAATTTACTCACCGTGTATCTAACTGAAACGTGATATTGAACAACCAAATTCATCACAAAGTTTCTTTATCTTTGGTTCAATTATTATTACCAATAAATATTTTTTTGTCGAAAACGATTGGTCAATGGTTTTCATTGTAGAGGTATTTTCAAATATTGTAGACATTCATATTTCAAACAGAGAGAGTTATTAGGAAAAAATACGTTTCGATGAACTAAAATAGACTGAAACTATGATGTTTCACCAAAATATGACTGTTTTTTTGGAATAGTACTAGAAAAAAGTTTCCGAATAAAGATCTTTTCGACTATGCCCAGTATAGACCCTTAAATATTATATCATTAATGATATCTTAATTTGACATATTAAAGAGTTTCGATAAATAATAATAATAGTAATATAATAATAAGCTTTATTCATGCAAATGAAATATACAATAATAAATATATCGAAAGAATTCTTGAATAAAGAGGACAGTGATAAGTGTCATTGCACTTGTTTCACGAATATGTAAATAAATGAAAAACAAGTGAGTTAGCTAAAATAAACATGGATAAAATCAAGCATAAAATTATATATAATTACAAATAGTGATATATATATATCAATTAAATGATCACACATTCACAAATTAATATAATAAAATATTAATTTCATAATATAAAATACAACATACATATATAATGAAATTGAGGGTAATAAATAATCGATTATCAAGAAGAAGCACAAAGAGAAAGTATTGTGAATCGATATAAAATATTTGGTGTCATTGATAAAAATAGTGGAGGTCATGATATAAAAAATTAAAAACAGACAGAGAACAGGAATTAAGATATATACATTTTTGAAATCAACTTGATCTTTACCATGAAATGCTAAGGGTAAATTCAGAACAGTAGATATGAAAATAAGTAATATACTCGATAAGTGGCTGAACATTTGTTTCAGAAACAAATAATAACAAGAACATTTTAACGATATGTATTGATATGCGAACAATTTTCCCCTTTTTTTATTTTCAAGAACTGAGTAACTTTTCCTTCATTTTTAGTCCTCAAAGAAGGAACGTATCATATTTCTAGGATTTTCTTTTATGATCATTGTTTGAATGTTTTGCTGAAATGTATACATTTTAATTCGTCAGGTATATGCTATTGTATAACGTAATAGCTAAGTAGGGGAACATTCTCTGTGTGGTAGCTTTAACCATCAAGGGTGGTATACCGGGTGGCTACGGAAGTATTGCCTACGGAATATCTCAGTTGTTGTATGAAGTAGGTTTGTGAAATTTGGAGCGTCGATATAATGACATAAGAGCTAGAATTTGAGCATATCGACATGTCGAAGTTAACTTCCGGTCTGACCGGAAGTAACATCAACTTTCTTATTTTAAATGGAAACCCTATTTTTTTTCTTTTCGCTTCATTCAGCATTCAATTCCCTTTCTAATGACATATCACAAGTTGGTATCTAACCAGAAACTAGATCAGAAAAAAATTATTATTGAAATTCACCGAGTAGGCCGTGGAAGCAAAATGAAAGCCAAAAATTGAAAAGTTGGCTATGGAAACCGTACGTCACTTGATAACAGTTGCTACTACTGTGATATTTTATTTTCATTCGTCGGCGTTATAAAAAGCCGCCAAAAAAAATATTGGAAAAATTGGGAAAAAAACAATACTCTGTAGGTCCATAACTTAAATAGGAACATACAACTTTTTCTTGCCTGTACTATTCAGCATAACCATTCCTTTCTAATGATATAATAGATAGTAATTTTTTGAAATGAAATACCAAAAAATCCAATTATTATTCTTCAAATAACAAAAAAATAGATTTATCGAAAAAAAAATAATTCAAATTGATAGGATTAAAGATAAAATAAATTCAAAACAAATGTTCGCAATGCATTCCCTCAGCGTCAATACATTTATTGACTCTGGTGATATTTTCATGTAAAACGTTTCTCAACATTTGGGGCGTGATATCTTGGAAAGCTCTACGAATTTTTACTTCTAGCTCATGTAGAGTTGTAGGCTGTGTGGAATACACCCTATTTTTAAGATGCCCCCATAGAAAAAAGTTGCACGGATTTGGATTTTTTGGTATTTCATTTCAAAAAATTACTTTCTATTATATCATTAGAAAGGAATGGTTATGCTGAATAGTACAGGCAAGAAAAAGTTGTATGTTCCTATTTAAGTTATGGACTTACAGAGTATTGTTTTTTTCCCAATTTTTCCAATATATTTTTTGGCGTCTTTTTATAACGCCGACGAATGAAAATAAAATATCACAGTAGTAGCAACTGTTATCAAGTGACGTATGGTTTCCATAGCCAACTTTTCAATTTTTTGCTTTCATTTTGCTTCCACGGCCTACTCGGTGAATTTCAATAATATTTTTTTTCTGATATAGTTTCTGGTTAGATACCAACTTATGATATGTCATTAGAAAGGGAATTGAATGCTGAATAAAGCAAAAAGAAAAAAAAATAAGGTTTCCATTTAAAATAAGAAAGTTGATGTTACTTCCGGTCAAACCGGAAGTTAACTTCGACATGTCAATATGCTCAAATTCTAGCTCTTATGTCATTATATCGACGCTCCAAATTTCACAAACCTACTTCATACAATAACTGAGATATTCCGTAGGCAATACTTCCGTAGCCACCCGGTATAATTAAGTTTTCTCTGAGTATTGTAGTTGTGGGTTGGGAGATGGTTTTGATGCTTGATGTCGTGATATTTAATGCATGTAATGAAGAAGTGTAATTGTCTCAGGTCGAAGATTTTGAATTCAGAATAAAGTAAGTCCGATGAGTCCCTGAAGTTTTTGGAAAATATTGATTCTATGAATCTTCTTTGTATTATTTCCAACGGGTTCAGGTGAGTTTTCAATGCTCCACCCCATGCCAGAATTCCGTAGCGCATATGACTCTCTACCAGAGAGTGTTAAAGAGTTTTCAGTTGATGTGAAGGTAAATTATCTTTAAGTTTTCTGAATTTATATAATATCCATCTCAACTTCTTCACTACGTATATTATGTGTGAGTCCCATTTCATGTGGCAATCAATGATGACGCCCAAGTATATAATGTCTTCACAGGTTCTAAAAAAAAATGTCCATTAATAATTTCTATATCTAGTTTGCTGAGATTAGGCAGACCACGAGAGATTTTTTTATTGAGTGAAAGTCATTCTCGGCTTTCTGTTTCAAGTTTTCCCAGTTATCAGCCTTGTAGAAAATTGCTGTATTATCAGCAAATCCAAAAATTTTCCCGCTACTGTCTAGTGAGAACAGTCCATTAATATAAATGTTAAATAAGATAGGTCCTAGGACTGTTCCTTGAGGTACACCATAGTCAATTGGTTCGGCATCGCTAACCACGCCATCAACACTCACAACCTGAGTTTTTCATCATCAACATCCTAAATTTGTCTTATTCCGACCAACAGTTTTTTTTCCATGTTAATCCTACGACTACGACGTTTTTACGAACTTTGACCGCTTATATATCAGAAACAACATGCACATAATCATGCTATGAAACATAATACAATTTCAGCCAATTTGACTAAGACTCAATTTCCCGTACGTATATTTTCGTACGGGGTCCTTTATGTTGAGGATAATGCATGTGAAATATTCCATCAAGAAAATGGATAATGCTGATTTGTTCAATGCCTGTAGCTCTAGTATTTACAACTGTTTTTATTCCTAACCAGAATATATTTCTGACAAACACTACTATCCAATCAATTAATATCACCCTGAAAAATATGAACTCGAATACATATGACATTTTATGAAACAGAATAACTTACCCAGTGACAACGACGAAAAAATCCATAATGTTCCAAATATTTCTTAGATAAGAACCTCTATGTAGTACGAAACCCAAAGCTAAAATTTTCAGGGAAGCTTCAACACAAAATATCGCTAAAAAATAAACTTCGGTTTTCTCCTGCAAAAAAACAAAAAACATTGTGAATATCATTGTCATACATAAGTATGATCACAAAGAATGTAAATAATGATGAATGAATTAAATCTAGCATTAACCTAAACGATGGGTATTTTTGCCGGCAAGTCTCTAACTATTGCCCTTTACGGCATTGACGTATACCTGATAGATTTTTGGCAATCTTTTCTACATGATCTAATTAGTTGTTTTTATTGAATTACTGACTAGGATGCCTATTGAAGGAGTTTATTCGAAATGAATTATACAGTACCGGAGAAAATAAATCTTGGTTATAGACAAATCTAGAAGAGTAACAAAAAGAACGCAATTGTATTGTAATAATACATAATCAAGAGATACGCAATGCTGTTCTCCCCTCCTATCATACCACTCGACTTTGTGTAGTGACATCGAACGACAATTCAATACCACATCTTCGAGCCATTCAATAAGGAGAGATTGTAATGCTCTCTAAATATTGAGCACGTTATTATTCACGTTCTCATTGAATCATAATACAAAAGATAATTTGTTTCCGATATTGTATTATTATTATTATTACTCTTCTTCAATAGAAAACAGGAACTATCCCCAACGAACTCCAAATCATCATTAAATGCCAGCTCACCCAATTAAACTGAAGACGATTTTTGTTTTGACAAACAATACGAATTTCTAGGATACACACTGAAATATAATTACAGCGCCATCTCCAAGTCTCAAAAGCACTCTGACTTTAACTTCAATATAAAGTGAAATTATACAAAGTGGTGCTGCTTTGCTTCGAGTACTTTTTGTTAAAAAAAAAAATTGTTATATCCGTCAACCGGTTGTACCCCTACGTGCAACCCTCAAAAGTCAGAGACATGTGCGAGCTAGGGGAAGACGTAGCCCTTACCTTTTGATACGTATGATGCCATGCACGAAACCGGTGGCAATGCTGAGATTCGAAGTCACGCTCTTTGGCTTATGAGGCGAGAACTCAACCCGCACACCACCGCGGTTTATATTCAATTGAGGTATTTTAATGTTATATTATTGGCCAAGGTTCTAGAATAACTACTTTGTAGTACTGCATAACTTTCATAGCCAAGGTCATGTTTTGAATTAAATTGAGAGAACACCTTTCATGGTGCTCAATATCAGGTTCTATGGACAGGTAGTTCCTTGTACCCTATCCGAATACCGTACCTTACGTCTATATGATGGCTCTGTATGTAGTCACTGGGTAAATGAGGGTAGTGTAGATAGATTCAGTATACAAAAGCAGCTGTGACTTTTCCAACTTCATGTTTGATATGTTCGTTTCAGTTTATCTCGAAGTTAAGGATGACTTCAAGGTACTTAACAGGTTCTGTATCACGTTTCCTGGTAAAAAGAATCAGCTTCACCTATTGATGGTCCACAGTCAGCCTTACTGCATGGCACCATTCATCCACCCAGTTGGGAGCTTGCTGTATCGTACCTCCCACGAGTCCGGACAACTCGTCATCGACCAAGACAACGATGTCGTCGACGTAGGCCTGAGAATACTAGCCTAGGTCTCTTAGTTCCACTGGGAGGCTATTCACCACGAAGCACCACAACAAAGGCGACAAGACTCCTTTCTGCGAATAGGGTATGGCCTTGGTTGAGTTCACACCTCTTTCGCTTATTGCTCGACATAAATATTCCAATGACGTGTTGTGAAAGGCTCCTTCCATATCGATGAATATAACTAGGGTGGCGTCGCTACGGCCTAACCCACCCTCGATCCTGTGGACGTATCGATAAAGGTCAGTGCCCTTCCTACTCTGGTGCAAGCACTGGAGGTTGCTGAGCAAACTAAGCTCCAGTTACTTCTTCCATATATATCTGTCGACTAACATCTAAGTTTAGAAGGAATGACGTCATGCTAGTGGCTCTGAATGCTTTTTTCTGAGTATAGTCACTTTTGCCTTCTCTTTACCTTACTAAGAATACCATCCGTATCAGATCTCAGGCTTCGTAAAAATCTACGTGTATATCGATTCCATCAGGTTAATGATGATCCCGCGACCCCATAGAGCTAATGTAGCCTGGGCTTCGTGATGGTGGATAATATCTCAAGATATACACGTTTAGTTCAGCCGACCTCTACCAGATGGCGCATGAGTCGTTCTGTATATAACTATATACGATATGTAGATGTTATACGCTTTATAGAAAACCCGTATAGTTCCGCGTATTTTTCGAAGCCCGTACATTTGGCAGCATTGCAGTCTGTAAAACCTCATGATTTCGCTTTTCTTCTCTTGGAAGCGAAACGAACAGTAGGGCTTCTCAATACGTTCTCTATTCCGTTATGCTTGTATATAAGCTGAAGTCTGATTCAATATTAGATTTACACAGAAGCAGCAAAGTTATGGTGTTAAATTAGGAGCCTGTTGGAGGTGACTTTGATACTGCATCAATCTTATTACTCTAGAGGAACCAGTGGACTGGTATGATAAAAGTAGGAGATGCCAATAATTTGCTGATAATAAACTCATAGATTATTCTGTTGAAAATTTGAAGACGAACGTATCTTAGTTTTGACTTCAGAGCAGAAACCCCTATCATAGCTTTTATTAACTGAGTTTTGCCAGTTTTAAACTTTACCTCCTAGTAGTATGTTTTGTTTAAATATTGTATTGAATTGAATTTTGCCCACTTCTACCTTGGGACATTTTTGTTTTATTTCCATCGTCTCATGAACTATTGTTTCACATGACTTTTCAATCGCGTAAATCCGCGATCATCTTCAGGGGAACACCAATATGTCCAGAGTAACAAGATCGTTTACATAATTATTCATTGATCTACCACTTCAATTACATAGTCAAGTTGTAATTATTTCACACGTGAAAATAGAGTTGAAAAAAAACAAACAGTCGGTGCTCTGGGGCGACTTACTGTTAATTGTTTGCTCGTTTGGAATTATCTTCACGTGAATTATTTATCAGGTTATTCGATCTGTTGATTTCCAGTCTTCTATAAAAGAAGATATAGGGTGTCTTCATCGGCACCAAAGCACCCAAGACAGCTGAAGATGTTCTTTTAACGTG
The DNA here is from genome assembly GCA_958502065.1 of Chrysolina americana. Taxonomy (NCBI): domain Eukaryota; kingdom Metazoa; phylum Arthropoda; class Insecta; order Coleoptera; family Chrysomelidae; genus Chrysolina; species Chrysolina americana. The sequence goes on along the minus strand of OY293414.1, from coordinate 38,760,796 downwards.
GCTATATATAGTCTAATGAATCCACTCCAGAACCACAGTGAACGATGACTGTGTGAAGTTCATAACGGCAGTCGCTAAGAATGGGGTATTCATCCAACCTGATTTTCCGTATAAGCCTAGTGTATTGGACAGAGGCTGGGTCATACTTGGAGAACTTTAGAGTCATTACTAAACAGGCAGGAGCTTCAACTTTACTTATTGTATAGCAGTCATTTATGCTGGATCATGATCGGCAGAGGTTTCTTATATCACCAGTTGAATGCTTCGTTCTAGGATGGTGCTTCAGCAAGCTCTGCACGGACTAGGTGTCGAACAGATTAGGAAGCGCGAGCTGCAATTCAAGGGAGTCACTGACGTTTCTGCTTTTGTTACCATTTTCGCCGTAACATAAAATAGTTAAGATTTAACCACCAAAATATGTATGTACTGAAGAACTGAAAGATTGTGAGTATTCATCTCTATCAGAGCGGTTGTGAATACTAATGAAATTGTTCTCCTTCTCATAAAGTTTTTTTGACATGTAACACAAAATTGTGAACTGTCCTCATGCTGTCCGGATGAACAGTTGGATTGCCTCAAACACTCAAGGTTGGTGGATGATACTTGAAAATTTTTCAGTTTGAAGAATAACTGGGAAATAGTCTTGCCACTTGAATGAAATTTCAGTCATGAAAGTCTCAGTCATAAACAGCGTTTGCCAAACAGTATTCATGAAACATGTGTTTCCCAAATTGTTAAGGCCAACTTCATTTCCAAAGTCTTCAGGGTTACTGGAAACACCTTCCCCTAACTCCTTAGGCAGAAGCTCTTAGACAGTATCTCCATCCAAACCATTCTGCGAAAATGTATACTGTTAATACAGATATATTGATTACAGTCTACTTCCAATCGATCTGAAATTTAGCAGTTATTCATTATTTGGTAATCAATAAATGGTGAAATATTTTATCAAAATATTTACGCGGAGGGTATTTGTGTATAGACATTAATAATTATTTGGGAAGACAAATGAGTTTTGTGATTTACGATTCAAGATTGGTATGTTGTTGGGGGGTCAGAGATTTTTTTTCAAGTTCCTGGATTAAATTAACAAAAATTTTTTTACAATTTGACGGAAACATGCTATTAGGTATTCTTGAAAAGTTCTGTTAACCGAGAAAATTACACAAATGATTTATATTCGACATACATACATCATATATAAAAATTGAAAAATCTTGATATTGAGGTTTTCATTGTTTCGAAGAAAAGGTTCATTAAGAAAAGTTTTTTGCTACTGAAAATAAGGTCTGAATATATTAACCTAATATTTTTCAGTGTATTTCACAATAAATTAGGAGCATATCTTATTTAAAAAACAAAAAAAATTATGTTTCCGTTGACGAGCTGTCATCCCCCTACGAGCGACAGCCCTCAGAAGTCGAAACTTGTGCGAGCTAAGGATTAACGAGGTCTTAGTTTTTAATTAGAACTATTGTTCGTTATGTTCATGAACGTGGGCCTCTGCCATCTTAAAAAACGCATATGCACCAATATAACTAAAATGTTTTCAGTCACAAACCTTGGGATTAACAAACAAAAGTAAAGAAAAACTTTACTACCGTGAAAAAAAATTACCAAATGAAAATGGATCTAAGTTCGCGAAACTCCAAGCGCTTCGCATTGGGTAGTTTCTGACAAAAGTGTCTTATGATGTGCCGCAGTGGTGAAGTTTTTTTCGAAGTGATTTCTCGTTGTCCAACACAAGTCTCCATGTTTATTTCAGTTTGCGATTTGAGTGTTGCAATTTGAGATTGATGCTATTAAAGTTTTGAAATGTAAATTAAAGCCGTACTATATTTTTTAATGAGAAACTGTTTTGCCTTTGACCTCTGTGTACATTTAGATATGTGTTATAGTTTTTTACGTAACATGTATCAATTTATTTTATTTATATACTGTATCTGTATTTTATATTTTAATATGTGAACTTTGTAAGTGTATCACTTGATTTTGACTTGTGTAAAACTTTACGTTCTGTAGCACCAATAAACCTATTCTATTCTATTCTATTCTATTCTATTCTGATGAGTATTTTTCAGAAGTTTCAGGAAAAGTTCAAAATTCATTATCTTCGAAAATAATTTTTGTTCGACAAAAATATTTGTTTCATTTCGATTTAATATGTCGTGTTCTATCACCCACTTTATTTATCGCTTCAATTTGGGAAAAACCCTATAAAGCAGTCTCATTAAATTGATTAAGATAGAGTAAATTAAATACGGCATTATTCTGAGTTTTCAGTAATTTCCTGAGTTGAAATGTAATTTTAGTTGGTATAAAACAAAATAAAGCAGAAGCTATCTTGCATTATAGTTATATTTCAGCATTAATGGGTTGCATATTACCATCAAACGATTATTTTATTATTTTATATCCATTGTGAGGCTACATTTATCAGCATTTCAGGTTCCTATGTACCCAACTGAATCGTGTTCATATCGATACATCATTCCTACTTGTGTTTTTCACGTATGATGCTATTGTCCAGTTCTTTTCAATACATAACGCGTTAGTAATGAAATTCAATGTCTTCTTGTAGAACAGTGCTTTAAAAAATTATTCGTAACATGTAAAAATGTTACATACATCTAAATTTACCTATTTATAGCGAAGTGGTCGTAGTGCTAAAGCATCGGCGTTTCCATCAGATTTCACAAGGGTATCCGGTTCGATCCTCGGCCCCGCGACGGTCTGCCACGGAGCTGGAGAGGCTCACCATTGCTCGCTCGCACAAGCTTAGAAGAGTGTCAGCGGAAACCTGGGTGATTCGTAAAAACAAAAACTGTTTGCTTCCATTGGCTTGTCAATATTATTGAATATATGTAACCACATATTATATGATTTGTAGATATCATACGGTTTACGGGGGTCCCGTAGAGTTTCGCGTAATATTCGAAGCCCGTAATTGGCAGTGAGGCAGTCTGTGGAATGCCACATATGATTTGTGATATCATACGGTTTACGGGAGTCCCGTAGAGTTTCGCGTATTATTCGAAGCCCGTAATTGGCAGTGAAGCAGTTTGTGGAAGGCCTTATATGTTTTAATATTTAAAGGGAAATGGTCAGGCGGGCTTCTCAATTCATTTTGCTACGCCGTTGAGGGTGGTTGAATATGTCCAGAGGTGAAAAATTATAAGAATGATTTTAAATAGGGATTCTGTTGAAGGTAAGTAAAAATAGTATACTTTAAGTAGGTATACACTTTTTAAGGAAGAAATCAGTGAAAAATTGAAGATGCCACAAATTTTCTGATTTTGACCTAATAGCGCACAATATTTTTCAGATTGTTTACTAAAAATTTTCAAGATAAAAGTACCCTAAATTTCAATTTAGATTTGAGTTGAGTTGAGCTTTTACTTCATTTAGTAGTGTATTTTAGCCCAAGAGAATATTTAAAACATAATTGTGGAAATTTTCGCAAAAAATTTAAAATATTTGGGTATGTACAAACATTTTCAGTTAAATAGTTGAATATAAAAATATCTGCTGAAAGTCCTTGACACAAAATTTCAATCCAATAAATATTTGATGACTGGGGAGACCTCTTTACATAGATGCAAAAAATATCAATAGAACACATCGAGTTCAATTTCAACAAATTGGGACTAATCTGTCTGACATTTTTCAGACCCTGTGGTAAACGAAAGTGGGTGGATCTCGCCGATAGATCAATATGATAATGAATCCGACTTGGATGCAGAACAGGAACGAATTGCCGCAGAGATGGAGGAATTCATAGATTTCGAGACCTCTGGTTCCGAATATATCCACCTTGTTTACCAAATGAGTCCAGTTCTACTGACATAAATAGTTCTGGAACATTACCAGATAATAGGATAAGTTTTGAAGTATGTATAACTTACGTAGAATAGTGAAGTTGAAAACTTTTTCACCCAAGAGCAATTTCTTCAATAAATATAACGGAAGTTACTGACAGATTTTGAGATACGATTTTACTTAGTATACATTTCAAAGGACAATAATATTATTTGTATATCCTCATGATAGTAATGCATGAATCAAAGAGTCGTACGTAACCGGTATGCCATCTTCTTTTCAGCAATTTTATAACAAAAACTTGTATACTTATCAGTGGTAGCTTGCTTGAAAACGCGGAAAATTCCCTTACTAAAATACAAGTTCAGGTGATCATACCAGCTCTTCGGGTCCAACCAAACGGTATGCCAATGATTTTCAGAGAGATTTTTTTTCGGAATTTCATTACAAAACACATGGCAACCCGAATGATGTACCTAAACACATAATTTCCGAAGACATAATAAATCATTTTTTAATATGAAGAACCCAGGGCAAGTCTTCGATTAGTGCATTATTATCATGAGAATATAAGTACGGACAATAAAAGGCGTACTGAGTAAAATCGTTTCCCTACATCTTTCACTATCCCGCTTTTTTGAACTCAGAATAAAATATTACACGGATAAGTGATTGTGTAATTCAACAATTTTTATTATTGTGGAATTACCTGTCATGCTTGAATGAAGTTAACCAAAACTCGAATACTTTTAATTGGTAAATCCCATATTGTTTCACAGTCAGATTTTCCATCAAAGTATTTCTAATGACATACATTTCAAGGAACTTATTTTAACAGTTGATGAATTAGATGTCCTTGAAAACCCCATCCTTTGAATGTTGAAACTAAGTTGCTCTTGGGATGCGCTCTAAGTAATGGCACTTTGCTTTCAATTTTATTCCTTCACTGAATAAAGAAGCTGTATGAACGTCCCTATAACCTTTGAAGGTCAAGAGCTTCTTTCCTTTTTAATAGTGGTGTAATGAAAAAAAAAATAGAGTATAATCAATTTCACACCATTGTTTTAAGTTTTGAATGGCTTTCTTAGACCAACTATAATTTTTCTCAACATAAAATGGAATTTTCTAATCACTCATGCTTCCGCTTCTACTTGAAGCAGACACCAACTTCAATAGGTACTTAATAAAATCAAATTCCTTTTATATTTTTGTCGTCTTGTATTGTTTTTGAATAGCTGATTTTAATGACAGGGCACACTTGTCTTATAGTCTCAAAATTTAAAGAGAGTAACGGGAAATCTGTTGGAGTTCAGCGATAATTTTAAAGTATTTCGAAGTTAGGCAAATTGACTATTTATTTCGGTAGTTAGTGAACTAAAATCTAAATACTGTATCCAGGGCGATGAAATCAGTAACACTGGAGGTAGACATGTTGAGGACGCTTCACTTCAAATCCAGTAGATTTCACAAAGATATATGCTCATTAGGCTTGAATAAAATCGTTTTTCAGGTATCTGTTGCTCCTTCATTCTGAACTTCAACTAGGTAGTTGAAAGATTCCATCAATTAGGACCAGAAAGTATAAAATTATACAGGATGATAATTAAATAACTCAGAAAACTCCTTAAACACCAGAACTACGTCAATTTATTCTGAGTTATATATGCTCATAGCTATGAAAAATATCACCTTGTTTGGCTATACGTGTATCTAGTAAAACTGGCATAGTTTGATGGTTAAAAAACAGTATAATTATTTATACCGGGTGACAACTAAATTATTTGCCAGAATGTCATTTAGTTACTTCTTAAGTTAGACTTGTAACCTTTGGATCAAAAATATAGTTTCTCAAAACCTTTTTCCATTGAAAAACAATTAAGTAACACTTCAGGTTTTACTGAAAATAGACCTAGATCAAGATTTTTTAATGGACCTGTAGATATTTTCACGCCATTCGATAGAACAGAACAAAAAAATTTCCTTTTCAATGACATATCACGGGTTAACATTTGTTTTTGAAATAGCGGCGCACGAGACATTTTTTCTAAAATAATATGGCGGCACTGTGACATCACCGATTGAATTGTTGTCAAGAAAATTAATGAAATATCAGAAAAACGAAGCACTTTCATTAGTTTTTGAAGTAACACGCAAAAATTTTGATTCGTCGCCAATTATGAATCCTTTTGGTAATTCTTTCTCTTGAATTTTCTTGAAAACTTTAAATGAAAAATGGACTTTTTGAAATTAACTTCAAAGTATAATTCATTATCTAGAGATGAATGCTTTGGGTTAGGTTTTTAAACAAACGCTTATTTATGCAGACGTAGTAATTTATTTAGGTGTACTGAAAAAGGCAACCTTCAATGATTTTTAAATTGAAAATGAAAGTAAGATGAGTAGTGTTTCAAGCATTTGTCTGTAAATATTGACTTATTCTCCAATGTTAATTTAAAAAAGTACCTTTTTCTATTTAAAATTTTTGAGAAAATTCAAGAGAAAGAATGTCATGAACTATCCACTGAAAGGAATACCGACTGGCGATGAATCAAAATTTTTGCATGTTTCATCAAAAAGTAATTGCTGATTACGCGAAAGTAACTGAAAATTAATGAAGTAAGTGTTCGAAAAGTCCACCATTTGCACTTTGCAGTTCTGGAATCCATACTTCTTATACATTTGCTTATTTCGTCTACTTGAATACCTTCCAATACATTCTCAATCTTCTCGCGAAGAATCTTTATTGTCAGGTTCGTAGTATCATACATTTTATTTTTGAGATATCCCAACAAATAAAATCTCAACAACCGGCCCTGATAATCTCGATTTGTTTGAACTGCTTGACAATGCTTCTATGAATGCAACTGTCTCCATTTGACCGACCATCTAACTCTTGAGTTTAAAAGTTACCAATACAATCCCATTAAAAAAGTGGCCACTCTTTATAACGATTCAAAATTATTTCTGTTTTATTATTAATTTTTCAGTAAAAATAAATAACAAAAGTAGAAAGCAATTACGATCAAAAGATAACAGTAGTTCGGACGAGGAGGATTATTCCGTCTCCAAAATAAAATGTATGTACCATTATTCGACGAATCAGTATATTTTCATAATTTAATTTTCAGCAAAAAAATCTAAAATCTGAAGTGGTAACACAACATTTCAAGGAACACATCATATATTTCAGTTTTCAATACTCTTAAGAAATTTTTTTTATTTTTCTGTCTTTTTTTATTTATATTTCAGTATTAATATATTATATGATATCAAATGATTATTTCATTTTAATTGTCCACTTTTGGGATACACTCATCCTCATTCTAGTTCTATAGCTGTTCTCTTGCGAACAAAATCCAGCTGAATTGCAAAATCATCGCTTTCTATCATACTTTTCCTTCCTTACCATCCTTTGCATATTGAGTAGTACTTTTTCCTAAGCATAAATTGCTACTGATCAACTTGAACAGTGCATCAAAAAATTACTAGTAATATGTGAATATGGTTACTTTTTTCGAGGTATACCTACCTACTTCCATTCGCACGACAGCATTATTGAATTCTTTTTCTTGATTTCAAAGTAATGAGAATAGATTGACGGAAGAGTTTGTTTCCACTTCAAAGTACATGAAAAATCATCCGAGTTATAATCAGCTCTTTTTACAAGTCCCAACTAAAATATTTAAGAGAAACTTGGCGACACCGCAGTGGCTTGGTTAGAGCGGTAGAACATATATTTCCATACAACTGGGCTTTGAATAATCTATCGAATATCGGGGGACTCGTAATATCGTTCGTATATGTTTTAAAAAGTATATATTATATACTCCCGCAAGGTACCCCCTCAACCCGGGCTTCAACTAGCCAGTGGTATATAGCGGGCTTGGATTCATCCGACAGATGCGTATATATATATGACTGAACTGATTAACTTGCGTGCCACATCAGATACATCAGTTTGGTTTCAGCCAGGCATTTACGGTGGAATCTACCAGGTGGAAGGATACCAGTAGTGAAGGTGCGAGGTACGGGTCAGCCTTCAGGGCAGTGACACCTGAATGAAAGATGAGTTCTCCAGTCTAACAATAAGGATGCTAACACCAAGATGAGTTTCCCCCCAGACGGCTAGTGCTCTGGGATGATGTTAAGTATACCGATACAAAAGACCCTTCGTCTAGGACGGCCTGGTGCTAACTGCGAGAAAGATCCTGTTAGATGGCTCCTCTACAGATGTTATTTCATATCATAGTCCTAGTCAAAGGGTCAACGACGTCAGGCTTGATTTACACGCTTTTCCAAAATTTATGCCTACAAAATAAACCGAATTGCCAAAGGCTCAAAGAATAAAGTTATGGGGTTCTGCTTACCTGAAGAATATGTGGTTAGAAAGTGAGGTTATACTCCCCTATTGGGTATGTTTTCCAAAAATTAATCAACTCTCCATCAAATCACCAACGTGAATAAGTACGGAAAACATTAATTTAGTTGAAAGAATAATCCCATTAACTGGATGATTGCAGAAATCAATAATCAATATTCAACTGAAAATGTCCATCACTTCCACATATAACACAGACCGAAGAGACTTTCTCTTCTCCTTTATTAAGACCGAAATCAAGAACCTTAGCGGAGTTGCCAAGTAACTTCATTCCTCGAAGTGTCCAAATGTCAACAAAGGATTCTAAAATGTTCCGTGCAAAATTTCATTACCTAACATTATCTAATTCTCAAACATACGGGAATTCGCCCAGAACTATTATCACGGTAACTGTAAGATTGCCGACAGTTAACGTGTGTTTGGTTGTTATTTTAGTGGCCATTGATGATGAGTAACTCTAGGTAGGTGATTGCTATTGATAAGAGTAATTACCATGGTCAAATTTCATTTCTAAGTAAACTAATGAAAAATTAATCTTTTCTTTATGATAACCTCAAATTTTCATTTGAATTTTCCAAATAAATAGCAAGAAACAACACTGTCCTTTTAAAACGACAGTAGGTCTATCCACTGCTATTGACTATCTTTTTTTCTAGTTATTGGAAAAATCCACTGATCCTTTCAGAGTTGCTGGCAGAAATGAAAAATGACGAGGATGCTGTGCTTCCAGAACAAATAGTGATTTTTCCTCCAGAAAATGCTACCGACGGTTGTGATACTGATGAAGATTCAGGGGATGAGAACGTTGTTGAACCTAATAATTTACCTGGAGCACAACTGTTACCAGAAATTGAAGTTCAAATGCCATCAGAATTAGAAGAAGGACATGGGCAGGCATGGGATAGTGACGACGACAAACTTCTATCAACATTCGTGGAAAGGAGACCAAAAGAAGTAAAAGATGTTCACTACGAAATCCAAGATTTGGTCGTGACGGATTTTGCATGTTGGGAAGTTCCATCATCTGCGGCAATGAACCTTTCACCTTGCGACATTTTTCGATTGTGATAGATATGATTGTATATTTTACTTAGTGGTTACGTGTCTTTACCACGAAAAAAGATGTATTGGCAAAAAATTAGTATGTGAAGCTATAGCGCGCGACAGATTTCAATATATTATGAGTAATATTCATGGCAACGACAATACACAACTAGATAAGGCAGATAAATACCCCAAACTGAGGCCTTTATTCGATATCCTCAAAAGAAATACAAAAAGGGTCCTTCAAAATCGCCTAAAAAGTCTGATGAGTTTTCTCGTTATGACCACCTAGTTCTGTATAACGAAAATCAGCGACGATGCGCTGTAAGCCACAAAAAATCTAATTTCATTTGTCGAAAGTGTAACTTTGGTTTACATCCAAAGGATTGTTTTGTAATATATCATACAAAGTAATTATTATCAATATTTTGCATTGTATCTATGATGATAAAATAAAATAATTTTCATTAACATTAATTTTAATCCATAGTAGTGGATAGACCTACCGTCCTTTTAAAAGGACAGCTTGTCTAGGCCAGTCAAGACCTTTTGAATTTTTTTCATTATTTTTGTGAGATACTACCTCCTTCATAAAACAAAAATCACAAGAAAAACTTCGAATTTTCGGAAAAAAATTATTTCAAGGCTGTATGGGTTAACTGCTATAATTGGTTAGATGGATGGTATTCTATCCATTCGTACTTGTATCATTGGGATATATTTCATTCATTCTATGAGCAGCATCGAGCACACAGCCTAATTGAACTTGAATTTGAATATTTGACTTCTTGGTTATGGCGAGCATAACTGAGGACCTATAACACACTAATGACGTGAGCACAGCAGGCTCGACCAGTGGCATCCGATTTGCATGTGCAATAATATCCCTGCGTATTCGTTTTTGCCATCAGTCTACACTATCTAGAGCTGATATTTTGTTTAGATTCGGAATATGGAATGAACCATCACATTCAAGAATCCAGATTCCTCAAGTAACTTATCGAATTGGAATAATTCCTGCTGTTCTCTGAAATTTTGGATACTGTGGCACCTGATTTTCCTTCAAGGGTATCGCACCTTCCATTCCTCAAATGAAGCCGTTTCACATCTTGCCGAGCTTGCACAACATTGAGCAATCATCATCGCAGAAGCAATTCCTTTGCAATCTGTTCATTTGCACCTTCTTTGATAACCGGCAGGCAATTGACAGTTGATCCAGCTATACGGTAAAATTTTCCGGAACTCAACATGTGGCATATTAACTATTCTATAAAAGCACTGAAACAAACACTATAATAATAATAATAATAATACTCCCTCATAAACACTCGTTGAGTGTACCCAAAGGCATAGCCTGTGCGGGTAGAGGACGGCTATTATTATTATTTGCCGTGGCGCTCCTGGCGACTCACTGATGTTTTAGGTGATGTATTCACTTTTCAGCTGTAGGAAAACCCGGAAAACCTACAGCACCACCTCGGGTGTTCGGTGTGCACTCCAAGCTAGCACTAGACGAGATTGGCATCTAGACAGCTCACAATACACTTGCTTTTCAACAAGGCATGCGGCCGCCTATCGAATCCGATATAAAGTAGTTGAGAAAAATTCTCGTACCTACATCGGATTCGAACCGACTATCGCTATGCTGGAGTTTCGAACGGCCTGTGCATTAGACCGCTGATCCACCGATCACCTACCATCTGATCTTTGTAAACAATCAGTATTTATTTGCTTCTTCCGTATTAAGTTCACTTTGTCGTCTTGATGATTTGAAGAATGGAAGAAGGTTACACTTTAGTCAAAAGCGGGTATAAGGGTTCCGGAGAACAAGTATGGCCTAGATAAGAGATTTTACCTTCGGTGTTCACCAGGTTCATTCAAAACAATTTAATGTACAAGAGACAGAGACAACAGCAGAAAATATTCCAATTTGATGAGTAACTTGAACCTGGACTTTTGAGAGTAGGAGTTAGGTCCAGATTCCGGAACTCAACAAAGTATTAGCTCTAGATAGCGCACAATTTTAATAAAAATGCAGGAATATTATTGCACATCCTTGCAGGTACTATGTAGGACCGATAGATGCTGCGTTCACGTAGTTATAGTTTTATGGTTCCCTTGTTTGTGCTTACTATAAACAGTGAGTCAAATATCAGTTACGATCATAGTAGTAGTGAATTTTTTGTCACCAAATGATCAATTTTGCAGTAGATCTACTTCATGACTGCTTTCTGTTTTTCATTAGTATTGTAGTAAAACTGCACTTACTAATTTTCCTGATTTATTTAAAACACTATTCACAACAATTATTCACTGAAACATTTACTATTTCAATTTATTTCTACTGTGGCTATCTATCAGCGAACTCTGGAACTGTAACTAACTCTCCATTCTGACTCTCCCGCTTAAATACTCCCAAGCAGTTTCCATTCACAACTCTAGATTATTCAGGAGTATAGAACATTTCATCTAGATGGCTCTTCGAATAGTATCGAACAATCGATTTATTCCAGCTTGTTCTCGGCGATCCGTACGCCAGCAGATATGCAGTTGTCGTTGAACGAGGGTGCATAATTAATTAGATCAGAGCCGGTCTCGGGGCCGGTCTTGAAATCGTTACATTGCCCCCTTCTTAAAGACGTTTCGCCCCGAAACGTCATTCTTGGAGTGTGAAGATATCTGCAAGATTATCCATGTCTGCACCTGGACGTTCGATGGAAGTAGCACTCCACAGTCTTCAAGTTGGGTCGAGGAAGATGGTTGCAGCACACCAGAATTTTGATGCCGCTGGATCTGAATATTGTCTCCAACATGCTTCTTATAACTCTCCAGTCCAGCCCACCAAGCCCACAGGCCAATTTTGGGATTGCCAGGTCTACAATATTCTGGTCCAGCATCGTGTCTCTCAATCTCGTAAGGCTCTTCCAAACATCTTCTAAAGACGGCTTATCTCGAGAACGCTTCTTGGTAACCAGATAGTAGATGTTTCTCTGGCATGTCCTCAGTTCTAACACCCCTCCAACTTCCGGGTTCTGTTCTCTCAGTTCCTGGATTCGACCGAACTTTTTGGAGAAAACTACTGCAATGTCTCTGGACATTTGGAGATCTTCTGCCACACAGTGAGCTAACGCGTAATTGGCAGGCACCTTGAAAAGATCTCGTGACTTCTCTCGGGTTACCCCATATTGAACTTTCTGTCCGTTCGAGTACAGGGACATGAACCTCTGAAACGTCATTTCGTCCTCCGGTGATCTGACGGTGCGGACTTCATCGTGGTTTCCGGCGTAAGGGGACAACCTATTGATGTGGACTACCCTAGGTTTTCCTCGTGGTGGCTTATATATGCGGTAGACGAGGTCGTTTATCATTTTCATGATCTTATATGGACCTTCCCACTAGTTCCGAAGTTTCGGTGATAGTCCACGGCGACGTTTAGGGTTGTATAGCCAGACAAGGTCACCTGTCTGATATCCACCAGCATCCGCCTTGATGTTGTAGGTCTCCTTCATTCTGTCACTGGCACTCTGGATGTTCAAACGGACCTGTTCATGGATGTCGTCCATTCTCTGTCGCAGTTTGCTGACGTGGTCATCTCCCGCAGTGTCTTGTCCTGGTGGCGTCCCAAACTTCAGGTCACATGGAAGTCGCAGCTCTCGGCCCATAATATCACTTTCAGGGGTTTGGCCGGTTGACTCATGAACTGCGGAACGATACGCCAACAGGAACAGATGGAGGTACTGGTCCCAATCCTTCTGGTGGTCAGAGACTACCTTGGACAGGTGGCGGTTTATCGTCTTATTCATCCGCTCCACCATTCCATCGGACTGCGGATGTAGAGCTGTGGTCCTCGTTTTCCGGATGTTCAGCATCTGACACATCTCCTGGAACAGGTTTGACTCGAAATTTCTGCCTTGATCCGAATGCAGTTCTAACGGGACACCGAATCGACAAATCCACTCCTTCACCAAGACGTCGGCAACAGTGATGGCTTCTTGGTTGGGCAGAGCATAGACTTCGGCCCATTTGCTGAAGTAATCCATCGCCACAAGGATGTACTTGTTCCCGTGTTCAGATTGTGGGAACGGGCCAGCGATGTCAATGGCGATCCTTTCGAATGGGCTGCCCACATTGTACTGGCGCATCGGGGCCTTAGGTCTTGTTCGAGGCCCATTACTGGCAGCGCATACAGCACATTTTCTGCACCAGTCCTTGACGTCAGCTTGACAATTGGCCCAGTAGAACCGTTGCCTAACTTTCTGGAGGGTCTTCGTCACTCCCAGATGTCCTCCGGTGACCCCCATCATGGATTTCTCGGAGCACTTCCTGTCTTCTGCTCCTGGGAACTACTACCTGACGTCTTTCTTCCCCGCCATCTTCCGACTCCAACACACGCTTCAAGACTCCATTGTCTAAGGTGAAAGAGTTCCATTGGGCCCAGTAAGTTTTAACGACTGTAGAACAACTGGCTATTTCCTGCCACGACGGTCTTCGATCACTCTTCTTCCAGCCGATGACTAAACCAAGATCTGGATCTTTCTCTTGGTCTTTCTGGATCTTGTGGTCATTCCAGTTATCATCGATCGCCGTGGTTCTGCAGAGTGTCGACTCCTTTTCCTCTGTTTGTCGGCAGTGCGAACAGTCGTCTGGACATAGTCTTCGCGATAGGGCATCCGCATTCTTATGGCTGGTCCCCGCCCGATGTTCGATCTCAAAGTCGAATTCCTGGAGCCTCTCAATCCAGCGTGCCACTTGACCCTCGGGATTCTTAAACTGTAGGAGCCATTTGAGAGCTGCATGGTCAGTTCTCAGTAGGAATCTTCGTCCATACACGTACTTGTAGAAGTGCTCAACTCCCTTGACAACAGCCAATAGTTCCCGCCTGGTGACACAGTAATTCCGCTCCGGTTTACTGAGGGTCTTGCTGAAGTAACCGATGACCTTCTCTTGTCCTTCTTGGATCTGAGACAGGATAGCTCCAAGTCCCACGTTACTGGCGTCCGTGTCCAGAATGAATTTCCCGTCTGGAAGGGGGTAGCTCAGGATTGGTGCGTTGATCAAAGCTCCTTTCAACTTCCTGAATGAATCTTGGCATTCATCCGACCACTGGAACTTTGTTTGTCCTTCCGTGAGCCTGGTCAGTGGTTTTGCGATGTTAGCAAATCCCAGCACGTATCGGCGATAGTAAGTGCACAAGCCAAGAAAACTTCGAAGCTGGTGAATGTCTTTCGGAACGGGCCATTCCTTAACAGCTTTGATCTTCTGCTCATCTACTACCACTCTTTTCCCAGAGACAACGTGGCCGAGATAACGTACTTCTTTTTGAAACAGATGACATTTCTTGGGGCTCAGTTTCATTCCGGAGCTTCTCAGTCGCTGAAATACCTCTTTCAAGTTTTTTACATGGTCCTCGAATGATCTGCCAACCACAATAATGTCGTCGAGATACACCAGACACGTCTTCCATGATAGTCCTTTCAAAATCGTCTCCCTCAATTTTTCGAACGTGGCTGGAGCATTGCAGAGGCCGAATGGCATAACTGTAAACTGCCATAATCCGGAGCCGATGGTAAAAGCTGTCTTTTCTCGATCTTCCTGGGAGGGGGTAGCTCAGGATTGGTGCATTGATCAAAGCTCCTTTCAACTTCCTGATTGAATCTTGGCATTCATCCGACCACTGGAACTTTGTTTGTCCTTCCGTGAGCCTGGTCAGTGGTTTTGCGATGTTAGCAAATCCCAGCACGTATCGGCGATAGTAAGTGCACAAGCCAAGAAAACTTCGAAGCTGGTGAATGTCTTTCGGAACGGGCCATTCCTTAACAGCTTTGACCTTCTGCTCATCTACTGCCACTCTTTTCCCAGAGACAACGTGGCCGAGATAACGTACTTCTTTTTGAAACAGATGACATTTCTTGGGGCTCAGTTTCATTCCTGAGCTTCTCAGTCGCTGAAATACCTCTTCCAAGTTTTTTACATGGTCCTCGAATGATCTGCCAACCACAATAATGTTGTCGAGATACACCAGACACGTCCTTTCAAAACCGTCTCCCTCAATTTTTCAAACGTGGCTGGAGCATTGCAGAGGCCGAAGGGCATAACTGTAAACTGCCATAATCCGGAGCCGATGGTAAAAGCTGTCTTTTCTCGATCTTCCTGGGCCAGTTCTACCTGCCAGTATCCGCTCTTCAAATCTAAGGTCGAGAAAATCGTAGATCCAGCCAGCGTGTCTAGCGTGTCGTCTATCCTTGGGAGAGGGTAGCTGTCCTTTTTCGTCACGTTGTTTAGTTGACGGTAGTCTACGCAAAACCGTGTTGATCCATCTTTCTTCTTCACCAACACGACTGGAGAGGACCAGGGACTGTTGGATGGCTCGATGACTCCGTCTTTCTCCATGTCGCAGACTATTTTGTCAGCCTCCTCCTTTTTGGCGAGAGGAAGTCTTCTGGCTGATTGCCTGATTGGTCGGGCATTTCCAGTATCTATCTTGTGCTGAACCACCTTTGTTCTACCGCCTCTGCCTACTCCGGTATCGAAGATGTCCTGATACTTCCTGACTAGTTCTCTCAGTTTAGGATTCTGTGCTGGCCCCATGTCCTTGGACGAGATAGCAACCAACTTCTCCAATTCTGCTGGCATGTTACTGGCTTGGGTAACAGTGCCACGTACACTCCTGATTACAGAGGAAATTGACAAGCAGTGCCCCAAAATCGTTCCCTTCTTCAAGGTCACCAGGTAATAATTGACATTCATTACCCTTACTGGCACAAATTTATCAGCACGCAACAAAGTATTTCCTAGTGCAATTCCTCGTCCAATTTTCTCATCATGTAGCTTGGGCTCGAACATCACCACGTTTCCACTGCTCGCACCTCCATCCAGGCGAGCCTCCAAAATGGTTTCAGCCCTCTCCGGTACGCTTACGTCTTCAGCCAGCAGAACTCGAACCATTTCTTCATTTCTCCCATGAAGTACCAGCTCTTCTCCGTTCACACGAAGGACGCCGTCTTTGAAATTCAGCTCGACTAGAATTCATGATGTCCATTCCAATTATTACCTCGTCCTCGATATCCGCTACTAGAGCCCGGTGTTTCACTGTAGTGCTGCCCAAAGTCAGTTCAATTGGAAGTTCACCATACACAGTTGCCGGCTCTCCTGTTGCTGTGCGTAGCTTCCAATTCGACGATTCAATTCTTGCCGGTGTTTTGGCAAAAGTGGGTCCAAGGATTGTCCTAGTCGCACCCGTATCAAGGAGCATGGTGCGAGGCTCGTTGTTAATGAGACCGTCTACAAAGACACCTCTGTCTTGTCTTTGAAGTACAGCGACATATGCATTGTTAACTGGGGCTTGTTGGATACGGGCTGACGATTGCTCCTTCTTGACCTTCATCGTTGATGTCGATTTTTTCAATGTTTGACATTTGCTACACACGTGCCCAAGTTCTCTACAATTACGGCATCGTATCAGTCTTCTCTCAGGCACAACTTCCTTCAGCAATTTTCGCATCACAGCTTCGATATTAGCGTGCTCTTGTGGCTGTGGATCTTCCTCAATCATCCGTACTCTACTCTGGCTTTTGCAGGATTGTTTTGCTGCTTCGAAATCCAGAGCGCGTGCCAATGCATCCACGAGATGTGCGGGGCGAGCTAGTGTTAGAGCTTGCCGGGTTTCCTGGTCACGAAGTCCATCCAAAAATGCCTGGACCGCTAGTCGCTCCATTACATTTTCCGGTGTAGCTGGGTACGCAAGACGAACCAAGCGTGCAATATCTGCTTCAAATTCTTGCAACGATTTGCTTGATTTCTGGCATCGCTGTGAGTGATATACGTGTTCAAGGTGGGCTTGGCCATAGCGAAGTTCCAAGTGTTTTACCAGCTGTTCATAGTCTTCCTGTTGTTGGGCGGTGAGCGTTTGTAAAATATTTGTTGCTTCGCCACGCAATGCCAGTGTCAATGCTAAAGCTTTTTCCCCAGTATTCCATCCATTTGCTTTGGCAGCAGCTTCGAATTGTCGTCGGTAGTTTGACCATGGAGTATTTCCGTCGAACTGGGGCGGTTTCAATGAGAGCTTTCCAGGTTCAGCACTGACCTTGAGATTTTTGATGTCCTTCTGAACTTCGTCCAAGTTCATACTCAGGTCCACCCTTGAGTTTTTGTTGTAAGTTTCTGGGGTGTGCGCAGAATCTATTCGCTTTTCTAATTCACTGAATTTTTCCTTTATCCTGCCGATTTCTGTCTCGATTCCATCTTTTATTTCATCGTGGAGCGTTTCCTTTATCATTTTCATCTCATCCTCAATATCATCTTTTATTTTATCCACCTCTGTCTCAATGGCTCCTATTCTTCCTTCCAGTCGATTTGCCACACAACAAAGTTCTCTTTTTAGGCCTTCAGAGTTTTCTAGAAGCTTTTCTTGAAGTTTCACTTCTAGACTTTTCAAATTTTCTTCCAGATTTTCGAATTCTCGTGAAGCTTTTCTTCTAGATATTTCGAGTTTTGAAGAAAGTTTCCTTCCAGACTCACCGAATTTTGTTGAAGTTCCTCCTTCAAACTCACAGAATTTTATTGAAGTTCCTCCTTCAAACTGTTCGAATTTTCCAGAAATTTATCTTCCAAGGATTTCGTGGTCTCGTCGAGTTTATTCATTATGGAACTCAAATCAACTCCAGAAACTTCGAATAAGAACGTTTCGGGGTCTTCTCCTTCTTCAATCAGTCCATCTGCAAGTATTTTCTGGAGTACGGCCTTCTTTCCAGTTGTTTCTAACTCTCGCTCCTCTAACTCTTGCTTTAATTCACTAACTTTAAGGTCAACTAGGTGAACTCTTCTCGGAAACATTTTGTCTCTTATTGTCTTTGCCGAAATATCAGTCTATTATTCATTTCACACAAAAAGTTTTCAGTTTATTGTCCCGCGACGCGCAAAACTGTCCACTTTGCACTCAAATGTTCAACGGGTCACTCACTAACTGTCTATTAGGCGCGATAAATGTCTATCAGTTTTTCAACGCGACGAACACTTTTTAACACTTGTTTATTTCAAACATCCGACTTCTGACAACGAATGTAGTAAAACTGCACTTACTAATTTTCCTAATTTATTTAAAACACTATTTACAACAATTATTCACTAAAACATTTACTATTTCAATTTATTTCTACTGTGGCTATCTATCAGCGAACTCTGGAACTGTAACTAACTCTCCATTCTGACTGTCCCGCTTATATACACCCAAGCAGTTTCCATTCACAACTCTAGATTATTCAGGAGTATAGAACTTTTCATCTAGATGGCTCTTCGAATAGTATCGAACAATCGATTTATTCCAGCTTGTTCTCGGCGATCCGTACGCCAGCAGATATGCAGTTGTAGTTGAACGAGGGTGCATAATTAATTAGATCAGGGCCGGTCTCGGGGCCGGTCTCGGGGCCGGTCTCGAAATCGTTACAGTATCAATATTAATATGGATGATTTTACTCTTAATTACTATTAATATTAATATGGATGATTTTATTCTTATTATTATTTTGTTATTGATTGATCAACTCATTCATTCAATTAAAGATCATATGGATAGATAGTGGTCATTTCTATTATATGTAAACTGTAATGTGACTTTACTAGAGCATTTTAAAAAATTACCCAAATTCCCCCATTTTATTTAATCTATCAGGTATCAGAGATACATACTTTTTCATGGATTCGTTTGGCTGTGATATACTATCATCCATTTCGAGCGATCATTAGTAAACTTGTCAGATTATCAATATATATGAGAAAAAGAAGAAGAAGAAAAGTAATTTGTTATACACAAATGACAGCAACAGTGACCATAATTGTTATCTCTGAGAATATATTATTTCGATTTTCGCCCTTTAGAGCTCGCTGAGCCTCGTTATAAGCACATTTTGGAGCACATATTATTGTTCATCAGTTATATTCAGAACTAATTATTTCAAAATTTCTTCAAAATATGTCCAAAATATGTGGTTTTCCGAAAATGAAAATTATTGTGAAGTTATTTCTTATCATGTACAGATGTATGGAAAATCTTGGAATGTGTATATTACCAGTGTGGAGCAGTGTATGAAAAGTTATCGACGGCGGGCCTGATATATCTGAGAAAGACCATTTGTTAGTCTAGTTTTTGGCACCGAACATCCAAATTACACCACAACCAGAAAAGAGAGCTATCCAGAAATAGAAAAAAATTGTTTTCAAAGATCTATATCTCGAAACCTGTTCATTGTCAACATTGTGACTAGAGACACTTTTGATCAGCCATTTCCTGGAAGAAATGTGCGGGGTCCTTTAGCAGTAACTCAGCACATTAGGAATTAGTTTATATTTACTGTATAAACACTCATTTCAATGATCGACTCAGCAAAATTCTGATAGAGGTCTACGGTAGCATATTTAGAATTTTCTGGTTGACCGATATCTGGTGGACAAAAGATTGAAGATTTATAGTATTGGGATAAATATATTCTCATAAATATTCTTTCGGTGTACTTGTACTCAAATATTTATTTGTGTCCATAGATTTGCCTAAACTTCGAAAATAATCAGTGGGGATAGCAATTTCTTTGAATTTCAGGAAATAATAATATGCATTGGCGCACCCAAACTCCTACAGACAAACCACTATTTCTCTCACAGTTTGTAAGCGAATTGAAAATATAGCATTCTATCGCTATTCTGAAATAAACATAACCTTGACCAGAAAAAAAATCGCCTGCGGTGCAATTTTAGATCCGTGTGCCCCCCCCTAAATTATCATTCTGGGTGCTCCACTGAAAATATGATCTGGTAACTAGAAAATATGTTGTTAAAAATTACTGAACAATATGAAGTTTGATGTATCTAGAAACTAGAACTTTTGTTAATAATAATGTTGTAACAACTTTCAGTTTGGCAATTAAAGTTTTGCAGACGTATTTTTCGTTGAATTATTCAAATTTTCACCATTATTCAACATTTTGGCGACCGTGACAGGACTCTACAATGAAGAAAATTAACCAATTGAAGAAAGAGAGGTCTCAGTTGAAACGTGCGTTCACAAAAATTTGCGAGGACTTGGATAGTCTACTGAAAGAACCACTATCCAGAAGAGAAGATATTATGGCTCGCATTAATCAGGATAAAAGTAACCGTTTATTCATACTAGACGAGCCGATTCGAGAATTGTTATTTTCTTCAAATGTTGGTGATGAAGAGTTTGAAGCAGAATGGACGGCGGTTGAATATTACAGAGACGAATCTTTCAAATTCAAAACCAAGGGAAATTACTATCTGACTAATGACACGAGACGAACAGAAACGAATAGCATTTCAAATTCTGATAACGAAGGAGTCGGCAACAAGAAGAAATTTCGGTTACCGAAACTTGAACTGAAGAAATTCGACGGTGATGTTAAAAACTTGATTGTATTCTGGGGTTAATTCAAGAAAATCCATGACGATCCGGAAATTGATAATGATGATAAATTTCAGTATTTAGTACAAGCCACTGAACGTAGGACAGCAGCTAGAGAGTGGGTTGGAAGCTTTCCACCATCCGGAGACAACTACGAGAAGGCCATCAAACAACTAAAAACTAGGTTTGCTAGGGATGAATTCTTGATTGAGGTATATGTCAGGGAACTTCTAAGTCTGGTCTTGAAGCAAGCTACACCGAATAAAACAGGTATGTCTTTATCAAACTTATTCGATAAGCTCGAAACACAACTGAGAGCGCTTGAAACTTTGGGGGTTACCACAGATAAATACGCTGCCATGTTATATCCATTGGCAGAATCAGCTTTACCAGAAGACATCATGAAGGTTTGGCAAAAGCACCGAGGTTCAATTTCAAACAAAAAAATCTGATGAAAATGATGATAGGGATTCTACTAATTATTTGAATCTTTTATTAGATTTTCTGATAGCTGAAGTTGAGAGCGAAGAGAGGATCAAGCTGACGCGATCTAGCTTTCTATCCGGACCCAGCAAGGAATTTGGAAAAGCACAAAACAGACACAAGGTAAAACCATAAAATGATACTCTTGAAAGAAATACTGCAGCGACAATCATGACAACGCAGAAAAAGGAAGGTAAGGAGTCTAATAAGTGCATTTTTTGTGAAAAACCGCATTTGAGCCAAGAATGTTCAAAAGCACAAAAACTTTCTTTTGATGAAAAAAAATAATTGATTCTCGAAGTAAATTGATGTTTTGCTTTTCTTAGACCAAATCATTCCATTAAGAATTGTAGGTTTTTCATTAAATGTCTCTTAGGTGAAAAAAAGACATTTTCCAATCGTGTGCCCGCAATTGCAGGCCAATAAATCTCTCGAAAAAGAAACGAGTACTGTTGAGAGAGATGACTCAAATGATACTGAGAATGTTCTCACTAACTTCAATAGCTGTACTGAAACTTTATTACAAACAATTATAATACGACTTGCGAAAGATGAAAAATCAAAGCTAGTGAGGGCATTGTTAGATACAGCTTATCAACGACCATATATTTCATCCACTTATGCGAATGAATTGAATCTGAAGAAAATTAGGGAAGAAAGGATTATACAGGGTATATTTGGAGGTAATGAAATGTCACCACGAGTTCATAGCTTATACGAAATTTCCATTGAGGGTTTAGACAAGTCTTGTCGGTTAGATACTTCCGTTCTATACCAACCTAAAATATGCAAAAATGTACCAAGACTTCAAAATAAACGGTTCATTGAATATCTCCGAGGTGAAAATATATTCATTTCAGATGTAGATTCAAATTCATCTGAAATTGGAATATTACTGGGGGCTGACGTTATTGGTCCCCTATTCAATGGTGTTATTGAAAAGGTTGACTATGAATTGTTTGCCATAGAAACTCGTCTTGGATGGACTCTCATGGGAAAACAATACAGTCAAATCAATTGTTTTGTTACTTCATATTTCTGTAGTACTCAAATATCTGATTTATGGAGTTTGGAAATGTTGGGTATCTGAAGTAAAAACCAAAGAGAACCTACATCTTGAAACTCTGAAATATTTCAATGACAATATCACTCATACCGATGATAAGGGATTTGAGGTAAGTCTTCCTTGGCTACAGGGTCATCCTGAAATTTAGAATAATTTTGATATTGCCGAAAAAAATTATTCGCTGTCACGAAAAAACTGAGAGAATCCAATAAAATTTCAGAATATGATAGGGTATTTCAAGAATGGAGTGATACAGTTATAATAGAAATAGTTCCAGAAACTGAAATTGGTAATTCTCCTTACTATCTTCCCCATCATGCCGTTATCAAAGAGTCACGTGCAAGACAAAAAATGGTTGTCTTGAGAAGGGAACAAATCTCATAGAGATCATTCCTGTTATTTTATTAAAATTCAGAATAGAATTGATAGGTGTTATATCAATCAGTCTGAGAAAGGACGATAGAGATTTTTCTGAGGTTTCTTTGGTGGAAGGATAAATCAAATTCTGAGAAAGTCAGACATAGCCATCGTCGTGTTCTGTTCGGAGTTTCTTCAAGCCCCTTTCTCTTAGCAGCAATAATTCATCATCACTTGGAACTAGTATCAGACCGCTTTAAGAAGAAGAAACTTCATTTTACGTGGACAACTGTGTTACAAGTGTTGATAATTCGTCGGAATTGTGTAAGTTCATTAAGGAATCCAAAGGTATAATAATGTCCACAGCACAGTTTGATCTCAGGGGATATAGTTCAGAGGAAACCTGTATAGGAAACGTATACTCAGTTTTGGGATCATCGTTGAATTTTAAGACTGATACACTATTCTGTGATATCCATTCACTCACTGAAATAAATAGCAGAACAAAAAGAGGTTTATTGTCAATTTCTCAGAAAATATTTGATCCCATCGGATTCACTTGTCCAGCATCTTTGATACCAAAGCTCTTATTACAAAAATCTTGGAAATTGAAACTGGGCTGGGATAAAGAATTACCGGAGGATTTAGTGAAACAATTTGAAGATTGCTTAAAACAAATTTTATGGTTGTGTTTTTGTGAAATACCAAGTAATATTTTCTCATTTTACTTGCAACACTTCAAATAAAACACTACATATATTTTGTGATGCTAGTAAAACAGCTTATGCAACAGGTGTCTTCTTACGGGTAGAAGAGAACAAAAGTGTTTCGATTCAACTGTTACATGCAAATGTTAGAATAAGTCCAATAAACCCCATAACTACTAGATTGGAATTATTAGACTTTGTCAGTCAGTGAAAAAGAAAGAGGAATTTTCTGAAATGAAATATTTCATTGGTCTGACTCAATGGTAGTATTATGGTGGATCAAAACCAAAGAAAACTAGAATACGTTCGTAGGGAATAGAGTTACAGAAGTATGTTATGTAAGTGATCCATGCGATTAGTTTCATGTCCCAGAACATAGCGGACTTACCATCCAGAGGATGTAATACTAAGTTTCCATTTGAAAATAAATGGTGGCAAGGCCCAGACTGGTTGAAAAATAGTCCTGAAGTTTGGCCACAGTCTGAAATCATTTGTTCTCAGGAAGACTTACTTATTGAGAAAAAACGGACTATCATATCATCAGTAGTACACGAAACCGCAAAACTCAGTAAAGATTTTCAATATTTCTCCAAATACACGAAAATTGTAAGAATGTTTAGATTTTACTTCAATATACGAAACGAACATGAAAATCGTTTAGGAGAATTGACGTGTGAAGAAGTGGATTCGAGTGAAATTTGTTTGTTGCGGATCATTCAAGCTGAAAGTTTGGGAAGAACTAATTCGGATGTTGTGCGAAACTTACAAGTATTGCGAGATGATCAAGGAATTCTAAGAGTGAAAACGAAATTGCTTATGAGAGAAGAAACGAATGATTTCAAGTACCCCATTTTACTACCTTGTAATCACGACATAATTCACAAATTGATTTTTGAACAACATTGCTTAACATGTCATGCAGGGCTTCAAACTCTCTTGTGTATTTTGAGAGAAAAATTTTGGATTCTGAAAGCTACGAAGACCGTGAAACAAGTAATTTCTAAATGAATTGTTTCTAAAAAATTCAATAAAAAACTATTGGAAACGCCATTCGCCCCCATTACCAAAAAAACAGAGTTAGAAATGCTACATCTTTTGAAGTTACTGGTGTAGATTACGCAGGCAAACTCTACTTGAAGGGTGGAGAAAAGTCGTGGATAATATTATTTACTTGTACGGTTTACAAAGCGGTACACGGAAAGAAATTATAGTAAATAGTATTAAAAATATAATATTTATTACCAATTATCAATCCATATAGCACGATTACCTATGATAATAAAACTTAAAGTAATTTTATAATGAAATTTCAGAATATTTTCTGTTAGAAATAAGTTCTTTTCATTGTAAACTAAATTATGAATCTTTGATATGTCTCACAATAAATTTTTTATTAAATTTATTATATGGACTTAATAAAGTGTAATTTTTTTATATTAAATGATATAAGACTTTTATAGTAAGTGATATAATATAACATAGTAAATGTTATTATAATTTAACTTAGCAGGTACCTACTATTAATTAAAACGTAATGTTGAAACATTAGTTAACCTATGCGTAGTGATTTGAAAACGCTGAATGAAAAAATATGTAACAATGTCTGTTAAACGCACAGAGGAAATCAATATATATGTCGAATAAGGTGAGTGTCCGGAATTGAATAAACTAAGCGTGAATTCATGATAGTGGAAAATTTTATCTATGAAGTAAAATTCGGTTTCTCGTGGTCAGATGTTGGTGCTCCACGCAACGTTGGAAAGTTGATATACCAGCTTGTGACTTAACAGAATATCAAAATATGACCTTGGTAAAATATTGATAGTTCTGGAGATATTGGCACTTTTCTGAATCTAGTGAAAATTGAGTGCCGCAGTTACAAAATTTCATATTTTAAGATCAATTCCTTAACAATTCCTCAGACAGTCCATACTCAGATATAGAGGTCAATAAGTCTAGATCGACAGACAAAGATGAGTATGTTGGTTGGTGACGCTACTCTGAATAGTTCACCTAGCTGAAAATTACTTTATTTAAATAAGTTTAACTCTAAATGATGCTCTTTGCATTACCCTTCTTATGTATATATTGTACTTTTCCCAAAACGCTTGGAATAACTTCTTTTGTTAATTCAGGATACTGGGCTGATTTATTGAAAGACTAAGTCAATATCGTGAGATGAAACAATTATTATTTGGTGAACATACTACAACCACAACCAACCATTCTTGAAACATAGGGCATGCATACTTCATACACAGACGGCGCAGCTGTGGTGTTGACTCGACCATGCGTTTTATTATTAGGAATAGAGGTTATGTTACTCTGACACTTATATTCAAATTCTTTCTGGAGTGTGGAAAGCCCAAAACTTTTCAACACAAAACAATTTATCGTTGATTATCAATCGAATCCGATTATATGGACATCGTCAAAGCAATACAAAGAACCCGACTTCTACATGTACTCTTTCAACACAAAACAGCGACTGAAGTGAAGCCTGCGACTGTGAGCGTCACGAAAATTTTGGGTGTGTAAACAGTATAACCAAGGGTAGTAAAATATATTAAATGAGATAATTACCTTTATACTATGGCGTTGATAGAAATGAATCTTCTATTAAGTATTTGAATATTTCAAACTTTATTACCATGGCATTATAAAATATCGTTTTACTTTAGTTATATACTTTAAAGACAACATATGATAAACCGATCAGTTTATTATATTTTATTATCAAAACCACTACCAACTCTTGGTGGTAATCACTCTTACTAACTATTATTGTAAGATTAATTATGTATTGCCTTTTTTACCTATATGAGAATATTATAATGATTGACATTATATGAGTATGATAAATCGAATAAAAATTTTCATACATGGTATAATACATTTTTTACTGTACAATATAATAGAGTTATTTTTTTCCGTGTACATTTTGAAGTTGTTATAACACTTTCGACAGATACTTTTCTCCTTGAAGATTTATAGCAAGAAGAGGAAGAATATCTACTATTTATTCAGATAATGGAAAAAGCTTTGTTGGTGCAAATAATTATTTGGAGAGAAATATTGGCATTTTCATCGGTTAAAAGAATCAAATGGATATTCAACGTTCCTACGGCAGCATGGTGGGGAGGATGGTGGTAGCGATTGGTTAGAATTACAAAAGAACTCTTCAAAAGAAATTTAGGTAAAGATTGTGTGACTCATAAAGAATTAATGATCATTTTATGCGATTGTGAAGTGATAATCAACTCTAGACCGTTGACGTATATTTCAAATGATGATGAATTGATTCCTCTCAGTCCATTACAGTTTTTGCAGAGTATATCAAGCAATGAGGTTTCTGATTCAGACGATATTGATAGAAAACACCTGTTGAAGAGACATAGATATATACAAACTGTAAGGGATAATTTGAGGGGAAGATTCAGGAAGGAATACCTAGCGGAACTAGTTCATGGCCATAGAAAAACCACTACAATTCAGCCTGGGATATTGAAATAGTTAAAATAAGTAATACCAAGCGTGTAAATAGACCCCTTGCAAGAGTAATCGAGACTTACCCTGGAAGAGATTCGATTTCAAGAGTGGCTAAAATCAAATTATCTGATGGAGGAGAGTTATGCAGACCGTTTCAACGTTTTTACCCAGTTGAAGTTTCTGTCTCAGATTATGTAGTGTATTCTGAAACTGTGGAATAACCAATTGACCCCAGAGCAGAACCTGACGCATCCAGTTCACGTCAACCAAAACAGCAATCGGAGAAGCAGCCGAAAACTACGAGATGTGGACGGGTGGTGAAAGTACCGAAACGTGTTTTTATTTCATTGATATAGAGTGCTATTATTATTCAGTCATATTTTATATTTTGTAATTCTAATAATTGCGAAAGGTGGGAGTATGTTAGAAATGACTGAAAAATATTATGTTTGATGTATCTATAAACGAGAACTTTTGTTTATAATAATTTTGTAACAACTGTCAATTTGGCAATTAAAGTTTTGCAGACGTATTTTTCATCGAATTATTCAAATTTTCTCCATTATTCAACATATGTCTTTTTGCTTGGCGATTAGGTCATCCTCATTCATTCAACCAATGTTCTCATATACAGTGTGCCCAAGATAAGAATGAACAGCATGGGGATATCGGAAACGGTAAGTGATACGGGGTCGATTAAATTAGAGAAAAGTAGCGCATTTATGTGCCTAATAATATGCCATTTAGGAAGTTTTAATATTCCGAGTAGTTTCGGAGATATCCGAGAAAAACCGAAATTTGAGAATTTCGTTTTTATTTTCTCCTAGCTTTATTTTCAAAGGAAATGTAAAACAAATAGCACTTTGCCATGGCCACTTTTTGAGGACTACACGATAACGTAAGCAGAATTTTTCTGCGACGTTTCGTCTTTTAGAAAACATCATCAACTTTGTATTTTTATATGGGCCGAAACTAAAGTATACCCTGTATACGACTCCATATTTCATTGTGAATACAGCAACGTATCAAACAATATGATTTCGGAACAATTTCTCGCGCAAAATGTAATTTAGTGATTACTTAATATGTTTTTCTTCAATTTTAGATAGTAGGCGCTGGAAAAAATGACATATTTTGGTACATGAAATAAATTGATTAGTCCTATTTATACTAAATTTAAACTTACCACTTTCCAGAATTTTTGCGTTGTTGAATACAAAGATGAGTCGCCAAATCAAAAGTTTACTTTATAAATGTAATTGTAATGTAATAACAAGGAGCTGATATGTATTACAGGAAACAAACAGAAACTTATAACAAGTGTTCAAATAACCCGCCGTTATTTTCTAAGCACAAGTACGCTCGTCTCACAGACGAATTTAAAACTTGAGTTAACATATTCGGACAAATATTGTTAAAGGAAGCAGTTACCAATCTTAGCAAATCTTCTTCATTTTGAAAATTATGATTAGAGTACACTTGATTCTTGATATGTCCCCAAAGGAAAAAGTCTAGTGGGGTTAGGTCGGGGGCCCTTGCAGGCCAGGGTGTATCACTATGAGTACCTATCCACTGTCCTGGGAAGCGACGGTTCAAATAATCACGAACAATTATAGCGTTATGTGCTGGAGCACCATCTTGTTGAAACCAGCAGCTGTGAGTAACCGCTAAAGGCAAATTATCTAGAGCATCTTCCAAATCATTTACTAACAAATTTATGTACCGCTCTTTTGTTAAATTGTTTCGGTAGATAAAAGGCCCAATTACATTCGTACCGAGAATCCCAACCCACATGTTAAAACCGAAACGATGTTGGTGTCTGGACACTTTGTGTACCCGCGGATTTTGTTGTGACCAATAATGAACATTCCGCCTGTTAAAAATGCCATTGTTGGTGATCATACTTTCATCAGACCAAATTATTTTGAAAGGGAAATTTTCATCGTCTTGGCATTTTCTAGTGTACCATTCACAAAAGGTTCTTCGCCTTGCATCATCACCTGGCCTGAGTCCATGACAAATCCTAAATTTATAAGGATGATATTTATTTTTTTTAAAAATGAAGTGAGCGGTGGATTTGGCAACTCCGGTATTATCTTCAATGGTGCGAGTAGATATCTCAGGATTTTCAACAACGGCCTGTAACACATCACGCTGACTTTCTTCATTAGATTGCTTTTGTCGGGAAACCACAGGTTTTTTAAATGATCCGTATTCTTTTAAATTAAAAACTAACCGTCTAAATATTGATTTACCAGGTTGTCGCCTCTCTGGATACTTATTAGAGTACGCACGTTCAGCATCAACACAATTTCTTTGGCACACAATGTAACATGACAACATATCAAATTTTTCAGTATTCGAAAAGCTGCCGTTTTCCATTTTTAACACAAATTAGGTAGGTAGCGAGATGTAAAAGTAGGAACGAAAATGTGTCAAAAATTCTACCAAACTACAGTATTATTATGACAACGGAACAATATGTGTCATTTTTTCCAGCGCCTACTATCTAAAATTGAAGAAAAACATATTAAGTAATCACTAAATTACATTTTGCGCGAGAAATTGTTCCGAAATCATATTGTTTGATACGTTGCTGTATTCACAATGAAATATGGAGTCGTATACAGGGTATACTTTAGTTTCGGCCCATATAAAAATACAAAGTTGATGATGTTTTCTAAAAGACGAAACGTCGCAGAAAAATTCTGCTTACGTTATCGTGTAGTCCTCAAAAAGTGGCCATGGCAAAGTGCTATTTGTTTTACATTTCCTTTGAAAATAAAGCTAGGAGAAAATAAAAACGAAATTCTCAAATTTCGGTTTTTCTCGGATATCTCCGAAACTACTCGGAAATTAAAACTTTCTAAATGACATATTATTAGGCACATAAATGCGCTACTTTTCTCTAATTTAATCGACCCCGTATCACTTACCGTTTCCGATATCCCCATGCTGTTCATTCTTATCTTGGGCACACTGTATATTGGGAAAATGAAGACTGTTTGATATAGCATTACGTGAGGAACTGATACTTAGTTGTTGGCAGATTTCATTTTACGGACTCTTGACAGTGCTGCTGCTTGCTGAGAGGATAGGACTTCTGACACTAGTCGAACGGTTGGTCTCGAAAATCCGGATCCGTCTGGGATAACTGATGACAGGCTGAACGTAGAATTAGTTTCCTCCTAACTAGGTTTCGAGGTGGGACAATTTTGTTGCACTATAATTATCGGGTTTGGTTTTTGTTAAACCACCGACAGCTTTGAATGTTTCTTCGGAATCATCACCAAGATTTGTTGGGGAATAAAACAACTATTTGCTAAGCTTACTTACTCTTGGAGATCAGTTCCAACTTTCAACCGTTCTCCGAGAAGTTCAGAAACGTAATTTGTGAAAATTTTGTGAAATTCGTTTCTACGAATTACCAGGTTTTTCAGCAAAAAACTCTTGAAAACAAAGCTAGTGCGAGCAAGGGAGGTCTGGGACCTACAACTTGCGTAAAAGTGGATTCCGACCACTTCAGATCAGTGACACGCGGTGGGATCAAACCCGCGCTCTAACATCCCGACCACTTAGGCACAATGGTTATTGTCCTCATTGCAAAGTTCCCAATATGCAGGGAATCGATTAATGTGCTAAAAAGGTGAGTACTTCAAAGACTTTCGGAAAACATCAGTACACTTCATCATTGCGAATGCTCAAGAATAGCACCCGTGGGCAATGAATCTCTCAATTCCGAGCATGTTTATCAAAATAAGTATAGCAAGTATTCCTGAATATATACATAGGAAATTGAAAAAACCATTACCGGTATATTGAAATGGTCTCAAAAATTAGACGATTGTCTCGCAGCAGGAATGAAATTTGGTGCAATGACGTCATGGCATATGTGTTGACGACGTTGACGTAATGCATTAACCTTTGGAGACTGTTTATTTACTTTTTAGTTTTTACATTCTCAAAGTAATAAAACATATACATCATTTCCGAAATATAGGATCATAGTTTAATTAAAGGGACTGCCTATTCGACCGGGTGCTTCTCTTAATTTATCTTAATTTGTATCTTAATTTGTATGTTCAATCGTTTGATAGACCTAATTTCTTGAAGTAAAAGGAAGGGACACAATCTAACCTAACCTAACTCTAGCTATCCAAGTTGCTGGTGACGTATGACGTCATTGCACCAAATTTCATTCCTGCCGCGAGACAATCGTAAAATTAGTACCTGGAAAGGAGAATTTATTATGTGAACCAAATATCTACTTTACAACAATTATAATAAAAACCACATGTTGATATGATAGAAACAAAAAAAGGATATATTTTTATACAAACCAGTTTATTCGCTTTAATAACCTATGATAATCAATGATTTATAGTACAGCTAGAAAACGAGATACTAGAAAGTTGAACTTGATACTTTTTTCATGATTCAAATTCATGAACAGAGCCATTCAACTCATCATTTGTTGAAAAAGCTGAATCCAGAATCAATGCAAATACTAACCATAGTATACTTAAGTTATGTAATGTGAATGTATCTGTTTGTTTTCTCAACTTCAACTTGATTATCCACCGTAGAGGATTCTGGACGAATAATGAATCACCTTGAAATTATTTAATATTCATGAGCATTTTACCCAGATCTCTGTCCTATTTACTGTTGGAACTATTTATTTGCATAGTAGGACAAGGAATAGTATTACTCGTATGTACCAGATTCCAACGCTCGTATTCAGCAGAATTCAAATAGAGTGGAATATCGTTCAGATCGGGATTTATGAATTTTGTCACGTCTATTATTTTGTTCTCGGACATATTTGTATTTTGAAATCCAATTAAATTGAAAGGAAGTGTTTCCAAAGCATTAGTTGTTTTCCGTGCCACATGTCTGAAGATATATGACGAAATGAGGGTAATTCATATAGATCCCACATACGATATTATCGGGCGAAATAATCTCATCTAACATTTGACCACTATGCTTTCCAGAGTGGCCTCGACCTGCCAGTATATAAATTCTCAAAATGGATACTATTTCAGTTCCATACAACCCTTTTAGATTGATTAAAAATACTAGTTTGAAAGCAATGGTAAATCGTTCAGGAACCACCTCAGTCTAGCTTGAACCCGAGTGTAACAGTGAGCATTGTTATATGTTTCAATATTTACCCTATAGAATAAAACAGTCTTATTCAAAAAAATAATATGCGTGTCTAGGTGAGGGGTAAGGATTTTTATATTTCAAGAGAATCTGTTTATACGTTTCATATAAACAAAATATGAAGGGTCACTCTGTGTTGATAAATTTAATGGGTTTTAACACTACGACCTAAAATAGGACAGTCTAGGGTTTTCAGAATGGGAATTAACAATGGTTGATATTTTAAGATTTTATTCGGCGTTGTGTTGGACGGTCTTAGTCACAATTTGGGTTCGTTGGGGTGGTTGCACCACCCGTGAGAGTAGGCTGGCCACTCTCTTCTTCGTAGGGCCAATGTGTGTTCAATGCTTGTTTGGATACAATTATGTTTTTTTTTTATATTTTACTGAATCAATATATGCTTCAGACATTTGACTTAATTTCATGTGAGTGATATTAATCATAATCTTGAAATTAGGTGTCTATTAGTCATTTTAAAGTGAGGGTATTTCAATTATAATCTTAAGTTCATTATGAGAGCGTTAAATGGGTGCGAATATGGGTAAATTATTATTATTAAACTTGGTCATACTTCTGTAATAGTAGAAGTTTCGTTATGGATTTGGCTATTGTTGTATTACCGGGTGCGTTTCAAAAGTGAACGTAGAGTCAATAAGAATGTAACCTGCAAACATGAAAATTCCACTTTGGAGAAAGATTTGATGGACAAGCATTTGAAGTTTTATATTTTGGTGAGCTGTTAGCTATCAAATATTTTTAACTGTAGAGCAAGCTTTCATATTTATGAGAGGTTGGCCATTTCATTCAATTCAATACTTGAAAACATTTTCGCTAATTTGCCAATACAGAGTGTATGAATCCTTCCGATGGATTGTACATTAGGGTTGTTTTTGTTTTCTCTGCAAATTTTCATATTTTACACACTTGGTACTTTTATATTTGCGTTATTACTTTCCACTATTAAGTTTTGGTGAATAGAGCTAGTTCGAGAAACTTAGCTGACTATTATTCACCCCTTCAACTCCTCATATAAATTCCACGCATTTAGGAAGCTGTGGCGAAACCTACAAATCTACATCTTTGCCTTCGAGATGATGGTGAGTATTCTGGCTTTTGGGGAGTCTATCCCCTCAGCCTAAATCTGGGTGACTCAGAGCACACATCATACTTTGAATTAATTTAAATATAAAAAAATTATTCCCAGGATGGGCGAATGGGTTTTTTGCTTTGGTGTAAGTTTGGAATTGAACCAAAGATATCGTCTGTCAACACCCTGGCAATTTATTACACGAGTACGGTCCGTACGCAATGTGTGACCTCCTTCCACCGCGCCATGCCCCGTAACATTGCATCAAGAATTTAAAAACCTCGCACCTTCAAACGCAAAACAAGATATAAAAAAATACTAGTTCAGCTAGATTAAATATGATTGGATATCGATTATTTAAATCCATTCCTTATCTCATGATTTATTTTATACTTATACGTTGTTTATCTTTGACATTTATCGAACACTACCAGCACGGTGTATGATTTTAGAAAAATCTTACAACTGTTTATGAGAGAGTATCATTATTTTTATTGAGGAAATCGTAGTCACTCCCCACGTCCGTGGTGTCAGTGATTACAGGATTTGAGAATCATGTGCCAAGACTAAATGAAGTGAACTTCATTCGAGATGATACAGTTAATTATAATAATTATAATACTCCCTCATAAACACTCATAGTACCTGTGCGGGTAGAGGACGGCTATTATTATTATCATTTGCCATGGCACTCCGGTGTGACTTACTGATTATTGGTAGCGTATTCACTTTTCAGCTGTAGGAGAACCCGGAAACCTACAGCACCACCCCGGGTGGTCAGCGCGAACTCCAAGCAAGCACCAGACCTGGAGTATGTGCTGTCTAAGGAGTGTTTGTTTCTTGATTCTCCGTTGTGGGTAACAGCTTCGTTCGTGAGGAAATATCAGTTGAACATCCAAATGAATGATAATCTACTGTTTAATCACAAGATACGCACTTGCAATTGGGTCTTTTACGAAGAACGCTGCACAAATATTTTTCTGATGGGGTTTAATGTCCGTCGTGGTATTACCCAGGGAAGTAGTAATTTTCTGACAAATTTTTGCCTCATTTTTCTGTATGGTGAAAACGTGTGGAGAGGAAGGGTACTTCGACTTTGTCGATTCAATTTGTTTCATTATTGTGACTCTCCCCTGCACTTATTTTTGAACTCTTTCGAAATGATACAGTCAACTCTACTTGAAATATATGCTGCCTGAGGAATGTTTGTTTCTTGATTTTCCGTGCGGATGGCACTACTACCAACCTAGTTTTGGGTCACAGTTTCGTTCGTGATGAAATATTAGTTAAACAGTTGATCATCATTCATTGAGTAGGGACAGGACAATTATATAATGTTATCTGACCTACCCTGGCACTGATGAAAGACAAAACCTCGAAACATGCATATCTGCTGGAAAATCTACTGTTTAATCAGAAGATACGCACTTGCAACTAGATCTCCTTGGAAGAACGTTGCATGAATATCTGTCAGATGTAGTTCAATGTCCGTCGTGGTATACAAGCCAGTGAAGTAGTCATTTTCTGACAGATTCTTGCCTCATTTTTCCACATTATGGAAAGGTGTGGAGAGGAGGGCTACTTCGACTTTGTCGATTTTAGCCGTTTCATTATTCAGTAAGTGTATTATAAAATTGTAAAAAAATTGTCTTAAAAGAAAACTTTTATCTCTCTTCAACGAGCGGTGCCTGTATCGCTCTATGTTACTTCAAACGTTCAAAAATATGTTCACATGAACTCGAATATGGACCAGAGGTAGTGAGGGCAATGGGAGAGTGTGAAAGTACATAAATTGAGTACATGTAAAAATGGTTCGAAAAATTATGTTCCCGTCTTTACTGTAAGTATAGGTTTTATAAACGAGGGATTCATCGAATAATTTCATAATTGAATTCAGAATTGTACAGAGTGGGCTAAATTGGACACTTTCATGGGGAAAGTCCTGTTTTCAAACTTAATAGATGAAAAATTATGGCTGTGTCTGAGTGGCGAATTTCATGACAAACTTAATGGCGAGAACCGCATATCGATATTTATCATCGTTTCTGAGTTACAGCATGTTTTTCGAAAATATCTGTCAGAAATATCTCGTTTCTATGAAATTCTTTCCTGTGCACTTTTTATGTAGAAACCAATGATGTAGGTAACTTATTTTTCGAAATATGATATCCATAGTTATTGATGGAAAAATATGTTTTTCAAATAAGACACCTTGAATTTTTCTACATAATTCAATAGGGCTCAAAATTACCTTTCCAAAAATGTAGCACACTTGATGTTTTGCTAGAGTGATCTTTGAAATACAGAGCTTTCAGGTTTTTTCATGTAGTCTGTTTACTTTGAAACGCACACTTTCAACAAGTAGGCTTTGGACGAGTCGGCGATAAAACAGAATGCAATTGTTTACTGGTAGCTGTCAATTTTTGATGCAAACAGTAGAGACGCTCTTTAATTCGTGGTTTCTTCGCAATTTCCAAACAGATTCGCAATGAAGTATGAGAATGATGAAGAATGGGATATGATAGTCTGTTTTATACAAGCCCGGCAAAATGCAGAGGCAGCAAGCAGTTTATATCACGAGAGGTTTCCAGAAAGAAGACAACCTTTTAGAGACATGTTCGCAGGATTGCGACACAAGATGGTGGTCAATTTGAAAAGAAAGGGCCAAAATTATATGAATCAATAATGATAAGGAGTTAGAGGGAATAGTCGTTTTAGGAGCTGTTGAAAATAATCCCAAAACGTCAACGCGAAATTTTAAAATATCAACAGGCCTACCAGGAACTAACGTTAGGCGGATTTTGAGAAAGCACAAATACAAGCCATACAGGACCAAAAGAGCTCATAAACTCAGACCAGGAGATTTAGAACGCCGCATGGATTTTTGCCAGTGGTTCCTAGAAAATTGTAACCAAGAGCGTGATTTTTTGTTAAATTGTATTTGGACAGACAAAGCTTATATGAGCAGTGCCGAAATTTTTAACAACT
This sequence comes from Chrysolina americana, assembly GCA_958502065.1. Classification (NCBI taxonomy): domain Eukaryota; kingdom Metazoa; phylum Arthropoda; class Insecta; order Coleoptera; family Chrysomelidae; genus Chrysolina; species Chrysolina americana. The sequence goes on along the minus strand of OY293414.1, from coordinate 38,724,799 downwards.
ACAATTCTTATACTTCAGCACAACAAAATTCTAATTCCGTTGTGGAGCAGACAGGTCGAAGAAGATTTAGATTTAGTGTGGGGCAGGTGTCTCAGTTCATTGGCCCGTTCATTTATAATAGCACTCTCACATCTCAGAGGTATGTAGAAATTTTAAGGCAAAATATTGCACCCCTTGTTGATGAATTGCCACTAATGGAGCACAGAAAAATATATTTTCAGAAAGACGGGGCTTTGCCTCACAAAAGTGCAATTGACACCAACTTTTTGGCTGCAAATTTTGGTAATTATTGGATAGCCAACCAAGGACCCAACCGTTGGTAGGTCACCGGAACTGCAGTAACATTAAAATCAAAATCCAACCCAACAAAAAATGGAAAAGCCATTTTACCACTGGATATGATAGGAAGCAGCGAATTAAACAAAACTAAGACTAAAATGCCAAAACCAAAAACCACTAGGAAAAAAGAGGAAAAGATAAACAAGCTAATTTCAGACTGGGATGTTAACGATGAGAGTCTGATAAGAGGAGCAGACAGAACAGTTAATTCAAGTGAAACATGGAATCAAACCACTCCGATAGATAAAACCATCGAAAGTGCAAAGCAGCAGATATTCAATAATGTAGAGGAAGTGCGAAATAATATAAGTCTGCAAGAGGAAATTGCAAGAATAGAATATTACCAGGTAAACGAAAAGGAAGAATGTTACGAAACAGGAAATAAATGTATGACAGCAGCGGCCAACAAGATTCTTATTATAGGTGATGAGTATGCTAATAGCTTTGCAGAAGTACTCAAAGTCATAGTAGGGGAAGAACTTTATGAAATAGATGAATATATCATACCAAAGGTAGAAATATCAGAACTAACAAAAATGTTTTTACTAAGACCATACAATATGGCCCAAATGACTTTGTTTTACTCATGTTTAATTCAAACAATATCAGCAATAACAAAATACTCAAATTAATTTTAAAGGACACAATCCCCATTGGTAATTACACAAATTTGCTGATTGTGACTGAAAGAGAACAGACCGATGACCACATAATTACTGATAAGATCGATAGGAATATAAGAAAATATAATAAGGTAAATAAAAATGTTAATGTTACATTTATAGTTGATCCCAAAATGAAAAATAATAAAATATGCGTATGCCACAATATAAAAAGTTTTATTGAGGACTCAAAAAATGTACATCATGTGCTTAAGACGGTAAAATATTATAACATTGACAATAATAACATTGTTTTGAAAACTCTCAACAGTAATTTAGGAAGTAATTATGACAATGATAAATTAGGTTGTGTTTTATCAGAACAGAACTCTTTTATCGAAAACACAGGGAAACTTTACAATAGACTAGGTGATACCACATTATCTATTATATTATTGAACATTCAGTGTGTCAGAAATAAAGTTGATGATGTTGCACATTGACTACTGATTTCTGAAACTTTTTATATTCCAAATTTCGTATTAGTTGCTAAGAATTGCAGGAATCAATTTGAAAATGGTGGTACTATGATTCCAGGGAATGAAAATAAAATTTACAATCTCAGGCTTACTGCTGTAGATAGATATGACTCCCTAATAAAGGAAAAAAGTTTTCTATGGTATACGATCGCAAAAATAACATATTCCTTATCTGCCTCTATAGAGCACCCAATTCTGATGTGAAAGCCTTTTTAGAAAAACTCGAAACTCTCTTATCCATCTTTCCGCCAAATGCCCACATCATATTGGCAGGCGATCTTGATGTAAACTTTGCTGAATACTCATTAACTAGAGAAAATTTGAGGAACCTGTTGTCCTCCTCTAACATAATGATGCATGTTGAGCAACCGACATGTATCATCAAGCAATCTGCTACCATAATTTGAGGGCTCAGAGCAACAACCGCGTAACTAGTGATTTATAAGTTTCGAGATAATCGCGTTTGACCGCTAGATGGAAATGGCGTTTATAGTCATTGTGAGTACTCTTCGGTGTTTTTCTACTCAGAATGAACTATCATCCCCTAGGCATAAAAGACAACGCAGAAAATATATCATATGCGATTCATTTCTCCTTAAAAAAATTATTTGTTGTTGAATAATATGGTTACGTCGTTGTTGTTCCAACATAATTTCCAAATATGAATTACGTTAGTTCAATTCGATGTAGTACGTTTTCGAAATTTTTTAAAAGGAAGTTACAGCTTTGGTGATTTTGAAGATAATTCAATATTTTTATCAGGTATATAAAAAATAATTATGTTTATGAGCAGAAATATTGTAGTAAAACTGCACTAAACTAATTTTTCAAATTTATTTAAAACACTACTCAAAACAATTATTCACTAAAACATTGACTTCACCATTTCAAATTTATATCTACTGTGGCTATCTCTCTGGCTATGACTTTTCTGCCATCTCCCGCCGGCCGACTTATATATCCGAGGTCTCGACCATTCGAGCCTTTCGGGCGGCTTCATAGATGTCTCCAGAACCTTCGTTAGAAAATTCGCGAATCTTCCACGAAATTTATGTGTTTGTCAGCGGAGAACTTGTTTACATTTCCAGTTAATTGGATGATCAGGGCCGGTTTCGGTGCCGGTCTCTAAATCGTTACAATATCATAACATATAAATGATGAATAATCGAAAATTAAGTTTTTATTCAGTAATATCCGAACGAAATAAACAAAAAACAAAGAGAATTCACATAATTTGATAGTTGGTTTCTTAAAAACTTTATGTACTTATCAATGCTTCATAGAAGTGATGATATTGGCTAGGAAAGATTTTTCTGTAACAAAGTTCTTTCAGATTCTGCATTTTTTCCTTGCTTATAGGTATGGGTTGTGAATAAGCTTCTTTCAAAGTAACACTTTTATTCTGTGTTGCGCGGGAAACACGTCGAATTATTTGAATTTTCCTGAAATTTTCCTCTGTTTTCCTGTACTTGAAATAAATATGCTCTGGGTAATCTTTCCTATATTGCAGCCATGTAATATTTAACCAGCTAACATCATTTCCATTAGTATCCATGTTATTGTTTTCAAAATTTCCTTCCTGAGTGTTTTGAAACATTTGATTTCCGGGGTTTTTCTTGCAAGCAGATCGTACTAATGTATACCAGCTTCTTTTTTTCTTGGTCTTCTGCGATAACGGTTAGAATAAGATTTCTAACCTCAAAGATTGCATATGATTATGATTCCATTAGATACATAATTTATTATTTACATAACTATAATATTTTTGTATTTCTTCACATGCGAAAAGAGTGGAAAATATATAACACAATAACAAAATAACAACAAAGACTTCTTACCTGATAATTTGGTTGTTCAAATCTCGAAGAACTTTCAACAAAACCAAACAACTTTGAGATTTTTCGATACAATTAATTGAAAGAATAACCACGTATCTCAAGATACGTTCTTGTTGCGCTAACTTTTTCAGGAGGATGGTAGAGCAACAAAAACGTATGTGGAGATACGTTGTTGTTCCTCTAACTTTCGAGACAGAAATGTGATACAGGATTTGACAAATCGGTCAAGGAATTTTTCATCAAGAACGTGATTGTTGCACTCCAAAATATGAACTTTGAGAAGTTACGTATTGCTGTAACCGGTTGTTGCTCTTAGCACTCGAATTGACTGTATGTGTTCAAATTTAGATGGACATAGTATTAGTTGTTGTACTGTTCCTGCAGGTATCTTGGATCATGAAGCAGTGTTTTTTCAGTCTAATAACTTCACTATCAAACCTCATAAAAAGAGGTATAGGTATGGTAGGATTTTTATTGCAAAAAATTTCACAAATTTACAAGAACACTGTCAACAAATACCATGGAACACTCTCAAATATTCCGAGGAACCTATCAATATGTTTCATACATATTTAACAACATTATTTGAGAACTGTTTTTCATTGCAAAAGCTCAAAATGAAAGCAAAAAAACATGGATAACAAAAGGCACCAAAATATCTGCACGAAACTTGAGGTCGTTACATACCATAAGTAAACAGGTACCAAATGATTTTTTTATAAGTTATTTCAATACTTACAAACGTATATATAAGCAAGTTATCAATAATGCAAAAAAAAACATATTACAAAAATCGTTTAAAAAGATCTAAAAACAAAACAAGAGAGAATTGGAAAATAATAAATGAATTACAAGGAAAAAATAAATCACAAACACTTAATATTGATATTGACCCTGATATTCTGAATAACTTCTACTGCTCAATAAACCACAGGTAGACCCTCCAGACTATCTAGAGTATGTTAGCATTGCACAAAACTTTCACCTTGAAGACACAAACATAACTGAGCTGAAAGATGTTACAAATGAAATAAGAAACAAGAGCTCATCAGGTATGGATGGCTTATCTGTAAAAAAATTTCAAAGTTTACCTGACCATGTCTTACTTACCCTAGTTGAAGCAATTAACAGTTCCTTCAGCATGGGAGAGTTCCCTTTCTGCTTGAAACAAGCAGTTGTAATACCCTTGTATAAAGGTGGAGAAATAGATGATCCCTCGAATTTTCGCCCAATTTCATTATTATCAACTTTATCCAAAATAATAGAAAAAGTAGTCAAAAGAAGGATGTTGGTATATCTCTCCAGTAATGACATATTAAGCCATGCTCAATTTGGATTTCAAAACTCAAAAAGCACCAATGATGCTATTTTCTCGCTACTAGAAAATACATATATCACTTTTAATAATGGAGAAGCCGTAGCGGCAGTATTCTGTGATTTCTCTAAGGCATTTGATTGAGTTAGCCATGAGATACTACTGCAAAAACTACAATTATACGGTTTCCGAAATCTCACATTAAACTGGTTCCGAACGTCTTTGTCTGAAGGGAGTCAAGTAGTAAAAATACAAGACACCTACTCTAACAGTGGTAAAGTCGCAATGGGCATTCCACAAGGGTCGGTTCTTGGTCCTATTCTATTTTTATTGTATTTAAATGACCTAGCCGCCATTCGCATCCAAGGAAAATTCACTTTTTTGCAGATGATACCACCATTCTATGGCACAGCAATGACGAAAATCACTTGAAGGAATCAATTACTTTCGATCTACAAAAAATTAAACAATGGTGTGACTCCAATCTACTCTGCTTCAATTTAAAAAAAAACTAACCTAGTCACCTTCAAGTTTGAGTTTGATGATTTGTACTTAGATAACCGGATAATAACAAACAAGCCACAAACTAAGTTTCTAGTCCTAACTATAGACAACAAGTTGAAATTTGATGAGGGTGTAACGACCTTGAGCAAAAAGTTAGCCTCTAGCTGCTTCGCGATGAAAATTGTTTCGAGGGAATTAAATTTAGCCTCGGCTAGGATGGTGTACTTTTCCCTAGTTGAGTCACACTTGAGGTATGGCATTGCCTTCTGGGAATTATGCAGTGATCAGTTATTTCGATCTGTTTTTGTACTACAAAAATGAGCAATTCGATATTAGCCAGCAAATCCCATCACTCTCTTGTTTATTTATTTTGGAAACTGTATGCCTTGTCCACATAAAATATGGGTCAATACCTACTGAATTAAAAAAAACATTAAACAAGGAATGAAGACTGTGTTCCCTTACCCTTACCTAAATTTAGCCTGACTCCATCATGCATGAAAGTAAAAACATCTATAACCATCTGCCAGCTAATTATAGAAACATCACTACTCTGAAGATTTTTCGGAAGAAGGTAAAAGATGCACTATTACGGAAGGCTTATTATGATCTGCAGGGTTATTATGATGATATAGTTCCTATGTTAATTAATTTGACAATGTAACTTGACAATGTGATTTGACACTGTGACATTTTACTTACTCGTTTTCAACTTACTTTACTTGAAAACATTTTTATTTAAACATGCAATCTTATGTTATATCATAAGTGCTTTTTATCCACTTTATATACATTTATTTACATTTCTACTGTTTATATTTTATTTACTCATTCTATTGTTTACTCTCAGTTTTATACAGTTTTATACGGTTGTGGCTGTTATACCTAGTATTTACTAATATTTAATGTGTTTTGTATGAATTTACAAAATTTTTCAGTTAATTATAACTACCTTCTTATTTCTAAGTAGGATATCAGATTTTAAATATTTTTAATTATTGTTAAGTATTTTTTTCTAAGAGTTTTTTTTCTTCTTATTTATACACCTTGAGACTCTACCCTCTCATTATGTTCATATTGTACTTTGTAACGCTTTGTCAATAAGAATCATTTTCTTCAGACAATAAAGTTTACTTTGATTGATTGATTAGTGTTACAAATATAAGTGGCAGTTTTATTTCTCATATTTCACTGTATAAGTTTCTAAATGGGGACGATAATTTTCATGCAAAACGAGCTGAGAGGTAACACCATCGAAAATGTAAAATTGAAATGTTATACATTGAAACGTGATCAAGTGGTTATTTGCAGTTCAAGTTAACCTTGTGGATTCTTCCCTTGATTTGATAAATATATTTTTTCAGTCGCAGTTATTCCAGATAAAATTACTATCCTTTTTCTTCAGACGGTCATGGAGACAGTTGCAACGGATATGTGGGGTACTGTTGGTAGTTGAAGTTAGGCATTACAGACTGCGTTCACCCATTTGTATAGGGTGACTGACTACTTTGGACGTACTTAATTAGTTGGTACTACAATCCGTGCATGGCATGACTACTTGAAAGGTATAATCCTCGCCATTCCTAGTCTCTCGAATACTTCCGAAGGCCGGTTTCACAAAAAGATTTTATTATCGGTTTAGCTCATAAGTAAGATTTCAGAAAACCATTAACCTAATGTTGTGTTTTACCACCACCAAATCCGAGATTAAATCGTCTAATCAAGATTGAGAACTGATTACCCATTTGAGAACGATTGAACCTTCAAATTGATATTAGTAAAACAACATTCCGGTAAAATTGTTGAAATGGCTTTTGGCGATTGTATGATCTTGCTTTTTGGACTTTCACATGAGGCCGCACTTCAAATATGGAACGACACATAAGTTATGTGATGTTTCATTTTTGATTTGTTTCGTCCATTAGAATTGCCCGTGTATATTAAAATTATGTTATTTTCAGGTGATGGCAATACAGTTTTACGTTGCAGATATAATTAATTTTTTCTTAATGCTCAGGCTAAAAGTACCCTGAGCACAAGGAAACAAGTACCTACTATTGTCTATCAATGCGTCAGAAGGCTTGTGATCAGCTTCGTTATTGAAAAAGTTTAGGCATTTCTATAAGAGACAAGCAAATGCTAGTATGTCATGTCAGGCTGGGCTGGAGCAACAACGTAGAGAAATTGAAAGAGTGAAGGAACATGAAGAAGAAATTGTGGAAGATCAGACGTCTGGTTTTTTTCTTCATGATGAAGAATTGTGAAAAATAGGTAATGAGTCTTTATCGAGTAATGTTTATTATTCCTAATCAATAACTGTTTCTAGTAGCAACCACTATGAAATTGGGCGCAACGAATAAATGTTTGCATCAAACATTATTCATAGAGCAATTAAATTTCGTTATCAGAAGAAAAGAGTTGATAAAATGAACGTATATAAAGTGTGACTATTTCAAATTTTCTGTAGTTTCGTGACATGTGATTTAGTTGAAAACTCGTATACAAAATCGAGATCCACTTGTATTAAGAATCCCAACAAACAATATCCCAGTTTGATTATTCAAAAATTAAAGTATAGATGTTTTTTACATCAAATCAGTCATAATTCAATATGGATAAGATTCTTTGAAAAAATACAAAGATACAAAAACAAACTATTATCATTTTGAATGTTCTTTAAATTTTTCAAAATATTCACCTACATTTCAGGCCTTCATCACACGTTTTCAATAAAAATTAAATCTGTTCAGACATGTACGTCAGATCCATATGACAAGATGAAAAACAAAGTTATTGATTAATTAATTTTTTGTTATTGGACTTTGTTTCGACGACATATATTCAGCTTTATGTTTATAATTTTTTTATTGATATATCTATGTTGGTTATCATATAGTTATATTCCTTTCAATACAACATTGACAAATAGTTCAAACATCCAATCCGGATCTTCTTCGGTGGGTGATGCATGGTGAAACAGAAACCACTGTCAAGCCGGACTGACCAACGAGCCGAAATCAATGAATTTGATATCAAGAAAAGTTTGGTGAAATTGGGCGTGAGGGTTGCCAAGTATACAGCCGGTTGACGAAAAGAACCATTTTTTTTTCAAAAGTCGATTCTCTAGTTCATTTCCACTGTTACAAAATCATTGTAAATTGATCACCACTAGGTGTTGGTATTCAGTAACTGTTCGCACGTTTTCAGGCTGCACAACCAGAATAGAGAATAAGTTTAGATTTGTTTTTAGTTTTTCCATTTCATTTTGATTGTGCAATAGGTAATAGTGGATGAATAAGTAAGAGATATATGATTTCCTCGATTTGTAATACTCTGTAAACTTGCACGACATGTCAAAAATACAAAAAATACTTACCAATTTTTGTGCTAACATGGTCTTGTCGTGGAACGGCAGGTGCTCCTCCAATGCTAATACAACGCAGTTGGCTATGATTGTCAAAAGTACGGCATATTCGAAAGGAGTAGATATAACGTTAAAGAAAATGTATGTGTCCCACAAAACGAAATTATAGATTTATTATTTTTGCTAATTTTCTCCTGATGTGGAGATAATATGAAACAATGCCTCCAAATAACTTTGGAATATGTGGATAGAAAATATTAACTGTTAGTTCAATTCAGATTTTCCTTTCGGTTATCGGGACGCAGCGTTCCACTGGTAAGTTATTGTCACATTTAAGGAGCAAACCTTCAAAATGCGTTTTGTCCAAATTGCATAATTTTCAGAAAATGAGGAAGTTTACTATGAAGAATCGAATATGTTTCGGTAAGATTTGCAAAATGTGTGCCCTCAAATACTTAATTGCCTTGTTGCCAAAAATCTCTTTTTCGATAGACAATCCAGGAATTTGAAATATGAATGAGCTACATGCTTCCATAATGGACAAAACTCATTTTGGATGTCTGCTTCTCATTTATGCTAGATCTGCGTTGCCTTTAACATTACTTGAGAAATATATCAGAAGGTTTTCAACTTGCAGTTGAATTAGAAAGTTGAGCTTCAGGAGAAATAATAATGATGGCGTCATGCAGAGTGTTATTTCGGAGTTGCCATCCAAGAAATGGGTGTTTTCTGTTGGACACTTCCAAATCAATTACTTTTCTAGGATTTTACCAAGATCTATTATATCACATTCATTTGTTCCTTAGTTATTCAATGCCCCTCCCCCAGTTACTTATTCTATCAAATTCTGCATTATAAACAGTGGGGCAGACAGGTTGGAGGTTGGGTTGGGGTTGGGATTGCAGCCTCCCAATTAATGTTAGTAATATGCGGTTGACGAAGAAAAAAGCTCTCATAAATTTTATGCTCTCCTAGCTGCTCCACTGATTATGAAGAAAATGACAAATCCATTTATAGAATTCCAGTAGTAAACAATTCAGAAAATTGTTGCAAGTCGTTCATGTTTTTGTTTTGATGAACCGAAATCATTGAAAATGTATTTGAAAGGATATGGCCACTCGATGATGAAGCGCGTATATCTTCGAATGGGGTTTTCCTCTGAGAATAAAAAAAGTGAGGAGGGCCCCTGTCCAGATCCAGTCGCGCTTGCACCTCCCATTCTATCAGCTAGTCCTTTGCCTACCACGGCCTGCTGCCTCTGTTCTGCCTCCGCCGCCTCCCCCTTCTGGGCTGCGGCCAACCTGAATAATAAAGAAATTACAATCAGTACAGAATTGAACAAATATATTATTTAAATTATATATGCAGCTGGTTCGGTTCGTTCTTTAGGATTGAATGGGTTGTATTGCAGGATTTCATGAGTTTTCCGTTTCTGATTTCGCCATACCTACCTATGGATACCACCATTCAATGGTTCATATTATTATTCCCTTTATATTATAGTATTCACAAACAAGTCATGAATAGTATTTCGGAAATATTCTCTTTTGGCGGGCCATAGATGGGTAGAATTATTTTTGTGATAACAACACATCATTATTAGAATAACATGTCTCAAGACTTAAAAACAGCTGAATGAAATGAATCAAACTGATTCATTATCCAGTTGAAAATTCATCGAATGTGTGTTTATGATAATTGACACAGTAAATACTGTCGAATATTATTTCGTAGATCTAAATTATTAAAAAGAAGGCAATGGCCGGAATGAGGGAACTGAATAATCCCAAATCGATCAATAACATAATATGTTCATTACATAATACCATCAAACACGAACAATTATAGAATATAATTTCATTGAATCATCATTTAATCATAACTTAAAACGTTAAAGCACAAATGATCTGAATAAGATGGAATGAAGACTATTCCACTTCGAAATGAGTATGACATTAGAAGATGCAGTCGATGTTTCTATGTTTCTATGTGAAAAATATTGTACAATTTTAAGAATACCCACGTTTACATCATTATTTGATTTTGCATCAGTAGCATAATACGTGACATATGAATAGGCAACTGACACAAACAGAGGGGTGTTATATCGATATGAGAATTTACTAATGTTGACCCGCCATTCACAATTCGATATCCTCCTTATATTTTTTCTGATAGATTTTGGTTGTGTGTATTTGTTTTTCTCCACAATTCTTGATATGATCATTCCAGATGCTGAGATATGTTTTGGATGGAATAAGGTTATTGTGATGTATTGGTTTCACGAAATCATCTTTCAATTCTTTTCCGTTTCTCTAAAATTGATTCTTATCAGTTTTTTTGTTATTTTTTTTCGTTCACCAGCTGTCGTCCCTTTACGCACGACAACCCTCACAAGTCGAAACTTGTGCGAGCCAAGGATTAACGAGGTCTTACCTTTCAACATGCGATTCTTAGCTCAGTTCTCTCGAATATGATTACTGAATTGCATTGGTTCAATAACTTTAATTCATAAGCAGTTTCTGTTTCATATTTTACCATTCTGAAAATACTTTACTAGAACACGCGGTTCAAAGCTTTGCGTTTGTTGAAAGAAGAAAAAAGAGATGTGCGTTGAATCTCTGAGATGATGAATGGGTTCTGAACTGAACGATCAATTTCGATGACACTGTTCATGGTGGAATCACTGATGATATCTCAGAAGCGTATCAGCCCGGAGAATATTCATAAAATAAAGACGAATCGCCAAGTTGTTCGCAGTATTCCAAAGAAGTAAGTGAGTCTGTGAGTGAGGCTTCATTGAAGACGAAACAAATTGCCTTCTTTTAACAGAATCTGAAAGCTTCGTTGTTTTGGGCTGCTGCCCTCAATAAATGAAAACGAAAAATCCAAGTTTTTGAGAAGCGCTTTTGGCAATGAATCTAACGTTACAAAAATAGCAGTACAATAGGTCTGTAGTGTCCAGGAAGGTTTATTTCTACTGTTTTGAGGGATTGGCGTACTCTTGCAATTTTTATTTTGGAGGTAATACTCCCAAATCATGAAGAAAAATGAATAACTTGCAAAGACCTGATGTTGGTTTAGGGGCGTATTTCTTGAGATCGATAGAAGTGATGTTAAGGGAATTATTTCGTATATGACTTCATTGTAAATTTTCTAGCAAACCCACTGCAGAATATTGGCCATTTTCCCAGCGATTAGCAGAACTTTACCCATCACTTATGGCAAAAAATCATAAGGGATATCTTTGGCGTTGAATGTTTTTTGTTTCATTATAATTTGCTCTGGTGCAAGAGACCACATTTTTATACCATCAACGGTGTGCTGCATGTTTGAAGGCGCCAGCTCTGAATCAGCTAATGTTGAACCAAGATGAGGCAAAAATTAGTTTATATGGTTGCAACCCCAGCATGATGATCTGATAAATCCATTCCAGTCGGTTGTAATGCCATTTGAAATGTGCCGGTATTGTGCTGCTTGATGTGTTTTTACCATAAGTGAATATGAATGAATGATCCTATCCGAATATTTCATGTGGAAAGTTTCACATTTTGACAAACGCCGAACGATTCCAGTTACGTTGTGGCTTTAGTAGTGGTGGTTTGATATAAGCCTCTCCGTAATTACACATATTCAATATCATGCATTCTTACTTCCACTTGGACCACGAATCGATGACATTCAAACAACTGAAAACGGGCGAATGCATTTGAAACATAGTGGAATACTTGTTGAATATTTCAAAATTGATTTTTTTAATCGTGATATTTCATCTCAGAAATCAACAAATCGATAAAATGGATATTGAAATAATTGAGAATCTAACATAAATCAAGTCTATACACATCGTTATTGAGAGAAACAACTGGAAATGAAAAAATTATGGCAATGTACCAAGAGAGAGAACATTTCTAACAACATGGGATTTCAGAGTCTATACCAAAGGGGAGAATGGAGACACTGCAAATTCCACAAAAGTCGCAGGTGGGACTCAAAAAAGTTCACTGATCTAATAACCATGTCCGCGTAGTCTTCACAAAGGAAAAACCGGAGGCACTGCAAATTCCACGAAATTCACAGACTATACTGAGCAGATGCCTCTGATATCCAATAACGAGGTCTCTGTGGTCACCACTATACAAAAAACTGGTACCCGTGGTTCCCACCTTATAAAACTGGAAGCAATGCTACTTTTACCGTATCCACAGAATGTACTCGGCAAGTGCCGCTGATTTAGAATAACGAGATCACCATGGTCTCCCATAATGAAAGACCGGAGGCAATGCAAATTCCATCAAATTCACAAACAGTACTCAGCAGAAGCTACTGATCCCGAATTGTGTGGTCTGCGCGGTCTACTAAACAAAAACCGAAGATGCTGCAAATCTGGATAATGGTATAAACCAGTTGACTAGCCTGTCGAATCACAAAGGAGACGCATCATAAAAAATCCCAGAAGGCACTGCAAACTTCGAAACTGCAGCTCTAAATGATAACAACAATCCTACATCAGAAGATAAAAAACAGAATCCAAAATATACAGGCATCACGGATACAAGTAAAACCAACCCCTACTATTTAGTCACACACAAATAGAAAAACCAATGTCGCATGCGACAAAATATTTCCACCTTTTTTCAATGCACATTCGAGAAAGGCGATGGACATATTTTGTAGCATGCGAAAAAGGGTAATAGACATTTGAGAATCGAGCCCCAGAGTAGAAACTGTGAAACTAGTATCTAATGGCAAATCAAAATACATCTAATGAATATGTCATTTGAGCAAGGGTATTTTTCCTCAGCCTTCAAATCAGCAATAATAACACAAATATACGAAACCCAAAAAAAAAACTGATGTAGCAAACTATAGACCGATATCACTAATAACAAGTCCCATAAAATTTAAAACCTTAGAAAATGTCATTAGAAAGAGATTGAATGCATTTCTTGAAAAATATAAATTAATTCAGAATTTCAATATTGAATCAGAGAAAAAAATTCACTCCATGATTGAATGAAAACACAGCTTTTATAAGTGATTGGATATATCCAAATCCGCGATTCGTGTTTTCATAGACCTAAGAAAATCCTTTGATACCGTCGCCCACTCGATATTGTTGAATCTCCTAAAGGATCTCAGAAAGACAGGAATAAATAATGAACTTTTCAGGAGTTATTCATTAAATATAAAGCCAGGGTGGGAATAGGAGATCATGGAAGTGAAGAAATAATTCTACATGGTGTGCTTCAAAGGACGATGTTATGGCCAATCCTATTTGACATCAATAATATTGTCCCACTCGATACCCACTCCAACATATTGAGTTTTGCTGAAGATACTGTATTGTTTCGCGAATACAATAACTGGTTTGAACCGAAACGGACACCAGATCATGATCTAGATCAAATTTGTTGTTCATGGTTCACTGACTCCTATTTGTTAATTTTCAAAAAACACAATACTTTCTATCAAGCAATCATGATTGATAGATAGATAGATAGTTTATTCGTTCCCCATTTATAATATTCACAATGAAAATATAAATTAACAAACACGTCAAAGAACACAAAGTACAGATACAAAAATATATCATGTATATCACAAATAAAGTATTTGTTCCAAAGGAATACAGAAAGAACTAAAAATTAATGAATTACAATTAACATGAAAAATTCATCTAGTCAGCTAAATAAAACAAGTAAAAATATAAAATAGATCACAAATAATCAAATATACACACACTTTGATATATGTATGTTAAATCAGTCTTCTTTGGTTTGAGTTTTTAAAAACAGACTTTATTCACATTTATTACAATATGGAAATATTGAACTTTACATGCGAAATTATAATGGTTTAAAAACTCGTTTTGATTCATATCTACTAAACTACTTGGTTTGAAGACTGGAAAGATTTGAACGACTTGAATCCGGTCTCCTCGACTTTTATAGGTTCGGGAATGCTGACTGGATACTGCGTAGTTTCTATTATTCCACGAAGACCTTCAAATGTGCTGAGGAATATCCTCTATCTTCTGCGTAGTAGATGATGCAATATTTATAGTGTATGACGCAATTCCGGGACAAAGGGCTCATTCAGGAATCGGATATAACATGTATATAAACACATATATACACATGCACCTACATACCAATATATAAGAAATATCACAAACATAAAAATTCGTCTAGTGAGTAGCAGCACTTTTCAATTAGGAATTCTTTTAATCTATTTTTGAATATGCTGATATTTGGTGCAGATTTTAATTTTTCATTCAATTTGTTGAAATATCTATTCCAAAATATGAAACTGAAATTTCGAATAGGGCACAGAGAAACACAGAGAAAATGAATATAATGATAAAAATAATAATATAAGCAGGGAGGGCCAACCACCATCCAAGGCCTTGGTGAGTTGCGACACCACTTTCCTGAGCAACCGGTGCAAAACCGGACCGGCAGCCGAGGCGCACCCTGGAGGGAATGCTCATTGCCTCTAATGTCCACCGTGGGTATACTAGGCTAACCCCCCAGTATACCCTAAAACTCGGTTTCAAATGCACGAGGAAAAGGCCCCCACAACCCACCCCTTCGGATGAGGGGTCATAGGCAAGGTGGTGGGGCCCAAAACGATGGATTGTTACATGACGACGACCGCAATGAACACGGACGCTTTGACATGGATGACCTTAAACTTCATGCCTCCGGAGAAAAGGATCTTCATCAGTCCTTAAGGGTGGTGCAAGAGTACACGTATGCTATCAGAATGGAGTTTGGAATCGACAAATATGCCAAGGTTCATCTCAAAAGAGGACGATGCGAGGAATACGGAGAGGACGTTCAGCTCGTAGACAGAAGCATCCTACATCATCAGGATGCCGGGAAGACGTATACCTACCAAGGGGTGGAACAACGCCACACACAAGAGGTAGCTACTGTTGAAAACTCTCTCCGCGGCAAGTATCAGCACAAACCCCGACAGATCTGGTCTTCAGAACTGTCGGGAAGAACAAAGTTGCTAGAACTAATATGCTTGCCGTTCCGATCTTACTCTACTCCTTTGGAGTAATGAAATGGACACAGGAAGAGCTGCGACAACTCGACATAAAAACTCACAAAATGATGCATCTTCATAGAAGCTTGCATCATAAATCGTCTGTTCCACTGTTATACTTCCCAAGACAACGACAGGGAGGCCGTAGAATTGAGTTTCGAGTGTCTACTTAAGAGAATGGTACTTAATGCAGCCTGTATAGTCATCAGGAGTTCAGATCCCCTTCTCTGCTTGGTATGCGATCATGAAAAAGCAGAGATTGGAGCATTTCTTTTCAAGGCAGCAACCCGTGCAGCCGATGAACTCGGTCTCCTAGCTATTTGACACTGAACGGACGAACCCAAACTCTGTCACCGAGTTGAAAGCTGCAGAGTATGACAGGCTCCTACAGCTACATAAGGATAATCCAGCATGGGATCTTCTTCAAGAACATTGAAGACCTTGGCTTATCCAGAAATCTGACCTTCGTTTTTCTCAGGTCAAGTGGGCTGAAGTCGGAAACCGAGGGATTCATCTTAGCCTGCCAGGATGGTGTCTTCAACACCCTCGTCTACCGTAGTCGCGTGATGGGTATAGAGGTCCCTGACACTAGATGCAGAGCATGTCATAGCAGCTGAGACCATAATGCATTTGCTGTCAGCTTGTCCTGCTGACGTGGTCTCAGCCTATATCCACAGGCATAACGCGTACGGTGTAGACGAGACACCAGTGTTGCCTTATGCTCCGGGGGATATTGAGTCCGTTGTGGAGAATGAGAAGTGCCGAATCTATTGGAACTATTCATTCCCTGCCCTCAGGCGAATACAAGCCAGTAAGCCTGACGTAGTCCTTCTCGACCATCAAAGTAGGACGATTTTCGTCATTGAGTTTTCAGCTCCTGGCGAAACGAATATCGTCCGAAAAGAGGAGGAAAACCGGACTAAATATCAAGATCTACTCTTTGAACTCCGCAGGCTTTATCCAAACCATTCTGTCAAGATGGTGGTTCTGATAATAGGGATCCTTGGTGGAATGATGGACACGCTGCTCTCGAATCTAAAAATCATACCGGCATGCCATGAAGCGGCAGAAAACCTAGCCGGAAGAATGCAGAAAGCCGTTATTCTTGGTTCACTCGGTTTACTCAGGGCACATGATTCTCGAACCCAGTTATCACTCTTTCCACGGACGTGGGGACTCTTTGCTGGGGTTAATTATACACCAGCGCTCCCTCCGGTAGTATCGGAGCTCCAGGGATAGGGCCTGACTGGTACATTCCTTATGGAAAAAAAATACTTCCCTATAAACGCGCATATATTAAGTCTTAACCTGTGCGGGTAGAGGACGGCTATTAATATTATTATCATTTGCCGTGGCGTTTTCATTTTCCACCTTCAGTAATACCCATAAACCTACAGCACCACCCCGGGTGGTCGTTGCGCACATCTTATTTTCACCTAAAAAATCGATACTGAACGTTAGACGGTTTAACCCTCGGTCACCCTGTATATATATATGTATTCTTGTACAAATCAATTACTGAACTGAAAATAATAAAAAAACTTGTATTTTTTTCGAATCCGTCGGTGTAAAGATAGATTTGATGTTTTTCCCGCACACCCTTGAAATCTAGCACTATCGTATTTTCTCGTTTAATCGACATAAACGTATGAGCGATGAATGAGCCTCGGGAGTGTATGAGTGCTAATGGATTGGACGACGTTGCTTTCACTCTCTCTGCCCGCTAGGTTCTCTGACCTAAATAGCCTAGATTTTTTTTATGAGAGCATTCCAAATCTTCAGTATATACAACATTAGTAAATACTGTTGATGACCTATGGAATTTGGTATTAGATGCATATGAAACTGAAAGAAATACTCCTACTCGAGAGAACATGCAAATAAAAAAATTAAAATTCGAGTTATTTTGGCATTGAATAATTAGAGAGATGAAGAAGAAAATCTGATGAACAGTTTTCGAAGAAAAAAATAAAAACCTAATTTTTAGTTGATATTTTAAGTTTTCCCAAAAACCATTCATCAGATTCCATTTCAAATATCATGACATATCAATGTGAAAGTAAAAGATAATCACGATTTTTTTCAGAATTTTTGAATTCAACGTTTCCTCACAATTTAAAAAAAAATCTGAAAATCTTGTTATAAAATCAAAGACAGTTGAGAAGAATCGCTTTTGCAAGTGATATTTATATGAAATTTAGAAGACTGAACATTAAAGAACTATTCGTACTATTTTTCAGACATAAAATCAAACGATTTATATTTTTAATAGTGATTTTCAAAACCCCAGATAAAAAACGGTAAATCGCTCCAGTAAGTGATTCCTCTGTAGTACATGAACAAAAAGACAAAAATAGTTCTGCCACTATCCACACGGATAGTTATTGTCATTGTCACTGTCATATTTACTGTACAGCGTTGCCAATAGTTCTAGACAGCGGTAACCGATGTAATTTGTTGAATTTTTCGAAAATGAAAGTTACGTCGATAAGGGTTTGTCAGTTCATCAGTCGGATGTTGGACTGGTCCACCTAAAGCCTTGGAGTCCTTAGACACAACTGAAGAAGTATGTAAGTAATAAGTTCCATGTTTTGCGATTTAAAATATCAGTTTTGAAAATAAAACAGGATGCAAAACAGAAATGAAAAATAATGATAATAATCATAATAGAGTCTTTATTGTTCATTCCAGTTGTTTTTAAATAACATTAACTTATATACATAAAAAATAACGGCACAATAGGCGGAGTTCAGCTCACAAAGTTGAAAAATGTATCAATTTTTCTTTCCTCAACCTAACCTAAAATTACATTGCACACCAGGCAGGCGCAACTAAAATAGAGTTTTGATTGGTCCATTCGGATTGCCTATTGGGAAGTGTTGTGGATAGGAATTCTTGCGAACCTTAATGCACTTGACGTCAAGTAGTGTCGCCCCTCTTCATGATGTTTTTGGCTTCATATTGTAGTCGACACGCAGTCGGAGTGCATTTCAATTCTGGAACCCAGAGATGGCGCTGAATCCATACTTCAGTGTTTGTCTCAGGGATTTCCAATTAGGCTGTAAGGATTTTTCGATTCAGTTGGTTCGAACTAGCTTTTGCATGGACGATTGGCAAGGACCATGAAAGCAGTACGAAGGTGTTCCCTCTATTAACCCTCCCAGTCAACCAGAATCAATTGCATAGAAGTTGCAAAGAGTTACTGCTGGGATCTGCGACTTCGCAATGTGGATTGTAATTATTTGAGAGTGCTTAATGTCCGCAAACACGCTCATCGCCAGTAACTACCCAAGACGTAGCAAAGCGTACATTATTAAGTTTCTATAGGCAGCCTCAAAGCGAATTCAAAAAGCAGCGCTTATTTGAAAGATTTTAAATATCCAAATGGAATTCAAATGAATGTACACATTTGTGATTACTGCATTGAACTTTTGAAAGCATTCCTTTTATATTTACTAAATTGTTGAAATAAATGTAGGTTTGGGAATTTCTCTGGAATGAATAAATGGAAAGCAATTTGATATAATTTTCAACATATTTATTAACATTAAAAGGTTGAGTTTAACAACAGCGAAAGCTGACACTCCGCCTATTTACTATGAAATTTTCTTAAGCTTACGCAATATGTTACTATTTATTTCTTGTATCTCATGGTGA
Organism: Chrysolina americana; assembly: GCA_958502065.1. NCBI lineage: Eukaryota > Metazoa > Arthropoda > Insecta > Coleoptera > Chrysomelidae > Chrysolina > Chrysolina americana. The sequence goes on along the minus strand of OY293414.1, from coordinate 38,705,585 downwards.
ATAAAGACGCTTCAATATTATTATTATTATTATTATAACTAATATAAAATAATACAAAACAACAAAATAATAACATAGTCTTCAAAAAATTATACTTATATATATAACGAAAACAAACAAAATTTTCAATGGTGGCTAATCACAGAAATCGACGCAACTAAAAAAAACTTTCTTCATTGCATGCAGCCTCCACAAACCTGAAATGAAAAGTTGAGGATAAGTTGCTGCGCTATTTTGAGGTAGTAGTTTGGGGAATACATTTAATGCGCGTTATCCTAAAGGCACTGCCTTTAAAGCCATCCCCACTACACCACAACATTATCTTCTATATTCTTAAATAGAATATATGAGTTTAAAAATATAATTATTTAGAGAACACAGCATCAGAAATCAGAAAATAGAGTTTTTCAAAATTATGAAGTGGGGGTGGAAAAAATTATTGAATACTCTTATCAAAGAAGAACGGTATATCCGTATAGACCTATACATTTTTCGTTTGCAAGTATTCAACAGAAAACAACTATTGAATTTTTATAAATTTCAGTTACTCATTTTCACTAAAATCATTTTTAGCCACCCTGTATAATTTGAGGGAGTTATGTATGCCTTCCCGTGGGAATAGCTGAACTAAGCATTGCTGCCTATGCAGATTTCCAGGAACACGTCGAGACGGTGTTGTATTCAACTTCGGTTCATGGGAACGAAGAAACATTTAGAATAGACATAGACTTCGAGCAATAAACATCTAATTGTATTATTTGTTCTTAATTAAAGTTTTTGAGTTAAATAAATTTTTTAAAAACTAAGTTCCGTGATCGGAAAACATAAAGTGGCGCAGTCGTTGTAGGATTTTGAACGGATATTCGTTGTGAATAATCCGTCAGTTCCAACTGTTAATTCAAGAGAACCTCCGTTTCTGGACAGTCCCTCTGGGTAGCAGATCAAGCAGAAGCCAAAGAAGTAAAGAAGAAAAGAAATGAGAACAGCCATCTCAGTGGTACTAATGTAAGTTGCTTTTCCTTGTATCTTGTCTATGTCATTCTCCTCTAGTCCTGATTCATCTCCCGAAAACAGTGATTGTGAGTTAATTTTTAGTGAACAAAATTCGCCGAAACCTAATTCGATTTTCGAAAATAGTTCTCGCGAATCAATAGAATTAGAAGCACTTCTTTCGAAGCTATCAATAAGTAGAAATATCAAAATGCCAGTTCCAAAATTTGAATCAAAACTTTTGGAAATTGTTCCAAAATTTGACGGCAATCCTTTGGAACTTTCATCATTTTTAGAAACAGCTAATTCAATTATTACTACATACTGGGACCCAACACCCGAAAATATCAGTTGTGTCCAAAATATTACAATAATTTATGGAATTTATTCAAAATTGATAGGTCAAGCTCGCGAAGTTTATAGCATTTGCATTGATAAAGATTGGCTATCTGTCAAAAATGCTCTAATCGCACATTTTGGCGACCAAAGAGACGAAAATGGATTATTATTTGATTTAGATCAATTGAGACAAAATTTCAATGAACCATCATTACAATTTTATACAAGGGTTATGTCAAATTTAAGTGCTCTTCATAACTATGTAGATACACATGAAAATGTAGTTGCGACTAAAACGGTGAAGAAAACCTTTTACAATACTCATGCTCTTAAAATATTCTTAGCTGGACTGAAAGAACCTTTAGGATCAACTATTCGTGCTATGAAACCATCAACTATGGCAGAAGCTAGGCAATTTATTATTTCCGAAAATAATATTCGGCATCTCCAAAAACCGAATAACAGTGATCAATCGAAAATTAGGCAACCTCAAAGACCCAATCACCCAAATCAATTGTCCAATTTTCGCCAATACGCAACTCCTAACCCCAATTTTCAAAATTTCAAACCCCAAATGCATAATCCCTCATTTCCACGCGGCCCAATAAATATTCAGCCGAGACCGGCAGAACCCCAAAAATTCTTCACAAATCGTCAAGTATTTGGCAATCCAAAAGGCTCAACCAACGTTTGGAGACCAAATAACCAAAACAATTTCAATCGCCCCAAGCCAACACCTATGAGTGGCATTTCACAAGCCACCACTTCTCGTCAACCCAATACTAGACCATACCAAAACCCCAATCGACCAAATTTCATTGCAGAAGAACTTTACAATTTTGATAATCCCCATTACCAGGAAGAATCAATACCCTTCCAAAATGAATATTACTCCCAAAATGATTTTTGCTACCAAAATCAACCCTGTTCCTCCAATGAATTTGATTTTTACGAAAATATGAACTATGACCAAATCCAACCTGAATATGTCAATAATCAATATCCAATCGATACCCAAATCGATCAAAGTTCCTCACAGGACCAAAATTTTCAGGAAATCGACCATCACGAAAAAATTTCATAGAAATACATTCTATTTACGATCGAAAGGACCTCCCATACATTCAAATTTCAGATCCACCCCTGAAACTTTTGATTGACACAGGAGCGACTAAAAGCTTTTTGAATCCCGAAATTGCCGAAAATTATTTTCCCGATTTTATCAGAAAAGAACCGTTTACAATCAGCTCAATATTTCAGACCACTTCGAAAGATTTTTGCGCTGAAATACCAGCCTTTCAGGAATTCCACACTGAGAAAACTATAAAATTTCATTTGTTTAAATTCCATCACTTCTTTGATGGATTGATTGGTTATGATACATTGAAAAACTTAGATGTTCAATTAGATTTGAAAAATTCAAGTTTAAAAACACCTGAATCAGAGCTTCCTCTGGCGCACTATGAAAGCAAAAAGAAATTACTCTTTTATGCTCGTATAGAACCATTTACAATCGAATCAATCAAAATTCCTGTAACAATACCAAACGGTGACATCACGATTATCGAAACAAAATTATTTGAATGCCGAATTCGCGAAGGTTTGACAACCTCTCGAAACGGCTATGCCCCTGTCGAAATTCGGAATGATACAGGTGAAATACAAGAGATTTACCTTTATGAACCTGTCCCTGTGAAAACTTTTCATCCCGACCAATTCGAATTGTACCATGCTTCAATCGATCATAACACCCCTTCGAATATATTCAAATCAGACATCACACAGCTTATACGAACTCAACACATGAATTCTGAAGAAAGACACCACGTTGAGAAATTGTGCCTATCATTTTCAGACATATTTCACCGCGAAAATTCAAAGCTGACTTTCACGAACCAAGTGAAACACAAAATTAGGACCACCGATGAAGTCCCAATTTTTACAAAATCTTATCGCTATCCGTTTATTCATAAACCGGAAGTCGAAAAACAAATTGACGATATGCTTCGTCAAGGCATTATTCGACCAAGCGATTCACCTTGGTCCTCGCCAATTTGGATAGTTCCAAAGAAGGCGGATGCCTCTGGCAAGAAGAAATGGCGTATAGTAGTGGACTACAGAAAAATCAACGAGAAAACCATCGATGATCGATATCCGATTCCAAATATATCGGACATCCTTGACAAATTGGGTAGATGTATGTACTTTTCTACCCTTGATTTGGCAAGTGGGTTCCATCAGATCGAGATGTACCCTGATGATGTAAAGAAAACAGCTTTCAACGTAGAGAACGGCCACTACGAGTACCTTCGCATGCCGTTTGGTTTGAAAGGAGCTCCAGCTACTTTTCAGAGAGTAATGGACAACGTCTTGAAAGATCTACAAAACAAAATCTGTTTCGTCTACATGGACGACATCATCGTTTTTTCCACTTCGCTACAAGAGCACATGGTCAACCTTAAAAGAGTTTTTCAGAAACTGCGCGAGAGCAATCTGAAAGTCCAACTCGACAAATCAGAATTCCTGAAAAAGGAAGTTTCCTTTCTGGGACATCTGATAACAACAGAGGGAATAAAACCAAATCCCGATAAGGTCAAGGCCATCATGAATTATCCGATACCCAAAACGACAAAAGAAATAAAAGGATTTCTTGGTCTTCTGGGCTACTATCGAAAATTCATAAATAACTTTGCCAAAATCACCAAACCCTTTACAAGTCGACTGAAGAAAGGAGCAAAAATCGATATAACTGACCCCACCTACATCAAGACATTTGAGGACTGCAAAACCTTACTATCGAACGACCCGATTTTGCAGTACCCCGATTTTACAAAAGAGTTCAATTTGACCACGGACGCCAGTAACGTAGCGTTAGGTGCTATATTGTCCCAGGGCCCCCCAGGACATGATAAACCAATCGCCTACGCATCACGAACCCTCTCCAATGCCGAACAAAATTATTCGACTATCGAGAAGGAACTTTTTGCAATCGTCTGGGCAACCAAATATTTTAGGCCCTATCTTTTCGGCCGAAAATTCAAAATTTTTACGGATCACAAACCCCTTCAGTGGTTGATGTCTTTGAAAGAACCCAATTCACGATTGGTTCGCTGGAGACTGAAACTTGAAGAGTTTGATTACCAAATTATTTACAAAAAAGGGAAAATGAATACGAACGCTGATGCCCTTTCTAGAATCGAACTCTACCCTAATGAAACTGTCAGACAGACTAATGAACTCCCCATATTGAGACATATGCAGGAATTTAACGAAAACCCTGTCCTAGACAATGAAAGACCATCCACAAGCAGAGACCCAGAAAATAACACACCTGAAAATATTCAAAATCAGGATAACGAATCGAACGCAGGACAAATTGACCCCAATGACAATGACGAAAATGAAACTGTTCACACAAGTGCAGAAGACCCAATATTGAACATCCACATCACAGACAAACCAATCAATAACTTTTTGTGCCAATTAATGATAATTAAAGTTGATCGAAACCCTCGAATGGAAACCAAAAAACTATTTAGGAATTCAGTATGTCGTACCCGATGGTATCTATATGTTACCAACGAATCATTTCAAGCCCAAATTATTGAACATCTGAAAGAATTTGGTGTTCCAAAACGCACCTACGTCTTTTACTTCCAAAATGATACCGAAGACGTACTCTATAAAGATATGTGCAGGTTCATACCACAAACATTCAAAAATTCTTCCTTTAAGCTTTTCAAATCCAATAAACTCCTCTTCGATGTGACGAACGAAGATCGCCAACAAAATCTCATCAAATCCCAACATGAAGGTGTTACCAACCATCGAGGCATTCACGAAACCATTGCCGAACTCAAAACCAAATATTATTGGCCCAAGTTACACGATGACGTAAGAACATTTATCAATAATTGTCCAATATGTCAACAATCTAAGTACGAACGTCACCCACCTTTGATCAAACTACAGTTAACGCCTACTCCCAAAAAACCATTCGAAACTATACACGTTGATACCTTCAAATTTGGCAGTACTATATCTTTAACAATCTGTGACAGCTTTACCAGATTTGGACAAGCGTACATCATTCCCAGTCTTTCCGCACTACACGTATATCAATCACTTTTGCAGTTCGTTTCAACTTTCAAAATCCCCGAAAATATCGTCTCTGATAATGGTACCGAATTCTCCCAAAACCTTCTAAAAGAATTCGCGAAACTGCATAGAATCAATTGGCATTATACACTTCCATATAATCCAAATTCCAATGCCATTGTAGAAAGGTTCCACTCCACTCTCATAGAACACATGAGAACACTCAACCTCTCGAAACCAAATCTGAACCCCTTTGAAAAATTGACTTTCGCCGTCCTTGCATATAATAATAGTCTTCATTCGACAACAAAATTAAAACCAATAGATCTAGTGTTTGGACATCTAGAACTAAAAGATCCAATCGATATTGATTCCGAATTCGAACCAATCAATACCACATTGAACGAACACAAAGAATCTATTTCCCAAATATATAGAAAAATTCACGAGGACACGTCAAAACAAAAATCAAAAATAATTTCAAAACGTAACGAAAATCGAAAAGACCCTCCAAATTTTGAACCCGGAACCATTGGATATATGAAAACACCCGAAAGACAGTCGAAAACGGCTCCCCTCTACAAACCCGAACACATTCTCAAAAGCACTGACCTAACTGTGACAACCCCACAAAATACATACCACAAACAATCTTTCAAACCACCAAGAAAAATGACAGACCAAAATCTGTTACAGGTCGATGATACTTCATCAGACAGCGACTCAGAAGGTTCAAATCCAGAACCTCCAGACGAGTCCAGGGATCCTTCCCTTTAAAATGGGAACCGCACGAATCAAAGTAGCTTCCCATACTTTCCTACATTATATTCAACTTAGTCCATTAGAAAACCAAATAAACTCAATAACCAATCAATATAAGCTATTAGAAGCCACAATAAATAATACAACCCCTTTCAATAGAATTGCCCTATTTAACGCATATAAACACCTCGAATACGAAGTCAAAAATGTTAACCACAAATTCAGATCCTTGTTTCCCCATAAACGCACAAAACGAGCCCTCATTGCTCCTCTTGGCTCCCTCGTAAAATTCATAAGCGGAAATCTAGACGAGCAAGATGCGAAAGAAATATATCACAGCCTAGCCGAACTCGAATCAAACCAAAATCGAATTATCAAAAAAAACAATAAACAAATTTCAATTACTTCAAAATTGATGGAAAATATTAACGAAACAATGACTTCAGTTTCAGATAATCAAAAACTGATAGGAGATAAAATCAATGAGTTGAGAATTGCACTTAACGAGACAAAATTCAATTATGCACATTTTTTGGAAATTCATGAAATATTGAATCAAATAAAAATCAATCTCGATTCTCTACTAGATTTTCTAACAGAAACAGAAAATGCTATGGGATTTGCGAACTTGAAAACATTACATCGCAGTATCGCCTCTCCAGACGATCTAAAAACAATAATAGATGAACTCTACTTATCACATAGTCATTCTCAATTACTTTTTGATAATAAGGAATACCTCAAATATTATAGTGTTGTTGAAACCAAAGTTTTCGCCATCGAGGACAAAATTATATTTTCATTAGATTTTCCATTGGTTCACACTGAAACTTTCGATCACTATCACCTTTATTCAATTCCAAATCAAAACCAATCAATTATTATCCCACCTGCCTCCTTCCTAACACTAAGCAACGAAATGTACCAGTACCAGAACGAAGAGTGCGTTGACCTACAACCAAATTTCCTGTGCGAGAAGAATCACCTTCTGCCCATCCAGGACAACCCAGACTGTGTGACGTCACTACTTTCCTCCAATGCCTTTGCTGATAAATGCCATCAAATTCCAGTCAAAATCAATCAGGAAATAATCGAGGAAATCAATGATGCCCACTACATAGGCATCTTTCCGAACAAGAGAAAATTCCAGACAAACTGTGTGGAAAACGATGTCGCTGTGCTGAAAGGTGTATACCTCTTTATTGTCCCACCAAAATGCTCCCTGAGGACTTCCAAATACACCTACCGGAACGAGAAAGGATCAACTGTAGGACACCCCCTCACATTGGAAGAAATCAAAGACATTCATATTCCAATCCTGCAAGTCGAGAAACTCAACTTGGAGAAAGTTTCCCTTGACAAACTGCACGAGCTCCAACTAGACGAAATTCGGGAAGACCCATTGGACCTCATCAATCTTCGCCCGGATTACTCCAGATGGTCCCTATGGAGCGTCGCGACGCTAACCGCCTTCGTCGTGGTATATCTTGTGGTGACCCGGAAACAAGATATCCTTCGCCTACTCAGCCCCAACAAACCACCAAACAACCAGGCCATCAACGAAACTCAAGTGGTTCCACCCTCGAGTTCCTTCTAAGGGATGGAGGAGTTATGTATGCCTTCCCGTGGGAATAGCTGAACTAAGCATTGCTGCCTATGCAGATTTCCAGGAACACGTCGAGACGGTGTTGTATTCAACTTCGGTTCATGGGAACGAAGAAACATTTAGAATAGACATAGACTTCGAGCAATAAACATCTAATTGTATTATTTGTTCTTAATTAAAGTTTTTGAGTTAAATAAATTTTTTAAAAACTAAGTTCCGTGATCGGAAAACATAAAGAGGGAATCAGAATGGATCAAAAATATCACACATCTGTCTATCAAACGTTATTATAATTATTTCCTCTATTATTTCGATTTGCATTTGCATATAGAAGCCCATGGTCCATCAGTACATTTTTGTATGTAACCTTAGCATAATCACTAACGTTTTCAGTTATTTATAGGTAGTTGTTTTCAGTATAGATTTTCTCTGCTGCTACCTCACCTTCCACTTGAAGATGAATCGCGTAATTTTCATCGAATATGTTTATAATTTTGTTTATTTTACGAAACGAAGTCAAAAAGTTTCACTTACCTTTAGAAAATTTGCAACTTTTTTCTACCAAAGGACTGAACTATGCACGAATACCAACAAAATACACAACTTTATAAAGTACCGATATAATAATTAGATTTTGTTAGCAACTTATAATTTTAAAACTAAACAAACAATAGCGCTACAAGCTACAAGTTCATCAACATCAAGTGACAAAGTGAAAATGTCTGCCATGGGCCGGACGTTGCCAGTTGATATCTTCTGCCGCTAGTGTCGAAAGAGGCGCTGTTCACTTCTCAAAAAAGTCGCCCGATTATAATCCATGGAACTTCTCGAGTAATATATTGTTGAAAATTCAATGAATATCACGAAATGAACGTTAATATGAAACAGTCAAAAATATGTGGTGGTAACATTGTGAAAGTCGTAAGGACTTCTCTAGAACGCATTGATTTTAACTGATTTTGAATGGTATTTTGCGAAATCACAAGGTTAATATTTATTGCATATCATTGTCCCCAAAGCGAAATCGCTGGTACTTATCTGTAAAATCGCATTGTTGATCCATATAGAGACATTAAATTGAATTCCCTGCCACTTACTGTGACCTCGCTGGTTGACTGGGCTGGTAACGTGCCGTCTGTGAGACTGCAGCCATTTATATTTTTGCCACCTAATCTATTCTCTAAGCTATTGGTGCTCCAACTATCATCCAACGAGGGATGAATTTGGGTAAACGAGGTTTGAGAAAAATTTAGTAATTAGTTGAGCAGTCTGTGAGACGGTATGTTTCAGTTTACGTAAGCATTTTCTGTGACAAAGATATTGCGGGTACATCAAAACCTATACGTTATGGGTATAAAAACTATGTTGAAACTCTTTTCTGTCGGTAGAACGAGACAAATATTGACTCCAATGAAATGAAAAATATTCAGGGGTGAATTTAAAATTTCCGATCATGAAAGTCATAATGCAACAGTTGTTCAAATAAACCTTGAATTAATGATTTATTAGGTCCTTTGATTATACACATTTTGTTAATTTTTTATACAGATGCTGCGTTTTGTTCATTACCAAAGTTTCGTTATAATTGAAAAGTATTAAAATACAATTATTTTTGTTCAACTTTTTTGTTTATTTTATACATAAACATTTCGAAAGAATGTGTACCGAAGTGTTCTCTATGAATATTATGAAAAAATTATAATAAGAGCATTTTGTTTTTGATTTCAAAAAGTGCCAGTCTCCCAGACTGCACGTTACCCGTTGTGTTCCAAAATTTCACGTTACTAGTAAGGGTTTCAAATCAAATCAAATCAAAAAATTATTTCAGCTTTAATATTCAAAATGCATTGCAAAGTAGTTCTTGTAGAAAACTTTGCCAAGTATTAAACAGATATAATTCAATGGTCGTAGGGGATAGTAATTGTTTCGTGTTGAATACTTGCCGACGATCATACCTATTGTATAGGATTTTTGGGGAAGATTCGGATTACGTAATCCACCATTTATCACGAATAGTTTGTCTTCCGTCAAGTAGTGTCGCCCCTGTTCATAATGGTAAAAATTTGCCTAGATAATTCAACATTCCAATGGCACTTCTAAATTCGGTGATATTGGTGGATAGTTTCAGGTCATTCAAGGTTTCTATTTTATATTGGTCCGGAAATATACCCTCATCAGAAAATGTGTATCCAAGAAACTTTATTTTGTATTGTTTAATGGCCATTTTTGTTAGACCTGATTCGGAAATCCGTTTCAATACTTTGTGAAGCGTTGCATCGTGATCATTTTCCGTTTATTCATACACCAAAATGTCGTCGCTAATATTGAATATTAATTAATTTCTGACGTAACTTATTTTGGAAAATTTCAGCAGCTGCGTTAACACCAAAATTCAATCGTTTGTATCGAAAAACTCCCAAATGTGTTGAGAATGAAACCAACTGATGATAACCATCGATAAGATCGAGCTTACTGAAAAACTTTGCACTAATTAATGAAGTTAGGATATCATCTATCGTTGAGGACACACATGTCGTTATAAGTGTAATGGCTTTGTTTGGACAGCCCATGTCTATGCCAAGTCGGATTACTTTCTGGTTATGGGGTTTCGGTACAATAACTACCGGAGATACCTACCCAAGATGTTGGTGTGTCAACTTTTTCTATGATGTCTGCGTTTTCTAATCTATACAATTTCGATTTTACTAATTCTCTGAAGTGAAATGGTATATGCCTGTTTCTGAGCCACTGGTGTTATTGACTTGTCTTGATAATGGCTTGTGAGTCTATCTATTTATCAATACCTTCAAATAATTCTGGATATTGATTTTCTATCGTTTCTATTTCAATCATATTTGGCATGTTCAACAAACCCAAATTCATAGCAGTGTTGAATGACAAAAGTAATGTTGCTTGTCCATCAATTACTAATATTTTACCTAGTTTGTTTATGAAATTTCCACTATAATATTGACTTCTGGAGAACTTATTCCGTCAAAATTCCGGACGTTGAAACATTCTTCACCACTGCTGTCATTTTCCACGGCATGTACTCTCTGTTTCGTTGATCTTTGATGGCCAGATGTACTTGGTTTATTCTTTTCACACTGCTTTGGTAAGTTCCATAGTGTTTATTAGTAAAGTTTGACATACAAACTTTTGAAAAATGTATTTTTTTTTAACAATTCCTAAATATTGATGATTTTGCAGGGCATGTAAGCTTTCCATTTTTGTTACCACAATTCAGACACTGTTGATTATCATTTGAATGTTCCTTGTTATTGTTTTGATATATTTAAAGATCTAATTGTGGACATTTACTCTCATTATATTTCTTGAATGACATCTATCTTATTATTTATACTAACTGCGTTTCTATGGTATACTATTTGATACATTAAATATTAACAATAATATCTAACATCACCTTTCTTTTAGGAAATATGTAAGTAACAAATAATTTACACATGAACGTTTATATCATCAAATGTTCATCCTATCAGGTGGTTTGATAGATGACCACGATTAAGTTTTTTAAATTTTGACTATAATTTTTTTTAACTTCACTAGTTTTTTCAACCTTTGCTTAATGGTTACCACTTGCACTATCATTTTTAATTTCGATAAAATATCTTTCTTTGCTCTTCTCTTTTTCAACAAAAATTTTCGATTCAGAATTATTAGGCATATAATGGTTGGAATAATTCGTATGTTTTTTAACAGATATTTATATTTATATATTTTTAATATACTTCGAACCATTATTTGTCTTAACAGGATAAGACCTATACTTTAGTTTTTTCACAACTACTGCAGGTATCCAAATACTCTTAGGCTTCAACTAAACAAGTACATGAGATACTATTTCGATAGGAGGCAAATTTTCAACACCTTTCTTATTGTAATACTTTTCTTGGTTAAGCTGATTGTTTTTCAGACCTTCAGAATATTTGTACCTATCAATTACTTGCGGTTCCAACTTAAGCTCTGAACATGGTAGTATACATCCTAATTTCCTAGACATTAAAATTTGAGATGGTGAAAAATTCTCAACCACAGGCATGTTAGGATACATAAGAAGGACTAGATAAATATCGTTTTGATCTTCGAAGAATTTTTTGAGAATGTTTTTGGCAGTTTGAATATGTCTCTCCGTCATTCCATTTGACTAAGAGGAAGTAGGTCAGTTCATGATATGCTCAAACTCCCATTCTTTAGAAAATGTTTTGAACACTTCTGATGAAAATTGTGGTCCCCTATCTGAAATTACAATTGTCGGAATACCATGCCTGGCGAATATATTGTTTTCAAAAACTCCATGATACTGTTGCTACTAATATCACGTGGTAATTTCTCAATTTCAATATACTCGAATAATAATCCACAACTAGAATATTGTGTTAATTTCATATCCCAAACAGATCACACGAAAATTTCTTCCATGAAAGGGAGGGAATTTCATGTGACATTAATAATAATAATAATAATACTCCCTCATAAACACTCATTGGGTGTACCAAGGCATAGCCTGTGCGGGTAGAGGACGGCTATTATTATTATTTGCCGTGGCGCTCCGGGGCGACTTACTAATTTTTGGTGGCGTATTCACTTTTCAGCTGTAGGAAAACCCGGAAAACCTACAGCACCACATCGGGTGATCGTTGTGCACTCCAAACTAGCACCAGACGAGATTGGCATCTAGACAACTCACAATACACTTGCTTTTCAACAAGGTATGCGGTCGCCTATCGGTCCGATATAAAGTAATTGAGAAAAATCCTCTTGTACCTACATCGGGCTCGAACCGACTATCGCTATGCTGGAGTTTCGAACGGCCTGTGCATTAGACCGCTGATCCACTGACCACTCTGATTCTGATATTTGCGATCTAGCATGTTTTTGGCAAATATCATAACTGTCAATGAATTGTGTAATATTATTTCTCATAGTGGGTCAAAAAATCGATTCACTTGCCAGTTACAAAAATTTTTGTGTACCCAAATGATTATAGTGAACTCTCACTATCATGTGTCTTCTTATTTTGCGAGGAATAGTAAGGCTATTCTCTCGATAAATGAGATTATTCATTATTTTTAGCTGACTTCTGTATTTGTAATACGGTTCAACAATATTGCTTACTTCTTTTATACTTTTTGGACACCCATCCAAAATAACATTTTTTAATAATGTCAGCTCCTTGTCTTCATTGGTTTCTTTAAAGATTTCTTGACACTTACTATCAGTTACATTGATTTCTGATGTTATGGGTTAACGGAAAAAACAATTTTTAACAATTTAATTTCAACAATACTTGAGCTTGTAATACGTTATCAAAATTATCTTTACTATTGTCTTCAATATAAGCCCAAGGTAACGTGTCAGCAATTATCAATTCTTTACCAGGCTTAAATTTGAGTTTGGTATCATATTTTTGTATTTGTAAAATCATTCTTTGAAGACGTGCTGGACATTTCTTCAATGGCTTTTCATTGATTGATATTAAAGATAAATGATCTGTTCCAACAACAACCTTTTTTCCGAAAATATATTCATGAAATTTATTCAATCCTGTTGCAGTTTATCATGTTTTCGTTGAGTTTTAAGAATATTTTCAATTTTTTATTAACAGTGCCGAATATATGATTTTGAAGTCATGAAAGCTCCATTCTGTTCTTCTTGCCTCACGAAAAGATTATCTTGTTTTAATAAGTTCCCAAGTGGGGCAGTTTCTAAAGAAAGATTTTAAACGAATCTAGTCAAATAAGTCATCATTAGAAGTCTTCGTAAATACTCTTTACAAGTAGGAGTGGGCATATTTACAACAGCTTTCATTTTATTTTCATCCATATCAATACCATTTTCAGAAATTATATAACCTATGTATTTTATACAATTTTCTCCAAATTAATAAATTTGACATTGTTTATTTTGGCAACTTCTAAAACTTTTTTTAACAGGGAGTCATATTCTGATTTATTATTACTACAGATTAATATATCGTCAATATAAATATCAACCTCCTCACATTCAGAGAAAATTGCTCTAAATCTTCCAAGATACCCATCAGGAGCTGATTTAATAGCAAACGGTTACCTAAGAAATTTATAGCAACGAAAGGGAGTTCCGAACGTACACAGATTCGAGCTCTCTAATACAATTTATACTTATAAATACTTTCACTCCCGATAATTTTCCTGTTATTTCTTCGAGATTTGGAATCTGAAAATACTCTCTTTTAATAACTTTATTCAGATCTTTTGGATCTGAACATATCCTTAAAGATCCATTTGGTTTTCTTACCAAAACTAGAGCATTCACCCAATTTACTTTTTCAATTATGTTTTGGATTCCAAGATCTTTCAAGTATTTTTTTAAATCAGTTTGTAATGGCAGAGCGACTCTTCGAATAGGATGTACTACAGGTTTTGCCCCCTCTGTTAAGTTTATGTAATACGTTTTTGATAAACACCCTATGCCTAAAAAACAATTTACTACATTCTTTAACTGAAATAGAATAGTCCGGAATGTCAATATTGTCAACTAAATTGATAGTATTTAGTGTTTGACAGACAGGTAGCCCTAAAACTGCTTGTGATTTTGGATTCACTACAAAAAATTGTAAAATAAATTTCTTATTCTTGTAAACGCATTGAATATCACAAATACCAACAACATTCAGTGAGTCCCCTGTATGAGACTTCAATGTAATGTCAGTTTGTTTAATGACATTTTTGGGTAAACAAACATATTTGTCTCAAATTTTCAATTGAAATTATCTTACACATTACACCAGAATCAACTTTCAGTTTTAAAGTGACGAATTGGCATACCAAACAGTATCGAGGCACTAAGTTTTCACAATATCGATTTTAATGGAACCTATGAATACAGAATAATTTTCTTTCTCATCATTTTTCGCTTTCAACTTTATTTACTTTTCTATTTCTACAAACACTCGAATAGTGATTTTTTATTTTATAAAAATTACAAATTTTTCTATAGGGAAATATTTTTCTGCTTCTATTCATTCCTTTAGAATTATATTTATTTTCTGAGTTATCAATTTTTTGGTTCATAAAACATCTGTCATCTTCCTTATTGTACTTATTTTTGTTGAACCACCATCATTATCCGTTTCCTTACATGTTTCCAAAGCTTTATTCACTTTTCCGTAGCTTTCTTCATTATTCGATACATTTCTATCGACTAATCGGAGTAATTTTTCTCTTATTTCATTGTTTTTTCACTCCACAAATGATCATACAATTTATGAGACCATCTTGTAGTGTTTCAAACTTGCATTTTTTTTCTTGATCTGTCAGGTCAACTATGAATCTCTCTTCAAAGACTGTACACTTTGCTGCCTCATCGTGAAAAATATGTATCGTTCATAGGAAACGTTTTCTTTTGGTAAAAAGTGTTTTTCAAATTTCTCTATAAGAACTTTTAAGTTGTCCTTGTCTTCGTTGGTAATTTCGATCATTTCGAGATTCGATAAATTTGTATGCTTTCCTTTCCTATGTAAGGCAATAACAGTGCGCTTTGGGTACTTTCGGACTTTTTGTTGATTCCAAATGCCTTCAGATAATTTTCGAATTGGGATCTCCATATTTTCCAGTTCTTGGCTTGATTACCATCTAGTCTCATTAGACTGATTGATACCTCTTTCTGCAATTTTCGTAGATTGACAAGTAAAGGTTAGTGTCTCAGCCAAATTTCCTCAATTCGCTATCAGTGGTACTTAGTATGATTTGACTTTTTATCTCGTTCTCCTGGTCAGTAAACATGCATGTTTGGCTCAAAATATTATTGATCAATGGTCTCATTGGTTTTTTGTCTGGTTTTTCGAAATGTAAAAATCTCAAAGTCAGTATTTGTTCATAGAGTGAAATAAGCTGAAATTTTTTGTTCAGCAAATTCATATGGGTCTGTTGAAAGTGGAGTTTATTGTGCATCTATTGTAGTTTGGGAAGCAAGAGCGGGAAATCTGGCAGTGAGTTATACAGATCAAAAGCATCATCTCCAATCATGTGTAAAAGTTGAGCTTTCGATAAAATTCCGTTAACTATTAGCAACGATCATTCAAAAATTTTTTTGATCTTACCTAGTTTGGTCTCCTGAACAAAGAATCCAAATAAAATTTTTGGCGGTCTCAAGTAATTTCAGAGATATCGGTCCATTTTTGAGTGATGATGACTAGCACTTTTTAGAACACATTTCTACTGCGAAAAAAACAGTAAAAATTCCAAAATTCCGCTTCCACAATGTACACTCCCAATTCACCCATTTTACACATTTTTTTTATTGAAAAGGTCACTGTATATAAAAAAACGTATCCTTTGTTCATGACTAGGAAAACAACTTTGATCTCCGTAAATGACAGCAATATTTTATCTATGTCAGAAAATCGACGTTGCCAAAATTCAGGATTTTATCGAAATCAAATAACATAAAATTGTCTTCTGTTAATTCATAAAATGCGAGCGCAGCGAGCATCTGCTTCGATTTCATTTCTTCATACTAATTAGTAATCGAATTAGCAGCAACTTGGATAGCTAGGTTAGCTAGATTGGGTAAGGTTGTGTCCCCTTCTTCTACGTTGAGGAATTGAGTTATTATTATTATGACATTACGATGACATAAGAACGAGAATAGAAGTATCGTAACAGCTCTTTTTGTTTTATGCTTTCATACGAAATAAGTAAATATTTGAGGAATTGCCTACAGCGGGCATTGGATATGAAGGATGGAAGAAACGATATTTGCTTGAAACAATTTTCTGAAAGGATTATACATAATTTATAGACGAAATAAATTTGAATATTCATCTACATTTAACTTCATTCTTCAAGGAAGTGCATCCCCGCTAGATGGCGCTCATAATTTAGGCACGAAACAGTAAAGTGGTGATCAGTCAAGTATTTCATTTTATTCCCATTCGAATTTGAAAACATAAGTTTATCAGACATTTTCATCTACGCAGACATTGATACTTTTTCATGAAAATCTCAAATACATATTACATATGACATAATGTGTGTTCTGTGACATGAAGTTAGAAGCATAATGGATTTTCTGGAATTTATTCAGGAGTAATTTAGAACATTTTCTTTACGTTAACCATTCTATAAGACGTATTAATTCTTTTTCTATCGATTCAAATATAATAATAGCGGAATAATTAAATTAATAACATCATAATTTTGACCGCAGTTTCTAAACCTTATGTAATGATTGATTACTGAAAGTTCATGTTAGCGCAGGTTCTATCATATATGTTTCGTTAGGACTCAGTGCACTGTTAGTTGCATACATTTTGACGTCACACTAATGCGGCCTATTGAAAAAAAATTAATAGATCATGGCTATTAGTTAACGAAATTTAATCGAGCTTTCTTTCGTTCAATTGATGGACGCATTCATAGTGATGACAATATACTGAAAATGATAATCAAATTAGCGGCAACCATAGTTCAACACGCAATCATATAATATTATCCATGCTTTCCTTTCAGGATAGTATCCAAATCATAATAGATAGTCAAAAATAATTAGTAATGATTCAATCGTTTTTCAAAGACGTGACAGCGATGCGTTTTCAAACACTAGTAATCACAATTATTATACCTTTTTAATATTTTCAGGTCATGACAAACACTATGATGAAAAAATTATGAATATTTTTATATTTTTGGATGAACAGAATATTTTACTATAGGTAATGCCGATAATACAGGTGAAGTGAAGACCAATAACGTACCTGGACGGTCTTAAATAGCTCTAATTCTTGCTTGTGCATAAAATCACACCTAAACAGATAAAATCTCCGTCTTCCCTAGCTCGCACAAGTCTCTTGAAGACATCTGAGGATTGTTCGTAATCTAGTCGGTTGACAGAGAGATCTTTTTTTAACAGACTTTTCATCAAAATCCCGGATAGTTCAGAAAACTAAAACTAGAATAAGTTTGGGTTTACTCAAATAAGTAAACTAAATCATATTCCTCTAATTACCATTGACTTTTTCAGGGAGGAACAGAACAAATTTTTGTCGTCAAATTATTTGAATCAAATTTGTAGACAAAAAACGATGGAGGACTTGTCGTTTAGCTGACTTGCTGATCTAGTACAAAGATTCGCCTGACATAGTGACTATCAAAAAGCCCTGAATGATGGAGTCCTTCGATCAGATACCGAAAATCAAAAATAAATGAAAAATTAATAATAAAATAATTTGTCAGGGATGTCCTAGAATAGTTGTAGAATGAGCCTGTGTATTTGAAACATGGATTTCACTCGAGAACTTTCTTAATCACATAACTTCCAAACATAAAGTTTGCCTCATTTTGGATAGGAAAATTGACCTAAACTTGGATATCTCAAATTAGACACACAACTACGGTGTTAGAACTTGCGTTATTTTCAAGTCCTTTTCCTACTATAAATGAGTTTCGGTAAATATAAAGAATGTGATTGATTCTGTTGGGATATTTAAAGGCGTCAAAGATCTCCAAATTTCTAAAAACAATCCTTGAATTATACGTTAGAGATGGAAAATCCTCAGAAGAACAATGCACATTAAAAATAGGACGAAAACCAGTTACACTCCCTGAAGTGGAAGAAGATTTGGTAGAATACTGTTCAGTAATGGACAAGAAATATTATAGTCTAGGACCGGCAGACATTCGTAGACTGGCGTATCAGCTTGCTATAAAAAATAACCTCCTTCATCGTTTTTTGCAGAAAAAATGCGAGTACTGGTAAGAAAACTTTCGAAGTTTTTTTTAAACGTTATCCAAATTCATATTTAAGATAACCTCAAGAAATTTCAAAAGTAACATAGGATATACGCTTGAAAATATCGAAATCTTTTTTGATATTCTAGAACCTGCTCTGGTGAAGATTAATTTCAATTCCCTTAGAGTGTATGATGTTGACGTAACCGGAATTACCACGGTACAATCCAAGATGGCTTGAGTCATCACGTAGAACGTAAAGCTGGTTTCGCAGCGGTAATAATAGACATACCCTACAGAAATGAGTTAGAAGTTAGTATTGAAGAGCGACAATGGAAAGATTCTTTTAAAAATATCGGAAAGTTGCCAAAGCCAAAATCCTTGAGTAACACAAAAAAGGCGATGTGTGAAAATAAAAGGAAAATAATGGGTCAGAAGGTTATAGAAGAATGAAATTAACTCCTCGAACTACTTGGGATATATTTCTCATAATAATGACACAGATATGGACGCAGATGAAAAAAGATGACGCATGTATTTTCTGCACTGAAAATTTCAGATGACCAACATGGAAAAGCCTGGGTACAGTGCTCAATTTGCTTTCAATGGGCACAACTTAACTCCAATTCCATTTTAACTTTCCAACCAAAGTGTATTCAGCTTCCCATATTCTGTAAAATAAGGCTTACGTATGTGACTTCTACTTTGAAACATAGGTTCCTGAATTTGGATAGGGTATCCGTCTTGAAATTAGATGCCACTAATAATTTTGACGGGTGATGCCATTGAACTTTCTTCATTTTCAATATCCGATTCTGAAATATCAGTTGACAAGATCTAGCTTTAATGTCGTTAACTTTGTGGATTGGCAAAGAAATGCCCGTCAATATGAGTTTTCTATATTTACGAACACGAATACTTAATAATAAAAACTATCGAAAACATGTGGTTTTTTCGATAATTACTAAACTTTTTCAAATACTAATTGATAATGTTTTGGTTGTTTCCTGAGTTTTGCCGTGGTCGTCTTTGGTTCAGATCTCTGTGTATGTTGAAATGATAATAATGGAAATATTATTATTTCCTCATAAACACTCCTATAAAGGATACCCACAAGCATAGGACGGTTATCACTATTATTTTGCCGTGGTCATATAATAAAATATTGTGTATGCTTTTAACAATTGTGAGTATTGGAAATAAGACTCATTCATCTCACTGGCATCAATACTAGACCGTTCTTGAACAGTTTTGTCGCTGCTCAAATGCCAAAGCCCAAGAAATCATCATTGTCATTGTTGTGCATAACCGATTATTGAAAACTGATTATTTCATCGAGTTTTGGTGGGTCTCAGATATTAGGATGGTTGCCTTTTATTAGAATGATAACGAAGAATCAGCTGAGGTCTCGAAAGAACTCTGGGGAAGGATCCCCCCTGGCATAATATTTTTACTTTGATATAACAGATATATTGATGAGTGCTCGAAAGTGTATATCAAATTGTATTCAATGCCAAAAGTAATGACTGATTTGGATGCAACAATGAAAGATATACCTATACAAAAATTGAAGTAACATTTCAAATGTTAACATAAAAAAATCACAATGCAGGGACATTGAAATACAACTTTATATCACGCTGACAACTCAATTTCATAGTTTTTTATGAACAATTTTTCAGAAATACACACGTATGCTGAAATTTGTGTATTCTGGGAAAGTCTCAGGGTACTTCCAATTTTCCATGCAAAAAAATGTGGGTATCGTTTAACTTCATTCCCAATTTTCTAAAGCCACTCCCACTGATTTTCATCATCTACAGTTTGTGTGATATCAGTAACGAATGACCTACATAAATATGGAGTACATCAGATAGGAAGATCCATTTTCTCCTAGCATCCACCGATGCTAGGAGAACGATGCTAGGAGAAATCGGAAGTTGAAAAATAAGAAATTGATTGTGAGGGCACCTTAATCAGTGACATTTCATTTTCATACCTTCACTCTTAATGTATCTTCACGAAAACATGCCTCCATTTTGATCCTATGTGGAGAAGCTCGTCGTTCCATTTGATTTATGAAAAAAAACTTGAAGATCCATCACTACCGTTCTGTCAATACTTCACATAAAAACGCGAACAAAAATCATACCATCGAACATCTTTTTTTCCGTAATTTGCCCCGACACACGGCTAACCCATTACGTCCGCACCCGATCACCGCACTTTTCGAGGGGCTAGGAGCTTTCCAGATCGTGAAAGGTCGATTGTATTCGGTAATGTTACTTACCATTTATGCTTTCAGGCGTCGCAAGAGTGAGCTGAATGTTTCGCGTTCACAGGAATTTCGTCCTGCGATGGATAGGCCTGGGTATTAATTTCTGCCGAATGCGCAGGTTTATCGAATTCAATGAAATGGAGAGCTTGAACTCTCTCTCCAATAAAACAGTGAAAATGCCACAAAACTTTTTATTTCGGATGATATACCTAGTTCCTGATGACCGTGTTTCTTTGCTTATGATAGTACTTTGGTGAAAAGGGAAAAGTAGAAGAGTAATTATCAATATTCTAGTTATTCCTTTAACCAATTGAAACGAGTTAGTGAGTCCTGTCATTCTGTGAAGGTAATGATTCGGATCATCTTTCTCATTTTCAATATAATTGCCTAGCTCTAGTAGCCATGAAACTTTGGGCATCTCAAAATTTACCTACCAACTCCTTTACATTTTTAGGTTTCTTAGAGTATGAATAATTGAATGTGGTGGTCGTGTAATTGTATGCACGATTGAATTGGATCTCCATTAAACCTGAAGTGAATTCTATCACACTTGAAAAATATACCTAATACATAGTATCTTCATTTTCAAAGTTTTTAACTGATTCCGAAGTCAACCGACGCACGACGTTTGTAAAAGCACCCATTAATAGATAACCTTAAAGTTTTACATTTGAGATTAGGAATAATCATTTGTGGTGAACGGTATGACCGATTGAATTCAATGTCCTGAAAGGAATATCTATAATATGAAAGAATGCACAGATGAAAGCTCTATCCTTGAATAATTTTGAGTAGAGGACTTGATATTGATCATCCAATTAAGAAATATTGTTTTGCACCTTATTCATTTATAAGATATCTGGATGTGCATTCATAGGATACCAGTCAATGACTCGATGCAGATGTTTGTTAACAGATGAAAAGGTTCCAAGATTCAAAACGCTGTTCCTCTCTTTTGTGTAAAAAAACTAGTCAAAATCACTATTCCAAAGCTGAAGTATGGCGCCATCTTCTCTTCGGTAGGGAAATCAATTGAAGCTGACGTAACAAAAAGAAATATCACATGCTCTTTCAAATATAAATAATTTGATAATTTCAAATGGTGAACCTGAAGTTATTGGACTATAACATTGAATTTGGAGAATATCACAAATTTACTGCGTTTTCTTAACGACCTCGCATTTTTTAAATGCAAAATGGTTCTCAATCAATATGTTTCTTGTACCTATTTTATTAGTACTTGACTTCCTGAAGAACGGTTGTCTATTGGGTCAGCTACATACAAAGAGTATTTTTGGATATACATCAATCAATCAATTAATCAAAATAAGCTTTATTATCAAAGAATAGTTTTCGTATTGACAAAGCGTGTATAAATGAATATGTAAATTAATAACATTAAGTAAATATATAAAATTTGTCACAACTACGTATAATAAAGAAATTGAAGCTAAAACAATATGTCACATATAAAATTTTCATATAAACATAATATAAATAGTCACATACATTTTAAAACTCAGAAGTAAGTACTAGAAATTTCAAAAAAAAAATCAAAAATCTTCAACAATACACATTAACAATTATTGAAATCTGATATCGCAGTACTTATATAATTTATGTTTATTTATCATTCAATTCTATCTGCATAATATTCTTCCAGGCTATAATAGGCTCTATCGGAAAGGACTGTTTTAACTGCTTTTCTGAACAGGTTATTGGATGATATGTCTTTGATGCTATCTGGAAGGTGGTTGTACATTTTGCAACCGTTATATATAATTGAATCCTTAACGATAGTGGAAGATGGTAATGGTAGTCTGAGGTGATTGTTATTTTCGTCAATCAGCTGCAGACACTTAAGAGTACAACCCTCAAAAGTCTTCGAAAGACTTGTCCAAACTAGGGAAATCTTTATAAGACACACAGTTTCAAGTATGAATATTGACACAACTGTGAGTATTTTGTGTATCTTGAAGTGTTCTCTACACGAATCGCGAAATTTCAATGTAGCTACAAAGGTACCTTAACACAAAAACACTTTGAAGATTAGTACCATTGCATACCCCCCAGAATGATATACCGTATCGTAATTATGACTACTAAGGAGTAGTAAATACTGTCTTTGCAATCGAGTATCCTAGTTCCTTTAAGCTATTCTCACAGCATAACAGCCAGAGGACAATTTTTTATTTTAGTTTTTCACGTGGTCATTGAATTAAAGTTGCATGTCAAGTCCGCAAGGAAAACAAACAAAACATGTATTTAAAAATATAAATTATAAAAAATTAACACATTAAGACATTCAAGCTCACGACTGGAGTTCCTTCTACGAAGAAAATGATATAAACATTAAAACTAAATGTCTTTAGATACACTAATCCATTCAACTGAAAATAACACTTCAATAATTAAAAAAAGTCGCCAGGAAATCAAATGAAAAGGATGGATAACCCAAGGAATCCTGAATTCAATTAATCAGAGGAATACACTACATGCAGAACATAAAAAAAACCTGACAACATAGTGGAGAAAGAGGCATACCTTAATTCCATAAGAAAATAATCACTGAAAATCAAAATAATTCCAAAAAAACGTGGCAAGTGTTAAATAACATACACGGAAAATAGAGGAACAGTGATATTTCAGGAATAATTTCAGAAACAGGTCAAAACATAACAGACATGAAAAAATTATGGACGAATTTATTCGTTTTTTCACTGGCATTGGTGAAAACCTTGCCAACAAAATAGTTAAACCGGCTAGTCCTTCTCCAGTACGAATCAAACTCAAATATTTTTTTTCATTCTCTCAGAGAGAAAGATGTTATAGAGGTTATAAAAAACCTAAAGAACAAAAAAAGTGCTAGTGTGGACCGAATACAAGCGGAAACGGTTGAGGCAATCAGTACCGCCATTTCACCACTACTTACTCACCTCATAAATTATATTTTTGATGAGGGTGAATGTCCACTAGAGTTCAAAAAAGCTATTATTATATCCATATACAAAAATGGAGATTTAAAAAATCATCTCTTATTATATATCCATTTCTTTATCTTCGCAAAAATTTTTGAAAAATTACTGAAAATTGAAATTACTTTTCATTTTTCCATAAATATAATATCATAAGTACTAACCAGTTTGGATTCAAGGAGGGTGTATCGAATACGGATGCAATTGCTTCTTTGACTAGTCCAGTATACAAAGAAATTGATAGCGTCAACCTGTCTTTGTGTGTTTCTGGACCTCGCCAAGGCGTTTGACACTGTATCTCATTCACTGTTGTTGGAGGCCTTGGAGGATGCGGGAATACGCGGAACGCCACTAAAATTATTTGAGAGTTACCTGACAAATAGAACTCAAGCGAAATTAGCAACTTTTAGAAGGTTAAACTCGGTGTATCTCTAGGAACAGTTTTGGGACCACTTCTGTTTTCCTTGTATGTTAATAACCTCTTTTCATTGCACTCCAAACGCAAAATTATTAGTTTCACTGATGATACTGCTATAATCTACTCCGATAGTACCTGGACATCTCTTAAAAGCAAAACGGAAAAAGATCTAAAAAAAATGGCTGAATGGTTCTCACATAAACAATTAACTATCAACTACAATAAAACATTTTTCCTACCCTTCACAAGTTACAAGAATAACCTTCCAACGTACCAGAACTTGAAAATAACCATTGGAGATGATGAATGTGAAATCGAAGTAAAAATTAATTGTAAATACTTAGGTGTCACTACAGACTCTTAGTTACGTTGTGATGCACATATAAACAATATAACTAAAACACTAAGACCGCTGTTGTATAAATTGAAGTACTTACGAAATATCTCAAACATATAACTTATCTAAAATTTCTATACTTCGCCCTTGTAGAAAGTCGTCTCCAATACGAAATATTAGCATGGGGTGGAACAACAAAAAATCACTTGAGAAAACTAGATGTGATTCAGAAAAGAATTATTAAGATAATATACAAGAAGAAAATTAGGTATTCTACCGATCAACTTATGGAAGAAACCGAAATCCTTGATATTAGGCATATCTATGTTTATAACCTTATTTTCACATTCAAAAATCGACGAACTCTCCTGGAAAAGGTGGACCAAATATATTGTACTCGCAGTAAACAACATCAAACAGTGAAAATTCCGCTCACTCAAAAATCCATTGGCCAACGTATATTCACTTACTTATATAGTAAAGCATTCAATGCACTTCCTGATATACACAAAGAGTTTATTATTACCTCTAACTCACTGCCACCCATTAAGAAATAAATTAAAAATTATCAAAAGCACACTCCAAGAAAAGATATTCATAATCCAATAAATGATATCAGCAGTTTCTCCTCGCAGCCAGCGACCCCTTTCTTTGACCCTCTTTGCTCATATATCTGTTCATACACCCGCCCAACTGCGGAAAGTATTCGCATGTATAAAATGCGTGTAAACATCTTATAGCATGTGTTCAAGCATGTTATCGGTCTGTAGTTCTTCGGATCAGACAAATCTCCGTTTTTGCGGATCAGCACGGTTCACCTCTCAACAAACCAATCTGGAATATGTTGCTCCCCATCTAGCCGAGAGTTGAAAACCCTTGCTAGATGGAGGTGGGTGTATGGATTTTTTTTTAAACAATTGTTATTCAGTCCATCAGGACCTGAAGCAGCAAAGTTCTTCGAGCCTTTGAGGGCCTGTCGAACTTCTTTCAGGGTTATCGAATTGCGCAGTTCATTGAGTTCAAGCTGACGAAGCCTCCTGCAAAAGGCTTCGAACTGCGCTAGGCCTGGAGTATCTACGTTTAGTGGTTGAGGAAATTCGTAAATACCCTTCCAGAAAGTTTCTACGTGATCAGCCGCCGGCGGGCTATCCACAACACGTGGAGGCTCTTGGAATATATAGGTGAATATAGCGAAGTGTACGCCATCTAATAATTTTTCCAGGAACTACTGTGAGGGTGAACAACAAATAATTCACCATTGTTTGCTGTGTAACGACTTGTTTTTTACTATTTATGAGCACATGAACAACTAAAAGTGCTTAAAATAGACTATTTGTGAACTATAGTGTTTGGCTGTTTGGTGTTGGTGAATATTAACATGCAGAATATTCATAAATCTGTACCTAACAAATCGCGGAAATTTTGTTCTGCACCCCAGTGTTCCTCTTAATGCACAATTTCTTCTTGGTGATAAAAAGCTGTGTCTCAAACGGAAGACAGTCCTTAAGATTGAAAAATCTATCACAAAAAATATGAATGTTTGCAGTCTCCACTTCCGAAAACAGGACTATTGTTTAATTCATTCTATTATCGAAATATCGAAAGGAGTCGAAGAAAGTGGTAAAATAGGTTGAAGATATTTCTAATGTCAATAAATTATTTGTAACATGAAAATTAAGTTCAAGTTTCTTGTACGATCAAAACATTTTTGAGATTACGGTATTTGTTCGCCTTGTTCTTTGAAAACATTACTTTGCTTACTCAAAAGACCTTATCATATATTCATGAAAATGTGATTGTAGTTTCAACTGAGGTTTTAGGGTGAAAAAAGAAGAAGAATATCACTTAGGTCCACTTGTACTAGTGGACTCTTTACATTTTACACCCAAAATTAAAGAAGTTCTTTCATAAACACAAATAGTGTCTCATAATTCCATACCTCATACAAGTAATCAAGCCAGGGAATATTTTAAATATACCAATAATTTCAATAAACAATAATCTCAATGCTACAAAATCCAGCAAATTCAGAAATTTCTTATAAAATCACCGTTTATTTGAATTTCAATGCGTTAAATAGTTTGTTGTTCACCCTCATTGGTAGGCATATTGGTTTATTCAGCGACATCTAGCGGTTTCCTATTTTCGCCTATAGGCAAGAAGGTTTATCGCGTAACTTCATGTTTTTCACGATGCTTCTCACCCGCCTCACTAGTGACTTTTTTGCAGCCACCAGCATTCGTATCCTATCAAGACAGTGCTGTTTGATGGTAAACAGCACGCCTTCATTTAGTGTGTGGCGAGCTCTGGACACACTGGATACGAGACACGTGTTGTCTCGCCGACTTGATCTTAGCTTCCATCTTGTGTATGCGTCGCTCATGCTTGCCAATCAGAGGGGTGGTTCGCCTCCTCCTCGCTTGGGACAGGCTCTGAGCGGCATCATACATGGCAGAGTTGATGTGCCAGATATCAGCCTCTTCCGAAGAGACATTGTGAATTTCTGCATCCACCCGTGCCAGTTGTTGTGGCTTCAGGTGCCCGAAGATGAGATACCTAATCCCTCAGATTTTGGGCGGAAAAAACGGGCTCACTGCTCTCATAAAAATGCAGAAGACCGTCCCTTAATTCATCCGTCCACTCAAAGCGTCCGTTGTCATTGCGGTCGTCGTCATGTAGCAATCCATCGTTTTGGGCCCCACCACCTTCCCTACGACCATTCATCTGAAGGGGTCGGTTGTGGGGGGCTCTTCTTCGTACATTTAGTACCAAGTTGTAGGGTATACCGGGGGATTAGCCTAGTATACCCACGGCCGACATCAGAAGGAATGAGCATTCTCTCCAGGGTGCGCCTTGGCTGCCGGTCCGGTTTTGCACCGGTTGCTCAGGAAAGTAGTGTCACTGGTGTCGCAACTCACCAAGGCCTTGGATGGTGGTTGGCCCTCCCTGCTAATAAAACGTTATTTTATTATTATTATTATAGTATTATTATTATCAATGTATAGTCCTAGAAATTTTTAATATATGCTGTTTTCATATATATATATATATATATATATATATATATATCTGACCGCGGAAACCTATCTGAACATATATAGTCACTAGTTTGAAACTTAATTCGACACGAGCCATGGAATCCAAAGGTAGATGTTTACCTACAACATTGACAGGCAGACAAATGTTTATTTGTTCTGTCCAACCCAAGACTCAATCAAGTTTTTCGTGCGTTATGAGGAACGCAAACAGAATCTAAAGTGAATAGAGTATTTTCGTTTCAATTCCGAGAGCTCACGATCCGTGGACAGCGCTGTTTCGTTGTTACCAACTCATCAGCACGGCTTTATGAGGTCTCTCGAAGTTGAAACGAATGCACTCTGAATTAGTACCATAAGGCAAAGAGAGTATAAATGAATAGTAACTTGTGACATCTACAGTCACTAGTTTGAAACTTAATTCGACACGAGCCATGGAATCCAAAGGTAGATGTTTACCTACAACATTGACAGGCAGACAAATGTTTATTTGTTCTGTCCAACCCAAGACTCAATCAAGTTTTTCGTGCGTTATGAGGAACGCAAACAGAATCTAAAGTGAATAGAGTATTTTCGTTTCAATTCCGAGAGCTCACGATCCGTGGACAGCGCTGTTTCGTTGTTACCAACTCATCAGCACGGCTTTATGAGGTCTCTCGAAGTTGAAACGAATGCACTCTGAATTAGTACCATAAGGCAAAGAGAGTATAAATGAATAGTAACTTGTGACATCTACAGTCACTAGTTTGAAACTTAATTCGACACGAGCCATGGAATCCAAAGGTAGATGTTTACCTACAACATTGACAGGCAGACAAATGTTTATTTGTTCTGTCCAACCCAAGACTCAATCAAGTTTTTCGTGCGTTATGAGGAACGCAAACAGAATCTAAAGTGAATAGAGTATTTTTGTTTCAATTCCGAGAGCTCACGATCCGTGGACAGCGCTGTTTCGTTGTTACCAACTCATCAGCACGGCTTTATGTTCAGATAGGTTTCCGCGGTCAGATATTTGAAAACTAAAAGTTCGGGTTGAACCGCGTCTAGAATTTGTTGAAATTCGACGTTTCGGCTCCGATTTTGGAGCCATTTTCAAGAACTGAAAAAGAAAGAAAATTATTAAATGGTTGAAACGTAATTATACGCTGAGGTCTCAATCTGCCTACTCCTCAGGTATAATTACGTTAGGTTTTTGTGACTTGACGTCGGGGTCTCAATCTGCCTACTCCCCATGTCTCGTCACTGGTTCTCTCTAAGGTCTGAATCTGCCTACTCCTTCGAGAGAACTGAGGAATTGTGGGTTGAGGAACTGTATTTATAGTGGACGTGGCTGTAATGGCCGTGTGCAATGTGAACTTACTAACAGACGAGTAACTTCCAAAGTCTACGAACACGAACTTGCTGTGCGTCAGGCATCTTCCACTTCCGCACTTTATAAACATAACATAAAAGTATATTATTTTGTACAATTTTTAAAAGAATGTCAGTAAATACTTACAGTAAAATGAGATTGAAAACAAACGTGCATAAACTTTGTAAAAGAACATAAAAATACTGACCTTATATCTACAATATACCACCCAAGATTTCGGGAACTTCGTCAAATAAAAAAAAAACAAATGGGCATTGTTTCAGTCTTCAAAATACTTATCACAAAATTGTCGCAAATTTAACCGATGAGTGGAAACTGAAAAGTTTGTTCTCATCGTCATCACGACGAATTTTATGAATTTCTCAACTATCAGATCACTAAGTATAACTGTCGAGTAGTTTTCTGTTCCCGAATTGAATTCACGAACCAGTTGTGTTGTTTGGTGGGCATCTACAATAACAGTTAGATTCAGTGTACACCGCTGAAATGTGAGTACCATTTGAATGAAACATTGAAATAGCTTTTTGTGTTGCGTTATATCTGACATGACTATTCGAATTCAATGACAACAGTACAAGTTGCATATAATATAAAGAACACATATGACAAGTATGATTCCTAACAAAAATCTACTAGTTTTCTTCCAAAAACTCAACTTGATGAATAGCACCTAAGTCGAATCTGCTGAGTTCAAATATTAATGAATTATCTTTTTTTCTGACATTTCCTTATAGGAAAGTTGACTCTTGCAACACAAAATATTCAATTTATTTCGACGGAGATCAATACTATTTTTCTTTGTAAGGTAGTGTTGGGTAATAAGGCCCACCTAACTTTGTAATTTTTTTTTGTCCTTTATATTTTATTTAAAAAAATCCGAAACTTATTGTCATATTTGTCGCTAGGTTAATATCAATATTCGTCTCCATTCATATCTTGGTAATCTAAATAAGACAAATATTAAAAACTTGCTGTTGGGCCTTATTACCCGCCTACTGGGGTAATAAAGCCCATAGTAAGTTACGCCAATTCAAATTCGACCCCCACCATTGGGATCTCCTATACTATAGGAGATACGTCGAAGCTTAAATTGGGGCAAAGTTGCGTATTCTGGTGCTTAACAAAATACTGTTTTGAACCTTGGAAAATTCCGAGTATTTCCGGAATTATCGGGAAAAAAAACTGAAAATCGGAATTTTCGTTTTTATTTTTTTCTATCGTTATTTGACAACATAGCTCAAAACCAAAAGTACATTTTCATTGATACTTTTTTTCAGCTACACGTTTTCATGTTCAGATTTACTATTCGACGTTTCGTCTTCTGGCATTCATCATCAACTTTTTTTTCTGTTATGGGCGCCATTTTGTTTTTTATACAGAAAAATAGTGAATCTCAATTCTCATTCTGATTTCATTGATGTATAATTTGTTATGATTTGCATTTCTGAAACCACAGATATTAAAAAAAAAACAACTTCATCTGAGATGGTCATGACTCCATCGAAAAATTTTGTTTAATAAACACTAGTTGTCAGAAATCATTGAACATCATAAGTTTGCACAAATACTTCAGTCGAAATGTTCTCATTCTCAAATGAAGAAAAACGAGATATGTTGAAACTTTATTATAAATTTTATAGGAATAGTACGAAAACAGCACAAATTTATTTTGAATTATATCCGGAAAGACAACAGCCGGAGAGAACATTATTCGGAATTTTGGACAAACACTTGGCTGAGTACGGTACGTTTCAAAAACCAAGAATGAAATATGGAAGCAGAATGGAACAAAATATTAGACGTAACATATTAGCCGAGGTAAAATAATCGTTCATTCCATATTCGAAGAAGTATAATTATTTTTGGTACTTTTTTAGATAAATCAGCATATCAAGTCTCGGCAGAAATGGATGTGCCACAGGCGAGCGTTTGGAGGGAATTAAAAAAAAATTATTTGAAACGTTATAAGATACATATTTCACAAAAATTACATCCAGGTGATCCTGAGAGAAGGATGGAATTTTGTAGCTGGCTCTCGAATAGGGAACTTCTTGAAAAACATTATTTGTACAGACGAAAGTACTTTTTCGAACTGTGGTGTTTTTAATAGAAATAATGAGCACATTTGGAGTGACAATGACCCACGACACTTCAGAGAAGTCAGACTACAAGTTCGGTTTCGTTTGAATGTGTGGGCTGGAATTTATGACGACCGAATAGGGACTTGGACCTCATTTCTTCTCTAATACTTTGAACGGTGAAACCTATCTTCGGTTCTTAAGAAACGAATTCGAAGAATATATGGATACGTTTCCCCTTATTGATTATAACAGCTGGTTTCAGCATGACGGGGCTCCTCCACACAATAAAAGAGCAGTTTGCGAATATTTACACCAAAGATTTCCTAATAGGTGGTTAGGAAATTCTGGACCAGTGAGGTGGCCGGCAAGGTCACCTGACTTTACAGTTTTGGATACTTTTTTGTGGGGCACTTTAAAGAACAGAAATCTACGGAGAGGAAGAACATGACACAGTAGATGAACTTAGAGACAATATCATAACGCAATTCAGGTCTATCAGAAGAAGGGATATTGTCAGGGCTGTTCTTAATTTGAGACGACGAGCTCGGTTATGTATTCAAGAGGAAGGCCATCATTTCGAACACTTGTAATACTTTTTTGAAACGCACCGTACTCAGCCAAGTTTTTACAGGAACTTTAGGGTTTGTCAAGTCATTGGTATATATGAACAACAACGGTCCTAATATTGACCCTTAAGGAACGCCGTGCGTAATGTGTTTGAAATTTGATATAGAATTATAGATATCAACAGCTTGAAAGCATAGGATTTTATCAGATAAAGTGGGTTTCTTGCTATCATAGTCTATGTGAAGAATATTCTGATGGGAATAGGTATTTGAAGAATATTCAACAAAAAATAATATCCATTCCAATTCTCAATCTTAAGACACGTGCATAGTCACAACTCTTCCGTAAATATTTAAATTCTGTTGTTTTGGTGACCCAATCATGATCCCTAACATAGGTGGACCTCGCACTAGTTACACTCCTAGTCGTAATTAGAACTGGGACCAATTTTTTTAACTTCCACCCCCTTTTTTCACATGTTGTAATTTTAAGATGTTCTTCCACTACAAACCGGTATGTTACATACTATTATCATTCTACTTCCTATTGTAATATTAAACTTTCCTGTAGATCTCGATGTAACCAACCCTTATCACTGATGAAGGATTAATCCTTTGAAACATGTTTGATGAGCTGATGTAAGTCTTCCGACTACATCTCTTGATTACCTACTGAAAATTTATTTTTGATGATGTTGACTGACAGTTGCATACCTACCCAGTTAATGTAATAATTATTTTCGTCTTTGGAATTTCACGGTTTTGATGTATCACTTCGGATGATAAATCTTCTAATATTGGTGTTAAAATTCCACATACATTGCGCTTGTTCGTCTATTGGTTAAAAAGTTCATTCGTTACATCTTCTGGTGCTTCTTTGATTCGTTGTGGATTCTCTTGCGTAATGTCAGGGTTGTTTAGGATCGTTGGTTATTGATTGGTTTTGAAGGGATAGGCTACTTGAGCACTTGGATGGTATGTGGCCTGTTATGCCGGACATACACATATGGCGAAGTCTGGCAAACGTCGGCCAACACGAATGTGTGGTTGGTCTGTTTGTCGGGATTGGCAGAGAGTGGCCCAAGTTTGCCGGTGTTCGCTTGGTTGTCGGTAAATGATGACAAATCAAATGGGATTCGGAAGAGTTTTTTCACGCAATTTTGTACCGCACACACACACACACACACACATATGTGCTTTTTCGTCGCACTCAGTCGACTCCTCTTCCCAGTGGCAGTGTTGTTTGAAGGTCAAGTCCATTGTGCTTTTGATATATTTAAGTGATTGAAAACAATCAGCAACTACTTCTACTTCTACTTCCGCCATGTCTGCCAGTACATTCGTCTGTGCTCGACGAAAACTATTTTACCACAAATATTTGGACGATATAGCCATTGTGTGGGTGGCATATTTGTATACAAAGCACATGGCCACTCAAAAAAGGAGCAACACATATATCAGACCAAGATAGATATACTGACCATAAGAAAATAGTTGTCAACTAGTCGTAAAAATGTAGGCAAATTGCAGCACATTTACGATCGTGATATAGCTTAAGAATCATCAAAATCATTTAGACGACACCATTGAGGCCTAATAAATCGTTACTTCGGAATTCACCTTTCGTCAACTAATCATCTGAATTTAGGCTATTTGCAACACATATACGATCGGCGTATAGGCTCAGAATCGTCAAATTCGTGAACATGACACGATTGATGCTCGATCGTGACTTCGGAATCCCAGCCCTGCCCTGGGATTCCGAACTTTCGATTCGATCACGAACGAGCAAACGATCAACGATTCGAACTTCAGACGACAAGAAGTAGAAAATAGGAAGAAATGAAAAAATTAAGTAGCATTAACGTCTGTATTTGAATTTAAAATCCAGAATAAGTTTTTGGCATAGCAAACGGGAAGATGATAACTAGAAGTGAATTAAAAAATATGGACCAACCAGGATTCGAACTCGGGACCTTTTGATTTCATTGGAAATTTCCTGCCTAGATGAGATGACATTTTTGGGCGATTCGATTATAATACTTGATTCCCAAAAACGTCGGGTGATTTCGGTACTCGATCACTCAACACAATAAAATCAACATGAAACGGAAAGATGATGAATTAAACCGCATTGAACATAAAATTCAGAAATGATAATTTCTCTCTCAATATTTTTTATTCAATCTGCTAGTTTTTTGTAATTTTTAAATTTACATTATTAGTTGAAGGAGTCACAGTATTGATTGAACATTTTATTTTGTGAAGGAAATTCATTTCTTGAATGTTTGTTCTTGCGCTTCTACCTTGTATAGGTAGGGTACCTAATAAGTTTCCTTGAATCTAATCAAGAGTAACAAGAGGAGAGGTATTGTACTGAAATTGCAAATGTATTAAATATAAGTACAAGTTTGTTACAACTTTCATATACCTACTCTGCAAGTTTGCTGTAAGAAATTTGTAATCACTGCGCGTACCTGAAGGATGCTTCAAATTAAATGTTCTATAGCTATTTTTATTCAGAAAATATAAGCAAGTTATACTAGGGGCAAGTTTTCATGATAGGTAGGTGTACCTCTACCAATTCCAATTAACTTTGAAAAGATATCGTGACCGTTGTTTATTGTTTAAGAAGTCGAAATGCATTTATAGACAGTTTGGAAATTTTCAGTTGTCTACAATTTCACAAAATTTGTTAGACTATTTCTGTAACCATTCATCCGCTGTTTTTGGAGCATTTAAAAAATAAAGGAATTTTTAATCGCAATAGGAGACCTACGTCTATATAATACCAAAGAATATCTACATATTATATTCTTTGATAATACTTTTGAAGTAGCCTCTTTTTTCATGGCAGTGTATAAATTATACTACTGGCATAAAATTTTATATTGCAGTAAAGCGGGATAGGAACCTATGCCTACCTAAATAGGTATAATACTGTATAATAATATTGATAATTATTGTACTTCAGTTATGAACACTACTCGTATTATTATTATTATAGTGTGCGTTGGTTCCAGTGTAATTCTCTATTGCATTTTCAGTTGAAATTTAATTCAAAAGAATGCGTACATTTGGTGCATACTTATTTTTATATCATTGTTGGTACCTACATCCTATTCCTTGAACTCGTTAATGATAATATTTCCGAAAAATATTGCAACAGTTGTAATGGCACCTTGTAATAAAATTGTTTCCGTTAACCGGCTCTATCTTTACGAGCACAACCCTCGGAAATCTTCGAAAGAATTCCCCATTTTTTTCAACAGGGTAATGTATTCGCCACTTAGCTATGCCCTTTTCCCCATGAAATTCATTATCAACTCCCGGTAAACTCTGAAAGCCATTCTGAATAAAAAATCCCTACTGCAGAAGTATGGATCATAGGTAAATAACGGGATGTAAACAAATACACAAGCAATAATGACCACTAAAAAAAGAGCAACACATATATCAAACCAAGATAGATATTCTGACGACAAGGAAATAGTTGTAGTCAACTAGTCGTAAAATGTAGGCAATTTGCAACACATTTACGATCGTCATATATCTTCAGAATCATCAAAATCGTCTAGACGACACCATGAAGGCCTAATCGTCACTTCGGAATCCACTTTTCGTCAACAAATCGTTAAAATGTAGGCTGTTGCGTCCACACGTTCATGTGTTTTTCTTTATATGTTTAATTCATTTATTACCAATTATTCACCCTTCACTTTAAAAGCGAATTTTCGATTTCGTTCGAAGCACACACAAGACTTCTTACCATCTCCCGCAATTTTCGACAATTTGTAAAACCGCATATTTCATATATTCTGCTCCCGGTGAATAATATCCCCGGTAGTGAAAAGTGAACTAACTAGATCTCTAGCCGAAGAAAGAAGACCAGGCGTTATCTGACAACACTCCAGACTCTCCGAAGAAACTTCAGTTCCGTCATCTAGAATTGTTCTAGAAGAAACTCCAAGGTAAGATCTTGAGGTCTTCGGGTTAGTTCATCAATTTTTTCATCCCCCTTTCAACACTCGCGAAATTACAGTCCATTAGATCACGAGCTTTTATCGAGCTTCCTGATCAAATCGTTCATTTTTTTAAGTTTTTCTCACATTCATAACATTGGTCCATTACGAGCCGGATTGTTCTTCAATTATTTATTATTCAATTAATCATTTCATTAAAAAACTAATACATTTATTGCCGATTGTGAATACTCATTTGTTTTTTTTTGTCAAAACTTTAAAAACATTATTTCCATTTCATTTTTCATGTTGACTCTGAATTTATTCGATATTCCCTAGTGAAAACGTATATTCCTTCATTTTGCTTTTTTCTTCAAATACTTAGTTTGAGTTTATTGTCTTTATTCGAATTCATAGCTGATTAGTGTTTCCGTTGTACCGGGTGGCTTGGTTACATTTTTTTAATTTCTCAGAGCAAATTTATTGTTACCGTGATTTCTGATTCGATCTGTCAGGGATACAGTTTGCATTTCTTTTTCCAAAATGTCTAAGGGATACATCTCACTGAGAAAAATCGAATTCAAACGTTTAAATGAGTTACTTGAAACTGCAAAGCTACCTGAAGGTTATGTAGCCTATAAAGCAGTTTTCAAGTTTAGATATGAACGAATTGAAGACATTCGTGATGAATTCAATAGGCCTCACAATTTAATAATGGGAGAAGTCCCCGAAGAAGACGAGGAAGCGTTTGAAGACCAAGACAAGCTTAGAAAAACTTTCGAAAATGCATATTATTTGATAAAATCTTTGCACTTCAAAATTTTCGAAATTATTCAAAATACTATCGTTCCAACCCAAATTCAAAATTCGAATAGCAATGCAAATATACCTACATCTAGTCACATATCTTTGCCAAAAATTGAATTACCTCAATTTAGTGGAAATATTGCTAAGTTTCCTTCATATATTGACATGTTTGATTCAATAATTCACACTAAAGTTCGTCTCAGTGACATAAAAAAATTCAATTATTTACTTTCTTCATTGAAAGGGACTGCTTTGGGTCTAGTTCAGCATTTGCCAATGACTAATTCTAATTACAAAATTGCTTATGATACTCTTATCAAATGATTCAAGAATATTAGATTGATAGCAGCAGCTCATTGGTCTGCTATTGAAAGTGTTCCTAAAATGAATTCAGATGATTCTTCCGCACTGCATCAAATGCTAGATATATTTAATGATAATCTAGGGGCACTGAAAAATGGAAAGTTACAATCCCAACGTATGCGTTATTAACCGATTTCTTGCAAAAACATTGCATTGCTCTGGATAATATTCACTGTTCTCGCAAAATTAAACCAAAGAAGATTGAATGTTGTAAATCTCAAACTGCTTCTCTTCCCTCAACCTCATTTCTGGTACAAACGAATGATGTTAAATGTTCAATATGCAAATCAGATCATCTATTATATAGATGTCCAGATTTTCTGAAGAAATCTGCTGGTGAGCGCTACAAAATGGTCAAAACCCACAAGTTTTGCATTAACTGTCTTAGCAATTTACATTCTTTCAAATCGTGCAAAAGCACATTCAAATGTCAAAACTGCAATCAACCTCATCATACATCATTACATTTTGACCGAACTAGTGATCGGGCGTCTTCCTCTGTTGACAACTCAGCTGAAAATATTTCTTCTTCCTCTTCAATCAGTCCAGGACAACCTCCCTCCTCATCATCTGTTCCCTCAATTCAAATAGCATTTCTTTCATCCTCGTCCAGTGTTCTATTATCCACCGCCCAAGTAGAAGTGCTCAGATGTCTCCTAGATTCTGGTAGCATGAGCTCATTCATTTCCCAAAAGGGCGCAAGGCGTTTACACTTACGCACCACTTATATACCAATTCATCTCAACGGTTTAGGTTCAATGCAAACTCTTGCCAAGCATTGCTGTGTTGTTCTCTCGATTCATCCTTACAACTGGGATAAACCTGTAATCATAACCGATGTCATTGTAATGACTAGTATTTGTGAACAATTACGTAACTCGAGTCTCCAACCTGAAAGATGGTCTCATATTTCGAATCTGTATTTGGCAGATCTTGACTTTTATATCCGAGGTTCTATTGAC
Source organism: Chrysolina americana (assembly GCA_958502065.1). Lineage (NCBI taxonomy): Eukaryota > Metazoa > Arthropoda > Insecta > Coleoptera > Chrysomelidae > Chrysolina > Chrysolina americana. The sequence continues at coordinate 38,667,901 of OY293414.1, read as the reverse complement.
CTTCTATTAGGAGCTGATGTATTTTCGCGCATTTTGCTTGATAGTCGAACTTTAGGAAGAGATGGTGAACCAGATCTCCTGAATACAGTTTTTGGGGTACATATTAACTGGCAGAATCCACAATCCATCCACACCCAAAATCACTACTCTTTGTTGCATGGCCGAAGAATCATCTTTGGAAAATACCGTAAGAATATTTTTTGAAGTCGAGCAGGAACCAGATGTCACCTCAATAACTCTCGAGGAGGAGATATGAGTAGATAGACAATGCCGGTGACAGAACCGATGAGTGTCCTGGTACCGGCATTGCTCCACACGGTGAATCTCTCGATGGCTGCATCCATCGAGTTCTTGCCGTTGGTGAAGTTTTGGGCCTGAAGAAGATGACGTGTTCGCCGAAGAGTTTCGGGGGTAGGGGGTTCAAAACATTTCACCCTAAGTGAGCGCGTCTTTTCTGCAAAAAAACATGGCGGCGATGGAGCGGAAGGCAAAAAAACATGGCGGCGATGGCGGAAGTTATGAAAAAGAACGTTCCCGCAAAAAAACATGGCGACGATGGAGCGGAAGGCGAAAAACATGGCGGCAAAGGCGGAAATTATGAAAAAACGTCCCCTCACGTGATTCGCTAAGAGCAATTGGCTGGAAGATAAAAAACGTCACGAGATTCGTTGAGAGCAATTGACTGGAAGAGAAAGAACGTCACGTGATTCGTTGAGAGTAATTGACTAGAAGAGAACAAAAATGGCTGCCGCCTTAATTGACAAAACTAAAAAATTAAATATAAAAAATATCTACTGTCTTAGAACACACACAACAGAAAATTATGATGTACTTATTATTAATTCATTCGCTCTCGAATGAAATTCCAAAAGAAAAAAAATACATCTCCGCCGCCGTGAAATAGCGATATAGCACCTTTTGTGCTTGAATGTTTACTGTCTGCTCTAGTTGAACGAAATTCTCAGTAAACACGATGATCCATTTTTTACCTTGAATTTGTTTTTCAGATTTAATCGCAGAGTTTTATCTCACACACACACATCCGGTGTTTTGTTTACGCTGCTCGAGCTAAATTGACCTTGGAGTTGTTTACTGTCTCAAATTTTTGTTTTCCAGGAAAATGATAAGTCAGCAGAAATAAGAGAGTCGAGTTTGAAGCCAAATTGATCGATTCAAGGCATTTTAAGTGTCTCACTCTAACCCATGGCATTGTATGTCTGTCTTTGTCTGTTTTGCATTTATTGAAATGAATAACGTCAGTTCGAGATAAATACATTTATTTTTCACATAAAAAATTTTTACACTTCAGTGCCAGTGGTATAGTATGAAGATACATTATCATTATCGATTAAAAAATATTTTTGATGCATGGATTTAATAATCCTATATATGGATTCGGATATTTGAACACTCAGAACCATTGACACGAAAAACATAAACCAATCGTGCAGTGTCGGCGGCGGCGCCAGCTCGCATTTGGAATCCTTACTTTCTCGATCGGCAGCAGCAGCAGCAGGGGCTTGCATCTTGACGTCCACGGGTTGGGTAGTTGGGTGGGACGATGACGACGATGACGATGGCCTCGAAGTGCTGCAGCCAAAGGGGCAAGACATCTTCAGCGAAAGCCACTGCGTATCGCTATAGGTGTGATTTGTATAAATCTTCCGCAGTCTGTACGATGAGGTGTTCATCGGGATTTCGGCTCTCAACACAGGCAAATATCCATCATTGGCTATTGCCTGAGTCATTTCCGTCCAATTCGAAGTACTCGAATCATCGTCGTGCAAATACGATACCAATACCTCGCCGTACTCATATGGCAGGCTAATATACAGTACGTTCGACAGAACGGCTGCTAGAATTATATAATTTGTTGTCATCGTGAGCGATTGAACAACATATCGATCAATGTGTACACCTTGGAATTGATTCACCCGCAGGCGAACAAGGAGGCATTTTTCGTTACTGTTCTGAGCCGACTCACGAAACTACCACTGGAAATCGCCGATGACGAAAAAACCATCGGCGGTGACATAAAACTCCATTACGTTTGGATAAAGGATTTATCTCGCCTACTCAGTTAAAATGAACATAAAACATTCATTTGCGACAGGTGTTTAAATTATTTTGCGAGTGAGGAGAAACTCGACAGTCATACTGTTGATTGTCAAAAATTAAACGAGAGCAAAATTTCATTTCCTTCGTATGATCATGTAGAATTTCGGGATTTTGTACATAGAGAAATAGTGCCCTTTGTAATTTACGCGGATTTTGAGTCGATTTTGGAACAGTTTAATGACGAAGAATGCACCTCATATACGGCAAAGTACCACAAACACATTCCTTCCAGCACTGGATTTTATTTCAAGTGTGCATATGACGATACTTTGTCATTTTTTGATAGTCATCGGGGCCTCGACTCGATGGATTGGATTGCGGAGAGAATGGGGGCCATAGCCAAATTTGTGGAACCCAAAACTATGGATATTGTCCCCATTATCGTCTCACCTCCAGATAGAGCGACAGCGCCATTTTGCCACATCAGCGAAAAACCTTGGAGAACTGACGACAAAATTGTAATAGATCATAATCACTACACGGGAGCGTTCCGTGGATATGCGCATGCGCAATGCAACTTGAACTACAAAAAGTCGTTCGTTGTGTCAATCATTTTCCACAATTTATCCGGATACGACAGCCATTTTATTATTCGAGATTTAGCAAAAAGGGGTCGAGTCAGTCTGTTGCCTGTCACCAAAGAAAAATACATATCTTTCACCCAGTACGACGGCAACACTGACATTAAATTTCGATTCATTGACTCTTTTCGCTTCATAGGCATGAGTTCGGAGCATTTGGTGCAAACACTGACCATCCATGACTTGAAGATTTCAAGGCGCGAATTTGCCCATTTCGATGCCGACCGGTACGAGTTACTCACTCGAAAAGGGGTATCCCCATACGATTTCATCAATTTGTTGGAGAAATTGGAATGTCCAAGTTTGCCGGCGCGCGATCAGTTCTTCAACAACTTGAACGATTGTGGCATCACTTTGACATGTACATGACACCGACATATTGCTCTTGGCGGATATTTTCGAAAATTTTCGAAATATCGGCCACGAGACGTATGGGTTGGATCCTGCGTGGTATTACAACCTCACTGGATATACGTAGTCCTGTATGTTGAAGTACACCCAGTGTAAATTGCAGATACTGAAAGACGTCGACATGCTTCTCTTTGTCGAGCGAGGAATTCGTAGCGGCATTAGTCAGTGCTGCAACAGATTCTCCTTGGCCAATAACAAGCACATGGGCGAAAGGTATGACGCCTCCAAACGGTCGACCTATTTGCTATATCTCGACGTGAATAATCTGTACGGTTGAGCCATGATGGAATATCTTCCGTACGATGGCTTTAAATGGCTCGAAAATGCAGACGATTTCGATGTGTCGGAAGTGTCGGACACCTCGCCCATCGGCTACATTCTCGAAGTCGATTTGGAGTACCCCGAACATCTGCATAACAAACACAAAGATTTGCCCTTGTTTGCCGAGCACCGTACACCGCCAGGCTGGAAATTACCAAAATTGATGACCAGGCTGTACAACAAAGAAAAATATATTGTGCACTACAGGGTGCTGAAACAAGCACTCAAACAAGGCCTTGTACTCAGGAAAATCCACAAGGTGTTGCAATTCTATCAGTCGGCGTGGCTGCGTCCCTACATTGAATTAAATACGAAATTACGCTCTCAAGCAAAAACTACAAACTAGCCAATAACGCAGTGTTCGGGAAAACCATGGAAAACATACGGAAGCACCATGTGGTGAAAATGGTCTCCAAGTGGGAGGGACGATATGGCGCAAAAAATCTGATTGCCAGTCCAAATTTCAGGAGTCCCACCATTTTCGACGAGAGCCTCGTCGATATCGAGATGGCAAAGACGGATTTGTTATTCAATAAGCCCTTGTACATAGGAATGTCGATTCTCGATATTTTCAAGGTGTGCGTGTACGATTTCCATTACGGCTTCATGATGGAAAAGTACACGCACGATCAGTGCAAATTGATGTATACTGATACTGATTCGCTCAATTATGAAATTAGGTGCGATGATATTTATCGGGATTTGATAAGCAGTCACATTGAAAAATTCGATACGAGCAACTACCCAAGCGACAACCCATTTGACATTCCCCTCGAAAATAAAAAAGTACCCGGCTTGATGAAGGACGAAGTCAATGGTCGTAACATGACAGATTTAGTGGGGCTTCGATCAAAGTTGTACACCTATAAGATACAAGGTGGAAAAACCGTAAAAAAATCCAAAGAGATCAAATACAGCTTTGTCGAAAATCACATCACTTTTGAAGATTATGTGGAATGTCTGGAAAACAATGTGGAAAAAATAGCTTCGCAACGCTGTATTCGATCCTTTTCTCACAACGTTTTTAGTGTAGAGCAAACAAAGATCGCTCTCAACCCCCACGACAACAAGCGCTGTTTGATTGTCGGCTCTCATAACACTATGCCGTGGGGCCATTACAGTCAGTTAGATATCTAATAGAATTTAAATGTTCTTTCAGAGAGCACATACCCACACATACACCACCACCATGGTAGACACTTTGAATAATTGATGCTGTCTGCAAGTAGTCAGATGTACATCATCAATAGTTGAATTCATCAAGGCCTCACCGCTACCATGGACGCTCACTGATCAAATTTTGAAAATGTTTGCCGATAAAAAATGGGTATAAATCTATAAGCAGGCTCAGAGCATCAAACGAAATTTCAGTGATTTGAGTTACTCAAAGTACACGCTTTGAAGATAGGTGTGAAGCTCTCAAAAATCAAGACTGGGAGGGTCAGTTGCACGAAGACCAATACTGTGTGTGGGCGCTCAAATTTCCCCTTCCCAAAAATATTTTTCAAAGGCAGAAAATAAAAAAAAATGACTCAAAACATACTATATTTGCCCAATAATTGCCTCTGAGCAACCGCCGCTAACCTTTGAACAGTGGAGACGGGGAGGTTTAACAAAAAATAATAAATAATGGGCGCCACCTGATTTGAGGCTGCCTAGAGTAACCGTAGTAGATAGAGACCAAAAAAAAATTCCCACACCAAATCAAGAAAATATGAGAACAGGGTAAAGTTGAATTGAGACAAAATATAGTACGCAAAAACAATGTATTGACACATAAGACAAGTAGGAAACCAGAATACACTTGAACCGATTTGCTATGCTAATTAAATATGAGTAACAACCAACACTAGCTATTCTCCAACACGTCAGCTTAACAGAATAGTCAAAATTACTGAAACCGAATTGAACAAATACAGATAATTGCTACGCTATGCCCACGTCAGCTCAACGGAATAGTTGAAGGCGATAGGATTACTGATGTACACATGTCACTAAACAAAATATACTAATTAAAGGACCTCAAGATGCATATCTGGAGCTACAGGTTTGCAAAAGCAACGGAAATCATCGACGTTTCGCGGAATGTTTCAGTCCCTAACTTGAGCTCAAGCGCAGGCGCAGGTAAGTAGACAACCAAGGTCAATTCGCGACCAATAATCTCCGCTTTCCAATTTATTTATGTTTTTATTTAGCCTTTATTATATTTATTGGTCGTAATTTTTTTTTTAATATATGCATATGTAAATATTTGATATTTGACCATTTATTAGGACAAAACGCCTAAACTTCACGATCGCCTTAACTCTAGTTACTTGCGTGAACCCTGGTATGCTTCTGGTCACTTGATATTCCCTTTCCACGAAGCACGGGAGTCAACGGTCGGTTCAGCACTTGATTGTTACCATCAGACTTCGTGAACGTTCCAATTTTCCATAGTCCACTATCCTAGCAGACCTTCAGAAGTTGGTGCAACTTCAACACAAAAAAAAACCCTTGAGAGAAAAAAAATTAAAATGTCAGGAATTATTTCCTTCAAGTGAAGATTTCAATTAATCGTTCCCCACCCAGGCGCTCGGGTAAAATGAAAACCTCAACAGATTTCCGAAAAGTGAGCTCACAATCATCAGTTCATCTCTGTTAATTATATTAGGACTATCAATATTGAAAAACCTTTCGCGCAAAATTTAACAACTCAAAATGAGGAAACATCATTCAAATTAATAAATTAAAAAGAAAGAAAATTTCCAATAACGCTTTCTAGTACTCGACCTTAGCCGATCATCGTTAGAAATCGAATTTATACCAAGACCCCAATCAAATTTACGTAACTAGGGAACCCTGTTTTATGAAAGCGATAAAAAAATATTCTTGTGATTTTTTTGATTTTTGGCAGAGCCACTCTGTACCCAGGAAAGAACATTTAGGGTATACTAACAATACTTATGTGCACAGCAATTTCATTGAAATGAAAAATAAACATTATTTTCAATAAATAATCTTTGACAGACACCTGGTTTATGGAAAAGACCATTTAGGGTATACTATCATCACTTGTGTGCACAGCAATTTTATTAAAATGAAAAATAAACATCATGTTAAATAATCAATCTTTGACAGACACCCTGTATATGGAAAATACTATTTAGGGTATCCTAACATCATTTATGAGCACAGCAATTTCATTAAAATGAAAAATAAACATTATTTTAAATAATCAAACATTGACAGAGACACCCTGTGTATGGAAAATACTATTTAGGGTATCCTAACATCATTTATGTGCACAGGTATGATATTAAGACGATAAAAGTGCATTATTAATATGAATTTTCGAGCCTGTGCAAGTTTTCCCCCAACAATTACGTGATGGCCGAAAGAACATGCCATATCGACACGTCCTAGGGTTTTCACTCTATGTTGACCCAATATACAAAAAGATAATAAAGCACTCGTCCGAATTTCTGGAATCAAATGGTAATGATTGCCTTTCTTCCATTCTAGGGTGCTGGACACAGAAGTAACTCCACAAAAAATATATTTTGAAGTACTGAACAAAAATTAGCACTGTATAACCAGAAAGAAAGGTGCTAGGTATAACCAAGACACGTCTACGGTCTGATATAACGACTCGAACAACATTTCGTCATTCCCTTTAGTAAAATTCGGCACGAGTTGGCATATCGTATTTTCCAAAGAAAAGTCTCGGAAAAAAATATCACGACACCTTGCACCTAATAATGGCAGTAGAATAATCAGGACTTACCTTCTCCGAATGGTTTCTTTTTCCTCTCCTCTCAATGTACAAAAAAACTGAGCTGCTAAACAGGTAAGTAGGTGGAATTTTCCGATAATTCGGGATCTATCAAGGTGTTTTGATGAGTGCCTTGAAGAGTGGGCTCTTCTTATCCGCTTGTAAAACTCGGTTAACCTCACTAGAAAAATAGAAAGAAAAACGAGGATGTGGTCTCCAGAAGAAAAACAGGTGGGTGTGACTTACCAGTGGAGTCTATTAAATCCCCAAAAAAACGGATGGTGATCGGCCTTGAACAATTACCAAACAAAATGAAAATCAAACGGCACCACGGTCACTGGACACAGTCTCGAAAAAGAAAATCCCCAAATAGGTAATAATAATTATTAATAAAACACTCTTCGGACGTTAGACTTCTTATTTATCACACTCGAGTTCTCGACAAAATGGCTGGAGATTTTCCAATCCAGGTTTTGCCCCCTCTGCGCACGTCAAAAATCATCACCCAGTCGTCACATCGATAATCGATTCCTGCCGAACTCAATAGTTATCATAAAATCAGATAGATGACCAACATTGGTCAATAACATCGATCCTTACGGATATAATAGTTTGACCCTACTCCACTAGGTGGCAACCAAACCGAGAAATGACCACAGAAAACCCCAGCATCTACATAAAATATTTGGAAATATATTCACAAAAAAAAAAAACACATCCACATGAAAATAAAATATGCAGTACGAACACAACTTAGCCTATTGTGTACGCCTGCATGCGATTTTCCGATCTCGGATGTACCACAAAAAGTTAGGAATTAGGCACGAAAAAAATGACAATAAAATTCGCAGGTGTCCCGCATTGAAATAAATTCTGAATGGCAAATCGACGGGAATGAAGCGATGATTACAGGGTGGCGCTACATTGTACGTAGACCATTTTGGCAGAAGCGGATGGTGAAAATAATTAATGAATGCTGACTACAGTTGGTATAAAAAGAAAGTACTACAATTCCAAAATATAATTTACGATTTTGCCGCACTTGCTATAAAGCATTCAGAAGGGCTATTTAAAACCATCCAGTTCACAGCATCAGAGACTATCAACATATGCATAAGCACATGGACAATTTATATCAATGTTGTGAATTTTGGTGTCACAATAGATTTGATGAAGTACTGTTCACTTTGAAAACGAGCAGCCAATGCTATTGTGACCTACATCTGCGTGGTGGTGGTGAGCCATACGGATTAGATCTCACATGTAAACGCTTCATAGGCTCAGGAGATGAGGATTCAGAATTCGATGAATAAGATTGCCAAACACACACACAAAATTTCAAGAAAATGTCAAATGAAAATGCAAGAAATTGTGTTCTTGTTTGTTTCTTTCCACACACACACTACATATATTTAATCAAATAATAGTCGAATATGTTTTATATTTATGATTGAATAAAATCAATATGTAATCCGTGTCTGGATATTATTATTATTATTATTTTGTTTCACCCTCTCAATCTTTCATTCAAAATCCTACATATTTTTAGAGGTCATATTTGCATAAAAAAAGTGGCACTTTTTTGCGCAAAAAAGTATAATTTTTTATACGAAAAAGTGCCATTTTCTTATGCAGAAAGTATCATTTTTTATGCAAAAAAAGGTTTTTTTATGAAAAAAGTGTCACTTTTTTATGCAAAAAAATCCTGTTTTTTTACTTAAAAAGTAACACTTTTATTGGCATGGTGGAAAAAGCTGAGTGAAAGCTGAGTGATTCACTCAGCCACTCAGCTTTCACTGAAAATGCTTCACTCAGCTTTTACCACCATGTCAATAAAGGTGTCACTTTTTTTCATTCAAAAATACATGTATTCTAATGGGAAAATGACCATTTTTTACCAAAAAAAAATTCCGAAAATTGACATGGTGGAAAAAGCTGAGTGAAAGCTGAGTGAAAGCTGAGTGAATGCTGAGTGACTCAAAATTCACTGAAAATACTTCACTGAAATCCTTCCACCATGTCAATTTTGGGTGTTTTTTAATCAAAAAAGTGCCACTTATTTGCATAAAAAAAAGAGCACATTTTTGCATAAAAAATTATACTTTTTTGCATAAAAAATGAGCATGATTTTTTAAGCAAAATATGATGAATAATTCAATTAAAAAGTGATACTTTTTTGCATAAAATTTGGCATGTTTTTTGAAGCCAAAAAAAATGGGAAAAGGTATTTTCGAGTAAGAAAATTAAAATCAAAAATATTCTAAGATATATATACTTTCATAAACGTATGGGTAATCAACAAACTACGCATGTGTCGCACCTAATGGCGCACTGTGAGCAGCACGCCACATGTCTACATGGCATAAACAATACATTTAGTTCATTCACAAGACATACGACACATCATCAGCGTGTTCTGTGAGTCTATATTAATGACATCTGTGGTCACTTTGCTGCTCATGTCACCTTTCACTTGTCGTTCTTCTGGAGCAACATCAGCGTCATCTGTCGGTGGTGGTGTCATCCATGTGTCATCTGTCACTCTGATAATGACATCTGACACTCTTGGTTCTGGAAGGACACCAGCGCCATCTGTCGTCGGTCTTTGCCGCTCAGAGTAATAACTACGAACGAAATCACAATGGGGGCTCCATCGACAATAGTCAGCCATAGGATCGTCATTGGGCAGCCATCTGAACCCTTCCACTTGGAACGACAGACATGCAACTACATCTTCCGAACTGGTATACGTGAAGCCTGCTTTGGCTAACTTACTTGCAGGAAATGTCGAAGTCCAGCTTCGAAACGAGTCGAGTCTTGTTTCGTACTGCTGCATCTCTCTCTCTCTCTCTCTCTCTCTCTCTCTCTCTCTCTCTCTCTCTCAGCATACACACAGACACACTGCACACTGCATACTGAATTAAAACGCCAACTCTGCTCTCAATATATACATTTATTTCGTTTCGTAATCAAACATTACTTTATCCGGCAAATAGCATAGGTATTCACGAAAACATAGATGTTTATCATCTTTTGATGATATAGTACACAAGTTTATAGCCTCATCAAATGACAAACCATTGTTTTTAGCTAGAGTTTTTGCACTGCTTAATAAATCGTGATAATATTGACTAAAGTTCATATTCAATAGATATTCAAATCTTGTCGCCATCACAGTAGCACCTAGATGTAGGATTTCTTGAACATCCGCTTCCGTCAGGTAGGAGTAGGTGTCATTCTTGGACACTCGCACTTGTTGACTCTCTGCATACGTGTGTAATTCCAAATCCATAACATCGTCCCAGTCGAGTTTGATTCGACTAGTCTTGGCTGCTGCTGCTGCATTCGTGTCATTTCGGCTAGTGTAAAGCAGCTGATTAATGGCCCCCACGAATTGGCCCCATTCAAACATGCTGAAGGACAGGCTGGAGCATATGGTGTGTTGGACCTTGCACACGAGTTTCACTGCACGCACGATACTCCGAGCAAAGCTTATGACGCATTGCATGCTCAAAACGTCGGTGTTGCGAAATTCGTAGGTGGCGTTGCACCCGAAGAAACGTTCCGCTTTGATGGCCTCCTTGTACATGTCACATATTCGATCTAAATCTGCCATTTGATCTGCCCACTCTCGGTCCGATGATGACGATGATGATAATGATGATGAAGCTGACGCCGCCGACGCCACCGACGCCTACTTGTAACCAGAGGACTCTTCAGAAAACTCGACAACGACGTTGTTCACTGCACCAAACATGTTGACTGACTAATCTCTGCACCGTTTGGCATCGGTTAATTTCTCAGCTGCCGCCGCCGCCATCACCCCCACCCTCCCCCCATACACCGGCTCGAGTTTCTACGTCGTTGAGAGCTGAAAGACGACGACGATGATGATGAAATGCCCCCTCTTTCAGTTGAGATTATGTCAATTTTCCATTGAATTACATGCGATTTGTCGCATCAATCCAACTATTGTGCGTACCATCAAACCCCAGCCATTTCACAAGTACTTTTACGACCCTTACGCCTGATGATTTTTTCCAATTGATAGACTTCGGGATTTTTTGTGTTTTGTAGTTCTTGTTCGTATAAAGCGCCGCTGATTGGTCGCCCTTCCAAGTCCTCCAGCAAATACGTGATTGGTTGGGTGATTTTCACTTTGACAACTTCGAATAGTTTCGTACTCCAATTAGGCGTATACCTTTTTTCGAAAACATGGTTGGCCTTGCTAATTCTCACAAAATCACCAATTTTGAATTTTTTTCGACCAGCACGTTCGGCATCATCATACGATGACTTATACACCTGTTTTTCATTGTCTTTGGTGACGTCACACGGTTTCATGCCGATCGTTCGATGTTTGCGCTGGTTGTAGTTTTTGGCAATGTTCGGCAAAATGTCCAGCCATTTGTAGATACCGTTCAAACTGAAATACTTGAAGAGATTCTCCTTGAGAGTACGTATAACCCTCTCTGCGATCGCGGCTTTCTTCACAGTGTACGTGCTGTAGTGTTTGATGTACTTTTTCAGGAGAGTCTGAAAGCTGGAATTGTAAAATTCAGTTCCGAGATATGATCTGATCTGAGGAGCTTAGGACATCTTTTCGCTTTCGACAATATGTCACTCATCGCTTCGGTGAAGTCTCAACCAGTTTAGGTCTTCAAGGTACTTGGAAAAGGTCTCAATCTCCATGAGAATATAATTGAAGTTTTTATTGGCTTTCGAGTATTTTTGAAGATCAGCCAAGTCCATCTGCCATAGATCGTCGAGTCCTTTGATGATGGTACGTCTGCGAGGAAAATTCCTTCTGGCTAGAGCATGGAGCTCAGATGATGATGATGATGACGTCATTTCGCTATTGGCAGAGCCAAAACATTAACTGCTCTGTACGTTGTTACACCTTCTACTTAAGAGGCTGGAGTATCAACAATATCCAGTTGTGGCGTCAATTTATCAAAGCGTTTTTTGGTATTTTCATGCTTTTTCATCGAAAGTGACATGAATTTCATCACTCGAATATCCAAGGCTGTTAGATTGTTTTTGGTGGTGTCCAGCTCGTCTTTGAGTTTGTGTATGACGTCATCTTTGAGCTTCTGTATGACGTTATCAACGTATTGTTTGTTGTCAACATCATTGAGTGCACTTGACGTTTCCACATTACATATTTTCACATGTTCAGCATCAATGTCCCCATTTGTCGTATAGTTGAATATAACGCCAGGGAAATGGTAGGGCTGCTGCTGCTGTGCACGGCGAGCTGACGAAGTTTGACCGAACTTGTTGATGCTCATGATGCGACTGTGGCATGCAAAAAAACGTCTACGCTTTTATTTATCGAATATAGCCTGCTTCTCTCAGCTCATTGATGATGGCCACGATCTCGTTGTCGGTAGAGGTGCTGCCGGCATTTTTGGCGGCTACCAGCAGCCTATACCTTCAACGAGCTCGTTCACATCGTCCCAGTACAGATATTCTATGGGTTTCGTGTTGTATGTCAACTGATCTGGGATACCACTGCCGTCGGTGAAACGACCTCGACCTCACCATAACCTATTTTTGATTGAGGATCTTTAAACATTGGTCGAATCAACTGTTCGTATTTGGCAGTCTGAGATGGATTCAACCTAACTCGCGCATCTACATGCGCACCTGTAGCTGTCAAAATTTGCTTGTATGCCACCAAATTGGCTTTAGCGTATTTAGGATTTTTGTAGAAAATTGAACTATATAGTCTCGGAGTGCCCTCGTATGGTACACCATCAATGCGAATGTCCCCCGTAATGGGTTTGAATAATTTACTCAGTGCTTCATCATGCTCGGATTTTCCGAGTTTCAGACTCAGATACTTTTTTCGCACAATTTCCGGCAACTGATTGACTTGACGTTTGCGTTCAGCTTTAGCAATCTCCGTCTCGATGCGGGGTGATGTGGTCGGCGCCATGGCTTCAGTACGAATGCCGTGCCACCTCGCATCACATTTGTATATATTTGACAAAGCCCAGGCGGTAGCGCCCTTTGTTCACATCAAAGTCTTTGACAATGACCAAAGATCCGAATTTTTCATTCCAACAGGTGGCGCACATGCGACGAAATTCCTCAAAGGTGTAAACCGGAGAGACGTGCTCGTCGAAGGCGTGCTTCAAATTCATATCGTCTTGCCGAAAAAGCGCTATAATGTTGCAATTGTCCCTGATCAGATGTTTGGGTATTTACGAGTAGGTTTGACACAAGTAGGTCGGGTCAATACCCTTGTGGCGTGCCATGACATAGAACTCTCTGATTTTATTCTGCTTGTCACACGCCACATCGTCAAACATGAAAATTGAGTTTTCTTTCGCCTTTGACAGATCGATTACCTCATCGTTGTCGTTGTATGGAAAATAACCTATACCCTTTACTTGTTTGAGTACATCGTGCAGTAGCTGATATTTAGGTTGGTACAGCGACTTTGAATAAACGTAAACATTCTCGAAGCGTGCTCCGTTCGGGTTGAACAGCAGACTGAGTACAGAGTTGGTCTTGCCACATCCGCTGGGACCACAAAATATCGCTCGGAATGAATTCGGTAGCAGGGAGCCGTGTTTACGTATACCGTCATCGTCACCGCCAATACCTCCTCCACCTATGGTATCCAGATTGACCATTTCCAGAGCCGGCTCTTGTTGCACCACTTTCATGTTTGAGTTGATTGATTTTTTGCTGAAGTGTGTGTGTGACCACGCCCACATCTGACATTTGAATGACATTTTGAGTGGAGTACAGCTATGTAAGTAAGTGCGCAACATCATTCGCGTCAGTGTTATGCTGACTGTCGAGCACGAAGGTCGTGGAGTGGTGAACTCTCTGATTAATCATCTACCATTCGAGCTTTATTTACCTGGATACCAGTACTGTGGACCGGGTACCAAACTACAGAAGGGATTGGCACGCGGAGACCCTGGTGTGAACCCTTTGGATTCGGTTTGTAAGACTCACGATATTGCATACTCGCAAAACAAGTCTTTGAAGGAGAGACACAAGGCCGACTGGGCGCTGGAAAATCGAGCTTGAGAACGTGTCAAATCAAAAGACGCCAAATTTGGTGAGAAAGCCGCTGCTTGGCTGGTCACCACAACCATGAAGGCAAAACGTTATTTGGGAATGGGTATGAAGAAGAAGAAGACTGCTGCTGCTGCTGCTGCTGTAAAGCCAAAGTCTTTCTGTCGAGATGTGGTTAAGAAAATCACCAAGACTCTGCGAAATACTCTGAAACCTGATCAGCTGAAAGATTTGAGTGCGAAGGCTCTGCGAAAATCCTCTTTGGTGGCACTGCGTGCTGCCCGTGCTCAAGTGAAATAATTGGGTGGCCGCAAAAAAATCAGAGTACCCCGAATAATACCGTTCGAAGCAAAGAGCGGTGGTGTGCTGCCTCTGCTTCCGATATTCGCCGCTCTGGGGGCACTGGGCTCGTTGGCAGGCGGTGCCAGCACCATTTCCAGGACCATCATCTCCTCGGCCAATGCCAAAAAGAAATTGGAAGAAGACAAGCGTCATAATACCGCAATGGAGAGCATTGGCGGTGACAACAAACATGTAGGAGGTTCCGGTTTGTTTCTGCGCAAGACCGCTAAAGGTGGCTACGGTTTGTTTCTCAAGGAGAAATTTTCACAAAACTCCTGCTGAAGCTGCACCATAGAGCGTTGTACGATGAGGAATTACTTGAATATGTGAAACGTCTAAAAATACCTCATTTCATTGGTGTTTTCATGCGAGACAACTTACATCGATCCTCATAGAAACGTCCCAAGTACAGAGAATGCGCAAGCATCAATCTGGACTCGAGCAGAATTCGCGGAACGCATTGGGTAGCTCACGTGAAACGCGGACATGTGGTGAAATACTTTGATAGTTTCGGCAATTTGAAGCCGCCGGTGGAATTGGTGCGATATCTGGGTAAAAAAGTGAAAATCTTCTACAACAATGATCGCTATCAGACATTCAACCAAATCGTATTGGATGCAAGTGGCCATGGACAGGATACGTTTCGCTAGACGAATAGCACGAGCCTCACGCGTCTTGAATCCCATACTAGACTCTGAGCACAGAGCAAGCATATGGAATGGTTTAAATAGAAGTACATAACCCCATCCAGTGTCAGTCATGTCTTTGCTGTTGACAGTGACAGGTCAAAGGTCGAAGCTAACCGCAGACTTTTCTCCGCCGCTCCAATTGGTCGAAGATAGCACTAACGGCTTGGCATTGAGTGGTTTCCATTCATACAACAGCATACCAAACATATCGAGTGGTCGATTCTATTATTCTGTCAAAGGAGCGCCATCTGTTAGCATCATCCAAATACCGACTGGGTGTTACGAAATAAGCGACATTGCCAAGTTTATACATAAACACATCGAGAGGCCGAAAGAAGCAAAGAAGAAGAAGAAGAGGAGAGCTGTAGTACCTAGTGACGTTGGCGACTTCGACGACGACGGTACCAATGAAAGCAAGGCTTTGTTCTTTCTCAAACCCAACACCAATACGCTGCAGTGTGAGATATACAGCAAGCTCTATAACATCGATTTTCGTCCCAAGGATTCCAAAGGACGATTACTGGGTTTTGCCCGAGACTATTGGAGGCTGGAAGCATTCACTCATCCGACCTACCTGTGAACATTATCAAAGTTCGAACTGTTCACATCGATAGTAACATCACATCGGGTGCCTTCTTCAACAATCGCCCGGCTCACACCGTTCGAGAAGACCCCGGCTTTGCAATCGACGAATCGCCCTTGAATTTGATTTACCTGCCTGTGAACAAGACGGAAATACACAACATAACATTGAATATTCTCGATCAGGACTATTGCAGTGTGAATTTCCGTGGAGAGACCATCATTATACGACTTGTCTGCGCAAGCTGTCATAAAAATGGGGTTGGTATTTGATCAGAATGATGATGATCATGCCTTTGGACATAAAAGTGCAGAGGGTGCTGGTATCAATACAGTCGCGCAGACGCAGTTGAAGAGAGCAGACGCACACACTCTGTCTCACTCAAGCATACACTATCTCCAATCGCAAGGACATCATGTCATCAAGACAAGTGTTCGACGTGTACAATCTTCCAAAGTTCGACGAATCCATCAACAGAGTTGAGATTCGAAAGCACCACCTGTACGTCAAGTCCTTTCAAAATAATGACATCATCGAAATTGTCATTCAGCAAAGCGATGTGTGAACAATGCCCTTGTGTGCATAGAGGGCTTTCTGACTCGTACCGCAGGAACGGGCAATGTTAGATTTATCAATAATGCCGGCGCATACCTTTTCAAGGCCATCTACTATGAAATCAATGGCAAAGAGGTGGACTCTGTTCGATCGCCGAGTATAGTGAGCACCCTTCGCGGCTATACTTGTTACGAGAAAAATGATGTGCGACACTTGAGCACAGCCGGCTGGACCTATCCTGGCAAAACAGTTCACAACGCTCCCGACATTTCGTTCGCCATGTGGATCCCGCTTAGGCATAAGTTGGGCATATTCCATGACTATAGATATGCCACCATTGGACGACAGTGCATTCGCTTGGTCAGTAGTAGAAATGATAACAATTGCATGCTGATAGAGGAGGTGGCGAATTCAGTAGTCAAAGCCACCACAGCCATACTGACGATCACGAGCGTTGTACTCAGAGTAAAACATTTGGTGCCCAATGACGACATTCGTCTGAAATTGCTGCAGTCCATCAAAACAGACGCTCCTGTAGTGATTTCGTATCGCAAGTGGGACATACACAAGTTGCCTGCACTAACTCAGGGTTCCACCAAGGAAGTTTGAGCTGTGAAAACTTGCACGGCCATGGAGAATCCCCGATTCGTCATTGTGGCCTTCCAAATAAATCGGATGGGCAATGAGGCTCGAGATGCGTCCTATTTCGATCACATCGACATCAGCGACATACGCCTAACCATGAACAGCGATACTTTCCCGCATGAACGTATGCACTTGGAATTCAACAGAAACGACTTTGTCGAAGCACATCGAGCCTACACAGAATTCTATCCGAGCTATGCCAATTGTCCGAAGAAGTGCCCTCTACTCGATTACGGAGCATTCAAAATCAGAGCCACCGTGTTCGTAATAGACTGTTCCCGCAGAGCGAAATTCATGAAATCCTCCACTGTCGATGTCAAACTTGACATCGAGGTCAGAGTCGAATTTCCCGCCAATACTCGAGCATCATCATTCACGACTGTATGCTGGAACACTTGCCCTTGAGCGAGATTGTACGCCGTTTGTCATAAAAAAAATAGTGACATATAGTAGTGGCAGTAAGTAGTGGGGGAATCTAGTCTTTGTTTGTGTGTATGTATGTAATGCAGGCATCGATAGGTCGGGAGCGTCAGTTGTAAGCCAAACGTTCAGTCGTTCAGTCGGTGGTTAATCTCGCTCTATCTCTGTGTGTGTGTGTCTCTCAGTTAATCACAGCAGTGAATCATTTCAAAAATCATGAAACAAACAACAACAAGATGAAGCTCGTAGCCTGTGACATTCAGGGTTTCACTGTGGGCGGTGAATTCCAACCCAAAGAGCTTGCCATCACCGACGGGCATCGCACAAACCACTTTTTATTCAAAACCGTAGTGCCATTCCATGACCTGAGCGAAGCAGATAAATGGCAAGTACGATATTTGGAGAGAAATATCCACAGCATTCCATACTATGATGGCTATGTCGAATTCAACGAGATCCAGGAAGTGCTGCGCCCCATCATCGAGGCTGATCAAGGGTAATCAAAAATTCGATTTTTTGCTGAAGTGTGTGCTCGATCTGCCTAAGAGACCACCCATCGTCGATATTGCGGCTACTACAAGTATAGTCGTCACAACGCCTCCACCGACCCTCGAGAAGCAAAGCCCGCTCTGTTTGAATCATATAGCATCCGGAGAAATAGAAGTGCATTGTGCCGTGAGACACTGTTTCGAAATCTGGCAATAGATAACGTCACACCTGATATGGTGAGGCCCCACAGCGATCACGACGACGACGATGACGACCACGACACTCCTATCAATCGGCACTTGCAAAATTTGCGCGAGCTCAAGGCGCACATAGCAGAGTACGAGCATAAGCTGTGTATTTTCAAACTCTTCCAAAATATGCAAATTAACGATGGTAAATGGATGAGGCAGCAGCAGCAGCATTCACGGATTCACCACGTTCCGCCACCGTCGCCGTCGCCGCCAGCACCAAGTCCATGACGTCAGCCACACCAAGACTAGCCGAAAACACACGAAATATTATTATTCATATTTTATTATTATTCGTATTGTATTATTATTCATATTGAATTATTATTATTATGTATTAATAGATATATAAAATCAATTTTTCTCGATTTATTTTGCGGATCGAATGAATGAGAGAGAGAGATAGAGAGAGAGGCTGAAAGAAGTACGAGTCATGTACATTGAGCAATGGTGTATGTGTGTGTGTTCCTCTCAGTGTATATATTTGAGTGACATATACGCTGTTTCTCAGTGTACATTGAGCTGTCGTCACGATGACAACAAATTATATAATTCTAGCAGCCGTTTTGTCCAACGTACTGTATATTATCATAAAAGATGGGCGACACTACTTGACGGAAGATCATAAAACTAATAATGAATTATGGTGGATTACGTAATCCAATCTTCCGCATAAAAACAGATATAATTCAATGGTCGTAGGGGGCAGTAGTTGTTTTCTGTTGAATACTTGCCGACGACCATACCTATTGTATAGGTTTTTTGCGGAAGATTGGATTACGTAATCCACCATAATTCATTATTACTGTATATTAGCCTGCCATATGAGTACGGCGAGGTATTGGTATCGTATTTGCACGAAGATGATTCGAGTACTTCGAACTGGACGAAAATCACTCAGGCGCTAGCCAATGATGGATATTTGCCTGTGTTGAGAGCCGAAATCCTGATGAACACCTCATCGTACAGACTGCGGAAGATTTATACAAATCACACCTATAGCGATACACAGTGGCTTCCGCTGAAGATGTCTTGCCCCTTTAGCTGCAGTACTTCAAGGCCATCGTCGTCGTCATCGTCCCACCCAACTACCCAACCCGTGGACGTCAAGATGCAAGCCCCTGCTGCTGCTGCTGATCGAGAAACTAAGGATTCCAAATGCGAGCTGCCGCCGCCGCCGACACTGCACGATTGGTTTATGTTTTTTGTGTCAATGGTTCTGAGTGTTCAAATATCCGAATCCATATATAGGATTATTAAATCCATGCATCAAAAATATTTTTCAATCGATAATGATAATGTATCTTCATACTACACCACTGGCACTGAAGTGTAATTTTTTTTTTGTGAAAAATAAATGTATTTTTCTCGAACTGACGTTATTCATTTCAATAAATGCAAACAGACAAAGACAGACATACAATGCCATCGGTTAGAGTGAGACACTTCAAATGCCTTGAATCGATCAATTTGGCTTCAAACTCGACTCTCTTATCTCTGCTGACTCATCATTTTCCTGGAAAAAAAACATCTGAGACACTAAACAACTCCAAGGTCAATTCAGCTCGAGCAGCGTAAACAAAACACCGGATGTGTGTGTGTGAGATAAAACTCTGCGATTAAATCTGAAATACAAATTCAAGGTAGAAAATGGATCATCCTGATTACTGAGAATTTCGTTTAACTGGAGCAGACAGTAAACATTCAAGCACGAAACGTGCTTTATCGCTATTTCACGGCGGCGGAGACGTATTTTTTTTCTTTTGGAATTTCATTCGAGAGCGAATTAATTGATAATGATTACATCATAATTTTCTATTGTGTGTGTTCTAAGACAGTAGATATTTTTCATATTTAATTTTTTAGTTTTGTCAATTAAGGCGGCGGCCATTTTTTTTTCTCTTCTAGCCAATTACTCTCAACGAATCACGTGACGTTTTTTCTCTTCCTGCCAATTGCTCTCAACGAATCACGTGACGTTTTTTCTCTTCCAGCCAATTGCTTTCAGCGAATCACGTGAGGGGACGTTTTTTCATAACTTCCGCCATCGCCGCCATGTTTTTCGCCTTCCGCTCCATCGCCACCATGTTTTTATTTTGCAGAAAAGACGCGCGTCACTTAGGGTGAAACGTTTTGAACCCCCCCACCCTCTTCGGCGAACACGTCATCTTCTTCAGCCCCAACCCTTCACCAACGGCAAGAACTCAATGGACGCGGCCATCGAGATATTCACCGTGTGGAGCAATGCCGGTACCAGGACACTCATTGGTCCTGGCACCAAAACTACCTAATCAGACTTCATTAAATGATCATATTTACATAGGTCCCAAACTTCATAGAGATATAGTTACGATTCTACCGAATTTTCGCCTCCACCCCATTGTTTTTACCACTGATGTGAAAATGATGTTTCGTTAAATCCGAGTATCACCAACTCATTGTGACTACCAACGTATCCTTTGGCGATATAGCCCGAACGACCTCGTTCAAAACTATCGTCTTCTCACCATTACTTATGGTTTGAGCCCGAGCCCTTACCTTTCAAATCGTACGTTACTGCAATTGGGGTACTGCATACCCTCAAGCAACTCGTATTCTAAGAGAGGATACTTATATCGATGACATCTGCACAGGTGCCTCGACTCTTGATAGTGCTCATTCTGCTCAATCTCAACTCATCTCGCTTATGGAAAAGGGTAACTTCGAACTGAGAAAATGGTCCAGCTTTGCTTTCTCATTTACCAAACTCACGTCTATCTGTCGATCCTTGGGACTTCGATAATGACAGCGCAAGCCCTCTGAAGATTATAGGGTTACAGTGGATCCCTTCGATTGATTGTTTCAAATTTGCTATCAAATCTTCAAATTCAAAGTGTACGAAACGAAATCTTCTTTCGAACCTTACCCGATTTTTTGATCCGCTAGGGTTGTTATGACCGGTAACATTCTTGACAAAACATCTCATCCAAAGAAATGGGAATTGAACGTAGATTGGGATTAAATTCCACCGAAAGATGTTATTCGTCTTTGGGAGAAATAACTTCAGGACTTGTCGTTCCTAACTCACTTTCAGCTCCCACGTCGCTCAACTGCAGATGATCCTATAATTTTTGAGTTACATTGTTTTGCAGACGCTTCTGAGAAGGGATACTGCGCAGTCGTGTATCTTGTCTGTATCTACTCTTCAGGCGCTGTGACGTCTAATTTCGTATGCTCCAAAGCCAAAGTCTCCTCTCTTCAAACAAGGATTACGATACCAAAGCTTGAACTATCCGCAGCAGTGTTAGCTGCCAAATTAATCTCGTTTATTCAGAAGATTTCTGTAGACAGGATATCTCACTCTAATGTTTTTTGTGGGACAGATTCAACCATCACTCTATCATGGATTCAGTCCAGTGCTCATAGATAGAAAATCTTTGTTAGCAACAGAGTTTCCTTTAATGAAAACACGGTTCCATCAAGTTCGTGGTTTCATGTTATTTCCGCTGATAACCCCGCTGACATTGGTTCCAGGACTCTACCTCCCCTTCAAGTTGATAAATAACTCGCTATGGTGGGCGGGACTATCGTTCTTGAAAGATTCAAACCGCACCTGGACAAACATTGAATTTCCTCCCTCTCTCGAGGCATTAGAGGAAAAGAAAATAATCACTCTCACTCAAATTATTTCCCCACATTTTATTGGAAACCTTCTGGTTGAGAATTACTCCCTATGTTCTTCCAATCGCTTTTTGACATACACATTACGGTTCATCCACAATTCGCGTTACCCTAATGATAAAAAATTGGGTTTCCTTCAATATCTCCTAGTCTTCGCAAAGTTTACTCAAACTTCATTTTTTCCTGAGTTACTTTTTCAGCTGCAACACAAGAAAGATCCACCCAAACAGCTAAGAAAATTATCTCCCTTCGTTGACGATCAGGGTCTTATGAGAGTTGGAGGACGTCTTCATCTCGCACAGCTAGCTTACGATAAAAACAATTCCAGTACTTCTCCCCTCTCGCTCTCGTTTCACTACTTCAATCATTGAGTATTTTCATACAAAACATCTTCATGTTGGTGTTCAGAGTATACATCATCTTATTTCCCAAACTTTCTGGATAATATCTGCCAAACGCTCAATTCTTTCGGTACTTTCGAAATGTGTACGGTGCTGGAAAACAAACCCCACTTCGCCTCAGCCGCCCATGGGCAACTTACCTTATTCACGCATTATGCAAGCAAAACCATTTTTGCTTTTCGGTGCAGATTATGCTGGTCCTTTCCGTATCACTATGAGTAAAACTCGCGGTTCTAAGTCTCTAAAGGCCTATCTGTGTTTGTTTGTATGCTTTGTCACGAAAGCCTTGCATTTGGAAGTCGCTTCAGACTTATCTGCGGATGACTTTTTGGCAGCTCTACGCCGATTTATAGCTCGTAGAGGAACGCTGTCAACACATTCACAGTGATTGTGGTACCAATTTTGTTGGTGCTTACAAGCAAATTGATTCATTCATGCAATCTGCAGTTTCAAATGAGGGCATCTCTTGGCATTTCAATCCACCCTCAGCACCTAACTTTGGTGGACTCTGGGAAAGTGGAGTCAAATCCGTTAAAACCCATTTCGCACGAGTGGTTGGAGAGCAAGTACTTACCTACGAAGAGCTGCAGACTGTATTCATCCAGGTCGAAGCAGTGTTGAATTCGCGTCCACTCACTCCAATCAGTAATGACCCAAACGACTTTTCTGTCTTGACACTAGGCCATTTCCTGACAATGAAACAACTAGTCACCCCACCATCTCCTGATATTTCTGCTATTTCTTCAAACCGTCTTTCAAGGTAGAACTTGGTACAAAAACTGTACGGAAGTTTCTGATATTGTTGGTCGCAAGAATACCTCCACACGCTCCATCAGCGGAGTAAGTGGACTACCCAGACGATTCCAGTTAAAAAGATTCCCTAGTTCTTCTGAAATCAGAAAATGCAACCCCAGTACACTGGCCAATGGGTCGCATTCTAGATATTTTTCCTTTAACATTGAAAAATACGTAGTATTTTTGGTCGGCGGTATGTTGCGTCCACACGTTCATGTGTTTGTCTTGATATGTTTAATTCATTTATTACCAATCATTCACCATTCACTCACTTTTATTTCCACACTATTTCAAACATATTGAGTGTTCAGCGGCAACCGAAACCTTTATTTTGCTCCCCGTGTACATTCATTTATTTTGTTAAATAAAAAAACCTGCAGATCCGATCCTCTCTGCCCGAGAAGAAAAGGACAAAGAAGCGAATTTTCGATTTCGTTCGAAGCACACACAAGACTTCTTAGTTTCTCCCGCAATTTTCGACAATTTGTAAAACTGCATATTTCATATATTTTGCTCCCGGTGAATAATATCCCCGGTAGTGAAAAGTGAACTAACTAGAGATCTCTAGCCGAAGAAAGAAGGCCAGGCGTTATCTGACAACACTCCAGACTCTCCGAAGAAACTCCAGTTCCGTCATCTAGAATTGTTCTGGAAGAAACTCCAAGGTAAGATCTTGAGGTCTTCGGGTTAGTTCATCCATTTTTTCATCCCCCTTTCAACACCCGTGAAATTACAGTCCATTAGATCACGAGCTTTTATCGAGCTTCCAGATCAAATCGTTGATATTTTTTAGAAGTTTTTCTCACATTCATAACATTGGTCCATTACGAGACGGATTGTTCTTCAATTATTCATTATTCAATTGATCATTTCGTATATGCAACACATATACGACCGACGTATAGGCTCGGAATCGTCAAATTCGTGAAAACGACCAGATTCATGGTCGATCGTGACTTCGAAATCCTGGCCCAGATCTAATTGATTAATGAAGGAATATGGCAAGGCTAATATATAGTGGGAGTGGTGGGACGGTTTGAAGCGACGCTTTAGCCACTATTTAGGCTTATACCAATTTTCTCAGAGTACCACCACTCCCACCAACCTGGAAAATTCAGTTAGATGGCGATCTCTAGCCTCTTCGGTAGGATTGACAAATCTTTCTAGAATGAAGGAATTGCACTTAGGGTTCTTTTCGACGTTAGAGGGGTGTTTGATAATACATCATATGAATCCATCATATCATCCCTTGGGGGAAAAAAAGGTGCTCCAGCCCTTCACCAATGTATCAGTGGCACCACTAATGCCGGCCAGGCGTTCATACCTTTAATGAAACATGAAAACTTGAAACCAAAGAATTCCAAAGGCTATAGACAGTGATAGTGAGGCTCAAGATAACGTATGTGGCTGGCTGGTTAGAAATATTATAGGAAAGTCACAACAAGGGAACAACCAATGATGTCAAAAGCGTAATCAATCCGGTATGAAGATGGCTATAAAACAAAGCAGTGGGGTAGGGTCCTGAAAATACGGAACAGACCGATGCTAGACATTAATCTAAGCCTCGATACACAAGCCAAAGTAACGGCTATTTCTATTTACATAAGAGGGATTCTGAGGAAGGACCCTAGAAACCCACCCGTTATCATTATCTCCAATAAACAGGCAGCAATGAACACATACACCCCAATGACATAGAAAGGGGTTGAACTCGTCTAGGTACCAGGTCACAGAAATATCCTGGGGAATGGGAGCACAGGTGCTCAAGCAAGAACTATCAAGACATTTTCTTGAACTGAGCCGGAACTCTCACACGAAAGAGTACTACCATCTGAGAAAACAGCTGCTGCTACAAGAGATGCACCAAGACTCCATATTTTTCTAGTTCTGTGATGGGGAGGATACAACAGCCACCCACATAGTATTTGAATGCGAAGCTCTGGCTTGCATGAGAATAGGTATATTCGGACACTGTATTGCAGAAGACATCACCCGAAAAGATATGGAGTACTCACGAAATAAGCCTGATAAATAGATGCACTATTTGACGTTGTCTTCATTGTTATATAGACGAATAAATAAAATACTCTATTTTTAAAACCATAATATCGAAATTCAAACAAAGTAACAGATGCCAATAACCTAAAAAATAAATTCAATATAAAAAATTAGGGTAAGTAATTCACAATTAAATCTGAAAGAAGTTCGACAAAGACTCATTCATTAGCATTTCTAAAATATGTGTACAAGTCATTGGATTCTCATTGTCTCAGTATGATTTATTATCTATCTAACTAATGCTGCAATTATCACTCTCGTCAGAAATCAAACTTGCAATGCTAGCATCCAGGATTGAATTTTCATTACTAAAACCTTATAATCAAACTGATGAATCAATGATTTTCTGTCTCCTAGCTGCTTTCGTAGAATTACTCTCGGTTCTAGGTAACACCACTCCATAGTGCACTAAAACATCTTAATTGAATTTGAATACTCCTGGAGGTGAATGTGTTACTGTTAGGCAATTACAACTGCCCAAGGATGTTCAATATGCCCATATTGTATGGCAGATAAATAATCTCTCAATGTCTTGTAAAGTGGATCCGCTTGTTCCATCGTTGGAATCTTCATGACTTCCCCCAAATATTCTATCGAAGAAACTGGAGTGATTACGCATGCCGTACCAGCACCAAAGAATTCCAGAAGCTGAAACAAAATATACATATAAGTAGATAGAAAAAAAAATCTTTCTTTACTATATCATCAGAATGTGAAACTTGTGATACGTGTAACATCACAAAATATTTCATTTACACTTGGCTACAACTATAAATCATCCTGATTGAAGTCACATGATATGTAATATGAGCAGTTATTCAGTTAAATATTGGAATATGAGCGTCTATTCTGATTGATTGTACATATAATTGTCAGAGATTTGACGTGAATAATCCACTCAAAATTTAAAGTGTCTCGTTTTGGTTCATCTTGGGTGTATCTGAGGAGAATTCTTCTTCTTCTTCTTCTTTTTAAACATATATGAACGAGTATGTGAATGCATTAATAATATTTATGAAATGTTCTTACTGGATATCACTCGACCACGAATCTTCAATTCATCTCGAGCATAGATTAAAGAAACAGGGGATAGAACATGGTTCATTGCGCCAATTTCCCCTGATATTCCCACTCCAAGGATTCTCCAATCAAATCGTTTATCCCTACCAATGTACCGCTTTGAAGGATGTGCATGCTTGTCAGATTTCGCAATTTGGATGTTATATTGAAATAAAAGTGAAATTTTGTTCAACTAGAAAAGTGTTTTTTTTTCATGTGTTTCCTAAACTTCATTGATAAAAATGTCATTGTGTTTTTAATACCTCAAAGCAAATTATAAGAAGGATATAAGACTGCTCATCTATTCCGGTAAGTCTGATATGGTTTTGATGGGAGTGGCCAGAGTACCAGGACCGTAATCGTTTCACAATCGAAGTTAACAACATTTCATGTTTTCTTGCATACCCCGATAAACCGTGATGGTATTTTCATTTCATTGGAATATTTAGTTTTGATTGCCACAAGCCATCTCAAATAGTGCGAATAAATAGTAAAAATTACAAGAAGTTTTATTAGTTTTCAAATCTAAATTGATTCAAAAGTAAACAAAATTACCGATAAACATCACATTACATTCAGATAAAACGTAATGTAGTTATTCCTCCCTGAATTTGCTCGCGGTCCTTATTCGCTGTCATAATATGAACAAAAATCGATGAAAGAGGATTCTTTAAAATTCTTATCATTTCCTCAAAATGGGGTTGGAAGTTATCCGAAAAAGAATAAACACAAAATCCCCCATACATTTTTTAATTTTGTGTTCGTTCTTTATCAGATCTTCATATAACTGTTCTGCTAGATGAAATAATTTCACTACCATGACCTATTTCAATTTTCCGCACGATCTTGAAAGAAGATAATTATGGAGACGTGCCATGGCAGTCGAGACAGAAGATCTGTAAGAAAATTCCCGTGTATGCCAACATTTCACTTTCAAAATGTCAATTTCGAAATGTCCGCGTTTCGACTACATTAAGGAAAAACTCTGTGTGAGGAGAAACGCTATTTCTATGTTATTTCTTATATCTTGTAAAAATTGATAATACTTTGATTAATGTATGTCGAATTTTGTTAACAGATTGCAGTTGAATAGTCTTCACCTCCACAAGTATCAAAACCGAGTTCTAGCTTCATTTCCTCCTGCAATAGCATACTAGAGGATTAACACAAAATTTAATATGTTTAATATATTGTGTATGTTATGTGTATTGTACCAGTAAATCTTCAGTTGAATCAAGAATGACTTTGCAACCTAGGGTAATTATTTAAAGAAAAAATATCTTGGCCAAAAAATACCTGGGGCAATTTTTTAGTTATGCAATTTGAATTTGGTCCGAATTAGTTTTCATTATGAAATTGCACACCCCTGATCATATCAACAAAATTATGTGAAAAAAAATTGTTGTTACGAATCACCCAGGTTTTCCGAAAAAAACCTTCAGAAGCAGATCTTGTTCAAGCAAAGGAGATCCGGGACCTACAACTTGAATAAAAGTGGATTCCGAACCACTTCAGCTCAGTGGCAGGCGGTGGGGATCGAACTCACGACGCCTGGGTGGAAAGCAAACTCTCTAACACCACCACCACCAATGATCATGGTGAAGGTATATCATCCTAAATATAATAGAAATCCGGCACTAAAAATCCCAATTTTACAGTTGCGACAGTACAACGAGAAACAAACTGTATGTTTCAATCGGTATTATTTTATTGAACTCATCACAATTTGTCTCTGGAACACGCATTATATGAAATTTGAGAAAACCATCTCCATTTCAATTAATACGATTTTGGACGAATTTACTGAAAATTTTTCCTGAATACGACTCTGTGCAGCTCCCCACTCCTAAGCTTCAACTCTAAATATTTGGCAGGCTTCGCGCACATTATTTTGTGTAATCATGTTCCATCTCCTGTTTCTTTAATCTGTGATCTCGAGTAACTTGTATTTTGAAACAATTTAATTCCGCCATGTGAACATTGATAATCATACACAAACTCTTAGTCTCATGAAATAGCCAAAATACAATATTGTTGATTGTAAGGGGGTCGTACAGGCTGTGCAGTCGTCTCACAAGTACTTCGACTTATAAGTTTTTTTGTGAATGACCCTTGCAAAGTTAAGCCGTAGACACAATGGATGTTTTATGTAATAAGTTTTAAGTTTTGGGATTTTGGATATCAATTTAACAAAAAAACAAGATGCAAAACAGTATTGAAAAATTAAGCTTGAATTTTACCAACAAGATTGTTTGTGATGCGTGATCAGAATAATAATGGCAATGATGGTTTCGCGTTAAAAAAATACCCAAAATTATTAATATTAAAACTAAAAACATAAAACTTCCATTCCGTTTCAGCCTTTAATCAGTTTTCTGGTAGCTAAGTTCCTGATGTCGGAGGGCGTTAAGAAGGCCCCTTCCAAGAACTCAAACCTCTTGCAGAAAAGCGCTGGGCATTCGCACAGCAAATGTTCTGCAGTTTCCGCGAAGTTTCCAGTGAGAAATCCCGTTACCATCTTCAAGTCTTTCTTGTCCAACTTGAGAAGCTGTTTAGCTTTCTTTGGCGATAGACACACTAGTCTTTTCGCTTGTCTTTGTCCTGGCACTTTATTCCTGTGAGATTTCATTTAATCGGTTTCCCAGAGTCGGAACTTCTTCTTTAAAGTGGGCTCTAGAGAGTCCACAGATGGACAGGGAAATTGTTTGCCCCTTCTTTGGAAAGGCAAAATACAAGATACTCTCGATAGAATTATGAAGAAAATAATAGAATTCGTCTATTTTTCAGGGTCTTGGGATATTTCCTACATTTATATCATTCACACATAGCTGCACCTATAAAGTTTCATAATTGAAGTCACATGATATATAATATGAACAATGAAAAAACAATGGCTGTAGAAGTGTCAAAGTTTTGATATAAATCATTCACTCAAAATTGAAAATGTCTCGTTCGGGGTTATCTTGAGTCTGTATGGGGAGAATTTGTATTTTTGAATTGTTTATGAACGAGTGAATGAATGATCGTATGCTGCTCATGAAATAATATTCCTTATTATCACTCGACCATGACAAATAGAGACTATTATCACCGTAAATGAGTAAACTGAAGTAGAGTCACTCGCCGCCAAATTTGGGTCGACATCCCTACCTTGACTTTTACGTTTAGCCGACATACGACGCAACCAAATGAATCTGAAACTTGTAACAAGTGAGCCAAATTGGAGCATGAACTATCATTACAGAGTGAGTTGTTTCGAGTGGTAGTTGTTATCTCAAAATGAACGAGTGTCGAGCTGTGGATTGCTGTAATTTGCAGGGTAATGATGGCATCCATTTTATTCGATTTTCAATTGACGGAAAAAGGTATGTTTCTGTAGTATTTTAAAAATAATGTTAGATACAATGAAAATCACTAAACAAATAAGACCGATTGTACTGGGGTTATCATTGTGCAGATTTTTTATTTTTTTCGTGAAATAAATTTGATGAAATTGGAACAAAAATGTTTATTTGTTGATCAATATCTGCCTAGGTAAGTAGAATGTGATTTCCATAAGAACTCGTATAAAAATCCTGAGACAAGAATCGAAACCCAAGACAAACACGCGACAATAGCGTCTACCCAGAAAGTATTACTAATATTCCCTGATGAATTGCCCTGCGCGCGCAACTGCTGATGATAATCCCAAATTTCCATTGAATTTAAAATGAATGTTTGTACGACCCAGGCTTTACTATTGGAAATAATTCATGTAATTGATGAAAGAATGGGAACGTTAAAAATACTTTATTCCTAATATAAATCGAGTATTCTATTTACGTTAGGTTAGTTAGGTCAGGTTACAGTAACTAATTATTTATCGCATATTCAAACAACAATAATTGTGAATTTTCCGCCCATAGACGTAAGTTTTCAATGAGAATTTGTCATTCTTCCGTCCATTTACAAGATAATTATTATAATCAGCTGTTGCGCGCGCAAGGCAATACGCCAGGGAATAACAGTGATACTTACTAGCGTCTTACCTAGTAAGTATCACTGATATTCCCTGACGTATTGCCCTGCACCTGCACAATTCTTATCATCAGCTGTTGTGTGCGCTGTATTGCCCTGCACGCGCAACAGCAGAATTGAAACGCTACTAATTGATGTCATGCAATCCGCAGCGGCCGAAAGGGCTCAAAGGGTTACGAAAAACTGAAAAAAATTAGAGAGAACTTCCGCATTTTCAAATTTCATGCCGATGTAAAGAATTGAAGTTTCAGTAATAAAAACACCTTGGAAAAATTGGCATGCGCCTCTCGTCTGACCAACGGTGGAAAAATGTGGGAAAACTGTTTAAAAATTCAATACAGGTTTTACGTGATTCCAAACTGCATGTCATTAGAAAGATACGTCATTTGTATAATTAATTAATATTAGGTAATTTGGCATGCACACCAAGATTTCGCAAAACAAAGTCACATAAATTTTCACAGTGTTTTTTGCAACTTTCGTCATGCATGCTTTTATTTTGCAAAATCATGGTGTGCATGCCAAATTACCTATACTTTTAATTAATTATACGAATGACGTATCTTTCTAATGGCATGCAGTTTTCCACCGTTGGTCAGACGAGGAACGCATGCCAATTTTTCCAGAGTGATTTCGTTACTAAAACTTCAAATATTCACATTGGCATGCAATTTAAAAACACGGAAGTCTCCTTTAATTTTTTTCAGTTTTTCGTAAACATTTGAGCCCTTTCGGCCACTGCGAATTGCATGCCATCAATTAGTAGCGTTTCAATTTGTTTGAACATCTGTATATTACAACGGCAGGCAGTATTTTATCGTGAAAAAACACGGAAATTCTCAACAAAACGAAAAGCGCTTTTCCTTGTGAAATGCACACGTGTGGCCGCTAGGAACTCGTCTATTTTTCATAATCTAGGGTTGATTATCAAGCCTTTAAAAGGCATGCAGTGTAAAATGGGAGAACGTCACCTGTCACCAGCTCCTAGTCTATAAGTGTCATATATGAATTCACCATCAGTGTGGGAAGTGGCATATTATTATTATTATTATATTATTATATCTCAGTAAATGACCTATGTATGTACGGCCTCATTTCATATGGAACATAACATGGGAAATCGTCAAGGTTCATCGTGGTCATTTTTGACACACGGTGGTTTGCATCTCCGCTAAATGTTAAGAGTTTCACAATATTTAGTCGAGATCACAACCCCTAGTCGGTTAGTAAGGAATCTGCATTACCGACATATTTATTCTTTAGTATAGTCATTTACCACTTGATATTTTCAATTATAACCAAACGATGGAAAACGTTCCAGCCTACCCGATCTTTCCTCTTTTATAGGAATCAACATGGAAGTTCAACGTCGTCATTTTTGACTCCTAAATGGGATCCTTGCGGCACACCCAACCCCAAAAGGGATCCTTGCGGCACACCCATTTTCCAGGCCATGACGCTCGAGCGCCATCCTCCACCAGCCGTCACACTTATGAAATTAACCCATTATACATTTGTTTTGCATTATGGTTTACCGTCCTCTCCAGGCTATGACGTCACACTACCTAATGCACAGCGACGCTGACTGAGAGAGCAGTAACCCCCGTATTTTGAATTTCCCGCCACCGATCATTAGTCATTCCACACTAGCATCGTGACAGTAGATATCTACTATATAGTTGGGGTATAAAAATCTGCATCTTTGAGGATTCGAGCTCACGACCCCTGGCACACGAGACTGGCACTCAACCGCCTCGACCACGGAGATCAACTGCCAAGAAGACGGATCTCAACCATTACAAGCATCCAACTACCGAAGTATCTTTACCCACTCGAAGGGTAGTCGACTTGTGAAAAAATATATATATTGTCTTGTTAAACGCTCACCAGGCAGAGATATAGAAATGAACTTATGATGAGCCGTCTCCGTGATGGAAATACGTTAACAAAATTGAATTAATGAATCAGACTATTTTTTTTGTTTCGAGTGTTATACACATAATTCATGGTATGAAGGATACCTATTCAGGGCATCATAAGAGAAATATGTCGCGGTATATGAAAGGGACATATTATACGACACGGGAGAGAGAGAGAGAGAACCCTTCTAGATACAAAAAACTGTTCCAGCCACTGATGTTTTTTTTTTGTATACACGACATTCGTTGATATCAGAATTCATGCCTAGTAAGTATATTATATCGAAGCATACCAGCGATACGTGAATACACTTTGAAGGAATAGTCGAATGTTGAAATGTACTTACCAGTGTATTTTTTTGGTTAAGATTTTTCAATACAGTTGAGATATTTAGAGAGAGACATTCTTATAACAGTGAGAGACTTCGCAAGAATTATATTTGAACTGATTATAGGTGTTTGCCGTTGCTTATATTTCGTAAGGGAGTCCCACAGAAGATCTATTGAATATGTATGTGCCATACAGATGGTGACAGATATCGTTCAATAGCCGAAACATTACATCTGAATTACTTCGTAGTTTTGGTAAACTGTAAATGGTTATGAAGAGACTTGTTCAGTTATATCAAAAAGTTTCGTTTAATATTATGAGAAAAAGACGCATAAGGTATTTCAACTTTCGTGAAAAAATGCAAACTTACCTGTATATTTTCTTTGTTCACATTTGTAAATCAGATTTTACGTCTGTGCTAGCATAATTCTAACAGTATCACTTCCATCGATGTTCTAACAACAGCTGATTTATACGTATTAAAAAATAAAACATTTATTAGGTAATGTAGAATACCATCGCTATATTTCATTGTAGGAAATTTTTTGTGAAATACTGTATGATATCACAATCAAGTTTGTTGAATTAAAAAAAAAATCACGGAATTGAATAAAACATCATTTATTATATTGTAAATATAAAAAATATACCAAATATATAATATAACAGTTTTTCACATTATTTGTTAGTCACAGAAAGAAAGTTGTATTATAATAAATAACGAGTAAGAATCATCAAGAGCCGCCAACAGCTCCTACAGTTATATGAAAAATAGATGCATTCGATATATTCTTAGAAATAAGGCGCTTTCAATATTACAGAAAAAAGGTACCTTGGGTATTTCGACTGAGAAGAAAAGTTTCGCCTACATTTTCTATCACCAAAGGAAAATTTCACAATTAGGGAGAATTACACTCATATTTTTTTTCCATAGAAATTATTTTTTATATGTCGGGGAAGAACAATTTTCTCTATGAGATTTAAAAGAGTTGTAAACAGATGACGTCATAGACTATTTCTTGGAAAGCCTTCAATAGAATCGCTATAAGGTAAACAGGATGTGGGGCTTAGTCACCATTCCAGAAAACTCTGTAGTGTCGTGCGCAAAAGGCTCAGACGTCCAAGCGGTCCACCAGATGTGGCTAAGTCAGCATTCCAGAAAACTCTGTAGTATCGTGCGCAGAAGGCTCAGGCGCCTAAGCGGTCCAACGTCTTGGATCAGTGAATCATTATTGTCACGTATTTTGAATGTGAAAGAAGTGTTCCTATTGTGTTATTGCAGCACTGTTCATTGTGATTTTCATATAATTATAAAAGTGAGTACATTTTCAATTATTGTCTATGTTTGGTAATTTCCCATTATTGAATTTTCATATACAGCTCTTTTAGTAAATATACTTTTAGTTTTTTCTCAAATTCAATCCGCTAGGTTCAGATAACTAATTTTTTTATAGAGTTCACACACATAATGATTTTTCTATGAAGTCTGATTCTGTACACAATAGGCAAATAGATCAAAAATTTACGAAAATATTTTTCAACCAAAATTTGTTTTGTCTACAGGAAAAGCGAAACGAATACAGCACGTCTCGAAGCGAGTGGAAAGAGCAGAAAACAGTTTCCGTCAGCTGAATTCTTCGTACCTAAGAGGTGAGTCTATTCGCATGTTCTTTCTTGTTCAGACAATTTTCTGTAGGCTTTTTATGAACGTACATAATATCATTTCATCCAAATTCTGGGTAGAAGACCAGAACGTTGCCAATGGACTGAAATTTCTAGCATGATTTTTATTGTATTTTCTAACAAATTCTTTCGTCAATATAGATATGTAGTTATATCTTTAACTAGGAAATAGCACGCCTCTTCAATAATACGATAGCTTCGATAATACATCAAATTCATTACGAAACGTTTTAACGCAAATTCAAGTAATCACAGACGAATAGGCAACTCTGTTTAGGAAAGTCGTCGACTCATAATATCTCACTGAATGTGCTATATTTGCGATTCAATGCAAATTATTTGAAATTGAGGATATTATAATTGGATATTATGTGTACCGATAAGAATGAATGATAAAAACAATAATGAAACTATTTAAAAAAACCCTTTTCAAAGGGAAATTTTAAAGCCCCCTTGACAGTTATGATATTCCTGAGGAGTAACAGATGTTCTCAAATAGGTATAAGCATTAAGATTGAGAAATTATATAAATCAGACGGTGATAATCCGAAAAAAAAAATATGTATAGTTTGTTTACGATCATACTTGGAGGACTATGTAGTAAATATCTTATAGCAATATCATTTCACTTCTAATACTTACAGAGTGTAGAGTGTATTTGTTTACATGATATGAAAAAGAAATAATTTTATATTGTTTGAGAAATATAGTACACTAATGATTAGAGTGTATTAAGGTTTTCAACTAGAATGAAAAAGAAGAGAACATGTTGAAATTATAGGCAAAATTATATTTTTTATAAAAAACATTAAAAAAAACATTCATAAAAATTTTAAATGAATAAATATATACTTAACTAAAACAAACCCCTACACTTCACAACTGAAAAAAAAATAATAAGTAAATAGAAAAAAATTTAAAAAATAAATCCGTTTTCAACGTTCATGAAAGTTTGTTTGCTTACCTAACATTGCACAAGGGTGGGGGTGTACCCGAGGCGGATCCTCCATCATAATATTATTATTTGCAAAATTGATGAAATTATAATTCCCTTGTACTTAGTAGTAAATCAAATCCAGAAGAATGCTTAGTTTTATAATAAGAAACACTAAACACTTTAGAAACAGTAAAGTTATTATAATATTGTACAATTCATATGTGCTCAGTAAACTTAGTTTTGACTTATCAATTTGGAATCCTCAATATGCAGTTCACTTTAGTCGCATAGAAATTCAGAAAATCAGAATAAGTTCTTATCAAATGGGCAGCGATGGTCTCGTAGCGACGAAGTCCGCATAAAAAAATAATGCGATACTGGACTTGGAGTATTTCAGGGAAGTAATCGAGTTCGTGAACAAGATTTCCCTTTGAAAAAAAAAGGGAATAACTTCAAGCGAACACAGTATCGACATGACTTGGAATATTTTTGAGTGAAGTCCATGTTAATTCAAATAGGCAAAAATGGTCTCGTAGTGACATGGACTTCGTAACGTTCACAGTGGGTGGTGCTACGCATCTTCAACAACATTATACTCATTCGAATTTACAGGTGGATTTCAAACTTGATCAATAGTACATTTTCAGTTCGAAAGATTCATACTAAATGGCGCTACGCTTCTGTCGCAATATTATACCCAGTTGTGTTCATACGACAGCTTGAAATGTGACTGGTTTAGTTATTATTTGCTGAAAATGAGCTGTGACAGATGATCTACCACCTCAGACGTTGTACATTCAATACTTGGAAACGGGAGACGAAATTTGGTGAAGTTGAATTGAAACCCAGCTCAGAGCATACCAGGCCCGCAGCATATTATACCTTTCTATCGAAACAATAGAAGAGTAGCCTACTGAGTCCAAGCCAGCTGTCTACCATCGGAAGAGTAAGTTTCGATTTTCACTTTTCACACACATTCTGTATCAGTTTCTTCATTCAGTGAACAAATATGAGTTCTGAAGACATCACTACTATTTACGCAGACATGGTTGAACTATGTAGGGAAATTAACGAAAGTTTGAAACAATTGGAATTCAAGCAATACTTTGAGTGAAAATATGCCTGCAAATTTGTGTAGAGCTATGAAACTCATCAGAAGCAAACTAAAATTCGATGATGTTTTATCTACTGTATGCGTAAACATAATCAAAAATTTGGAAGAAGCGGTGTCAATTCTCAAAATGGACATCTCAAAGAGAAAGAGCAATATTTGGTTGACACATTGTAAAATAACTGCTCGTATGCTTAATTAAGCTATATCATCAATCAACGAAGAGCAGTCAATAGGGGCTTTACGCAGACTTCAAACTTTGGCGGAAAATTTGAAAATTGTAAGAAATTCAATTAAAAATGCAGGAGTGGTTCGGGGAGGGGCAACATCAAAGTTATCATCACGAGTGAAGTGGGAAAATATGAAATCCGCATTTTCGTCAGGTCTGCGTACAGGAATAATAATGAATTTGACACATAAGGATATTGGACATTTTTTTCAAGACCTTATCCAAACGCAGAATAAAGAAGTTGCTGAAAAAAAACATCCAATGATTGAGGTTAATAATAAATTTTGTGCTGAATTTGTCAAAGATAGCTTGAATATGGAATATAATGATATAGAATATTTCAGTACTAAAAACAATATCATTGACAGGGGTACAAACTTGAAAGGGTGGTTCCAAGAGAACGTCATTGACCATATTCTATATAAATTGTCGAAATCATTGGAACAGAAAAGAGATTCCACACTTAAAAAAATTGTTAGTTTGGAAGTATATATTAGTAAATATAACATTGAAAACGGTTCATCTTTCATCGAGCTTCCAAAGTCCATAGCCAGAAAGCAAGCGTGCATTGATATAAAAAATAATGATGAAGCGTGCTTCGCTTGGGCAGTTGATTCAGCTCTGCCTCCAGCACTAAAGCATACTGACAGGACAAAATCATATCCACATTACTCACAAATCTTGAATTTGGACGGTATTCAATTTCCGATGAAATTGAAGCAAATTACCAAATTTGAGCACCTGGAACAACATATCGATCAATGTGTACACCTTGGAATTAACTCAGCCGCAGGCGGACAGAGAGGCATTTTTTGTAACTGTTCCGAGTCGACTCACCAAACGGAGATTGAACCGACATGTTAATTTACTTTTAATTCAGAATGAATATCATTCAAAATTGAAGGGTTATAGAGGACCGCCAGAGACAGTTAATGATACCAAGATTCGATACCACTACTGCTTCATCAAATATTCATCCCGACTGCTCAGTACACAAATAAGTAGAAACAGGCATAAAGTATATTTTTGTGATGAATGTTCAAAATACTTCACGAGCAACGGAAAACTCATGAATCATACTATTGAGTGTCAAAAACAGGCTGAAATGCAAACAAACTAGTTACGTCACCCTATTGAATGAAAAATATTGATTTGTTCAGAACCCGCATAATGATGAATTTTTTACAGAATATGTGTGAAAATGGAATAGAAACTGTGCTCCAGACGGGTCTATATCCACCATATTATGATAAGTATATATAAATATTCCAAAGAATCACTCTGTAAAGCCGCCAAGAAATGTAACACTCGGTCATTAGCTGAATTAATCACTCGACTGATTGAATCACTCAGCAGTTATTCAATTCAGTCACTGAGTGAAGGACTCTGCCATCTGCGTGCGTCTGCCATCGAAAATTCACACTGCAAAAGTCCTAATCGAGAATATTCAAGGGTATGTTGTGTATTTCCATCATCGACTCCATTACAGCCTTGGATGTTCGAGTGACGAAATACATGACAGATTCTTTGAAGAACCGTAAAGTCTCGAAAAAGAATAATGAAGTTTGAATGGCTAACAGATGGTGCTGATATCCCCACCAGAACGGAGAGTGTTTGGTGACTTGTAGGTTGACAGAAGGCGCTGATATTCCCACCAGAACGGAGAGTGACAGGTGGCATCAAGAAACTGAACTGATGTTCCTCCAGAACCAAGAGCGTCAGGCGTCATTAGCGGAGTGACAGATGACACATCACCAGCAGTTTGGCTGTCATCACCACCACCGACAGATGGCGCTGATGTTCCTTCACAAGGATGAGTGGGCAGATGACACTCCGCCCACAGTTTGGGTATCATCATCACCACCACCGACAGTTGGCGCCGATGTTGCTCCAGAAGAACGACAAGTGAAAGGTGACATGAGCAGCAAAGTGACCACAGATGCCATAAACATAGACTCACAGAATGAACTAATTGTATTGTTTATGCCATGTAGACACTTGGTGTGCTGCTCACAGTGCGCCATCACGTGCGATACATGCGTAGTTTGTAGATAGTTCATCAATACTTTTACGAAAATATATATATCTTAGAATATTTTTGATTTTAATTTTGTTACTCGAAAATACCCTTCCCCATTTTTTTTGCTTAAAAAAACATGTCAATTTTTATGCAAAAAAGTATCACATTTTTGATTGAATTATTCATCATATATTGCCTCAAAAAACATGCTCATTTTTTATGCAAAAAAGCAGCACATTTTTGATTGAGTCATTCTTCCAATTATGGTGCAAAAACGTGCTCTTTTTTTATGCAAAAAAGTGATACATTTTCGATCAAAAAAATAACCCAAAATTGACATGGTGGAAGGATTTCAGTGAAGTATTTTCAGTGAATTTTGAGTCACTCAGCATTCACTCAGCCTTCACTCAGCATTCACTCAGCTTTTTCCACCATGTCAATTTTTGGTAATTTTTTTTATAAAAAAAATTGCCATTTTCCCATAAGAATACATGTATTTTTGAATGAAAAAAAGTGACACCTTTATTGACATGGTGGTAAAAGTTGGGTGAAGCATTTTCAGTGAAAGCTGAGTGGCTGAGTAAATCACTCAGCTTTCACTCAGCTTTTTCCACCATGTCAATAAAAGTGTTACTTTTTAGGGAAAAAAAACAGGCACTTTTTTGCATAAAAAAGTGGCACTTTTTTGCATTAAAAAAGTTGCAGTTTTTGCATAAAAAAAGTGACAGTTTTTTTTATAAAGAAAGTGACAGTATTTGCATAAAAAATTACACTTTTTTAAATAGAAAAGTGGTACTTTTTCACCTCAAAAAGAGGCACTTTCTTGCACATAAAATTTGAATTTTTTTAATGAAACTGGTAGATTGACCGATTAGAGTGATATCCATACAGAACGATAGATGGCACTGATGTTTCCAAAAAGAAACACATCTTTACCTCAATTAAAGTACTTCTTCATCCCCACAAGGGTATTTGTTACTCTAGAAAGCGGTCAATTTCTTGTCAAAAATGTAACAATTTCCGACAGAAAACTGTGGTATTAAATGGTGAATTTTTGGGAACTGATGGATAATGGTTGCGTAGGGAAAATAGGGAAAAATACTCTTATTAGCATAGTTGTTTTATTCAGCATATAATGTTTACTAATTACGTGTATATATATATATATACTTAACATAATATGGTGGATATAGACGTCCCGCCTGGAGCACAGTTTCTATTCCATTTTCACACATATTCTGTAAAAAATTCATCATCATGCGGGCTCTGAACAAATCAATATTTTTCATTCAATAGGGTGATGTATCTAGTTTGTTTGCTTTTCAGCCTGTTTTTGACACTCAATAGTATGAGTCATGAGTTTTCCGTTGCTCGTG
The DNA here is from genome assembly GCA_958502065.1 of Chrysolina americana. Taxonomy (NCBI): domain Eukaryota; kingdom Metazoa; phylum Arthropoda; class Insecta; order Coleoptera; family Chrysomelidae; genus Chrysolina; species Chrysolina americana. The sequence continues at coordinate 38,628,111 of OY293414.1, read as the reverse complement.
AAGTATTTTGAACATCCATCACAAAAATATACTTTATGCCTGTTTCTACTTATTTGTGTACTGAGCAGTCGGGATGAATATTTGATGAAGCAGTAGTGGTATCGAATTTTGGTATCATTGACTGTATCTGGCGGTCCTCTATATCCCTTCAATTTTGAATGATATTCATTCTGAATTAAAAGTAAATTAACATGTCGGTTCAATCTCCGTTTGGTGAGTCGACTCGGAACAGTTACAAAAAATGCCTCTCTGTCCGCCTGCGGCTGAGTTAATTCCAAGGTGTACACATTGATCGATATGTTGTTCCAGGTGCTCAAATTTGGTAATTTGCTTCAATTTCATCGGAAATTGAATACCGTCCAAATTCAAGATTTGTGAGTAATGTGGATATGATTTTGTCCTGTCAGTATGCTTTCGTGCTGGATGCAGAGCTGAAACAACTGCCCAAGCGAAGCACGCTTCATCATTATTTTTTATATCAATGCACGCTTGCTTTCTGGCTATTTACTTTGGAAGCTCGATGAAAGATGAACCGTTTTCAATGTTATATTCACTAATATATACTTCCAAACTAACAATTTTTTTAAGTGTGGAATCTCTTTTCTGTTCCAATGATTTCGACAATTTATATCGAATATGGTCAATGACGTTCTCTTGGAACCACCCTTTCAAGTTTGTACCCCTGTCAATGATATTGTTTTTAGTACTGAAATATTCTATATCATTATATTCCATATTCAAGCTATCTTTGACAAATTCAGCACAAAATTTATTATTAACCTCAATCATTGGATGTTTTTTTTCAGCAACTTCTTTATTCTGCGTTTGGATAAGGTCTTGAAAAAAATGTCCAATATCCTTATGTGTCAAATTCATTATTATTCCTGTACGCAGACCTGACGAAAATGCGGATTTCATATTTTCCCACTTCACTCGTGATGATAACTTTGATGTTGCCCCTCCCCGAACCACTCCTGCATTTTTAATTGAATTTCTTACAATTTTCAAATTTTCCGCCAAAGTTTGAAGTCTGCGTAAAGCCCCTATTGACTGCTCTGAGTTGATTGATGATATAGCTTTATTAAGCATACGAGCAGTTATTTTACAATGTGTCAACCAAATATTGCTTTTTCTCTTTGAGATGTCCATTTTGAGAATTGACACCGCTTCTTCCAAATTTTTGATTATGTTTACGCAGACAGTAGATAAAACATCATCGAATTTTAGTTTGCTTCTGATGAGTTTCATAGCTCTACACAAATTTGCAGGCATATTTTCACTCAAAGTATTGCTTGAATTCCAATTGTTTCCAACTTTCGTTAATTTCCCTACATAGTTCAACCATGTCTGCGTAAATAGTAGTGATGTCTTCAGAACTCATATTTGTTCACTGAATGAAGAAACTGATACAGAATGTGTGTGAAAAATGAAAATCGAAACTTACTCTTCCGATGGTAGACAGCTGGCTTGGATTCAGTAGGCTACTCTTTTATTGTTTCGATAGAAAGGTATAATATGCTGCGGGCCTGGTATGCTCTGAGCTGGGTTTCAATTCAACTTCACCAAATTTCGTCTCCCGTTTCCAAGTATTGAATGTACAACGTCTGAGGTGGTAGATCATCTGTCACAGCTCATTTTCAGCAAATAATAACTAAACCAGTCACATTTCAAGCTGTCGTATGAACACAACTGGGTATAATATTGCGACAGAAGCGTAGCGCCATTTAATATGAATCTTTCGAACTGAAAATGTACTATCGATCAATTTTGAAACCCGCCTCTAAGTTCGAATGAGTATAATGTTGTTGAAGATGCGTAGCACCACCCACTGTGAACGTTACGAAGTCCATGTCGCTACGAGACCATTTTTGCCTTCATGTCGATACTGTGTTCGCTCGAAGTTATTCTCTTTTTTTTTTTCAAACGGAAATCTTGTTCACGAACTTGATTACTTCCCTGAAATACTCCAAGTCCAGTATCGCATAATTTTTTTATGCGGACTTCGTCGCTACGAGACCATCGCTGCCCATTTGATAAGAACTTATTGTGATTTTCTGAATTTCTATGCGACTAAAGTGAACTGCATATTGAGGATTCCAAATTGATAAGTCAAAACTAAGTTTACTGAGCACATATGAATTGTACAATATTATAATAACTTTACTGTTTCTAAGGTGTTTAGTGTTTCTTATCATAAAACTAAGCATTCTTCTGGATTTGATTTACTACTAAGTACAAGGGAATTATAATTTCATCAATTTTGCAGAATAATATGATGGAGGGTCCGCCTCGGGTACACCCCCACCCTTATGCAATGTTAGGTAAGCAAACAAACTTTCATGAACGTTGAAAACGGATTTATTTTTTAAATTTTTTTCTATTGACTTATTATTTATTTTTTTCAGTTGTGAATTGTAGGGGTTTGTTTTAGTTAAGTATATATTTATTCATTTAAAATTTTTATGTATGTTTTTTTTAATGTTTTTTATAAAAAATATAATTTTGCCTATAATTTCAACATGTTCTCTTCTTTTTCATTCTAGTTGAAAACCTTAATACACTCTAATCATTAGTGTACTATATTTCTCAAACAATATAAAATTATTTCTTTTTCATATCATGTAAACAAATACACTGTACACACTGTAAGTATTAGAAGTGAAATGTTATTGCTATAAGATATTTACTACATAGTCCTCCAAGTATGATCGTAAACAAACTATATATATTTTCTTTTTTTCGGATCACCGTCTGATTTATATAATTTCTCAATCTTAATGCTTATACTTATTTGAGAACATCTGTTACTCCTCAGGAATATCATAACTGTCAAGAGGGCTTTAAAATTTCCCTTTGAAAAGGGTTTTTTAAAATAGTTTCATTATTGTTTTTATCATTCATTCTTATCGGTACACATAATATCCTATTATAATATCCTCAATTTCAAATATTTTGCATTGAATCGCAAATATAGCACATTCAGTGAGATATTATGAGTCGACGACTTTCCTAAACAGAGTTGCCTATTCGTCTGTGATTACTTGAATTTGCGTTAAAACGTTTCGTAATGAATTTGATGTATTATCGAAGCTATCGTATTATTGAAGAGTCGTGCTATTTCCTAGTTAAAGATATACCTACATATCTATATTGACGAAAGAATTTGTTAGAAAATACAATAAAAATCATGCTAGAAATTTCAGTACATCGGCAACGTTCTGGTCTTCTACCCAGAATTTGGATGAAATGATATTATGTACGTTCATAAAAAGCCTACAGAAAATGGTCTGAACAACAAAGAACATGCGAATAGACTCACCTCTTAGGTACGAAGAATTCAGCTGACGGAAACTGTTTTCTGCTCTTTCCACTCGCTTCGAGACGTGCTGTATTCGTTTCGCTTTTCCTGTAGACAAAAAAAATTTTGGCTGAAAAATATTTTCGTAAATTTTTTATCTATTTGCCTATTGTGTACAGAATCAGACTTTATAGAAAAATCATTATGTGTGTGAACTCTACAAAAAAATTAGTTATCTGAACCTAGCGGATTGAATTTAAGAAAAAACTAAAAGTATATTTACTAAAAGAGCTGTATATGAAAATTCAATAATGGGAAATTACCAAACATAGACAATAATTGAAAATGTACTCACTTTTATAATTATATGAAAATCACAATGAACAATGCTGCAATAACACAATAGGAACACTTCTTTCACATTCAAAATACGTGACAATAATGATTCACTGATCCAAGACGTTGGACGATACTACAGAGTTTTCTGGAATGCTGACTTAGCCACATCTAGTGGACCGCTTGGACGTCTGAGACTTTTGCGCACGACACTACAGAGTTTTCTGGAATGGTGACTAAGCCCCACATCCTGTTTACCTTATAGCGATTCTATTGAAGGCTTTCCAAGAAGTGGTCTATGACGTCATCTGTTTACAACTCTTTTAAATCTCATAGAGAAAATTGTTCTTCCCCGATATATAAAAAATAATTTCTATGGAAAAAATATGAGTGTAATTCTCCCTAATTGTGAAATTTTCCTTTGGTTATAGAAAATGTAGGCGAAACTTTTCTTCTCTGTCGACATACCCAAGGTACCTTTTTTCTGTAATATTGAAAGCGCCTTATTTCTAAGAATATATCGAATGCATCTATTTTTCATATAACTGTAGGAGCTGTTGGCGGCTCTTGATGATTCTTACTCGTTTTTTATTCTAATACAACTTTCTTTCTGTGACTAACAAATAATGTGAAAAACTGTTATATTATATATTTGGTATATTTTTTATATTTACAATATAATAAATGATGTTTTATTCAATTCCGTGATTTTTTTTTAATTCAACAAACTTGATTGTGATATCATACAGTATTTCACAAAAAATTTCCTACAATGAAATATAGCCGATGGTATTGTATTCTACATTACCTAATAAATGTTTTATTTTTTAATACGTATAAATCAGCTGTTGTTAGAACATCGATGGAAGTGATACTGTTAGAATTATCCTAGCACAGACGTAAAATCTGATTTACAAATGTTGATGTGAACAAAGAAAATATACAGGTAAGTTTGCATTTTTTCACGAAAGTTGAAATACCTTATGCGTCTTTTTCTCATAATATTAAACGAAACTTTTTGATATAACTGAACAAGTCTCTTCATAACCATTTACAGTTTACCAAAACTACGAAGTAATCCAGATGTAAAGTTTCGGCTATTGAACGATATCTGTCACCATCTTTATGGCACATACATATTCAATAGATCTTCTGTGGGAATCCCTTACGAAATATAAGCAACGGCAAACACCTATAATCAGTTCAAATATAATTCTTGCGAAGTCTCTCACTGTTATAAGAATGTCTCTCTCTAAATATCTCAACTGTATTGAAAAATCTTAACCAAAAAAATACACTGGTAAGTACATTTCTACATTCGACTATTCCTTCAAAGTGTCACGTATCGCTGGTATGCTTCGATATAATATACTTACTAGGCATGAATTCTGATATCAACGAATGTCGTGTATACAAAAAAAAAAACATCAGTGGCTGGAACAGTTTTTTGTATCTAGAAGGGTTCTCTCTCTCTCTCTCCCGTGTCGTATAATATGTCCCTTTCATATACCGCGACATATTTCTCTTATGATGCCCTGAATAGGTATCCTTCATACCATGAATTATGTGTATAACACTCGAAACAAAAAAAATTGTCTGATTCATTAATTCAATTTTGTTAACGTATTTCCATCACGGAGACGGCTCATCATAAGTTCATTTCTATATCTCTGCCTGGTGAGCGTTTAACAAGACAATATATATATTTTTTCACAAGTCGACTACCCTTCGAGTGGGTAACGATACTTCGGTAGTTGGATGCTTGTAATGGTTGAGATCCGTCTTCTTGGCAGTTGATCTCGAATCCTCGACGATGCAGATTTTTATACCCCAACTATATAGTGGATATCTACTGTCACGATGCTAGTGTGGAATGACTAATGATCGGTGGCGGGAAATTCAAAATACGGGGGGTTACTGCTCTCTCTCTCTCAGTCAGCGTCGCTGTGCATTGGGTAGTGTGACGTCATAGCCTGGAGAGGACGGTAAACCATAATGCAAAACAAATGTATAATGGGTTAATTTCATAAGTGTGACGGCTGGTGGAGGATGGCGCTCGAGCGCCACGCCCTGGAAAATGGGTGTGCCGCAAGGATCCCTTTTAGGGGACAAAAATGACGATGTTGAACTTCCACCTTTCGAGGGGTCAAAAATGACGACGTTGAACTTCCATGTTGATTCCTATATAAGATGGCATCAGATAGGTGAAGGACGAGGAAAGATCGGGTAGGCTGGGATGGAAAACGTTTGGTCATAATTGAAAATATCAAGTGGTAAATGACTATACTAAAGAATAAATATGTCGGTAATGCAGATTCCTTACTAACCGACTAGGGGTTGTGATCTCGACTAAATATTGTGAAACTCTTATTATTTAGCGGAGATGCAAACCACCGTGGGTCAAAAATGACCACGATGGACCTTGACGATTTCCCATGTAATTTTCCATATGAAATGAGGCCGTACATACATAGATGATTTACTCATCTCATTTTATCGATGATTATCAAATATTTCTTGTTTTTATCGAACAAATTATGTCGCCATTTTGGTTGCCAAGCAACATAATTTGTTTCTCAAAGAAGTATTTCGGTAATCATTGATACACATTGAGCTCATAGGCAGAATATTACTGCATATCGTTTGTCGTTAGTCCATAGGTGGGAGTTGGGCAATGTGTAATTGACCTCATTTATTTTTTTCTGTCTGACTGAATAGTCAGGATACCTTCGAATAATATTATGTTCTGTACTCACTCTTCCAGCTCGCTGATGTTTCAACAATTCCGTCATGGTGAACATTCGTTCTTCCACTCTGAACTTTTTCCACTGCCTTACTAATTCTAATACAGAATGTCGTATCACACCAGGTAAAATCAGTTCGTTCAGTGGCGGGGTAACCAGTACTTTTTCTGTAAATTTACTTAGAATTATTGATTGAAAATCAATGGTTGGTGATACTTTCACTGTAAATGTTACGAAATGTATAGAAAATATATGATGCAAACTCTAAACTAGAAGGGTACACAAAACTATTATTTGTCTTGGTATTCTTTATTCTCTACATGAATGGATTAAAATATCATTTTTTGTACTCTATTTTACTTTTACTCTAATGGGCCAATTATTTTAAGTTGTATGCTGGAAAATGAGTTTTATGTTCACCGAAAAATTCTTTCAGATGTTGATGTAGGCGAATCTAGGATGTAGAAACTATTATAGCGAAAATGAAATTTTAACGAGGATAAAATACAGAGTTTCAAGCAAACATTATAGAATTTTGATCGGTCTGACCTATTTGAAGTTGAAAATTTCAATGGTTACTTACTTTCATAATACATTCTTGCAGTACTTTGAATTATACTTTCCTTAGCGAAGTCTACTTGAAATATAAGGATGAAAATTGGATTGATGCAGAAGTTTTCGAATCCAGTCGATAATAAAAAGATTTATTCTATATGAGATCCATCTATCGAAATTTTGAGAAAATTTATAAAATTAGTAGAAAAGCTCATTGAACATTAATGATGGGGAAGAGAAAAGTACATCAAAATCGTATATTCAATTCTAGTAACACAATTAAAGCTTCTTGGAATGTGGTGTCCACAAAAAATTTTTAGAGAAATTAATATTTATTTTCTTAATACTCCAACTGAACTTGTTGAGATTTTAAAAGTTAATAAAATGTTTGGAGTGGCTGGTACTCTATCGAACAAAAGTACGTTATATTTAACACCTTTCTGATCTAGTGAATTAGTACAACTCATTTTTACTAAGATTGAGAATAAAAATTCTTTTGGTGTTGATGATATTCCAAATTTCTTAATGAAAAAAAAATCCGCGTATATGTAATATTTCCTTAAGCACATCAAATGACCAGCTTCAGGCCTACGTTTAATGAAAGAAGATGGTCGGAGGAGTACTCAATCTGACCTCCATGGTCACGGGCGGAGCTTTTCTACACATACAAAAGGTAGTTTTTTTGGTCCAAACTTCCAAATTTTACTTAGTTTATCAGTTCTATCGTCCATTAACTATACTCAATTCTTGTTCTAAAATTTTATTTTCAAAACAAGTCATTATCAAACTCTTGTGAACTATAAACAATCTTCTGTGATAACAAAATTTCTCATCACCCCTGGAACGAAAAAGTGATGTAATAACCGTCGAAAGGTGACTAAAGATCTAGCATTCGTATTAAATTATCTAATTTTCTATAATTATAGGTACTCCTAGGAATTGGAAGTTGCAAATAATTTTTGTCCCTGGTATTTAAGATCAGAAGAAATGTAAATAGTGAAATCTGTTTTGTGTGTGTTTTCGTGTATGTTCGTTCATCAATCAATAGTTTCAGTATAAAATTGCAATGACTGTTGAAATTTTATGTTTAAGGAAGAGAGATCGGAATGAATTTCGATAATATGATCAGAAGAAATGTAAATAGTGAAATCTGTTGTGTATAGTTGTTTGTGCATGTTCGCTCATCAATGAAATCGTTTTTAGTACAAAAATTGCAATAACTGTTAGAACTTCATGTTCAAGAAAGAGCGATCAGCATGAATGCCGATACCTTACTTTGCATGAATATCGCAGAGCCCGCTTCTGTACAATAAGGATGGTTTGCAAAGGATGACTATAGCAAACTGCTAGCTATTTGATAACGTAGATATAACTCAGTGAGAGAATGATGATACACTGGTTCAGAAATTGAACATTCTAATTAATTCGATTCAATCCTAAATGCGCAACAAACTGATGAGAGCTTCTCACATAGAATATCAAAGCCATTTCATTATCAACGATTCTGTCGTCGGATATTTGATAAACATTATGTTAGTTTTTTATGTTAAATGACAAAAAATTTGAATCTCTTACTTCAAATCGAATCAGTTGATCCAGATCTTGTCGTGTTATTGTTATGCCAAATAGTACTCTTTTATGTTAAAACAGTAAAACAGGCCATGTATGTAAAATAAAAAAAGAATTTATCTAGATATAGAACTTTGAGGAACCCCACCATTGATATTCTTCTATTCTGAATACCCTGAATTCCTAACTCTTCGGGCAGAAAAATAAGATTTTAACGATATGAGAGTGATTCTACTGAAACCATAATATAAACAAGAATAATCTGAGAGCAACACAATCAAATACAATATTGCATCTCCCGTATTTTTGTAATACCGAAATCCAAATTAAAGCTTTTGATTAAATGAAAATGATGGCTCTTCAGGTTTTTCTGGGCGGGTATCAACCTTGTTCAAATGGCAACCTGTATTTTTCATCAGTTCTTCGGCTTATGTATGAGATCTAAAATGTACTTCAATATTGACGGTTTTCGAGATTTTTACCATGACAGCTTCTTTTCTCCAAAATCATTACTCATATTTGAAATTATAAACGTTGGTGACTCTTTCAAACGATATATCTGAAATCTACCTGTGATATACAGCTTGCCAAACATTGTAAATGAAAATGAAAAACCTTTTATATTATCGATACATGAGAAGCGCCACTAAAGGCTCTACAAATTTCATTAAATATTCCCTATGGTTAAAATCGATAGTTTCTCTTATAAAAGCTTTTTTTTTTGAAAAATTGAAATTCTTTCTATTCTCTATTCTCCATAATTCTGATGAAAGACCTTTTTTACGGCGAAATGCATATTTGACGACTGCAATCGATAGGTATGTTATGTTTGAAACACGTTACTCCTAATGAAACACCCTTCTAGTTCCTTCATTGGATGCATAGTTTTTGTCCAACCACTTCTTTGAAATATCGCTCCATGTCTATAATAATTACCCGTATAAAATATAAACCAATTGTGAATTTGATCAACACTCAGTAAAATGTATGTTTTGAAATATTCACAATAATTTCAACTATCTTTCGGTCTACAACAACCTTTCAAGAAAAAGCGAATATATTGATTTTTTAAAATCTTAGTGAATGTTAGTATAAAAATTCAAATCTTTAGTGAATTCCAGTATGAGAATTGATATATTTAATGAATGTTGCTGTATCGCGAAATGTCTATACAATTTAATCAAAATGTTGATTTCAAAAACTGATTCGATTAATATGATTTTCATATCAGATGAATCAGACAGGAATTGTTGATTTTCAAGTGGAATCAGTTCTCAACAGTATTTAGATAAAAGGCATCCAGGATCGCGGTTAAAAATTCGTTCATTGAGATAATATAAAGGATTTTCTATTCGAAATACGGAAGTTTTGTACATTTTTATTTAATTGAGTGTGGCAAGCTATTTTCGCACCCTGTATATCACGAATCAATTTTAGATATATTGTTTGAGACTCACCTTCGTACAATATTTGACCAAAGATTTATTTCAATGGGACTTGGCACACTTTAATAATCTCCTATAAGTACTATGAGACACGAATTTTGGAAAAAAGATGTCATCTTGAAAATCTCGAAAAACATCAATATTTTCAATGAAAATATATGCATGAAGTACCTTTTATTTCTCATTCAAAAACCAATAAAAACTGATAAAAAATACAGATTGCAATTCAAAAAACATTGGGACCCGCCCCGAATAAACTGAACACCCTGTGTAAGTGCCATCATTTTCATTTTGTAGAGCTTAGAATATAGTTTCAGTCAAAATCATTTAGCAAGAATACTGAGGTATTCCTTGGATTTCCCATTGCTTTTTAACTTTTTGGTATATATTTGACCATAGATATAATTTTTTTTTTATTCACACGAGCACATGATTCTATAGCTTCATGATCTGATAGACCTGTCGACATGAACTATCATAAACATTTAAATTGAAATTACCATTTATGATTATTGCAGATTCAATTGGTAATACTAATTTTTGTCAAATATTTTTCTAGAAGATGATTACTTTTTGCATAATTATAAAAAGTGTCAGTGTGACCAAATATTTTTTGTGGGGCATTCGTTAGACATTCCTATTTGAAGAACGCACTCTGCTGAGGCTTGTCTAAATTTGAAAGATTTTTTAGATATGGCCACAGAGAAAAAGTGTTCGGTCTTTCAATTTACTTACCTTTGTTTTCATCTTCGTAAACCATGAAAATATTCATTGTTCCTACTTCTGTAACATAGTGCTGTGGACCGTACAGCCACAATACTTGCTGATACCCTCGTTTATTTGCATGACTTTGTATTCTTATCGTAGGACCGTAGTTGGATCCCAATTTGCTACTTCCACAACCACCTGGCCACGCTCTGGCATATCTTGGATCTGCAAGCAATGCTACCGATTCATCTTGTCCATCTGACCAATAAGTTCCTACAGGGCACAATATCGTATAAAGCAAAGCCGAATCACTTTGTTGAACACCGAGTGTTCCCTAAAAAATTAATAATTCCATTAGCTGAACCATTACTCTCCCGTTAGTTACCATAATAATATTATTTTTCATTCAGAAATTCCTTTGACTGATAGTATTTACGATCATAGCCATATGCCTTGGCCTGGTGAGAATGAGAGTTGCGGTTATTCAGTGTAATATATTATTTTTAACGAATACGTCTGAAAATATCTCTTAATTTATGTAATTTTTTCTTGAAAAAAAAGTGGATTTATTCTACAATTTCAGGATGCATTGCAAAAAGGTGCGTGTATTTTTGCTGATGGTTACCGTCTTCCCTGTATAATTGAGAAGTTATCCTATAGGCGGAGTTTTTGGACATAAAAAAAAGAGCATCGTTAAGATTATTCTCACATTTTCTCATATACCAGGCTATATATTGACACTTCATTCTGATTGGTTGATCAATCTCATTAAGAAGAGGGCTTACCAAGGTGTGGCTGCGCTTCGCTCTGATTGGTCCTAAAGTCCCACAAGGACATTGCCAAACGTTGGTAAGGTTGATGAAAAAAGAGCTTTGTTTTTATAAGTCCGAAAAAATTGAGGAGGGGTTAGCCTTATCCCACTAATCTCTACTTTTGCTTCGTTTTTTATGCATATAGGTACTGTTATTTATGACAGTGAACGCAATTAATATTTTCATCAACATCAATATTACCATTATCATCTCAATAATAATGGAGTCCAAATAGGCGACAACAGTACAGAGATTGTAACAATGTTATCTAGGTATCGTAACCGTGTTTATTTTGTGAAAATCACCACTACAAAACAGATCATCTTCGTACTACATAACTAGTGCAGCGGCGTGAAACTTTGGTTTTTATCAACCACTCCCAAGATCATGGTTTTTCATTCAATACAATAGAGATAGTAAACGTTATCCAGGTTTAGTAACTGGGTCTTTTTTTTAACAAGTCAAGACTCGCCTATTCAGAATGGCATATCGCGAAGGAAATCACCGAGCGATACGGGCAGTCTCAATTTTACTCCCGGTACGATAGGTACGCTCGTATATGCCATTTTTCGGCATTACTCGAATTACGCAAAAGTACGGTGTCCGTGTAAGGAATATACTTCCCTAGTGCTCCCTAGTATACTACCATAACCAACTACAGTCCACACCCCCCACTCAGGAGAACGGTGGTTGCAACCCCAGAGGAGAAACGGCTGAGTGGGAAGCCAGTAAAGGAACCAGGTAGGCCTACATGTTGATCGTTTTTTCTTGACTATGTTATTATTGCAATCCCTACCAGTCTCAAATGTAACACTACGATTTGAAAAATTACGCAACTGTCACAAAGAGATTCTTGAATGAAACGTCAAATAACTTGCAACAAATTGTTGAAAATCAACAACTTATTGGAAAACAGATAGAGAGTATTGTCGACAGTCTTAAGAAATACACGCGATTCTTACGGCTCCAAAACTCTCTCGATACAATGATAATCGACTGTCAAAATGTACTGTCAACACTGAACAATATTGAAGAATCGATATTATTCGGTGGACTTAATATTACTCATAGCATGATATTACCAACTTCCGAGCTCAAAGAAGTAATAGAGGTAATGCTTGACATGTACAAAGGAAGTCTACCGGATTTCGATAACATTCAATCATATCACAAACTTCTAAAAATTGAAACACGATGCAAAAATTATCTAATTCTATTCAAAATTAATGTTCCGATACTTCGAGAAAATTTTTACGATTACTATCATTTATATCATATTCCAATTTCCAATAATGCCATAATTCCCTTAAAACAGTACATTAACCAGAACTCAACTTATCACCACTATGAGGACAGCCCGTGCCACGAAATCGAGACAACCTGTATTTTCCGCCTGGAATCCGGAAGTACTGAAAGGAAAGAGCAGACAGCCATGCCAATCACTCTAAGTCCATCTAGAACAAGATGTAGTCGAACCAGTGACGCCTATGTCATTATCATTCCCGCCAGACACATGGCTATGGAAAAAAAGTGTAAAGAAAGCGGATATGAAGAAATACACAAACCACAGCTGATCCACATACCCCAGAAATGTAGCCTCATCATTAATGGGGAAGAATACAGCAATGATGATTCTCAATCATCGAAGCGAACATGAAGACCACCCCCTTAAGGATAAGATTAACCTAGACGAGCTGACAAGGCTCCAGAAACTAGCCGAGAAAACCCAACTCCACCGACTCCAAGCCCTGGAAGAAAACAACACCCCGTATATTTGTTTTTATATTTGTATCATTCTGAGCATAATTATTGTTACTCTAATCATTTACAATTCCTCTATAAAATGTGAGGACTTCAATTCCGAAAATAATGCTACCGTATTATTTTTGTCTTAGGGTTGGGTAGTTATATACAATACAAACCCCTAAGACACCCTGTAACTTCCATATAGTGCTGACTGAGGTTTATGAAAATGTGATTAACCCTGCTTTATAGTTAGCTCAGTTCTGCTAGCGACGTTGTACGAGACACATCTCACAAATAAAGTTGTGTTCTGTAAATACGATTTCTGCTTTTTAAAAATAGTTTCTCGTGGCCCGAAAGCCTAATTTGCATCATACACAATGAATTCAAACTCCCTAGCATTTGCAAATCATAAATTCTGCGTTACGATTGTGTGAACCATATATTTTCAATACCTCACCTGACTCTTAGGACTAGTTCTATTTCGGCTCCTGCCAAACCAGGACTCTCAGAACAAGAAATTATCAAGCAGACCAGACATTTGAACGTCAATTCTCTGAAGGCATTCAGTTGGACTCACAGCATCATTCCACTTCAATGACAAATTCAAGAGAGAAAAATAATCAAATTCAGCAACCTACTTCAGGTAAATCTTTATACCAAAACAGTACTGTACGGTATTTAGTTAGCGAAGTCAAACTGCAATGAAGATCACTCTGTAGAGAAACTGGACTGTCCGATTTTTCATTTTTGAGTGATCGAGAAAAATTGTTATCCTGGCATAAAAAAAAGTCAGATACATAATAGAATTCATTGTACTATTATATTAAGTAAAACTTCAAAAACTATGAGCTAGTGTCCTATTTACACTTAAAAGTCAATTAATACAGTCCACACGAGTAACTCAACTCACAATTCGTTGAGTTCAGAACATTGGTTTATCGAGCCGGATCCCTACGAGTTGATCCCGATTTTGGTGCCTATTGCCAGCAGCTAGAAGATTTAGCAAGACAAGAAGAAGGAGTGAGATTCCTGCTTCCTATATTCATTCCTATTTCTCTATTTATTTTCAATTCCTAATCGGTACCATCCTATAATTCCATTCATCAACTGCTATATTTTTGAACATATAAAAAATTGAAAGTGAAATTAACAAATTGAAAATTAAACGGCGTACTTTGAAAGCCCAATTAACAAGATTTTCAAATCATATTGAATCTTTGGATTTTGATAAGTTGACAGATGTTATCGTTTTGGATTTGAAAAATAGACTTGCCAATTTCACGCCTTCTTTTAATAATTTTAACGAAGTTAGGAATTGAGATCATTGATCTAGAAGGTGTGGAAGAGGAAAGTATCTCATTTGAAAAAATTATTATGCTCTACTAAGTAGAGTACAGGGTGTAATCTCAAAACATGAAGATCATAAGATCAATGTTATTTCTACTTCTGTGAATCCAAAACAGATGACATCCAATATCAAGTTACCTGGTATTAAACTACCGGTGTTCAATGGGGAGTATGATCAGTGGATCGAATTTCGAGATACATTCAAGGCCATGGTACATAATAATCCCGCAATGTGCAAATCTGAAAAGTTCTATTATTTGAGATCATTTTCAAGCGAGGAAGCTTCACATGCGATTCAAAATATAGAAGTTTCTGAAAGCAATTACGAAATGGTATGGGAATTTTTGATGAAGCGTTATGAAAATAAACAATTGATAGTTCTCACTCATGTGAAAAATATCTTTGAATTAGAATATATTCATAAAGAATCATATGTGGAACTGAGACGCCTCTCGGACAATATAACTAAACATATTCGAGCTTTGAGTTCTTTGGGCTTCCTACGGAAAATTGGGACATCTTGATGATTCACATCATCACAACGAAACTAGACCCTGTTACAAGGAGAAATTGAAAGGAATATGAAATAAAGGATGAACTTTTAATACTGAAGGAAACGATAACTTTTTTGAAACACAAATATGTAATGTAAGTTATTAGAAAACTTATATTTCAATAAAACAGAATTGATGAAATCCAATGGTAATTTCTCTAATCAAAAAAATTAACAAAAGTTTCAAGTTAATCTGAATTAACGAGAAAACGGCCTGACGTGTTTTTTCTGCAAAGGTACACATGCTATTTACAATTATGAAAGTTTTCTGAAATGGCCTATTGAAATGAGAATCCAGGAAGCTAAAAATAGACATCTTTGTTTGAATTGTCTCAGACCAGGTCATTCAAATCAATTTTGTAGACTTTATGGCTGCAAAAAATGCAACAAAAAACACAATACTCTCGTTCATTTGGAACGAATTTACGAAAAAATTAGAACAGAAGTTGAAGAATCACCATCTCATAATGAAGTTTATTCGTCAACAACACAAGTAACTGCATGCAATTTGAATTTGAGTGCTCAACAAGCTATACTATTTACAGCTATAGTAGTGGTTGAAGGATAATCATGATACATTTCACGAGGCAAGAGTGTTTCTTGACTGCGGTAGTCAAAGCAATTTTATTACCAGTGATGTTCCTGTCTAAAAATGTATTGTACCAGAAGTGAAGTCATTTTAGTACTAGATTCTGGTAAAGCATACTAGAATAATAATAATTCAAATTTTAACCAATACGATACTGATTTCAATACTTTCAATGCAAATTGATACCAGTAACGATATTTCTAATGAGGTATTCCGTATGATACCTAGTGAGTCATCCTTGATTACACATTACACAAGTAATTTCCAATGTTAGGTTAGGTTTTACGTAGAGAATTTGACTTCTAATTATGGAATAAACTGATTGGAGTCCGCTCCAATGTAACCTAACGTACTCTGAAAAGATTCCATAATTATATGCAGGCAAAGTAGATATTCATCACTAACTATCAAACATGTACTAACCGAACGCACTCACTATGTCGTGTCAATGCACATTATCCGCCTTTGTCACAGTATATTGCTACTTTTAGCATTATACTGTGCCTTTGTCTCATAACTTTTCTCTTTTTTCGTTAATATTTCTCTTTTTATAATGGCTTTTCACGTAAATGGCCAAAAGTTCAAAATAGTACTAGAATTGCTTCGAATTCACAATAGTGGTACTAGGGTACCAGATGTTGATGAAAAGTACTAGGAATAGTACAATTGTACTAGGAGGAACATCACTGTCAATACTATGAAATTGTGTACGAAATTAGGTCTACCAAAAAAGAAGGTGGAATTTTCAGTGGAGGGAATGGGACAATCACTCACTAGTATTGATCATTCCACAACCGTTAGTTTGAGAGCTGAATTCGGAAATTTCGTTAATGATGTGTCATGTTTGATTACTCCTAAAATTACAGGTCCTATACCATCAGAATCATTTGAAGGGTGGCAATTGTCTATTCCCAATAATATAAGATAATTTTGGCATATAGAAGATTATAGTACGAATAAATTGAAGTTATCAAAAGATGAGCGATTTTGTGGGGATCACTTCATGAATTAATACTTATAAGTACTAAAAATGTTGAGGGTGGGTTTATAGTAAGTATGCCGCTCCGTGAGACAGATACTATTTCGGTGAATATTTCAGGGAATTCAAAGAACATTGCCTTGAATCGTTTTTATGCAATGGAGAAAAAACTCAATAGAGATCCAATATTTAAATCGAAATATGTTCAATTTATGGATGACTATGAAAATCTAGGATATATGCATGAAATATCTGAAAATAGTTCTGACTTATTCAACCACACTGATGCAATTTGTTACTATTTGCCACATCACGCAGTGATAAATGAAGCTAGTTTGACTACGAAACTTCGCGTTGTCTTCGATGCTTCTATGAAAACCGTAGCGGTTTGTCATTGAATGATGTGCAATATGTGGGTCCAACAGTACAAGATGACCTCATCTCAATAATATTACGATTCAGAAAATATAGGTTTGTTATTAGCGGTGGCATTTCTAAAATGTATCTTCAGATCCTCATTACTGGCCATTGCAAAAGATTTGGTGAAGGAAAGAGCCCTTTGAGAGACTCAGGTGCTTTGAACTTAATACAGTGACATTTGGTACTGCATCTTCACCATACTTGGCAACAAGGTGTCTTCGACAGCTTGCCAATGAAAATGAGTCATCCCTTCCTGTAATCAGTAGAGTCATTAGAGAAGATTTTTATATGGACTATTTGCTCACATGAGTAGATTGTATCGATGATTTGTTAGATATTCAGGCAGGAGTTCATTCGATGATTTGTTAGAGATTCAGGCAGGAGTTCATTCGATTCTACATGGTGCTGATTTTGAACTCCTCAAATATCGTACTAATAATTTAGCTCTTCGAAATTCTATAAAGGTACATTACGAAATAGAATACAGCATTTTGGATTTGGGTGACAGCCATAACAAAACTCTATGTATCATGTGGGATTCTGAACTAGACTATATACAATATTCTATCAAAGTAACAATGGGACCGGTAACAAAAAGGACAATTTTATCTACTATAGCGGAAATCTATGACCCTTTGGGTTTGTTAAGACCTGTCATCGTAATTGCTAAGATGATTATGCAGCAGTTATGGTAATATAAATTATCTTGGGATGAAGGATTTCCTCAGAATATCCAAACTCGTTGGATACAATTCAGAGATAATTTATATATTTTGAATGAAATAAATATTCCAATGAGTTCTGTCTAGCTATAGTAAACGTATTGAATTACATGCCTTTTTTTACGACGCATCAGAAAGCGCGTATGGAGTGTGTGTATATCTACGGTATGAGGAAAAGGATGGGTCCTATAAATCTAGTTTGTTATGTGCCAAGTCGCGAGTAGCGCCAATGAAAAAAATTAGGCCTTCCGCGATTGGAACTATGCGGAGCATATGAATTAGCACATTCAGTCACGAAAGTTCGTTCCGCGATGCAAATAAAATTCAATGCCTATTACTACTGGACTGACTCAACAATTACACTATGTTGGATCAAGTCAGACAGTAGTAGGTAGAAATCGTTCGTTGCAAATCGCACCAGCGAAATTCAAAATTTGACGAATGAAGTTGATTGGCATCATGTGAATTCAGTCGAAAATCCAGCAGATTTACTATCACGAGGTATAGATGCCGATCAAATTGAATCTTCCGAATTGTGGTGGAAGGGGCCTCCATGGCTAGAGAAAAATGAAAGCTCTTGGAATCATATCGATGCAGAGAATGTATCAGAGATTCCTGAGCAGTGTTGCTGTAGCTGAGGTTGTCAATAAAACCACAATTGATTTTTCAGCAACCTTTTCTCTAGATTTTCAAAATATATGAAACTACAGCGTGTGGTAGCTTATCTTTTACGGTATTAGTCAAATTTGAGCAGCCCAGCATTAAAAGATCGTCAACTGGGCATATTGACTGCCAGTGAATGTAAAAGGGCTCTATATTTGATTTTATCAGTAACACAACAAGAGGTTTTTCCTCAGGAATATGTCGTCGGTCCGATGCCAAAGTCACGAATGTGCATATTCGATGTTTCGAGAAAAATGCGTTTCAAATATTCAAGACGTTGCTAAAAATAAAGATATCATTTTGGGTTACTGAACCACTATTGGAAAGTTTTCTGTTGTAAAACATTGAAAAATGATATCTTTGATATCTTTATATTTAACAACGTCTTGAATTTTTGAAACGCATTTTTCTCAAAACATCAAATATGCACATTCGTGACTTTGGTATTGGACCGACGATATGACCCTGAAGAATAATCGTTTTTTAGACAAGTCAAGTAAAGTACTTTGCCTGAACCCATTAATGGATGCTGAGAATAAAGTTATCAGATTCGGTGGTAGAATTCCTAATGCAAACTACAGGTTTGATAAAATACATTCCATGATTCTAAAACTTCAAAAATTATAAGCTAGTGTCCTATTTACAATTAAATGTCAATTAATACAGTCCACACGAGTAACTCAACTCCAATTCGTTGAGTTCAGAACAAGTATATTCACTACATTCAAATAATATTTTATGTTAAATGTACTTATTGTTCAATTAATTTTCATTCAATTCAATGTATTATGTTATATGTACTTTGGTTTAATAAAATCCTTTTATTCGTTAAATTATCTCACTGAATACCTACCACTCGAGGTTAAGTTTCTATCAGATAAATATTAATGTTGTTCCACTCAAACTTGGTAGCTTGTAGTATGACCCGAGCAAATAACATTATAATTACCCTCATAAACACCCGTTGAGTGTACCCAAAGGCATAGCCTGTGGGGGCAGAGGACGGCTATTATTATTATTAGCCGTGGCGCTCTGGGGCAACTTACTGATTTTTGGTGACGTATTCACTTTTTCAGCTGTAGGAAAAACCGGCAAACCTATAGCACCACCTCGGGTGGTCGGTGTGCACTCCAAGCTAGCACTAGACGAGATTGGCATCTAGACAACTCACAATACACTTGATTTTCAACAAGGCATGCGGTCGCCTATCGATCCGATATAAAGTAGTTGAGACCCAATCCTTATGATGATCAGGGACTACTTTGGACCCTGTGACGGTTTATCGTCCTACCGTATTTTTTCCAGGACATATTTCCTGGATGATATTCGTAACATGGCCCTAATGTAGCTCCAACGGAACACCGAATGGACATATCCACTCTTTCACCAAAACATCGGCAACGGTGAGCGTTTTCTGGTTAGGCAGGGCGTAGGTTTCGGCTCACTTACTGGAGATGTCAATAGCAATCCTTCCAAATGATACAGATGCATCGGGGCCTTAGGTTATGTCCTTTGCACTTCCTGCACCAGTCCTCGACGTCTGCTTGGCAGTTGGCCTATTAAAACCGTTGCCTCAGTTTCTGGATACGTGCCTTTACATTTAGTGAGTGCTCTCTGAAAGTAGTGGATACGTTAGTAAAAAATACAAGAAATAACGTTTGAAAAAACGCTCAATGCCGTCAAATTCCATTTTTGTTCGGGAACTCTTTTAAATTCAAATAATATATAAAGAATGACTCGTCTAGAACTGATGTGATCAATATTTTTTAGTGACAATCTCATTTTTCTTTACGGAATGTGAAAAGGTAATTTTGAAGATAAGCAGGTTGAAAAAATGAGAATAACTAGTACAAATATAAAACTACACGGTGGTCGGTGGTCCAGTGGCTAAGGTAACTAGCAGTGGAACTTCTGGCTCGCATTAGACAGACGTTCGAGGCTCCGGTATGGAATCTTTTTTCTCAAGTACACGGGTCTCTTAAGGTGACCACATGCCTTGTTGTGAATCAAGTGTGATATGAGTTGCCTGGATGCCAATCCCGATGTCTGGTGCTAGCTTGAAGTGCGCACCGACCACCCGGAGTGGTGCTATATGTTTTCCGGGTTTTCCTACAGCAGAAAAGTGAATACACCACCAAAAACATCAGTAAGTAATAATAATAGCCGTCCTCTACCCGCACAGGCTATGCCTTTGGTTATATTCTATGAGAGTTTATAAGGGAGAATTATTTTTTATTCTTTTTTCTACTAAACTAAATGGCAATGATAGATTCAAACAACGATCAAACTGAATAAAAATAGTAATACTTCATGGGGAATGTGGAAGGGTAACTTCTGTACATACGCTGAGGTAACTTAATGTGTCGCATACAAATGAAATAGGGGAATCTCAAATAATAAATTTTTGGCTTTCTATTTCCAGTACTTAATTGACAGTAGCCATAGCGACCAGAATTGTGTTTTCATCACTGAATAGTTTTTCTGAATTTTGGCTTTAAAGAATGACTTTGTATTCTGTTGTTTGTCAGTACATTCTTGAGTAGTAACTTTATTATAAATTAACTGAACTGGAAAGAATTTAAATTCTTTATGATTTGGAAACAGAATGTGTACCCAAAGAGGGGTAGTCGACTCATTCATTACAACTCTAGTAGATATACAAAGTCATTACGACGCCACTTCGATTAGTGTTGTAGTGACTTTGCTCCACACGGTGTGATTTATCTCTCGATGGCCGTGTCCATCGAGTTCTTGGCGTTGGTGAAGGGTTGGGGCTGAAGAAGATGACGTGTTCGCCGAAGAGTTTCAGGGGTGGGGGGTTCAAAATGTTTCACCCTAAGTGGCGCGCGTCTTTTCTGCAAAAAACATGGCGGCGATGGAGCGGAAGGCGAAAAAACATGGCGGCGATGGCGGAAGTTATGAAAAAACGTCCCCTCATGTGATTCGCTGAGAGCAATTGGCTGGAAGAAAAAAAACGTCACGTGATTCGTTGGGAGCAATTGGCTGGAAGAGAAAAAAAAATGTCCGCCGCCTTAATTGACAAAAGGAAAAAATTAAATATGAAAATTGTCTACTGTCTTGGAACACACACACACAACAGAAAAATTATGATGGACTTATTATTAATTCACTCGCTCTCGAATGAAATTCCAAAAGAAAAAAAAATACGTCTCCGCCGCCGTGAAATAGCGATGAGACACGTTCCGTGCCTGCTTGTTTACTGTCTGCTCCAGTTGAATGAAATTCTCAGAAAACACGATATTCCATTTTTGACCTTGAATTTGTTTTTCAGAGTTGATCGCAGAGTTTTGTCTCACACATCCAGTGTTTGGTTTACGCTACTCGAGCTTGGAGTTGTTTACTGTCTCGATTTTGAATTTGCACACATCAGCTGCCGTTGTGTGACTCACGACAGTCAGATGTTGTTTTTCCAGAAAAATGATGAATCAGCAGAGATAAGAGAGTTTAGATTGAAGCCAAATTGATCGATTCAAGGCATTTTAAGTGTCTCACTCTAACCCATGGTATTGTATGTCTGACTTTGTCTGAAATTACACTTCAGTGCCAGTGGCATAGTATGAAGATGCATTATCATTATCGATTAAAAAAAAAATTGATGCATGGATTTAATAAACTTATATATGGATTCGAATATTTGAACACTCAGAACCATTGACACGAAACACATAATCCAATCGTGCAGTGTCGGCGGCGGCGGCAGATGGCATTTGGAATCCTTACCCTCTCGATCAGCAGCAGCAGCAGGGGCTTGCATCTTGACGTCCACGGGTTGGGTAGTTGGGTGCTGCTAGAGGGGCAAGACATCTTCAGCGGAAGCCACTGCGTATCGCTATAGGTCTGATTTGTATAAAACTTCCGCAGTCTGTACGATGAGGTTTTCATCGGGATTTCGGCTCTCAACACAGGTAAATATCCATCATTGGCTAGCGCCTGACTTATTTTCGTCCAGTTCGAAGTACTCGAATCATCGTCATGCAAATACGATACCAATACCTCGCCGTACTCATATGGCGGGCTACTATACAGAACGTTCGACAGAACGGCTGCTAGAATTATATAATTTGTGGTCATCGTGATGACAGCTCAATGTACACTGAGAAACAGCGTATATATCACTCAAATATATACACTGAGAGGAACACACACACACACACACACATACGAAGAGTTTGAAAATACACAGCTTGTGCTCGTACTCTTCTACATGCGCCTTGAGCTTCGGCAAATTTTGCAAGTGCCGATTGATAGGAGTGTCGTGGTCGTCGTCGTGATCGCCGTGAGGCCTCACCATATCAGGTGTGACGATATCCATTGCCAGATTTCGAAACAGTGTCTCACGGCTCAATGCACTTCTATTTCTCCGGATGCTATATGATTCAAACAGAGCAAGCTTTGCTTCTCGAGTGTCGGTGGAGGCGTTGTGACGACTGTATTTGTAGTAGCCGCAATAACGACGATGTGTGGCCTCTTAGGCAGATCGAGCACACACTTCAGCGAAAAATCGAATTTTTGATACCCTTCACGTATACCACATCATCCTCGATGATGGGGCGCAGCACTTCCTGGATCTCGTTGAAATCGACATAGCCATCAGACTATGGAATGCCGTGGATATTTCTCTCCAAATATCGTACTTGCCGTTTATCTGCTTCGCTCAGGTCATGGAATGGCACTACGGTTTTGAATAAAAAGTGGTTTGTTTGATGCCCGTTGGTATGGCGAGCTCTTTGGGTTGAAATTCACCGCCCACAGTGAAACCCTGAATGTCACAGGCTACAAGCTTCATCTCGTTGTTTTGTTTGCTGATTGAACTGATTCAATGCTGTGATTAACTGAGACCCACACAGAGAGAGCGAGATTAACCACCGACTGAACGACTGAACTTTTGACTTACAACTGACACTCTCGACGTGTCGAAGCCTGCATTACATACATACACACAAACAAAGAGTTACTGCTATTACTGAATGTCACAATTTTTTTTATGACAGACGACTTACAATCTCGCTCAAGGGCAAGTGTTCCAGCATAAAGTCGTGAATGATGATGAAATAGGCTCAAGTATTGGCAGGAAATCCATCTCTGGCCTCGATGTCAAGTTTGACATCGACAGTGGAGGATTTCATGAATTCCGCTCTGCGGGAACAGTCTATTACGAACACGGTGGCTCTGATTTTGAATGCTCCGTAATCGAGTAGGGGGCGCTTCTTCGGTCTATTGGCACCACTACTGGATATTGTTGATAATCCAGCCTCTTGAATAGAAGGTGTAACAACGTCCATAGAGCAGTTAGTGTTTTGGCTCCGACAATAGCGAAATGACGTCATCATCATCTGAAAAAACAATTGGTTGATAAGCTCCATGCTCCAGCCAGAAGAAATTTTCCTCGCAGACGTACCATCATCAAAGGACTCGACGATCTGTGGCAGATGGACTTGGCTGATCTTAAAAAATACTCCAAAGCCAATACAAACTTCAATTATATTCTCGTGGTGATTGACACCTTTTCCAAGTACCTATGGGTGCGCCCCTTGAAGACCAAAACTGGCAAGACGTCACCGAAGCGATGAGTGACATATTGTCGAAAGCGAAAAGATGTCCCAAGCTACTCCAATCAGATCTCGGAACTGAATTTTACAATTCCAGCTTTCAGACTCCCTGAGAAAGTACAACATCAAACACTACAGCACGTATACCGTGAAGAATCTCTTCAAGTATTTCAGTTTGAACGGTACCTACAAACGGCATGACATTTGGCCGGACATTGCCAAAAACTACAATAAGGCAAACATCGAACGATCGGCATGAAACCGTGTGACGTCACCAGAGACAATGAAAAACAGGTGTATAAGTCAACGATTATACCGAACGTGCTGGTCGAAAAAAAATCAAAATTGTCGATTTCATGAGAATTAGCAAGGCCAAGCTTGTTTTCCGAAAAGGGTGTACGCCTAACTGGACTACGGAACTATTCAAAGTTGTCGGCGGCGGCAGTGGAGAAATAAACGGATGCCAAAGCGGTGCAGAGATAAGTCAGTTAACATGTTTGGTGCAGTGAACAACGTCGTTGTCGAGTCTTCTGAAGAGTCCTCTGGTTACGAGTCGGCGTCGGCGGCATCAGCTTCATCATCATCGGACCGAGAGTGGGCAGATCGAATGGCAGATTTAGATCAAATATCTGACATGTAAAAGGAGGCCATCAAAGCGGAATGTTTTTTTACGTGCAACGCCACCTACGAGTATCGCAACACCGACGTTTTGAGCTTGCAATGCGGCATAAGTTTTGCTCGGAGTTTCGTGCCTGCAGTGAAACTCGTGTTCAAGCTCCAACACACCATATGCTTCAGTCTGTCCTTCAGCATGTTTGAATGGGGCCGATTCGTAGGGGCCATTAATCAGCTGCTTTACACTAGCCGAGATGACCCAAATGCAGCAGCAGCAGCAGCTAAGTCTAGCTGAATCAAACTCGACTGGGACGATGTTATGGATTTGGAATTACACACTTATGTAGAGAGTCTACCTGACGGAAGCGAATGTTCAAGAAATCCTACATCTAGATGCTACTGTGATAGCGACAAGATTTGAATATCTATTGAATATGAACTTTAGTCAATATTATCACGATTTATTGAGCAGTGCAAAAACTCTAGCTAAAAACAATGGTTTGTCATTTGATGAGGCTATAAACTTGTGTACTAAGTATATCATCAAAAGATGATAAACATCTATGTTTTTGTGAATACCTATGCTATTTGCCGGACAAAGTACTGCTTGATTACGAAACGAAATAAATGTATATATTGAGAGCAGAGTTGGCGTTTTAATTCAGTATGCAGTGTGCAGTGTGTCTGTGTGTATGCCGAGAGAGTGAGAGACGGAGAGATGCAGTACGAAACAAGACTCGACTCGTTTTGAAGCTGGACTTCGACATTTCCTGCAAGTAAGTTAGACGAAGCAGGCTTCACGTATATCGGTTCGGAAGATGTATTTCCATGTCTTTCGTGCTAAGTAGAATGGTTCAGATGGCTGCCCAATGACGATCCTATGGCTGACCATCGTCGATGGAGCCCCCATTGTGATTTCGTTCGTAAGTATTACTCTGAGCGGCAAAGAACGACGACAGATGGCGCTGGTGTCCCTCCAGAACCAAGAGTGTCAGATGTCATTAGCAGAGTGACAGATGACACATGGATGACACCGCCACCACCACCGACAGATGGCGCTGATGTTGCTCCAGAAGAACGATAAGTGAAAGGTGACATGAGCAGCAAAGTGACCACAAATGTCATAAACATAGACTCACAGAACACGGTGATGATGTGTCGTGTATGTCTTGTGAATGAACTTCTCACAGAATATTTTTTATTTTAATTTTGTGACTCGAAAATACCCTTCCCTATTTTTTTTTCTTCAAAAAACATATCAATTTTTATGCAAAAATGAGCACATTTTTGATTGAATTATTCATCATATTTTGATTCAAATAACATGCTCATTTTTTATGCAAAAAAGCAGCACATTTTTGAATGAGTCATTCTTCCAATTTTAGTGCAATAACGTGCTCTTTTTTTTATGCAAAAAACTTGCACTTTTTTCGATTAAAAAAAAACACCCAAAATTGACATGGTGGAAGGATTTCAGTGAAGCATTTTCAGTGAGTCACTCAGCATTCACTCATCTTTTCACACCATGTCAATTTTCGGTAAATTGTTTATCAAAAAAATTACATTTTCCCATAAGAAAAACAAGTATTTTTGAATGAAAAAAAA
This sequence comes from Chrysolina americana, assembly GCA_958502065.1. Lineage (NCBI taxonomy): Eukaryota > Metazoa > Arthropoda > Insecta > Coleoptera > Chrysomelidae > Chrysolina > Chrysolina americana. Next base: position 38,601,835 of record OY293414.1, on the reverse strand, counting down.
TGACACCTTTATTGACATGGTGGTAAAAGCGAAGTGAAGCATTTTCAGTGAAAGCTGAGTGGCTGAGTGGATCACTCAGCTTTCACTCAGCTTTCACTCAGCTTTTTCCACCATGTCAATAAAAGTGTTAATTTTTAATACAAAAAACAGGCACTTTTTTTGCTCAAAAACGAAACTTTTTTGTATCAAAAACTGCATTTTCACGTTTTTGATGCATAAAGTGCCACTTTTGAGGCAAAAAAGAGCCACGTTTTCGATAAAAAAAAAACACCCAAAATTGACATGGTTGAAGGATTTCAGTGAAGCATTTTCAGTGAATTTTGACTCACTCAGCATTCACTCAGCTTTCACTCAGCTTTTTCCGCCATGTCAATTTTCGGTAATTTTTTTTATAAAAAAAAATGACCATTTTCCCATAAGAATACATGTATTTTTGAATGAAAAAAAGTGACGCCTTTATTGACATGGTGGTAAAAGCTGAGTGAATCATTTTTAGTGAAAGCTGAATGGCTGCGTGAATCACTCAGCTTTCACTGAGGTTTTTCCGCCATGTCAATAAAAGTGTTACTTTTTAAGGCAAAAAACAGAAACTATTTTTGCATAAAAAATTTGACACTTTTTTCCATAAAAAATTACACTTTTTTGTTTTTTATTTAACTTTTTTGCATAAAAAATTGACACTTTTTCGTACAAAAAAATTATACTTTTTATGCGAAAATGACCTCCAAAAATATGTGGGATTTTGAATGGGAGGTTGGAAGGGTGAAACAAAATAATAATAATAATAATAATATCCAGACACGGATTACATATTGATTTTATTCCATCATAAATATAAAATATAATCGACTATTATTTGATTAAATATATGTAGTAGTGTGTGGAAAGAAACAAACAAGAGCACAATTTCTTGCATTTTCATTTGAAAATTTCTTGAAATTTTGTCTGTGTGTGTGTTTGGCAATCTCATTCATCGAATTCTGAATCCTCATCCCCTGAGCCTATGAAGCGTTTATATGTGAGATATAATCCGTAGGGCTCACCACCACCATGCAGATGTAGGTCACAGTAGCATTGGCTGCTCGTTTTCAAAGTGAACAGTACTTCATCAAATCTGTTGTGACACCAAAATTTGCAACATTGATGTATATTGTCGATGTGCTTTACACCGAACACCATATGTTGATGGTCTCTGATGCTGTGAACTGGATGGTTTTGCATAGCCCATCTGAGTACTTTATAGCAAGTGCGGCAAAATCGTAAATTATATTTTTGAATACGATATGCATTCGCTCACATATAGTATTGGTCTTCGTGCAAATGACCCTCCCAGTCTTGATTTTTGAGAGCTTCACACCTATCTTTGAAGCCAGGCCGACTGATTGAATTGCAACACCTTGTGGTTTTTCCTGAGTACAAGGCCATGTTTGAGTGATTGTTTCAACACCCTGTAGTGCACAACATATTTTTCCTTGTTGTACAGCGTGGTCATCAATTTTGGTAATTTCGAGCCTGGCGGTGTACGGTGCTCGGCACAAAAGGGCAAATATTTGTGTTTGTCATGCAGATGTTCGGGGTACTCCAAATCGACTTCGAGAATGTAGCAGATGGGCGAGGTGTCCGACACTTCCGACACATCAAAATTGGCTACATTTTCCAGCTATTCAAAGCCATCTTACGGAAGATATTCCATCATGGCCCAACCGTACAGATTATTCAGGTCGAGATATAGCAAATAGGTTGACGGTTTGGAGGCGTCATATCTGTTGCAGCACTAACTGAAGCCGCCACGAATTCCTCGCTCGACAAAGAGAAGCATGTCGACGTATTTCAGTATCTGCAATTTACACTGGGTACTTCAACGTACAGGACCACGTATATCCTGGGAGGGTGTAATACCACGCAGGATCCAACCCATACGTCTCGTGGCTGATATTTCGAAAATTTTCGAAAATATCCTCCAAGAGCAATATGTCGGTTTTCATTTATAGGTCAGAGTACTCGCCCAGTGTTGTCAAGTTGAACGACTGCTACACGATCTACGCATGCTCGTTTTAGGCATCGGTGATGCCACAATCGTTCAACTTGTTGTAGAACTGATCGTGCGCCGGCAAACTTGGGCATTTCAATCTCTCCAACGACTCGATGAAATCGTATGAGAATACCCCTTTTCGAGTGAGTAACTCGTACCGGTCGGCATCGAAATGGGCAAATTCGCGCCTTGAAATCTTCAAGTCATGGATGGTCAGTGTTTGCACCAAATGCTCCAAGCTCATGCCCATGAAGCGAAAAGAGTCAATGAATCGAAATTTTATGTCAGTGTTGCCGTCGTACTGGGTGAAAGATATGTATTTTTCTTTGGTGACAGGCAACAGGCTGACTCGACCTCTTTTTGCTATATTTCGAATAATGAAATGGCTGTTGTATCCGGATAAATTGTGGAAAATGATTGGCACAACGAACGACTTTTCGTAGTTCAAGTTGCAATGCGCATGCGCATATCCACGGAACGCTCCCGTATAGTGACTATGATATTTTACAATTTTGTCGTCAGTTTTCCAAAGTTTATCGCAGATGTGGCAACATGGCGCTGTCGCTCTATCTGAAGGTGAGACGATCATGGGGACAATATCCAAAGTTTTGGCTTCCACAAATTTTGCTATGGCCCCCATTCTCTCCGCAAACCAATTCATCGAGTCGAGGCCCCGATGACTATCATAAAATGACAAAGTATCGTCATGTGCACACTTGAAATAAAATTCAGCGCTGAAAGTAATGTGTTTTTGGTATTTTGCCGTATGTGAGGAGCATTCTTCGTCATTGAACTGTTCAAAAATCGACTCAAAATCCGCTTAGATTACAAAGGGTACTATTTCTTTATGTACAAAAACCCGAAATTCTACATGATCACATGAAGGAAATGAAATTTTGCTCTCGTTTAATTTTTGACACCCAACAGTATGACTGCCGAATTTCTCCACACTCATGAAATAATTTAAACACCTGTCGCAAATGAATTTTTTATGTATGTTTTTACCGAGTTGGCGATTGAGTAGGCGGGATAAATCCTTTATACAAACATAATGGAATTTTATGTCATCGCCGACGGCGTCATCGTCGTCGGCGATTCCTAGTGGTGGTGCCTCGTAATCATTTAATTTCGGGTGATAATCATTTTGAATGAGGAGAAGATTGACTTGTTTGCCTGATTTTTGTTTCGTGAGTCGGCTCGGAACAGTAACGAAAAATGCCTCCTCATTCGCCTGCGGCTGAATCAATTCCAAGGTGTACACATTGATCGATATGTTGTTCAATTGCTCAATTGCTTCAAATTTGGTAATTTGTTTGAATTTCATGGGAAAGTCAATTCCATCCAAGTTCAGTACATTTGAATAGTGAGGGTAAGATGAAATTCTGTCTGGATGATTATGAAAATGTACCGGATACAAAGCCGAAACGACGGCCCAAGCGAAACATGCATCATATTTATTTTTCAAATTAATGCAAGCTTTTTTATTGGCAATGGATTTTGGTAGCTCGATGAAAGATGAACTGTTTCCCACGCCCGATTTATTCGTATTGATTTCCAAACTAACAATTCTCTGAAGACTCCATCCACTTCCGAATTACGACAGTTTGTTTTGAATTTGATCGATGACATTTTCTAGGAACCACTCTTTCAAAGTTGTACCCCTATCGATAACAACGTTATTAGTGTCGCTTATTATTTGTTCTTGATTCAAGGAATTTTTTACGAATTTACTACAAAATGTCGCATTGAATTTGATGATTGGATGTTTTTTCAATAAATTCTGAATTTTGCTTTTGAATAGAGTGAATGCATCACCAAAACATTGCCCAATATCTTTATGCATCAAATTTATAATTATACCGGTGTCAAGTCCTCCCACTTTACTCGAGATGATAATTTTGATTTGACTCCCTCTCCCACCACCACGTCGACGCCTGGCTGTTGTTGACTTGACTTTTTGATTGAATTGCGGATAATTTTCAAGTGTCCGCATAAAGTTTGTAATTTTCTCAGAGAGCCTATGCAATCCACTGCCGCGATCGCACTATTGATCAGGCGGGCGGTGTACTTGCAATGGGCCAGCCAATATTTGCGTTCTTAATCAGTACAACCCTTTTTGAGGATTTTTTTGGCCTTACGCAACTTGGCTACCTTCTCCATACTGTGTGCAACAATAGCGTCAGATGACATGATGATGATGATTATTCAATAGACACACAAAATTTCAAGAAAATGTCAAATGAAAATACAAGAAACTTACTCTTTGTTTCCAACGGCAGCGGCGGCGTCTTCAGGCCTTAGCGATCTCAAACAGCTGCTGCGGAAGATTTTGATTGGCAAATTTCTGCTCGCCCCTGTAGATGAGCATATGCTGGGACTTGGTTAATTTGTCGACGATGGGTTTTAATGCACCAGTCACTCGATTTGGCAGGAATACTTTACACTCCTCCAACTCCACTAGGATAGACTCTCCAAATTTGGTTGTTTTCGCTTGAGCGCTGAGGATCAGATGGGGTTCGTCCTTCGGTAGTTCAGACAACTTCCGCAGGTTCTTCCTGCAAGCCAACGAAATCTTGTTAATTTGGTCGAGAAGATTAGACATCTGCGAAATCATAAACAAATTCATACACGCTGTATAACTCTCACTTACTCACTCAAAATGAAAAAAAAAATGTTGTTTATGATTCACACCGTGTATGAGAAATAAATATGATGAAAATAAAATATTCGAATCACACTGTATATAGCAAATAGAACTTTGTGAGAGACACCCTTGTATGAGAAGGAATTATGATAAAAAATACAATCTACACACATACACACTGTATGAAAAACAAAGAAAATATGACGAATGAACTTTTTAAATTTTTTTTTATAAAAAAAACGACAACCAGTGAATCGAAAGAAATAAGCACACTTAAAATATTCGCGAAAAATAAAAAATGAATAACTACTACTACTAACCTTCATGAATCAAATGGCACTCACAATAAAAAACAATGCACTTGTATAGAAAAAAAGCGAGAGACAGATGAGCGGCAGAGAGGCACTTGTTGTTGCCTCGAACGCAGACAATAAAATGATGCTGGCTCGCTGTGAACGTACGTATTGACTCTCTGTGTCACGTGACCCACGCCGTCCACCTCCACGCCGAGTTCGCGTAACCCACGCTGCAAATGTATGAAACGGTCGATCTGGGGAAAACCCAAATTGCGCAATAACAAAAAACAACTCCAAGGTCAATTTAGCTCGAGCAGCGTAAACAAAACACCTGATGTGTGTGAGAAAAAACTCTGCGATTAACTCTGAAAAACAAATTCAAGGTCAAAAATGGATCATCGTGTTTTCTGAGAATTTCATTCAACTGGAGCAGACAGTAAACAAGCAAGCACGGAACGTGCCTTATCACTATTTCACGGCGGCGGAGACGTATTTTTTTTTCTTTTGGAATTTCATTCGAGAGCGAGTGAATTAATAATAAGTCCATCATAATTTTTCTGTTGTGTGTGTGTTATAAGACAGTAGACATTTTTCATATTTAATTTTTCGTTTTGTCAATTAAGGCGGCGTCCTTTTTTTTCTCTTCCATCCAATTGCTCTCAGCGAATCACGTGACGTTTTTTCTCTTCCAGCCAATTGCTCTCAGCGAATCCTGTAAGGGGCCGTTTTTTCATAACTTCCGCCATCGCCGCCATGTTTTTTCGCCTTCCGCTCCATCGCTGACATGTTTTTTTGCAGAAAAGACGCGCGCCACTTAGGGTGAAACGTTTTGAACCCCCCACCCCCGAAACTCTTCGGCGAACACGTCATCTTCTTCAGCCCCAACCCTTCACCAATGGCAAGAACTCGAAGGACGCGACCATAGAGAGATAAATCACACCGTGTGGAGAAAAGTCACTACGACGCCATTCGAAGTAGCGTCGTAGTGACTTTGTATATCTACTAACTCATCCTAATTGGCCACTTATTAACGAAAGCATCGTGAGCAAAGATGAGTCAAAATACCGTGAATTTGAGTATATCCGTAATCTTCCTGAATCTGGTCGACGCTTATCACCAGAAGACAAATAGCCTAAAATGTTGTGTTGGCTGCGTGCATAAAAATCATCACCCATAACTCAACCAATTGGCTTCTGATTTCAATACTGTGATTGTCGAAATAAATTCTGCGAACAAATGCAGGTAAACTGGCCAAATTACCGTTATTGGGCTATCGAAAATCCCTGATGGATGATATAGTATCACACTCAAAATCTTCATAAACTGAATGTATGGTATGGCATACTCTACAGAGGGATTCTGGGTCCCTATTCCTTTGACCTAAATTTGACTGAAGAAATATATTTGGATTTTCTTCGATTCAACCATATTCCTGCACTGAAAGCTTTGTATCCAGATCTTGAGGAACCTGATATTCCGAGAACTCATTCATTTTACAGGTTTTTGAACAGCTGGAAAGTGAATACACCACCAAACATCGCAAGGTCGTCCTATAGCGTCACGGCTAATAATAATAATAATAGCTCTGTCCTCTACCCGCACAGGCTACGTCTTTGTGTACACTCTATGAGTGCTCATGAGAGAGTATTATTATTATTTTATTGATTTGATCGTTGTTTGAAGCTATCATTGCCATTGAATTTACTAGTTTCATATTTCCAAAAATAATCTCATTTCATTTTCATTTTACGCATCCTCAAAATCATCACTTCACATTCTATAATGACAAATGGGATTTTCAGTAAAAAAGGTTCAAGACGTCAGTTCTACACTGAAATTCAACGGCATGGACCGTTTTTTTTCCAGCGTTATTTTTTGTATTTTTCACTAACTTATCCACTACTTTCGGAAAGCACTGAATTCAACAGACACGCTATGTACTAACCCTACGTGTGATATATCGGGTATTTTGAAAAACATGTCGCGGACTTCATTCCTCACACGTGAATCACCCTGTATATTCAAGTTTATGAATGTGGCAAATAGAGACTGAAAATCGACATGTTTCAGGAAATGAATGTATTCAGTGCATTAAGAAAGCACTGTAGGATCGGTAAAAATTCAATTGATACAATGAGTAGGTGAGTATCTGTCGAAAAAGGAATTGAAAAGGAGTTTAAATAATTGACCAATCAAATCGTCTCAAAGAAATCGACAAAATTTTCATTCTCAATTTTTTGTTCTAGTGCTAATGAAGAATCAGAATTAGACATACAAATTTTAAAGTTATCTAAAATAAAGAAGGTAACTTACGTCAATTCCAATCAATGATGGTCGAATGTATAGACTGGCTTGTTCACTATGTGGAACCCACTCTTGATCTATTTGAATTAGCCGTATCAAACATTTCACTAATTCAGATCCATTGAAAGTTGGAAGTCCAATCATTTCTGCTGATCTATTCATACGAATCATGTTCAGATTAGGCCGAAACCACCTCAATTTTCCATCTACTCCCCTATATACCTTTGTGCCTTCGAAAAGCTGAAATATAAAATTATAATTCATTAGCGGTACAAAAGTATGAATGCAATTATGAGGAAAGAAACTTTCATAGTTGATCGTTTTGAACATAATTTTATATTACCCTCTTTTCAAAATATAAAGTAGTTCCAAAAGGTTAATGAACCAGATGTACGTTTACGAAGAAAGAGTTAAAGGAAAAATACCTGGATGACCTAAGCATACCGACACAGTTTGCTCACGTCTTTTATTATTCATGGTCCCGGAATCTCCAAGACGAAAATCAAGCTTATAAGTAGTCAAAATAAAATGAAATATAAAAATAATTTGGAATGTTCATTCTGTGAAAAAGGAGGAGAATGATGCAAGATAATGTCAATGTTTTCCATGAATCCGACGACGAATATGTAGCCTATCCAGCAACTTTCACAAATAGAGCACTATCAGTGACGTAATCTGTCAGTTGTCAAACAGCTGATGGGGGGCAAACAAAGCCATTTTTCATAAGACTATGTTATCTTTCTTGTGAATTTTCTGCTAGAACCGAATCCCTAATGAAGAGCTTTTAGCATTGTGTTGATTATTAATTCATTCTGTTCTGTATGGTGTGAAGTGCATAAGTTTGTTGTCGTGTAATAAGTTCGGATATTTTCATTTTAAAATTCGTTGTCGTGATGACAACACACCTAAATAGTTTTCTAAATATTTTTCTCTTTTGGATTTGGTTGGGGGGATAAAAACGTTTCACTCTAAGTGGCGCGTAAAAAAACATGGCGGCGATGCAGCGGAAGGCAAAAAACCCATGGCGGCGATGGAGCGGAACGCAAAAAACATGGCGGCGATGGAGCGGAAGGCAAAAAAACATGGCGGCGATGGAGCGGAAGGCAAAAAAACATGGCGGCGATGGAACGGAAGGCAAAAAAACATGTCGGCGATGGAGCGGAAAGCAAAAAAACATGGCGGCGATGGCGGAAGTTATGAAAAAACTTTCCCTCACGTGATTCGCTGAGAGAAATCGGCTGGAAGAGAAAAAAAAATGGAAAAAATGTCTACTGTCTTAGAACACACAACAGAAAATTATGATGGACGACTTATTATTAATTCACTCGCTCTCGAATGAAATTCCAAAACAAAAAAATACGTCTTGGCGCGCTGTAGTCGTAAACAGCGATAAGCCACATCTGGTGTCTACTCTCTCTCCAATGAAATACTCAGTAAACACGACGATGATCCATTTTTGACCTTGAATTTGTTTTTCAGATTCAATGGCGCATCCGGTATCTGTTTACGCTGCTCGAGCAAAATTGACCTTGGAGTTGTTTTTTGTTATTGCGCAATTTGGGTTTTCCCCAGATCGACCGTTGTATACATTTGCAGCGTGGGTTACGCGAACTCGGCGTGGAGGTGGACGGCGTGGGTCATGTGACACAGAGAGTTAATATGTATGTTCACAGCGAGTCTGCGTCATTTCATTATCTGCGTTCGAAGCAACAACAAGTGCCTCTCTGCCGCTCATCTGCCTCTCGCTTTTTTCTATACAAGTGCATTGTTTTTATTGTGAGTGCCATTTAATTCGTGATTTGCAAAGGTCAGTAGTAGTAGTAGTTATTCTTTTTTTATTTTTCGCGATTGTTTCAAGTATGCCTATTTCTTTCGATTCACTTTTTGTTGTTTCTTTAAAAAAAAATCAGAAAAGTTCATTTGTCATATTTGTTTTTCGTGTCATACAGAGTGTCTCTCTCACAAAACGTCATATTTTTTTGTTTTTCATACAGTGTGTGTGGATTGCATTTTTTATCATAATTCCTTCTCATACAGGGTGTCTCTCACAAAGTTCCATTTGCTTTATACAGTGTGATTGGAATATTTTATTTTTATCATATTTATTTCTCATACACGGAGTGAATCATAAACATCATTTTTCATTTTTTCATTTTGAGTGAGAGTTATAATACAGCGTGTATGAACTTTTTTTCATTTTTCAAATGATTTCGAAGATGTCTCATCTTCTCGACGAAATTAACAAGATTTCGTTGACTTGCAGGAAGAACCTGCGGAAGTTGTTTGAGCTACCGAAGGACGAACCCCATCTGATCCTCGGCGCTGAAGCGAAAACAACCAAATTTAGAGAGTCCATCCTAGTGGAGTTGGAGGAGTGTAAAGTATTCCTGTCAAATCGAGTGACTGGGGCATTCAAACCCATCCTCGATAAATTAACCGAGTCCCAGCATATGCTCATCTACAGGGGCGAGCAGAAAATTGCCAATCAAAATCATCCGCAGCAGCTGTTTGAGATCGCTAAAGCCTGAAGACGCTGACGCCGCCGCCGTTGGAAACAAAGATTGAGTTTCTTGTATTTTCATTTGACATTTTCTTGAAATTTTGTGTGTCTGTTGAATAATCATCATCATCATGTCATCTGACGCTATTGTTGCACACAGTATGGAGATGGTAGCTAAGTTGCGTAAGGCCAAAAAAATCCTCAAAAAGGGTTGTACTGATTAAGAACGCAAACATTGGCTGGCCCATTGCAAGTACACCGCCCGCCTGATCAATAGTGCGATCGCGGCAGTGGATTGCATAGGCTCTCTGAGAAAATTACAAACTTTATGCGGACACTTGAAAATTATACGAAATTCAATCAAAAAGTTAGGTCAACAACAGCCAGGCGTCGACGTGGTGGTGGGAGAGGGAGTCAAATCAAAATTATCATCTCGAGTAAAGTGGGAGGACTTGACATCGGCGTTTTCTTCGCGTTTACGCACCGGTATAATTATAAATTTGAAACATAAAGATATTCGGCAATTTTTTGGTGATGCATTCATTCTATTCAAAAGCAGAATTCAAAATTTATTGAAAAAACATCCAATCATCAAAGTCAATGCGACATTTTGTGGTAAATTCGTGAAAACTTCCTTGAACCAAGAACAAATAATAAGCGACTATAAATATTTCAACACTAAAAACGTTGTTATCGATAGGGGTACAACTTTGAAAAAGTGGTTCCTAGAAAATGTCATCGATCAAATTCAAAACAAACTGTCGGAATTCGCGGACAAAGAAAGTGACTGGAGTCTTCAGAAAATTGTTAGTTTGGAAATCAATACGAATAAATCGGGCGTGGGAAACAGTTCATCTTCCATCGAGCTACCAAAATCCATTGCCAATAAAAAAGCTTGCATTAATTTGAAAAATAAATATGATGCGTGTTTCGCTTGGGCCGTCGTTTCGGCCTTGTACTCTGTTGAATCGGGTAAATATACAGATAGAATTTCATCATACCCTCACTATTCAAATGTACTGAACTTGGATGGAATCGACTTTCCTATGAAATTAAAACAAATTACCAAATTTGAGCGATTGAACAACATATCTGTGAATGTGTACACCTTGGAATTGATTTAGCCGCAGGCGAACAAGCAGGAATTTTTTGTTACTGTTCCGAGCCGACTCATGAAACAAAAATTAGACAAATATGTCAATCTTCTCCTCATTCAAAATGAATATCACCCGAAATTAAATGATTACGAGGCACAACCACTGGAAATCGCCGATGATGACAACGCCATCGGCGATGACATAAAATTCCATTATGTTTGGATAAAGGATTTATCTCACCTACTCAGTCGCCAACTCAGTAAAAATGAACATAAAACATTCATTTGCGACAGGTGTTTAAATTATTTTACGAGTGAGGAGAAACTCGACAGTCATACTGTTGATTGTCAAAAATTAAACGAGAGCAAAATTTTATTTCCTTCATATGATCATGTAGAATTTCGGGATTTTGTAAATAAAGAAATAGTGCCCTTTGTAATTTACGCGGATTTTGAGTCGATTTTGGAACAGTTTAATGACGAAGAATGCACCTCACATACGACAAAGTACCAAAAACACATTCCTTTCAGCGCTGGATTTTATTTCAAGTGTGCACATGACTCGATGGATTGGTTTGCGGAGAGAATGGGGGCCATAGCAAAATTTGTGGAATCCAAAACTTTTGATATTGTCCCTATGATCGTCTCACCTCCAGATAGAGCGACAGCGCCATGTTGCCACATCTGCGAAAAACCTTGGAAAACTGACGACAAAATTGTAAAAGATCATAGTCACTATACGGGAGCGTTCCGTGGATATGCGCATGTGCATTGCAACTTGAACTACGAAAAGTCGTTCGTTGTGCCAATCATTTTCCACAAGTTATCCGGAAACAACAGTCATTTTATTATTCGAGATTTAGCAAAAAGGGGTCGAGTCAGCCTGTTGCCTGTCCACAAAGAAAAATACATTTTTTTCACCCAGTACGACGGCAACACTGACATAAAATTTCGATTCATTGACTCTTTTCGCTTCATGGACATGAGCTTGGAGCATTTGGTGCAAACACTGACCATCAATGACTTGAAGATTTCAAGGCGCGAATTTGCCCATTTCGATGCCGACCGGTACGAGTTACTCACTCGAAAAGGGGTATTCCCATACGATTTCATCGATTCGATGGAGAAATTGGAATGCCCAAGTTTGCCGGTGCGCGATCGGTTCTACAACAAATTGAACGATTGTGGCATCACCGATGCCGAATACGAGCATGCGCAGAACGTGTGGCGGTCTTTCAACTTGACAACACTGGGCGAATACTCTGACCTATACATGAATAATCTGTACGGTTGGGCCATGATGGAATATCTTCCGTACGATGGCTTTAAATGGCTCGAAAATGCAGCCGATTTCGATGTGTCGGATGTGTCGGACACCTCGCCCATCGGCTACATTCTCGAAGTCGATTTGGAGTACCCCGAACATCTGCATAACAAACACAAAGATTTACCCTTGTGTGCCGAGCACCGTACACCGCCATGCTCGAAATTGCCAAAATTGATGACCACGCTGTACAACAAGGTGTTGAAACAGGTTGTTGAAACAAGCACTCAAACACGGCCTTGTACTCAGGAAAATCTACAAGGTGTTGCAATTCAATCAGTCGGCGTGGCTGCGTCCCTACATTGAATTAAATACGAAATTACGCTCTCAAGCAAAAACTACTTTTGGCAAAAATAACTACAATCTAGCCAATAACGCAGTGTTCGGGAAAACCATGGAAAACATACGGAAGCACCGTGTAGTGAAAATGGTCTCCAAGTGGGAGGGACGATATGGCGCAAAAAACCTGATTGCCAGTCCAAATTTCAGGAGTCGCACCATTTTCGACGAGATCCTCGTCGCTATGGAGATGGCAAAGACGGATTTGTTATTCAATAAGCCCTTGAACATAGGAATATCGATTCTCGATATTTCCAAGATGTGCGCGTACGATTTCTATTACGGCTTCATGATGGTAAAGTACACGCACGATCAGTGCAAATTGATGTATACGGATACTGATTCGCTCATTTATGAAATTAAGTTCGATGATATTTATCGGGATTTGATTAGCAGTCACATTGAATAATTTGATTCGAACGACTACCCAAGCGACAACCCATTTGACATCCCCCTCGAAAATAAAAAAGTACCCGGCTTGATGAAGGACGAAGCCAATGGTCGTATCATGACAGATTTCGTGGGGCTTTGATCAAAGTTGTACACCTATAAGAACAAGGTGGAAAAACCGTAAAAAAATCCAAAGGGGTCAAATACAGCGTTGTCGAAAATCACATCACTTTTAAAGATTATATAGAATGTCTGAAAAATAATGTGGAAAAAATAACTTCGCAACGCTTTATTCGATCCTTTTCTCATAAAGTTTTTAGTGTAGAGCAAACAAAGATCGCTCTCAACCCCCACGACGACAAGCGCTGTATGATTGTCGGCTCTCATGACACTCTGCCGTGGGGCCATTACAGTCAGTTAGATATCTAATAGAATTTAAATGTTTTTTCAGAGAGCACATACCCACACACCATTACCATGGTAGACACTTTGAATAATTTATGCTGTCTGCAAGTAGTCAGATGTACATCATCAATAGTTGATTTCATCGAGGCCTCACCTCTACCATGGACGCTCACTGATCGAATTTAAAAAATGTTTGCCGATGAGAAATGGGTACAAATCTATGAGCAGGCTCAGAGCGTCAAACGAAATTTCAATGATTTGAGTCACTTAGAGTACACGAGAGAAATCAGCTTTGAATATAGGTGTGAAGCTCTCAAAAATCAAGACTGGGAGGGTCATTTGCACGAAGACCAATACTGTGTGTGGGCGAATGCATATCGTATTCCAAAATATAATTTACGATTTTGCCGCAATTGCTATAAAGCATTCAGAAGGGCTATGCAAAACCATCCAGTTCACAGCATCAGAGACCATCAACATATCGTGTTCGGTGTAAAGCACATGAACAATATATATCAATGTTGCAAATTTTGATGAAGTACTGTTCACTTTGAAAACGAGCAGCCAATGCTACTGTGACCTACATCTGCGTGGTCGTGGTGAGCCCTACGGATTAGATCTCACATGTAAACGCTTCATAGGCTCAGGAGATGACGATTCAGAATTCGATGAATGAGATTGCCAAACACACACACAAAATTTCAAGAAAATGTTAAATGAAAATGCAAGAAATTGTGCTATTGTTTGTTTCTTTCCACACACACACTACATATATTATTAATCAAATAATAGTCGATTATGTTTTATATTTATGATTGAATAAAATCAATATATAATCCGTGTCTGGATATTATTATATTTTGTTTCACCCTTCCAATCTCCCATTCTAAATCTCACATATTTTTAGAGATCACTTTTGCATCAAAAAGTGTAACATTCTTTGCACAAAAAAGTATCATATTTTTATACGAAAAAGTGTCACTTTTTCATGCAAAAAAGAAACACTTTTATTGACATGGTGGAAAAAGCTGAGTGAAAGCTGAGTGATTCACTCAGCCACTCAGCTTTCAATGAAAATGCTTCACTCAGCTTTTACCACCATGTAAATAAAGGTGTCACTTTTTTCATTCAAAAATACATGTATTCTTATGGGAAAATTGAATTTTTTTTATAAAAAATTACCGAAAATTGACATGGTGGAAAAAGCTGAGTGGATGCTGAGTAGATGCTGAGTGAAAGCTGAGTGACTCATAATTCACTGAAAATGCTTCACTGAAATCCTTCCACCTCGTCAATTTTGGGTAATTTTTTTTTTCGAAAAAAGTGTCACTTTTTTTCATCCAAAAAGAGCACGTTTTTGCACCAAAATTGGAAGAATAATTCAATCAAAAATGTGATACTTTTTGGCATAAAGATTGACATGTTTTTTGAAGCAAAAAAATGGGAAAGGGTATTTTCGAGTAGCAAAATTAAAATCAAAAATATTCTAAGATATATATATATATATATATATATATATATATATATATATATATATATATATATATATATATATATATATATATATATAATTAAGTAGGAATTCTCGGGTAGCGGTCTGTTGAACAACGAAACTCATTCGATTTAAATCTTCAATATTTCGTCAACCTTTATTGACTTCTTCAGGAAGAGCTACAATTAAAAAGGAATATAAGTTGTTGAAGGATTACATAAAAATAACATGATAACTTACAAAATTCACAGAGTTAGTTCTAACCTATGGAACATTTGGGGGGACAATTGTTATTCTCCGCTGCAGACTAATCGCTTAATTTACCTGACTGGAGTGTTACTATGGTTTGAATAAGGATTCGTTTAAATACACTGGTGTTAATTAGTGTAGGTATTCCATTGGCACCAACTGTCAAACTACACACAACGTTGAATGGAATTTAAAATATTACAATATATACTACTAAGTTGTCCTGTATCGGTTTTGTAGTTAACTGTGTTAGGATTTTTGTTGATATGGACCATCTCAAGGAATAACCTGTTTTTTTGATTGCTGACTTTGTCTAGAATTTTTGGATTTGAATAATCAAACCGGTGGCCTGTTTTCTGGGTGTGGTCGACTGCTGCACAGGAGTTTTTTCCCAATTGGGCATCACTCTTGTGCAAAGCTAGCCGTTGTTTTAACCACTGTGAGGTCTGTCCGACATAACTACCTTCACAACCTTGGCATGGTAGTTCATAAATTACATTGCTAAGGAGTGGAGTTGGTGTTTTGTCTTTGATTTTGGAGAACAAGTTGGAAAGTTTTGTATTATTACGCTTGGCTATTTTGATTTGTGCAAGCAAATTTTCGGCACTCCTATGGGTTCACCAATAAGTCCAATTTTAGCAGAGATTGTATTAGACCACTTACTTGACTCCGTTATTCCATTATTACCCTTTCAATTGCCCTTCATCTACAAATATGTAGATGACATCATCTGTGCAGTACCGGCAGACACTATACAGATGACGCTTGATAATTTATGAACTACCATGGGAACTATTTTGCCGGATTTGGCGCGATGTTCATTCACGAATTCAGTTGCTACTTCGGGATAAACTGCCAAGTAGTCATCCTCATCATCATCATCATCATAATCACCATCATCTGTGTGGTAGCTTTCTTCATCTTCTTCCTTTTTCATAAAGTCCGGAGTCGATGGTGTCGACGGTTCCTATTTCTCTTCTTTTTTCACTGTCAGTCGTGATCGCTAGGTGAGTGGTGGCACTGCCGCACTCAATCTTTTCAGCGGCACCGTAATGGGTTTTAATAATTTACCCAGTGATTCATCATGCTCGGATTTTCCGAGTTTCAGACTCAGATACTTTTTTCGCACAATTTTCGACAACTGATTGACCTCGCGTCACATTTGTATATATTTGTCAAAGCGCAGGCGGTAGCGCCCTTTGTTCACATCAAAGTCTTTGACAATGACGGGAGATCCGAATTTTTCTTTCCAACAGGTGGCGCACATGCGGCGAAATTCCTCAAAGGTGTAATCCGGAGAGACGTGCTCGTCGAAGGCGTGCTTCAAATTCATATCGTCTTGCCGAAAAAGCACTATAATGTTGCAATTGTCCCTGATCAGCTGTTTGGGTATTTTCTAGTAGGTTTGACACAAGTAGGTTGGTCAATACCCTTGTGGCGTGCCATGGCATAGAACTCTCAGATTTTATTCTGTTTGTCGCACGCCACATCGTCAAATATGAAAATTGAGTTTTCTTTCGCCTTTGACAGATCGATTACCTCGTTGTCCCTGTATGGAAAACAACCTACGCCCTTGACTTGTTTGAGTACATCGTGCAGTAGCTGATATTTAGGTTGGTACAACGACTTTGAATAAACGTAAACATTCTCGAAGCGTGCTCCGTTCGGGCTGAACATCAGACTGAGTACAGCGTTGGTCTTGCCACATCCGCCAATACCTCCTCCATCTATGGTATCCAAATTGACTATTTCCAGAGCCGGCTCTTGTTGCACCACTTTCATGTTTGAGTTGATTGATTTTTTGCTGAAGTGTGTGTGTGACCACGCCCAGATCTGACATTCGAATGACATTTTGAGTGGAGTACAGTTATGTAAGTATGTGCGCAACATCATTCGCGTCAGTGTCATGCTGACTGTCGAGCACGAAGGTCGTGGTGTGGTGAAGTCTCTGATTATTCATCTGCCATTCGAGCTTCATTTGCCTGGATACCAGTACTGTGGACCGGGTACCAAACTACAGAAGAGATTGGCACATGGAGACCCTGGTGTTAACCCTTTAGATTCGGCTTGTAAGACTCACGATATTGCATACTCGCAAAACAAGTCTTTGAAGGAATGACACAAGGCCGACTGGGCGCTGGAAAATCGAGCTTGGGAACGTGTCAAATCAAAAGACGCCAAATTTGGTGAGAAAGCTGCTGCTTGGAATGGGTCTGAAGAAGAAGAAGACTGCTGCTGCAAAGCCAAAGTCTTTTCGTCGAGATGTCGTTAAGAAAATTACCAAGACTCTGCGAAAAATACTGAAACCTGATCAGCTGAAAGATTTGAGTGCGAAGGCTTTGCGAAAATCCTCCTTGGTGGCACTGCGTGCTGCCCGTGCTCAAGTGAAAAAATTGGGTGGCCACAAAAAAATCAGAGTACCCCGAATAATACCGTTCGAAGCGAAGAGCGGTGGTGTGCTGCCTCTGCTTCCAATATTCGCTGCTCTGAGAGCGCTGAGCTCGTTGGCAGGCGGTGCCAGCACCATTTCCAGGACCATCATATCCTCGGCCAATGCCAAAAAGAAATTGGAGGAAGACAAGCGTCATAATACCGCAATGGAGAGCATTGGTGGCGGCGGTGACAACAAAAATGTAGGATGTTCCGGTTTGTTTCTGCGCAAGACCGCTAAAGGCGGCTACGGTTTGTTTCTCAAGAAAAAATTTTCAAAAAACTTCCGCTGAAGCTGGGGAATTACTTAAATATGTGAAACGTCTGAAAGTACCTCATTTCATTGGTGTTTCCATGCGAGACAACTCACCTCGATCCTCATCATCATCATCGAAAGTACAGTACAGAGAATGCGCAATCATCAATCTGGACTCGAGCAGGAATTACGGAACGCATTGGGTAGCTTACGTGAAACGCGTACATGTGGTGAAATACTTTGACAGTTTCGGCAATTTGAAGCCGCCGGTGGAATTGGTGCGATATCTGGGTAAAAAAGTGAAAATCTTCTACAACAACGATCGCTATCAGACATTCAACCAATTAATTGCGGTCATTTGTGTTTGAACTTTCTATACGAGAACAGACTTTGAGTGTGTGTGCGCGCGCGCGCGCGAAAATGAATAGAAAAGTGGTGACCTTTAATGACGAGCGCAATGAGGTTCATTATATGGTGACGTGGCGTTTTGTATACAAAACTTCGCGTAAATCATATTGGATGCAAGTGGCCATGGACAGGATACATTTCGCTAGACGAATAGCACGAGCCTCACGCGTCTTGAATCCCATACTAGACTCTAAGCACAGAGCGCGCATATGGAATGGTTTAAATATAAGTACATAACCCCATCCAGTGTCAGTCATGTCTTTGCTGTTGACAGTGACAGGTCAAACGTCGACGCTAACCGCAGACTCTTCTCCGCCGCTCCAATTGGACGAAGATAGCACTTACGGCTTGGCATTGATTGGTTTCCATTCATACAACAGCATACCGAACATATCGAGTGGTCGATTCTATTATTCTGTCAAAGGAGCGCCATCTGTTATCATCATCCAAATACCGATTGGGTGTTACGAAATAAGCGACATTGACAAGTTTATACATAAACACATCGAGAGGCCGAAAGAAGCAAAGAAGAAGAGAGCCGCAGTGTCTAGTGGCGTTGGCGACGACGACGACGACGACGGTACCAACAAAAGCAAGGCTTTGTTCTCTCTCAAACCCAACACCAATACGCTGCAGTGTGAGATATACAGCAAGCTCTATAACATCGATTATCGTCCCAAGGATTTCACAGGACGATTACTGGGTTTTCCCCCGAGACTATTGGAGGCTGGAAGCGTTCACTCATCCGACCTACTTGTGAACATTATCAAAGTTTGAACTGTTCACATCGATAGTAACATCACATCGGGTGCCTTCTTCAACAATCGTCCGGCTCACACCATATACGAGTTTGCCGTTCGAGAAGACCCCGGCTTTGCCATCGACGAAACGCCCTCGAATTTGATTTACCTGCCTATGAACAAGACGGAAATACACAACATAACCTTGAATATTCTCGACCAGGACTGTTGCAGTGTGAATTTCCGTGGAGAGACCATCATTATACAACTTGTGCTGCGCAAGCTGTCATAAAAAACGGGGTTGGTATTTGATCAGAATGATGATCATGATGCCTTTGGGCATAAAAGTGCAGAGGGTGCTGGCATTAATCCAGTCGCGCAGACGCAGTCGAAGAAAGCAGACGCACACACTCTGTCTCACCCCAGCATATACTTTCTCCAATCGCAAGGACATCATGTTATCAAGAAAAGTGTTCGACGTGTACAATCATCCAAAGTTCGACGAATCCATCAACAGAGTTGAGACTCGAACGCACCACCCATACGTCAAGTCCTTTCAAAATAATGACATCATCGAAATTGTCATTCAGCAGAGCGATGTGTGGATACTGATGAACGATGCCCTTGTGTGCATAGAGGGTTCTCTGACTCGTACCGCAGGAACGGGCAATGTTAGATTTATCAATAATGCCGGCGCATACCTTTTCGAGGCCATCTACTATGAAATCAATGGCAAAGAGGTGGACTCTGTTCGATCGCTGGGTATAGTGAGCACCCTTCGCGGCTATACTTGTTACGAGGAAAATGATGTGCGACACTTGAGCACAGCCGGCTGGACCTATCCTGGCGGAACGGTTCACAACGCCCCCGACGGTTCGTTCGCCATGTGGATTCCGCTTAAGCATTTGTTGGGCATATTCCGTGACTATAGATATGCCACCATTGGACGACAGTGCATTCGCTTGGTGAGAAGTAGAAATGATAATAATTGCATGCTGATAGAGTAGGTGGCGAATCCAGTAGTCGAAGCCACCACAGCCACACTGACGATCACGAGCATTGTACTCAGAGTCAACCATGTGGTGCCCAATGACGACATTCGTCTGAAATTGCTGCAGTCCATCAAAACAGACGCTCCTGTAGTGATTTCGTATCGCAAGTGGGACATACACGAGTTGTCTGCACTTACTCAGGGTTCC
This sequence comes from Chrysolina americana, assembly GCA_958502065.1. Taxonomy (NCBI): domain Eukaryota; kingdom Metazoa; phylum Arthropoda; class Insecta; order Coleoptera; family Chrysomelidae; genus Chrysolina; species Chrysolina americana. The sequence continues at coordinate 38,581,731 of OY293414.1, read as the reverse complement.
ACCAAGGAAGTTTGGGCTGTAAAAACTTGCACGGCCATGGAAAGTCCCCGATTCGTCATTGTGGCCTTCCAAACAAATCAGATTGGCAATGCGGCTCGAGATGCGTCCTATTTCGATCACATCGACATCAGCGACATACGCCTAACCATGAACAGCGATACTTAGCCGCATGAACGTATGCACTTGGAATTCAACAGAAACAACTTTGTCGAAGCCCATCGAGCCTATACGGAATTCAATCCGAGCTCTGCCAATTGTCCGAAGAAGCGCCCTCTACTCGATTACGGAGCATTCAAAAGCAGAGCGACCGTGTTCGTAATAGATTGTTCCCGCAGAGCGGAATTCATGAAATCCTCCAATGTCGATGTCAAACTTGACATCGAGGCCAGAGTCGGATTTTCCGCGAATACTCGAGCCTATTGCATCATCATTCACGACTTTATGCTGGAACACTTGCCCTTGAGCGAGGTTGTACGCCGTCTGTCATAAAAAAAAATAGTGACATACAGTAGTAGCAGTAAGTAGTGGGGGAATCCACTCTTTGTTTTTGTGTATGTATGTAATGCAGGCATTGACAGGTCGAGAGCGTCAGTTGTGAGCCAAACGTTCAGTTGTTCAGTCGGTGTTTATTAATCTCGCTCTCTCTCCGAGTGTGTGTCTCTCAGTTAATCAAAGCAGTGAATCAGTTCAACAATCATCAAACAAACAAAAACGCAACAAGATGAAACTCGTAGCATGTGACATTCAGGGTTTTACTGTGGGCGGTGAATTCCAACCCAAAGAGCTTGCCATCACTGACGGGCATCGCACAAACCACCTTTTATTCAAATCCGTAGTGCCATTCCATGACCTGAGCGAAGCAGATAAACGGCAAGTACGATATTTGGAGAGAAATATCCACGGCATTCCATACTCTGATGGCTATGTCGAATTCAACGAGATCCAGGAAGTGCTGCGCCCCATCATCGAGGCTGATGTGATATACGTGAAGGGTAATCAAAAATTCGATTTTTTGCTAAAGTGTGTGCTCGATCTGCCTAAGAGACCACACATCGTCGATATTGCGGCTACTACAAGTACAGTCGTCACAACGCCTCCACCGACACTCGAGAAGCAAAGCCCGCTCTGTTTGAATCACATAGCATCCGGAGAAATAGAAGTGCATTGTGCCGTGAGACACTGTTTCGATATCTGGCAATGGATATCGTCACACCTGATATGGTGAGGCCCCACGGCGATCATGACGATGACGATGACGACCACGACACTCCTATCAACCGGCACTTGCAAAATTTGCGCGAGCTCAAGGCGCACATAGCAGAGTACGAGCACAAGCTGTGAATTTTCAAACGCTTCCAAAATATGCAAATTAACGATGGTAAATGGATGGGGCAGCAGCAGCAGCATTCACCGATTCACCACGTTCCGCCGCCGTCGCTGCCAGTACCAAGTCCATGACGTCAGCCATACCAAGACTAGCCGAAAACACACGAAATATTATTATTCATATTGTATTATTATTCATATTGTATTATTATTATTATTATTATGTATTAATAGATGTATAAAACCAATTTTTCTCGATTTATTTTGCGGATCGAATAAATGAGAGAGAGAGAGAGAGAGAGAGACTGAAAGAAATACGAGTCATGTACATTGAGCAATGGTGTATGTGTGTGTGTGTGTTCCTCCCAGTGTATATATTTGAGTGACATATACGCTGTTTCTCAGTGTACATTGAGCTGTCGTCACGATGACAACAAATTATATAATTCTAGCAGCCGTTTTGTCCAACGTACTGTATATTAGCCCGCCATATGAGTACGGCGAGGTATTTGTAACGTATTTGCACGACGATGATTCGAGTACTTCGAACTGGACGAAAATGACTCAGGCGCTAGCCAATGATGGATATTTGCCTGTGTTGATAGCCGAAATCCCGATGAACACCTCATCGTACAGACTGCGGAAGATTTATACAAATCTCACCTATAGCGATACACAGCAGCACTTTGAGACCATCGTCGTCTTCGTCGACGTCCCACCCAACTACCCAACCCGTGGACGTCAAGATGCAAGCCCCTGCTGCTGCTGCTGCTGCTGATCGATAAAGTAAGGATTCCAAATGTGAGCTGCATGATTGGTTTATGTTTTTCGTGTCAATGGTTCTGAGTATTCAAATATCCGAATCCATATATAGATTTATTAAATCCATTCATCAAAAATATTTTTTAATCGATAATGATAATATATCTTCATACTACGCCATTGGCACTGAAGTGTAATTTTTTATGTGAAAAATAAATGTATTTTGTTTGAACTGATGTTATTCATTTCAATAAATGCAAACAGAGACAAAGACAGACATACAATGCCATGGGTTAGAGTGAGACACTTAAAATGCCTTGAATCGATCAATTTGGCTTCAAACTCGACTCTCTTATCTCTTCCTGGAAAACAAACATCTGAGACGGTAAACAACTCCAAAGTCAATTTAGCTCGAGCAGCGTAAAGAGATACCGGATGTGCGATTAAATCTGAAAAACAAATTCAAGGTCAAAAATGGATCATCGTCGTGTTTACTGAGAATTTCGTACAACTTGAGAGAGCAGACAGTAAACATTCAAGATACGTGCTTTATCGCTATTTCTTAGAATTTCATTGGAGAGAGAGTAAACACCAGATGTGGCTCATCGCTGTTTACGACTACAGCGCGCGGAGACGTATTTTCTTTTCTTTTGGAATTTCATTCTAGAGCGAGTAAATTGATAAGTCGTCCATCATAATTTTCTGTTGTGTGTTCTGAGACAGTAGACATTTTTTCATATTCAATTTTTTTGTTTTATCAATTAAGGTGGCGGCGGCGGCCATGTTTTTCTCTCTTCCAGCCAATTGCTCTCAGCGAATCACGTGAGGGGAAGTTTTTTCATAACTTCCGCCATCGCCGCCATGTTTTTTTGCCTTCCGCTCCATCGCCGCCATGTTTTTTTGCCTTCCGCTCCATCGCCGCCATGTTTTTTTGCCTTCCGCTCCATCGCCGCCCCTTCCGCTCCATCGCCGCCATGTTTTTTTGCCTTCCGCTGCATCGCTGCCATGTTTTTTTGCCTTCCGCTGCATCGCCGCTATGTTTTTTTGCAGAAAAGACGCGCGCCACTTAGGGTGAAACGTTTTGAACCCCCCCACCCCGAAACTCTTCGGCCAGCACGTCATCTTCTTCAGCACCAACCCTCCACCAACGGCAAGAACTCGATGGACGCGGCCATCGAGAGATTCACCGTGTGGAGCAATGCTGGTACCAGGACACTCATCGGTCCTGGCACCGGCATTGTTCATCTACTGACCATTCAATGAATTATGAAAAATGTTGGATTACGTAATCCAGTCTGCCGCAAAAAAACATATAATAGGTATCGTCGTCGGCAAGTATCTAAAAGAAAACAACTACTGTACCCTGCGACCTTTGAATCATTATTGAATTATTACATAATATAGGATAGTGTTCCACGAAACAAGACAAGACAAAATCTTGTATTGATATTGTCTATCGATAAACAATCGATACAAGAGTATCAGAAATAAATCAAGACAAAGTATAATTATCAACTATCGACTGTAATTCGGTCTGATCGCGACAAAACTCTGTGAGGAAGAATCAAGATATCTTGACAAGTCTTCGAGATTAATCGAAACCTCTTGTTGGTGATTCGTATTTAATTTCCAGAGAAATTGAAATCTACGTTTAGCATTTCTCATTATGGATATACAAAAATTAAAATTTTATTCAAAAGATATTCATTACAACATGCAAACGATTCCCTATTGGTTTTTTTAACTAGCCCTACGATGACTCCAGTACCCACTAAGAAAGTGAGCATCCCAGCCATCTATAGGAACCACAGAAAGCACTCTGACTGGTACACCGACTTCCTATAGATGGATGGCTCACTTTCTCAGTAGATGCTGGAGTAGGGCCAGGTGACAAAACTAATTGAAAATCGTTTTCATGTTGTGACTGAGTCTGCACTGATGATCGGGTGAACCGTGAAACTACTTTATCAATTTAATGTCTGTTTCTTCAGTCAAATTGAATTTTATTAAACTTGAATTATTCTTTATAGCGGGATTTTGTTTTGATGTTGGCTGTTTTTTTGGCAACTAAAATCTGGGAGGGTGACCTTTTTTCGGTCTCCTCAGATATTACTTTTCCTTTTTTTATTGGTTTCCTTAATATTTTCATACAACTTTTTGTTGACTACGTTTTTTTTTGGACGTAATTTGATATTATTATATTGTCATTTAGATCGAAAGGACTGAAATTATTCTTTGAATGGGGTAAACTTTGGATGTAACAGCCTTATTTTTTCCTCTAAGACGACAAAAATGTTCTATGTGGTTGGAATAACAACGTTCTTCTAATGAACGCGTTGCGTGATAATACGCTTCCTCTCATCTTCCGGTCTCTCCAATAACTTTTTATAAGACTTGAATATATCAGAATGAAATGTATAGAACTGATTCATAATCCGAAAAGAAATTCATCCAATGTGTATGCATGAGAACTGATAAAGCATCATACGCGAAAAGGGTAAGAACCATTTTTCATAGATCTGAATTCGTTAAGAAACGAAAGGGACTGAAATGATAAAATTAAGTATTCGTAAATCTCAATAACCTAAGCTATTCATATCATGAAACCGTCAAACTATAAAACATTATTTAATAGTCCCTAAAAAGGTAAAACCAATAAATTATCCGAAAAAAAATTTATTGTAAAATTCATGGAATCGAAATATGTAAGATATGAAACGATTAGAATCGAAATCCAGTAGAAATTTTAGCGAATAATATACCAGACTGGTAGAGAACGATCAAGTTGTTTTTAAACTTTGCTTTCAGATGGTAAGGACTTATATTGATCGTTAATTTCTTTAGTCCTTCCACGATTTATTCGGAAATTCAATTGCTGGGTGGTGATTTTTGAGAATATCAAAGAAAACAGCCAATGCAAGGTTTATTCATTCGAATGTTCAGCATAAAGGTGACGATAATAGATATAAATGAATATCTGCTGTGAAATGAAGGTCAATATTTCACTAATTGTGTTCTTTATTTGATATGTTATGTTGGTTAACTACTATATACAGGGGATCTGCATAGGATGAACTTCAGAAGTATTTCTACTTGTATATGGCTCGAGTAGCCTTCAGATTCGGAGTTAGGTGTTCTCACCTCCGACAGTTTTTGACATATCAACTTCGACAGATCTGTTAGACAGGTGCAAAAATTCTTAATTTGAAAGAATAAATATGCAATAGCTTTCCGAGACAAAATTTTATATCAACCTTTTTCGGGACAGAACCAATAAGATAAATGGTATCTTTTGCGCTAATACCACATAGCAAGTCAAAGTCCGTGTTTTCTGATAGAGGAGGATTTTGAGAAATTTTTCGATGATGATTTAGACTCAGATGCACCTTTATTACTCGAGGAAGTTGCACTTTTGTAAGCAGATTTAATCTAGCTGAAATGTTAGTTGCTTCGTATCGTACTGGCTATAGAACACATAAATATTACATCCTTGTATATTTTCTCATTTATTGGATATTTGCATCAATAATGCTTGGATATTATAGAAGAAAATTTCAGCTTCTCAATGAAAGAGTAAACTCTAAACAGTTATCTTTGAAGGAATTTGGGATCAATGTTGACAATTTATAACAAAACCGCTAACGCAGAACCTCATTACTAACTCAGAACATAAACAGAATACACAAACCGGTTATTCGAAAACCTCTTGATGATGTTGAGGCTTGACCAAATTTCTCGAAATTTGGGGAAAAGAAGAGATGTCGCGATTGCAAGACTGGAATAACAACTGTTATTTTCAGCAAAGGCAATATGAATATGTGTTTCACTACAAAAAAAACTGATTTCAAAATTTCCATTTGAAATAAAATAAAATTTTCATGTCAAAAAAAATATAGACAAAAGATTTTTCTGTTTGGTCATTTCTTATATCCTATGGAATTCCCTCCCAATCATGACAATGTTAACTCAAATACACATTTATGCTTGGGTCAGCAACCTGTACTCTCCAAGCAATGTGAATTATAATTCAGATTTGGTAATTTTTTTTTCAAAAATATGAGATGAAAAAATTTGCAATAGAATACTCAAGTAACCAATAAAACGGCTGAAAAAATTTTAAGTGTCATAACATACAATTGCCAAGAAGAGGGTTAACAAAATCTCAATATTTTTCTAAAAAATCTCATTTTGTTTGTATTTCAATTCTCTACAATAGTTGTTTTTCATTGAGCAAAAAAAAACTGAATGTTTATAACAAATTAATAAACTAGTGTTTTTGTTAAAAAATTACACATTTTATGCTCTATTGATTGGTTTAACGTGAAATAATCAAGTTTCTCTTTTTGTTCCTTTTCGGTTTCTATTATGTCTAGTGTTCAAGTAATCTTTCGCAAAATTGAAAAATCTAGTCTCCTAGATTATTTTTTTGAAAAAGTTGAATATTACTAAAAATTATTCCTCTCCTAATTTCTACCTTGTCGTTGTCTCTACATGCCATGACCAATTTATTTTTGTATGTGTTCAAAGATCGACTTGTTGCAGGTACCTATTATTAATATAGGGTTTCGACATGGGTAGGTATGGAAAGTTTCTAGATCTTCTTCAATATTTGGTTTAAGGAGGTCTCAGCTGAACATTTGGAAGATTATTGATATTCGGGTTAGTGGGACTAGTTCCTGGATTATTTGTAATAGGAGTGTTTTCAAGAAGTTCCTCGATGGTACTGCTATCTGAATTTCAACGAATATTCATATGATCGAATTCCTTTCGAATTGTTCCATCAATATCATCCAAATTCACGTTAGTTGACATTGATTCTGAGGCTTTGATGTCATAATTTGGTGAATACCTGGACAAATTATAGGGATAATTATAGATAATTATAGAGATAATTATAGACAGTTTATTCACTACTTTACATACTAGTGTACATTTGTAGCATGTCATGTTGTATACCTAAAGATAGACAAATATAGAAAGGAAGCAACTAAAAAAATGTAGATATAAATATAGAGAACCTTAGAGACAGTTAAATATAAAAACAAAACAAACAAAAAATGTAAATATAAGTGTAGAGGAGATTACAGACATTTTAAAATTCATTGTATATATAAATAACATAGAAGTACAAACACAAAATTAAAATTGGAAACTGAATAAAGGCAGTTCCTCAAATGAAATTGTTTAATTTTTGTTTTGAAATTGTGAGCATTCAAATGTCTAACTTGTGTAGGTAGTTTATTATATACCCCAATATTCAAAGAATTCCTATCTGACCTCACCAATCTATGCATGGGTTTTCTTAGCAAATCTCGTGATCTGGTGGGATATTGGTGAATCACAGTTTCCGCTACAAAACCTTTTCTGTTATTGTGGATTTATAGAAGAGTGTAATATAAAAAATTGTAGGAAGTGGCATAATTTGGAGATTGCGGAAAAGTAGTCTGCAATGGTCCCTGTAATTTGCCCCGTTCATGATTCTGATGACCTTTTTTTGCTGAACAAATATTTTTTGAGCATGGCAGGAGCTGCCCCATAGAAGTATGCCATATATTAAATGACTATGAAATAAACTAAAATAGGTGGATTTAAGAACATCAGTATTCACAAAATATTTTATTCTTCGGATCAAGAAAGTATTGCTGGCTAATTTATGACCTAGCTGTCGAATGTGAGCTGCCCAATTTAGTTCATCATCAATCACTACACCTAGTAGTGTAACAGTTTTACCAGTCGAGATATTCGGATGAGAGGATATCAACAACTCTTGATTTTTATCATTGTTCAATTTAAGTTCATTTGTATTGAACCATTTATTGGCATGTTCCAAAGAAAATTTCGCGGATTCTGATAGAGATTTTAGATTCTTATCAGAATTCATGAGGGTAGTGTCATCTGCAAATAGTACAGTATTTGTAGGGAGCATATGATGGTACAAATCGTTGATATATATAATGAACAGCAGAGGCCCTAAAATTGATCCTTGGGGAACACCATGAGTGAGTTCAGCAATAGGTGATTGACTTGCGTTCACCACCACACGCTGAGATCTACCACTCAGATAAGATTGGAAAAAGGTAAGGGGTATGCCTCTTACACCATAATGTTCCATTTTATTAATTAAAATATCATGAGATACACAGTCGAAAGCCTTTGTTAAATCGCACAAGGTGATGATCTAAATTTTGTGTTTTCTGAAACCAAATTGACCTGCACACAATAGTGAATTTTTTTCCAAATACTCGGACAGTCTATGTTTCACTAAGAGTTCAGGAACTTTAGCAAGAACAGGTATGATGGAAATCGGTCTGAAATTCTCGATGTTCAGTGGGTCCCCTTTTTTCAGTAAAGGTAGAACTATAGCGATTTTGAAAGCATCTGGAAAAATTCCTTTTGAAAAACATTCATTAATGAGTAAAGAAAATGGATGATATATTAATTCTACCAACTCTTTAAGAATATAAGAGTTCAAACCAAAAATGTCTTGACAAAAGGAATTTTTCAAGGATCGAATGGTTTCTTTCACTTCCTGAGGGGTGACTGCCGATAAAAAAAAGAACATGTTGATGAATTCAAGTTCTTTAAAAAATCAGAAGGATCATGGTCCATATGTGGCAATGAAGATATTAATTTTATTGCGATATTACAAAAATAATCATTGAAATCATCCTGGGATATCTGAACGTCAGATTTGGATGTTTTATTTTTATTGCGCTCATAATTCACGAGTCTCTAGCTGTCTCTGCATTTATTCGAGGAGTTGATGAGAAAATTTTCTCAAGAAATCTTTTTATGTTGACTAATAGATTTTTTGTATCGTTTACGGCAATAACTGTATGTGATATATGAGTCCAAATCCCTATTCGCATCGTATATGAGCTTCATGGTGGACAATGAGTCTGTCATATTTTTCAGTTCTTGATTGATTTATAGGTGGTTTAGAATTAGCGTTTTTGACTTTTTGCAGGGGAAAATTAATACCCACGTGATAGCTGAGAATGTATGACAAAAGTTCAGTTAAATAATTTAGATTGTGATTATTTCCAAAAATAGACCAATCAAAATCAAAAAGCACAGACTTCAGTTTGCAGAAACCAAAGCCGTTGAATTTTTGTTTTCAGACGTAATCATTAGAGTTCACGGTTTTCTGAAAAATTTTGATGAATTGACCATTATGGTCCAATAAGCAAGGATCCTCTATACCAGTATGAATCTTGTCTAGGTTGAAATTAGTTATTATATTATCTATGGAACTGGCTGATTCCCCATTTATTCTCGTGAAATCTGAGATTGTCGTTTTCATTCCAAAGGAATTTAAAATGTTATTGAGGGTCATCAAGTTTGTTGACTGCTTCAAAAAGTTTACATTAAAATCACCCAATATTATGACATCTTTATTTTTGGCTGAGTATTTTGTCAAGAGTATATCGAGCTTTTCGCTGAAGTTTTCAAAATCCCCCAGACAAAAACGATATAATGCCACAGATCTCAATTTCTATTTCCTCACAATGTTCTTTCATCAACAGAGGTTTAGAAGAACTGTTTTGTTTTGAAAAAATAGCCACTCCTCCATGACCATGGAACGATCTACTGAAGTTACTAGCTAGACAGTAACCAGGTAAGATAATCAATTTGAGGTTGGATTCACTCATCCAATGCTCAGAAATGCAAACTATATCATAACGATGCTTGTCAAGAAACAAGGTGAGCTCTTCGACTTTATTTGATAAGCACTGAATATTGATGTGGAAGACTCCTACCCCTACCTTACGTATTTCACTTTTTAAATGAAATTCAATACATTTTTTCACTAGTCCGTTTGTCTTGTAGTCGACCTCTTGTGAAAAAACGATTCACCCAAGTACCAGTAGGCCATATAGCGGGGTTCATTGCTTTTTCCAAATGATGATCTGCGATTGTTACTTTAAATGAAGCATATAGATCTGGAAACATTGAATTCAGCTTCTCGCAGCGGACTTCAGGAAACACTAGAATTAAAATACTGTGAAGATCTTCCGGGCTAGTCTCCGGGTGCATTTTCTAAACATGGACAAATACCATTTTTGGAGCATATTTTATGTTTGATCCAACAGGAATATCCAATTGTCCGATAAAAGGCTTATTATCGTGCCTTCTTTGTCTTTTGTTTTTGACTTCAGAGAAGCCATTAGAGTCATTGCATAAATTTATGACATTATGCAGTTTCTTTCGTGATTCAATTTCCAAAAGGGAGGCAGCGACGTTCTGCATTTTCACGACAGCTAAACTGCCAGGACTATCACTTTTCCTATTTGAGTGTTTATCGGTTTTATTGTATCTGGTCACAGAACTAGCATACGTTGTACCCGATTCAGTGCCGGTTAAGTCGGGCACTTTATTTGAAGATATGTGGGGTTTAGACTTATTTACGATTTCTACAGTAGCAGAGTTATTGTTTTTATTTTGTTTTGTACTCTCCATCTTAGATGCCGCTGAAGGGTTTGGTTTGTGATGAGTGGTTGGATTAAATTTTGCTTCTTTCAACAAAGTTATTTGTTCAGAGAGCGCATTAATGGCAATTCTTTGATTTTCAATGGTAAGGTCTTTCTGTTTCACTAATTCTTTGAGATACCTGATTTCCGTTATGTGCGAATCGTTCAAACCTGCATCTTTGGCACTTCCAAAGGACACGACAAGGTCGTCTTCGACTTTTCGATTGCAGCACTCCACAGAAGTATCGTTGATATACACAATATTATTAATTTTCTTCAGGCATCCAGCATGAGACAAAACACCACAATTTACACATTTCAAGCCACTTTTGGCTACGTTATCGCACTTTATACAGCCGAAATCAACACGTTGCTTGTCGGCAGTCAAAGCATCCGCTGCCTGGGTTATCTTACCTTTTTCTTATTCTACTTCTTTCATATAGACATAGTTGGAAGAAATTGAGAATTTTTAAATTCTTCTTTTATTCAACAGATGAGGTTTAGTAGAAGAATAGCATAAGCTCCTCATTTGTTCACCTTGGAAATAAATATGCCTAATACCCGTACATAACGAACAGTACTAGTTTTCTGTTGAATGCCTATTGCCTGTGGATAATGTTTCTATTGTATAGAACATTCGCTAAATTTCAAATCTACTAATTTTTTATTATTCATTAAAGAACAGAATGCATAGCTGAGGTGGCAGCCATATGAGACGTTTAGATCACTGTCCAACGTAGAATTTTTCAATCACTTTATAAGTTAAAACTCAAATTTACCTGCACTGCATAGTGAAGAACTCTAGCTGCTGGATGAATGCTCAGATTTTGAAATGGTGCAATTGTTGGTTTTTGCCAGCCTCCCAGTTGTTTGTGATAAAATATTTTTAACATGTGATCACTGAAAAATTTCCCAAACTTCAAATCACTCACTTCTGGTTTAGTACGAAGTTTGCCTGGATCTGCAAGTTTTGTGGTCAAATCTTCGTACTGTAAAAATGAAAAATGCATTAGTGGAAATTGGAAAATTATTCAAAATTGCCCATTCATTCATTGACAAACTATGATCAATAGGGATATTTCCCATCAATTTTCGTCCGATCAAATTGATCGATAACCAATTCTCAAAATTTGGTATTTCAATGAAGCTCAGAATAATGAAACTACGTTAATTCCAATCGACAAGTGTTTTGTCAACCAAGTTAGCATCGCCAAGAGCTGTAAGCTACAGCTGAGAAAAGGTCATGTGGACAAATATTTATTGCAAGCCCCAGACAATCAGTCTTTGATATTGAAGGTTAGTAATTGCAGTAGAGATTTCAACGCAGTTTCACCCATAAATATATTTATTTTTAATCAACACTCAATAAAGCGAACTGAAAGTTCGAAAAGTGTGTATCGGAGAAGTATCAAATAAATGGAAAGTAATAATTCCGACTATTTTGGAAAATACCCTTCTCTCCACACATTTTCACGAAGTGGAAAAATTTGCCAAACATCTGACAGAAACCAACTTCCATACGGGCATTGAATCACATATGTCATCCATTTGTGCAATGTTCCTAGAAGAGAACACTGTTGCAAGTACTGATTGTAATAAAGCCGTTGAATATTAATCCTTCATTTTGTTGAAAATTAGCACCTGCATAAACATTTTCAGACATTATTGGAAGTATTTCTAATTAATAATATGTTGTTTGAGATGTTCCTGTCTCGCGAAGTTCCGCAGTTATACTTATAATTTCCCAGCGCATTATTATGCAATTAAGAGTTTCAATCGCTCCACTAGCTTTTTTATATTCAACCAGTATATTGTTGAAATCAAGCATAGTTAGTCCCAAACTCTCTCTGCTTCTTGTAGTGGTGCCTGAAGCTCAACTGATTCTTGTTTCAGGCTTGGGAAAAATAAGTTCGTTTTTGGAGGTTAATTATTTTTTTCAAATTTGTGTTCCTCAGCCAAAGTTTGAGGCATGTGATGCTGATAAATCCCTTGTTGAGTGATAACGGAGGTATTGTGAATTCCCTTTTCTTATTATATCGATATATAAATCAAGATCTGTATTTTTGTAACCAAAGACTGTTTTTTGAACATCAATTCATATAAACATGGAATTATACTGTATCTAAACTAATCATTGTTAATAATATCGGTCCCATCAAAGTTCACAGTTGTGTTACATCTCGCAAAATTTTCCATAGATGAATCAAAATATACTTCAAAAGTGCCATAGAATTCATTTTGCATATCCATAATTTTGTCTTCCTTTCATGCACGGGTGAAATGTTAGATGCGGCCTTGTTGAACAGAACACGGCTCTACACTAGAAAACGATATTGTTATATTGCGTTTAAATTTTTTGACATGTATGATGGTCATAATTTGAATTGGAAATAATATTCCCGCAATAATACGGGAAAAACTCACTTGAAACATGCACGCTCGTAAAAAACATTTATTATTCTAATAAGTATGGAAAGAGTACCCATCTCGCATGCCACTGCTATTATCAGCAGAGTTCAGATAAGCAGCCGAGTGCGAGAATGTACCCTTTTGTATGAGTTAGGATCAATATTTCTTCTAAAGCGCACTGAAAATTATTATGTAGCGCTCTTGAATGAACTTTTGCGTGCGATAAAAACTCAATTAAACTGACTTTTACGTGCGGGACACCTATTAAAATAAATTGCGTGCGGTTATAGGGTGAATCACGCATGCTTGTAGAAAATAGTTGTTATCCTAACAAGTACGGAAAGAGTACCATTCCCGCATGAGACTGCCGGTACCCGAACGACGCAAAGCAGAGTTCGGGTAAGCAGTCGAGTGCGGGATAGTACCTTTCCGTATGAGTAAGGATCAAGATTTTTTCTACAAGCGCCTTGAAACTTCTTATGTAGCGCTCTTGAACAAACTTTCACGTGCGGGAAATATTATTACCGCACTAGTGCGGGAAAAACTCACTTGAAGTGACATTAGCGTGCGGGAAAATTTTTCCCGCTCTAGTGCGGGAATATGACACCTCTCAAACTAAATTGCGTGCGGGAATAGGGCGGAACACGCACGCTTGTAGAAAAACATATTATCCTAACAAGTACGGAAAGAGTACCCCTTCCGCATGCAACTGCCGCTACCCAAAAGATACAGGGTTTTTATTATAAGCGCATTAAAAAATATAATTTTGCGCGGAATAAAATGTTCCCGCCTCAGTGCGGAAAAAACTGACTTGAAATGATTGAAACACTACCAATCACATAAACACCATGAACTATTTGTTTCTCAAGAATTTCAATTAGTTCAACAAATCATCAAATATAATCAATCAATCAAAAGTAGCCAATCTCTGAAATTAAGTGGGGAAATTTATTTTAAATGTAGAAACAATATTTGTTGATAGTTTTTCACCTGTAATTTTTACCTGTTATTACCTTATAGGAATATTCATCCCATTTCATTATTTGATGTCCATAATTTCTTCCTAATATTCCATTTCATTCAATATTAAATAAACTAGAAGAATTCTAGTATCAGCATAGGGAAAACAGTATATCAATCTTCTTTTTGGCATTATTTGCATCCACTGCCGTTTTCGCTACTGCGCTTGTTCTACCAACCAACGAACCCAAAGCTGAAACTCCAGCAAATATTAGTATAATAGGTAGGATGGGGCCTGACTTGTATTCCAACGAAATTATTTTTGGGCCACGTATAAATCCTCTAGCTTTTTCGACTGCTTTCCCAGCTGATCTTGGAGCCGAATGAACGGATTTTTCAATATTGCTGCTGTTGAGGGATGTTCAACTCTTGATGATTTTTTCCAGGATATTGTTGCAAAAGGATTTTGTGGTGCCGATACCAACCTTGCGTTTTGCTTTCATCGCACCGGTGAGAAAGAGAGCGCTTGTTCTTCCACTAAGTTTTGCGTCTTCAGATTTAACTTTCTTCCAAGCCTTTTGTTGAAGAACGCCATCGGTTCTATGTCCATCTTCGACAGATTTACCTCCTGAATGTACAATATAGTGTTGCTTGGAGGCTGCGTCTGGTGGATTGATACTAGGATCACCTCTTGCGAGTCTCTTTTGTAAATGAGAACACTGCTCACAATACTCATATCCAAGTATATAAGTATATCCAAGTGTATGTAATTCAAACAGTAACTTATTGGTGGGCATATCGACAACACCTTCACCTTGATATGTTTTCATTGAGAATGACAACAAGCATGAGTTTTTTTTATGAACATGACACTAAACAGAATTCCATTTTCGTATTTGACGACATTCTATTCGACTGGCAACAAAAACTTCGCAAATATTTTTCCATTTACAGACATCGCGGTATTGATGCCAAATACATACATAGTAAACTAGCCAATTTTTGGATTTGATCTACTCATAATTTTCTATTTATTGATCGCTGCAGTTTTCGGAGGACCCATGTATAATAAGCAGTTGACAAACACTTGTATTTGGAATTATTCGTTTCATTCATTTGAATCTTGTTCGATTTAAATAGTACTGAAATTCACTCGGATAATTTTTGGACATTTCTCACCAACGATAAATAACCATCAATTCAAAGCATTCATGTCCGGTCAGCAAATCGCAACAATATTATATCGTGGGAATTTTCTACCTAGAAAATTGCCATGGAACGTTTTCGTGGTATTTTGGTTTCATTGTGTAACAACTGACACTTTTGATTTGACGTCTGTCATCAGTTAGCATGAAAAGTAAAAAACTAATCGTCATTCGATTGAAAGTCTGAGAGAATCAATGAAAATGCATGTAAAATATTATTTTGAGTAACGTGTCAATTTGGAATTACAATCATTTTGCGAGGAAATGAGCTACAAATAGAAAGGCAATGCATTCAATACGAGAAAACTCAACGAAGAATACTATATAGAATCTGTTATTGAAACAATGAAGGAAAAAATTGATAAATTGATGTAAGATATATACTACCACAAATTCAGCAGAAGATTCGACCCTGTTAAGGATGAGCTAAAAATACAATGTGTAAGTTACTACAAAAACAAAATGAAAGAAGAAATCAAAGTTCTGTAATTTTAAGTAAGGAAGATATTTTAGAAATTATAAAACTCTTTGATGCACCGTCTAGGTTGCAAAAAGAATTTTATTATATCGCCGTTTATCAGAAGTGGAGAAGGTTGTCAATTATTTCAGAGATGAAATAAACAAGGCAGGTTTGGCCACTGGAAAAATGAAGTTCCACCCGATGTTCTCCAAAACAGCACTAAGTGGATGGAGCACGAAGATGTATTGACAGGAAATGGTCGAGTCGGGTGCAGCAATGCATCCGATGTGTCTTCAACTTCTTGGAGATTTTTCTCACTACCGTTGGGTTGGGTGCAGGAATAGTTACTAAATCAAGAAGGGCAGGCAATAATTAATAGGTCACCAAAAACCAGATAGTTTCACCGGATTGCTACGGTAGATAATAATGGAGGCATCTTCTTCCGTACAGGCTATTTTTACTAGCCTCAAAGCTCTTTTGCACATTCTATACTTCATGATCAGTCTCCTGAACAACTTATTTCATGTCTATAACTGTCCAGCTCAGCAAATTTCTCAAAATAGTACCTGTATTATTGTTAATTGAAGCGATAGTTATACTCACCCTAAATGTAGATGCTGAATCTGCGTCTGTTCCTTCATTACAGGCCTCATCGAATATTGGAGACTCCTTTACTTGAAGAGAACAAGACCGCTTTGCTTGTTTCAGTCTGTGTTGGTGTCGTAATACCCATCTACAAAACCTCTGCAAAAATAGTTTTAATAGAAATATGATATCATTTGTTCAAATTGATGAACCGTTTCTATTTGTTTTGATCAATAGTTATTTCGGTAATAAAGAATGTTAACACATATTATTCGAAGTGAGAGAGTACAAGTCTGGGCAAAGCCGATCCTTGTTGATCGCCAAGAATATTAATAGTCAATACATTCTTCGTTACATAATACGTGTTTCCCGTTACTGGCGTATATATAAATATATATAGTGCGGCTTGTAATAGTCCCCCCTGTTTACTTTTGAACGGTTTGACGTACAAACTAGAAAAAAAGTTTGGTCGGATTTACCGATACTACTTTTTGCTCGAGAGATGGCGCGGGGGGCACATTAACTAAAAAATTTCAAATGGCAAGTGGGTCATGTGTCACATCGTTGAAAAGATAATTCAATTCTCTTTTCAACCATCTGAATTTTATAGATTTTCGTCAATACGTTCTTTCACAATATGCATTTGAAATGTAATAAGTGCGGATCTGGCGGTCCGAATCCCTTTTCATACCTGATCACGATACTTTTAAATGGTTTATTGTGAAATAACGGGACAGAATTTTTTTTCGGATGGAACGGAATTCCAAAAATTTTTAGATTGTTGAAAAGAGAATCTTGACCCCCATGAAATTTAATTTTTTTTAGTTGATGTGCCCCCCGCATCATCTGTCGAGCAATCACAATGTGTTTTATTACAAAAAGTAGTATCGGTGAAACCCTACGAAGAATTTTTTTCTGTACGTCAAACCGTTCAAAACAGGGGGGATTATTAAAAGCCGCACTGTATACTGGTGTGAATATCTGCTTTAGTTTTCAATACCAAGGTTACCTTTGGACAGGATTAGAGGCTTGTGGATAAAATAAACCAGACTCTTGTCTGCTTCTAATTGGGAGCTTTCGAAATTGTTTTATTTCTTTATCAGTCAATATCTGTAGGAAAATTTACCATTATTACAAATCTACAAATCTAATACTGACTGTGAAAAACCTATTCGCAATCAATTCATACCTTAAAAAGTTTATTTTTTCTACTCCCAGAATGATAGAGTTCCAGCGTTTAGATAATATTGGAAGACTAAATTACGCACAACCCACCCAATAAATAACTACCATAGTTGATCAGAGTACAATACCACATGAAATGAAGAAATATAGACCATAACCCTACATAACAAACCCAACACCCAAAATTTCCAAAATAATTAAAATAGATCCATCGATAACAGTAGCAAATTGTGCTATCAAAAAAGTTGATAATCTATATAGCAAACTAAAATACATCAATCCTTTGTGTAACAGACCTAATGTCTACAAAATTCCTTGTAAACATTGTGAGTTGAGTTACATTGGTAATACCTCTAGAAATTTAGAAGAACGCATCACTTTCCATCGTGGTGATATAAAAAATAAAAAAAGATTCATGTGCTCTTGCTCACCATTCCATTCCTCTGAACCATAGTCCTAATTACGAGAACACAACAATGATCGACTGAGGAAAGAATTATTTCAGAAGAAATTTCTTAGAAATGGCATAGATTCAAGAAATTGAACTATAACCATGACTAAAAGATCAGTCAATGCAAATTTGAAAATTTTCTATTATAACATCCTTGAATTACGAAGGCGTAGAAGGGCCAACAACAAAATATTTTTAAAAATAGTTGGAATTGCCATTTTGAAGTGACAATTGCCACTTTCATCTGAAAATTGCCACTTTGAAGTGACAATTGCCACTTTGATCTGACATTGTCACTTTGAACTGGCAATTGTCACTTTGAACTGGCAATTGTCACTTTGAAGTGGCAATTGTCACTTCTAAGTGGACATTGTCACTTTTAACAGGCAATTGTCACTTCGAGCTCATAATTGTCACTTCGAACTGGCAATTGCTACTTTTAATTTTACTGAAAAACAATATTTTGCATGGAGTTGGCAAAAAAAGTGCCAGTTTGAAGTGACAATTGTCAGATAGAAGTGACAATTTTCAGATAGAAGTGACAATTGTCAGTTCAAAGTGACAATTGCCAGTTCAAAGTGACAATTGCCAGTTCAAAGTGACAATTGCCACTTCAAAGTGACAATTGCCACTTCAAAGTGACAAATGCCAGTTCAAAGTGACAATTGCCATTTCAAACTGATAATTGCCAGATCAAAGTGACAATTATCATATCAAAGTGGCAATTGTCACTTCAAAGTGGCAATTCCAACTATTTTCAAAAATATTTTGTTGTTGGCCCTTCTACGCCTTCGTATTGAATTGATGTTATTAACGTTACAAGGCCGATATGTAGCAAATAACCGATGACGTTGAATTTTGTATTTAATTTGCCTTAAAGAATGTAAAATTGAGGGCCTGTCTTCGGAGCTCCGATAAAATTCAGGCTCTATCTCCGGAGCTCCGACACAGCCGGAAGGCACGCTGGTGTGTCATTAGCCCCAGTAAACACTCCCCACGTACGTGGGGTGATTACTGGATTCGAGAGTCATGTGCCCTGAGAAGGCGTAGTGAACCAAGAATTACGCCCTTCTGCATTCTTCCGGCTAAGTTTTCTGCCGCATCATGGCAAGCCGGTATGATATTTAAGTTTAAGAGCAGTGTATCCATCATTCCACCAAGGACTATTATCAGAACCACCATCCTGACAGAATGATTTGGGTAAAGCCTGCGCGGTTCAAAGAGTAGATCTCGATATTTAGTCCGTTTTTCCTCCTCTTTTCGTACGATGTTCGTTTCGCCAGGAGCTGAAAGAACACTCAATGACGAAAATCGTCCTATTTTGATGGTCAAGGAGGAGGAGGAGGCTTATTGGCTTGTATTTGCCTGAGGGTGGGTAATGAGTAGTTTCAATAGATTCGGCACTTCCCATTCTTCACAACGGACTCAATATCCCCCGGAGCATAAGGCAACACCGGTGTCTCGTCAATACTGTACGAGTGTCTTAGGTGATAGTACAACACTCGTAGTGCCGCGTTATGCCTGTGGATATAAGCTGAGACCGCATAAGATAGACTGACTGACAGCAAATGCATTATGGTCTCAGCTGCCCCGTTATTTGCGTATCGGCCGTGTGTCGAGGAAAAAGTAAACCACGTACCTCGTATTTCTGCAGAAAAATCCCAACATCGTGTTGTAATGGAACAGCTTAATAACAACGACCATGGATGAAATTGAAGAAATTGGGGAACAAAATCAAATTTCTTTGGAAATATTGGGAGAATCATGTGCAGCCGAAAATAACTCAAGAGCGAGATCAAAAAGAATATTAAAATTTTCAAGAGTGGCGTAAAAGCAAGAATGTAAACGTGGTTAATGAAGATGTATTATTAGCTCATACAAAAAGAAAATTAGAGGTTTATTCTCCCAACTCGCTGTGGACCGAGATTTCAATGTTAAAACTTGCTTTGAAGTTTATGACAACATTGACATTTCAAGGCAAGTAATTTCAAATCGTATACCATATTAGAGTATCACCTACAGAAATGGTATACATGCTCGCGTGTCGGGATGTATTTTCTCAGGAAACTTTTGTTCCAATCTTGATACCAGCAGTTATTACCACTTTTCCCGAAAGAATAAACCATTTGAACAATATCTTCTAAACAATATTTCATAGTACCATATTTGTCAACACTACTGGATTGTAGTTTGACAGTTACAAAGGCCGACAGTTACTTTTTCAGCGAAAGCCATGGAGTTACTTCTGCCATATTTTTTTGGTATGCTAGTTATTTATAATTTACCAAGAAAGCTCTAGAAGAAGGATGAAACAATTGGAATAGCATTCAGTATCAGTATTTTCTTTAAAAAAACGTGTAAGTGAAACATATGAAGAAATGTTGATTTGCCATTGAACAATTCCCTCAAGCCACGATATCTCGAAAACGAGATGTTTTAGGTACAAGACAGAATAAAGCGTGTTCTGTCATCAAAACGAAGTGGATTTAAATGAAAATATATAGGATGTTTCATTTGAAAGAATCCAAATGGCCAAGTTTGTTTTTTCGTACGGAACATCCTGTATAACTTATACAAAATTCACCGTATTCGCGATGAACATCATATTGAGTAACAATTTCCGAATTATCTTCACTAAATATCTCGAAATGTGAAATAGGTGCTTTTTCACTAGAATTTTTTAGATATCTTGGTATAGATATAGGGATTAAAACGTAAAGAGTTACTTTTTATAAATATCTATATTTTATAGATGTCATACAATCATTGACACTAATTCCTAATATACAGAGAGATCCCCTACATTATTCCCCCCCTTAGAAGTAAAGAAATTAATTTTAATTGATTTATATATTATCATTCTCCATGAAGAGCGGTTTGAGTCGATCAATCGAAATATTCTTCTCTTTTCCATTCACTAAAAGTGTATAAAATTTATCATGTCTGTTTAAAACTTTATAAGGCCCAGAGAATGGATGCTGAAGAGATTTTTTAGTGGAACCCACACATGAGTAGAACTCACTAACTCTTTAAATATGAAAACTGGTCTAGATCTATGTCGAGAAGGGTTGGTAGGAGTAATTTGGTTCATAATTTCGTGTAAGTTGTGCAAGAATTCTTCCTAATTAATGTTTGTCTTAACTTCATTGAAAATCATTTTGCCAGGTATTCTCAATGCTGCACCGTAAACCATCTCGGCACTAGATGCTTCTAAATTTTTTTCAAGTGTGGTCCGCATTCCAAATAGGATTGTCGGTAAAATTTCTGACCACTTAGTATCATGACACTTCAAAGCTGCTTTCATGGTCCTATGGAATCGTTCGATAATTCCATTTGCACACGGATGATAAGGGGTCGTTCTAGTAGGTTGAAATCCCAATATTTGGGAGAATTCTCTAAACAGATGAGATTCAAATTGCCTACATTGGTCGGTTGTAACTCTACTAGGTACTCCAAAACGAGAAATCCAACCATAGTAGAAGGTCTTTGCCACTGTTTCAGCTGTAATGTTTGACATTGGAAATGCTTCTGTCCACCTGGTAAATCGATCAATTCAAGTAAGACAATATGTCAATCCATTTGATGGTGGTAATGGTCCAACGATGTCGATGTTGATGTGATCGAAGCGTGCATCTGGAGTCTGATAAGTGCCCATGGGTGATACAACATGACGACTAATTTTTGATATTTGACAAGGAATGCAATTTCTAGTCCATGTTCGGATATCTTTTTCCATGTTTGGCCAAACATATTTAGATTTTACCAGTAAAACTGTTGTATGAACACCAGGATGTGATAAACCATGTAATTTATTGAAAATGATTCTCCTTAAATTTATGGGAACATAAGGCAAATAATAATAATAGCCGTCCTCTACCCGCACAGGCTATGCCTTTGGGTACACTCAACGAGTGTTTATGAGATTGTTTATTATTATTATTATTTTTTTCCATCAGGAATGTAACAGTCAGGCCCTGTCCCCGGAGCTCCCTGATGACTTTACAGGCTCCATCCAGTGCCATTCTGTTATGTAGACACTCCAAACTCAAAAGTCCACGGTCTCCCCGTTGTCTGGGGAAGTACAACCGTGGAACAGACGATTTAGGATGCATCATTTTGCGATATTTTACGTCGAGTTGGCGCAGCTCTTCCTGAGTCCATTTCATTACTTCAAAGGAGTAAAGTAGAATCGGAACGGCAAGCATATTAGTTGCAGTAACTTTGTTCTTCCCCGACAGTTCTGAAGACCAAATCTGTCGGAGTTTGTGCTGATACTTGCCGCGGAGACAGCTTTTGACAGTAGCTACCTCCTGGGTGTGGCGTTGTTCCACCCCTAGGTAGGTATACGTCTCTCTGGCATCCAGATGATGTAGGATGCTTCCGTCTACGAGCTGAACGTGTTCTCCGTATTCCTCGCATCGTCCTCTCTTGAGATGAACCGTGGCACATTTGTCTATCCCAAACTCCATTCCGATAGCATGCGTGTACTCTTGCACCACCCTTAAGGACTGATAAAGGTCCTTTTCTACGGAGGCATAAAGTTTAAGGTCATCCATGTAAAACAGATGGGTGACCTTATGCCTCCGGTTGCTGGGGGTGCCGCAGTTGTATCCGCAGGTTTTCCGTAGTGCAACGGACAATGGCAGTAGTGAGATGCAGAAGAGAAGAGGGCTGAGGGAGTCTCCCTGAAACACGCCCCTTCTAAAGATAACCTGCTCTGTTTGGACTCTGACTTGACCACATGTTATGGTAAATCGAGTCCTCCAGAGCGGCATCAGCTGTTCAATGCATCTCACTATTTGATCGGGTACCGCAAGGCATCTGAGTAAATGCATGATCAGTTCGTGCGATGTTGTATCAAATGCCTTGCGATAATCGATCCAGGCCATTGAAAGGTTGAGCTCATACTGCACGGAGTCCTGCGTGATGCATCTGTCGATCAGTAGGTTCTCCTTGCAGCCAGCGACCCCCTTCTTTGACCCTATTTGCTCATATATCCGTTCATACACCGGCTCAACTGCGGAGAGTATTCGCATGTACAAGATGCGTGTAAACATCTTATAACATGCGTTCAAGCATGTTATCGGTCTGTAGTTCTTCGGATCAGACAAATCTCCGTTTTTGGGGATTAGCACGGTTCGCCCCTCGACAAACTAATCCGGAATCTGCTGCTCCCCATCTAGCCATGAGTTGAAAACTCTTGCTAGATGGTGGTGGGTACTTGGAAATTTTTTCCACCAATAGTTATTCAGGCCATCAGGAGCAGCAAAATTCTTCGAACCTTTGAGGACCCGTCGAATTTCTTCCGGGCTTATCGGATTGCGCAGTTCATTAAGCACAGGCTGACGTAGCCTCCTTATTATTAATTTTTTTATATTTTTCATACGAAATGTATCAGTCAGACCCTGTCCCCGGAGCTCCGATATTACCGGAAGCCTTTATCTTCATTGAGGAGAGATTGTAACTCCTGGTCATTATTTTGTTCCATTTCCCAATAATCAAAATCAATTGTATTTCCGATGTTAATCGAAGACACTCTAGACAAGTCATCTTCAATAACATTTTCCGAACCCGCAATATGTCTAATATCAGTTGAAAACTGACTGATAAAGTCCAAGTATCTGACTTACCGGGGAGTGTCTTGCCTTTTTCTTGAAAGCGAAAGTTAAAGGTTTATTGTCCGTAAAAATAATAAATTCTTGCCCTTCAACCATGTAACGAAAATACTTGGATTGCTTCATAAATTGTCAGCAATTCTCTGTCATACGTACTATATTTCTTTTGGACACTTGACAAATATTTGAAAAGAATCCTAATGGTTTCCACACATAATTCTGTATCTGATTGAGCACTGCACCAATAGAAAAATCAGAAGCATCTACCATCAACGATAATGGTGTAGATTGTGATGGGTATGATAAAAGTGCTGCATTAGCAACAGCTTCTTTTAGTCTAGTGAAAGCTTCATTCTGTTCGGGGGTCCATATCAATTCTGTTTGGTTTAGGATTACCTTTTTGGAATTCATTGAGAGGTGCTTGAATATATGCTGCTCTTGGAATTGTTGCTCGATAAAAATTCACCATTCCTTAAAATCGTCTCAATGAATTCAGATCTTTTGGTTTCTCGTAATTGCATATGGCTTTTACTTTCTTCTCAGTTGGAGTTATGCCATCTTTTGAAACAAAATATCCCTAAAATTCAGTAGATGGTTTACCAAATTCACTTTTTTCTGGATTGATCACAACACCGTGATCCTCCAGCTTTCTGAAATGGAGTTATTATTGCTATTTTTTGTATATCCTTAGGTGCCCTAGGTAACTGATGGAAAGCTTTCACTAAATCAATTTTTGAAAAAATGTATTTTTCGTCTAAATGATAAGTAGAATCTTTAATATTTGGTAATGGATATCTGTCGGGAACTGTCATGGCATTCAATAACCTGAAGTCACCACAAGGCCTCCATTCCCATTTGATTTCTTAACCATGTGCAGTGGGCTGACCCAAAGGCTCTTAGATGGTCGCACAATCCCCTGTTCCATGAGATAATCAAATCCCTTTTTTGCAGCTGCCAATTTATCAGGATTAAATCTTCTGAACTTGCAATGAACTGGTTATCCTTCAGTGATTATTTGATGAAAAATATTTACGCCTTTAATGTTTTTCTGATTAAGAAATTTGGTTACACTTGGAAATTCTTTCAAAATCTCGTAATAAGGGCAATTACTGTTTATTGTTTTTGATATTTCACTCTTGAAGTTTGACCCTACACGTAATCAACTGGCATATTTTAAGATTTGAAAATTCAAAATTACGAAATGAATATATTATCAAAAAAGTTTTCTATATGTCACCAACTCAACTCAACATACTATATATAATCGAATGGGAAATGATAATCAGCTGCGATGAATATGAAAAAGCACAAGGTAATGCACCTATTGGTGCAGGTGCTATATTAATGCCGCTATCAGAAATATCTGAAAAACAGATAAATGTATATTGTTACGTATTCATTAACAAATTCGGATTCATTATAAATGCTGGTTTATTGATTCACCCTTGACAATTTGAATATAATCGATGCTTAGTGAATAACTATCGATTTTTTTATATTTGACGCAATTCTCAATGATATTTCTGTTCGTTTCTGATATGGAAAGGTATCATTTACAATCATCTTATAATGGACAATTTCTTAGCTAGGGTGAAACGCGAGTAATTGACCGTCAGCCAGTGTGTGACCTTTTTCGTGAAAAAAATTTTAGGAATAAGAAACATAGGAATTTCTTAAGAACTACATAACTATCCATAAATTAGCTTCAACTCTTTTTTCTACCTCCCACTACGCAAACCGCCCCCTCATAATAACGTTCCCGCTTTTTTGTTGTTTACATCAGCTCTAACCGCCGGACTGCACATCGTGTTAAGAAATGTAATTTTTGTGTTGAGAAATTCGCTCAAATAATAATAATAATAATATTCTGCCATTTTTTCACATTTAAAATTTTTCATCATAAAAAGGGGCGACACTACTTGACGGAAGACCATTGATCTAATCATGAAAAATGGTGGATTACGCAATCCGAATCTTTTGCAAAAGACCGTCAGCCAGTGTTTGACCTTTTTCGTGAAAAAAATGTTGTTAATAAAAAACCTAGGAATTTCTTAAGAACTACAAAACTATCCATAAATTAGCTTCAACTCTTTTTTTTACCTCCCACTACGCAAACCGCCCCCTCATAATAACGTTCCCGCTTTTTTGTTGTTTACATCAGATCTAACCGCCGAACTGTGCATATTGTGTTAAGAAGTGTAATTTTTGTGTTGAGAAATTTGCCTAAATAATAATAATAAAAATATTTTGCCATTTTTGCACTTTTGAAATTTTTTATCATGTAAAGGGGCGACACTACTTGACGGAAGACCATTAATGTAATGAAAAATATTGGATTATGCAAACCGAATCTTCTGCAAAAAACCCTATACATTCATGTTTCATATTTCAATATGTAATTGAGTTTCTAACCAACTCAAAAAGTTCCTATGTTAGCATTTAACAGCCTGGAAAGTGTATTGATGTTGAAAAATGAAGAAAACTAAAATTGTAAAAATAGTTAGTCTGCATAAAACTCACTGTGTAAAGAGATTGGCCATAAATTATTGTTGTTTACATGATATTGTTCATTTTTCCGTATCATACTTTCATGACAATGTTCCGTTACGAGCGGAATACAAAAAGTAATTTTTTATAAAATCCCAATTATATCAGCAGATTGTGAATTGGAAATGTGATTGTGATATATCATTAGAAAGATAATTCCATATCAAATAGTAATTTAAAAAATATGTATATACTCTCCATTTGATATATAAAAATTGGATGCGCTTCCGGTCAAACCGGAAGTGTATCTGGTTTGATACTCGCTAAATTGTACATTCATTTCATCAAATCGAAGTACCGAATTTGAAACATAGGTACATATAAAATAACATCGAAGATACAGGAGTGAAAATTGGTACTTGATTAACAGGTATTTTCCACCTTCTGGAAAGTGTAGTAGTAGTAATCGTGGAGAGGTCGCAGTCACAGCCAGGCAAGTGAGCCCTCATGGACTCTTTTTGCCTTCCCCTATTCTCCACATATTAACAATACTCCTCCTAGTATTCCTCATTTTTTTTCGGTGGTTTTTGTAGATAGCGGTGTGAAATGTGAGTTATTTGTCACGGGAGTTGTGAGTCCCTTCAATCCATCTCTCTGCGAAAGGTCTGGTAGGGCTAATTCTCAGTCGTGTGGTACCCTTTTCCAGGACCCTTTTTCAGACACCACCTGGCACTAATATAAAGTCCTGCTTATTTTCACCGGCTATCAGTTCCGAAGCACTCGATCTGATGTCTCTCCTTGGCTTCCGCTGGAGATGAATATTCCACTTTCCTCATTCCTCTGTAGTGAGTTATTAGGTGTGTGTTAGATGTTGGCGAAAATTAGTGCTTTTGGCATCCGTAGATGCCGTACCTCAGCAACCCCAGGTGTGCGCTTTATTCTCGTTAGCCGTCATGACTATTCATGCCGTTGTCCAGGATTCACCAAGTGGAGGTGAGAGTTGCATCGGAATACCTGGACTGTCGAATCCCTTGAATCCCCACTTAGTAGAAATGTGCGGAGAGAAAGGTATTTCGAGTTCATTGAAATTATTCGTTTCAATTCCACATGGCCTCAAAAATAATTCGACTTAGTCGAAACCATTCATTAATTTGTTGTTGAGGTATCAATCACACATGTTCAGCTTTTAAAGTGGGGCGCGGTGGTGTGCGGGTTGAGTCCTCGCCGCATAAGCCAGAGAGCGTGAGTTCGAATGTCAGCATTTGCCACCGGTCTCGTGCATGGATGGCATCACACGTATTAAAAGGTAAGGGCTACGTCTTCCCCTAGCTCGCACAAGTCTCTGACTTTTGAGGGTTGCACGTAGGAGTGCAACCGGTTGACGGATATAACAATTTTTTTTTTACTGCATTGGAAATTTTCCAAATTCCCCTCTACATCTTGTGTTATGACATAATTATGAACCTATATTACCATCTTCATTTATATAGAATCAATTCGATTTTTGTTTTTCGTTATTGTAAAATATGCGTGAAATGTGTTTTATTATATAAAATTCGTGCAATCTCAATATCCTGTTTTATTATATATCTTGAATCCTAATATATTGATTTGTTTTTGTATAGTAATAAATGGAAACAAAAAAAAGAGATAGGAATGGGTGATATCTTGAGTTTAAGGATGTTTTAAAGTTTAAGCTTCGGCGAAAAGTATCATAGTGGATGATTTCTAAAGCTCTGTATTTCACTGAAGAATATATTTGACATGTCTGCAGTCCGAAAATAAAGACATGGACATATTCAATTCAGTGAGTAGATTTCAATTAAATAGCTAGCACGATGACCACATTTTGAAAAAATATGTAGTAGGTATTATACGAAGGCGCAGAAGGGCCAACATCCTATTGTTTTTTTCAATCCTTACTTTAAAGTTACACCCCCGACTTTACTCTCGGGGGCCAGACTTTAATGTCGGCGGTTTGACTCTAATCTCGGCGGTTTGACTCTAATCTCAGGGGGTCCGACTTGGATCTTTCGGCGGCCCGACTTTAGTCTCCGGGGCCCGAGTTTAATCTCGGAGGTCCGACTTTGATCTCGGGGGTGCAAATTTTTTCTAGGCATGTATGTAATTTGATATAACACTTGAAAGTATGAAGTTTCATATTTGAATGCAATTCACATGTTTGTTACTTCGAACAGGGGCGTACGGCAATTGGGTACCCCTAATCGCCCACTATCAACTTTCACGCCACTGGATTGAAATAGTTGTCTATTTTTTCTGAATTCTTGATATTTCACATAAAATAAAGATGAGTTCTGTTATCAAAATTGTCTCCGGTTTTCAACATATTTGAATTTAAATAAGTGCGTGCGTGGTATAAAAACTCTATTGGTGATTTTCAAGGAAGTTGCTATTATTTGTTCTGAATATCGGGGAGTTTTCGTAAAAAATACTTTACCGTCATATATTCCAGAGATATTGGAATGTGTATGGAGTGAAAACTGTTTGTTATTTTGTTATGAGTAATTATACAACTCTTTAAGAAATTGAAATATATGAATAATATTTCGAATGTATATTTCTTAGTTGTACTACACTTTTGCTAAAATCCAGATTTTAAAGAAACTTGAAATAAAAAATTATGATTCTCTAGAGGGTAGTAGTAGTGATAATAATACTTTCTCATAAACACAAAGAGTGTACATACCCAAAGGCGTAGCCTGTGCGAGTTGAAGATGGCTATTATTATTAGCTGTGGTACTCAATAACTTTTGAATTTTTTCATTCGTAGAATTAACTGGATTTTCATAAACATTGTTGTAATGATTCAGTGGATTTTTTGTTTTAGAAAAACAATCTCTTTTTTCAAATTCAGAGAGTTGTACTACTGTGAACAAAATCAGTTTGAAATATCACCAAAATACCTGGTTTTTGAAACAACTTTTAACAGAATATTCAATAAAACGTCTCCATATTAATTAAGCACGCACTTATTCAACTTAAAATGTCTTGAAAAACATTGACATTTTTGATAATGAAATTCATATTTTTTTGGAGAGAAAATATTGAGAAATGAGAAAAAGAAGAAAAAATCTATGTTGATCCAGAGGTGTGAAATTTGGGGAGGGGCAACGTTTATCAATATTTTAAAATTTCACTTCGAACTTATCTGTCCTGTCATCACTGGAAAATATAATCGCACAGACTCTTTTATTAAATGGATTAACAATGAGATTGTGAGAATGGGAGATGATTTGAAGAAATTATACTGGTTATAATAATAATAATAATACTCCCTCATGAACTCTCATAGAGTGTACCCAAAGGCATAGCCTGTGCGGGTGGAGGACGGCTATCATTATTATTTGCCGTGGTGCTCCGGGCGACTCACTGATGTTTTCGGTGGTGTATTCACTTCTCAGCTGTAGGAAAACCCGGAAAACTTACAGCACCATCCCGGGTGGACGGTGTGCACTTCAAGCTAGCAACAGACGTCGTGATTGGCATGCAGGCAACTCACATCACGCTTGATTTACAACAAGGCATGTGGCCACCTAAAGAGACCCGTGTACTTGAGAAAAAAGATTCCGTACCGGAGCCTCAAACGTATGTTCGCGAGCCAGAAGTTTCACTGCTAGTTTCACTGCTAGATACCAAAAATACATCTGATTCAAAGGTCTTACAGAGCTATAAAACTCAAAAAAAAACAATATACAAAAATAGTAACCGAAACTAAAATGGCGGCTTTTCAAATTTCTGTGGATGACAAAACCCCAAGACAAAAACAAAATTTTATCTGGAAAACAGTGAACAAAAAACTGGTAAGCAATACTCTCAAAATGTCCAATCGATAAATATATCTAATAAAATTGTTGATATCAAAAAAGATATAACCAATGCTTGCGTGGAATACTTTGCATCATGTGCAAGCATCGCTATCACTAAACATTTCAGGGATGCCACTTTCTCAAATCACACAACTCTGTTGATTCAAAATACCTTTCATTTGATAGGAATAAATAGTCAGGAAGTAACATCTGTCATATTGTCCCTAAAATCGTCCAGCGCAGTAGGTATTGATTGCATTCCTACAAACGCCATAAAACATATCAGTCCATATATTAGTAACCCTTTAGCGTACTTAAAAAATAAATCTGTCGAGTTGGAAAAATTTCCATCAGATCTTAAAATTGGTATTGTAACACCATCTTTAAAATAGGTAACCAACTTCATCTCGAAAACTATCGACCAATCACCGTTCTCACGGTACTCCGTAAGATTTTTGTGAAATTCATAAATAAACATATGCTTCCATTTCGATTCAAATTCAATAAAATTACAAATCACCAACATAGCTTTCTTCTCGACAGGTCTACGGAAAGTGCCAGTCATAGCAAACTTGATAAAAAGAGGTGAGTACGTTAGTGCGCTTGATCTCTCCAAGCCTTTGGATTCCATAGATTCAACAATAATGAAAAATAAACTATATACGTTGGGTTTTAAAAGAGATTTTCTATGCTGTTTATCCTCTTACATCAATTTTAGGAGAATTTGTGTTAAGATTGAAATTAACACATCAGAATTTAAAGACGTCGAGCGGGGAGTTCCCCTAATATACTTGCTATATGTCAATGATCTTTCGTTACATACCATTGCCGATTACACTGTATTATACAGGGTGTTCCAAATTGATTCGGCAACATTGCCAACTCCGTTATTATTGATGCTACGAATTCGGTTAAATGGGCAAACTAGTAGCATTTTTAATAGCGAAAATAAACAAAAAATTGACATTCGCGTTTTCGGAATATTTCATAAAATGGTATTTCTTTCAATGGAACACCCTATATTTTTTTCATGCATTTGGATTCGTAATAACATTCTCAAAAACAAAGCTCATATCACCTTTCTTCCTATAGTGGAAAATTAGCGACTTATATGGAAATATTTTTTTTCACTAATATAAAATATTTCTTTGTTTTGGCGAATAAAACCTCATGATAGTCCAAACACCCAATTTTGGTACTTATACGAATGACAATATTTTGTTATTTAGCAAAATAAAACAGTAAAAAGAAAAATTGCGCTTGGATGTGAACTCGTGAAACCCGTGATCATCATGTCGCACCACTCAATTAACACCACTGTGCTATTTGGTATTAATGTACAAAACGATAATTTCCATCTGAAAGCCATTCCGCTAGCCGCATTTACTTTGTGAATCAATAGATGTCTACTGTAATGATAACTTTGAAGCCGTTTTTGTACAGAACAGAAAATACTGGAGGGTCATATGAATTTGGTTGGAAAATATGTGTTTGATTCGATAAAATATAATTATTATGAGCAACCAAGTTGCCTTGAAACTTTGTTGAAATACTATTTGATAAATATTCTCAAGTATATCATGACAATGTCATAAATTATTGTAACTGTCAACTACAGTTCGAATATTTTTAGAAATGCAGTCTTGCCATCAAGAAAAATGTGATATGTTAGAATTCTACTAGGTTTGCCAGAAAAATAGCGTAAGAGCACTCCAACACTACAGCAATTCGTTCCCCTATCGTGAATTACCTAATCGGCGTTGCTGTGCCTCATCGTCGATTCAGGAACAATGAAAAAGTTTTTGAGAAGAGGAGAACTAAAAAACGTTTTGTAATATCTGAAGATACAGAAATGGACGTTTTATCCTACTTTAGGGTACCTATATTCAAATATTCCATCAGAGAAATAGATGTTCCATTGTCTGGTATTCAACGAATTCTGAAGAAACATAAGATATTTCTCCTTATAAGTTGAGACCAGTGCAAACACTAGAACCTGGTGATCCTGAGAGACGATTGGGGTTTTATCGGTGGTTTATGAATAAATGCCGACAAGATCCAAACTTCTATAGAAATATTATTTGGAGTGATGAGGCTAATTATTCAAATCGTAGGATGTATATTAAAAAGAATTTTCATTATTGGAGTATATATAATCCATTCCTAGTCCATCCCCACAATCCGCAAAGACGATTCAGTATTGATGTTTGGTGTGGGATATTTAAAGGCAGAATTATCGGTCCATTTTTCTACCATAGTTCTTTGAACGGACCCCATTACATTAATTTATTAACAAGAGTGTTGGAAGAGTTTTTCGATGATCTTGATCTGGAGGCTCGTCAGATGATCAATTTTCAGCAGGATGGAGCACCAGCACATGATTTCAGTGGCGTAAAGAGAATACTGCGAGACTGTTTTGGAAACTCTAGATTTTTATTTTTGATGACTTTTGAAAAATGAGATGTACAAAATGAAGCATAATAATGTAGATGAACTCAATAATTATATTGAAACTATAATTAATAAACTTGATGGCCGAACTGTGTTGAATGCTACACGTAGTGTCAATTGAAGGGTCCAAATATGTGTTCAACAAGAAGGCGGTATTTTTGAACATTTACTCGATATTTTATAGCGCTTTATCAAATCCGTTTGTTATAAATGTTTCCTATTGATAAATCTGTCTCATTTTCACCTTTACAAGAAAAAGTCAAATGAGATTTGTTGTAATGTTATTACAAATCGAAATTAAAAGAACTATCATTTTATGAAATATTATGAAAACGCGACTGTCAATTTTCTATTGTTTTCAGTATCGAGAAGGCCATTAAAAATTCTACTATACTTACTAGTTTTCCCATTTAACCGAATTCGTAGCATCAATGATAACGGAGTTGGCAATGGTGCCGATTTAATTTGGAGCACCCTGTATAGTGACGAAACTACTCTAGTAGCAAATGCTGAAACCCTTATCGAGCTTGCCTTTGACCTTAACATACTGGCTGGAATATTTACACGGTGGTAAAAAAAACTCCCTAATATTAAATTGCAATTAAACTGCAGGAATACAGTTCTCTTCTAGCAATCAAGTGACTAGCCACTTCACTATCAAAGTAGAAAGCGAGAATATTCATTTATCTATGGAAACAACCCTTTTTGGGAGTGATGCTTGATAGTAATATGAGTTGGATATCTAACATTAACTGTGTCTGTTAAAAACTTAATAGTGCTTGCTATGCTATACTGCAATTAAAAAACATGTTCAATATTGAACAGCTTTTCCAAGTCTACTATTCACTCTTGTATTCCACTAAATCCTATGATATTATGCTATGGGAAAACGCAATTAGTGCAGAGTATTCATTTCACAAAAAAGGATCATCACCCTGATATTTAACTCAAATTTCAAGAAATCGCATAAGAGATCATTTCAAAACCCATGGAAATTTCAACATTACCTTCAGTATACATCTTCAAATGTATTTTTTATGCTAAAAAACATTTTTGATGAATTTTCTCAAAACCAAGAATTTCATAACTATTTAACAAGATTTGGCCAATAATTTTGTGTTCACAAGCATTCAACAACCCTTTATGAATCAAGTCCTCAGTATAATGGCATAAGTTTCTTTAATCATCTCCCATCTTCTCTAAAAAATATCACAGACCATAAAATCTCCAAAGGACGCCTGAGGAAATTTTTAATAGAAAAGTGTGTGCATAACATTTCCAGTGATTTTATGTGCTGATGTATGATTACTTTTGTACTAGTCTTTCTGATGACATGTCTTAAAAGTATCATCATTGTATGATCAAGAAAAATTACTACATTTTTTTGTATCATTGACAGAAAACGAGCCATTTGAATGGGATCATTCAGTTATGGAAGGCATTTTTCCAAAAAAAGTGCCTTGCACCAAATATCTTATGTTGTTGCACAACATTCACTATTGATGAATTCTATGAAATGAGAAGGGATAATTGACGGTTTCCAATGGTTTTGCTAATCATTACATCGCTGAGGTCATCCTAAAAAACAAACGGAGTTTTTATATCAATATCTAATATAAGAAATTTGTAATTAAAAAAACTCAATTATTGTAGAATTTTACGAAAACTTCTAATTTTTCTCACTTTCACATTTTTAATGAGCTCCAACAATAATCTTTTTGAAAAATTTCATTCAAGTGTTACTTTTTTCCAAAAATTATAACTTTTGAAATTTACTAATTTCGAAAAATGCGTTTTTTCAAGGAACATAGAATCACTCAGTATGTCTGAAAGGGGCTAAGTAGGTTTCAAGACGGGTCTAAATTGATAACAAATTAATGTTTTTTTTAAATAAGTATGGCAAACTAAGATTGTTTTCATTTGAGGCGTACTTTTTGAAATCGATGCCAGCACATAAAGTCTTGTATGTAATTTGTATCATAAACGATCATTATGATGCACGCCGTGTTATCGGACTCAGCTTATCGTCTCGCTTGATAATATTCACGGCTACTGCCATAATGATCGTCATTATGATCCTTATATCATAAAAAAACTATTATGAAAACGTGTATTTTAATTATAACATAATCATGATAACTTGTATTCCCGCAATCTCGACATAAGCACTGTTGTAAGTGAAGGTTGGGCTAGGTTATCTTATAGTTTCGTGCTCCATTGTTCTTGAAGAAGATTCCATGCATTGGCTCATCCTTCTGTAGCTGTCTCTCACTCTCCCCAGCTGTACCGTGGACTTTCTGCTGAACGTGTTCTAACTCGGTGACAGAGTTTGGGTTCGTCCGTTCAGTGTCGAGTTCATCGGCTGCACGGGTTGCTGCAATGAAAAGAAATAATCGAATCCCTGCATACTAAGCAGAGAAGGGGATCTGATGTACTGACACTTCAAAATCAAAAGTCCACGGCCTCCCCGTTGAACAGACGATTTAGAATGCAAGCTCCTATAAAGATGCATTATTTTGCAAATTTTTACGTCGAGTTGTCGCAGCTCTTCCTGAGTCCATTTCATTACTCCAAAGGAGTAAAGTAGAATCGGAACGGCAAGCATAGTAGTTGCAGCAGTTCTTCCCCGATAGTTCTGATGACCAGATTTGTCGGTGTTTATGCTGATAATTGTCGCAGAGAAGGTTTTTGACAATAATTACCTTTTGGGTGTGGCATTGTTCCACCCCCAGGAAGGTATACGTCTCTCCGGCATCCAGATGGTGTAGGATGCTTCTGTCTGAAAGTTGAACGTCCTCTCAGATGGGTGACCTTATGCCTCCGGTTGCTGAGGGTACCGCAGTGGTATCCGCGGGTTTTCCTTAATGCAAAGGACAATGGCAGTACTGGGATGCAGTAGAAAAGAGGACTGAGGGCGTCTCACTGAAACACGCCTTTTCTGAAGATGACCTGCTCTGTTTTGACTCTGACTTGACCAGATGTTATGGTAAAGTGAGTCCTCCAGAGCGGCATCAGCTGTTCAATGCATCCCACTATTT
Source organism: Chrysolina americana (assembly GCA_958502065.1). Classification (NCBI taxonomy): domain Eukaryota; kingdom Metazoa; phylum Arthropoda; class Insecta; order Coleoptera; family Chrysomelidae; genus Chrysolina; species Chrysolina americana. Next base: position 38,546,499 of record OY293414.1, on the reverse strand, counting down.
GATCAGTTACGCGAATACTGCACGGAGTCCTGCGTGATGAATCTGTCGATCAGCAGGTTCTCCTTGCAGCCGGCGACCCCCTTCTTTGACCCTTTTTGCTCATATATCCGTTCATACACCGGCTCAACTGAGGAGAGTATTCGCATGTATAAGATGCGGGTCAACATCTTATAACATGCGTTCAAGCAGGTTATCGGTCTGCTATTCTTCGGATCAGACAAATCTCCGTTTTTTGGGGATTAGCACGGATCGCCCCTCGACAAACCAATCCGGAATCTGCTGCTCCCCATCTAGCCATAAGTTGAAAACTCCTGCAAGTTGGTGGTAGGTATATTTTCCACCAACAGTTATTTAGCCCATCAGGGCCTAGAGCAGCAAAATTCTTCGAGCCCGTCGAACTTCGTCCGGGGCTATCGGATTGCGTAGTTCATCGAGCTCAGGCTGACGAAGCCTCCTGCAGAAATCTTAGAACTGCGCTAGGGCTGGACTTCTTTGCAGCCACTAGCATTCGTATCCTATATTGATATTGCTGGTTGATTGTAAACAGCACGCATCGATTAAGTGTGTGGTGAGGTCATCTTAAATTTGCGGCAATTCGCCGCACTGCAGGTGTGTAGGGCCTATTGGCCGCGACGAAATTTGCTACACACTGGATACGAGCGCGTGTTGTCTCGCTGACTTGATCTCAGCTCCCATCTTGTGAATGCGTCGCTCAAGCCTCCCAATCCTCTCCGCTTGGGACAGGACATCGTGAATCCCCGCATCCACCCGTGCCAGTTGTTGTGGCTTCAGGGGCTTGGTGTTATGAAGCGCCCTGTATGTTCTGATGCCTTCCGTTGGTGGTATGATGTGGGCCTCCTCTACTGCCATATCGACACGTGGCATATCTGCCACTTCTACCACTGCGTTAACCGGCTGAGGATGGGCTCTGATATACCCTCAAAACCGAAGATAGGATACATAAACCCTTAGGTTTTGTGCGGAAAAGGCAGCATGCTCTGGGTGTATTTCACACCACAGAGCATACATTCTCGCTATGTATCCTCTTCAGGCAGGCTCACTGCTCTCATAGCAATATTATGGCGGTTGTTATTGTTTGGTAAATCATCGTTGGCGGACCTTCCTTTCCTATGACTCCTATTTCGAGGGGGTCGATTGTGTTGGCCTCTTTCTTTTAGGGTATACCGTGGAATTAGCCTAGTATACCCACGGCAGACATCAGAGGAAATAAGCATTCCCTCCAGAGGGCTTCTTGGCTGTCGGTCCGGTTTTGCATCGGTTACTCAGGAAAGTGGTGTTGCACTCACCAGTGCCTTGGATGGTAGTTGGCTTCCCTGCTATCATTATTATCATTATTATTGTTCTATTAGTTTATCTAAGCTGCAGCTAGAATGCCATCTCCAAATCGTTTGTTGAGTATCGAAGCAATTTCTAACACCACCGGAAGACAAAATTTTTTACAAAAACAGACTTTGTGAAAGGCAATAGTTTCAAATACGTATGGGTAAAAAATGGTAATATTCTGATTCGCAAAGATGATCCTCCCATTTGAAACGAATTGAACGCAAAGATGATCTAAGGTCTTCTTAATCATCCCAAGAAGTTCAATGCAAATGGTAAACATCATTCAGAAATTTTCGCGAATTTATCATGTTTTGTTTAGAACGTAAAGGGTTTGCATTCTAAAACTACCGAATTCAAAATCAGCATTCATAATTGTGACCATGACCTGATATTTATGACTGTGACGTAGCTGAATAATGGTGTTGTGAATAGTGAATAATTTTTTGGTGATGAGTTCACAGAGATCGATCGCGAAAATACAAAAAGTGGAAAAAGTGAGGGTGGAGGAGTCTTGATAGCTACAGGAAGAGAAATACAAGTCGTTGAACCCCTGGAAAGGCAGAGATGCAAAGATTCGTGGTTTACTGAATATACGCACAAAAAAAGGTGGAATTAATCTATGCTGTGTATACTTACCCCCCGGAGATGATGAAACAGAAGCATGTTCCACTAATAATCTTTACAGACTTTCAACTCAATATCACATGATTATGATTTTATATGTGGTGTTTTCAATAGGTAAAAAACAATAGTTTTGTTTTAATTCCGTCCTATATAGATACAAAAATCACTAACATGTATGATACACTTGATTTTCACACAATTCAACTTCCTGAAAAACAATAATGACAAAACTGCCAATCTTGTTCTGTGCAATGAACCCAACGTAAAAAATCTCAAATCCGGTGAGCCTCTAGTGAAAGAAGACCCACACCATAAATGTACTGAATTTAGACTAGCTCTCTCTGCTCTGAAAACCCTGCAGTCAAACATGAATCTTACTAATAACTTTAGGAAAGGTGATTATAATTCAATAAATGAGAAATCTGGAACTTCGGGTGGGTATATTTGAATAATATGAAGACGTAAATAGTTGCCTAGAGATATCTTATGATAAAATATATCATATAATAAATATTTTTGTACCAAAAAAAAGAATTTTCAGTCCGTATTCTATTTATTTGATCGAAAAATCAAAAGCTCACAAAAAATGGAAAAAATCTAGCTCCTAGTTCGACTACCAACTTTTCAGACTATTGCGAAACAGATCCAAGCAAATGATTCGCAACAACTACAAAAACTTTGCGAATTCAATGCAAAACGATATACCAAATAATTCTGAAAAATTCTGGTACCTCATGTGAAACTAATCAAAAAAATAATATTCCCAATTAAATGATATTGGGAGATGAATCAGCAGATGGGGCAGATGTTTGCAAGCCATTCTCAAAATTTCTCAAAAGTGACTATCGATTTAACAGATTGTCTAATGTTAATTATCCAGAATTTCATCCTCAAATTGTTTATAACAGTTTCTCGACCTGTATGTTTTAGCTCCTCGTGATGATGTTGTATCAACATTTCCACCGCAATTTCGTCTTTGGCTGATGGTAAGATAATTGGAAAATTTATATCAAACGCTACATCTGCATTCTGGATTCTACTGTTCATCCTTAGAATACCATAATCATCAATAAATGATGATAACTCGTACAATTTTGATAATTTACTTGGATATTCATGTTTTCTCAGCAAATTCATTTCTTCCTCAAAGTGTTGTGCTTCAATTTTCCTCCACCAGAATTACTCAGCGTTTTCCAATTCACTGACTTCTAATTCAAAATCTTCCATATCGTCTGGTATTTTTCCTTTTTTCAGCTTAACTTTCTTGAAAAAATCTCGTTGTTGTCCAGCTTGATGCTCAGTCTTCTGTATATTCTTACAAAATTTCAGGATCCAAGCTGGACTTTTGATTAACTTCAGCCATTTGGAAAATCTATGGGGATCTGGTAACGGAGTAAGAGATTCTTTCAAGGGAATGACGAATTCTGCATTATCAGGAACCTCGCTGGAACATTTGGTTTGCGTCCAATAGTTTTCTGGTTGTTTCAAGAAAGAAGGTCCAAGTAACCAAGTTTCATTCATCGTCGATCCAAATTTGATCGATTTTGATGCATAATCTGTTGGATTTAATTCCGAAGGAACTCATCTCCATCTTGTTGTGCCTGTTAGATCTTCTATCTCCTGAACTCTATGGGCCTCGTATGATTTCAGTCATTTTGTTCTTGTATTAATCCATTTCAAAACAATCTCTGAATCTGTCCACCATGTGACACTCCGAATTTTGTAATTCGTTTCTTTTTGGATAGATTCTCCAAGTCTATATGCTACTAATGCTCCTTGTAACTCCATTCTCGGGATCGAGGTGATTTTGTTCAAGCTCACATTCGATATTTTTGCTGCTGCATCAAATACAAAACGGATTTTTTCAGGCTTGGTAATGTTTCTCACTGCAAAATGTGGCAAGTAGGTACCATATTCTTCCATTATCTTTCTGTAAATTTCCTTCAGATACTACTTCGACATAACTCTTCCCCACATGATCTTGAATTTTCTTACAATTTTCTGGAGTAAACTGAGGATCTTGATTTTTTTTTTTCATGCAGTTCAGCCTCTTGATTGCTAGCATTTTCGTTTCGGAAAATACAGTTTCTGAATTTTTCCATTGTAATCCCATCTCAAGAATAATGAGTCATTGAAGTAATTTTCCAACTTTAAATGTTCCTCAATAATTTTCTGGAGATATATATCATCATGCTGACATATATTGATTTTAAGCGCAGTTTTAATGTTGGAATTTGCATAAGGGTCATGAACCACCCAGCCTAATTTTGTTTTACTTATAGCTGGAGCATCCCATTGTTTCTGAATAAGCTCTTGTGCATTCATCAAGAATACGTTGTTTTGGTCGATCAAAATAGTAGGACGGCAGTTTTTTATAGATTCCAAGATTGACCTAACGATGGACTTGTATTTTTGGCATAGGTAATCAGCATCGAAATATTGTTTGGATAATAGCAAATTTTGAATTGTTCTTGCATTTCTCACTCTGTATTTCTTCCGCTGAATGACGACTGGGGATATATAGAATTCAATCAATTTGTAGTTTTCTTCTTTGCGCGTTACTCCATTTGTCTATTGCAAACATACGGGAACAATTGGACCATCCAACTTGATTGAATTGGCTAACTCAATATCGACCAAAGTTACTGTAGATCCCTCATCAAGTAAAGCGAATGTTTCAATCTCGTTTTCAGCTCCATATACTATGACTTTGACCATTTTCAGAAGTGAGGAAGCTCTTCCAACCAGTCCAGTGAACTTACTTGTTTCCTCTACATGGTTATTTACAAATTTTTCTTCCGGTTCTACATGAAGAAGTCTACTGTGTCTTCCTCTACATTTCCCAATATTACAATATATTTTCCTGAAACATTTTGCTGCCCGGGAATCAGACATCGATAACATAGGCGACTGTCTTCTGCATATTTCCTCCTTTCCTTGACGACCATGCTCAAAAATATTTTACAAACTCCTAGTCGGTGTAGATCGTTTTTACAAAACCTGCAGTTTTCCATTTCGGCCTTTTGGATACTGAAAATTCTTTCTTTCTTCTGCCAATGGGTAGATTTGTTTTGCAAGAATTATAATGGGGTACTTACGGATATCAGCAAATTGACCTCGCCTTTCAACCAGTCTGCAAATGTCTTCAAATTAATCGTTTCTTTCATTTGCAAGCACGCCTTGAGCTTCTTGGTAATTTTTCTTCTAACATAAAGAAGAGATCATGGTTTTCAAGACAGGACTTGCAATTGGTGAAATTCATGGCGACAACCATATTGGATACAATTGCAGAAAAATGCATGAATGAGTCTACAGACTCATCCCTTAGATTCGGACACTTATGCATTCTCCATTTAAGGTCGCCGTTTGGTACGGCTTGACAAACTAATCCGACAGAGGAGCCACCATGCCTTCTGTTTAATATTTATCCAAGTTTCCCTCCGTGCAAATGAGTAATGATAGTCAAAACTAATGTCTACTACTACTACGCTTTGCAAACGCTGGGGATGGGGACGGCGACGGAGCCAGTATGTTGCCAATACTGTTACGTATTCCGTATAATACATCTCTAACTATCAATTATCATTTGGTTTGGAGAGTATTCAAGAAGAAATGATTCATTGAATACATATTCCAAATCAACTTTTTTTTTAAATGAAATTTAATGTTGTTATATTCATTACTATCAGGTACAACAGCGACAAAAAAAAATAAGACTAGAGATTAGTAATTATATTGGCGCTCTTGGCAACATGCCAGCAGGTGTGCTATTCTCGAGTTTGTACGTATCTATGCGATTTTCTGTTTCACATCAATACATATGAAATACTTATATAGGTATATTTTTCTCTCTTATTTTTACGCAAATTAAAAGCGAATTATTTGAGAATAGCCCACCTATTTATTGCGTTGTGTTGTACTGAGAAGTATAAGAAAATCCTATATCATGGAATGAATTATTTCAGCACCATCAGTGGCATGGAAACGTTATTGGGTTTTTGTTTTTGATTTTTTTAATGATGTTTTGAAAATCTCGCGTTGTCATCCAAGTTTATATTAGTTTTGAATCCTAGGTAGGTAAGGTAGATATTGTAGTAAAACTGCACTAATTTTCCTAATTTATTTAAAACACTATTTACAACAATTATTCACTAAAACATTTACTTCACTAGATTCAAATTTATTTCTACTGTGTCAGCCTCTATTTGCGAACTCTGGAACTGTAACTAACTCTGAATTCTAACTACTCCGCCATCTGCTATACAGCGGCTATATATAGAAGCATTTACAGTTTTCGATCTTTCCAGTCTGTTCGGCGACTTCTGAGAGGTCCCTAGAATATTCGGTTAGACGTTCGCGTCTCTTCCACGGATGAGTCATGTGTTTGTCAGAAGAGAACTTGTTTACATTTCGAGTGTGGAGTGTAATTGGATGATCAGGGCCGGCCTCGAGGCCGGTCTCGAAATCGTTACAATATGTTCGTAGGTAGGTACCTTATATTATGATTACGATTGTTGGAAATGGACCGATTTTTAACGAATATTTTTCTTTCTACCATGGATTAAAGTGTTTTATTCGTTTTTAGAAAATGTTACAAAGGACATTTTCATATCGAACATTTCAAAGGTGTGGTGTTTTGGAAAAAACATTGTAGTCAGATAAGTGAAATGTTCAGTCAATGGGGTGTTTAGTTCAATCTTCATAGAAATAGTATTATGTGCAACTAGTGCGGAAAATAGGATATTTCATACTAACCACTCGCTTATGGCTCCTAACACTAGTATGAAATATCCAGTTTCCGCACACTATAACTTTCCGACAACCAACCTGAAAAACAAGAATTTGAAAAATATTTTTGAACGAGAACAAGTAAATTGAATTTTGCGTGACCGCTTCATACCTACCTACCTAAAAATAATTCATCTTTAGAAATGAGTGTGCTTCATACTACTTGCTCATGATATACAATTGATTGATTGAAGAAGTGTATTATTCAGTGAGTCTAAGAGGTTGTCCATCACGGGGATATTGAAAACGGTTATACAGTTTCAATTCAGTGAGAGAAAATTTGCATAACAAAAGTAAAATTTGTGATCATTAATTTTATTTTTTTTTGGTGTTATCGTCAAGCTGTCATGTGATAATATCGCAATATTACTGTCCGACGTTTCGTTATCTAGCAACCATCACCAACTCAATTTTTATACTGCCTCCGTTTAAAAAAATATAAATTTCTCTTTCAAAATTTTAATTATAGAACTAGTTTTTCTTGTGAAATTATTTGTAGGTAGATGAATATTCTTGTTGAAAAATATTTTCAAAATCCGTCATATTTTATTTTTAGTGTGTCGTCGGAAAAGTATAAAGTGCAACTCATGCGGAAACTGGATATTTTCTGCACTAGTTGCACAATATACTATTTCAGTCCTCACACAATTATCAAATTTTGTTTTTTTTCAAATACCTTCGAATCTCCAAATTTCTTCCTGGTAGTAGTGCACATCTGGCAGTAAATTCAATATTTAAAAAAATTGTGGTTTTTCGAAAAACATTGAAATTTTTTCAAGCTTCTTCTCAACTTGCTTTGTTTGTTTCTCTGATTATTTTTGGAATATATGTGCGTTCTGTGTAGATTTACCATCACAGAGACCAAAATATTTATCAGAAAGTACTTTATATTTTTATTGGTACTTTCCCACCCTGATTTTTGATTATTTTCTCGGCAACTTTTGCGAAATGATTCACCAGCGATATTGGTCGGTAATTAGTGACTTGCACTTTATCAGTTGCTTTATAGGTTTGTAGACATCGGGTTGATCCGAGGGTTGATCATAAAAATATCTTCCCATTTTTCTGTTTAGAGTTTTTCAAGTATTTTTTCTTTGTTTCACTATTAACAGAATTTTCTTTTTTTAATTTAGTAGACTTAATTTGTAAAATCATCGGTAAGGGGTCTGTGATATGAATAAAGATCATGTTTCGTCTACTATTTTGTATGACAGTTGCGTCCAAAAGAACGAATTCTCAGAAATCTATATTAAAACGGGAATTATTTAATTTTTGTTGACGCAAAAGCCTTGAAGGCATTGCACGTTTCAGATTACATGTGTCTACACGGATAGACAAAAGTTAGAACCAAAAGTATCCAATGCTAATTCAGAATTGGCGCCTGTAGTTGTTTGGAGTTTTCTTGAATTCCGACAATCTTGTTACTTGGCTATGTATATAAAGTTAGCAAGGTCACTTGCCGGAAAATCGATGAAACCAATTCCAGTAATTGTCGAATAATTGTCGAGAACAAAAAAAATTTGTCGCGCTTATAGTTTTTTTTTAAATGTGGTGGCTGTGCTAACTTTATATTAAGTTATCACTGCCACTGATATAACTTGACAAATAAACATCAAATTGTATCATTGTGGTAACCAACAATTGTCGAGTAATTGTCGAAGTCTATTTGAAGTAAAAAAATGCGAAAAATCTTATTGGAATTCTTGATATTGGGGAAAATTTTGTGTAAGTGGCAACACCGCATGCCTATAAGGATAATTTGAACTTTTTCCATTAAACTATTGTCAAATATGAATTGATTGGGCATTCAGTGTTCAATGAAAAAACTCATCAAATTGGTGCTTAGATAAAATCGAGAGACCGGAAATAATTGAATTTTACCGATTACAGGTAGTTTTCTGCTCCCGGAAATTTCAACGTTTCACGACAATTTGATTCAGTTATTCGACAATTGATGATTTAGTTTTCAGGAGCAGAAAAAATAATACAACCAAATTATGTGTGTATATTACTAAAAAAAGGAGATTTCTTCATTATTGAGCGTTTTAAAGTACTTTTCTGGCTTTTCAAGAATGAAAGTTTTGACGATAAATATGTTTTCGTCGTTCGACAATTGTTTCTTAAATTAAATTAAATAAAAAATTATATTTAATCATCATTCAGTGCGTTGGTAATACCGAAAGACTGGAAATAATTGAATTTTACCAAATATAGGTCTTTTTTCCGCTTCAGGAAATTTCAACTTTCCACGACAAATTAGATTCGATCATTCTACAATTGATGAGTTAGTTTTCAGGAGCAGAAAAAACAATCCAACCAAATTATGTGTGTATATTACTAAGAAAAGGGAATTTCTCCATTATGTAGCGTTCGAAAGCCATTTTCCGGCTTTTAATATCTCCTTTTTCCACCTTTTGTATTTAGTTTTTCAGTTATAAAAAAGTAGGAGTTTTCTCGGTTAATATGTTATAATTATTCGCCAATCGTTCAGTGAATTTGTGAGCCTATAAAAAAATATTCAAGTTTGATGAGTTTTTTCATTGAACACTGAGTTTTCCCATTTTTCACAATAAATTTTTCATTTGTTTCAAAAAGAATGCATAATCCATACATATTTAACAATAGTTTAGTGAAAAAAGTTCAAATTGTCCTTATAGGAATGCGGTGTTCCAATAAAAAATACATAATAAGCTGTAAAGAAAAGATTTTTCGCATTTTTTTTACTTAAAATAGACTTCGACAATTACACGACAATTGTTGGTTACCACAGTTATAAAATTTGATGTTTATTTGTCAAGTTATATCAGTGGCAGTGCTAATTTAATATAAAGTTAGCACAGCCACCCCATATAAAAAAAAAACTATAAGCGCGACAAATTTTTTTCGTTCACGACAAATTCTCGACAATTATTCGACAATTACTGGAATTGGTTTCATCGATTTTCCGGCAAGTGGCCTTGCTAACTTTATATACATTACTTGGCTCTGCTGTAATGATGACATTTGTATAAACGCATGCGCTTGCAGCTGCTTCCACTGTTTGAAGGTTAGAAGAAACACTAAGCGTTTTGGATATTTTGTAGAAGTCTCAGGAATGTATTTGTTTTATGACCGAATTACATCCAGAAGTTTTCAAAAATAACGCTCTTTGGGATAACTCAGTTTCTCTACAATTACACAAAACATTATCATATCATCCTCCTCTATAGAATGTCATATCCAGAAAATCAACGCAAATTCCACCAATAATAGTCTCCAATGTATCAATGTTATTTTGTCCAACCATAAGTAGATACTTTGGGAAATGTAATATGAAATATGCAATATATTTATATCAATTGCTTTCGTTTCAACAGAAATAAAATCAATATTCGCTCATTTTCGAAAATTCGTCTTTTTGGGCTCACTCTGTATCGAGTCACGTAAAAGTAAAAAATAGTTCACCTTTATTCTCTGTGAAATATCAAACAATCCACTCATATGATCTCCCATAATTTATCACTTTTTTTGCTCACTCTGTGAAATGTAGGAAAAACCACATTTTTGCGAGAAGCTCAAAATCGAGTTAAAAAAGCGTTTTCTTCATCACCCTGTAAGTAGGTACACCATAACTAATAGATATATTCGAAGTCAATCGATAATTTTCATAGCATTATAAATCAAGAAAAATCCACTGGCAAACACTATTTTGCGTATTTGGTGTTAGACATTCAAGCATTTTTGTAGCTCGCCCTGTAGAGCCAGGAACATTTCAAATGAAGAAACATTTCTTTCTACCTCTAAAATGATTAATCCCTAACTCAAAAAAATCCACAGAGCTCTAGGAATAGATGTTTCCAGTGGCATATATGACCCTTCATAATACATTGTCATCGGAATCATAAACACCTGCCCAATTTCATGATAATCGGGCAACTATAAGTGGGTCAAAATTCACTTGCAATATTTCACCATAATATACAAATGAATGAACAGAGAAACAAACGCACGTTCAATAAAATCTTGAAAAAATGTCAGCGTTTTCAAAAATATTGAATAAATTAACTGCGAGATGTACACTTTCCTCAGCAAGAAATTTAGAGAAATTACTTCGCATGTGCTAGCAAAAGTTTCGTTGTATTACATATAGATTGAAACTCCGGATCCCGTCATCGATTGTTGATTTTTATTTATGTGTCCTCAAATAGCAATCCATGCTACGCTTATGATTTATTTGGGGATCCGAAACAACACGTCTTTATTTCATTTTCTTGACCTGGCTCCTCTTACCAATGTTATCAAAATCACATTCCGTTTCATTGAGTAAATTGAATGAATGAAATATACAATGGCGCTTTCTATCCGAAAACTGCCGAACTAAAAAATGAGTAAGAATGTTGGTAAAGTAGGAACTGTTTCGCGCCATATGTTCGAATTTGGCTATTCCTAGCCCATTTCTAACTTGGAATTAATCTCCCAAACGATATTGTCTGGAGATTCGTTTTCAATCAGAAATTGCACTATTTTTATCAATATTTAGATTAGCATAAAACAGAAGTCAGTATTGGCTTATTTTCCTCAATTGCTGACCAAAATAATCCCACTTTTCGAAATGAAAAAAATCTCAATATATTCACTGTGTACTCCAATCTTTTTTGAGTTCACCTACCAAATTTCAGCTCTCTAAGTGTAACCGTTTCTCAATGCAAACGTCGCAATACACGACATTAGACGCCCACCTTAACTAAAAATTAACCATTAATCTTTTCCAAAATTTATTTTTACGGTTTCCAAAATGAAATCTACATTATCTCGGCTGCAAAATGGGTCTTTCTCGCTTTTCCCTTCAAGCATTTGTGAAGGCGGTGTAAATTATCAGAAGGTGTGATTCTCTTTTCTTTTGTAGAGCGTTGGAATTCGCTTATCCAGAAAGGAAACTTGTTTTAAAATTGTTTTTAAAATGGATATCTTCGTAAAATTCTGGCAAGGGTTTAACAGATTGTTTTGTTACCAATTTTTCCAAATTGACATTCAACTTATCCATGCATTTTGTAAACAAATTCGAAAAATCATTTGTTTCTTTGTCTTCTTGGGACAATTCATAATTCATAAAGAATTGATTCTTGTTTCCCATGATTCACCTGTTCAAAAGGACCAGTGTTATCTTCTTTGTCCTCAAAATGTTCCCAACTGATTCTTTCTTTCTTGTATTTTTCTGCTTCTTTCACCCATTCTTTCACAAATAATTCTTCATCACTTCGAATTGTTTGAATTTTTGACTTAGTAGACGTTTTTTCTTCTTTTTTAGATCTTTTTGTACCTGGACCATGGAGAGATTCTTTCTCCTCTCGGATGGATTGTAATTCTAATTGTATCATTTCTTTCCTTAACCCCTTTCTCTTCTCTCAAGCATACGTATCCTTTTATTACTTTCCTTTGAAGATCTACTCGATTTGGATTGTATGGATCCATCAACTTCGTTGTTTCCTGTGCTTTGGGTTTTCATTATTTGATTCATTTAACCCGTATCTTATAGGTGGAACACCAAAGTTGCCTCGTGCACTTCTTCGAACATCATTCAGGTTTGGCAATGACATTTTTGTTTCTTCTGATTATTTTGGGATACCTCGAAGGACCAATGTAACAATTCGCAGGACTTTAAACTTTTCGAATCGTAACTATTATTGAACTTTGTAGGGTTTTTATATACTTTTTGAAATGAATTTCTTATTAAAAGTCTGACATCAGTTTTTTTATTCTTGACAACAACTGTCCAAATCAAAATTTTTCATGTACTGGGAAGTAACAAAATGAAGTCATTAAAAAATGTAAAATATTCTTCGACAGTGACTTTTAGCCATACAAGCAAACAAAACACATACACACAATAAATAACACATGCTCAATGAGTGAAATAAAGAAATTGTAAACAGTTTCAACTTGTTAACTGTTAACTTCTCAACAGTTTGACGTTCAAACATAAAAAAACGTTTGGAGGGTTTCACCGATACTACTTTTAGAAATAAATCACATTGTGATTGCTCGATAGAAGGCGCGGGGGGTACATCAACTAAAAAATTTTAAATGGCATGGGGGGTCATATGTCATATGATTGAGAGATAATTCAATTCTCTTTACAACCATCTGAAAATTGTTGGATTTCGTTCCATTCAAAAAAAAATTCTGTCCCGTTATTTCACATCAAACCATTCAAAAGTTATCGTGATCATGTAAGAAAAGGGATTGAGACCGCCAGATTCACACTTATTCTGACATTTCAAATGCATAGTGTGAAAATACGTATTAACAAAAATCAAAAAAATTTTGATAATTGAAAAGAGAATTGAATTATCTTTTCAACGATGTGACACATGACCCCCCATGCTATTAAATGATTTTTAGTTGATGTGCCCCCCCCCCGCGCCATCTATCGAGCAATCACATTGTGTTTTATTTAAAAAAGTAGTATCGGTGAAACCCTCCAAACGTTGCTTTTAAGTTTGTACGTCAAACCGTTCAAAAGTTAACAAAGGGGACTATTAAAAGCTGCACTGTATATCTAAGTTAGCTGAGGTCGGTGTGCACGAAGACCTGCTCCGCATCATATAGATATCTATAAGATAACACAAATTGTAACAGTAAACAGACATCAATATAATATGATGGTACCTCAGGTGTATCAAATTGTTCTCATTTAATATATGTTGCGTCGTCAATATATATTCATTTTTTAATGAAATTTTCCATAATAAATATTTCCATAGACCCGACTCTACATTTCAGGTTTGTGTCGAATAGTATGTGGTTATGAAAATTCATCTATAACATGAACTTAAAAAAAATACTTTGAAAAATATCAGCTGAATACACTATATTTGAAATCACCCTGTAATTCAACCTATCTGCAATCTAGATACTCATACTGAACAACCCTGTTATTCCTCGAGTTGTCTAGAATTTCAAGCAAAAATAGGAACGGGTGCAGAGTTTCATGAGGAATACAACATCTTTTATATAATATCAGTTGGATTCAGGAGATACTAACATCACGAATTGGAATTGATATTGTTGTCCTACGAAATGTCTGAAAATTAATAAAATTCCACCTCTCAATTTTTCAGAAATAACTATAAAACTGGCTAACTTTGGACTCACCCTGTATATAGTGAGTCCGTGTAGAAATTGATATACTTTATAATGGATCCGAGTCGGCCTATTGAACAAACGATGCGTAGATGATTTGATTGGCATACCTATTCGAAATAGTTTCGTCACAATGGCTATTTGAAATTTTAGAAAAGTGAATATCAGCACCCTGTATAATCGAACCTATTGAATTTAGAATGCTAGTGCAATTGAGACATTTGTTCAGCATCATTAGGTCTATAAAAAATAAAGCAAATTCACCGAAAGCCAATTTCCCATTGATGCGGTGCGGGGTCCTTTGTACCGTTGTCTGATATCATAATCTTCAGAGATCCCCTTCTTGCGATCATTCGACGGAAGACCATAATCGCGGAGTCTGTGGTCAAAGAATGGGCTACCTCCAAGTGTATAGCTCGTACCGAAAGACATGTGAAGATGACTTCCCAACGCTTTCCATTTCTTCCTCCAACCGTTACTGTAAGTGGCTCGAAATAGTCCATACCGACATAAGTGAATGGTCTGACATTGGGTGTAAGTCTCTTCTTCGGAATTTGTCCCATCAGTGGAACAAGAGGTTAAGCTTTCTTCACATTGCATTATTGACAATCAGCAAATACAGACTTTACAGCAGAGCGTCCATCAATAACCCAATATTTTTGACAGACATCGTTCAAAACAGTATCGATTCCTTGATGTGCAAATTTTTTGTGGTGGTATTGTGAAATTAGTTTAGTAAGAGGATCCTTCTTGGGTAATATAATCGGACGTTTAGCTCTTCATCCCATGCAGGTTGCGAGAGCTGTTCTCCCACTGAGAACCATTAGTTCATAGTCATCCAAAGCTGGTGTAAGTTGGAAGAGCCTGCTTTGCTTTTTTATGGGCTTGTCTTTTTTTAACAATTCCATGTCTTCTGAGAAACTCAGGTGCTGGCATTGTCTAATCAATCTGCTCTTAGCTTTATCGAGTTCTTCCATAGCCACATGATGGGGTGGAATTATTTTCACTGTACATTTCAGTAATCTGAACCACCTAGAAAATCTTCTTACATCGGGAAGGGAAGCGTCATCTGAAACAGTGGTTATAACAGTAACAAACTCTTCGGTCTCATCATTTTCCTCAGGAAACGCAAATTTTTCATCTGGCCAAGTATTTTCGTCGATAGAATTCAGAAAATCAGGTCCATGAAACCACTTTTCAAAATTTGTCTCGTTTTTCTCGTCTTCATTGTTTGTTCTGGTGGCGATATCCGCCACATTTAATTTGGATGTGTGACCAAACGCATAGATTGAATCAGTAAGATCAGAAATATTATATTTTGCACTTCCGGGACTAAAGTGCTAACTTTATAACATGGACCAAAATGTATCTTTCAATCCCTAGGGAGATAAAGTTGCATTTCAAATCCCTAGGGAGATAAAGTAAAAATCAAACTTTACCGCAGCTACACTATTAATAACTAGGACAAAATTTATCATGTCAGCTGCCTTATCCATATCAAAATTTATAGATTCATGCATTTCTTGATTCATTTTATTGATATTCTGTTAGTTAAATTACGATTTGTTTTAATGTCAACATTAATTGGAATGTCACTTAATTGAAAAATTTTGTTGACACTGTTGCTATAACGTTAGCTACTGAGTAATCCAAGTACCGTGTTTATACAACTCATCAAAATTATTAATTGTATCAATGCTGAAAGTTATAATACTGTAAAGTGCAAAAAATAGCGTATATGTCTCAGGACTAAAGAGATATTTTATCCCTTACGTGATTTTTGGTCCTCAGGCTCTACGAGCCCTCGGGCAATAAACATCACGTGCGGGATTAAAACATTCACTTTAGTCCCTTGATATATAATATACTATTAAAGTATCCCGGTCCACCCTGAAATATTTCCTCCGGTCATAAAAGTCTCCCACTCGAGAATGTATCAAATGACAGTTTCAGTTTTCTCGACCTTTAACTTCAGAGCCATTCGAAATACATTCTTACAAAAGATCTTCTGATAACTAAGTACTAAAATATCGTGAACATTTTAGCCGATGTAGAGAATATTATTGAGGATGTACCAACAAATGTTAAAAGATATACTAAGAGCCAGAGCCACAAATGTTATCAAAAACTATCTACATAACTCACAAACCAGTAAACCCACTTATTCCAACAAAATGTTCAACAAAACTAAACACTTCCTAAAAAATAATCCGGACCTTTATTTTCTACAGTCAGACAAAGGCAACCAAACATAACAATATAATCAAAAACTAAAAAACAACAATGAAATAACCGAACTTGATGCCAAACACCTAACAATATACAACTCAGCCTTCCCCAAACTGTATTGTTTACCTAGAATACATAAACCAATCATACCATTACGTCCAAAGTGAGTTCCATCAACGCCACTACTTGCAATACCTCAAAATATCTGGCCAATATTCTTAAATTAGCCTTTGAAGACAACTCCGACTACAATATAAAAGATACCTTTACCTTCGTGAATCATATCTCAAACTTTGTATTACCAAAAAATTAAGTAATAATTTCTTTAGACGTGGTATCCCTTTTTACACACATTCCTTTAGAACTAACAGTAATGATGAGAAATTGAAAAAATAGCTTCATTCACCTAATCAACTTCATTTTTGATAACACATACTTTAGCTTCAGTGATAAGTTCTATTAACAAATATTCGGAACTATAATGGGGTCACCAATCAGCCCAATTTTAGCTCAGATAGTTCTAGACTACTTACTCGATACCGTTATTCCTAAATTACCCTTCAAGTTTCCATTTTTATATAAATACGTTGATGATATTATTTGTGCAGTGCCTGTTGAAAGTGTGCAAATAACATTGGATACGTTTAATTCACTTAACAATCATTTACAATTTACAGTAGAGAACGAAATACATAATAGCGTTCCCTTCCTAGATACCAGACTGATACGAACTGACAACAATCAGATAATTTTGGACTGGTATCAAAAGGAGACCGCGTCATGCAGGTTCATCAATTTCGCATCCAATCACCCCACAAACCAAAAATATAACACTGTGATTGCCATGAAAAAGAAAATCTCACACATTAGTCATGTAACCCTTCTGAAACAAAACCTGAAAAATCTTTTTGATATATTCACCACTAACGGCTACCCTCAACACATCCGAAATAAATTAATATACAACTCCAATTTCTATGATGGTCCAACTGAAGATTGTAACATACAGTTCAAGTAGAAGTCAATTCCCTTTATAGACAAATTATCACTAATATTTTTAAAACCTTTCCACATATTAAAATAGCCAAATACAACAATATAAAAATTTCAAATCTCTTGTCTAAAATTAAAGATAAAACACCTATCTCACTCAACAGTAACGTCATATATGAAATCCCATGTGGAGGATGTGACGATTGTTATGTGGGACAGACATCGCAGTGGTTCAAGCAAAGAATATCTCGGCCAAGAGCGATGCTCGTTTGGAAAAAAATTCATGTGCAGCAGTTGACCACTCACAAGAAACCGGCCACCAATTCGATTACTCCAACGTAAAGATTTTGGACCGGGTTAATGATCAAAAAACTAGGTTGTTCCTTGAAATGTACCACATTAACAAAAATACAAATACCGTAAATTACAAAACAGATACAGCCAGTTAAGTAATATTTACTGTAATATTATGAATTCAATTTAATTTTGTTTTGAATAATATTCTCACTAATTGATAGAGATGTGTTTACCTTAAGACAACATAAAATTGTACCTGAATTACCTGTAAAATTGTAAAGAAGCCCTATAAATTACTACGACCTGATTAACAAAATCAGTTTATTATTAGGTGTTGAAATGATAACATAGTTTCACGAGATACAAATTCCCACGGCAATGATGAAGACCAATTCTGTGATTGTTAGTAGAAATGTTATTTTAGATTTGATTTTCTTTAATTCTTTCTTATATTCTGTAGCTTTCTCTCCTGATAAAGCTAATAAAGATTAGCGAAATTTTGAGATCAAGAACAAATGAGTTTCATTGGTAACCAGACCGCAAACCTGAGAATTCCCAAGTTGAGCAACTATATACATATATTATATAGTTGTGGATGAAGTATAGTATTCCCCACGCGCATAATGGCTACTATGATACTGCGGTATTTTGATTATCTACGGTAGCTTGCTGTCTTCTATTCTCTTTCTTGAGTGCGCTGAATTCTTATTCACTTATGATTCTTGTGATCGATTTGCAAAGGATAGTAATGAACCTTTCAGATGTACAGAGATTTGTGACTACCGATTTTATTGTTGATTTCAGTTCATCTTCGCCCTTTTTGTTTTACCTCGTGCTCGTCATATTAATGATATGAAACTGGAATACGAATGAAATTATCCTCCTAACTCAACACTCACAAATTCAGAAGTTTTTTAGCACAATTATTTACAGGTTTAACAGATTGGCAGCAACTCTGGCTAATCACGTCTACTCCATACGGCAGGCACATCAGAGATTAATAATAGAGGGTATCCTAAAAGTAGTTAACGAGATGAAAGACCTAGGTATGATACTGGAAAAAAACTGACGTTTTCGACATATATTAATCATGTGGTATCGAAATGTAATAGAACATTAGGAGTCATCCTAAGAAAATACTTTCATTCAGGATATTGTAGTGTATTCTCTTAATCGGTAATATTCTGAATATGCAGAAGAGAAACTACGCACAATCGGTTTGAGTATTTATTGATAATGATCAATATTTTTGGTACACACACCTAGAGTAGACTGCCCTCGATATCCCACTCCAGGCAGTTCACCCATTCTGTATGACAAAAAACGTGCGCTTGACTTACTTTATATACTACAGATATGAGAATCTTTTTCTACTCCTTTGTATACAGCAAACCAACGGAATTTCAAATGCTCATAATAGTGGCTCGTCGAGAGAAATCCGACATAATATTATACAAAATTCCGAATGATCTGATCGGCTCCCCTAAGGTATTATCAAATATATCTTTCAATGTTCAATCTCGTTCCTTAGGGAATGCTCGCCTCTTCTTCGAAATGTTCTGTCGAAGAAACTCACGCCCATGAAGAATTGTGACTCTCACTGACACTGTACTATGATAACTGTTAGACATACGTTAAGTATTCAAATTCAAAAGAAGAAATGAATACAAAACTTCATCACTGACATTGAATTGAATTTTCCTCAAAATATGACTAGATTAAGCAAAAAATGTAATATCATAATATTTTATGTACCTATGCTCAGTTGTATCCGAGGATGACTTTGTTGTTATTCTGTTATTATACTATATGATTCCAATAAACGAATGAAAAATAAATATCCAATATCTCTGTCCTGTACTCAAGTTTATTTCGAGAGGGTTTTCAGTTGAACGAATTATTGCGAAGAGACTGACTGCTCAGGGCAGGCAATATTGAATGATGAAATAATGGAAGCGTTGGAAAAAATGTCCCAAGAGTACTATAAATTCAATGTTTCCTTATTAAAAGTAACAAATGTGTAAAATGAACAAATTACTAGAAGTAATAGTATTTATCGACATGTCTGTGTCGAATGCCTCTCGACCTAGGTTCTCAGCCGAAAGTGTTCCTGTAGGCTTTCTCACTAACCATACGCCAACAGAAGTTGGTCAATATACAGAATTTCTGATTCAATCTACTACCAAATAAACAATTCATGCCCCAGCCTGAAATCGATCCATGGACCTCATGAGTCGGTTGCACAAACTACAGAACCACGCCACCACATTAAACACATTTTGTTATACAGCGATCGAATGTATACAATGAAAGATAGCAAGTATCTATTTCATGATTTTACACGAAAATAAACGTGTACAGCATTGCATTCAGGAAAATATCTCTCAGAAACAATTGGGAAGGATCGTACCCATTTAGAAAATTGAAGGTGACATCAGAATCAGAGCCTTCTCATAGCATTTGATGAGCAATTCTATTACCTTTCCAATTCATCAAAATCGGACAACAAATGATGGCGCTATGGCATTTCGTCAGTCCCCCTTCAAATCAATAAAATATTGAAAAACTCTCAGTGAAAGCTCAATTAATTGGAAGGCTTTCTATAAGTAACATTTCTGGTAGGCTCTTTCATCAACAATGCGATGCGTTTCATTCCTAAATGAGCAATCTCTCATTAACTGAGTCCTCCGTCATTTAAAAAAAAACTGTTTTTGAGCAACTTTCCTGGTGTTCTAAATAGTAGCAGCAACTATATTCTGGGGTTTGTTCAATTTTTAGTGTCCGCATCAAAATTAAATTCAAATCATTCATGAAATGAATCTGTATTTTTTTTTGTATGAAATCCTCGTACATCTTGGAAAATACAATATTACGAATATGATGGTAGTTATAATCACCCGATATATGTTTGACACATAATATGATCGTAAGTCGTCCAAAAAATTGTAATTTTCAATTAGTTTTTCCTGAGGACCCAGAAGAGGGGCAATATTTCAAACTTGAAAACCCCCCAGTTGAGAAATATGTTCAATGTTTTATCTTCATACTGTAATAAACATTTCATGTCTTATCTAAGATGATATTTGCAAGAAATTTAATGCACAATATTTATGATTTGGACATATCGTGTATCTATTATTACATGGAGCACATAATATTTCAATACTTCATTTTTTCAAGTGGATGTAAATAAATGGGAATGATTGAATAAATAACATATTTTCTACTAACATATCTAGAATTTTAACATTTACTAGTGGGTTCGTTGAAAGCGATTTCCTTTCTTGTTCATTGTCAAGATTCGACGAACTCGAAGAGTTGACAAAGAAATAAAATTGGGTAAAAGAGAATACCGTTGGAAAATAAGTTGAATTTTCTGATGAAATCAGTAATATTCCGAACAAAGTTCGAAAATTAGTGCCGGAGGGTATCAAAAAAGTGAAACAAATAAACTCGAGATACCCTTCTCTCTACACGTTTATACCAAGTGGAAAAATGAGGCAAACATCCGTCAGAAAACAACTACTTCCCTGGCTAATGCCACGACGGACATTGAACTATATCTAACAGATATTTGTGTAACGTTCATCCAAGAAGGCCCAATCGCAAGTGCTTGTCTCATAATCACACAATGTATTATTCTTCATTCGGCTGGAAATTACCACCTGCATGCGCATGCATGTTTCAAGATTTTGCCTCTCATCAGTGCCAGAGTAAGTCCGACAACATTATAATTGTCCTGTCCCTGCCAAATGAATAATAATCAACTATTTAACTGATATTTTGTCATAAATAGATCCGCAACCAACAACTAAGTTGGTCGCAGCTCCATCCGCACGAATACTCAAGAACAACCAATCCTCGGTAGCACAAATTTCAGAAAGGATTAACTGTAATATTTCGAACAGAATTCAAAAATTTGTGAAGCAAAACTTTCAAATATGCATGTCTGAAGGTGGTCATTCAGATATGCACTTGCAATTGGTTGCACAAATATCTGTTAGATATAGTTCAATGTCCGTCGTGGCATTAGTCAGGGAAGTAGTTCTCTAACAGATGTTTGCCTCATTTTAACACTTGGTGGAAACGTATGGAGAGAAGGGTACCCTGGCTTTGTCGAGTTTATTCGTTTCACTAGGGATGAAATAAATGAATAATGAAAAATTAGGTACTTGAAATCATAACACATCTCAATTTTTGTCCTTAATATGCAAAAAAATCATTTGTCTTGCAAATGTTACCACTGCTGTGTATTTTTCTTTCGAAAAATTTATTGAAATTGCACATTGAAATTGAATTTAGACGACAGGGACATGTTTAAAAACGGAGAATCCTAATGTCAAGATGTGGTTATGAAAACTGAAAACTATTATTTTAATTCAAATACTGAATACATACCTGATTCGAACCCAGAACAGACATAACTCCTATGAATTCCAAATAATTCCAACAAAATCACTGAAATGCAGCTCGAATATATTTCATTAATTTTTCACCATAAACACAGACACCAGAAATATGTACTCCACTTTATCAACAGACCGAGCAAATCAATTATCAATACTAATATATTGTAATGTTGAGAATGACAATGTTTCTGATTTTCCTAAAATCAAGAAACATCTGTGACGCACTCTGAGAGCCAAAAACAATCAACAAATGAAAACATTCATTGAAAATGGCAGTAGCATTGAGCAAATCAAACGAACACGATGTCGAAATATGATAATAAAGGGTCATGACCTTTTCATATAAATTTCATTTATCGTGATTTCATTATCTTCTTCACATTTGTGTCTCAATAGCTTTCTCATCACACCAACAGCAACGAAAGAAGTTCAAAGCTGTTGTCTAACGCAGTGGATGAACTTTTTCGGTTCCAAAAGAAGATCCTGTGGAAAATTGGTATAGTGACATTTATACCTGGTAACGCAAATGTATTTGTTCAATAGTTTGGTAAGGGTTGAAGAAAACCTTTTTTATAACTATCACAAATTAGATCGGTGATATTATTAATGGTTATAAATTACTTGTATTTTACATCTAGTTTGTTGCTACGGACACGACTTAAGGGCGTTCACCACGTACGGTAGAACATGATTTAATTTTCCCCAAAACTAATGAACTTTATCAGTTCCATTAGGAAAATTGCTCTCTTTGAAGAAAAGCTCATATAATGTAGTCTGTTAAGGAAAGATAATCACTGACTCATAAAAGTATAATGTGGAATTGAATAAGTGTTAAACCATAAAAGAAAATTTGCAACAGTGTATAATGGAACGTTTACTGCTTTATGAGATTATACAATGGATCCATAAATCTTTGATGACTTAGCAAAGAATGTACAGGGTGACAAAGAGTTAAACCGTCCAACTTTTAGGTAAAACTAAGATTTTTTTCTCACAATCATGTGTCCTAACTTGCTTCGTTTTCAAGATACAGAGTATCAAAGTTTTTTAAAAATATCAGTATTTTTTAATCACTCAATAACCTCTGGCTCATTTTGATACAATTTTGCATGATTATTTGAGGTGATAAAAGGGCTTCTTTTAGTGTATTCAGAATATATTTATTATTTCCAATGACGTCCCAGAGGGTAATCCAATTGATATTAGGACAAATCATTGTTCGCCACTGTTATTTATGCTTGATTTCACTTTCAGATTGAGCAATACAAAATTACAGAAAAAAAGTCGTTCTGAAAATCGGATCAAAGGTAGCTGGTCACAATTTCGACAACCATTGAGAGTTTGTGTCAAAGTTCAAAAGTCTGTGACATATTAATTGAATTATTCGAGTTTGAATGCAATTGAGTATACGTAGTCTGTGGAATCATGCCAAGAATTTACAGTACCGCTGAGTATACGAATTTTGTGTTTGTTCACAGGTACTGTGATGGTAATGCGCGCGCTACAGTAGTTGAGTACGATTGTAGATTTCCTCCAAGAAGATTAACTGACAGATCAGTGTTTGCTTTGCTACTATTTTTCAACATCTAAGAGGAACAGGATCAACCGGAATGCGATATCAAGCAGATGGTTTTTTTCCACTTCTCTTCTAAATGAAAGACCACAAATTATCCAGTAACACGCGAATATCTTCGCAATTCCATTACATTTTCAAGTGGGATAATATATGCTCGATGGAGTATAAAATCACAATGTAACACTCAGATAGGGTATTTTATACTCCAAACGTCCAGATCTCCTAAGACAATTTCTGTACAGCTATTTCAGAAACAACCACTGCCTTTAACTTAACGAGAGTTCATAATCCCAGTTCCTCCACGAAACAACAAACCATAGTTCGACAAGGAATGTTCATACATGAAAGCAAGTGTAAAGAGACTGGAAATACTGGAAAAGAAATAGTTTTTCACCTGTTCTCAAAAATTAATTCATTTCTTCGAAACGCTCTCATAAAAATCTATTGCGAAGTAAATGACAATACTATAAATTAGAAATAACAAAGGCCCTATCGAACTCTAAAGACTCCAAAACCTTTTGGGCAGTTCTAAAGTGTTATCTTTGCAATTTTTCACAGTCACTTCTCCCTACTAACATCTGGAAAACTTTTTATAGCGATATATACCCCGAGAAGATCGTTGAATTGACTACGTATTTTGATGCCAGACACCCCACACTTGATTGCTCTATTACAACCACTGCAGTCCTCAACAAGTGTAAAAATAAGAAATCACCAGGCAGTTACAATATTTCATACGAGTTCCTGAAAAATCTTCCTCACAACTGGATACTTTACCTAACAACCCTTTCCAATAACATTTTAGAAACTGAAACGACTCCAAATATTTGGTCTGAAGTACTCATGACTATGATTCATAAAAAAGGGCCTTCCCAGGACCCAGCCAATTACAGAAGCATCGCATTAATCAATTGTCCGACAAAATCTTACCCGAATCCCAGTCAGGTTTTCGTAGGAATCGTGGTTGCATCAATAACGTTTTTACACCCTCCTACGTTATTCAACTCTATCTTAGACTACAGACACGAGAAGTATTTGCAGTGTTCTTCGACTTTAAGAGGGCGTTTGACTCGATCAACCATTCGCTTCTGTGGCATAAACTTTACTGTCAAGATGCAAGCTCTTAATTTCTGAACATTTGCAGAAAGATGTATGAGTCATTATCCATGAAAGTCAGGTCGGCTGAAGAACTTACCAAATCATTTGATGTCACATGTGGTGTCCTTCAGAGTGAATGTCTGAGCCCTCTTTTATTCGCCCTATTCATTGCTGGCATATAAAAATACTTTCGATCTAGGGGGGTCGAAGGCACAAATTTCGACAATAAAAATGATCAAAACTCTTGAACAATACACCACTGATAAGTATCTAACCATTAACGTGAAAATATGAAAATATTTATATAAAAGGAGCTCTTAATTTGCCTATCAAGAGAGTTATATAATTTACAGCCAGTAAAAAAAAAAACTTTTTTGGTACAGCGTAGTCCGGTGATTCTCAGGTTGTAGTTGGCCTTTGAAATGTGTATTATGGTTATGCTTCTCAGCAGTATTCAAAAACTTATTTTTATTTTTATAGACGTATGTACAAACTTCCAGTATGTATAAGCTTACAACAGTAAGGATTTTGAATTTTTTTAAATAATCTCTGCAGCTCGTTCTAGTATCGATACTAGCAAGAATTCTAATCGCATATTTCTGAAGTACCAATACTCTGTTCACATGTGCACAATTTCCCCAAATCAAAACTCCATACTTTATATGAGAATGAAAATTTGCATAGTATAATGACAGTAGTGTGTACTCACTAAGGTGGTTCTTCATAAATTTCAGACTATAACAGCTACTCTGTAATTTTTTACACAAACAATCAATATGACAATCCCGATGAAGTTGCGCATCATATGTAACCCTCAGCATTTTCACTGATTTACTACTTACTATTTCATCATTGGAACCTTCGAAGAGTTTCATTTCATCAGTCCTGCCATTTCCAAAAAGAACAGTTATCGTTTTCCGATGATTCAGTTGTAGATTATTTTTATCAATATTACCATATACTGCTTCAGCAGTAGTTTTCAGCCTATCGAGATCCCTGTCAATAACCAAAATATTCGTGTCATCTGCATAGCAGATAACACAAACATTCTGAGCCCTTTGTATATAGAGAATAAGATCGTTAGCAAAAATGTTGAAAAGTAGAGGTCCCAAGACAGAACCTTGCGGCACTCCTTGCTCTACATCCATTTCTTCAGAGAAAATGTTATATAATATAATAGGGGCCAAAACAAAAATCGTCTCCTGACATTCCAGAATCAAAGACTTCGAAGGATTAGTTGTGAGTATACATACTATCCAACTGCATACCCGTGTGGGGACTAAGATATCTTGATATCCTAGAGCGTGAATTTTTTAAGACGCCTTCTGCACCTTCTAAAAAATACGGCCGACTACATGGTTCGTTTGGAAACCGGACAAGTAAATATATCCTACAACATATGTAAATTTACTCTGAACTGGCTTAATAGACTTTACCTAATGGAAGATGGACGACTCCCAACACTTTGTTGCTTAAAGCCCTAGGCACAACGGAAGTTTCATGTGAAAAGTTTTGCGATTTTGGATACCAATTTAAGAAATAAAACAGATTCAAAACAGAATTGAAATATAATGCTTGAATTCTACAAACAAGTTTGTTCGTGACACGTGATCAGAATAATAATGGAAGTGATAGTTTCGTCTCAAAACGGGATCAAATACTGTGAAAACCAAAAACATAAAACTTCCATTGTGTTTCAGCCTTAAGACAACTCGATCTCAGTAACACCGATGAGAGGTACAATTGGACACTTTAAGTTAAACAGCACTCTGCAGCCATTAAAACTCTCTAGATATTTGGAATCGATTGAACTGCGATCTTCTCAGAAGCAAAAAAAATATCTGCTATCAGATAATACCAAATATTACACTCTAAAGATATTTCCTTATCATTGAATTCTCTCATTCTATCAACACTATACGATTTCAAAATTACCACAAAACTATCTCCAGTTGAAAAGACCACCAAAAATAGTAAGAACGATTTCTCAGGATAAAATGCACTTACAACGGGTCTTCTTATCATATAAATCCCATTGAAATGTGAACAGCCTGCAATCACGACTCTTATGAAACAATCTAAACCGTATGTTCGAATGCCAGATTTTTTTCCACGCTCCACTGCTCTTATTTTGACAGCCCTGATACTTGGACATGCTCTCGGGAATATTACGCCTACGATAGCTAAAACTATAGCCCCATACACGTGGAATGTATTGAAACTTCGTTCATTCATAATGAATGAATAAATGATGAATTTTGTTTGTTCTGTATCAAAATATCATATTTGCGCTAATGTTTTTTCACCACACGGAGAAATATGTTGGAATGGGATAGGTTAGCTGTGGCCACTGAGGTGGTTATATTTATATATATAATTTCTTCAACTTGCGCCAGTATAATTTATAATTATTACTATTTCATTCAATACATATACTTTATAATTATCATATTTTACCAATATTTTTATTTTTGATATGTACACTGACCACACATTGTTATGAAACTGTTAAGTTTAAAGAACAATAAATGATTGATTGATTGACAATTCCATATCATATCAAATCATATCACCTGCGGCAAGTTCAGAATTTGCCACCTGATCACTTCCACGAAGAGAAGAATTTTCCGAAAAGATTCTGGGGCAAATAATGCTCACATTTGAGTACACCAAAATGGTCGTACTATGAAAGTAAGCAATTTTCAATGTGAATTTTCGTATTTTCAGCCTCTACAACTGATTATTCCAGCTCATCTTCATTTTTTTCGTAGAAGTGAACTTTGAATTGAAAAGATGGTGGTGATTTTTGGCAGGTCTTGTGAATGTTTCAAAGCTACCACTTTTTTGATGAAATCAAATTAATAAATTTGTTATGATATCAATTAGATCATGTTCAGATTGCTGCATACCTCTAAGTAGATTCAACGCCTTACTCTGAAAATTAACATGTACTAGGGCTAAAAAAAGTGACGAGAACAGTAATATGACCATGAAAAGAAAAAGAAGGAGATGGAAGAGAGAGAGAAGGAATAGAGAGAAGAGAGAGAAGACAGAGAAGGGAGAAGTAAGATAGAGAGAGGAGGAAATGAGGTCAAAGAAGTGCGAGAAATGGACTAATTTTTACTTTGCATTTCATCAGATTCTCAATGCGATTTATCCATCTGTAACTCTTCAGTCATGTTGAGAAAAGAATTAGTGTTTTTTGAACCTCTTTCTAAGGGTATTGGTCGTGAGTGCATAACAGTTGGGATTCCAGGTTCACATAATTCATTGTGTCAGGATATTATAAGCGCACAAACAATTCTTTTTTGTGAGCAGGAGTTGTCCAAATCAGTTTCCTTTGCAAATCCGTTCTGTAAGTTAAGTGCTCATGTAGCTAGGGAGGACTTTGATACTTAATGATTTTGAAGAAGCTATGTGTAGAAGCCTGCGGTTGAACATGTTGAGCCAGAACAAATCTATAAGTTCATTAGAAATTCTGGATCTACTTCTGATGCAGGAATTTATGTATGCGCCTTATGTCGTTGCTGTCTAGACAATTGTGATAAACCACATCGCAGTGACTGATAAAGCACATCGCAGTGAGACAAAACATAATATTCTCTAATTATCTAAAAGATAGAAAACAAATGGTTCAAAGTTAATTAAAGTAAAGGGAGACTGGTGAGTTGTGGTTTACCTTTTGAATCAATTAGATATGATACAAAAAAATTAAAATAAATTATAACAAAAAGAAACACTTATTCCTCAAATTTGTTATTCACTACAGCGAGTGTACTGGATTTACGGCAACTATACACGTATAATATTATCATTAACATGTATAAAAATAAATCATTGATACAAAAAGTAGACATTTATCAAACACGAACTATGAAAAATAAGTCAGTCCAGAAGCCTTTATGTAATAATAAGTCCATATGACAACGTTGCTTCTTATTTTTATCCAGGAAAATACACGATATTCTTCCTGACATGTACAAAATTTACATTGAATCAATTATACGATTATTCAACGCATTAATCATCATAACAAAGAGAACTCTTTGAATTCTATTCTATTCTATTCTATTGAACTATTTGAATATTATATATATATATATATATATATATATATATATATATATATATATATATATATATATATATATATATATATATATATATATACTCTATTAACTAAGTAGGTAGCGGTCTGTTGAACAATGAAACTCATTCGATTTAAGTCTTCAATATTTCGTCAACCTTTATTGACTTCTTCAGGAAGAGCTACAATTAAAAAGGAATATAAGTTGTTGAAGGACTAGATAAATATAACATGATAACTTACAAAATTCACAGAGTTAGGTAGTTCTAACCTATGGAACATTTGGGAGGACAATTGTTATTCTCCGCTGCAGACTAATCGCTTAATTTACCTGACTGGAGGATACACTCCAGTCAGGTAAATTAAGCGGACTGACTAACATTTTCTTGTAAGGCAATTTCTGTTGTAGTTGCGTGAGGGTGTTCTTCAACTGACAGCAAAATATCTAACTTCACATCGTCGCTTATTCCTGGTCGTCCAGATTTTGGAGCATCCCTCACGCTTCCCGTTGCATCAAATTTTGCAACAATTCTGCTTACTGTGCTTCTAGCAATTGGAGGTCTTTCAAAATGGCAAATAATAATAATAGCCGTCCTCTACCCGCATAGGCTATGCCTTTGGGTTCACTCAACGAGTGTTTATGAGGGAGTATTATTATTATTATGTTGCGTTAAATAAAGCACATGCTTCTTCATGACTTCGAAGGCGATCGCCGTAACCTACTATCATTAGAATTTCTATCCTTTCTCTTTCGGTTAAACGAGCCATAATAATAAAACTGTGGTGACACTAATTGTACGACTGACACTGATTAACCGTTGTTTTAGTAAAACAATTGAAAAAATTTATAAGAACACATGTTCTTACTAGATAAGTTTGAGTTTGAGCTCTTTCTATAATTGGTTTTGTTATTTCTTTTTTTATCCCTTTTCTCGTTGTTTTTCTTATGTGAGCCCTACTGCAACTAGTTTTCCCTTGTGTAAAAACACAAGCTCTATCACATAATGTAATAAAACTCTTAGCTTCCCATTAAAAAAATTTGTTGATGACGTCATAACTTTGACAACTTTGACGTGTTATTTTTGTGACTTATGTCAAAAGATGCGGAATAAAAAAACAGTTTGACGTGTTTTTGCATTTTTTTCAAAAGTGATCGTTGTACGTTTTATGAATTTTGTGCATTACTTTGTCATAACCCTGTATATATATAAATATGAAAACTAAAAGTTCGGGTTGAACCACGTCTAGAATTTGTTGAAATTCAAGTTTCGGCTCCGATTTTGGAGCCATTTTCAAGAACTGAAAAAGAAAGAAAATTGATGAAAGGTTGAAACGTAATTCTTACGTTAGGTTTTTGTGACTTGACGTAATATATATATATATATATATATATATATGGTACAGCTGCAAATTCCTATGAAATTAATATGAACAGGCAAAAGAGTTAGCTGACATGTTATCGACAAAAATTATTTCAAGCTAAATTTGAGAAAAAAATAATTCTTTCCAGTATTTTCCGATATCTTTGTAAATGTTTTTTTTTTCTTCTGAATAGCTTCACTGCAGTGGAACATTTGTATTTTGACGGTAATGATAGAACTTTCTCAATTTCTCCACAACCGGATTTTAAAAATTTTTTTTTGCCGGTGCCCTCACTCTTACATTGAATCGTATCTGTTAATCAGTGCCCTACGACTATGTGATAATATGGCAATCCCAACACATCATATTTTTCTGACTGAATCAAGTTTTGATGATATTCGTGCATGAGAGTTTCACTTGGCACACTGGTTGAAAATAGTTCGTCAAATTAAAGAGGTTTTTAAGTTTATCATAGAAACATGATTTCAATCAGGAAACCATGGTTTGTTTGGAGTGCCATATCACCACAATAGTAGAATTCTGATATTACTGTTAGATACACACCAATGACACATCGAGGCTCCTGGTATAACAATTTTTTTTTCAATTCAGTGCCATATGGTGTGGAGTATTTGATAGAGATCCATCATTATCGTCGAAGTACAAATGTTCTTCTATAGTCGAGATATTCAGAAAAAGAAATAGAGATATTGGAAAATATTGGACAAAATTAATTTTTTCAATGTTTTCAAATAATTTCTTGAAACTCTGCATATTAATTTGAAACTAAATGCTCAGCAACATTTCAAATATCTTGTCATTTAACCCCACATTTTGCCCCTTCATTGTATTTTTTTTTATGGCACCACAGCAGTGATTTTGTGACATGAGTAAGAATCGATTTTCAGGTTGTTGGACATAGACAATCGAGCAACTAGAGTTTAGATATATTATAATTACCTCATTTCCTTTCAATTCATCCTTTTTTTGCTTTTCTTTTTCAGGTTTTGAGTCGAGTTTCTGGCCATGAGAACTTTCTTCAGATATTATTGACTAGAACAAAAGAGTAAAGTAGTTGGAAGAATATTCTACAACTTGTTTTTTTCTTCCATTTTTCGTAGATTTGTCTTTAAGTAATATTTTTCAGAGGGAATGAGAGGGTGATTTTTAAAATAATATCATATTGACATAGCTTAGCACTGAATATTACATCACACCTATAACTCAGTTGAGCAAGGAAAACCGAATGAAGATATACAGGATGAGTCAGAATAAGACCGACATACTTCGCATACAGATTTATCACCTCATTTCGAAGAGAAGAGTTTCTATTAATATATACCATAAAATGCATCCCCATTGATATACTGTGTGACGAAAGTACGAAAAAAAATTGAGAATAATTTTTTTTTATTCAGAACTGAAGGAAAAAAATAAAGAATTGGTACATTAATCTAGGTTTATAATTATGTTAATTTGAAATTAGAGTATTTGATTTGCATAAAACAGTGGTGTAGTTACGGTGATATTTCCCTTCATATTTTCTTCAGACAAGTGAATGAACAAAGGAGTGTTTGACATCAGTACGGTTTATCGATACTCAAATGAAAAGTCATAATATTCCGGGTGTCTAAAAGTGGAGGTTTATGAAATATTTTCAAAAAACTGAAAATTTATCCTGCGTAAAGACATAATTGTCTATGTGCAATAATCGCATAATGCTAATTTCTTACAACAAATCGGAATATTTGTCGACTTCCTGAACATTTGTTGGGCTAATTGGAAACATAGAACAGGTGAGTCAGAATAAGGCCGACAAACCCCGTTTTGTCATTCGTCATATTACTTGATAGAATCGAGTTCGTAGATTCACTGATATGTGACAATCTCTGTTGTATATGATTGTCATGACATATCGACTGACAAACAAACCCAACCACAAATTCACAATTCTCCACTTGGATGAGAGTTCAGGTCTGAAATAATGTTTGCAAAGAACTGAATGTGACACGTGCCGGCTTACGAAAACCTTACCTTTCTAAGGTGGTGCTATGGAAACTTGCAGATTGCATCTACCGAAAACAATGAAAAAAGATAACGTTATTTTTTCATTTAAAATTTCGAATTTTATGCATTCACCAGTGTCCTACTTAACAGTTTACGACACACTAACCTGGTTGACCATCAATAAACTTAATTGATTTCAAACCCTCCATTCACATATCTGAAGAAAATATAAAGGAAAATATGGCCACATGCCACTGTAACTACGCCACCGTTTTTCGAAAATTAAATACTATAACTTCAAATTATCATATTGATAAACCTAGATTAGTGCACCGAACTTCATTTTTTTTCTTCGGGAGTTTTGAAGAAAAAAATATCTCATTTCTTTTCGTATTTTCGACACCCTGTATCTCAGAGGCATTTTAGGATATACATTGACAGAAACTTTTCACCTCGACATGAGGTGAAGAATCTGCATTCAAAGTTTGTCGGTCTTATTCTGATTCATCCTGTATAGTGAATAAAAAACTGGATTTGAAATCTTATGAACTTTCATACCTCACTTGATTCTGTAGAACTACATTGATTTTCATCTGGAGAATACACGGAACCATCGGCATCGTCGGGTAATATGGCATTCTCTTCAGAACTGTTTTGAACTGAATTATTATCGAAACTGTCATTCTTAGCATAAGCTCCCCTTTCGAAGGCAACTTAAAATGGCATTGCTCACTGATGAAAAAAAAATCCAATCCAAAGTGCAGTATTTAATATTCAGTATGATTAAATAGCTTAAATAATACCTCATTTTCAATGTTTCCATTACTCATTATCATCATTTCCGTTTGCAGAGAATAAAAGGTTCTCATTTGAAATTGTCTTCTCATTTCCAACCATATTGTTATTGGCATTTATATTATTCTAGAAAAAAACTCGCACATACAGAGTGGCCATTAAGTGTGGCAAATCGGAAATTTTCCGATTTTTTTATATATTTCTCGTACTGTTTATATTACGGAAAAAATTCATTTACATTTTCCCGAAAAATTTTCAAGTCTAGCAAAATTTTTGAGTTCAGTAATGACATTTTTCGTTTTTCTCAATATTTCCCGGACTATTAATATTACGAAAAAATTCTTTGACATTTTCCCAAATTTTTTCCAAGACCAGAAAATTTTTTAAGTCCAATCATGATATTTTCCTTTTTTGTTATATTTCGTGGACTATTGATATTACGGTAAAAAGTCTTTTACATTTTTCACAAAAATTGCCGAAAATTTTCCAAGCGTAGTCACGAAATTTTCAGTTTTTTTTAATTTCCCGGACTATTAATATTACAGAAAAATATAATTTACATTTTTTCCATAAAATTTTCCAAATTCAGCAAATTAAGTCCAGTCATGAAATTTTCCGTTTTTTAATGTTTCCCGGACTATTGATGTAACGGAAAAACTCATTCACTTTTTATTTAGATTTTTTAAACGCGGTCAAAAAAGACATTTTGGTGAATTGGGAAAATATTAATTATTTCTATCTTCAGTTTTTCCAAATTTTCATGCATGTCTTAAAATCTCTGAGAGTATGATTTGCTGAGTATGTTATTATCTTTATCATTATCATTTTATTATCTACTGAACGGTAC
Organism: Chrysolina americana; assembly: GCA_958502065.1. Taxonomy (NCBI): domain Eukaryota; kingdom Metazoa; phylum Arthropoda; class Insecta; order Coleoptera; family Chrysomelidae; genus Chrysolina; species Chrysolina americana. Next base: position 38,512,921 of record OY293414.1, on the reverse strand, counting down.
GAATCCACCTTCATCCTGTATAGGAAATTTATCGTTCATACATACTGTTAATAGTACATTTGTTATACAATTGTTATACAATTGTTATACAAGCTGAAATTTACCTTTGGAAAACACTGAGATCTAAATTTAACAGGCTGTAACGAAGTATATGTTTTGGTATTGGGTTCACTATCATCTGCAAAATCAAAAATATCATTCGATTCAGGAACTTGTTCTAAAGTATTCAAATATCGAATGACTTTGTTGTCTGAAGATTATTCCATTGGTAAATTAAGAGTATCTGAAGTAGGCACTTTATATTCTTTTCTATATGGGATTTCTTGAGACGCATTTTTGATTATATTACTACTACTAGTTTGGTTGATAATAGTATCTGAAACATATATATTCAAAATTATAATAGTCCAAGAGCTGGCTACATAAAAAGGCTTGTATCTGATACACGATTCATTTCTATTGAAAAACGCACCTTTGGTATAGCTGAACACAAATCTGGTTGAACATGTGAAATTTAGGTGTAAAAAGAATCATGAAGTACACGGATTCTAATTATGGAAAAAGTTTGTATTTATATTGAGGAAACGCGGAAAAATATTGGCAGACAGGTTGCTAGGGGGCTAAAGTGCCGCCAGAGCGCGCCAAAGGAGTGTAAAAGTAATTTAAAAAATCACGAGGTACATGAAATTCCTTACAGGGTAAAATAGGTTGCAGGGACAAAAATTCAACAGCTGAATGCATGTAGTCGAGGAGGGGTGGGGATGAAAGGGGGTGAACTCGGTTTTTCACGATTTGTAGATAATTAAAAAATCTACAACTTTGATTCATACACATTTTTCACATAACCTCAAAATTGCCAAGTTAAATGCGGAAAACCGATATTTCGTTTTTATTTTTTATTGAAATTATTGTCCGATAACAGAAAGTGTACGTTTTATGCCAAACAAGCAGATATTCTATTTTTATCAAAAAGTGCTGTAGTTTCTGAGTAATTAATGATTTTCGCGAAAAATTAGTTTTTTTCAGGTCCGTGTTGAACCTTTTTTTTTTAATTGTGGAGAGTTCTGTGAGGACGCAAGTATTTCCCGAAATATGGCTAAGAAATTCATAACAAATATCATTAATTATATTATTTTCACTTTGAATACTTTCTATCCATCTTATTTCATACATTGTATTCACAAACTGTTGGTTGACAAACCGTAAGAGGCAAGAATTTTTTTGTTCTTGAAAACGACGGCGGGTGCTTCGATGATAATATTAGAGCCATGTTTTTTTTCAGCTCATTTTTCGCGAAAATCACTAATTTCTCAAAAACTACTGAACTTTTTGATAATAATCAAATATAGGTTTGATTAGCATAAAAAATACTACAATCCTACCAATTTCTGTCATAGGAAAATAATTCCGATCGAATCAAAGGTGTAGATTTTTCAATTATCTACAACGTTTCAAATCGTAAAAAACCGATTACAGCCACTTTCATCGGGAAAAATGAGTTTTTATAAATCCCTGAAAAAGATCTTTTTCATTGTGGAAAGTTCTGGAGGGCACAGACTCTATGAAAAACGTACAGAGAACCACAAAACAAATTTTCATGCATGTCTTAAAATCTCTGAGAGTATGATTTGCTGAGTATGTTATTATCTTTATCATTATCATTTTATTATCTACTGAACGGTACGAATCCACCTTCATCCTGTATAGGAAATTTATCGTTCATACATACTGTTAATAGTACATTTGTTATACAATTGTTATACAATTGTTATACAAGCTGAAATTTACCTTTGGAAAACACTGAGATCTAAATTTAACAGGCTGTAACGAAGTATATGTTTTGGTATTGGGTTCACTATCATCTGCAAAATCAAAAATATCATTCGATTCAGAAACTTGTTCTAAAGTATTCAAATATCGAATGACTTTGTTGTCTGAAGATTATTCCATTGGTAAATTAAGAGTATCTGAAGTAGGCACTTTATATTCTTTTCTATATGGGATTTCTTGAGACGCATTTTTGATTATATTACTACTACTAGTTTGGTTGATAATAGTATCTGAAACATATATATTCAAAATTATAATAGTCCAAGAGCTGGCTACATAAAAAGGCTTGTATCTGATACACGATTCATTTCTATTGAAAAACGCACCTTTGGTATAGCTGAACACAAATCTGGTTGAACATGTGAAATTTAGGTGTAAAAAGAATCATGAAGTACACGGATTCTAATTATGGAAAAAGTTTGTATTTATATTGAGGAAACGCGGAAAAATATTGGCAGACAGGTTGCTAGGGGGCTAAAGTGCCGCCAGAGCGCGCCAAAGGAGTGTAAAAGTAATTTAAAAAATCACGAGGTACATGAAATTCCTTACAGGGTAAAATAGGTTGCAGGGACAAAAATTCAACAGCTGAATGCATGTAGTCGAGGAGGGGTGGGGATGAAAGGGGGTGAACTCGGTTTTTCACGATTTGTAGATAATTAAAAAATCTACAACTTTGATTCATACACATTTTTCACATAACCTCAAAATTGCCAAGTTAAATGCGGAAAACCGATATTTCGTTTTTATTTTTTATTGAAATTATTGTCCGATAACAGAAAGTGTACGTTTTATGCCAAACAAGCAGATATTCTATTTTTATCAAAAAGTGCTGTAGTTTCTGAGTAATTAATGATTTTCGCGAAAAATTAGTTTTTTTCAGGTCCGTGTTGAACCTTTTTTTTTTAATTGTGGAGAGTTCTGTGAGGACGCAAGTATTTCCCGAAATATGGCTAAGAAATTCATAACAAATATCATTAATTATATTATTTTCACTTTGAATACTTTCTATCCATCTTATTTCATACATTGTATTCACAAACTGTTGGTTGACAAACCGTAAGAGGCAAGAATTTTTTTGTTCTTGAAAACGACGGCGGGTGCTTCGATGATAATATTAGAGCCATGTTTTTTTTCAGCTCATTTTTCGCGAAAATCACTAATTTCTCAAAAACTACTGAACTTTTTGATAATAATCAAATATAGGTTTGATTAGCATAAAAAATACTACAATCCTACCAATTTCTGTCATAGGAAAATAATTCCGATCGAATCAAAGGTGTAGATTTTTCAATTATCTACAACGTTTCAAATCGTAAAAAACCGATTACAGCCACTTTCATCGGGAAAAATGAGTTTTTATAAATCCCTGAAAAAGATCTTTTTCATTGTGGAAAGTTCTGGAGGGCACAGACTCTATGAAAAACGTACAGAGAACCACAAAACAAATTTTCATGCATGTCTTAAAATCTCTGAGAGTATGATTTGCTGAGTATGTTATTATCTTTATCATTATCATTTTATTATCTACTGAACGGTACGAATCCACCTTCATCCTGTATAGGAAATTTATCGTTCATACATACTGTTAATAGTACATTTGTTATACAATTGTTATACAATTGTTATACAAGCTGAAATTTACCTTTGGAAAACACTGAGATCTAAATTTAACAGGCTGTAACGAAGTATATGTTTTGGTATTGGGTTCACTATCATCTGCAAAATCAAAAATATCATTCGATTCAGAAACTTGTTCTAAAGTATTCAAATATCGAATGACTTTGTTGTCTGAAGATTATTCCATTGGTAAATTAAGAGTATCTGAAGTAGGCACTTTATATTCTTTTCTATATGGGATTTCTTGAGACGCATTTTTGATTATATTACTACTACTAGTTTGGTTGATAATAGTATCTGAAACATATATATTCAAAATTATAATAGTCCAAGAGCTGGCTACATAAAAAGGCTTGTATCTGATACACGATTCATTTCTATTGAAAAACGCACCTTTGGTATAGCTGAACACAAATCTGGTTGAACATGTGAAATTTAGGTGTAAAAAGAATCATGAAGTACACGGATTCTAATTATGGAAAAAGTTTGTATTTATATTGAGGAAACGCGGAAAAATATTGGCAGACAGGTTGCTAGGGGGCTAAAGTGCCGCCAGAGCGCGCCAAAGGAGTGTAAAAGTAATTTAAAAAATCACGAGGTACATGAAATTCCTTACAGGGTAAAATAGGTTGCAGGGACAAAAATTCAACAGCTGAATGCATGTAGTCGAGGAGGGGTGGGGATGAAAGTGGGTGAACTCGGTTTTTCACGATTTGTAGATAATTAAAAAATCTACAACTTTGATTCATACACATTTTTCACATAACCTCAAAATTGCCAAGTTAAATGCGGAAAACCGATATTTCGTTTTTATTTTTTATTGAAATTATTGTCCGATAACAGAAAGTGTTTATATCAAAAAGTGCTGTAGTTTCTGAGTAATTAATGATTTTCGCGAAAAATTAGTTTTTTTCAGGTCCGTGTTGAACCTTTTTTTTTAATTGTGGAGAGTTCTGAGAGGACGCAAGTATTTCCCGAAATATGGCTAAGAAATTCATAACAAATATCATTAATTATATTATTTTCACTTTGAATACTTTCTATCCATCTTATTTCATACATTGTATTCACAAACTGTTGGTTGACAAACCGTAGGAGTCAAGAATTTTTTTGTTCTTGAAAACGACGGCGGGTGCTTCGATGATAATATTAGAGCCATGTTTTTTTTCAGCTCATTTTTCGCGAAAATCACTAATTTCTCAAAAACTACTGAACTTTTTGATAATAATCAAATATAGGTTTGATTAGCATAAAAAATACTACAATCCTACCAATTTCTGTCATAGGAAAATAATTCCGATCGAATCAAAGGTGTAGATTTTTCAATTATCTACAACGTTTCAAATCGTAAAAAACCGATTACAGCCACTTTCATCGGGAAAAATGAGTTTTTATAAATCCCTGAAAAAGATCTTTTTCATTGTGGAAAGTTCTGGAGGGCACAGACTCTATGAAAAACGTACAGAGAACCCAGCTATAATATTTTCATCAAGGCAGTCTCCGTTGTTTTCGAAAAAAAGAAAAACAAATCTTGTCTCGTACGGTTTTTCAACCAACAGTTGTGATTACCCTGTATAAAATTAGATGGATGAAAAGTCTTCAAAGCCTTGAAAATTTGTAAATAATATTATTATTTATATTTCTTATGAATTTGTAAGCCGTATTTCAAAAACTACTTAATATGAAATTTGTACCTACTATAGTAAGAAAGGCGATATGAGCAGAATTCGATTTTTCAGTTGTTTCTTTTATATGAGAGTTGAAGTGTTTACGAAAAAAATGCGTCCTCACAGAACTCTCTACCATGAACAAAAAAAGGTTCAACAGGGACTTGAAAAAACAATTTTTTCTCTAAAATCACCAATTTCTCATAAACTACTTGACTTTTTGAAATATGAAAAATATCTGCTTGTTTGGCTTAAAAAATACTACAGTCTTACCAATTTCTGTTAAAGAAAAATAATTTCCAAAAAAAAATTAAAAATTAAAACGAAAATAACCGTTTTCTGCATTTTACTCGGCAATTTTGAGGTTATGTAAAAAATATGTATGAATCATCGTTATATATTTTTCAATTACCTACAACTTTTGGTATTGACTTTTTTTGATAAAACACGTATTTACGCTGCAAATCGTGAAAAACCGAGTCACCACATTTCATCCCCACCCCTCCTCGACTGCATGCACTCAGCAGTTGAATTTTTATCCCTGCATCAGTTATGCCCTTCTCTACCCTTTCCAACCTAGTTTACCCTGTAAGGAATTTCATGTACCTCGTGATTCTTTGTTAATTTACTTTACACCCCTTTGGCGCGCTTTTGCCTCACTTTTTGGCCCCTAAAACTGTTCGCCAATATTTTTCCGTATTTCCTTAATATAAATACAAGCTCTTTCCATAATTGTAATCCGTGTACCTTATAATTTTTTTCACACCAAAATTTCGTACGCCCCCGCTTTAAGCCACGGCTTCGCCATGGCAGACTGGCAGATTTGTGTTCAGCTATACCAAAGGTACCTGTTTTTCAATAGAAATGAAATGTGTACCAGTTACAAGCCTTTTTATGTAGCCAAGATCTCCGTCTATAACAGTTTCCATCAAAGAATAAACTTACCATGATTTTGGCCTAAAACCATTCTTAACATCTTACTTGAACGATTATTCATTTTCACAAGTTAAATCACACCACCTCACGAAATACTACCAATGATCTTGATCGGGATTCTCTTGTAATCTTTACGAGACACACTTCTAATATTCTGAACAATACAGAGAAACACGTGGCGGGACTCTTAGCGGGAAAATACCTACTTCATGCATAGTTACATTTGACAATATCGCAGGGACTCGCATTTATAGAAGGAAAGCCATATATAAGCAATGGAACTCGCATGGCGGTTGAAATTTCGAACGGGACTCGAATGTACGTTGCATTCATTCATGTATATTCTAATTTTAGAAAAATTCTACCCTTCAATGGAGATTACTATTCAAGGTCAAAAGAACAAACCAGAACATCTTAATACATAACCTAACAGGCATTATATATATTTATATATATATATATATATATTGTATATATATATATATATATATATATATATATATATATATATATATATATATATATATATATATATATGTTCCAGTGACTGTAAAACAGTCGATAACAATCCTTTAAGAGGTGACTATAACTTTGTATAGTATGTATGGCATATGTCCAACAGAAAACAACTACTTCTCTGGCTGCTACCTCGACAGATATTGAATTATATCTGTCAGACATATGTGCAAAGATCCTTACTTTGAAGGAACAACTTTGCAAGAGCTCTCTGAAACAAACAGCAGGACTTTGCCTGATTTAAACGGAGAGCCAACTACAGACCGGTTTCGGAATATCGTACCTCATCAGTGCAGTCAAGGTTATCACGGTTGTATACACGCGAGGTCCCGATGTTCGTCATCGTCCTCCGAGAGGAATACTGCAATTGCTCACAGGATCCACCTCGGTGACAGATTAGAGAGCACCCCAGAAAGACATTTCGGATACGAAATGGTATGTGTGATATACTTGTTTCAAGGAGCAAATAATGTTCCAGTGACTGTAAAACAGTCGATAACAATCCTTTAAGAGGTGACTATAACTTTTTATAGTATGTATGGCATATGTCCAACAGAAAACAACTACTTCTCTGGCTGCTACCTCGACAGATATTGAATTATATCTGTCAGACATATGTGCAAAGATCCTTACTTTGAAGGAACAACTTTGCAAGAGCTCTCTGAAACAAACAGCAGGACTTTGCCTGATTCAAACGGAGAGCCAGTTACAGACCGGTTTCGGAATATCGTACCTCATCAGTGCAGTCAAGGTTATCACGGTTGTATACACGCGAGGTCCCGATGTTCGTCATCGTCCTCCGAGAGGAATACTGCAATTGCTCACAGGATCCACCTCGGTGACAGATTAGAGAGCACCCCAGAAAAACATTTCGGATACGAAATGGTATGTGTGATATACTTGTTTCAAGGAGCAAATAATGTTCCAGTGACTGTAAAACAGTCGATAACAATCCTTTAAGAGGTGACTATAACTTTGTATAGTATGTATGGCATATGTCCAACATAAAACAACTACTTCTCTGGCTGCTACCTCGACAGATATTGAATTATATCTGTCAGACATATGTGCAAAGATCCTTACTTTGAAGGAACAACTTTGCAAGAGCTCTCTGAAACAAACAGCAGGACTTTGCCTGATTCAAACGGAGAGCCAACTACAGACCGGTTTCGGAATATCGTACCTCATCAGTGCAGTCAAGGTTATCACGGTTGTATACACGCGAGGTCCCGATGTTCGTCATCGTCCTCCGAGAGGAATACTGCAATTGCTCACAGGATCCACCTCGGTGACAGATTAGAGAGCACCCCAGAAAGACATTTCGGATACGAAATGGTATGTGTGATATACTTGTTTCAAGGAGCAAATAATGTTCCAGTGACTGTAATAACCTTGACTGCACTGATGAGGTACGATATTCCGAAACCGGTCTGTAGTTGGCTCTCCGTTTGAATCAGGCAAAGTCCTGCTGTTTGTTTCAGAGAGCTCTTGCAAAGTTGTTCCTTCAAAGTAAGGATCTTTGCACATATGTCTGACAGATATAATTCAATATCTGTCGAGGTAGCAGCCAGAGAAGTAGTTGTTTTCTGTTGGACATATGCCATACATACTATGCAAAGTTATAGTCACCTCTTAAAGGATTGTTATCGACTGTTTTACAGTCACTGGAACATTATTTGCTCCTTGAAACAAGTATATCACACATACCATTTCGTATCCGAAATGTCTTTCTGGGGTGCTCTCTAATCTGTCACCGAGGTGGATCCTGTGAGCAATTGCAGTATTCCTCTCGGAGGACGATGACGAACATCGGGACCTCGCGTGTATACAACCGTGATAACCTTGACTGCACTGATGAGGTACGATATTCCGAAACCGGTCTGTAGTTGGCTCTCCGTTTGAATCAGGCAAAGTCCTGCTGTTTGTTTCAGAGAGCTCTTGCAAAGTTGTTCCTTCAAAGTAAGGATCTTTGCACATATGTCTGACAGATATAATTCAATATCTGTCGAGGTAGCAGCCAGAGAAGTAGTTGTTTTCTGTTGGACATATGCCATACATACTATACAAAGTTATAGTCACCTCTTAAAGGATTGTTATCGACTGTTTTACAGTCACTGGAACATTATTTGCTCCTTGAAACAAGTATATCACACATACCATTTCGTATCCGAAATGTCTTTCTGGGGTGCTCTCTAATCTGTCACCGAGGTGGATCCTGTGAGCAATTGCAGTATTCCTCTCGGAGGACGATGACGAACATCCGGACCTCGCGTGTATACAACCGTGATAACCTTGACTGCACTGATGAGGTACGATATTCCGAAACCGGTCTGTAGTTGGTTCTCCGTTTGAATCAGGCAAAGTCCTGCTGTTTGTTTCAGAGAGCTCTTGCAAAGTTGTTCCTTCAAAGTAAGGATCTTTGCACATATGTCTGACAGATATAATTCAATATCTGTCGAGGTAGCAGCCAGAGAAGTAGTTGTTTTCTGTTGGACATATGCCATACATACTATACAAAGTTATAGTCACCTCTTAAAGTATTATTATCGACTGTTTTACAGTCACTGGAACATTATTTGCTCCTTGAAACAAGTATATCACACATACCATTTCGTATCCGAAATGTCTTTCTGGGGTGCTCTCTAATCTGTCACCGAGGTGGATCCTGTGAGCAATTGCAGTATTCCTCTCGGAGGACGATGACGAACATCGGGACCTCGCGTGTATACAACCGTGATAACCTTGACTGCACTGATGAGGTACGATATTCCGAAACCGGTCTGTAGTTGGCTCTCCGTTTGAATCAGGCAAAGTCCTGCTGTTTGTTTCAGAGAGCTCTTGCAAAGTTGTTCCTTCAAAGTAAGGATCTTTGCACATATGTCTGACAGATATAATTCAATATCTGTCGAGGTAGCAGCCAGAGAAGTAGTTGTTTTCTGTTGGACATATGCCATACATACTATACAAAGTTATAGTCACCTCTTAAAGGATTGTTATCGACTGTTTTACAGTCACTGGAACATTATTTGCTCCTTGAAACAAGTGTATCACATATACAGTGTGCCCAAGATAAGAATGAACAGCATGGGGATATCGGAAACGGTAAGTGATACGGGGTCGATTAAATTAGAGAAAAGTAGCGCATTTATGTGCCTAATAATATGCCATTTAGAAAGTTTTAATATTCCGAGTAGTTTCGGAGATATCCGAGAAAAACCGAAATTTGAGAATTTCGTTTTTATTTTCTCCTAGCTTTATTTTCAAAGGAAATGTAAAACAAATAGCACTTTGCCATGGCCACTTTTTGAGGACTACACGATAACGTAAGCAGAATTTTTCTGCGACGTTTCGTCTTTTAGAAAACATCATCAACTTTGTATTTTTATATGGGCCGAAACTAAAGTATACCCTGTATACGACTCCATATTTCATTGTGAATACAGCAACGTATCAAACAATATGATTTCGGAACAATTTCTCGCGCAAAATGTAATTTAGTGATTACTTAATATGTTTTTCTTCAATTTTAGATAGTAGGCGCTGGAAAAAATGACATATTTTGGTACATGAAATAAATTGATTAGTCCTATTTATACTAAATTTAAACTTACCACTTTCCAGAATTTTTGCGTTGTTGAATACAAAGATGAGTCGCCAAATCAAAAGTTTACTTTATAAATGTAATTGTAATGTAATAACAAGGAGCTGATATGTATTACAGGAAACAAACAGAAACTTATAACAAGTGTTCAAATAACCCGCCGTTATTTTCTAAGCACAAGTACGCTCGTCTCACAGACGAATTTAAAACTTGAGTTAACATATTCGGACAAATATTGTTAAAGGAAGCAGTTACCAATCTTAGCAAATCTTCTTCATTTTGAAAATTATGATTAGAGTACACTTGATTCTTGATATGTCCCCAAAGGAAAAAGTCTAGTGGGGTTAGGTCGGGGGCCCTTGCAGGCCAGGGTGTATCACTATGAGTACCTATCCACTGTCCTGGGAAGCGACGGTTCAAATAATCACGAACAATTATAGCGTTATGTGCTGGAGCACCATCTTGTTGAAACCAGCAGCTGTGAGTAACCGCTAAAGGCAAATTATCTAGAGCATCTTCCAAATCATTTACTAACAAATTTATGTACCGCTCTTTTGTTAAATTGTTTCGGTAGATAAAAGGCCCAATTACATTCGTACCGAGAATCCCAACCCACATGTTAAAACCGAAACGATGTTGGTGTCTGGACACTTTGTGTACCCGCGGATTTTGTTGTGACCAATAATGAACATTCCGCCTGTTAAAAATGCCATTGTTGGTGATCATACTTTCATCAGACCAAATTATTTTGAAAGGGAAATTTTCATCGTCTTGGCATTTTCTAGTGTACCATTCACAAAAGGTTCTTCGCCTTGCATCATCACCTGGCCTGAGTCCATGACAAATCCTAAATTTATAAGGATGATATTTATTTTTTTTTAAAATGAAGTGAGCGGTGGATTTGGCAACTCCGGTATTATCTTCAATGGTGCGAGTAGATATCTCAGGATTTTCAACAACGGCCTGTAACACATCACGCTGACTTTCTTCATTAGATTGCTTTTGTCGGGAAACCACAGGTTTTTTAAATGATCCGTATTCTTTTAAATTAAAAACTAACCGTCTAAATATTGATTTACCAGGTTGTCGCCTCTCTGGATACTTATTAGAGTACGCACGTTCAGCATCAACACAATTTCTTTGGCACACAATGTAACATGACAACATATCAAATTTTTCAGTATTCGAAAAGCTGCCGTTTTCCATTTTTAACACAAATTAGGTAGGTAGCGAGATGTAAAAGTAGGAACGAAAATGTGTCAAAAATTCTACCAAACTACAGTATTATTATGACAACGGAACAATATGTGTCATTTTTTCCAGCGCCTACTATCTAAAATTGAAGAAAAACATATTAAGTAATCACTAAATTACATTTTGCGCGAGAAATTGTTCCGAAATCATATTGTTTGATACGTTGCTGTATTCACAATGAAATATGGAGTCGTATACAGGGTATACTTTAGTTTCGGCCCATATAAAAATACAAAGTTGATGATGTTTTCTAAAAGACGAAACGTCGCAGAAGAATTCTGCTTACGTTATCGTGTAGTCCTCAAAAAGTGGCCATGGCAAAGTGCTATTTGTTTTACATTTCCTTTGAAAATAAAGCTAGGAGAAAATAAAAACGAAATTCTCAAATTTCGGTTTTTCTCGGATATCTCCGAAACTACTCGGAATATTAAAACTTTCTAAATGGCATATTATTAGGCACATAATTGCGCTACTTTTCTCTAATTTAATCGACCCCGTATCACTTACCGTTTCCGATATCCCCATGCTGTTCATTCTTATCTTGGGCACACTGTATATATATATATATATATATATATATATATATATATATATATATATATATATATATATATATATATATATATATATATATATATATATATATATATATATATATATATATATATATATATATATATATATATATATATATATATATATATATATATATATATATATATATAAATATATATATATATATATATGAAAACTAAAAGTTCGGGTTGAACCGCGTCTAGAATTTGTTGAAATTCGACGTTTCGGCTCCGATTTTGGAGACATTTTCAAGAACTGAAATAGAAAGAAAATTAATGAAAGGTTAAAACGTCGGGGTCTCAATCTGCCTACTCCCCATGTCTCGTCACTGGTTCTCTCTGAGGTCTCAATCTGCCCACTCCTTCGAGTACATATCGAGTATATATATATATATGTATATATAATCACGGCGTGAAGTGGCATCCGCCCATGTTAAAATCACGGTTGCTGTGGCATCCGCGGTACTGTGGCATCCGATGTACTGATGTCACAGTGCATCGAGCTCCAAAATATCGCAAACGGTTCAGTTAACCCTTGGAAAACCATTGCTGCTGAAATCAGCGGGCGTCATTTTAGTCGATTTCTGTATGAAACTATACACCAAGGTTCGCGGAGTTTCCGTGCGCGGCGTTATAGTAGCACATTTATATACTGAAAATACATTTCACGTACAAGAACAAGTACGAAGAACGGTATAGTTTGGCATCTGTATATCTGTTTTCCTTGTAGAGTGGCATCCTGGCAAGGTTGCCAACTTCACCTCTAATTATGGGAAACTCACATTGAATGTTTCCGAATTAAAAGATCAGTTATTGAGGCAGAGCTACCATTTTCACTTTGCAAATTATACTTTTATTCTACGCTTTACTCAAATCAGATTGTGAGGCTAAGTTAAAGTATTGACATAAAAAATTAATAATTTTGACGGTCAAACAAACGAGACAGAAAATGCATATCTGAATTTTGAATTTCTGAAAATGAAGGGAAAATAAATTAAATTATCTGAAATGAACTATGAGTTGAAGCAAAACTACCACTCAGTTTTCACAATAATATTTGAGTCGTATATTTTTATACTCCACTATAATTGCAGATGGCATAGTAATTTTTCTTTGGAAAATTTTCGAAAAATTTTTATCAGATTACGAAGTGGATTGTTAGTAGTCGAATTGCAATATTGATATACACGAAAGTTCATTCAGATAATGGAGATGAGAAAACTCTCTCTGGCATATTGTTGTTGTTGTTTAAAATTGTTTTTTTCGTTAACCAGCTGTCATCCCCCTACGAACGACAGCCCTCAGAAGTCGAAACTTGTGCGAGCTAAGGAATAACGAGGTCTTACCTTTTAACGTGCGATTCCTAGCACGTTAAATAATAACGTTGTGTGTGTGGACAATAGCTGCTTTCCTATTTGAGATAAGGAAAAAATGTCTTGAAATAAAAGTTGTTGAGAGCAATTATAACTATTTCCAAATATAAATACCAACGTGAATGTGTGACTTATCAAAGATGTTTTTCAAACGGAACATGCTATTTAATTTTTCTATAATTTTGAAAGAGTGTTTTTAAGAAATATAGGCTTGTATGGATTTATATCAGGTGGTTCAGAAGTTATACGGTGGGATCTATATAACAAAATGGGTTCATTCAACACCAAATATCATAATTTCACCGAATGGTGCTTTTACTATAGTGTCAAATAACTCACCAAATACGTCTCTCTCAGTTTTTTCAATAGGAACACCCAGTAAATAGGCAATACTAGAATAGTCCACATCATGACCTTGCAGAAATGTAAAATTTGTCGACATGATTTTCATATAAAATATATCTAATTCTTAAAGAAATATGAAAAAGTCATAAGATCAATAACATTGCGTTATGAAGGAGGTAACAAAATTAATGTAAATAATTTGTAAACGTGTGAATTCACAGCAGATTTTCCATTTTAAGCTTTGCACAAAGTTGGTCTTCCTACAACTATTCTTTGAACTTCAATTCAAGTTGATGATGTAGTGGAGAGAATACTTCAAATAAATTCCTTATGTCTTCTGGTGTCGTTTGTTTCTTACTGTACACCCCTTCATCAACATATCCACAGAAATGGAAATCTAGAGGACTGGGAACATCTGATCAGAAACCTTCATATCAATTCGTGATTGTGGAGAGATATTGGTTGTGTCTGGTGTCAAGTGGTACATGCTCCAAAGAAATTTGGTGAATCATCTTGAAGAATATTTCTGTAAATTTCTTCATTCAACGTGCTATCTCAAAAATGTAGTTCTATGACCCGATCTCCAATTACGGTCTCTCCAAATATTCATTGATCATCTGTTTTGGTTATCAACTTCTCCGACCAAATAGGGATTTTCTGTCGAGAGCGGCAATTGTATCTATTAATTCTGAATTTGAACCCGTCACTGAATGATATGTATTTCTTCCAAAATGTAGATCACGTTTATCATTTTGCCAGTGAATAATTTAATTTTAGATCAAAAGAATATCCTATATAAACTATCAATTCGCCTCGATAATTGAATATCAAATTTTTTGAGAATTTCTATAATATTCATATGTTCGAAGGGTGATTTGAAAATAATTGATAAAATTATCAACATCCCTGTTAGATATTATAGTAGTTGGAGGAATGGATGATCCGAGAATTATTGTACGGGGAGTTTGATGAAACAGTAACGGTTGAGAACGAGAAGAAAACAAAACGGGAAAGAAAAAGAACAAAAATTAGCAATGATGTCATGACCTGTTGAGAATCCCAAATAAGAACAAGGGAATCGTAAACAAAACAGTTCTAGAGGGGCAGCATGGTCTTAAGACCTCATTCACTTGAATTACTAGTATTTGGGTGTACCGCGAGAAAACAACATCTGAAAACTTGAAGTACAGAATTAAACAAGTTTTTCGCTCTGTTACAATATCAACATTTTGAAGTTTGAAGAAAAATTTTCAATTGACTCAATTTGTACACAGTTCAAAATGGGAGATTGTTCGGACCCTTTTCCAGAAAGTCTGGAATTCTCTAGAATTGCTAGATGTAGGTGTAACGCTAATGAAAATCATATCAAAAGAATAAGGAATCGTGAAAGATAATAAATAATTTATTCTCACTTTTGAAATAACGACGTTCCAGTATAATTGAAAGGGCACCATCTGGCAAATATTTCTATGAGTTAAAATTCTTTTCTTCCAATGTGCGTTTGAGAATATTAGATAGACTAAACACAAAAAATATTTTATTAATTTCAGAAAAATCTCCATACAATAAAAAAAGTACATATTTCAAATAATATTTGTTTCTTTCTATATATCATAGAATATAATATAATTTATAAAAAACTTTCCTTAAAAATAACGGCTCAGTAGTACTGAATCACTCATCTCTTAAATGAACAGTACATATTTCAAATAAAAAGATTTTCTCAACATATATCGTTTGCCCACGAAATTACTAGCCAGCCTGCCACTTTGTTCGTGAATGAGCAGTATATTTGAAGAAAATGATTTTAAAATTAAATCGGGAGGATCGTTGTTAGTACTTGATCATACAGGGCCTTCGAAATGAACATGTGCGACTAATTTGTAATTTTCGGGTATCGAGTAGTATCGGGTGATATATATTTTATCCTTTAAATTTTTCGTATATTCCAAATTTTGAAAAATATTAAGGGTATTCTATTTGAATTTACAAAGTTCACTGTAGTCAGACGTTTTAATATATTCTAGATATCTTCATTTCAACTACACATACAACTAACAAATTCAAAATCGATAGCTCATTCAGTAACAAAATGGTGGACTGGCTAGTAATTTCGTAGGTATGCACCCGGTATAATAAAATAAACTAAAATTTATGAAAATATGCAACATTCCTAATAAATCTGTTTGGTAATAATGATTCACTTCTTACTGTTATACTTATTACATATATAAACTTTAATGACAGGTGAAGTTTTGTTCACGAATATCTTGGGATATTTATCAATCAGTGACATAACCTCGGCTTTCTTAGGTGGAATCTTGTTTCTTATATTTCTTTTGAAAAAATCATCCGCCAATTGTTTTTGCTGAGTAGTCCATAAAACCAAAGTTCGTTTAGATCCTTTTTTGACTTTATATGGAACAGAATTTTTCCCCGCGGTGCTTGTTGATGGTAAGTCAGTGAAATTTGTCGTAGTGATTTCTTCCTCTTGATTTGATTCTTGATTTTCAGTATCACTCTCATCATACTCTAATTCATCATTCTCACCTTCCTCTACTAGAAAATCATCTACTTCTATCTCATTCAAACTCTTTCCTTTGAATCTTTCCAGTTCAGTTTGCTTTGAGAGCATCAATAACTTACTGACTTTAGCAGTTTGGTATACATCGTCTGGTAGACGATACCATTCGGCGTGAGTTTTGTCGGTATGTCCCATGAATCCTGCTAACTGTTCCAAGTCATTCGTATCCATCCTGAATATTTGAGCCATAGTTCCTAAATGTTTGCGTAATTTCGTGGACGTTAGAAGGAAAGCCTTATTCTGATCACCCAGTGCAAAATACTGCTTATCCACAAGGCAATAACTGATTTTCAATAAAAAATATTTTTAGGTAAAGGGTGAGTGAAGCTTTATATGAAATAATATTCTTAATCGACCATTTAAAATGAAAATGTGAATACCAAGTAAAATATTCAATTGCTCATAGTTGAATATGTGAAAATTGATAAATAAAAGATGATTTTCTGGGTGAGTGAAAAAGTCACAGTTTTATTCAATATACGTATTGCCCTAAATGATATACAGTCTGAAACAAGTGTTAGCTGGTGACAAAAAATTTTGTTTTTGAGATACACAGGGTAATAGATGGAAAGAGGCAACCATTATATATCCATTATTTTAAAAGTTATTGAAAATATTGTATACAAAGAAAATTTCCTACAGGGAGCTTTCAGAATAAAGATTTTCTGATCATCCTGTATGTCACTTCCATTTTTATATACAACTTTTTTGGGCACTATGATTGAGTTGTGCTCATAAAGCTGCTGCCTGGTCCTTTTTTTAATTTATTTTGTACTATTCATGTCTTGCTTTTATGATTTACAATCTACAATCATTGTTTCACTATTTTTCAAAACAGATAGATTGCTACCGATGTTCCTGTTGAGTGAACCCCTCGTTTAACATACATACATACGTACCCTTTTGATAGCGGGCCACCTCTCCAAAACTGTTATTCATCATCCGAAGTATTTTTTTTTTTCAATAGATAAAGCATCAATAGTTCTAGTTGAGTGTCATAAAA
The DNA here is from genome assembly GCA_958502065.1 of Chrysolina americana. Classification (NCBI taxonomy): domain Eukaryota; kingdom Metazoa; phylum Arthropoda; class Insecta; order Coleoptera; family Chrysomelidae; genus Chrysolina; species Chrysolina americana. The sequence goes on along the minus strand of OY293414.1, from coordinate 38,495,620 downwards.
TCAAAATAAAAATTTCAAGGCCTGCTTCGAATTTTTTTCAAATTCAAAAATCCAAAAAAACGTACTAGCGATTTTTTTATGAAATTTGACAATTCCATCGAATTTGTGATGCTTTGAAATAGGTATGACTAAAATTTCACGATGAAGTTATTTTTTTCAACAGAAATATAGCATAAGTAAAATTCATATCACCATAAAAATCATTCAAACAGTTTTATTTTAAATCACAATGTTATAAATGATATGGTTTGAAATACTCCTTCAGAACATAATAACTCTGTGCGATATAGTTATGTTTATTAGAACACTGCAGTTTGTTGTTAAAGAATAGAAAGGCACATCTTTACATGGAATTATATAAATATCAATATTAATAACATAAATAAATCATTACAAAAGAATGTATTGACATGACAGTGCCTACACGTTAAAATTTGGACTTAACAATCAGCCATAGCGTTGAAAAATTTGAACATTCAAATGGCTTTAAAAAAGGGCCAATTAGGTATTCTGGTATGTAATATTCCGCATCAAGCATTAATTTTTGGTGAGCTATGTCTTCTTCTTCCGTCCAGTACTTGAAATTTTGAGAATTAACTGTTCCATTGGTTGTGAATGTTTCCTCGTACTGAACAATGTTTTTTTCAGAAAATTCCGGTTATTTAGATATTCTCCTTGAGCCCATATACTCTACTCCAAGCTCATTTTATCATCGCCTTCATCTATTATATTTCCTAAGATTTCTCCTTATTATTATATATTATTATATACGCACAGGCTTGCACAAATGTTACCCCAACCAATGATCGAATTTTCATCGAATGGATGATTGAATCGGAAATTTGTTGAAAAATACAAATATTGAGTTGAAGGCATTTATGTTTACAATATTGATTATTATTGATTATTGAATACTAATTACTATTCAATATGAAGATGTAACTTTAAAAAAATAACTTCAGTGTTCTGATGAACATAACTATCTCCCATACTATGGATTTATGTTTAGAAGAAACAAAATTTGACATCATGTTGAATAACTGCTGCTAACAAACGATGTTTTCAAACAGATCGTGCTATATAAGTAGATAAACAATGCCGATTCTGGGACCAAAGAGTGTCTCAGAATCGGCATTGCTCCATACGGTGAATCTCTCGATGGCCGCGTCCATCGAGTTCTTGCCGTTGGTGGAGGGTTGGTGCTGAAGAAGATGACGTGTTCGCCGAAGAGTTTCGGGGTGGGGGGGTTCAAAACGTTTCACGCTAAGTGGCGCGCGTCTTTTCTGCAAAAAAACATGGCGGCGATGCAGCGGAAGGCAAAAAAACATGGCGACGATGCAGCGGAAGGCAAAAAAACATGGCGGCGATGGAGCGGAACGGGCGGCGATGGAGCGGAAGGCAGAAAACATGGCGGCGATGGAGCGGAACGCAAAAAACATGGCGGCGATGGAGCATAAGGCAAAAAACATGGCGGCGATGGAGCGGAAGGCAAAAAAACATGGCGGCGATGGAGCGGAAGGCAAAAAAACATGGCGGCGATGGAGCGGAAGACAAAAAAACTTTCCCTCACGTGATTCGCTCAGAGCAATTGGCTGGAAGAGAAAAAACATGGCCGCCGCCGCCACCTTAATTGACAAAACAAAAAAATTTAATATGAAAAATGTCTACTGTCTTAGAACACACAACAGAAAATTATGATGGACTTATTATTATTAATTCACTCGCTCTCGAATGAAATTCCAAAAGAAAAAAATACGTCTCCGCGCGCTGTAGTCGTAAACAGCGATAAGCCACATATGGTGTTTACTCTCTCTCCAATGAAATTCTAAGAAATAGCGATAAAGCACGTATCTTGAATGTTTACTGTCTGTTCTCCCAAGTTGAACGAAATTCTCAGTAAACACGACGATAATCCATTTTTGACCTTGAATTTGTTTTTCAGATTTAATCGCACATTCGGTATCTGTTTACGCTGCTCGAGCTAAATTGACCTTGGAGTTGTTTACTGTCTCAGATGTTTTTTTTCCAGGAAGAGATAAGAGAGTCGAGTTTGAAGCCAAATTGATCGATTCAAGGCATTTTAGATGTCTCACTCTAACCCATGACATTGTATGTCTGTCTTTGTCTCCGTTTGCATTTATTGAAATGAATAACGTCAGTTCGAGAAAAATACGTTTATTTTTCACATAAAAAAATTACACTTCAGTGCCAGTGGCGTAGTATGAAGATACATTATCATTATCGATTAAAAAATATTTTTGATGCATGGATTTAATGAATCTATATATGGATTCGAATATTTGAACACTCAGAACCATTGACACGAAAAACATAAACCGATCGTGCAGTGTTGGTGGCGGCGGCAGCTCACATTTGGAATCCTTACTTTCTCGATCAGCAGAAGCAGCAGCAGCAGGGGCTTGCATCTTGACGTCCACGGGTTGGGTAGTTGGGTGGGGCGTCGACGACGACGACGAAGATGACGATGGTCTCGAAGTGCTGCTGCTAGAGGGGCAAGACATCTTCAGCGGAAACCACTGCATATCGCTATAGGTGAGATTTGTATAAATCTTCCGCAGTCTGTACGATGAGGTGTTCATCGGGATTTCGGCTCTCAACACAGGCTAGCGCCTGAGTCATTTTCGTCCAATTCGAAGTACTCGGATCATCGTCGTGCAAATACGATACCAATACCTCAGCGTAATCATATGGCGGGCTAATATACAGTACGTTCGACAGAACGGCTGCTAGAATTATATAATTTGTTGTCATCGTGACGACAGCTCAATGTACACTGAGAAACAGCGTATATGTCACTCAAATATATACACTGAGAGGAACACACACACACATACACCATTGCTCAATGTACATGACTCGTATTTCTTCCAGTCTCTCTCTCTCATTCATTCGATCCGCAAAATAAATCAAGAAGAATTGGTTTTATACATCTATCAATACATAATAAAAATAATAATAATACAATGTGAATAATAATACAATATGAATAATAATATTTCGTGTGTTTTCGGCTAGTCTTGGTGTGGCTGACGTTATGGACTTGGTACTGGCCGCGGAGGCGGCGGAACGTGGTGAATCGGTGAATGCTGCTGCTGCTGCTGCTGCCCCATCCATTTACCATCGTTAATTTGCATATTTTGGAAGCATTTGAAAATACACAGCTTGTGCTCGTACTCTGCTATGTGCGCCTTGAGCTCGCGCAAATTTTGCAAGTGCCGATTGATAGGAGTGTCGTGGTCGTCATCGTCGTGATCGCCGTGGGACCTCACCATATCAGGTGTGACGATATCCATTGCCAGATATCGAAACAGTATCTCACGGCACAATGCACTTCTATTTTTCCGGATGCTATATGATTCAAACAGAGCGGGCTTTGCTTCTCGAGTGTCGGTGGAGGCGTTGTGACGACTGTACTTGTAGTAGCCGCAATATCGACGATGTGTGGTCTCTTAGGCAGATCGAGCACACACTTCAGCAAAAAATCGAATTTTTGATTACCCTTCATGTATACCACATCAGCCTCGATGATGGGGCGCAGCACTTCCTGGATCTCGTTGAATTCGACATAGCCATCAGAGTATGGAATGCCGTGGATATTTCTCTCCAAATATCGTACTTGCCGTTTATCTGCTTCGCTCAGGTCATGGAATGGCACTACGGCTTTGAATAAAAAGTGGTTTGTGCGATGCCCGTCGGTGATGGCACGCTCTTTGGGTTGGAATTCACCGCCCACAGTGAAACCCTGAATGTCACAGGCTACGAGTTTCATCTTGTTGTTTTTTGTTTGTTTTATGATTGTTGAACTGATTCACTGCTTTGATTAGATTGAGAGACACACACTCGGAGAGAGAGAGCGAGATTAATAAACACCGACTGAACAACTGAACGTTTGGCTTACAACTGACGCTCTCGACCTGTCGATGCCTGCAATACATACATACACACAAACAAAGAGTGGATTCCCCCACTACTTACTGCTACTACTGTATGTCACTATTTTTTTATGACAGACGGCATACAATCTCGCTCAAGGGCAAGTGTTCCAGCATACAGTCGTGAATGATGATGCAATAGGCTCGAGTATTGGCGGGACATCCGACTCTGGCCTAGATGTCATGTTTGACATCGACAGTGGAGGATTTCATGAATTCCGCTCTGCGGGAACAATCTATTACGAACACGGTCGCTCTGCTTTTGAATGCTCCGTAATCGAGGTGAGGACGCTTCTTCGGACAATTGACATAGCTCGGATGGAATTCCGTGTAGGCTCGATGGGCTTCGACAAAGTTGTTTCTGTTGAATTCCAAGTGCATACGTTCATGCGGCTAAGTATCGCTGTTCATGGTTAGGCGTATGTCGCTGATGTCGATGTGATCGAAATAGGACGCATCTCGAGCCGCATTGCCAATCCGATTCGTTTGGAAGGCCACAATGACGAATCGGGGACTCTCCATGGCCGTGAAAGTTTTCACTACGAAATCACTACAGGAGCGTCTGTTTTGATAGACTGCAGCAATTTCAGACGAATGTCGTCATTGGGCACCACATGTTTGAGTCTGAGTACAACGCTCGATTTATTAATCAGTGCAAAAACTCTAGCTAAAAACAATGGTTTGTCATTTGATGAGGCTATAAACTTGTGTACTATATCATCAAAAGATGATAAACACCTATGTTTTCGTGAATACCTATGCTATTTGCCGAATAAAGCAATGTTTGATTACGAAACGAAATAAATATATATATATTGAGAGCAGAGTTGACGTTTTAATTCAGTATGCAGTATGCAGTGTGCAGTGTGTCTGTGTGTATGACGAGAGAGAGAGAGAGAGAGATGCAGCGGTACGAAACAAGACTCGACTCGTTTCGAAGTTGGACTTCGACATTTCCTGCAAGTTAGCCAAAGCAGGCTTTACAGGCTTTACGTATACTGGTTCGGAAGATGTAGTTGCATGTCTTTCGTGCAAACTAGAAGGGTTCAGATAGCTACCCAATGACGATCCCATGGCTGACCATCGTCGATGGAGCCCCCATTGTGATTTCGTTCGTAGTTATTACTCTGTGCACATACACAGACCGACAACAGATGGCGCTGATGTCCCTCCAGAACCAAGAGTGTCAGATGTCATTAGCAGAGTGACAGATGACACATGGATGATACCGCCACCAGCACCACCTCCGACAGATGGCGATGATGTTGCTCCAGAAGAACGACAAGTGAAAGGTGACATGAGCAGCAAAGTGACCACAGATGTCATAGTAGCTATGGCGTCGCTTGAGACGACCCCCTCCACTACCACTTTGAGTTGTGAGAGGCCGTCCTACGCGGGAGACTAAATTTTGAACCTGAAAAGAAAAGAGATTAGCGCTGCGGAGATTCGAACTCGCGCCGGCTGGATTACCAGTCGGAGATCTAAACCACTAGACTACGGATGATATTGATTATAATTGGTTAATAGGATGTAACTATGATAGCGGATGGCGGCAGGAGGGTCATGATAGATTTTTTTTGTGTGTAATAAAATTTGGCGGGCGGAGATCCACTAGGCCATCGATTGATTAGTCAATAGGGTAATCGGCTGTTAACCGTCTGAATGATTGGTTGTTGGGATATATTGGAAAAGTAAAAATAAAGATGAGAGCTCTTGGAATGGTGGTGAGTGAAACGTTTGCAATGAATATTTGCCCTGTCCCAGTCCACTTAACTTTACGACGAACATCATCAGACTCACCACTTTTATGCGAGGAAAAACATTTTAAAAAAACAAATTATGTAAAATCTGTAAACTTTTGGTGGTTATTCGAATCGACTTTTCAAGCAAAAATCTAATATCAACGTTTTACTTGCTAATCTGGAATGCGTAATTACTCAGAAATTGCTTACCATTTGCGATTGAGTACATCATCCGGAAATTCCAGAATGATACTCGTTTCAAACCGTTGCATACATAGGTAATGAATCTTCTTAGAAATTGCATATGAAATGCATACATCTTGCTATTGGATCTCAGACATTGGTGTCTGAAAAACACAGGGTGTATTTCTATGTCGAAAAATCAAAACAATATAGGAATAAAAAGAAGTGTGCTTGTTGGTCAGTAAAGTCTGTCCAGGGAAGACCACGAGAAGGTAAGCACTTCTTCCCCGGGATAAAAGGATATCATCGAAGAAATCAACAGAAACTAGGAACTCATATTGCCTCTTTTGAATTGTACATGGTTCTTTTGTATGGGTCTTTTTCTCGTATATCTCATTGCCTCTTTTCAATAATTTTGTTCATGGGTCTTTTTTTTTGTATGATACTTATTGCCTCTTTCTGATAAATCTGTTCATGTTACATTCATATGGGTCTTTTTTTCTCGTATATTTCATTGCCTCTTTTTTTATTAATTAGTGAATAGTTCTTTTGTGTGGGTCTTTTTTTAATAAAGTTCATTGCTATCCTCTGTTGATTTTCTTGATGATTTGAGGATGGGGTAGGCAGGATGTGTGGATAGACGTAATTTACATCTCAGATGACATAGAGATAGACGTAATTTGCAGCTGATATTAGGTGTTAGTGTAATTTTGATATTTTAAATCTAAAAGGAACAGAACTGTGATCTGGGAGAAACTATCTTTTCGTTGAATTTGTTCTGTAGTTTTTGAAAATATTTTTGGTTATTACATCATGCTCCTGTGTTCGCCGGATTTGTTGCGACAGTATACTTATAGGTTCTGAAGGACGTAAAACCATTTCTTTAATTTTTTCAAAATTTATAGTTCCAGTGTCTTGAGGGTCAGGGAAATACCATTAATTTTGCAAACCACTTCTTCATTCTGATGTTTTTCATTCCAAAATTTATAAGCGTATTTTTTGGACCTCCTGATACGAACTCCGTTATATATGAACCAGAGCCTAATTCATCTGTCATATCACCGATAAATTCTCCAGTAGGAATATTGTAATCTTCAGGTCTGGATATATAAATCACAGAATCCGTATCGTAATACAAAACTCTTTCATTGAGTTTTTCAAGGTAGCTGTAAAGTTTCAGTCGAGCAAGAGCTGTGACATAGGAAGCCAATACAACATTTACAGTCGGTAGAGGGGCGAAACAATCGTCTTTATACTCCCAATTAACGATAAGAGTTTCTTCGTTCACAGGAAGTATGGTGTTGACGAAAATTGAAGGATCGGAAAGCATAGCAAATAATTCATGGGGTTGATTGATGATAGCTGTTTCTGACTGGTTTTCACGTTGACCAAATTTACCCCAAAACGAATTGAGCATAAGTTTAGCTAGGGATCTCAAACCTGGGTGACTGCAGATTTTAGAAAGCTCTAGTTGTATGTCTTCTCGTTGTAGAAAATTTTCAATATATTGATCTTTTTCTTTCTGTGTCCGACAATACGAAGGCCAATCTGATGCCTCTTGCTTGATCTTAAGGAACTTATTCATCATGCTAGGAATCGCACGTTTAATGGTAAGACCTCGGTAATCCTTAGCTCGCACAAGTTTCGACTTCTGAGGGCTGTCGTTCGTAGGGGGATGACAGCTGGTTAACGGAAAAAACAATTTTAAACAATTTTTAACAATTTTAAACAATACTCGTGAATAGGCCCGAGTGCCCTCTGTCAAACTGAATGGAGTCATAGCTCCAAATTTCAAAAATTTCCAAGAGTCCACAGCTTTCACAATCTCCTCTACCACCCATGTCAGGAACGATTGCATGCGGAGAGAAAGGGTAGAATGGAGAAGGAGGATCGAGGAAGAGGAGGATAGACTGGGAGCGTTACAGCTAAGGGATACGAATAGTGTGAAGGATGAATGGGTAAGGATATTGAATGAATGGGTGGGGGCTGTGGTCGAGGATGAAGAAGTATGAGAACCAACATAGTATCAATGCGACGGTAATAGTGGCCTGGCTTCGGGATAAACGAGCGACGAAAGTAAATCGGGAGAGCAGGCGCTCGGATAGAATAAGACTGCCGACCAGGGAGGGCGCTGTTTGAATGTGGAGGATGAGCGGAATAAAGAAGGAAGGATCTTCCCCGCTGATTGCCCGCCCGGTATTCGGTGGGTCACGACCCAACGGTGGTGGGGGGGTGTGGCGGGGCGAAGGAGCGAGGGATATCGTGACGTGGACGTTGGAATGGGATGTAGGTGCAGCTTTATGGCCTAACGGCTTGGCAAGTGCAGCACACCTGGGGTGGTTTTAGTCAGTAAGAGTCTGACACTACTGATACGCGATGGACACCGAGCGATCAGAGTCCATGAGGATTTCCACCAAAAAAAAAAAAAAAAAACCACCCATGTCCCTGTATGAGCGCGTTTGTCATCTGACTGATGACAGTTTCCTGTGTTGAATGTTTCACCACAGAAACGGCATAATACAAACATCAATTTATCATTAATTTTCTGTGGAAGAACTGGATGGAATAGAGATGTAGGGGGCAGAACTTTACATTTAATCACTCCTGTAATCGAAGAAAGATCCAACGATGAACACTCGGAACCAACAAAAACTTTAGGATGACCAAGGGAAAATTTTCCATATTTACATACCCAGGGGTATAGGGAGCAAATGTCAGTATACTTGATTGTTTCTCCTTCCTCAATTTTGTAATATCCAAACATATTTCCTGTACGACCACCATAGAAAGTATCACGAAGTCGATTACGTCAAATCCCAGTGACCTTAGTTTTTCGAGTTTAGCTTGAGTAGCCTCATAACCGTTATTCAGAGTCTCAGAAGTATTATCTTTGATAGGTGTATCTCTCTGAAATATTAAACACTTACAACCGTGGAAATAACAACCCTGAAACTCGAAGATTTGGTTCGTTTCTTGACAGAAACCATCGACTTTAACGCCACCAACTAAAGCCTCGTACCCTTTGGCAGCATGTTGTATACTAATATTTCTCTCCCTCTCTTCCCATAGTAACCATTGAATAGCAACTTTTGACTGTTTATCTTTGTTCCTGTAGCCGCCTTTGGGAATGATGCCAATAGTTTGCGGTTTGAGGAAATTTCGCCTGAAGACTTTATTACATGAAGATGCGATAGTGCTAGCCTCCATGAAGGGGCAAACATTTGTCTCTTCGAGCATCATACAACGAAATCTGAGACAGGCCTGTGTTAAAATATCAACATCGGAAATACAGTAAGCAATTATTTCTTTCTGGAAATCGAACACATAGTTTTCTGCAAGTCTAGCATTATACCACTCATTGAATGCTTCTGAATCTTTATCGTTTTTGAAATTACCTGGCGAATAATATTGAATTGGGGGCATTGGTCCAACATATATTTGATTTTCATGCTTATTGAAAAGATGAGAGAAGTAACCTTTTTTCATTTCGGAAATTCCGAAGGATTTGGGAAAGCCAGAGAGAGCCATTGGGAAATAGTTGAGTGAATCCAAAAATTTTACGTTACCAACAGACATTGAAATCAATTTGGTACCTCTCATAATGAGTTCCGGTTTCAAATCAGTTTTTGTTGAAATATAATTGAGAACAAACTGATGATCGAAGCCGCCGCCATTGTGGACAATAATTACAACATTTTTGAACATTTTACGTATAGTTAAAACATGATGAACGAACGGAGAAATTGGATCGTTACATTTGAGAATTTGTAAACGAAGGCCACATTTCTTACAAATTTGAGAGTCTGAGGATATACAAATATCACAACACTGTCGAAAAACACAAATATTGGGTTCGTGTAGAAGAGAACCGTCATCTCTAACCTTTCCTGCATTGTTTCGTGGTCGTAGAACACATAAAGGTAATTTTTAGTTGGAGGTTTGCTTGTGTCCGGTTGAATGTAACATAAATGACCAGAAGGCTGATGTTCATTACAAATTCCACAAAATATTTCTCCAAAAGTGTGTCTTCGATCTACCTTGATTATTTTGAAACATTCCTCACAACGGCGCATCTGAGTACAGATACCATGTTGTAGGTGTTTTTCAAAACAGGCTTGTCCACGGAATGTTCTATTGCATGACTGGCATTTCACGGATAACTCATCATTAGAGCAAGAAGGAGATTGTCTACATGCAGGGCATGTTCTTCCACAGTGATGCTTTTGTTTATTATCATATGGGACACTACATTCTGCACAAAAATAAATGCAACAAAATGCTGCAGTGAGAGATGTTATGACATTGTAATGCCCCTTACTGAAGAGAAGATTCAAATGGGGTCCATTATCATCAACCTTAAAAATAAGGTCACGTCCCGTGCTTCCGTTTGCATAGACCACGATTTTATAATTCAAGAGATAATTTTGAAACAGCTGAAGTTCAGCTATACCACACCCCTCCGAGGGAACGGATACGCCGGCAGTCTTCGTCAATTCATGAGCTCTATACTTTAAGGTTTTCCTATATCACTTCGTACCTTCACAACTTCTGGGTCTTTATCGGCGTAGGCTTTGGCAACTACCAGAGCACGCGGTAGACACATATTATCCTTGTTGTCAATAACTACTATGCCTCTCCGTTTGCTGCAGTCTTCGGTGAATGTAGAGAAAATTTCAGTATTCAGGCCTGTTGAATTGGATTGATAAATAGACGAAATTTTATCAAAAATATCATCGCTGGTTACTTCAGACGCCAGTCTGAAGCTCATCCACCCCTGACCTCGCGAAAATTCGTTGGAACAAAAGTTGAAACCGACGTAATCAGTTGATCTTAGACCACTCGTACCTTTCAATACTATCTGAGTTATGGCGTCTCTCACCCAACTCACAGGTTTTGCACCTTTGAGTATTGGTGCGATTCTAAATTTCAAAGTTCTACCTTGAAGTCCAAAACGGCGAATCATTTTGGTTGAGTCTTTGATTATTAAAAACTTTTCCATTTTGAAAAAATATTCAAATTAAAATTCCAAAATTTTCACTAGAAAACACAAAATCTACGGTCAAAATCAAAAACCAATCAGGAGCTGTTAAAACACGTCTGAACACTTCACGAATTGGCTAGATAATGACGTGTAGCGCGCAGTCATTACATAGTAGTTTCTCCTAAAACTTGAACTATAAAAAAATGGGAGGGGGTGACCTAATAAAATCCTCGAAAACAGCTGTCTTGATAGAGTGTAACTTCAGTGAAATAGAAATTTTTCTATTGCAGATATTATTTTTATGAGTTCGACTGTTCATACATTTTATGAATAATTAACAGACAGACTTGCAGACGTACACCAAATTTATAATAACTCAAGGTCTAGGTAAATTCTAGAGCTAGTGAACCATGCAATAGGCAAATGCATGTCGCCAATACTGTCTCCAACAGATGAAATGTAAAGAATATGATGAATATTTAAGCTCAGCGTCCTGCTTGTTTGAGTTGCTTTTTTTCCTTCATTGGTTCTGGCATGAGTATTATTGTAAGAAATGTCAAGATGTGTTACTAAAAAAACAATAAAGGTACCAACTCGATAGGAACAACATTCTGTATATTATGTATATGCAGTTAGTTGTATTTTCTTCTTGTTTAACGCATCACCATAAAAGTCATTTTCTCTGGGTACTCAATTAATCTGCTCAGGGTATTTAATTTTCGGACCGAATGAATACCCCCACTATTGTTTGTAAGAAAACCTAAAATATTGGATCATATTGAGAAACCTCAAGAGACTAAGTCCTTACAAGTGGGGAACAACTATTATTATTATTATTTGTCGTGGCACTAATTATTGATTAATGTTAGTGTATATACTATGTCAACTGTAGGTGTACATAAGCTCAATCGCAGTGCCTTATTTGATACTACCAAATAACAAATATCGACCCAAGTCGTCTTGAAATAACACCAAAGTCTGAATCACCATCAAGTTTCGTTCACGAACTAAACCATCAGACACCTAAATCTTTCTTCAGTTTTTTTCTCTAAACCAGTATAATTATTTCCAAGTTTTCTGTTTAAAACCTTAAATTTATTATCAGTTGTCAATGAGTTTCTGACCGTGTTGTCCTCACATACCTCAATTGTTTCAGTCACTTTCATGTTTTGAATTTTTCTTTTTTTCAACTTCTCTCCCTGATGTATATCCTTTTTTCTATCAATCTAAATTTCAAATGAACTATACCGTCTTCAATTCCTTAGATTTACAACTCACTCTGTATAAAAATAATGTAATTGATAGTGAGTGTATGTTTTTTCTTATATCAACCCATTACGGCCTTTCATTTAGCATTTTTCTACAACTTTACTAGGTATGTATTCATGTAGTATACCTAAATCACATTCGAACTTTGTATCATCTACTCATACTAGAAATTATTTTTTTTTGGTCGTGTTTTTCAAGTCACAATATATTCTATATATTTTCAATAATTGTCTGTAAACAGCTACATATGTCATATTCTTAATTTTTTCATTCACTTTCATGTTTTTCATGTTTTCAAACTCGTTTGATTCCCCATATTCACCCTCTATACACGTAATTTTTATCATACCCTATTTTCAATCAACTCTACCGTCTTCTATTTCTCAGATTTACTACTTAATCTGTTTGAATATTTAATTAATAGTGTGTATGTTTTCTTCTCATATCAACCCATAAAGCCTTTTATTTGATTTGTTTTTTTCTCAACGAGTTCACGACTTCTTCATTCTGTACCTACCTACTCATCGAATTTAACAATAAAGTCTCTTATTTATAATGTTTTGATACTATTTAATCATCTTCCAGTTACTACCAGAAGAATGATCTCTCCAATTATATTCAGGAGATCTGTGAAAAGTCTTTTTATCGATGAAACCATACTACAGTGTTCAAGAGTATCTAGACAAAGATTGGAATTGCTCTAACTTATCTTAATCTCAGACACTCATATACTCATTCTCTTCTCTTTTTATGACATGCGCTTCTTCGCGTAATCCAATTTTGACTACATGTTATATTATTTTACACATGAGCAAAACCGATCCCTATGTTATTGTTTATTAATTATTTTATCATTATTGTGCAATGTATGTAGCATTATGGTACGCTTTAACATCGTACTATTATATTTTATGGTGATGCTAACAAAATAAAAGTGTTAAAAATTTGTTCTTACCAATCAACCATGTTTTTCGGAGAGAACTCCTCAAAAGCAGAGCTTGTGCGAACAAGGAAGATCCGGGACCTAGAGGTAATGAACAAGTGGATTCCGAACCACTTTAGCTCAGTGGCATGCGGTACGGATTGAACCCAAATCACCTGGGTGAGAGGCAAACGCTCCAACACCACAACCACTTCCCTATATAGTTTACTTAATCAGTGTATATATTTTGTTCTCACTTCAACCCCAATTATACCTTTCATTTACAAGTTCACTGTGATTAAAGAAAATTTTACATTGGCTTCGATTTTCAAATGACCCTCTATATGCATGTCTCATCGAGCGAACATGTTTTTCATTTCTTCAAATATACTCTACATTTTCAATCCATTTGATTTCAGTTATCCTTCGTATTGTAACGATTACGAGACCGGCCCCGAGACCGGCCCTGATCTTATTAATTATGCACCCTCGTTCAACTACAACTGCATATCTGCTGGCGTACGCATCGCCGAGAACAAGCTGGAATAAATCGATTGTTCGATACTATTCGAAGAGCCATCTAGATGAAATGTTCTATACTCCTGAATATTCGAGAGCCGTGAATGGAAACTGCTTGGGAGTATATAAGCGGGACAGGCAGAATGAAGAGTACAGTTCCAGAGTTCGCAGATAGAGACTGACACCGTAGAAATAAATTTGAATCTTGTGTAAATGTTTTAGTGAATAATTGTTGTAAATAGTGTCTTAAATAAATTAGGAAAATTAGTTAGTGCAGTTTTACTACATTTGTTGTCAGAAGTCGGATGTTTAAAATAAACAAGTGTTAAAGTGTTCGTCGCGTTGAAAAGCTGATAGACATTTATCGCGCCTAATAGACAGTTAGTGACCCGTTGAACATTTGAGTGCAAAGTGGACAGTTTTGCGCGTCGCGGGACAATAAACTGAAAACTTGTTGTGTGAAATAAATAATAGACTGATATTTCGGCAAAGACAATAAGAGACAAAATGTTTCCGAGAAGAGTTCACCTAGTTGACCTTAAAGTTAGTGAATTAAAGCAAGAGTTAGATGAGCGTGAATTAGAAACAACTGGAAAAAAGGCCGTACTACAGAAGAGACTTTCAGATGGACTGATTGAAGAAGGAGAAGACCCCGAAACATTTTTGTTCGAAGTTTCTGGAGTCAATTTGAGTGCTATAATGAACAAACTCGAGGAAACCACGAATAGTTTGAAGGAGGAACTTCAACAAAATTCCGTAAGTCTGAAAGAACTTCAACAAAATTCGGTGAGTCTTGAAGATAAATTTCTACAAAATTCAAAGAGTCTGGAGGAAAAGCTTCTAGAAAACTCGGTCAGCCTGAAAGAAGAACTCCTAGAAAATTCGAATTGTCTAAAAGAGGAACTTCAAGAAAATGTGAAGAGCCTGGAAGAAAAGCTTCACGGAAATTCGAAAAATTTAGAAGTGAAGCTTCTAGAAAGCTCGGAGAATTTGAGAGAAGAGCTTCTAGAAAATTCGAGAAGCTTGAAAGAAGAAGTTTGCAGTGTGGCGAATCGGTTGGAAGAAAGAATGGGAACTGTTGAAACAGAGATGGAGAAAATCAAAGATGAAATGGAAGAAGAAATGAAAAAAATTAAGGAAACGCTCCACGATGAGATAAAGGAAAAATTTAGTGAGCTAGAAAAACGAATGGATTCTGTGTCAGAAATTTCCAACAGAAATTCAATGCCGGATCTGAGTACCAACTTGGAGGAAGTTCAAAAAGACATCAAAGATTTCAAGGTCAGTTCGGAACCAGGAAAGCTCTCATTGAAACCGCCTCAGTTCGACGGAAATACTCCATGGCCAAACTACCACCGACAATTCGAAGCTGCTGCCAAAGCAAATGGGTGGAATGCTGGGGAAAAAGCTTTAGCATTGACACTGGCATTGCGTGGCGAAGCAACAAATATTTTACAAACGCTCACCGCCCAACAACAGGAAGACTATGAACAGCTGGTAAAACACTTGGAACTTCGCTATGGCCAAGCCCACCTTGAACACGTATATCACTCACAGCTGAAGAATCGATGCCAGAAATCAAGCGAATCGTTGCAAGAATTTTAAGCAGATATTGCACGCTTGGTTCGTCTTGCGTACCCAGCTACACCGGAAAATGTAATGGAGCGACTAGCGGTCCAAGCATTTTTGGATGGACTTCGTGACCAGGAAACCCGGCAAGCCCTAACACTAGCTCGCCCCGCACATCTCGTGGATGCATTGGCACGCGCTCTGGAATTCGAAGCAGCAAAGCAATCCTGCAAAAGCCAGAGTAGAGTCCGGATGATCGAGGAAGACCGACAGGAGCCTACTAATATGGAAGCTGTGATGTGAAAAGTGCTGAAGGAAGTTGTGCCTGAGAGAAGACTGATACGATGCCGAAATTGTAGAGAACTTGGGCACGTGCGTAGCAAATGTCCGACATTGAAAAAATCGATATCAACGATGAAGGTCAAGAAGGAGCAATCGTCAGCCCGTACCCAACAAGCCTCAGTTAACAATGCATATGTCGCTGTACTTCAAAGACAAGACAAAGGAGTCTTCGTAGACGGTCTCATTAACAACGAGCCTCGCACCATGCTCCTTGATACGGGTGCGACTAGGACAATCCTTGGACCAACATTTGCCAAAACACCGGCAAGAATCGAATCGTCGAATTGGAAGCTACGCACAGCAACAGGAGAGCCGGCAACTGTGTATGGTGAACTTCCAATTGAACTGACTTTGGGCAGCACTACAGTGAAACACCGGGCTCTGGTAGCGGATATCGAGGACGAGATAATAATTGGAATGGACATCATGAATTCTAGAGGATTCGAGCTGAATTTTAAAGACGGCGTCCTTCGTGTGAACGGAGAAGAGCTGGTACTTCATGGGAGAAATGAAGAAATGGTTCGAGTTCTGCTGGCTGAAGACGTAAGCGTACCGGAGAGGGCTGAAACCATTTTGGAGGCTCGCCTGGATGGAGGTGCGAGCAGTGGAAATGTGGTGATGTTCGAGCCCAAGCTCCATGATGAGAAAATTGGACGAGGAATCTCACTAGGGAAGACCTTATTGCGAGTTGATACATTTGTGCCGGTAAGGGTAATGAATGTCAATTATTACCCTGTGACTTTGAAGAAAGGAACAATTCTGGGGCACTGCTCGTCAATTTCCTCTGTGATAAGGAGTGTACGCGGCACTGTTAGTCAAGCCAGTAACATGCCAGCAGAATTGGAGAAGTTGGTTGCTATCTCGTCCAAGGACATGGGGCCAGCACAGAAGCCTAAACTGAGAGAACTAGTCAGGAAGTATCAGGACATCTTCGATACCGGAGTAGGCAGAGGCGGTAGAACAAAGGTGGTTCAGCACAAGATAGAAATCAGCCAGAAGACTTCCTCTAGCCAAAGAGGAGGAGGCTGACAAAATAGTCTGCGACATGGAGAAAGACGGAGTCATCGAGCCATCCGACAGTCCCTGGTCCTCTCCAGTCGTGTTGGTGAAGAAGAAAGATGGATCAATACGGTTTTGCGTAGACTACCGTCAACTAAACAACGTGACGAAAAAGGACAGCTACCCTCTCCCAAGGATAGACGACACGCTAGACACGCTGGCTGGATCTACGATTTTCTCGACCTTAGATTTGAAGAGCGGATACTGGCAGGTAGAACTGGCCCAGGAAGATCGAGAAAAGACAGCTTTTACCATCGGCTCCGGATTATGGCAGTTTACAGTTATGCCATTCGGCCTCTGCAATGCTCCAGCCACATTCGAAAGATTGATGGAGACGGTTTTGAAAGGACTATCATGGAAGACGTGTCTGGTGTATCTCGACGACATTATTGTGGTTGGCAGATTGTTCGAGGACCATGTAAAAAACTTGGAAGAGGTATTTCAGCAACTGAGAAGCTCCGGACTGAAACTGAGCCCTAAGAAATGTCATCTGTTTCAAAAAGAAGTACGTTATCTCGGCCACGTTGTCTCTGGGAAAGGAGTGGCAGTAGATGAGCAGAAGATCAAAGCTGTTAAGGAATGGCCCGTTCCGAAAGACATTCACCAGCTTCGAAGTTTTCTTGGCTTGTGCACTTACTATCGCCGATACGTGCTGGGATTTGCTAACATCGCATTACCACTGACCAGGCTCACGGAAGAACAAACAATGTTCCAGTGGTCAGATGAATGCCAAGATTCATTCAGGAAGTTGAAAGGATCTTTGATCAACGCACCAATCCTGAGCTACCCCCTTCCAGACGGGAAATTCATTTTGGACACGGACGCCAGTAACCTGGGACTTGGAGCTGTCCTGTCTCAGATCCAAGAAGGACAAGAGAAGGTCATCGGATACTTCAGCAAGACCCTCAGTAAACCGGAGCGAAATTACTGTGTCACCAGGCGGGAACTGTTGGCTGTTGTCAGGGGAGTTGAGCACTTCTACAAGTACGTATATGGACGAAGATTCCTACTGAGAACTGACCATGCAGCTCTCAAATGGCTCCTACAGTTCAAGAATCCCGAGGGTCAAGTGGCACGCTGGATTGAGAGGCTCCAGGAATTCGACTTTGAGATCGAACATCGGGCGGGGACCAGCCATAAGAATGCGGATGCCCTATCGCGAAGACCATGTCCAGACGACTGTTCGCACTGCCGACGAACAGAGGAAAAGGAGTCGACACTCTGCAGAACCACGGCGATCGATGATAACTGGAATGACCACAAGATCCAGAAAGACCAAGAGAAAGATCCAGATCTTGGTTTAGTCATCGGCTGGAAGAAGAGTGATCGAAGACCATCGTGGCAGGGAATAGCCAGTTGTTCTCCAGTCGTTAAAACTTACTGGGCCCAATGGAACTCTTTCACCTTAGACAATGGAGTCTTGAAGCGTGTGTTGGAGTCTGAGGATGGCGGGGAAGAAAGACGTCAGGTAGTAGTTCCCAGGAGCAGAAGACAGGAAGTGCTCCGAGAAATCCATGATGGGGTCACCGGAGGATATCTGGGAGTGACGAAGACCCTCCAGAAAGTTAGGTAACGGTTCTACTGGGCCAATTGTCAAGCTGACGTCAAGGACTGGTGCAGAAAATGTGCTGTATGCGCTGCCAGTAATGGGCCTCGAACCAGACCTAAGGCCCCGATGCGCCAGTACAATCTGGGCAGCCCATTCGAAAGGATCGCCATTGACATCGCTGGCCCGTTCCTACAATCTGAACATGGGAACAAGTACATCCTTGTGGCGATGGATTACTTCAGCAAGTGGGCCGAAGCCTATGCCCTGCCCAACCAAGAAGCCATCACCGTTGCCGACGTCTTGGTGAAGGAGTGGATTTGTCGATTCGGTGTCCCGTTAGAACTGCATTCGGATCAAGACAGGAATTTCGAGTCAATCCAGTTCCAGGAGATGTGTCAGATGCTGAACATCCGGAAAACGAGGACCACAGCTCTACATCCGCAGTTCGATGGAATGGTGGAGCGGATGAATAAGACGATAAACCGCCACTTGTCCAAGGTAGTCTCTGACCACCAGAAGGATTGGGACCAGTACCTCCATCTGTTCCTGATGGCGTATCATTCCGCAGTTCATGAGACAACCGGCCAAACCCCTGCAAGTGTTATTATGGGCTGAGAGCTGCGACTTCCATGTGACCTGAAGTTTGGGACGCCACCAGGACAAGACACTGCGGGAGATGACTACGTCAGCAAACTGCGACAGAGAATGGACGACATCCATGAACGGGTCCGTTTGAACATCCAGAGTGCCAGCGACAGAATGAAGGAGACCTACGACATCAAGGCGGATGCTGGTGGATATCAGACAGGTGACCTTGTCTGGCTATACAACCCTAAACGTCGCCGTGGACTATCACCGAAACTTCGGAACTCGTGGGAAGGTCCATATAAGATCATGAAAAGGATAAACGACCTCGTCTACCGCATATATAAGCCACCACGAGGAAAACCTAGGGTAGTCCACTTCAATAGGTTGTCCCCTTATGCCGGAAACCACGACCAAGTCCGCACCGTCAGATCACCGGAGGACGAAATGACATTTCGGAGGTTTATGTCCCTGTATTCGAACGGACAGAAAGTTCAATATGGGGTAAACCGAGAGGAGTCACGAGATCATTTCAAGGTGCCTGCCAATTACGCGTTAGCTCACTGTGTGGCAGAAGATCTCCAAATGTCCAGAGGCATTGCAGTAGTTTTCTCCATGAAGTTCGGTCGAATCCAGGAACTGAGAGAACAGAACCCGGAATTTGGAGGGGTGTTACAGATGAGGAAAGGCCAGAGAAACATCTACTATCTGGTTATCAAGAAGCGTTCTCGTGATAAGCCGTCTTATGAAGATGTTTGGAAGAGCCTTACGAGATTGAGAGACACGATGCTGGACCAGAATATTGTAGACCTGGCTGGACTGGAGAGTTATAAGAAGCATGTTGGAGACAATATTCAGATCCAGTGGCATCAAAATTCTGGTGTGCTGCAACCATCTTCCTCGACCCAACTTGAAGACTGTGGAGTGCTACTTCCATCGAACGTCCAGGTGCAGATATGGAGAATCTTGCAGATATCTTCACACTCCAAGAAAGACGTTTCGGGGCGAAACGTATTTAAGAAGGGGGCAATGTAACGATTTCGAGACCGGCCCCGAGACCGGCCCCGAGACCGGCACCGAGACCGGCCCTGATCTTATTAATTATGCACCCTCGTTCAACTACAACTGCATATCTGCTGGCGTACGCATCGCCGAGAACAAGCTGGAATAAAACGATTGTTCGATACTATTCGAAAAGCCATCTAGATAAAATGTTCTACACTCCTGAATATTCGAGAGCCGTGAATGGAAACTGCTTGGGAGTATATAAGCGGGACAGGCAGAATGGAGAGTGAGTTACAGTTCCAGAGTTCGCAGATAGAGACTGACACCGTAGAAATAAATTTGAATCTAGTGTAAATGTATTAGTGAATAATTGTTGTAAATAGTGTTATAAATAAATTAGGAAAATTAGTAAGTGCAGTTTTACTACAGTATATTTCTTCGAAGTTGTCTAGATTTTTCAATATAGGCATTTGACCTTAATGGCACTTCAACCCCAATTAAACCTTTCATTTATCATTTAACTGTGAAATCACGATGTCTTCATTTTCAATTCACCCGTATACCTATTTCTTGAAAAGCTATCGTTTGTATTTTTATAATTGACTGTAGTCATGTACTGAATATTTTGTTCGATCATGTTCCTTTTTGCAATTTAATCAATTTTCTGTTCACCCTGTACCTACTATTTGATATTTTCTTGAATCCATTCCCAAGTATAATTTTTATTTGATTTTCTTTCCACTTCGTATTATCTGATATTTTCTTGAATCCATTCCCAAATATTATTTTAATTTTATTATTTTAATAAAAGGAAAATGATCGAACAAAATATTCAGTACATGACTACAGTCAATTATAAAAATACAAACGATAGCTTTTCAAGAAATAGGTATACGGGTGAATTGAAAATGAAGACATCGTGATTTCACAGTAAAATGATAAATGAAAGGTCTAATTGGGGTTGAAGTGCCATTAAGGTCAAATGCCTATATTGAAAAATCTAGACAACTTCGAAGAAATATACGAAGGATAACTGAAATCAAATGAATTGAAAATGTAGAGTATATTTGAAGAAATGAAAAACATGTTCGCTCGATGAGACATGCATATAGAGGGTCATTTGAAAATCAAGGCCAATGTAA
This sequence comes from Chrysolina americana, assembly GCA_958502065.1. NCBI lineage: Eukaryota > Metazoa > Arthropoda > Insecta > Coleoptera > Chrysomelidae > Chrysolina > Chrysolina americana. Next base: position 38,474,800 of record OY293414.1, on the reverse strand, counting down.
AATTTTCTTCAATCACAGTGAACTTGCAAATGAAAGGTATAATTGGGGTTGAAGTGAGAACAAAATATATACACTGATTAAGTAAAATATATAGGGAAGTGGTTGTGGTGTTGGAGCGTTTGCCTCTCACCCAGGTGATTTGGGTTCAATCCGTACCGCATGCCACTGAGCTAAAGTGGTTCGGAATCCACTTGTTCATTACCTCTAGGTCCCGGATCTTCCTTGTTCGCACAAGCTCTGCTTTTGAGGAGTTCTCTCCGAAAAACATGGTTGATTGGTAAGAACAAATTTTGAACACTTATTTTGTTAACATAATACCTATATAAAGAGTAAAAAGGAGATTGAAAAATTCGAATACCTACATGAAAAGTGATTAGAAAAATTAAGAATGTGACATATGTGAATATATACAGAGGCTTGCTTGATTATCGCAAATGTATGGTATAGGGATGTATCAAGTGAATTGTGTCTAACTATGAAATACGCGATCGAAAATTTATTTCAAGCGTTCATGATAGAAAAGTTCTATGCATAGGCGAATCAAATCAAATCAAAATATACTTTATTGTCTGAAGAATTAATTCTCATTGGCAAAGCTTTTATACATACATATAATATAATATAATAATATACATATAAAAATAGAGATGTAAAGAAATATAGAAATGGTAAGCGTAAATAAGTGTTGATAATAACACGAGTCGTCAAAAGACGGAAGAACAGGTTCATCATAGAATATCACCATAAAATATTATAGTACGATGTAAAAGCGTACATATCATTGAAGAAAATAATGCTACATACATTGCACAATAATGATGAAATAATTAATAAACAATAACATAGGGATCAGTTTTGCTCATGTGTAAAATAATATAACATGTAGTCAAAATTGGATTACGCGAAGGAGCGCATGTCATAAAAAGAGAAGAGAATGAGTATACGAGTGTCTGAGATTAAGATAAGTTAGAGCAATTTCAATATTTGTCTAGATACTCTTGAACACTGTAGTATGGTTTCATTGATAAAAAGACTTCACAGATCTCCTGAATATAACTGGAGAGATCATTCTTCTGGTAGTAACTGGAAGATGATTAAATAGTATCAAAACATTATAAATATGAGACTTTATTGTTAAATTCGATGAGTAGGTAGGTACAGAATGAAGAAGTCGTGAACTCGTTGAGAAAACAACAAATCAAATAAAAGGCTTTATGGGTTGATATGAGAAGAAAACATACACACTATTAATTAAATATTCAAACAGATTAAGTAGTAAATCTGAGAAATAGAAGACGGTAGAGTTGATTGAAAATAGGGTATGATAAAAATTACGTGTATAGAGGGTGAATATGGGGAATCAAACGAGTTTGAAAACATGAAAAACATGAAAGTGAATGAAAAAATTAAGAATATGACATATGTAGCTGTTTACAGACAATTATTGAAAATATATAGAATATATTGTGACTTGAAAAACACGACCAAAAAAAAATAATTTCTAGTATGAGTAGATGATACAAAGTTCGAATGTGATTTAGGTATACTACATGAAGACATACCTAGTAAAGTTGCAGAAAAATGCTAAATGAATGGCCGTAATGGGTTGATATAAGAAATAACATACACTCACTATCAATTACATAATTTTTTTACAGAGTGTGTTGTAAATCTAAGGAATTGAAGACGGTATAGTTCATTTGAAATTTAGATTGATAGAAAAAAGGATATACATCAGGGAGAAAAGTTGAAAAAAAGAAAAATTCAAAACATGAAAGTGACTGAAACAATTGAGGTATGTGAGGACAACACGGTCAGAAACTCATTGACAACTGATAATAAATTTAAGGTTTTAAACAGAAAACTTGGAAATAATTATACTGGTTTAGAGAAAAAAAACTGAAGAAAGATTTAGGTGTCTGATGGTTTAGTTCGTGAACGAAACTTGATGATGATTCAGACTTTGGTGTTATTTCAAGACGACTTGGGTCGATATTTGTTATTTGGTAGTATCAAATAAGGCACTGCGATTGAGCTTATGTACACCAACAGTTGACATAGTATATACACTAACATTGATCAATAATTAGTGCCACGACAAATAATAATAATAATAGTTGCTCCCCACTTGTAAGGACTTAGTCTCTTGAGGTTTCTCAATATGATCCAATATTTTAGGTTTTCTTACAAACAATAGTGGGGGTATTCATTCGGTCCGAAAATTAAATACCCTGAGCAGATTAATTGAGTACCCAGAGAAAATGACTTTTATGGTGATGCGTTAAACAAGAAGAAAATACAACTACTGCATATACATAATATACAGAATGTTGTTCCTATCGAGTAGGTACCTTTATTGTTTTTTCAGTAACACATCTTGACATTTCTTACAATAATACTCGTGCCAGTACCAATGAAGGAAAAAAAGCAACTCAAACAAGCAGGACGCTGAGTTTTAATATTCATCATATTCTTTACATTTCATCTGTTGGAGACAGTATTGGCGACATGCATTTGCCTATTGCATGGTTCACTAGCTCTAGAATTTACCTAGACCTTGAGTTATTATAAATTTGGTGTACGTCTGCAAGTCTGTCTGTTAATTATTCATAAAATGTATGAACAGTCGAACTCATAAAAATAATATTTGCAATAGTAAAATTTCTATTACACTGAAGTTACACTCTATCAAGACAGCTGTTTTCGTGGATTTTATTAGGTCACCCCCTCCCATTTTTTATAGTTCAAGTTATAGGAGAAACTACTATGTAACGACTGCGCGCTACACGTCATTATCTAGCCAATTCGTGAAGTGTTCAGACGTGTTTTAACAGCTCCTGATAGGTTTTTGATTTTGACCGTAGATTTTGTGTTTTCTAGTGAAAACTTTGGAATTTTAATTTGAATATTTTTTCAAAATGGAAAAGTTTTTAATAGTCAAAGACTCGACCAAAATGATTCGCCATTTTGGACTTCAAGGTTGAACTTTGGAATTCAGAATCGCACCAATACCCAACGGTGCAGAATCTGTGAGTTGGGTGAGAGACGCCATAACTCAGATAGTATTGAAAGGTACGAGTGGTCTGAGATCAACTGATTACGTCGGATTCAACTTTTGTTCCAAAGAATTTTCGCGAGGACAGGGGTGGATGAGCTTCAGACTGGCGTCTGAAGTAACCAGCGATGATATTTTTGATAAAATTTCGTCTATTTATCAATCCAATTCAACAGGCCTGAATACTGAAACTTTCTGTTCAGGTGTTACATCGGTAAAAATGCCTACGGGTAAAGGTCGAGGCCGTTCCTACAATACATTCACCGAAGACTGCAGCAAACGGAGAGGCATAGTAGTTATTGACAACAAGGATAATATGTTTCTACCGCATGCTGTGGTAGTTGCCAAAGCCTACGCCGATAAAGACCCAGAAGTTGTGAAGGTACGACGTGATATAGGAAAACTTCAAAGTATAAGAGCTCATGAATTGACGAAGACTGTTAGCGTATCCGTTCCCTCGGAGGGGTGTGGTATAGCTGAACTTCAGCTGTTTCAAAATTATCTCTTGAATTATAAAATCGTGGTCTATGCATACGGAAGCACGGGACGTGTCCTTATTTTTAAGGGTGATGATAATGGACCCCATTTGAATCTTCTCTTCAGTAAGGGGCATTACAATGTCATAACATCTCTCACTGCAGCATTTTGTTGCATTTATTTTTGTGCAGAATGTAGTATCCTATATGATAATAAACAAAAGCATCATTGTGGAAAAACATGCCCTGCATGTAGACAATCTCCTTCTTGCTCTGATGATGAGTCATCCGTGAAATGCCAGTCACGCAATAGAATATTCCGTGGACAAGCCTGTTTTGAAAAACACCTACAACATGGTATCTGTACTCAGATGCGCCGTTGTGAGGAATGTTTCAAAATAATCAAGGTAGATCGAAGACACACTTGTGGAGAAATATTTTGTGGAATTTGTAATGAACATCAGCCTTCTGGTCATTTATGTTACATTCAACCGGACACACGCAAACCTCCAACTAAAAATTACCTTTATGTGTTCTACGACCTCGGAACAATGCAGGAAAAGGTTAGAGATGACGGTTCTCTTCTACACGAACCAAATCTTTGTGTTTTTCGAAAGTGTTGTGATATTTGTATATCCTCAGATTCTCAAATTTGTAAGAAATGTGGCCTTCGTTTACAAATTCTCAAATGTAATGATCAAATTCCCGGTTCGTTCATCATGTTTTAACTATACGTAAAATGTTCAAAAATGTTGTAGTTATTGCCCACAATAGCGGCGACTTCGATTATCAGTTTGTTCTCAATTATATTTCAACAAAAACTGATTTGAAACCGGAACTCATTATGAGAGGTACCAAACTGATTTCAATGTCTGTTGGTAACGTAAAATTCTTGGATTCACTCAACTATTTCCAAATGGCTCTCTCTGACTTTCCCAAATCCTTCGGAATTTCCGAAATGAAAAAAGGTTACTTCCCTCATCTTTTCAATAAACATGAAAATCAAATATATGTTGGACCAATGCCCCCAATTCAATATTATTCGCCAGGTGATTTCAAAAATAATAAAGATTCAGAAGCATTCAATGAGTGGTATAATGCTAGACTTGCAGAAAACTATGTGTTCGATTTCCAGAAAGAAATAATTGCTTACTGTATTTCCGATGTTGATATTTTAACACAGGCCTGTCTCAGATTCCGTTGTATGATGCTCGAAGAGACAAATGTTTGCCCCTTCATGGAGGCCAGCACTGTCGCATTTTCATGTAATAAAGTCTTCAGGCGAAATTTCCTTAAACCGCAAACTATTGGCATCATTCCCAAAGGCGGCTACAGGAACAAAGATAAACAGTCCAAAGGTGCTATTCAATGGTTACTATGGGAAGAGAGGGAGAGAAATATTAGTATACAACATGCTGCCAAAGGGTCCGAGGCTTTAGTTGGTGGCGTTAAAGTCGATGGTTTCTGTCAAGAAACGAACCAAATCTTCGAGTTTCAGGGTTGTTATTTCTATGGTTGTAAGTGTTTAATATTTCAGAGAGATACACCTATCAAAGATAATCCTTCTGAGACTCTGAATAACCGTTATGAGGCTACTCAAGCTAAACTCGAAAAACTAAGGTCACTGGGATTTGACGTAATCGAAATGTGGGAGTGCGAATTTCGGATAAAACTATCTACAAATAGCGAAATGAAGAACTACACCGAATCACACACCTTTTTGACTCAACTCCCTCTTCAACCTCATGATACTTTCTATGGTGGTCGTACAGGAAATGTGTTTGGATATTACAAAACCAAGGAAGGAGAAACAATCAAGTATACTGGCATTTGCTCCCTCTACCCCTGGGTATGTAAATATGGAAAATTTTCCCTTGGTCATCCTAAAGTTTTTGTTGGTTCCGAGTGTTCATCGTTGGATCTTTCTTCGATTACAGGAGTGATTAAATGTAAAGTTCTGCCCCCTACATCTCTATTCCATCCAGTTCTTCCACAGAAAATTAATGATAAATTGATGTTTGTATTATGCCGTTTCTGTGGTGAAACATTCAACACAGGAAACTGTCATCACTCAGATGACGAACGCGCCCTTACAGGGACATGGGTGGTAGAGGAGATTGTGAAAGCTGTGGATGTGGGTTTTGAACTCTAGGAAATTTTTGAAATTTGGAGCTATGACTCCATTCAGTTTGACAGAGGGCACTCGGGCCTATTCACGAGCATGATGAATAAGTTCCTTAAGATCAAGCAAGATGCATCAGATTGGCCTTCGCATTGTCGGACACAGAAAGAAAAAGATCAATATATTGAAAATTTTCTACAACGAGAAGACATACAACTAGAGCTTTCTAAAATCTGCAGTAACCTAGGTTTGAGATCCCTAGCTAAACTTATGCTCAATTCGTTTTGGGGTAAATTTGGTCAACGTGAAAACCAGTCAAAAACAGCTATCATCAATCAACCCCATGAATTATTTGCTATGCTTTCCGATCCTTCAATTTTCGTCAACACCATACTTCCTGTGAACGAAGAAACTTTTATCGTTAATTGGGAGTATAAAGACGATTGTTTCGCCCCTCTACCGACTGTAAATGTTGTATTGGCTTCCTATGTCACAGCTCTTGCTCGACTGAAACTTTACAGCTACCTTGAAAAACTCAATGAAAGAGTTTTGTATTACGATACGGATTCTGTGATTTATATATCCAGACCTGAAGATTACAATATTCCTTCTGGAGAATTTATCGGTGGTATGACAGATGAATTAGGCTCTGGTTCATATATAACGGAGTTCGTATCAGGAGGTCCAAAAAATTACGGTTATAAATTTTGGACTGAAAAACATCAGAATGAAGAAGTGGTTTGCAAAATTAAGGGTATTTCCCTGACCCTCCAGACACTGGAGACTATAAATTTTGAAAAAATTTAAGAAATGGTTTTACGTCCTTCAGAACCTATAAGTATACTGTCGCAACAATTCCGGCGAACACAGGAGCATGATGTAATAACCAAAAATATTTCTAAAAACTACAGACCAAATTCTACGAAAAGAAAGTTTCTCCCAGATCACAGTTCTGTTCCTTATGGATTTAAAATATCAAAATTACACTAACACCTAATATCAGCTGCAAATTACGTCTATCCTATGTCATCTGATATGTAAATTACGTCTATCCACACTTCCTGCCTACCCCATCCTCAAATCATCAAGAAAATCAACATAGGATAGCAATGAACTTTATTAAAAAAAAAGACCCACACAAAAGAACTATTCACTAATTAATAAAAAAAAGAGGCAATGAAATATACGAGAAAAAAGACCCATATGAACAGATTTATCAGAAAGAGGCAATAAGTATCATACAAAAAAAAAGACCCATGAACAAAATTATTGAAAAGAGGCAATGAGATATACGAGAAACAGACCCATACAAAAGAACCATGTACAATTCAAAAGAGCGAATATGAGTTCCTAGTTTCTGTTGATTTCTTCGATGATATCCTTCTATCCCGGGGAAGAAGTGCTTACCTTCTCGTGGACTTCCCTGGACAGACTTTACTGACCAACAAGCACACTCCTTTTTATATATATTATATATTATATATACCGGGTGGCTACGGAAGTATTGCCTACGGAATATCTCAGTTATTGTATGAAGTAGGTTTGTGGAATTTGAAGCGTCGATATAATGACATAAGAGCTAGAATTTGAGCATATTGACATGTCGAAGTTAACTTCCGGTCTGACCGGAAGTAACATCAACTTTCTTATTTTAAATGGAAACCCTAATTTTTTTTCTTTTCGCTTCATTCAGCATTCAATTCCCTTTCTAATGACATATCACAAGTTGGTATCTAACCACAAACTAGATCAGAAAAAAATTATTATTGAAATTCACCGAGTAGGCCGTGGAAGCAAAATGAAAGCCAAAAATTGAAAAGTTGGCTATGGAAACCATACGTCACTTGATAACAGTTGCTACTATTGTGATATTTTATTTTCATTCGTCGACGTTATAAAAAGCCGACAAAAAAAATATTGGAAAAATCGGGAAAAAATCAATACTCTGTAGATCCATAACTTAAATAGGAACATACAACTTTTTCTTGCCTGTACTATTCAGCATAACCATTCCTTTCTAATGATATAATAGAAAGTAATTTTTTGAAATGAAATACCAAAAAATCAAATTATTATTCTTCAAATAACAAAAAAACAGATTTATCGAAAAATAAAAAATTCAAATTGCTAGGATTAAAGATAAAATAAATTCAAAACAAATGTTCGAAATGCATTCCTTCAGCGTCAATACATTTATTGAATCTGGTGATATTTTCATGTAAAACGTTTCTCAACATTTGGGGCGTGATATCTTGGAAAGCTCTACGAATTTTTATTACCCTATTCACTAATCAATCGATGGCCTAGTGGATCTCCGCCCGCCAAATTTTATTACACACAAAAAAAATCTATTATGACCCTCCTGCCGCCATCCGCTATCATAGTTACATCCTATTAACCAATTATAATCAATATCATCCGTAGTATAGTGGTTTAGATCGCCGACTGGTAATCCATCCGGCGCGAGTTCGAATCTCCGCAGCGCTAATCTTTTTTCTTTTCAGGTTCAAAATTTAGTCTCCCGCGTAGGACGGCCTCTCACAACTCAAAGTGGTAGTGGAGGGGGTCGTCTCAAGCGACGCCATAGCTACTTGTCATAAACATAGACTCACAGATCACGGTGATGATGTGTCGTGTAAGTCTTGTGAATAAACTAAATGTATTGTTTATGCCATGTAGACACTTGGCGTGCTGCTTACAGTGCGCCATCAGGTGCGACACATGCGTAGTTTGTAGATCACCCATCAATACGTTTATGAAAATATATATATCTTAGAATATTTTTGATTTTAATTTAGCTACTCGAAAATACCCTTCCCCATTTTTTTGCTTAAAAAACATGCAAATTTTTATGCAAAAAAGTATCACATTTTTGATTGAATTATTCATCATATTTTGCTTCAAAAAACCATGCTCATTTTTGATGCAAAAAGTATAATTTTTGATGCAAAACATGCTCTTTTTTGATGCAAAAAAGTGGCACTTTCTTCGATAAAAAAAAAAACACCCAAAATTGACATGGTGGAAGGATTTCAGTGAAGCATTTTCAGTGAGTCGCTCAGCATTTACTCAGCTTTCACTCAGCTTTCACTCAGCTTTTTCCACCATGTCAATTTTCGGTAATTTTTTTATCAAAAAAATAGCCATTTTCCCATAAGAATACATGTATTTTTGAATGAAAAAAAGTGACACCTTTATTGACATGGTGGTAAAAGCTGAGTGAAGCATTTTCAGTTAAAGCTGAGTGGCTGAGTAAATCACTCAGCTTTCACTCAGCTTTTTCCACCATGTCAATAAAAGTGTTACTCTTTAAGGAAAAAAACAGGCACTTTTTTGCATGAAAAATTGACACTTTTTTGCATGAAAAAATAAACTTTTTTGCATAAAAAATATACTTTTTTGCATAAAAAAGTAGCACTTTTTCGTATTAGAAAAAGATATTTTTTTGCGCAAAAGAGTGCCACTTTTTTTATGCAAAAATGACCTCTAAAAATATGTGGGATTTTGCATGGGAGATTGGGAGGGTGAAACAAAATATAATAATAATAATATCCAGACACGGATTACATATTGATTTTATTCAATCATAAATATAAAACATAGAATAGAATAGAATAGAATTTATTCATCAATAAAATATTATACACATATAATTATACATTACTGGTACAACATTTATCAGACTAATCACAAAACACAGAATAAAAATAGTTATTTTAAAAAGGCATAGTCGACTATTATTTGATTGAATATATGTAGTGTGTGTGTGCATAATTTCTTGCATTTTGATTAAACATTTTCTTGAAATTTTGTGTGTGTGTTTGGCAATCTCATTCATCGAATTCTGAATCCTCATCTCCTGAGCCTATGAAGCGTTTACATGTGAGATCTAATCCGTAGGGCTCACCACGACCACGCAGATGTAGGTCACAGTAGCATTGGCTGCTCGTTTTCGAAGTGAACAGTACTTCATCAAAATTTGCAACATTGATATATATTGTTCATGTGCTTTACACCGAACACGATATGTTGATGGTCTCTGATGCTGTGAACTGGATGGTTTTGCATAGCCCTTCTGAATGCTTTATAGCAATTACGATATGCATTCGCCCACACACAGTATTGGTCTTCGTGCAAATGACCCTCCCAGTCTTGATTTTTGAGAGCTTCACACCTATCTTCAAAGCTGATTTCTCTCGTGTACTCTAAGTAACTCAAATCATTAAAATTTCGTTTGACGCTCTGAGCCTGCTTATAGATTTGTACCCATTTCTCATCGGCAAACATTTTTTAAGTTCGATCAGTGAGCATCCATGGTAGAGGTGAGGCCTCAATGAAATCAACTATTGATGATGTACATCTGACTACTTGCAGACAGCATAAATTATTCAAAGTGTCTACCATGGTAGTGGTGTGTGGGTATGTGCTCTCTGAAAAAACATTTAAATTCTATTAGATATCTAACTGACTGTAATGGCCCCACGGCAGAGTGTCATGAGAGCCGACAATCATACAACGCTTGTCGTCGTGGGGGTTGAGAGCGATCTTTGTTTGCTCTACACTAAAAACTTTATGAGAAAAGGATCGAATAAAGCGTTGCGAAGTTATTTTTTCCACATTGTTTTTCAGACATTCTACATAATCTTTAAAAGTGATGTGATTTTCGACAACGCTGTATTTGACCCCTTTGGATTTTTTTACGGTTTTTCCACCTTGTTCTTATAGGTGTACAACTTTGATCAAAGCCCCACGAAATCTGTCATGATACGACCATTGGCTTCGTCCTTCATCAAGCCGGGTACTTTTTCGAGAGGAATGTCAAAGGGGTTGTCGCTTGGGTAGTCGTTCGAATCAAATTATTCAATGTGACTGCTAATCAAATCCCGATAAATATCATCGAACTTAATTTCATAAATGAGCGAATCAGTTTCCGTATACATCAATTTGCACTGATCGTGCGTGTACTTTACCATCATGAAGCCGAAATAGAAATCGTACACGCACATCTTGGAAATATCGAGAATCGATATTCCTATGTTCAAGGGCTTATTGAATAACAAATCCGTCTTTGCCATCTCGATAGCGACGAGGATCTCGTCGAAAATGGTGCGACTCCTGAAATTTGGACTGGCAATCAGGTTTTTTGCGCCATATCGTCCCTCCCACTTGGAGACCATTTTCACCACACGGTGCTTCCATATGTTTTCCATGGTTTTCCCGAACACTGCGTTATTGGCTAGTTTGTAGCTTTTACTTGAGAACGTAATTTCGTAGTCAATTCAATCTAGGGACGCAGCCACGCCAACTGATTGAATTGCAACCCCTTGTGGATTTTCCTGAGTACAAGGCCGTGTTTGAGTGTTTGTTTTAACACCCTGTAGTGCACAACATATTTTTCCTTGTTGTATTGCGTGGTCATCAATTTTGGTAATTTCGAGCCTGGCGGTGTACGGTGCTCGGCACACAAGGGCAAATCTTTGTGTTTGTCATGCAGATGTTCGGGGTACTCCAAATCGACTTCGAGAATGTAGCCGATGTTGACGGTTTGGAGGAGTCATACCTTTCACCCATGTGCTTGTTATTGGCCGAAGAGAATCTGTTGCAGCACTGATTGATGCCTCCACGAATTCCTCGCTCGACAAAGAGAAGCATGTCGACATCTTTCAGTATCTGCAATTTACACTCATATTGTACAGGGCCACGTATATCCCGGGAGAGTGCAATACCACGCAGGATTCAACCCATACGTCTCGTGGTCGATATTTCGAAAATTTTCGAAAATATCCGCCAAGAGCAATATGTCGGTTTTCATGTATAGGTCAGAGTACTCGCCCAGTGTTGTCAAGTTGAATGACCGCCACACGTTCTGCGCATGCTCGTATTCGGCATCGGTGATGCCACAATCGTTAAACTTGTTGTAGTACTGATCGCGCGCCGGCAAACTTGGGCATTCCAATTTCTCCATCGAATCGATGAAATCGTATGGGAATACCCCTTTTCGAGTGGGTAACTCGTACCGGTCGGCATCGCAATGGGCAAATTCGCGCCCTGAAATCTTCAAGTCATAGATGGTCAGTGTTTGCACCAAATGCTCCAAGCTCATGCCCATGAAGCGAAAAGAGTCAATGAATCGAAATTTAATGTCAGTGTTGCCATCGTACTGGGTGAAAGAAATGTATTTTTCTTTGTTGACAGGCAACAGGCTGACTTGTTCCCTTTTTGCTATATCTCGAATAATAAAATGGCTGTCGTATCCGGATAAATTGTGGAAAATGATTTGCACAACGAATGACTTTTTGTAGTTCAAATTGCAATGCGCATGCGCATATCCACGGAAAGCTCCCGTGTAGTGATTATGATCCATTACAATTTTGCAATTCAGTTTTCCAAGGTTTTTCGCAGATGTGGCAACATGGCGCTGTCGCTCTATGTGGAGGTGAGACGATCATGGGGACAACAATATCCAAAGTTTTGGCTTCCACAAATTTGGCTATGGCCCCCATTCTGTCCGCAAACCAATCCATCGAGTCGAGGCCCCGATGACTATCATAAAATGACAAAGTATCGTCATATGCACACTTGAAATAAAATCCAGCGCTAAAAGGAATGTGTTTTTGGTACTTTGCCGTATGTGAGGTGCATTCTTCGTCATTAAGCTGTTCCAAAATCGACTCAAAATCCGCGTAAATTACAAAGGGTACTATTTCTTTATGTACAAAATCCCAAAATTCTACATGATCATACGAAGGAAATGAAATTTTACTCTCGTTTAATTTTTGACAATCAACAGTATGACTGTCGAGTTTCTCCTCACTCGCAAAATAATTTAAACACCTTTCGCAAATGAATGTTTTATGTTCGTCTTTACTGAGTTGGCGATTGAGTAGGCGAGATAAATCCTTTATCCAAACGAAATGGAATTTTATGTCATCGCCGATGGCGTTGTCGTCATTGTCGGGTGATATTCATTTGAATGAGGAGAAAATTGGCATGTTTGTCTAATTTTTGTTTCATGAGTCGGCTCGGAACAGTAACGAAGAATGCCTCCTTGTCCGCCTGCGGCTGAATCAATTCCAAGGTGTACACACTCACAGATATGTTGTTCAATCGCTCAAATTTGGTAATTTCTTTGAATGTCATGGGAAAGTCGATTCAATCCAAGTTCAGTACATTTGAATAGTGAGGGTATGATGATGTTCTAGCGCAATTTTTACCCGAATCAACAGGGTACAAGGTCGAAACGACGGCCCAAGCGAAACACGCATCATATTTATTTTTCAAATTAATGCAAGCTTTTTTATTGGCAATGGATTTTGGTAGCTCGATGAAAGACGAACTGTTTCCCACGCCCGATTTATTCGTATTGATTTCCAAACTAACAATTTTCTGAAGACTCCAGCCACTTTATTTGTCCGCGAATTCCGACAGTTTGTTTTGAATTTAATCGATGACATTTTCTAGGAACCACTCTTTCAAAGTTGTACCCCTATCGATAACAACGTTTTTAGTGTTGAAATATTTAAAGTCGCTTATTATTTGTTCTTGAGTCAACGAATTTTTCACGAATTTACCACAAAATGTCGCATTGACTTTTTTTCAATAAATTTCGAATTCTGCTTTTGAATAAAATGAATGCATCTCCAAAAAATTGCCCAATATCTTTATGTTTCAAATTTATAATTATACCGGTGCGTAAACGTGAAGAAAATGCCGATTTCAAGTCCTCCCACTTTACTCGAGATGTTAATTTTGATTTGACTCCCTCTCCTACCACCACGTCAACGCCTGGCTGTTGTTTACCTGACTTTTTGATTGAATTTCGGATAATTTTCAAGTGTCCGCATAAAGTTTGTAATTTTCTCAGAGAGCCTATGCAATCCACTGACGCGATCGTACTATTGATCAGGCGGGCGGTGTACTTGCAATGAGCCAGCTAATGTTTGCATTCTTCATCAGTACAACCCTTTTTGAGGATTTTTTTGACCTTACGCAACTTGGCTACCATCTCCATACTGTGTGCAACAATAGCGTCAGATGACGTGATGATGATGATGATTATTCAACAGACACACAAAATTTCAAGAAAATGTCAAATGAAAATACAAGAAACTCACTCTTTGTTTCCAACGGCGGCGGCGGCGTCGACGTCTTCAAGCCTTAGCGATCTCAAACAGCTGCTGCAGATGATTTTGATTGGCAATTTTCTGCTCGCCCCTGTAGATGAGCATATGCTGGGACTCGGTTAATTTGTCGAGAATGGGTTTGAATGCACCAGTCACTCGATTTGGCAGGAATACTCTACACTCCTCCAACTCCACTAGGATGAACTATCCAAATTTGGTTGTTTTCGCTTCAGTGCCGAGGATCAGATGGGGTTCGTCCTTCGGTAGCTCAGACAACTTCCGCAGGTTCTTCCTGCAAGCCAACGAAATCTTATTAATTTCGTCGAGAAGATGGGACATCTGCGAAATTATTTGAAAAATGAAAAAAATTCATACACGCTGTATAACTCTAAATCACTCACCCAAAATGAAAAAAAATTATGTTTTTGATTCACCCCGTGTATGAGAAATAAATATGATGAAAATAAAATATTTGAATATAGCAAATGGAAACCCTGAAACCCTGTATGAGAAGGAATTATGATAAAAAATGCAATCCACACACACATACACACTGTATAAAAAAAACAGAAAATTGAGTTGAAAATGAAGAGAGAGAGACACTCTGTATGACACAAAAAACAAATATGACAAATGAACTTTTCTGATTTTTTTGAAAAAGCAAAAAAAGTGAATCGAAAGAAATAGGCACACTTGAAACTATCGCGAAAAAATAAAAAATTAATAACTACTACTAACCTTCGCAAATCACGAATTGCAGTTTTTGCATAGATGGATCACACCAGTGTTCTGAATTGATTACACGATTATTGGTGAATTAATACTTTGCAAATCAGGCTAAATTCGTTTTCGTACGGGAGGAACACTAATGATCGTTTCACTCTCGTGCCATAGATGCCAAAAATCTACCACTAGGGGTATGGTCAGTATACACTATACCGGGTGGCTACGGAAGTATTGCCTACGGAATATCTCAGTTATTGTATGAAGTAGATAGCCAACTTTTCAATTTTTGGCTTTCATTTTGCTTCCACGGACTACTCGGTGAATTTCAATAATAATTTTTTTCTGATCTAGATTCTGGTTAGATACCAACTTGTGATATGTCATTAGAAAGGGAATTGAATGCTGAATAAAGCGAAAAGAAAAAAAAATAGGGTTTCCATTTAAAATAAGAAAGTTGATGTTACTTCCGGTCAGACCGGAAGTTAACTTCGACATGTCAATATGCTCAAATTCTAGCTCTTATGTCATTATTTCGACGCTCCAAATTTCACAAACCTACTTCATACAATAACTGAGATATTCCGTAGGCAATACTTCCGTAGCCACCCGGTATATAAGAGTATTACTGACGTTTGATTTCATAATATTTCTGCATCAAAAATGAAATAAATCATGATTTTTTATGGAAGACACCATAACAATGCATTTTGGATTATTCAACTTTGGCGCCCTCTCGTGGCTGTCCCAATCATACGATCCTCTTATAACTTATCAAAATTGTTTAGGGCCTTGAACCATACAAAATATCAAAAAATTATTAAAATTTGATGAAAGCCATTTTCATAGGGTTTTGTGCCCTGTCCTTTATATCAAAATACTCATAATGCTGACCGAAGACAAGTGACAAGGGGTCCGTATATGTGGAAAACTTAATAACCGTTAGTTACCGAACTAAACATTTCGGCGATATACGGACCATACCCTAGATGACTAGATTAATCACACCACTACTTAAGTTTCAATAACTGTAAATCGATGAAAACATGTTCTTTGAGAAAATGACGAAACCCTTTCAAATTTCTGTTGTGTTTAATGCAAAGATGATGTGTAGTTGAGCATTTCAGATATAAATATTTTTCGATCGATTTTTATTGGTACTAAAATGATACCATACTCATTGATAAAAGGTTCAACAAAATATTTCAGTTATCTAGCCAAATATTAGGGCCGACTAGACCTCAACTTCAGAGCGATTATTTTGAAAAAATGTAATTGCTCAAAACATGTTGGGTAGAAAGTTATAAAATTTTGTTAGATACTTGAAGTGGTTTGATGATTCGGTGGTACTGACGAAAATCGATTCAAATACATTTCTGTCTGAAATGCTTAACGATATATCAACTTTGTAAATTGATCTAACATGGCGAAAATTTGAATTTTCTTTTCAATAATGAAAATGTATTCATCGACATTCAGTAATATAAATTGGCAGTATGTTGAAGCTAGGTGTATAAAAGAGTTTAGTCGAAGTTACAATTATTATAATAAGATATAATAATAATGATAATAATAATAATATACATGCCACAGTTGAGTCGGTGTATGAACGGATATAAACAAAAAAATAGCATCAGGCTGCTTTGCCGTTCGAGTGGTATCTCACGAATTAGGTCATGACCAAGCAAAAATAACATATACCTTTCAAGGCAGATTTAACAAAATTGTACTTTTTTAGGACTAAACAAATCAACTTGCTGTAGCTTAAGGAATAAGAAAAGTATGTAAATAATTTTTTTTCTTTGATTTTGAAAAAAAATACGGACTGGTTTCACCAGATTACCACCAAGCAGGGAATACAAAGTAAACTAACTTCAAGAATAAAACATTTATTTGGTTATATTCGACAACAATGAGGAAAAATTTCAACTATATTCAACAATATTTGTTTGAAATCGTTGTTTTGATATAACTTCACAAAACAGTTATTTTTATCTGTCAGGCATAGCCCCACCACACAATTAGAACAGGATCACCTTGCTCTGTGTTGACTTTTTTTCGAGCTACACAACGCACATCTGCGGGAATTCCCATGAATGGGCATGTGTGCCGCCTGGTCCCACCTTTTTTCCAAGGGAACATTTTTCTTGAAATTGTTCGAAATATGTTCAGCACTAGGCCTGTCCCTTCTGGGTTTGTTAGCGCCTGCCCCTACTAACTAACCTATATTCACAATGGCAATTCGAAAGTTTTTCAAGTCCATACCCATCTGTCCAGTTCTTTCTGCGAAAATTATGAAAGAGTTGACTTTAGCCACATCCAGGAAGTGCCATACGATCCTATATGCAACCATTTTCAACTTTTTCTGTTGATTTGATATGTGGTTTTCAGTTGATCGGCTTTGTCAACAAAACCCATATTGCTGTTATAGTCTTTCACGATAAGGGGGCACTGAATAGTCTTCTTCTTTCTATCTACTGTACCAGCAAGGTCGGGTCTATGGAAATTGCTATGATACGGTCTTCATCACTGAAACCATCATCACCATTATCCTGATCCTGACCTGAATTATTATCGATGTCCAGGCTCATTGCGGCAGCCTCTCAACATTACCAACGGTTGCACTGATGAAATTTTGAGTACCGTCATGTTCGTTGTTTTTTCCGTCGTCATATTCCTCATATACTTCCAACTCAATCCCAGATGGAATTTCTTCGAAAATTAAATTCTCCTCGTAACTCCATTTTCTCGAGATTTTCTCCCTGAAACGACATAATGTTAATTTTTAAAATTTTCAGAATATTCCGGTGTTCGCTGCTTAGTGGTGTCGTTTGAAACCACTACAATAGTCTGAAAAATTACTCGTACAAAACAAAGAAAATTTGGATAACAAACAAATTCAATAAATATAATTCATTATCTACTAAGCAACCCTTCTTACCGCTCATTTTTTCCGAAAACAGGTTTTGAAAACTATCAAATCACTAACACCTTGTAGAAATCATGAAATTCACCGACAGCGGTGAAACAGCAGAGTACTGTGACCTCCTGAGCGGTAGAATCGCCATGTCGTAATTTTTTTTCAAGAGATGTCACCACCTTACAGCTATAGAATATGGGGTATCGCATTAAAACCACTCTGCTGCATCCTCAATGTATTTTAAAAAGCTGGTATCATCGTGATACCACAAAGCTTGAAAGGGATATTCGGCACTTGTTGAGTCCCATATAAGATATGGTATCGCATTCTGGGGATTCTGTAGCTCTCAGCTTTTAAATTCAGTTTTTGTTCTACAAAAAAGAGCACTTCGTCATATATGTGGCGCAAAACCAAGAGATCACTGTAGATTATTATTCAAAAATCAACGAATATTGACAGTTACTTGCCTTTTTATACTGGAGACCGCTTGTTTGGTCCATAAAAAATATAAAAATACAGTGAATATCAATAGATATAACACTCGAAATGGTTTACATCTGCGCTTAACTATTCCGAGAACATCACTCGTTAAAAATTCTGTGATATAAGAAAACTTGAAGATATATAATCATCTACCGGCTAAGATAAAAAATGTCTGTTAACAAACAATTAAGGAAAGTTTTGAAAAGTATGCTTGCTACTGCATATCATAATCTAAGAGAATTTTACTGTGATAGTTTATAGCTTCTGAAATTCATTTTTTTGGTCCATGATGGGGTGGCCTTGATATGATTTTTAACGTTAATATAAAATTTTTACCTATTATGAAATTTGTATCAAAATTACATTTTGACTAAATTTAATTAAGGTTTAATTTAATCTGCTTTTATTTGTGTGACCGTATGTATACTACATCTATGTGTGTTCCTATTATGTGACTAATTTCATCATCCTAATTGTGATTGCCCTTTGTGTAGATATAGTACATGTTAAAAGGTTTACTTCTATATTTTTTATATTAATTTTATATTATTTATTTACACTGCCTTGTCAATAAGATTTTTTTCTTCGATAATAAAGCATATTTGATTGATTGATTGATATATGAGCAAAGAGGGTCAAAGAAGGGGGTCGCTGGCTGCAAGGAGTACCTACTGATCGACTGATGCATCACGCAGGACTCCGTGCAGTATAAGCGTAACCCTTCAATGGCCTGGATCGATTATCGCAAGGCATTTGATACAACATCGCATGAGCTCATCATGCATTTGCTCAGATGCCTTGCGGTACCCGATCAAATAGTGAGATGCATTGAACAGCTGATGCCTCTCTGGAGGACTCGCTTTACCATAACATCTAGTCAAGTCAGAGTCCAAACAGAGCACGTTATCTTCAGAAGGACGATGCGAGGATTACGGAGAGGACGTTCAGCTCGTAGACAGAAGCATCCTACATCATCTGGATGCCAAAGAGACGTATACCTAACTAGGGGTGGAACAACGCCACACTCAAGAGGTAGCTACTGTCAAAGACTCTCTCAGGTATCAGCACAAACTCCGACAGATCTGGTCATCAGAATTTTAAGAAGTAATAAGAGGATCGTATGATTGATACAAAAGTTGAATAATCCAAAATGCATTGTTATGGTGTCTTCCATAAAAAATCATGATTTATTTAATTACAATTCATTTTTGATGCAGAAATCTTATCAAATCAAACGTCAGTAATACTCAAATGTACAGGGTACACCAAAACTTATTAGTTTAACTAATTACAAATAGTGAATTGGAGGAAATAATAAATAAAGTTTGGAATCGAAACACTCAAAGCAGTAACAATTAGTTACCCTGTATAATTTCTCAATAACATGATTTGCAATATAGAACGCTAGTCATTTACAGAGTTTTCCAAGCATACTGCTGATCATTACAAAAACTGGAAATTTATCCGTTCAAGATGAAGGTGAAACATGCTGATAGTGTAAATGTATGAATTTCTTCTGATAATGGATACGGTTTGAAAGTGATCAAAAGTGGACGAATGTACCCATACGCATAAATGTAAGTAATGGAAAAGTTATAACTATTATTATAAGGTTGGTACAGCCGCTAGATGGCGACAAAGTTGAATAATTTAAAATGCGTTGTCATAGTTTTTCCATTGAGAAATCGTGATCTATTTGGTTTCCATTTATTTTGCAAAAGTCTACTCATCAAATCAAGGGCTTGTAATATTCAAATGTACAGTTAATACCAAAAGTCAATAATTAAACTAATTACTAGTAGAAGGGAGAAAACAAAACATGTTTGGAATCAAAATACTCATAACAATAACAATGAATTACGTTATGTAGATAATAACACGTCATTTACAGAGTTTCCGAAGCATATTGTCGATTACTGGAAAATCGGAAAGTCATCCAAACAAGAAAGACCAAGGAAACACATTTTGAAAATACAAGAATTTCTTCTAAATAAAACTCGACAGAATTTTAAAGTGATCAGATGTGGGGAAATGCATTAATTCATCTTCCTTTCGGTCGATTCTTTTCAATTGTTGTAAAGCAATTCAATTCCAACCAATTCATTAAGAGAATATCAGGAGATTACTATTTGGCCATGATTTTTTTTTCAAATTCAGAAACGCTGAGAAACATTACATCCTGATTAAAATCCATAATGAAAATTATAAAAACACTGTACATGCCCTCATACAGGCTATGGTACCTGGGATATTGTAGGCATGAAGAGCGATTAAATTATCCACCAATGCATTTACAGCAAATAAAGCACGAACCGATACCCAAAATAGTTCGAGTAATGAACTTATATTCACATAGTAATATGGAAAAAATGTTTTTTTACGGTCTTGGACACCCTGTTTAATAATGGATATTACCAGTATGTGACTACCGTTTATGCAAACGAGTGCATTCGTCCACTTGCAATGTATATTACAAAACTGTTATCTTAATTGGGTACAATGATTGTCAAAATGCTATACCGTCTGTCTGAGAATACTTACTTACTTACTTCTGATCACATTCAAACCCTGTCCATTTTCAAAAGAAATTCATACATTTTCACTATCAGCAAGTTTCACCTTTATCTTGGACGGATAACTTTCCGATGTTTGTAATTATCAGCAATATGCTTAGAAAACTCTGTAAACGAGTGACCAGCGTTCTATATTCCAAATCGTGTTAATAACTACATAGAGTAATTCATTATTACTGATTTGTGTGTTTCGATTCCAAACTTTATTTATCATTTCCTCCACTTCACTACTTGTAATTAGTTAAACTATTAAGTTTTGGTATACACTGTACATAAGAGTGTCACTGACGTTTGATTTGATAAGATTTCTGCATTAAAAATGAATTGTAATTAAATTAATCATGATTTTTTATGGAAGACACCATAACAATGCATCCTGGATTATTCAAATTTACCTTTGACACCAGTTTTGGTACTCAGTTGTAATAAAGACTTGGATACTCTTCAAATATGTTCCAGTTTATGTGAAAACATTCGAACAGACTCGATTACTAGACGAACCATTTTATCTGCAACTCACGAATTATTCCGAGGAGGAAACCGCTGGAGAATTTTGGTGTACATGCCCTGGGTATGAGTGGCATTAGTTGGGTATTAGTAGTGGTATAGGTTGAAAATTATTGGATATTACTGGGCATTACTCGGGAATTAGAGGTATTACTTGAAAATGGTTGGGTATTACTGGGCATTAGTCGGGAATTAGTGGTATTACCCTGGTATCACATGGGAATTAGAGGAATTATTCGAAAATTAGAGAAAATTTCTAGAAATCATAATGATGAAAAAGTATAAGTTGAGACTCAATGAACTCTCAATGAAGCTATAAATGTGTATCTTGGAATAACTACGACAACGAAGTATTTTTTATAGTTGGGCCAACTCAATGAATTCAATTTGATCTTAAATTTAGCTGGTGTATGAAAATTGCACGACAAAGAGTATATGTTGAAGCTTTAGTAATTGTCAAAAACCTAAGATCAGTACAGGATTAGGATGGAGAAAAAGAATTGTAGTAAATTTTTCCATTATTTCTTATTTTACGAATAACTACGAGAACTTTTCTAAAACATTCATTTTCAACTGCTACAGTCACCAAGGTAACAAAGTGTTGTGCCTCAAATGCAGAGGAAAAATATCAATGAGGAAAAATGTTACCCAGGGGAAAAATGTATATGTTTCTTGATCATTTTATTTTGGATTCATTCAATTCTGACATAAATTTAATCACTCGCCTCTCAACTCTCCTAATGAAGAGTTGTTTTTAAAATTGTTTTTTCCGTTAACCAGCTGTCTCCTCCTGAGAGGATTGACGAGGTTTCACCTTATAACGTGCGATTCCCGATAATCAATAAAGCACATAAGTGATAATTTTTTAACCAAATATACAGTGTGTTTCATTTCTCATGGAAACACCCTCGCATCATCTGTAGTTTTTGACGAAGAATCATGAAATTTACGGGATCGATAGACACACTAGAAATGAACTCACTGCACAAAAGTGGCCATCCTACGTCATATACACTGCATGCCGGCAGCAATGGAAACATACATTTTTCCGGAAAGTTTTATCAGGGGACAAACTTGGACCTGAGTTCCTTCATACTTGTGTTCAGGACTCCCAAATTACCACCAATACACCTGTCTCCCGAAAAATGTTCAGTCCTGAAAGATTCTAATTTGTTTCACTTCTCATGGAAACGCCTCCGTATCTTCCGTAAATTTCGACGAAAAACAATGAAATTTGCAGGATCGATTGATACGCTATAAATAAACTCACTGCACACCAGCACCGATGGAACCACCAATGTCCCATCACTACTGGCACGCGGTGTATATATCACGTAGGATGCCCCCATCGATCCTGAAAATGTTATTGTTGTTGAAAATTACGGAAAATACGAGGTCGTCTCCATGGGAAGTGAAACAAATTAGAATTTTCAAGGACTGAAAATGTTTCAGCAGACAGCGTATTTAGTAATTTGGGGATCCTGAACACGAATCTGAAAGAACATAACGCCAATTTTGCCCCCTATTATAACTGTTCAGAATAATGTGTGGTTCCATCGCTGCTGGCGTGCAGTGAGAGTTCATTTCCGGTGTATCGGCCATGAAAATTTCATGATTCTTCGTCAAAAACTACGGATGATGCGAATGTGTTTCCATGAGAATGAAATACACTGTATATTTGGTTAAGAAATGATCACTTAGGTGCTTTATTGATTATTAGGAATCGCACGTTAATCCTTGTCTAGCACAAGTTTCGAATTCTGAGGGCTGCCGTTCATTGAAAGAGGACAGCTCATGGTTCACGGAAAAAACAATTTCAAAAACAACTTTTTTGATAGTTGAGAGGCGAGTAATGAAGTTTATGCTGAAATTGAATGAATCCAAAATAAAATGATCAAGAAACATATACATTTTTCCCTTGGGAAACATTTTTCCACATTGACATCTTTCCTCTGTATTTGAGTCAAAACACGTTGTGACTGTAGCAGTTGAAAATAAATATTTTAGAAAAGTTCTCCTATTTCTGAATTCGTAAAAAAATGGAAAATATACTACAATTCTTATTCTACTCCTAATCCTGTTCTGATCTTAGGTTTTTGACAATTACAAAAGCTTCAACATATACTTTTTGTCGTGCAATTTTCATCCCCCAGCTGAATTCAAGGTTGAAGTGAATTCATTTAGTTGATAATACGACCTACGTGGATCCACCTATAGCTCGGTAGTTGAGGTGCCTCGAGGCCTAGTGGTTGATATGCCAAAATTTTTATAATTTACCTATTATTTCCTAAACTATAGGTACTAGAGAAAAAAGTCATTTACATTTTTTGTTCATCTATGCAAGTGTTATGAAAATTTTCATATGAAGTTTTTTGTCAAGTGTATGGTTTTCGAAATTTTCAAGTTTTTGTGAGAAATAATTGCATGTACAAAATTTTCATAATTTTCGTAGTATTTCCCAAACTATCAGTATTAGAGAAAAAAGTAATATACATTTTATGTTAACCTACGCAAGTGTTAGGAAAATGTTCCTGTGAAGTTTTCCGTCACGTGTACGGTTTTCGAGTTTTTGTTGTTTTCATGAGAAATTTTTCCACAAATTTTCATAATCTTCGTATTATTTCCTCAACTACCGATATTAAAGAAATAAAAATATGCACATTTACTGTCAATCTTCTCAATTGTTATGAAAATGTTCATGTGAAGTTTTTCGTCACGTGTATCGTTTTCGAAATAATGAATTAAACTTCAGGCATACATTTTTTCTACATCTATTTCGATTTTTAAAATTTTGGTGTTTTTTGAAAATTTTTGGAACATTTAAAAATTGTATATGAATTTTTTGTTCATCGCATCATTCATATAAATTTTTTCGATATCTCCTTTAGTTTTCGAGTTATGGTGATAATTCATTTTTCCATTTTTTTCGGATATTGTAGAAAATGGACTCTTTTAATAATTGAGAACGATATTACGAATGTTTTAACATAATTTGTAAAATACTTTCTGACAATAATGTTCTCAATTATTAAAAGAGTCCATTTTGTACATTATTGGCGACCGTGACAGGACACAGAATGGACGAGTTGAAAGTAAAGCAAAATAATAGAACTTTTCTAAGAAGAATGTTTGAGAAGGATATAAACGATCTGGAACAATTATTGAAAGAAAAGACGGTCCAGAAGAAAGATATCATGAAATTACTAGATCAGATAGAAGATAAAGGTAGTAGAACTCTGATATTAGATGAGAAGATCCAGTCGATATTATTCAGCGAGGAGATAGATGACGACGATTTCGAACAAGAGCTGGTATCTTCGGAATTATATCGAACAAAGCTAATCCAAATAAAGTCCGATATTTATTTCATACTAAATGCATTATCAATATGTTCAAATGCAATAAGTACCAGTAGCGAGGCAAAGAGGAATTTCAAGCTACCAGAACTAGAAATCAAGAAATTCGACGGAGACATAAAGAAGTGGATTGGCTTCTGGGGTCAATTTAGCAAGATCGATGAAGACGAGAACATTGCCAGGGAGGATACATTCCAGTATCTACTCCAGTCGATGGAAGCAGGTTCCAAGGCGAGAGAGCTGATTGAAAGTTATCCACCATCAGGAGACAATTATGAGAAAGCAGTCAAGCAACTGAAAACTAGGTTTGCCAGGGATGAGTTCCTGATAGAAGTGTATGTAAGGGAGCTTCTGAGTCTTGTTTTGAAGCAATCAATGAAAAATGATACAGGCATGTCTCTGTCTAGTTTATTTGATAAGTTGGAAACCCAACTAAGGGCACTCAAAACATTAGGTGTCACATCTGACAAGTATGCGGCAATGTTGTATCCACTAGTTGAATCGGCTTTACCTGAAGATACTTTGAGGGAATGGGAGAGGCATGGTAACTCTAATTCGATCTCTTCATGTTCTAAGTCAACCAGTGACAGCTCATCAAGAGAAAACTCTACTAATTATCTCAATTTGATACTAGATTATTTGAAAATGGAGGTGGAAAGTGAAGAACGCATAAATTTAGCACAGAGAAGTTTTTCGTCAGGAAAAGAAGGTAGAAAGATACAGTACACGAGTAAATATAAGAACCAGCCAGTTGGCGAGTCTGATCCATGTACTACAGCAACTTTTTTCTCATCTGATAAGTTGAAAGATGGTAAGAGATTCAGTTTTTCATGTATTTTCTGTAATAATGCTCATCAAAGTCAGGATTGCATGAAGGCGCAAAAACTTATATATGATGAAAAAAAGAATTTGGTTCTGAAGAAAAATTGTTGTTTGGGATGTCTGAAAATGAACCATACAATAAAGAGATGTCGAATTTTCATCAAATGTCTCATATGTGGTAGAAAACATTTTCCTATTATGTGCCCCGATCTGCATATAAAGAAACCTGTGACAAAAGATGGGGAGGGGGTAGTTTTTCCTAGTAAAGATGTCGTTAACAGCTGTTCAACGAGTAATATTGAAAATTTTGTTACCAGTAATAATGTTCAAAGCCACCCTGAAACATTATTACAAACATTAATAGTTCGTCTTATCAATGGCAATAAAAGTAAACTGGTAAGAGCACTTTTAGACTCAGCCTCCCAAAGGTCATATATCACGTCTGATGGCGCAAAATATATGGGATTCCCAAAAGTTGGCGAAGAATCAATAATACAGAGTGTTTTTGGAGGAACGGAATGTTCATCCAAAATACATTTTCTTTATAAGGTGTCCATACAAAACTTGGATAAAGCATTTGAATTTGACGTCGATATGCTAGATCAATCGAAAATTTGTTATTTTATTCCAAAATTGAGAGATAAAATTTGTTGGAATGATTTGAAGCACAAAAATATCACTATTTCGGATTTTCGTCCTGATATATCAGAAGTTTCTATTTTACTAGGGGCCGATATCATTGGTAATTTATTTACTGGGTCCATAGAAAAAAGTAAAGAGGGATTAGTTGCAATGGAAACAAGATTGGGATGGACAATTATGGGTAGACATAGTTCTGAAAACTTCAAGTCAATTGGGGCAGTTTCTCTATCTTATTCAACACAAGTCAACATATCCGATCTTTGGAGTTCAGAGGTTTTAGGCATAATGGATCCTACACAAACAAAAAGTAAAGAGGATAGGCAGATGGAGGTGTTGAAGTTTTTTGCAGACACTGTTAGGCTGAATGAGGACAGCAGATATGAAGTTCATTTACCTTGGTCGTTAGGTCATCCTGAACTTTTGAGTAACAGAGGTCTTTCCGAAAAGAGGTTATTTTCCTTGAGCAAGAAAAATGATCGAATGTCTGATTACGAAAAAGTTTTTTCAGAATGGGAACAGTTGAGAATCATTGAGGAAGTTTCGGAAAGCGAATGGCATGTTCCTGCACATTATTTACCCCATCATGCAGGCTTCAAAGATTCTAGTGCAACCACAAAAATCCGTCCAGTGTTCGATGCATCTGCCAAGGATATAAAGGGCCATTCCTTGAATCAATGTCTTGAAAAGGGTCCTAATCTCATCGAATTGATTCCTGCCTTTCTTCAGATAAGTTTAGCATCAAAGGATGAAGATTTCATGAGATATTTGTGGTGGAAAGATTATTCAACTAGAGAAATGAAAATGTATAGGCATTGTAGGGTCGTTTTTGGTGTGTCCTCCAGTACTTTCCTGTTGTCAGCGACAATTGGTTATCATCTAGGAAATGTTTCTGGGTGTTTAGCAAATACTGCTGAAAAACTGAAAACTTCGTTTTACGTTGAAAATTGTGTAACGAGTGTCGAAAACGAAGCTGACCTGAGAATTTTCATTAAAGAATCCAAAACTATAATGTCTTCAGCGCAGTTTGATTTGAGGGGATGGCTTCATTTATTTGGCGATGCCAATCCAGATGTGTTATGCAGAGATAATATTTCGACTATATTAGGATTATCATGGAATTTTGAGGACACTTTATTTTGCGACATTCAAACTCTAGATAAACTGTCAGAAATTACGATAACTCGAAGAGGTATTTTATCTGTAGCTCAGAGGTTATTTGACCCAATAGGATTTACATGTCCCGTAACCTTGTTGCCGAAATTACTTTTACAAAAATCATGGAAATTGAAATTAGGTTGGGATAAGGAATTACCAAATGATATAATCAAGCCATTCCGAGCATGGCTCAAGCAAATAACTTCGTATCTCACTATTCCCAGAAGGTTGAGTAATTTTTCACTATATTCATCTGAAAATACTCTTCATGTCTTTTCCGATGCCAGTAAAATGGCCTATGCAACTTGTATTTTTATTCGGACACAATTACAAGATCATATACATATCCAGCTAGTACAAGCTGAATCTAGGATCGCCCCTTTGAAAGAAATATCACTTCCCAGACTAGAGTTGATGGCTGCAGTTATAGGGACACGGGTTTGTCAAGCAGTGAGAAAAGTAAAATTTCTCGAAAAAATTAAAACGTATTTTTGGTCTGATTCAATGGTTACGTTGATCTGGATAAAAACCAAGGGAGACTGGAATACTTTCGTTGATAATAGGGTCAATGGAATACGTTCTGTTAGTAATCCAGATGAATGGTTCCATATTCCAGGTAATTTGAATCCTGCAGACTTCCCTTCTAGAGGATGCGATGGAAAACAATTATTAGAAAGCAAAGAATTATGGCCAAATACGGAAATTTCATCTGATGAAGGTATTGAGGAATCTAAACAAATTACAATCACATCGGCGGCTGAGAAATTACGATTCAGTAGTAATTTTATTATTTCTCCAAGTATTGGAAAATATGTAGGGTAATCGCTTGGATATTCAGATTTAAATTCAATTCATCAAAGGAATCAAAACTACAAGGTGAATTAACATATCCAGAAATAGAAAAGGCTGAGATTATTTTATTGAAAATAATTCAGAATGAATGTGGAATCAAAGTCGATTTTAAAATGAAAAATAATTTACAGTTTTATCACGATGAACATGGATTATTGAGAGTTAAAACCAGACTTTGTTTCTTGAATGACACTGTTGACTTCAAATATCCTATTTTATTACCGAGTGATGATGAAATCATTCATAGGTTGATTTACGATCAGCATGTTCTCCTATGTCAAGCTGGAGTCAAAACACTTCTCAGTATGTTAAGAGAAAGATTTTGGATCACAAAAGCAAGAAAAACAATCAAACAAATTTTATCAAAATGTTTGGTTTGCAAGAATGCCACGCTCTCAGGGTCGTTTTCTGGGAAAACTGAGGTTTGGCACAAAACAAAGATGGGGGCCAGGCTAGCTCCCAGGAAAGAAGTAAAGCAAGAAAAGAAAGTAGTTGATACCTATTGTAGAAAAATGTTTATTATATTTCGAAATGAGAAAATGAGATCTGGCGATCAACATCTTTAATATAATGAATAAAAGCTGGAATATGTATATAGGATTAATTACTAATTAACGTATCACAGGCTTTAAAAAATATTTATATAAGAAAGTTATAATTACGGTATTTTGATAGTTGGCCAGCGTTATAGACGTCTACAACCCGTTCACAAGTGGAAGGAAAAATACCTTCTTGAATAATTAATATTTAAAGACAAAAGGGGTACAACGAATCAACAAGTAATAAATAAGCTAATTATATACTCCCCAAAAGGGGCTTTAATCTATTTAGGTGGAAATATACTTAAATGTCGAATATTTAATACTAACAATAAAAGCAGAAAGAATTAAACATGTAGTATGCCAGTTATGTAATCCCAAAAGGGTTTATGGTAATAGCAAGAGCTGAAGCTTCTCAAGATAAATTGGTAGACAAGGTAACGGCACAACACAACTTATCTGGTTCTCCCTGGAGGCTGATTGCTGTTGGGTTCCGTAAAAGGTGACCACGTCAAATTCGTGGTGGAAACTCACTCCTCAGGTGTAAAACTCCTCGTCGAGACAATTTAATTTGGACGGTGGATTGCTTACGTGAGCCTAACAAGCTTCACTTGCACAACTGCAAAGGCTGGAAAACCAACTCGTTGTCGAGGGTCCTGAGTGAAGATGGTCCTCGGTTGGAAAGAAGAAAATGGCGGTTCAGCCGGCGTGGAAGGTGGTCGAAAACACTTATCCCTCGTAAAGGCTTAAGACTTCTGAATAATTGTTTACACAGAAACCGGTAAAGAAGTCTTAGTTATAGATGAAAATTACTAAATCCCGGACATCGGGGAAAAAACTTCCGAACATGTAAATTTTCACCAAAATTTCAACCACGTCGATCGGTTTGGTCTTGACGGTCTCGAATAACTTCCGGAATCCATTGGTTCTCCTCGTCATCTCACTTTCAGTAGTGGAGTTAGTTGGACCCTCAGCTCGGTAGAGGTACTCGGTACCATCTCCAACATATTACCTACCAAAGTTTATCAGGAATGGAGTATATCCAGTTGTCTCGCTCCTCGACGTTCTGATAGCACATGCTATTGCTGCAATATGCTCGTCCCACTTTCGATGATTGTCCTTCAGGTAACAAGATATCATGGTCTTAACTATTTTATTATATCGTTCTACAGGATCTGCATTGGCGTGATAATTGGCCGTATGGGATATTTTTGTGTTGTACCTCTTGCAGAGCTCCTGAAATTCCTTTCCGCGCATTTGCTTCCCATTATCACATATAAGAAATTGGGGTACACCATAAACGCAAAATATTTGTTCCTCGACAAAACGACATAACGCTTTTGCAGTGGCAGTACGTAATGGGCATAGTATAACGTATTTGCTAAAATAGTCACACACAGACAAAAGGTACGAATATCCTTGACTACTACGAGGATAGGGGCCCATGAAATCCAAGCTGATCATTTGCCAGGGTTTATTTATCTGCGGTCTAGATCCCATTAGTCCGGCAGCCGCTTTCTGTTCTGGTTTATGTTGAGCACAGGTTCGACAAGCTCTGACGTAGCGGGCTACATCAGAACGCATTTTTGGCCAAGTTTACCGATTGTGAATTTTCCAGTAGGTCTTGTATGTACCAACGTAACCGGATCGGGGATCATCATGATGCCGTTGAATAATATCCTTCCTTTTGTCCTTCGGTACAACCATCTTCCAATAATCTGCTTCCTGTGACAAATCTGGTACAGCATACTTCACATATTTATAGATAATGTCCTGGTCTACTCACCATTGCCTACATTTCTCTGGCCGACTGACAATGCTCTCCAACATCCGACGATACCATGGGTTAGAAGTATCGCAGAACTCATGGGGAATATTGTGAGTTATTTCTACGGACTCTACTTGAACTGGGACACTTCTAGATAAAAAATCGGGTACAAGATGGTCTTTACCTTTTCGGTGTACAATCGTCTAATCATAGGGCTGCAATCGTAAGGCCCATCGGGCCAATCTTCCAGTAGGATCTTTTAGGCGGTCTAACCATAAAAGTGAGGCATGGTCAGTTATAATCGTGAAGTGTGTGCCTTCTAGGTAGTGACGAAGCTTCTTCACCTCCCTCCTCGAACTGCTGAGTCAACACGGCACCTAGTCCAAAGGCGGATGCATCTGTCTGTAAAAGGAACGGTTTGGTGAAGTCTGGACAGGTGAGTATCGGTGCCGATATAAGGGCATTTTTCAGTTTGTCAAAAGCCTTTTCACACTCCTCAGTCCAGACAAAACGTTGATTTTTATGAATCAGTTTGGTGAGAGGAGCTATTATAATGGAGAAATTCGGAACAAATTTTCTGTACCACCCAGTCATACCGATGAACCGACGAATTTCAGTCGTATTTGTGGGACGTTGCAGTTTCATGATCGCCTCCACCTTCTCTACGTCCACATGTAGTCCCTTGGCATCAACCACGTATCCCAAATACTTTAGGGATGGTCTACAAAATTTGCACTTCTCTCTTTCCAATGTAAGTCCGGCATCTATAAGACGATCGAATACTTTTCCAAGTATATCAAGATGTTGGTCAAAATCCGAAGAGATAATGATAATATCGTCTAGGTAGACTAAAACATGGGGTTCCAAGTCAACTCCCAGAACCTTCTCGATGAGACGTTGCCACGTTGCTGGGGCGTTGGTCAATCCAAAAGGCATTCGTTTAAAATGGTAAAGACCTCTGTTGGGAACGGTGAACGCAGTATATTCCTGACACTCCTCTTTAACTCCAACTTGCCAATATGCACACTTGATATCCACAGAAATCATAAATCTTGCTCCTCGTAGTCTGTCGAGAATTGCCTATACATAAGGTAAAGGATATGTATCCTTCTTGGTAACCTTATTGAGGGCACTATAATCGACGCAGAATCTATATGTTTTGTCTTCTTTTGGCACTAATAAAATTGGCGAGGACCATGCACTTTTAGAAGGTTCGATAACTCCAAGTTCTAACATTTTCTTGATTTCCTCATCAATCTTCTGTTGTTTGAATGGGGAAACTGGGTAATATTTCTGTTTGATAGGTCTTGTCTTTTTCTCTAATATTATTTCATGCGTTGCAATAGTAGTGAATCCTAACATCGTGCCCATTTTCTCGAACTTCCCCTCGACCAAGTTCATAAGTTTTTCCCGTTGTTCCTCGTCCAAATTAGTTTCATCGATAATTCCACATACCTCGACAAAATCTTCTTCTCCGAAATGCCAAACATTTTCCCTCATATTCGGTACTATACCCATATTCATCCAGAAATCGATGCCAAGAATAAGGGTGCTGGAAAGTTCAGGAACAACGTGAATATCTATGACACACACTTTCCCCATCAGACAGACTGGAGTTTTTATCACTCCGATACTGAAGGAAGCCTGACCATTGGCTACTGTGCATTTTATTTTCCCAGAGATGTCGAGGGTCAAACCAAGATGTTTCAATGTCTCGAACCCCTTCATTCCTAGAAGTGTAACAGTACTCCCGGAATCTAATAAACCAAGCATCTGACGTCCTAATATGGAGATTTCAAGATAGGGCTGTCGATCGCCTTCGGCATGAGAAATTATAAAGCTAACAAGGGCTTGCTTTTCAAGATAAGATGAATCTATATTTGTGGCCATCGAAACTGAAGTAGGGGTAATAGGTTGGCCTCCTAATTCTCCGACAATTCGTTTTTTGAACATAACGGGCAATTTCTCACCGTGAATCCGACCTGACCACACCGGAAACAAAGCAACTTCAAAGGTTGAGGGCAGCGTGATCTTCGATGTCCTGGCTGATTATAGTTCCAGCAGTTCCTTGAGCTAGTTTGGGGCTGTCGCGAATCTCTCGAATCTACGGCTTCAAGATTACCACCTGGTTCATTTCTCATCCTGACGTCGTCACAGACAGTGACACTATTGACTGGATGGCGGTATGTTGGTGGTCTTCGATACGTTAGGTGAGGTTCCTGAATCAATCGTGACTGAGAAGGGGGTGGACAAAATTGTTTTGACTGCCAATAAATTAACTCCGCTTCTTTGCCCTTACTAAGGAGCTCTTTAATTGTGGTGGTAGATTGAAACATCAAGGCTGTTTGCAGGTGCGGCAGAAGATTCTGCTTGATGATTGCTACCTGTTCCAGTCGCGAGGGTTGCTTCAGAATCAGTTTACGAAAGAGATTCTGCATTCGAGTTACGTACAGAATCAACTTCTCGTCTGAACCTTGAGTACGTCTCTTGATGTCTTCCAGTAAGCTCTCTTCATAGTTGGGTGGCATAAATGCTAATCTGAGTTGTACTTTCAAGTCTTCCCAGTCCACGAAAAAACATTAACTTGGTAGGTACCAATCTCGGGCATCTCCTCTCAAAATCTCATAAACCGAATGAAACAACTGATTCTTAGAGACCCCTCTTAATTCTGCTAGGTGCTCTACTTCTTCAAGAAATTTGATAACACTACCACGCCCATCGAAGTAAACATTCCACTTATATAATCTTGCGGCATTATTCTCGACAAGACCCGTACTATTGTGGATATCGAAACCTCCCGAATGGACCATTTCCATAATTGGTCCTGTAGCAGTAAAATTTTATGGAGTTGTAAAAGATACTCGTCGGTAAGCACCGTGGGAAGGAGGAGGTTTTTGAAAAGATACTTGATGGAGGTGTCTAGCCAGCTCATCACAGTTACTCTTGTGACTCTCTATAGAATCATTACGGTTCTGGCCTGGTTGATTTTCTTGAGCTCCGCCTCCATAAAGTTCATTGGGCCTTACTTCCTCCAAATCTATTAGGTGGTTTACGGGTATGTTTTCACTGGACGGCAACAAGCTTCTGGGATTCGAGAGTTCGGGTACTGGTTGGTCTAGTATCGACTCTGATGAAGCATCACCAGCACGACTAGGAAACTGTAGTTTTGCAAGATGGTTGGCATCCTGTAATGCTTCGTATACACCCTCTAGTAGAAACATCAGGTTTTCCTTTTTCGATCGAGTTTGCTTGTTATCGTTGGCAATTATCTCCAAGCGTCCTCGAACGTGGGATAACCGACTAGTTATTCGCCGGAATTCGTTGTCTCGATTTTCTACATCAAATTCTTGAACGTGGCTCACCAATTCATCCAGTTTTCCACTACAAATTCCCAGTTCTACCTCCGGATCTAAGTTTGACACGACTTCTTCGGAAAATGGTTTATCCAAAACTTCTCTCAATTTAGCGCGTTTTTGTGCTACTGTATTTCCCACTTCGTATCCTCTTGCATTGAGTTCCCAAGTCAATTCATTGCTCCTCAATCGATTAACTTCCATTTTATCCAAAAACCAATAAAAATTCTCAAAACTTCCTAAGGTGTGTCTGGACACACAATCCCCACGCTTTCTTCAAAAAAAAGGAAGAAAAAAAAACAGCAGAAACCTAAAACCGTAGTCACATCAAACACCACGGCAACTCACTCCTAGTACCGTAAAACACTAATAAATAACACAAATGTATTATTTCCGAAACACCCGGTATACTTCTGAAGGAAATTAAATTAAAAAAAAAATCAACACCAAACTCTATGCCAGATAGTATTCACACCCCTTGAATAAATAAAATATCAATAATCCATAAAAATATTGAAATTTAATTTTTGATCAACGCTCAGTCGATATAGAATGCTAGTTATATTTAACAAATATCTACTTTCAATATCTGATGCACCCGGTATACTTCCGAAGTAAATGTAAATAATAAAAAAAATCAAATATAAACTGTCAAGACCCAACTGGATGCCTGCTAATATAGACCCACACTGTATGTCTAAACTTTTCAAAACTTGTCTCAGGTGCAAACAACGCAATTTTTTTTTAACGAACACACCCTGTGAAAATGTTTCAAGACGATACTCAAAAATTATTATCTACTACTAGTAAGATGAAAATGTGATAGTCACTTCCTTGGGACACCCTGTATCATGCTAAACCCAAAAGTAATGCTGTATTTGAGGAAAATATAATTTCTCACGATAATTTAA
Organism: Chrysolina americana; assembly: GCA_958502065.1. Taxonomy (NCBI): domain Eukaryota; kingdom Metazoa; phylum Arthropoda; class Insecta; order Coleoptera; family Chrysomelidae; genus Chrysolina; species Chrysolina americana. The sequence continues at coordinate 38,440,420 of OY293414.1, read as the reverse complement.
AAATCATATAGGAATAATTTGTTGAATAATAAAAGCCTGTATATATTTATTTATTTTTACCTGCAACCAAAAGTTTCGAAAATCAGGAATGAGTTCAAAACCCCTGTAAAAAAATATTAGTAATAATACCCACTTCAAAAAAATCAAATCACCCTGTATACGGGAGAAAATTCACACCAGAATTCACGATGAAGTAATTTTCATTATCCCTGTATATGGAATGTATTGATCACGGTTAGTACTTCAGGATTTCCTGTACCTAATAACACCAAAATTTCGAGCAACATGGACTTGAAAGTAAAATAGTTTTATAACTACCCTTTAATCAATCTAACTATAATATATCATCACCGCGTAGCAAGTTCTGTAGGCAAGTGCAAACCTGTGAAAAAAATACCGAAAATGAAAAAAAAATTAACATCGAATTATCTCGCGAATCAAAACTCAAGTGCCAATGAGCTTCTAACAAGGTATGCCTTGTTACGTAGGTGTTGCAATCAGAGAATGAATCCTTCGGTGAATATGATATATTTTCAAAAACTATCAATTCACGAAACAAATGACCCACCCTGTATATATTGTTTCAGAAAAATTAAAGAATATCATTTAAACATTTACGAAACCTTGTTATGTTCTATGAATTCAAAAGAACGAAGCAAAGTATAGTGATGGAAACCCCCTGTATACTATTTTAAGAAAAAAATAATCAAGCACTAATTATTCATACCCAGACCTTCAAAATATTACCAAGTACGTGCAAACTTTATCAATGCACTCTGTAATGGGGAATATTTTATTTTATCATATTCACCAATCCTTATTATTATTATATTTTTTTTATTATCAGTGGGTAACGATCAACGTAAAAAGAATGATAAAATACCAGAGCATTCATGCACTTTTTCAACGGGAAAGGTGAAATTCGAGATACGCAATAAAAGGCAATATATTGAAAAAAAACAAACAAATGGTTCAACTGAAAAGTAGAGAAGCTTCAGCAACAGAAGAATGAAATACGAGAAAATAGATTTTTTTGTCGTTTGGGCGCCAGTTTTTATGCCACGCTCTCAGGGTCATTTTCTAGGTAAACTGAGGTTTAGCACAAAACAGAGATGGGGGCCAGGCTAGCTCCCAGGAAAGAAGTAAAGCAAGAAATGAAAGTAGTTGATACCTATTGTAGAAAAATGTTTATTATATTTCGAAATGAGATAATGAGATCAGGCGATCAACATCTTCAATATAATGAATAAAAGCTGGAATATGTATATAAGATTAATTAATAATTAACGTATCACAGGCTTTAAAAAATATTTATATAAGAAAGTTATAATTACGGTATTTTGATAGTTGGCCAGCGTTATAGACGTCTACAACCCGTTCACAAGTGGAAGGAAAAATACCTTCTTAAATAATTAATATTTAAAGACAAAAGGGGTACAACGAATCAACAAGTAATAAATAAGCTAATTATATACTCCCCAAAAGGGGCTTTAATCTATTTAGGTGGAAATATACTTAAATGTCGAATATTTAATTCTAACAATAAAAGCAGAAAGAATTAAACATGTAGTATGCCAGTTATGTAATCCCAAAAGGGGTAGGTATCAGGAATGAAAAGTTCAGAACCGTAAGGCACGATAAATAAAGTTTATGGTAATAGCAAGAGCTGAAGCTTCTCAAGATAAATTGGTAGACAAGGTAACGGCACAACACAACTTATCTGGTTCTCCCTGGAGGCTGATTGCTGTTGGGTTCCGTAAAAGGTGACCACGTCAAATTCGTGGTGGAAACTCACTCCTCAGGTGTAAAACTCCTCGTCGAGACAATTTAATTTGGACGGTGGATTGCTTACGTGAGCCTAACAAGCTTCACTTGCACAACTGCAAAGGCTGGAAAACCAACTCGTTGTCGAGGGTCCTGAGTGAAGATGGTCCTCGGTTGGAAAGAAGAAATTGGCGGTTCAGCCGGCGTGGAAGGTGGTCGAAAACACTTATCCCTCGTAAAGGCTTAAGACTTCTGAATAATTGTTTCCACAGAAACCGGTAAAGAAGTCTTAGTTATAGATGAAAATTACTAAATCCCGGACATCGGGGAAAAAACTTCCAAACATGTAAATTTTCACCAAAATTTCAACCACGTCGATCGGCTGCCAGAAAACGAGTTCCCCATTTTCTCTTTCCAGAACCTTCGAATCGAATCTATGACACGCAAGTGGAAGGGGAGGAGTATCGAGTCCTTACCAACTAATTGAATTCATCAATCCCTACTAAGCAGAAGTAATTCCAAATTTCGTGGTAACATTATCAAGACCAACGGGCTGGAAAAAGGGGTCATGATGAAGTTTTATTGACTTGGGGTCCTTAACAAGATCCAATAGGTTCGGATTGTTGTTTTGATCGTTTTCGACTAATTTTCGAATAATATTCCCACTGGACAAGACCAAATCGGCAAAAACAATGCGGTCAAAACGAAAAATCTTCTCGTTACGCCTATGGCCGGTCTATTTGACGAGGCTATCGATATTCGACCAATAAATCAATAAAAATCACTGAAAAACAACAAGTCACTAGATGTGCCAAAACAAAACAAAACATTGGATGTTGGGCAGGTTATGAGGAATTATTTCAAGAATATTACTTGAGTGATGGGATTTATGTCGTCACCAATAACATATTAATTGCATGAATACTCTGAAAATTATTGGGTGAGTTGTACGTTATGATCAAATTTGGGATATTTACATAAAATATGCGCTTGATAAAGGGTGCAAGTCCTTTTTCTGCTAGAAAATATATCGGTGGAATGTTTCAATGTGATATCTGGGTATGGAGAATGCCAAAAGACTCGAATTGCCAAATTTCGAATAAATCTATTGAACAATACCTTTTGAATGTATATAATAAAGTGTACAATAAACATATTCACAAATCTTCGCTTACTTTACAAAACAGGTACTTATTTAAATTATCTCAAAGTTCAAATGCATTAGTAGGTAGGCAACACATGATACAGCAGGTTGTAAGGAAGTTAGTCTAGTTGGTTCCATCGATACATGATATTTTCAATAAATTCAAAACTGACAAAATGAAACCGTCACAAGAGAAATAATCAAAAGGCTTGTGAAAGTCCAATTGCTCCGCTTCCAGAGAATCGAATTGGCAACATGGCAGCATTCGAAGTTACAGGCGTAGATTATGCTGGGCCCTTATTTCTGAGAGGTGGATGCAAGGCATGGTTGGTTTTGTTCACTTGTGCCGTGTATAGGGCGGTTCACTTCGAACTAGTCACATCATTATCGACTGATGTATTTATACTTGCATTACAAAGATTTATTGCAAGAAGAGGTAGAATTTCAACTATGTATTCTGATAATGGGACCAATTTCGTAGGTTGCAATAATCTGTTGAGAAATATTGATTGGAACCAAATCATACAAGTTTCGTCCCTGAGAAGAATTCGGTGGATTTTTAATCCACCCACTGCCGCCTGGTGGGGTGGATGGTGGGAGCGCATTGTTCGGATGGTGAAGGAACTCATTAGACGAAACTTGGGTAGAGCTGTTGTCAATTACGAAGAACTTTCAACTTTACTCTGTGACTGTGAGTCAGTTATCAATGCAAGACCACTCACGTATATTTCAGAAGACAATGATTTGAATGCTCTCACTCTGTCATGTTTTTTACAAACATTACCCAGTGGTGAAGTACCCGACTAAGACATCATCAACATGAATCATTTGGTAAAGAGACAGAGATATTTACAGAGACTCAGAAAAAACTACAGAATACGCTTCAGGAGCGAGTTGATTTCGGTTGAAGGAAGGAGTCGAATGTCAAAGTGGGTGACATTGTTCTCCTAGAATTAGATAACAAGAAAAGGGTAAATTGGCCTTTGGCAAAAGTCTTAGAAGTCATTCCTGGAAGAGACCAGATAACCAGAGTTGTGCGACTAAAGGTCAATAAAAGAGAACTGATACATCCTATAAAGAGAATTTACCCTTTGGAAATATGTACAAGAGAAGTCAACGAACTGAAGAATATTCATAGAGATGAGGAAGCTGATGAATATGAGATAAAAGAAGAAAATACACCAGATCAAGACGAAAAGAAGAGAATTACAAAGACAAGAATTGGTCGAGAGGTGAAATGCCCAGAGCGTTGAACCATGAAGAAGTTTAAGAGATCGTACTTTGTTTTGCAAAGTCCATTTGCAAAAGGTGGGAGGATGTTGGAAATGGGAATATCCCTATAAGTATCCTGTCGATCTAGAGTTTTCGACGTTGGAAATATCCCCATACATATCCTGCCGACCTAGGAGATTTTTGTTGTTTGTTTTTGTTATGACATAAAATTTTGAAAAACTATCACATTATTGTCAGAAAGTATTTAAAAATTATAATAAAACATTCTTAATAACGTTCTCAATTATCTACAGATATTTCCCGGACTATCGATACTAGACAAAAAATTCATTGGAACTTTTTGTAGAACGTTGAAAGGCGATCATAAAGGGTGGGGTGTAATATTTGAATATCTACATTGGTTGTGGAGATTACGATATTTGATTAAAAAAAAATAAAAGAAATTTGGTTTGAAAAAATAAAAACTCATTTCAGGTACATCTAAACGAATTCAATTCATTTGTTTATATAAAATTATTCGATATCTCTTTCAGTTTTCGAGTTTTAGGTGCTTTTATAAAAACAAATTTAAAGTCGCTGATTTTTTTTGGTTTTTAATATTTTTCCCACGCTGTTTATGAATTCGAAGGAACGAAATTATGAACGTAGGTAGAACTCGTAAAGAAAAAAATTCCGATATTCCTCTTAGTTCGGGGGATACATTGATTTTATAGAAAAAATGTTGAAACATTTTTGATGTATTTTTGAAAGAGAATTAGAAAAGGTATCTTGTAAAATTTGAAAATTCGCAGCTGTTTTCGAATTATTCGATATTTTCCAAAATGAGAACTTTGATTTTCGGAAAAATCGGTTTTTCATCATTTTTCGAACATTTAAAAAAATCAAAACGGATATTTTGACCTTTTTTTCCGGTTTAAGCTCTATCGATTGCATTTATCGAATTCTGATTTTCTTTATGGGTATAGCCGCGATGAATTTTCTAAAAAGCCCATTTTTTCCTGAAAATCGGCAGGGAAATCGTTATTAATTTTTCGATTTCCACCAAATACTATAATAGGCTATTATAGGGCATGAAAACACGTTTCTCAAAAAAAAAGAGTTCGAAAAAACGAAAGCTCTGCCCCCAGGTAACATTTGATTTTCGGAAAAAGAGTCTTGAAATTTTTCCGAGTTTTCCGATAGCAGTATTTTTTAAATTTTCGATATACATTTTTTTTTGTTATTGGCGTCATTAAAATTCCATCTCTCAATCTACGACGATTCCGGAGATATGAGACGATTTCTGGGCACGACGGACAGACAGACAGAGAGACTGACAGACAGACAGGCAGACGAGAGAATTTTTTGAAAAATTCGTATTTTTTCGAGATCAAGATTTCGTTCTCAGTAACTATATGGGTCTAACTCTGAAAATGAAAGAGTTGGAAGGTCCTAGTATAATACTCTCTAAAGGTCGTATTGTTACGTTTTGCTAAATAATAATGCCGAGCACACTACTAAACTGTTTATTTTCTAACTTCACTAAGAACATACAACTACTTCACTGGCTAATTAAACACTTAGATCTATACGACAATACAACTAGCTAAATATTCCAAACACTTATATACTTCTTCAAAAATTGCTTATCACTTCTTCATAAACTTCTTACTCATAACTTTTTATAAAAACTTCTTAATCTTCTCAATCAATCCCAGTGACATATCTCTCGCTTTATATAGTCAGGCCGTGCAAACAGATGATTCGCGACGGTTCCATTATCCCGAATATTCATTACCGACAGAATTCCACCCAAATAATAATCTCTTCTTGGAAATAATTATCGACGATAAGCTTGCGAGTCGACACAGCGACGCAGCTAGGGGGCTTTTATCAATCTCGTAACAGGTTTATAAAAAAAATACATTACATAAACTACTTTGCGATTACAAAAAAAATACCTATATGAAATGAGTATTGTTTCCTTGTGAAGAAATAATAAATATATTGTTTGGTGCATTATAATGGCATAAAATAATAAAATTCCAGACTTCTAACAAAATATTTCTATGGTTTATGTAAAAAACTCAGAAATATAGTGAATCTATATAGAACTTAGCAAGGAATTCGTAGGCATTAATAGGTATTATTCAGGTATTAGTCGGTATTAGTCGAGAATTACAGGTATTACTGGTGAATTAGAGGTATTACTCGGGTATTAAAGGAATTAGTTGGGCATTAGTGGCATCAGTTCGGTATTTCGAGGGAATAACTTGGGTATTAGAGGAATTAGTGTACACAATTTCCTCAGCCGTTTCCCCCTCAGTTATTTAATCCTATAGGATTTTCATCAACAGTTTCTTCGTTGTCCAAATAAATTGTAATCGCAGAAATTCTGGAAAACTAAAGCTGGTTGGGACAAAGAAGTAGAGAGCGAGTTGAAAGAGAAGTTTTGAATTGGTTGGGAAATTTACCGCATCTTTTGAACATGAAAATACCCTATCACGATTGCCTGTAGAAGGGGAAACAAAAGTTTGTGAAAGTTTATATTTTTTTAGTATGACGAATGACCTTCCATTAAATTATGAAGATATTGCAAATGCATCCAAAAATTACATTTTGCTAGGAAAAGTAATAGAAATGACTATATCAGGATGGCCACATAATATGAATGATCCGTTCAAACCATATTTCAGTCGAAGACATGAGTTATCTATTGAAAAGAATTGCTTCTTATGGGGTTCCAAGGTTGTTGTACCAACTTCTTTGAAAAATAAAGTTTTGGAATTGTTCCATGAAGATCATACTGGTATTGTTTTATCCAAAATGCTCATACGTTCATACTGTTGGTGGCCAGGTATCAATGAAGATATCGAAAAATTTATCAGCCAGTGTAGCATTTGTCAAATATCACTAAATTTCACAAAAGCTGCTCCACTTCTACCTTGGCCGAGTACTCCTTGTAATTTCTACAAGGTGAACATTGATTTCTTTCACAAAAATGGTTATAATTTCCTGATTCTTGTAGATAATAAAAGCAAGTGGATTGACGTTAAAGTAATGACTAGAGGTACTTCGACACAAGAAACTATTTTTGCATTAAAAGAAATTTTTTCTGTTTTTGGATTACCAAATGAATTGGTGTCTGATAATGGACCACCATTCTCTTCATCTGAATTTATGAATTTTTGATCAGCAAATTGTATCAATGTCATTAAATCTCCACCATATCACCCTGAAAGTAACGAAATTGCTGAAAGGGGAGTTCAAACTGTAAAAAAAGGTTTGGAGAAAGCGTTATTCAGCGAAAAATTGGATATAACACTAGGTGTACTGCACAATAGACTGATAAACTTTTTAGTCAGTTATCGGAATACTCCTTCAAGCATGACGGGGATATCACCTGCCAAACTCTTACTGAAAAATCCGATTGAAATAGAACAGAAAACTATACCTAAAGAAACACTTGCAAAATTTAATGTCAATGAAAATGTTTTTGTCAAAAATTCAAGATCTCGCCAGTGGGTGAAGTAGTAAAATTCATGCACTCCGATTGTTTGCGTGAAAATACAATCAGTACTTCATATACTACTGATATAAAAGAATCATTGAATGTTGACTGTGATTTTGAACAAAACCCATCTACCAAAATATCTGATAGATATTCATCTAATAGTTATACCCAAGAACTTGTTACACCTCCTGCTCCAACTCTCAACCAAGAATCAAATGATGAACATACAAATGATGAACATACCACTAGGGCATATGTGACTAGATCAGGAAGACGTACTATCAAACCAAAAAGATTGGACTTGTGATTTAACCAAGAAGGAAATTTTAGGTATTAGGTTCGTTCATATAGATCGTTTTGTATAATATCCATAGTTGCTGAGTGAAACAAAAACAGACTAAGATTATTGATGTGACTGTCATAAAAAATATGTATGTCATTAATAAAGATGACTTTTGAAACTACTTAATTTATTGAAAATACATAACACATATGTTCAACGATGCTAGCAAAGATGTCTATGCTAGAGTTAGTTATCTACATTAGAACCGAAAATTCTGGGAAAATCGAAGTGCAACTAGTTCAGTCCAAATGCAGAGTTTCTCCTTTGAAAATTATGAGCATACCCAGATTGGAATTACTAGCTGCAACTATTGGAGCTCGATTATCCAAAGTAGTCTTGGAAAATTTTGATTTTGATTTTCCTGTTTTTTACTGGACGGATTCAACAACAGTTTTGTCATGAATAAAAAGAGAAAGCCAATGGAAAACATTTGTTTGGAACCGTGTTGAGGAAATTCGAAAATTTACTCAAAAGGAAACGTGGTGTTATATTCCCAGTGAGCTGAATCCTGCTGATATTTCTTCAAGAGGATGTTCTCAGAATGGTGGAAGGGGCCTCACTGGTTGAAAGAAGCTCCAAATGTATGACCCGAACAATATTACGTTTGTACCGAAGAAATGATTAATGTTGAAAAGCAAAAAGAGATCGTATCTTCTTTCATAATATCTGTGGAAAAAGATGGGAGCTGGTACCACAACTTTTTTCTCAGACTATGGTAAAATCGTAAGAGTTTTGTGTTGGGTGAAGTGATTCATTGCAAACTGCCGAAAAAGTGATTTTCACGAGCAAAACCGAATGAAAATATTGAAATCACCCTCAGTAGCTGAATTTGTCATGACTGACAGGCTGATTGTCAAACTTATTCAGACCAAAACATTCACTGGAATGGAAGACAAAAAATTGCAATGTTCTCGTACGTTCAAAGAAGGAGAAGTCATGAGAATAAAAACTGAAATATCTGACCGAGATGACACGATGCCTTTTCGCTGCCCCTGCTAAGCACCCAGTTGTTAGGAACATAACTGAATACGAACATAAACAATCCTGTCATTCGCGTTCAAAATCTCCTCATTATTTCAAGAGAACATTACTGGATTATTAATGGAAGGAAATTATTTAGGTCAGTCATTTCAATATGTGTAACTTGTCGGCGATTCGATGTGAGAAGATTGAAAGTTTCTCCGATTCCTTTACCACCAAATAGAGTACGGGAAGCTTTCGTTTTTGAAGTATCCGGAGTTGATATGGCTGGACCTCTCTTTACCAAATCAGGAGACAAGTGTTGGATATGTTTGTTCACCTGTGCAGTATACCGAGCAGTACATCTAGAATTGGTTCCTTCATTGTCCACCGATACATTTCTTCAAGCCGTACGACGCGCGACGACTCGTTTCTAGGCAAGGTAGGCCTTCTGTTATAAAGTGCGGCCCACTGTTAACTTTTGAACGGTTTGACGTACAAACTTGAAAAAAAATATATGGAGGGTTTCACCAATTACTACTTTTTGAAATAAAACACATTGTGATTGTTCGAAAGATGGCGCGGGGGGCACATTAACTGAAAAATTTTAAATGGCATAGGGGTCATGTGTCACATCGTTGAAAAGATAATTCAATTCTCTTTTCAATCGAGTTTTCAACCATTTAAATTCTTTATATTTTCGTCAATACGTTGTTTCACATTATGCATTTGGAATGTCAGAATAAGTGCGGATCTGGCGGTCCCTTTTCTTACCATACTTTTAAATGGTTTGATGGAACGGAATTCTAAAAATTATTAAATGGTTGAAAGGAGAATTGAATTATCTTTTCAACGTGACACATGATCCTTCATGCAATTTTTTTTAGTTGATGTGCCCCCTCGTGCCATCTGTCGAGCAATCAAAATGTGTTTTATTTCAAAAAGTAGTATCGGTGAAACCCTCTAAACGTTTTTTTTAGTCTGTACGTCAAACCGTTCAAAAGTTAACAGGGGGGGGCTATCAAAAGCCGCACTGTATATAGTGCAAATGAACTAATTTTACTGGAACTGAAAATGCATCAACAAATTTGATTTGCGACATCTTAACCTCGAATAGTTCTGCACGGAGAATGGATTGGAAGTTTATTCCACCAATAGCAGCATGGTGGGGAGGCTGGTGGGAAGTGATGGTTAAATTAGTAGAAAATCTATTAAGAAAAGTCCTCGGCCGAGCTTCACTGACATTTGAGGAACTGTCAACAATACTTTGCGATTGTGAATCAGTTATAAATGCAAGACCTTTGACTTGCATTGGAAAAGATAGTGCAGATTTGATAGCGTTAACCCCAGCTATGTTTCTTCAAGAAGTTAGAGAATCAGGCGTTCCTGATATAGATGCCATCAATGCCCAAACGGTTTAGACTAAAACTGAAAGAAGAATTACGTCGACGGTTCAGAAACGAATATCTTGGCCAATTAGTTCTACAAAATCGTAAGAAAAACGAAGAAGTGAAGGTAGGCGATACAGTAATAATCAAAAATGAAAATAAGAAGCGGATTGATTGGCCCATAGCATATGTTGAAGACACAATACCAAGAAGGGATGGTGAAATCAGATTGGTACGTTTGAAAACTGCTGATGGTCATCTGCTAAGATCTTTTCAGAGAATATTTTCTTTGGAGTTGAGTTAAGATGCGGTGAAATTGAAAAATGATGCCATTGTTGAAACAGATATACCTCCCCATGTACTTACAGATACAGATAATATGAATCTCAGCGATTTGAATCATGATGATTCAAAGGTGGGAGAATGATGGAAACGAAGGCTTTATTTATTTCAATGTTGTTATTGATAAACCAATTTTTAGTTAGTCAGAATATTATCTTATCAGAATAAAGGTAATAAAGTTTTCTCTAACGCAATAGAAATTATTCATTTGGATAGATTGCTTTATAAATTTGGGTTCTTTAAAGAAAGTATTCAAAACACCGGTTAGGTGTGTTTGGAGAATTATCATAAACAAAGTATGTTCTGGGACACATATGGCCCTTTTGGCAATGGCGATCGGTGACGAGACCGTTCCTGGTGCCGCCTCTGTCGCCTCCGTTTATTTTGCTATTACCAGTCATAGCAAAATAACGGAAATGGCGAATAATGATGACGGTATTTTTAACGGAATTGATACAGTATAGGGCTGAATGTCATACCTAAATTACGTTTGGCTTTTATCGTTGTGATGACTAGTCGAATGGCAGCTTTCTCGTCAAATTTCTCATCTTTGTACTTAACACGTTTCAAATATCTATTTTCCAGTGCCTAGTCGGCCTTGTATCTATCGTGAGACTTGCAAGCAGCTACGAGGGGATTCACGCCAGGGTCTCCGTGTGCCAATCTCTTCCTCAATTTGTCCGCAGTACTGTTACAGATGCAGCTCAAACGGCAGACGATCACCACTACACGAACTCCACGAACTTCGTGTTCAACTGTCAATATGATACTATACTCTACTCAAAGTGTCATTCCAATGTCATATGTGGGCGTGGTCAGACACCCATACGGGTTCACTAATATTTGTGGATACCGTGCATGAAGTCTATTTTTCTACAACCACACTCCAAAACATGCTTTTCTGCATAGTTTTACGTTCGCAAACATGATTATTTCTTATAATAATTGAAATTTGACATTAGTGTGCCGCAAAGTGACATTTCTGTGCCACAACGTGACATTTCTGTGCCAAAATTTTTCAGTACCAAATTTCTAAGCAATACAGTTTTCGTGACAGCAAGGTGAAAGTATATTTTGAAAATTCTGCATTTCGAAGGGATATTCGATCAGGCAACTTCAAGAATGAATAGACAAAGTCTATTGGTTTATATAATATGAGGGGAAATTGTCGTACAAATTCATAATATTTTGAACAAAAATTATAGACATCACTACTGCTGTCTCAAATACCCACATACACACTATCCATTGCTAGGCAACGGAGCAACATCTATCGAATCATTTGAATGTCAACAAACGTCAAGCATAAAATATTCGTAAAATATTCTTGTCCCGTCATTTTTTAATGAGATTGAACTAAAATGGATAGCGACAGTTCTGAAATTGAAAATACTCCGCCAGAACTAAGAGAACAAGTTGTCATTGAATTTACTACCTTCAACTTCAAGAGGAAAATATGAAAATGCATACAAACAGTTTATAGTATAGTATTATTTTTAGCAAAAAGGGTGTTGTAGTAAAAGTATAGTGTGTAACACGAGCAGCAATGCAATTTCTCACTCGTTTGAATTGCAGCACTCGCTTGCGCTCGTGCCGCAACTTTTTCAAACTCGTGAGAAATTAGCACTTTTCTGCACTTGTTGCACAATATACTATTGTGGTGCTAACGTTGATATTACGACATTGACCAAGACGGCAATCGGGTCGTCTTCAAAAACTAATTCATTTGTTGATACCTTCCAAATTAATGAAGATATGTGGAAAAATTTATTGTGGTAACGGAGACCACAAATATATTATCATGGTATAGTGTAAATGGAAACCACTAATATTGGTCTTACGAATTGTGTATCTATGATACTACAATATAACACTCCGGTTGTGTGTAAATGCTAACCACTAACATTCTTTTTCTGACTCGTCTACCACAAATATAGAAGTATGAAATTATTGGGGCAGGGTGGTTATGTAGAAATAGATTTCCAAAAATAAAAATCGACCTGTCCAAGGATTCGGAAAATATATTATTTAATTAATTAATTTTATTTTATTCCATCATAGGTTTCCACACTGTATTCACGAAAACATTTATGTCACTTCACTTGTGCCAATAGAGCCTTACCAACTTCTTTTTCAAATAAAGGTTAAGATTTATTTCGAAAATACTTTCAATTCTCTATCCTCTGACAGGTCCTGAATTATTAGTAATTTTATTTCAGCTCCAAGAACGCCTATTAGCCTGATTATGTGCTCTGCGATGGATTCGGTATTACCATGTTCAAGTTCATATTAATTTTCAGAACACTTCTTGACGTTCAGTTTCAGTTGATACGTTGAGAAGAGTACTTCTACCACATCACTCAAGATGACTGTCGCAGTTGAAATGTTTGGAGATTTCAACCGAAGACGCCTACGGCAAAACCCGTAAAACTCGGTGACAGAGTTTGGGTTCGTCCGTTCAGTGTCAGGAGACCGAGTTCATCGGCTGCACGGGTTGCTGCATTGACGAGAAATTGTTGTTAAAAAATTGTTATATCCGTCAACCGGTTGCACCCCTACGTGCAACCCTCAAAAGTCAGAGACTTGTGCGAGCTAGGGGAAGACGTAGCCCTTACCTTTTAATACGTGTGATGCCATGCATGAGACCGGTGGCAATGCTGAGATTCGAACTCACGCTCTCTGGCTTATGAGGCGAAGACTCAACCCGCACACTACCGCGGCCCATCTCTGCTTTTTCGTGATCGTATACCAAGCAGAGAAAGGGATCTGAACTCCTGATGACTTTACAGGCCCCATCCAGTACCATTCTGTTATGTAGATACTCCAAACTCAAAAGTCCACAGCCTCCCTGTTGTTTGGGCAAATATAACCGTGGAACATACGATTTGGGATGTAAGCTCCGATGGAGATGCATCATTTTGCGAGATTTTACGTCGAGTTGTCGCAGCTCTTCATTACTCCAAAGGAGTAAAGTAGAATCGGAACGGCAATCATATTAGTTGCAGCAACTTTGTTCTTCCCGAAGGTTCTGATGACCAGATCTGTCGGAGTTTGTGCTGATACTTGCCGCGGAGAGAGTTTTTAACAGTAGCTACCTCTTGGGTGTGGCGTTGTTCCACCCCTAGGTAGGTATATGCCTCTCCAGCATCCAGATGATATATAGGATGCTTCCGTCTACGAGCTGAACGTCCTCTCCGTATTCCTCGCATCGTTCTCTTTTGAGATGAACCGTGGCACATTTGTCGAATATTTTTTTTCCCATAAGGAATGTAGAATTCAGGCCCTGTCCCCGGAGCTCCGATACTACCGGAGGGCGTGCTGGTAAATAATTAACCCCAGCAAACACTCCCCACGTCCGTGGGGTGAGTGATCACTGGGTCCGAGAATCATGTGCCCTGAGTAAACGGAGTGAACCAAGAATATCGGCCTTCTGCATTCTTCCGGCTAGGTTTTCTGCCGCTTCACGGCATGCCGGTACTATTTTTAGATTCGAGAGCAGCGTGTCCACCATTCCACCAAGGACCCCTATTATCAGAACCACCATCTTGACAGAATGGTTTATGGATATTATTATTATTACTATTTTTTCCCTTAGGAATTTCCCAGACAGGCCCTGTCTCCGGAGCCCCGATACTTCTGGAGGGCGCGCTGGATCATTTATCCCAATAACCACTCCCCACGCCTTGGGGTCAGTGACTATTGGTTCCGAGAATCATGTGCCCTGAGCAGGCGGAGTGAACCAAGAATTACAGCCTTATGCATTCGTCCGGCTAAGATTTCTGCCATATCACGGCAAGCCGGTATGATTTTTAACTCTGAGAGCAGTGTGTCCATCATTCCACCAAGGACCCCTATTATCAGAACCACCATTTTGACAGAATGGTTTGGATAAAGCCTGCGGAGTTCAAAGAGTAGATCTAGATATTTAGTTCGTTTTTTCTCCTCATTTCGGACGATGCCATTATTATTATTAATATTATTCTTGTATTGTTGTTGGTCCTTGATATGTGTGCCAAATTTGAGATTATTCGTACCATTGGAAGTGGGTAAATATTGAATTAGAAAATGCTCACCCTTATTATTGATATTATTACAATATTTCAAGATTCTTGTATTGTCGTCGGTCTTCAATATGTGTGCCAAATTTCAGATTATTTGGACAATTGGATGTGGGTGAAAATTATATTTGAAAATCCTTATCATTGTCATTATTATTACAATAATATAAAATTCTTATATTGTCGTGGGTCCTTGATATGTGTGCCAAATTTAAGATTATTCGGATGATTGGAAGTTGGTGAAAATTTATTTCAATAATTCTTATCATTATTATTGATATTTCCATCGCAATAATATATCATGAAATTCTTATAATGTCGTCGGTCCTTGATATGCGTGCCAAAATTTTGATTATTCGGACGGTTGGAAGTGATTCAACATTGAATTTGAATATTCATATCATTATTATTATTATTCAACCTTGCAGAAAAACTTAAAATTATAAAAAAAACACAAATATTAGAAAACGAGTAGCCTTGCACACTTACCTGTCGAAAGAAGCCCTGAGAAGAAATTATCAAACCATTATAGAGGGCGCTCAACGCAGCGAACTGCAGGGTATCTACAAATATTGGTGTGCGTGATATTTCACTCTATGAATATTTGTGGATACCTACACACGAAAAACGCCGATTCTAGTCGATTGGGTACTATCACACCCAAGGATTCCGAAAAACATGTCAGAATATTGTGGTATACGCATGTATGTATACCACAGTATGAATCGTTACCACAAGTACTGATTGTGCACGCACAGGTTACCACAAATATAAGGATACCTTCACACACACGGAATAATCCTTGCAAAGGAGGGTACGCAGGATCCCATGTTTCCGGTCATAAGATTCTGCACACTTACAGATGTATAAAAAAAGGAATATTTTCATGGCATTTATCTCCCAAATCATTCCAGAACATCTTCAAATCTTGAAGACAAAAATGATAAAATGGACATTTTGGTAACACAGCTTATGTGCGTATCCAGGGTTTCATACATGAATCGATGATGTATCTAGTATCATGGAAGATTTTTAAACTAGGCGACGTTTTGAATATTTCAAAAGTTGCCAATTTCCTTTTTTTGACGATGATTGATAACAAATTATTATAAGATAACTGATTCTAGATTGAATAAAATAATGAAAAAAATGGCAGAATTTCAAAGAAATTGAATTTTTCCAGGAAACGCCTAAAGGATCCCGCACATTTATTACATGAAATGTCTTTCAGATAATTTCACTCCAATTCTGAAATGAAGATTCTGGCATCCTCATTACGTAGTCAAATTCACAAATCGATCATATGCCTAGTTTGCTATCTACAGGGTGTCACAAATTCGATTTTTGACATTTTGGGTATTGGGTATGCATTGATTTGATTTTTGTGCTCTAATTAGAAATTGAACTTTTTTAGAAGTTAATAGCTGAGATGGAGCTCATGAGTCCCTCTATTCAAATAAAAAATGTTTCACAAACGGTGTTGCATGAAGCCATTATAGCATGGCAAGATATTGTTCATAAAAATAGATAAATGTCAATACCATAATTTTTTTGATTTTGACTCAATCCGTTAAAACTAGTAAACAACCGGCTAGAATTTGCCAATATTTTGAAAAAGTATAAGTATTCATCATATGATTGTTTTGGACCAAATAGTTTAATTTATTTGAAAAGAGTGAAATTATCAAAACTGAAATGATGTGACAGCCACTTGAAAATTATTTATTAAACATCAAAAACAATCATCATAGAAACGTTAAAGACAACAAGAACAGATATTCACTTCCTCTGAAAATATCTGTCATTTTCTTGCTTCCTCTGAACTAAAAACTCCCAACAGGTTCCGCAACGTTTCAAACCTCACACGTATCAAGGGTTTTGTCATAATATCAGTGATCTGTTTCTGCCCTTCCACATGTTCGATATTGATGACTCCTTCCTGGTATTTTTCACGAACAAAGTGATATCTCATCTCTATGTGCTTTGAAGGCTTATGAAATTCCGGGTTCTTCACAAGTTTGATAGCACTTGCATTTTCAACTCGCAGTGTGGGAATATATTGGTTTGGTCGAGTAATGTCATCAAGCAAACTTTTCGCCCAAATGACTTCTTTGGTAGCTTCGCTCGAGGCAACATACTCCGCTTTAGTCGAGAGAACAACACTTTTCTGCTTCTGGCTAGCCCAATTATTGCTCCTGACGAATATTTGCAAACTATGCCTGTTCTATCTAGTCACCTCCGAAGTCCGCATCACAGTATGCTTCGAGTTCTTTCAGTTTGAACTCTGCTCTGTACAACAATCCATAGTCAGTAGTTCCTTTCAAATATTTAAAAATTCGCTTGACAGCCTGCCAATTTTCAACTGATGGCTTTTCTAAAGATTCCGCTACTTTACTCTCTGCATAGGATATATCTGGACATGTTGCTATCATTAGGTGCATCAAACTTCCCACTGCTTAACTAAAGGGCACTTCATCGGTTAACGATTTTTCCATCATTTCGCTCGCTCCTTCACATGGTGTCGCAACTGCATTACATTCTGAAATGCCAAATTTGTCTAGAATCTTTCTTGTGTAGGTATGCTGGTTGAGAATCATTGAACCATTCTGTAGTCGCATTATCTCAATCCCAAGATAAAAATCCAAATGCCCGACTGTTACTTTGAATTCGCTTTCCAAATTTTTGACGAATGTCAAAACATGTGAATTGTCAGTTGCCGCTATCAAACCATCATCCACGTACAGGGCAACTATAATTTTCTTATGGATTGTGGAGTGGACGAACAAACAAGGATTAGCCCCGCTAGATTTCATGCCTTGGTTTCGCATGAAATCGAAGAATCTTTTGCTCCAACATCTTGGTGCCTGTTTTAGTCCATATAAGCTGCGATTGAGTTCACACATGTGGCTCGTACCATCATTATATCCATCTGGTTGTTTCATATGAACTTCCTCTTGTAGCTCACCGTATGAAAAAGTCGTTTTGATGTCGAACTGCGACAGGAACAAATTTTCTGAAACTCAAGCCTGAGCGAATTGTATCGAATCGTGCAACTGGACTGAACGTCTCCTCGATATCCTGTTTATGAGTATAAACTTTTACCACTAATCTGGCTTTGAAACGATCAAGACTTCCATCAGCTTTAGTTTTCACACGAAAAACCCAACGATTGTCAATCACCTTTTTACACTTCGGTAAGTCCATCAATTGCCAAGTATGATTTTCGGCTAACGAAGAAAGCTCTTCTTCCATAGCATTTCTCCACTGCTCCGCCTCTTTTGATTTAATTGCAGACTCGAAGGAATCGGGTACTTTCAACTCTGCTAACAGAACATAATCGTTGAGATATGATGGCATTTTTGTTCTACGGTGGTTTCTGCTGGACTCCTCGTATAATTGCTCTTTGGTGGCATTCTTTGGATCAGCAACTTCTGTTTCATTCAGATCGGAAACTGTCTCCACGTTATCGGTTGTATTACAATTAACAATTATATAACTGTTGTCATTGCTGACAGTACTACTTGATTCAATATCGAATTTGAAACTTCTCGATTTGAAATAATTTTCATTGTCAAGTAGAACTATTTTCTGAATTATGTCTTCAGTTTTGAAGAGAACGTCACGACTTAGGATAATTTGATTCTTCTCCGGATGCCAAATTCGACATCCATCCTTTTCTCCGCAGTATCCAACGAATTTTCCTTCGACACTCTTCCTGTCCAGTTTCCTTCGATTTGGTTTGGGAACATGCACAAAACATATGGTACCGAAAACGCGGAAATGTTAAATATTCACAGTATCACGCTTGAACCACAGTTCAAATGGTGTCTTATCTACCACTGAAGTTGAACCCGTTCTATTGATGACATGAACAGCTGTACTTATTGCCTCTGCCCACAGTTTCAGTGGTCAGTCTCTTGCGTGGATCATTGAACGTGCGCTTTCAACTAATGTGCGATTTTCTCGTTCCGCAGCATCATTCTGTTCTAGAGAGTACGGCATACTTTTACGGAAATTTATACCTTTCGAATGGAGAAAACTCCGCACTGTTTCATAGTCGAATTCTTTACCACCATCACTCATAAATTCTTTGATGGTGTGTACAGTAGTTTTAGCTTCATTTACGAAAGTTTTCACACAATCTGCAACTTCAGATTTCAATTTCAAGAAGAAAACACTGCGAAATTTTGAGTAATCGTCTTTGAAACACAGAAAATACATCGCACCACCAATACATTTTTCCTGCATTGGTCCACAGACATCAGCATGAATGATTTCTGCTACAGCTGTTGGTCGATTTTTCCTGGTTCCGAAGCTCTATGCTGTTTTCCATAAATGCAGCCCTCACAGAATTCTTCTTTGATATTCACATTGATTCCGTGTTTTCGTAAAACTTTCTTTACGTGGCTTTTATTCTGGTGACAAAATCCACAACTGCACAGTATCGACTTCTGATGCAACTAACATCTCTGCTGCCTTTTCTGGAACTAGTACTCTCATATTCAATGCTAAGAATAGCACGTTAAAAAGTTAAGACCTCGTTAATCCTTAGCTCGCACAAGTTTTGACTTCTGAGGGCTGTCGTTCGTAGGGAGATGACAGCTGATTAACGGAAAAAACAACAATAAAGTCCTCTTCCGGACATTTTTCCTGTCATTCGAATGATACTGTCTTTGGTAAAAGTACATCCTGTCCTGTCGGCTTTGAAGTTGAAACCGTTTTCAATATTTTGGCCTATTGAAAAAAGATTTCGCCCAACTTCAGGAACATACCACACATCAGTTAGATGGTTACGTTGCCACTTGCCATTTATGCACATTTCCACGTTGATGGTTCCATATCCGTATGCATAAATTATATCTTTGTTACCCACTTGTACGGATTTTGGTATAACGAATGCCTCATGAGTGATGAAATACTGTTTGTTACTAGTCATATGGGCTGATGTAACGGAATCTGCTAACCACAACTCCTTTCGCTGATATTCTTGAATGAACAAATGAAAGCATCACCAGAAGTTTTATCTCTCTTTTGGGAATTTGAAGGTGAAGTGGATTGAACATCAGTTCGCTTCATTGGACAATATTTCATTTCA
Organism: Chrysolina americana; assembly: GCA_958502065.1. NCBI lineage: Eukaryota > Metazoa > Arthropoda > Insecta > Coleoptera > Chrysomelidae > Chrysolina > Chrysolina americana. Next base: position 38,420,600 of record OY293414.1, on the reverse strand, counting down.
TCATTTAGCTCCCGGAAGTTTCGCTGCAATCTTCCTATGTGAGTCGCGATATCTTCCTGTGATGTATTTTCTATAGTGAAAAACTGCCCAATCAATCTATCCACACGCTGGTCAGAACTTTGTTCGTAGATGGAAGTTAACTTGTCCCATGTGGCTTTTGCCGTATCGCATGTTGCAATAACCTCAACATTCGCATCGTTGAGACTACTCACTAGAATTAATTGGGCCAATGCATCGCCCTTTTCACAGTTTCAAACGCTACTTTATCTGCTGCTGAAGCAATTGAAACAAATAATATTCGGTACAGTTGCAATGGATATTCGTGAATAAACTTTCAGAGAAACAGTGTAAAATATATTTGTGACATACAAGACTTTTCGTATATAAAACAACTGAACTCATTCAAAAATAAATAACGACAAAATGAATATATATTAAAAAACTCATAAACACTTGAAGACCTTTATGTTTTATCTTCAATACTCCCCCTCAAATTTGAAACTGGTATATAAATGGTCAGGTCACTCCCAACTGCGATCTTAAAAACTGAAATCTAAATTTGGGTATCGGCTTCGTGAAAATATCAGCAATTTGGTGTTGAGTTGGAATAAACTCCAATGAAAATATTTTTTCTCTGAACTTCTCCCTTATGAAATGGTAGCAAATATCGATATGTTTGCTCCTCTTGTGGGATTCAGGAATCTTCACTAGTTTAATTGAACTCTGGTTATCAACGAACAATATGGGAGTACTCTGTAAATGTCCCATGAACTCCTCGAAAAGACGTTTTAGCCAAATGAGTTCTCTCGCTGCTAGACTTGCCGCTATGTATTCGGCTTCTGTTGCATATCTGCAGCTTCCAGACTGAAATTCTGGTCAGACTCACTACTGGCAGGTACAGCCATTGGGGTAGAATCTATCATGTTGAATTTTTTCAATACTTTCCTTATGTGATTCGTCTGATGTATGGATATAGTCCCATTCGGCTCTTGTTGTACCTCTATACTAAGGAAAAATGACAATTCTGAAGTTCTGATCGAAAATTCATCTTTTAAGTAACCCAGAAGAATATCAATGTCAGACTTGTCAGGGGCAGCTATCAATCCATCATCTACGTAGAGAGCCAGAAAAAGGATCGAATTTCCTTTCTTCCTCAAAAATGCACAAGGATCTGCATTCATAGCAATGAAATGAAAATTCTTCAAAAACTTCGTGAATTTTGCATTCCAAATTCTGGGTGCTTGTTTTAGTCCATATAAACTTTTTGAAAGTTTGCAAACGTTTTCTGTTCCATCGGAATATCCCTCAGGTTGAACCATATATATTTCTTCTTCCAATTCGCCATACAGAAAAGTTGTTTTGATATCAAATTGTTTCAGCTTCATACCATTTTCTGCGGCTAATGTTAAAATCATTCTGATTGTGTCAAATGTGACAACCGAGCTAAAGGTTTCTTCATAATCTATTCCATATTGTTGGGAGTATCCTTTCACAACTAATCGAGCTTTGTTCCTCTCGATGTTTCCATCTATTCTTGTTTTCAGTTGATACACCCACTGATTACCTATAGATTTCTTATTCGTTGGTAATGTAACTAATTCCCACGTCTTGATTCGTAATAAAGAATTCCTTCCATCATCCATCGCTTCTTTCCATTTCTCCGCCATTTCTGAATTCATAGCTTCTCTATAATTTCTGGGAATAGAAATATCTGCTACCATTGATAGGACCATAAAATAATTCGTATATTTTGATGGTGCCAACAATTTCGATCTGTCCCTTGAAAGATATTTCGGAGTTTCATCATTATCTTCAGATCCATTCTTATCTGACTCAATGTCCTTATTTGTCACCTCTGTGGATGGGTTCAAAGGTCTTTGTTCAATATATTTTTCTGATATTTCTTCTATTCTTTCATCATCTAAACTGACTTCTTGTGTACCGCTCACATTCACAGACCCATTTGCAGGAATTTTCAGTGACACTATTTGAAATTCTTTAGAATCATCTTGAATTTCTCTTTCTGCTATTGACAGTTCATCTTTGGAAATGACATCGCAACTAAATTCCATGTTTCTTTCATCAGGATACCATATTTTGAAACCCTTTACGTTTTCAGAATATCCAACAAAAATACCTTTTTTGGATTTTTGATCTAATTTGGAACGTTTTTCTTTTGGTATATGAGTGTAAACTTCACATCCAAATACTTTCAAATTGTCTATTTTTGGCAATTCCTTCGTCCACAATTCGTACGGGGTCTTTCCTTTGACTGTACTGGTTCCTGTTCTATTCAAAATGTAAACGGCAGTATTCACTCCAGATGAAGAGCCTTCGCATGTATCAGTGTTCTGGCGGTTTCTACGATTGTACGCATTTCTCATTCGGCTCCTCCGTTTTGCTCGGGGTTGTACGGTACAGTTCTTTGGTGTTGAATGCCATGTTCTTCAAGGATTTTTCTCACATTCTGATTGACATACTCTGAACCATTATCTGATCTAATTTTTCGGACATTTATTCCATACTGGTTTTTGACAAATGCCAAATAAATTTTCAGTTTTTCTGCAACTTCACTTTTCTCTTTCAGGAAGTATACCACCTTATAATGGGTGAAGCAGAAAATATTTTGATCCACCAACAATTGAAACAAATAATATTCGGTACAGTTGCAATGAATATTCGTGAATAAACTCTCAGAGAAACAGTGTAAAATATATTTGTGACATACAAGACTTTTCGTATATAAAACAACTGAACTCATTCAAAAATAAATAACGACAACATGGATATATATTAAAAAACTCTAAACACTTGAAGACCTTCATGTTCTATCTTCAATACTCCCCCTCAAACTTGAAACTGGTATATCCATGGTGAGGTCACTCCCAACTGCGATCTTAAAAACTGAAATCTCAATTTGGGTATCGGCTTCGTGAAAATATCAGCAATTTGGTATTTAGTCGGAATAAACTCCAATGAAAATATTTTTTCTCTAAACTTCTCCCTTATGAATGGTAGCAAATAGCGATATGTTTGCTCCTCTTGTGGAATTCAGGATTCTTCACTAGTTTAATTGCACTCTGGATATCAACATTGATATACCGGGTGGCTACGGAAGTATTGCCTACGGAATATCTCAGTTATTGTATGAAGTAGGTTTGTGAAATTTGGAGCGTCGATATAATGACATAAGAGCTAGAATTTGAGCATATTGACATGTCGAAGTTAACTTCCGGTCTGACCGGAAGTAACATCAACTTTCTTATTTCAAATGGAAACCCCATTTTTTTTCTTTTCGCTATATTCAGCATTCAATTCCCTTTCTAATGACATATCACAAGTTGGTATCTAACCAGAATCTAGATCAGAAAAAAATTATTATTGAAATTCACCGAGTAGGCCGTGGAAGCAAAATGAAAGCCAAAAATTGAAAAGTTGGCTATGGAAACCATACGTCACTTGATAACAGTTGCTACTACTGTGATATTTTATTTTCATTCGTCGGCGTTATGAAAAGCCGCCAAAAAAATATTGGAAAAATTGGGAAAAAAACCATACTCTGTAGGTCCATAACTTAAATAGGAACATACAACTTTTTCTTGCCTGTACTATTCAGCATAACCATTCCTTTCTAATGATATAATAGAAAGTAATTTTTTGAAATGAAATACCAAAATATCCAATTATTTTTATTCAAATAACAAAAAAACAGATTTATCGAAAAAAAAAATTCAAATTGATAGGATTAAAGATAAAATATATTCAAAACAAATGTTCGAAATGCATTCCCTCGGCGTCAATACATTTATTGACTCTGGTGATATTTTCATGTAAAACGTTTCTCAACAGTTGGGGCGTGATATCTTGGAAAGCTCTACGAATTTTTACTTCTAGCTCATGTAGAGTTGTAGGCTGTGTGGAATACACCCTATTTTTAAGATGCCCCCATAGAAAAAAGTCGCACGGAGAAAGATCAGGTGACCTTGGTGGCCACCTGACTGGACCATGGGTTGTTATAAGTCTCTCTTGAAAGCGATTTTGAAGATAATTTCTCGCTATTCTTGAATTATGCGAAGGGGCGCCATCTTGCTGGAAGTACATTCTCTCAGTTATTTCCGCTGGTAGGTTGTTAATGAATTCCGAAATTTCATTCGTTAAAAAATTAAAGTATCTCTCTCCGGTTAGTTGGCCTTGAAAAAGAATGGGGCCAACAATATGAGTTCCAACTATTCCTGCCCAAACATTCACACCAAATCTCTCCTGGAAGCCACCTTGTCGAAACCGGTGCTCGTTTTCTATCGCCCAGTACCTGAAACAAAAGACCGTTTACACTTTTAACACTTTATACTTCGACTATCGACAATAATCCAAATAAAGTACAGTACCTACCTTGTATTATTCCTGTTAAATAATCCATTGTTGGTAAATCTTGACTCGTCCGTAAACAAGATATAATAGTTGAATAGGTGATTCACAGCATTTTGTCGAAGAAACCAATTACAATATTCCAGGCACCTTTCACCGTCATTTTCATACAAATGTTGATGCAACTTATACTTGAAGGATTCAAATCGATGTCTTTTCAAAATTTTCCTAGCAGAGTCCTTACTTATAGCTAATTCGGCGCCAATCTGCCTTGAGGAAATTGTACTAAAGCTAATACATTAATTTCAGTTTCCTCATTAATAAAAAATGCTTCTTGGTCTTCGTGAACATCAGGCTCAGTTCTAAATGTTTCTTCAAGCCACTGGAAATACCTTCTTGACGGTTGCTGCCTCCCTGGATATCGCTCTAAATACAATCGTTCAGCGGCATAAGAATTTTTTAAACATTCACCATAAATGAGAAGCATGTCAATTTGTTCGGTTCGTGAATAACGGGGCATTTTTTGAATATTCCACTAACTGATTTCGATTTCCAAACCCTTTTAAAATGGCAGAATCAAAAACACTACTTCGAACGTCACAATAATATGGATAGCAGCGTTCGTGAGAGCTCTCGTTTCTTTTTTGTTTCATTCCAAAATACATCTTAATCAGCCTACTTGTTAATATTTTAGTTCGAATGATTATTGCAATGGAATGATTATTCTGAATAGCACAAACATCGTCCATAGGTAGATATTAGAATATCTATGGACGATGGCACAGACCAAGTACGTTTATGTTCCTATTTAACCTAGAACCTACAGGAATAATTTATCATTCCACATTATTTTCAATGATATTTTTGCGTATGGCGATAATCTGTTTTGTTACCTATTTGAAGAATAATTATTGGATTTTTTGGTATTTCATTTCAAAAAATTACTTTCTATTATATCATTAGAAAGGAATGGTTATGCAAGAAAAAGTTGTATGTTCCTATTTAAGTTATGGACCTACAGAGTATTGTCTTTTTCCCAATTTTTCCAATATTTTTTTTGGCGGCTTTTTATAACGCCGACGAATGAAAATAAAATATCACAGTAGTAGCAACTGTTATCAAGTGACGTATGGTTTCCATAGCCAACTTTTCAATTTTTGGCTTTCATTTTGCTTCCACGGCCTACTCGGTGAATTTCAATAATAATTTTTTTCTGATCTAGTTTCTGGTTAGATACCAACTTGTGATATGTCATTAGAAAGGGAATTGAATGCTGAATAAAGCGAAAAGAAAAAAAAATAGGGTTTACATTTAAAATAAGAAAGTTGATGTTACTTCCGGTCAGACCGGAAGTTAACTTCGACATGTCAATATGCTCCTAGCTCTTATGTCATTATATCGACGCTCCAAATTTCACAAACCTACTTCATACAATAACTGAGATATTCCGTAGGCAATACTTCCGTAGCCACCCGGTATATTAAAAAACTCATAAACACTTGAAGACCTTCATTTTTATCTTCAATAGAAGCACCTTCTGACCCGTAACGATTCCATGCACATCATTATGACGAAGAAGCAAACCAATCTGTCTTTTCCACCTCGTCCAATTCGCAGCACCGTCCAGTTTTTCAACTTTAATTTAGAAATCCATTTTACTATCTCGAATAAACTTTATTCAATTATAGACGTCCTGGGCCCATAACCTTTTGGACCAAATAATGTGACAGCCACTTGAAAATGATTTATTGAACATCAAAAACAATCATCATAGAAACGTTAAAAAAAAAACAAAAACAGATATTTCGATTTTCAACAGATTGCTTGGCCAACCGTATATAGTTTTCCATGTACAGGGTGACAATTTGAATGCTTTCAAATTATGTATCTCAAGAACAAAATTATATAATTATTAGGAATTGTCCGTAATTGTTACTATGAAAGTTAAACTGGAAGGAATCATGGAATGATCGTCCCTACCCCCTCCCTCATTTCCAACCACCCCCATCGCCTCCCTGATTTACAGCCAACTGCATTCACTTTTAATAGAAGTCTCTTTCTACTCGTAATTCCTCATTGATAGCTGGTGAAAAATGCTATTCTCTCCCTCCCCAACCCTTCCTCATTAATTGAATATTATATTATTTTTGTGGACACCTCTGCGTACAGAAATGAAATAAAAAAACGCATCATGAATATTTCATTTACCTGAAAAGGTATTTCTGAGTAGTTAGTTAAAAGAGATGGTGATCGATGGAATTGAGTTCAGAATTTTCAGAGATACCAACTTGAAATACTATTGCTAAACTTTGAAAACTCACAAAACTAAGGGTTTTACATTATATATCTATTCAATGAGGTGTCGCATGTAGAAATTTCTATTGAAATTATTTGAATACGAGTGGCTGTAAATCAGGGTGGGTGATAAGGCTGGATGGAAATGAGGAGGGTGATATGGAGGAATATTCCATGAGTCATTAGAATTTGATAACCACATCCTAGTAAGAGTTACGGACAATTCGTATAATTTTGTTCATAAAATATGGCATTCAAATTGTCACCCTGTATATAGCAAACTATATACTATTGATCAGGAAATCATATAAATCCTCCTGTAGTTGATGAACACCCATAGAATAATATATATGTGGCTTTTTCAAATACTACATCACTGTTTGGACATTTTGCAGAAGTCAAATCACTGTTGTTACAGGAAAAGTTGATATTTTAGGGTTTTCAGAAACTTGGATATCAGAAAATATCACCAGTAAATTATTGAATTGATGGTTATAAAATTATTCGACGAGATAGAGGTTCAAGAGGTGGAGGTGTAGGAATGTATGTCAAAAATAGTTTTAGATTCGAAATTCTTGAATATGTGTCATATGAATACTTGGAACAACTGTGGATACAATTTAAATTCAACAAATAGATATACATTGTAGGGACACCAGGAAAATCAAATTCAATTGTTGACCTCCCACCAGAATTACTAAAACATCTAGTAGCCTCCTTGATATACTATTTCTCTCGAAAGATGAGTATAATATTACTTGGGATACTAGGGATGTATCAAATATCTCAGATCACTGCCTTACTATACTTGCAAATTAGGTAAAAATCAATCTCAAGAAACAAAAAAATGGGTCACTCTGAGAAATCTGAAACGTATAATATATTAAATCCTTTTAGAACAATGCCTACAGAATGCGCCATATGAAAACATTTACTACATACAGGATATCAACAATAAGGTCGACCATGCCAATAAACTGACTGGCACCAATTAAAACAATCCCTATCAAATTACAGAAACCTCCTTGGAAAACGGATATTATTGAATTGATCAAACTTAGGGAAAAGGTATATCATAAATACAAAAAAAAACAAAAACATAAATCATTGAAACTATTATAAACAGTTAAGAAATCGAGTAAACATTGATATACGAAATGAAAAAAAAAGCTATTTGGAATTTTGCGGTAGGAATAAAAATTCTAATATGGTACTTTGGAAAAGATTACAACATTACCAAAGGATTTGTTTCAATTCAATACTGTTACTATGGAAAAACTCCGTAAATGTTTATCAGAAGTGAAGTCATCAGCTACAGGTCTTGACTTAATTAATTTGGAAATTATATTACTTTGTTGTCCGACGATATTACCCATTTTAACAAATATTGTGAAAACTTGCTCAATGGAAAATGTGTTCCCTGATAGCTGAAAAGTATCACGAATAACGGCATTGACTAAGAAAAATTATATATCAAGTCACAATGATCTAAGACCAGTAAGTACATTAACATGTACCTATGTCTAAAATAATTGAGAAAACAATGAACAAACAGGTAAGACTCCACCTTGAACATTATTCGATTGATTCTGAACAATCCGGGTTTAGATCGGTTTACAGTTGCACCACAGCTCTACTTAATATTGTTCACGATATCTTAAGGGCTACAGATGCTGGTAAAACCACAGTGCTGGTACTTTTAGATTACTCGTAGGCATTTGATACCATGAACCGCCAGGTCCTGCTTTCCTTCCTTCATTTCGTGGGTTTTTATATCAATGCAATCAAACTTATGTCTTATTATTTACAAAATGAATATCAATATGTAGAGACCACTATCGGGCAGTCAGCAAGGGAGAAAGTTATTTGTAGTATACCTCAAGGATCTTTCCTTGGTCCGTTATTATTCAGTATATACATCAATAAATTTTCATTGAATATAAAAACTTGTAGCTCCCACTTTTAGTCCTGACGATTAGCTGTTGGCACAACAAGCCATAATCGAAGATCTGGATCATTAAGTAAGTCTGTCTACCCTTCACTCATTGAAAATCAATACTCTGAAATCAAACGTTATGATTTTTGGAAAAAGCCAGCAGCACATCAGACCAGTTATGAAAATCGAAATTCAGGGCGAAGAATTACAGTTTGTTGATTATGTGAAAAATTTGGGTTCGTATCTGGACACAGATCTTCATTTCAAAAGGCAAATCAATCATTGTCTTCAAATTGCTCTTTGAAAATGCTTATACGCACAGACATTTGCTTCCGACTCCAATAAAAAAAACTGTTGAGTGACACACTGGTTCTAAGCCACATAAATTTTTGTGATGTTCTGTATGGGCCCTACCTGGACCAAAGTGATATTAATTGAGTGGAAAAAGTGCAGAAATCGTGTCTCAGATTTATCTATGGTTCTTATATATATGGAAATTCGATCCAATATCGCACATGTTGAAACCCTTCAAGTGGCTGAAAATGCAAGATCGGCGAAAACTCCATTTTTTAGGCTTTTCACATTCAGTAATTCACAATCACGTCTTCCATATCTTTACAACAAAATAACATATAGAAAACACGTTCATTGAATTTACGACATATTACATTTCCCTTCCACCCCATAGAACATATTTCGAAGAAGTTTCCCATGTAATGTTTACAAACTGTATGGTGAAGTCCAACCATCACGTGAACAAAAGAAATTACTACCTTTCAAGAGGAAAATCCGAGAAAGTATTTTAGCCACATATATATGACTCATCTCTTCTGCAACATAGCAATTTTTTTTTAATATTATCACAAGAACGATTTTCTAATTATAATTATTTTATCTTGGGGCTGAACTAGAACTTCCCCAAATTGTTTTCAGCTCCATTTTGCATTATTGTATTGAACAGGAATATCAAACATGTTACTGTAATGCAGATAAATATTATTATTATTATTTTTTAATCCGTTAGGAATTACCTAGACGGGCCCTTTCTCCGGAGCCCCGACACTTCCGGAGGACGCGTTGGTGCATCATTAACCCCAGTGAACATACCCCACGTCCGTGGGGTGAGTGATTACTGGGTCCGAGAGTCATGTGCCCTGAGAAGACGGAGTGAACCAAGAAATACGGCCTTCTGCATTCTTCCGGACAAGTTTTCTGGGGCATCATGGCAAGCCAGTATGACTTTCAAGATTGAGAGCAGTGTGTCCCTCATTCCACCAAGGACTCCTATTATCAGAACCACCATCTTGACAGAATGGTTTGGATAAAGCCTGCGGAGTTCAAAGAGAAGATTTCGATATTTAGTCCGTTTTTCCTCCTCTTTTCGGACGATGTTCGTTTCGCCAGGAGCTGAAAACTCAATGACGAAAATCGTCCTATTCTGATGGTCGAGAAGGACTACATCAGGCTTATTGGCTTGTATTTGCCTGAGGGAATGAGAAGTTCCAATAGATTCGGCACTTCTCATTCTCCACAACGGACTCAATATCCCCCGGAGCATAAGGCAACACCGGTGTCTCGTCTACACCGTACGAGTGTCGTAGATAGTAGTACAACACTCGTAGGGCCGCGTTATGCCTGTGGATATAGGCTGAGACCGCATAAGTTGGACAAGCTGACAACAAATGATTTATGGTCACAGCTGCCCCACGACACGCTCTGCATCTAGTGTCAGGGACCTCTATACCCATTCTCCTTGCAGCCAGCGACCCCCTTCTTTGACCCTCTTTGCTCATATATCCGTTCATACACCGGCTCAACTGCGGAGAGTGTTCGCATGTATAAAATGCGGGTAAACATCTTATAACATGCGTTCAAGCGTGTTATTGGTCTGTAGTTCTTCGGATAAGACAAATCTCCGTTTTTGCTCCCACCTAGCCATGAGTTGAAAATTCTTGCTAGATGGTGGTGGGTACTAAAAATTTTCCACCAATAGTTATTCAGGCCATCAGGACCTGGAGCAGCAAAATTCTTCGAGCCTTTGAGGGCCCGTCGAACTTCTTCCGGGGTTATCGGATTGCGCAGTTCATTGAGCTCAAGCTGACGAAGCCACCTGCAGAAACCTTCGAACTGCGCTAGGGCTGGAGTATCTACGTTGAGTGATTGCGGAAATTCGTAAATACCCTTCCAGAAGGTTTCTACCCGATCAGTTTTCCGCGATGCTTCTCGCCCGCCTCACTAGTGACTTTTTTTGCAGCCACCAGCATTCGTATCCTATCAAGACAGTGCTGTTTGATGGTTAACAGTACGCCTTGATTTAGTGTGTGGTGAGTTCGTCTTAAATTTGCAGCAATTCGTCGCACTGCGTGCGTGATGGGCCTATTGGCCGCCACGTAATCCGCCACACACTGGATACGAGACGCGTGTTGTCTCGCCAACCTGATCTTAGCTTCCATCTTGTGAATGCGTCGCTCATGCCTCCCAATCTGAGGGGTGGTATCACTCCTCTCCGCTTGGGACAAAGCCTGAGCGGCGTCATATACGCAGAGTTGATCTGCCAGATGTCAGCCTCTTCTGAAAGGACATCGTGAATATCCGCATTCACTCGTGCCAGTTGTTGTGACTTCAGGGGCTTCGTGTTATGAAGCGCCCTGCGGGTTCTGATGCCTTCCGTTGGTGGTATGATGCGGGGCTCCTCTACAGCCAGGTGGACACGTGGCATATCTGCCACTTCTACCACTGCGTTAACCGGCTGAGGAGGGGCTCTAACATATCCTCGAATCCGAAGGTGGGATGCATAATCCCTTAGGTTCTGTGCGGAAAAGGCAGCATGCTCTGGGTGGGTTTCACACCACCGAGCATGCATTCTCGCCATGTATCCTCTTCGGGCGGGCTGACTGCTCTTGTAGCAATGCAGAAGACTGTCTCTTAGTTCATCCGTCCACTCAAAGCGTCCGTTTTCATTGCGGTCGTCATCGTTTGGCAAATCATCGTTTTGGGCCCCACCACCTTGCCTATGACCCCTAATCCGGAGGGGTCGGTTGTGGGGGCCTCTTCCTCGTGCATATAGAACCGAGTAGTAGGGTATACCAGGGGGATAGCCTAGTATACCCACGGCCGACATCAGAAGGAATAAGCATTCCCTCCAGGGTGCGCCATGGCTGCCGGTCCGGTTTTGCACCGGTTGCTCAGGAAAGTGGTGTCGCAACTCACCAAGGCCTTGGATGGTGGTTGGCACTCCCTGCTTATTTAGTCCTTTCATTATTATTATTACTATTATAATTTTATTTTATTTTTCATACGGAATGTACCAGTCAGGCCCTGTTTCCGGAGCTCCGATACTACCGAATGGCGCGCTGGTGTATCATTAACCCCAGCAATCACTCCCCACGTCCGTGGGGTGAGTGATTACTGGGTCCGAGAATCATGTGCCCTGAGTAAACGGAGTGAACAAAGAATAACGGCCTTCTGCATTCTTCCGGCTAGGTTTTCTGCCGCATCACGGCAAGCTGGTATGATTTTCAGATTTGAGAGCAGCGTGTCCATCATTTCACCAAGGACCCCTATTATCAGAACCACCATCTTGACAGAATGGTTTGGATAAAGCCTGCGGAGTCCAAAGAGAAGATCTCGATATTTAGTCTGTTTTTCCTTCTCTTTCCGTACGATGTTTGTTTCGCCAAGAGCTGAAAACTCAATGACGAAAATCGTCCTACTCTGATGGTCGAGGAGAACTACATCAGGCTTATTGGCTTGTATTTGCCTGAGGGTCGGAAATGAGTAGTTCCAATAGATTTGGCACTTCTCATTCTCCACAACGGACTCAATATCCCACGGAGCATAACATAAGCATAACACCGGTGTCTCGTCTACACCGTACGAGTGTCGTAAATAGTAGTACAACACTCGTACGAGTGTCGTAAATAGTAGTACAACACTCGTAGGGCCGCGTTATGCCTGTGGATATAGGCTGAAACCGCATAATCTGGATAAGCTCACAGCAAATGCATTATGGTCTCAGCTGCCCCACGACACGCTCTGCATCTAGTGTCAGGGACCTCTATACCCATCACGCGACTAAGAGAGACGAGGGTGTTGAAGACACCATCCTGGCAGGCCATTATGAATCCCGCGGTTTCCGACTTCAGCCCACTTGCCCTGATAAAAACGAATGTCAGGTTTCTGGATAAGCCAAGGTCTTCAATGTTCTTGAAGAAGACCCCATGCATTGGCTTATCCTTATGTAGCTGTAGAAGCTTGTCACACTCCACAGCTTTGACGTGGGCTTTTTGCTGAACGGGATCCAACTCGGTGACAGAGTTTGGGTTCGGCCGTTCAGTGTCGAATACGAGACTGAGTTCATCGGCTGCACGGGTTGCTGCCTTGAAAAGAAATGCTCCAATCCCTGCTTTTTCATGATCGCATACCAAGCAGACAAGGGGATCTGAACTCCTTATGACTTTACAGGCTCCATCCAGTACCTTTCTGTTGTGTAGACACTCCAAACTCAAAAGTCCACGGCTTCCCCACTGTCTGGGGAAGTATAACCGTGGAACAGACGATTTAGGATGCAAGCTCCTATGAAGATGCATCATTTTGCGAGTTTTTGTCAAGTTGTCGCAGCTCTTCCTGTGTCCATTTCATTACTCCAAAGGAGTAGAGTAGAATCGGAACGGCAAGCATATTAGTTGCAGCAACTTTGTTCTTCCCCGAGAGTTCTGATGACCAGATCTGTCGGAGTTTGTGCTGATACTTACCGCGGAGAGAGTTTTTGACAGTAGCTACCTCTTGGGTGTGGCGTTGTTCCACGTCTCTCTGGCATCCAGATGATGTAGGATGCTTCCGTCTACGAGCTGAACGTCCTCTCCGTATTCCTCGCATCGTCCTCTTTTGAGATGAACCGTGGCACATTTGTCGATCCCAAACTCCATTCCGATAGCATGCGTGTACTCTTGCACCACCCTTAAGGACTGATGAAGGTCCTTCTCTCCGGAGGCATAAAGTTTAAGGTCATCCATGTAAAACAGATGGGTGACCTTATGCCTCCGGTTGCTGGGGGTGCCGCAGTTGTATCCGCGGGTTTTCCGTAGTGCAACGGACAATGGCAGTAGTGAGATGCAGAAGAGAAGAGGCCTAGGAAAGTCTCCCTGAAACACACCCCTCCTAAACATAACCTGCTCTGTTTGGACTCTGACTTGACCAGATGTTATGGTAAATCGAGTCCTCCAGAGCGGCATCAGCTGTGCAATGAATCTCACTATTTGATCGGGTACCGCAAGGCATCTGAGCAAATGCATGATCAGTTCGTGCGATGTTGTATCAAATGCCTTGCGATAATCGATCCAGGCCATTGAAAGGTTACGCTTATACTGCACAAAGTCCTGCGTGATGCATCTGTCGATCAGCAGGTTCTCCTTGCAGCCAGCGCAGACCCTCTTTGCTCATATATCCGTTCATACACCAGCTCAACTGCGGAGAGTATCCGCATGTATAAGATGCGTGTAAACATCTTATAACATGCGTTCAAGCATGTTATCGGTCTGTAGTTTTCTGATTGGACAAATCTCCGTTTTTGGGGATTAGCACGGTTCGCCCCTCGACAAACCAATCCGGAATCTGCTGCTCCCCATCTAGCCATGAGTTGAAAACTCTTGCTTGATGGTGGTGGGTACATGGAAATTTTTTCCACCAATAGTTATTTAGGCCATCGGGGCCTGGAGCAGCAAAGTTCTTAGAGCCTTTTAGGGCCCGTCGAACTTCTTCCGAGGTTATCGGATTACGCAGTTCATTGAGCTCAGGCTGACGAAGCCTCCTGCAGAAGGCTTTGAACTGCGCTAGGGCTGGAGTATCTACGTTGAGTGGTTGCGGAAACTCATAAATGTTCTTCCAGAAGGTTTCTACCCGATCAGCCACCGGCGGGTTATCTACAACACGTGGAGGCTCTTGGAATAGGCGAGAAGGTTTATCGCGTAACTTCATGTTTTCCGCGATGCTCCTCGCCCGCCTCACCAGTGACTTTTTTGCACACACTGGATACGAGACGCGTGTTGTCTCGCCGACCTGATCTTATCTTCCATCTTGTGAATGCGTCACTCATGCCTCCCAATCAGAGGGGTGGTATTCCTCCTTTCCGCTTGGGACACAGCCTGAGCGGCGTCATACACGGCAGAGTTGATCTGCCAGATGTCAGCCACTTCTGAAAGGACATCGTGAATCTCCGCATCCACCCGTGCCTGTGTTGTGTTGTGGCTTCAGGGGCTTGGTGTTATGAAGCGCCATGTGGGTTCTGATGCCTTCCATTGGTGGTATGATGCGGGCCTCCTCTACAGCCAAGTCGCCTCGAACCCGAAGGTAGGATACATAATCCCTCAGATTTTGTGAGGAAAAGGCAGCAGGCTCTGGGTGTGCTGCACACCACAGAGCATGCATTATCGCCATGTGTCCTCTTCGGGCGGGCTCACTGCTCTCATAGCAATGCAGAAGACTGTCCCATAGTTCGTCCGTCCACTCAAAGCGTCCGTTGTCGTTGCGGTTTTCATTGTTTGGCAGATCATTGTTTTGGGCCCCACCACCTTGCCTATGACCCCTCATACGAAGGGGTCGGTTGTGGGGGCCTCTTTCTCGTCCGTCTAGAACCGAGTAGTCGGGTATACCGGGGGGTTAGCCTAGTATGTTTTCTGGTTTTAACTTATTGAGTGAAAATCAAAAAGATTATGGAATTAATCTATTTCTTGAAAATTTGAATATTGTCTTTCCATACTATATTGCAACACCATTTGTGGGTCAATATTTTTTATTCGAATAGAAGGACTCATGAGATATAGTAGCTTATATGTTATTAGTTCATTTCTAATACAGTTCTAATTCGAATTGCACAAGAATCAAATCGATGCAGTACTCATAATAGCAGAAATCGAATTTTCAACACCATTTACGTCAAAACCTGGTATAATAGGATCGATCTGTGAATTGGACTACGTGATGAGGATGCCAGGATCTATAACATATCAAAATTGGAGTGAAATTAGCGAAAAGCCATTTTACGTAGTAAATGTGTGGTGTCCTTTTCCTATCAAACGTATACACACACCTCTTTTAATAAATTTATGAGCGCTTTCGACCTAATAAGTCATCGTGAGTGCTTGCTTGTTAGGTTAGCATAGGAAGAATCTATAAAATATTGACAATAATAGTGGGAAACAGATTGAAATGTATACAGTGTCGAGCAAACATTTTGCAGTAGGATATGGAATTCTTTTTAAATAATGGATCCCCAAAAATTCTGTTTCTGATAAAAACCTCTGCTTCGTTCTAAACCTAAATTGTACACACCAAAATGAAATTTTCATCGACCCTATACGAGGGAATGTAAAATACATGATTTGTTTTCAAAAAATTATGATCTGAGAACTTTATTTCTCGCGGAAAATTCAAAAGTCAAGGGAAAATATAGTTCAGAATCGAATTTTACTTCCTTGTACTTCTTAAAGAATACTACGCCAAGCAGATGGCATATTGATATATAATTATAATATTACTCCCTTCTTTCTTCCTTCCATCATAAAAGCACATTCAATGAAATATGTTATGAAATTTTCCACATTCTTGCTGCAAATAATGAATACATCTGAATTATTTCTAAGGTATGATACAAGAATGAAGCTGAATTCATTTCCACACCATAACTGAAATGTTCCGATACAGCTATGGCTCCTTATACAGGGTCGTGAAAAATCAAATTATTGTTTATAATTCAGATTTGTGATGAATCAGACAATTTCATCAGCAACAAATTCAATAACAATGAAGTTTCCCATATGCTACAAACATAATGCCGGACACTGTAAATGAAACAGCTGCTCAAAATATTTTTGTCAATATTTCATGGACTCTTTTGGTGACAAGCAAGCACTAATAACCCAACAGGTCGAAAGTGCCCTGTGAAAACTACGGAAAATGCACGAACTATTCAAATTATTTCATTTGTTCCACTTGGTGCCGAAAATCATGTGCCCTAATGAGAGAAAGTGACCCAAGGTCAATGGCCTTCTGCAATCTTATGGCAAGTGGGTATAATTTTTAGATTGCTTATAATTTCGATCATATTCCCGTTCATTGTGCAGGGCATTCGCGTATATAGGAGAGGCATGCACATCTCAGGGGAACACCCCAGGAGATGTATTATATCTTTGATAATATCATCATTTATAAATATTATTTTTTCGTAAGGAATACTCCAGTCAGGTCATTTCTCCGGTGCTCCGATACAATCGGAGGACGCGCAGGTATCATCTATCCACAAGCAACTCACCACGGCCATGGGGTAAGTGATTATTAGGTTCGAAAACCATGTGCCCTATGGAGAGGAAATTACCTTCTGTATTCGTCAGTTTCCTGTGGACCTAGTTCATAGAATTGCCACTGGTGGCAGCATTTTCCAGGTCCCCACAACCTTTATAGTCCAAGATCTGAGAGCGTTCTGTCTCTCTCTATATTTATGGTCATTGCTTCCTTAACAGGCTCATTTGACCAATCCCCAGGGCGTTCTCACATAACTTATTTTCACATGGATAAAACCTTCACGACTTAGTAGCGTCTAGTATACTTCAAATACCTGCGAACTTGTGGAGCTTGCCCTGTGACACCTGGGCAGGTACTAGGTGAGAAAGGTAACTAAAAATATGAGTTATCTAACTTAAATTTGCATGGCTAATTTTCATATATATTTTGTAGAATATTATTCTAAACTAGTATCATAAAGTGTCAGACACTTAACATGGACCAGAGCTTTTGTCAGACGCTTTAAAGCACGACAAAAAATTAACGAACTTTACTTTTTTTTAGTCTGACTTTCAAATATGTTATTAAGACAAATTCGAGTGACCAAACATCCCCCAAACACAAAAATGATTCAGCCGGGAGTGCGAGCGCGAGAGCACTATGCGCATGCGTCTCACAGTAAAAAATTTAAATATATTGAAAATACTTTGCATCCTTATTTCAATAAGATAAGCTTCAATATTAAGAGCATGAAGAAGCCGATACTAAAATTGATTTTCATGTTTGTAATACAGACGTTAAAGCAAATTTTGTTATCAGATGCTCTGATACTGACATCGCGATAATTATGCTAGGACATATGCAAAACTTGAGAAATGATGATTCGAATGTATGGTTAAGTGCAGGCGCCGGGAATAACCAAAGATATATTAATTTGACAAAGGTGTACGGGTATTTAGGGCCATTTTTGTGTAGAAGTGTGCCAGGATTTCATGCATTGACTGGATGTGACTTCAATCCCGCCTTTTTTAAGGAAGGGAAAAAAAACATTCAATTTATTAATGAATGGATATCAGCAAGCTTTTATGCAGTTTGGAGATCCAGAGTCGTTTACTGATAGGCATATACAAGAAGATATTTTCCAAATAATTCAGAAGTTCATCTGCGAAATTTACAGCGTTCCTGGTGTACTCGATGTTGATGCTGCCCGACTTCATCTGTTTGTAAATAATTACAGCGTAACTAGTATTAACGAAGAATTCAATCGGAAAAAATTTAAAAAAATTTAATGCTAGCAATTTACCACCATGTAAAAGTGAATTATTTCAACAATTTCTCCGAACAAATTACATTTCTAGCATATGGAACCACGCAAATGAAAAACTACTAACCATTTTAACTCTTGAACACAATGGGTGGAGGTTAGAAGAAAACCAATATCACTTTCATTGGTTTGATAGTGACCAATTACCCGGAGACATTAGTGAATTCTTTAAAAATTCAGGTACTATACTCAAAGTTTTAAATTCATTGTATTTATAATTTTATATTTTTTAATTCTTTGACTTGAAGTTTCAAATTTATTGTATTTATAATTTTATATTTTTAAATTCTTTAAACTGTTTTTTGCAGGAAACGCTGCCAGCAACGACAACATCACTGATGACGACGAGGATGACTTGAATGGACAATATCATGATTGGATGAATGATGAAAATTCTAATGACTGTGTCGATGATTGCGATGATTAAAAGATTAACCAATATTTACTGTAATTAATCATAGTCATATGTTTTTGGTAAAATAATTTTTCTTAAAATTTTTCTCACTGTTTTTTTTACAATAAAATAAAGATAATTCCTTATAAATAAATCATATATACAGTGTCTTTCAAAAGTATCGGAACGGTCTCATATTTCAGAAACGGCACAGAGAAAATTCATGAAAATTTTCGACAGAGTGGTTTTTGATGATGCCCGTTTCAATGGTAAAATCGGCAATGTTGCCAAATCAACAGTTTTTCAGATATTGGGGCAACTCAATTTTTTCAAATGGAATGCCCTATTTGTTTTCATTGCAGTCAATTTAGCGATGCTTCATTACTTATGTCTCCAAATATCAGATTTTAAATTCATGTTGTTTTTGAAATATGACAACATGGCTTTTTCGTTCAAAAGTCTGGGAACGTTCCAATATTTTAAATACAGTTCAAGAAAAATTCGTGAAGTTTTATAAAAATAGTTTTTGATGATGCCCGATTCAATGGTGATATCGGCAATGTTGCCAAATCTACAGTTTTTCAGATATTGAGGGTAACTCACTTTTTTTATACGGAACACCCTATTTTTTTTCATTGCAATCAATTCACCGATGCCCCATTACTTACGTCTCTAATTGTCAGATTTTGATTTGATATAGTTTGAGCAACCAGCAAATTTAAAAATCTTAAAAAATAAAATATGACAGGCAGCTCTTTTAATCACGTCTGAAATACTGACTAATACCTTGAGGGAATTTTATGACCGCTTGGGCTATTGTTTAGCAAATGATGGCAAACATTTTGAACTCTTGGACAGATAGTTTTCAGTTTCTGTTATTTGATTCAAAACTCCTTTGGAAAAGAATTCAATAATTAAAATGTTGTTTTAACAAAAAACATTTTGTATGAAATATCATGATATTTTCTCGAGCCCTTTTGAAAATATTGGACTGTTCGCAGACATTTCAGCGAACTATGTTCTCATATTTCAAACACCACAATAATTCACAATCTGGTATTTGGAGATATAAGTAATGACGGGGCGCTGAATTAATTGCAATGAAAATAAATAGGGTTTTCTATTTGGAAAAATTGAGTTACCCTCAATACCTGGAGAACTTTTGATTTGGCAACATTGCCGATATCACCATTGAATTGGGCATCATCAAAAACCATCTTGTATAAAATTGCGTATCAAAAAAAAATGGAACGTTCCCACACTTTTGAACGAAAAAACCATGTTGACATATTTCGAAAACTGCATTGATTGTAAATCTGATATTTGAAGACATAAGTAGTGATGCGTCGCTGAATTGCTTGCAATGAAAACAAATAGGGTATTCTATTTGAAAAAATTGAGTTAACCTCAATATCTGGAAAACTGTTGATTAGGCCCAAATACATGCAATAAATAAATTCACTTTAATATTTATTAATTCACAACTTAATATTGAAGCAAATTTTTTTGAAATAAGGATGCGACAATCCTGGATTGAAATTAGTAAGTATTTTCAATATATTTAAATTTTTTACTGACACGCATGCGCATAGTGCTCTCACGCTCGCACTCCCGGCTGAATAATTTTTGTGTTGAGGGGATGTTTGGTCACTTGAATTTGTCTGACTGATGAAATATAACTTTGTAATAGACATAAAAAAATAAGTAAAGTTCATTAATTTTTAGTTGAGCTTTAAAGCGTCTGACAAAAGCTCTGGTCCATGAAAAGTGTCTGATACTTTATGATACTAGTTTAGAATAATATTCTACAAAATATATATAAAAATCAGCCATACAAACTCATATTTGTTTCTCACCTGGTAGCTGCCTAGGGTAAGCTCCACAAATACGCAGGTATTTAAAGTATACTAGACGCTACTAAGTCGTGAAGGTTTCATCCATGTGAAAATAAGTTATGTCAGAACGCTCTGGGATCTCACTCTATTATATTACACCGACAATTAACACGCCAAAAGAGGAAAATTCTTGTGTGGACAAATTGAGTAATTACTTTTTCTGTCAGTTTCGGGGCGCATGTAAGTCCACATTATTGCTGAAGTCCGCACCAGATATCTGGTGTACAGGTGTGTGTCCACACAATTATTGAAATAACTACGCACGCACACACACCCCCTCATACGTTAACTACATATTTCAGTAATAAATTAGTAAACGAGTTCAATTGAAAGTATTTGAATTTTCAGGGTGGTTCATAGATATTTCGCAGAACCTTTCTTTACTGTGACGTCAGGGAAGAATATTTTCAAAAGGCATTCCTAGTATTTCCACGGAAACATTGCACAGTACACCGATTCTTTCATAGAGAGAACCCCAACATAAAATATTTTTTACTATGTGTTCAAAACCCTGTACTTATGATTTGGTTGTAGTCCGAACTGGCATAGTGACATAGTCAGTTGAAGAATCTAGTGGGTAACAGGAGGGCAGAACAGCATTGCGTATTTCTTGATTATGTGGTATAATAATATAATTTTGACTCTTCTAGATTTGTCTATTATACCCAAGATTTATTTTTTCCGATACATATTATAATGCTTGTAGCGAATATAAAAATGGGGAGACAGAGGAAAGCAGCCAGTAGATATATGAGGAAAGTGGAAGCAACACTATACATGAAAAGGCTGAGCAGATATGATAAGCTAAGGTAGAGATTCATACTTGAAAAATATGCAAATGAAATAGGTGGCAAGTGATTTTACATGAAAATATATTTTGAATTAGAAGTAGTCAATTAGGCATTTTTAGTAACTTTAGAATTTCATTTGGAACACGAATTCCAGCATTTCATCAGCTGTAAATATAAGTTCTGTAGCCACGGACTCTTAACTAAACTACTTACCAGATGAAGTGGGACAACCAAAAAATTGACTAATTTTGACTAGCTAGAACTTGGACATTTCTTGGTCGATGTTGGATTTTCAACCAAAGGTGGAAAGCGCCATTCTTGGTCTATGCGTCATTGGCGTCGGATTTCTTTTTCTGTCATTCGTTCTCTTTGTGCAGGGTGAGAATTTAGAGCCGGAAACATTTCAAATTTTTGACCAGTAATTTGGGAAATGTGACACTTGAATTTTTTTTTTAGATGATGGGGAATTGTTGGGCCGATACCTCGAGACGTCTTTGAAATAATTTTAATGAATTGCGTTGCTATAGAAATATCGCCATTTTATGAAATTCTGTTTTTATTTTGAAATGTGGCCTTTTTAAGTTAAACAATAACAGCTACCATCTAAACTGCAACAAGGGATATTTCTACTGAAGATAATTAACACCAGTGGCGCGCAAAAGAGGGGTTCATGATATTTAGAAACGAAAATTCGTTTTTTTTTAATTCGACAGTTTTATTGATTGTTATAGTTAAAAAGGTGCCATCAGCATGATTCAGATGCGTGCAAAAGAGGATTCTGTAATGTAGACAAATTAAAATTCCAGTTTCATTATTTTTTTTTACTCTTTTGCTCATTTAAGATGAGCATCCATTTAATTCATTGGCGTATAAAAGAGGATCCATTATACAAGGCGATCCAAAAAGTTTGATTCATATGGAAACATTTTTAATAATTTTGTTAATTGGCTGTTATTTGTTCGCCCAGTAAGATTTCCTAATCGTGAATATTTTTGACGAGCCTTTAATCCCTGACCATGTACGGGCCTACTGGTAGTGCATGTCAGTAAGCAGTAGTAGTACCTTTGTTAACTTCTATATTTATCAATTCTGCATTGGAAAGTTGCGACATTTCTTTCGACTTAAAATGCAATCTAAAAGTCAAAACTATATTTCTGCATGTTGATGTAAATAAAAATGTCACCAAGGAAATAATATTTTGACATTAGATTGCATTTTAAGTCAAAACATATTATAATTATTGTTGTCGTCTAAATGTCACGACTTATCAGCGCAGATTTGGTGAAAATTTTAAGATTGCGGCAAAGAAATTATATAATAAGAGAGATTGCCGACTTACTTGCTGCTTACCGACACGGCGGAGGAAGTCGAAAAATAACAAATCCCCGTCAGGACCGATCAATAGTACGCACTGCAATTAGAAATAGGGTTTAGACCGCCAAAAGAATCCGAGCGCACCTGCAGTTAAATGTTTCAGCAAACACTATCAGAAGGCGCCTACATGCCCAAGGATTAAATGCTCGTCGTCGGGAAAATGTCCACTTTTAACAAATAATCACCGGGCGAACAGAAGAAGATGGTCTGATGAACACATACATTGGCATCTTCGGTGGAGATACTGTCTTTTCGCTGATGAATGTCGTTTCAACCTGTATAATTCCGATGGCCGGTTGTTAACTTGGCGGAGACGGGGAGAACGTTTCTTAGAAGAAAACATGCGTCCACAAGTTGCATTTGGCGGTGGTGGATTGACAGTTTGGGGAGGTATTCAACACAACGGAAAGACAACTCTTGTGATATCACGAGACAATGTTAACAGCATAGTCTACCTGAATGAATGTCTGATTCAGGAAGTTCTTCCGCATGCTCGAAATTATGGCGATGATTCTGTTCTTGTGGATGATAATGCTCGGCCTCATCGGGCAGTATTAGTAAACAGGTATCTGCAAGACTAAAATGTTAATCGTAGTGAATTGCCTCCCAGATCTCCAGACCTGAATCCTATTGAGCACGTCTGGAGTTGAATGAAGTTCGAGTTTTCCCGAAGGGAACGTCAGCCAGAAACTCTTGACGATCTCGAACGGATGATTCTGGACCTCTGGGAGGCAGTTCCTATAGAACTAATCAACGAATTAATTTCGAGCATGCCAAGTCGGTGTCAGGCAAGAGGGGGCGGGCAACGCCTCACTGAATAGGATTAATATTCTTGTTTTAATTTGAGGTATCTTTATAGATTTTTAAATAACGTTTTCTTATGTTCGTAAACATATGGATTCTTTTTTGTACTATGAATTAATTGAAAATAAATCAATTACATGTATGCACATTGTTAATAAATGAAAAAAAAATAAACTGGAAATTTAATTTGTCTACAATACAGAATCCCCTTTTGCACGCCTCTGAATTTGTCAGCATCATACTAATTAAAGGTATGGCACCTTTTTAACTGTAACGATCAATAAAACTGGAATTTTTTCAACAAAAACGAATTTTTTGCGCGCCACTGGTGTTAATTATCTTCAGTAGCAATGTCTCTTGTTACAGTTTAGATGGTGGCTGATATTGTTTAACTAAAAAAGTCCACATTTTGGAATAAAAACGGAATTTCATAAAATGGCGATATTTCCATAGCAACGCAATTTATCAAAATTATTTCAAGACGTCTCGAGATATCGGCTCAACATGTCACCCAACACTTAAAAAAAATTTCTAGGGTCCCTCACATTTCCCAAATTATTATCAATTATTCCATATATTAATTCATTAGTACAGGGGTTTGCTCATCGTAAAAGGTATTTTTTGTTGGGGTTCTCTCTATGAATGAATGAATGAATCGGTGTACTGTGCAATATTTTCTCGTGGAAATACTAGGATTACCTTTTGAAAATATGCTTCCCAGACGTATCAGTAGAGGAAAATTTTGCAAAACATTTTTGAGTCACCCTGTACATACAAATACTTTCAATTGAACGTTCCAAAAAAATCGAAAACTTGGGTAATTTTCAACTTCATCCTGTGTAGAAAACTAGTCCTAGGATCGAGTTGCGCCCTTTAACACTTTTGGTTACAAGGACGAATGCAACTAGATACCAAAGTTTCGGAAAATTTGACAGGTCGCCACTTTACATTAAATAAGTTTGTCCGTTATATTGCATTAAGTAATATTTTAGATCCAGGAGATTCATTACTCTATTGATCCAGGCAATAAAGACATAAAAGAGGACTTTCACTACAAAAGGTCAAGGAAAGTTCTAATTTGGTGAGTTCATACAGTTTGGTGTCCTAATTAATATTCCGAGTTTGCAACCTTGAGCGATTATATTGTTTGATTCTTTTCAGAATTACACGAATGTAGCGAAGACGACTTCAGAACGGAACAGGTCAACATTGTTTCGGTTTGGATTCGAATCCAATACAAAAGCGGAAAAAAATCCTCACTATTAGTCAAATAATCCACAAACATATATTGCCATTCCTGATTTATAAAACCATCTCTACCATAAGTCATAAATATAATAATGTGCAAAACTAGTCATATAGCAGTAATAACTACATTGTTCAATTCAATAGAATCACAAAATGAACATTTATTTCCATCATATGCCAAGACTAAGTGTTGCCGAATATTTCCGTTATAAGTAAACTAAACACACCACCAAAGCAAAACTTGGCAAGAATTCAATAAACGCAGCCACCAATTAGCCAGCCAGACATTGGTATATTATTGTAACAAATCGTGGATTAGGCCTACTGGAGATACCAAATGAAAAAAACACAGGCACACTCTATCTCATGGTGAATCAGTGATGAGTAAAAACAGTAGTATGTAATAAATAATCGATATTAACTGAAATTTCGAGAAAAAATGTACCTAGTGGTTTTGCGAATTGTAGAAATTTTCTGAACTTGACTCCACCAAAGTGTATGCTTTATAATTTTTGTAATTTTTAACCTAGGTGGCGCTGGAGAGAAGATAATCTTGAAAAACTGGTTTTTGGTAATATTTTATGGCGGCGCGAGCGGCGCACAGTGGTTCCGATGTTCAATCTGACTGGACAAGTGAGAAAACGAAAGTGTGCAAAAAACATAAATAATTTGAAAATATAATCATAAATGACTGCTTATCTCACGGGCTATACTAAATTTCGGATAGTCTTTCTCACTTTCCTTTAAAACAGGGTGAAAAATCATATTTTGAGAATTATGCTTTGGTCACATTATTACCGGTGGAAAGTCGAGGCGAAAGTCTAACTGGTTTAACCAAATATTGCACTTTCAAGTGAAATCTAGTTGGCACTCAACTTCTTGAACTGTTTTACATCTCCATGACAATTGAATTATTTATACGCTGTCATTTTAATTTGTCATGGGCGAATTATTATTTCTTGTAGAGTTTTGATCAAGTTCTCGCATAATTTTGAAATCATTAATCTGGCATTTAAAAAGGTCCATCGAAATATTATAATTGGCAGGTGAGTTCACTATCTAGGAATACATTAACAGAGTTTTATCGCCTAGATTAACCAAGTTTTTTCTTTATTACCTTTTCAGTAACAATGTTTGAAATCAAAAGACGAGATCTGTTCACCGTTTGGAAAATTGAGTCGAATATTCGAAAGAGACTAAAGTGTGTACGTGATTATATTATTAACAGGAGCGCTAGAGAAGGTAGTGATGAAATTTTCATTGCACTAATTAATGCAAAATCCACAGAATTTTGCAGAAAAATCAAAGAAAGATGGAGAAAATGTCATTTAATATTAGAACATTTTTTGGATAAAAATTCCGATTGGTTGAATGGCCATATAATAATTAACCGAGACGACCGAAAAATAAATATTACAGGCCGACCAAGAAAGTCGTTTAATGAATGTAGTGGTAAATAGAGAAAGAGGAAATTGAAGCCCCTGCTTGAAAGTAATACAGTTGATGAGATTGTTCTTGCAGCTGAAATAAGTCTACGAGCTACAGGCAGACGTGATGCAGCCCAAATATTGAAAGATATATCAAGTTCTTCTCCACTAAGAACTACAAAAATTAAGAAATCATGCCAATCCCAAAGTGAAAAATTGGCCTTCAAAATGACGTGCGATGAAGCTTTGGCCTTTTTTATTGATAAAAAACTCAGTAAAGACCAATACATTTCTATGCGTCAGATTAGTAAGGATGACAATGCATTTTTCCAAATTATCACATGCTTCTTGAGTCGAAAAAGCAATGCTATCCAGATAACATTCATGTAACCGACTTCTCTGCCGAAGTGAAATTGCAGTCATTGATCGATCATACCATTAAACGTTTGATAGCAGTTCATATGGAGGTGTTAGAACATGTCAGAGTAGGCATAAATACGTAGAACATGTCAGAGTAGGCATAAATACGCTCCCAACATTGAACATGGTCTTTAAATGGGGATGTGATGGAGCGTCCAGGCAAAGTCCATACAAACAAACTTATTCCAGTAATGAAGATGATGTAGATGATTCATACATATTCGTCGTTTCTATCGTATCTTTACAGATGACTACCTTTTCCACCATAGGTAATAGTAGAGGTCACACAAGAAAAATCATTTTGAAGAAAGAGAGCCCAGAATTAACAAGGGAAGAAATTAATAATGTGAAATCACAAATAGAAAATATATCTCCAACAATATTGCAAATAGAAGGTCGTGAAATTTCTGTTCAACATGATCTTGTGCTGACTATGATTGACTGCAAGATTTGTAGTGTTCTTAAAAATCAAGCAACACAAAACTGCCATGTGTGTGGTGCTACTCCATCCCAAATGAACAATCTGGACTTAATTCGAAAAAGAAAATAAAATCAGACAGCTTTGACCCTAGGTTTATCAAGTCTTCATGCTTGGATCAAGCTCCTCGAGTGCATTTCACATATATCATATAGACTAGAAATAAAATGCTGGCAAATAAGAAAAGATAAAAAAGCTCAAGTTGAAGATCGAAAATAAAAGTTGCAAGATCGCTTTCGCAATGAAATGGGACTTAGTCGACATTCCCAAAACAGGTTTTGGTACGACTAATGACGGAAATACCGCACGCAGATTATTTGAAGATCCAATTCTTGCCTCGAATATTACTGGCGTAGATGTACAACTCTTTCGGCGATTTGGAACGATTCTCAGAACAATCGCCAGTGGATTCAGTATCAACACGCAGGAGTTTGATAAATATTGTTCCGAAACTGCTGACTTTTACGTCAACAATTATAGATGGTTTTATATGCCACAAAGTGTGCACAAGGTACTCCTACATGGAACACAACTAATAAATGCAGCAGTACTTCCAGTGGGTATGATGTCGGAGAAGCTCAAGAAGCCAGGAATAAGGACTACAAAAATCACTGATTTAAAAGGTTATTCTGAGAATATTTTGTATATAAAGAAACTTTTACTTTCCATACAATTCATAATTAAAATGAGCTTTCATTTCTAAGAGTTGTTTCCTGACAGAGAAATCACAGATTCTTCAAATTTTCCGTTTTTCTTTTGAATGACTCTATGCTGCATTCCTGTCTTTATAAAATTTCAGAGTAATAACAAAACTTGCTCATTTGACCCCAAAAATAATTTGAACTGAACTATTAACATCTGACCGGTTGCCAATTTTCATATGAAAAGAGTCCTCCAATACAAAGCTGTACAGTATAAAAAACACATCCTGTGGATCAATAATTTTGAGAACACTCAATATTTTTATGATTCTGACATGAATTCAACTAATTAAAGCTAATAGTGCCATATATTTCACCAAAGAAATATTTTTGTCCTGTCAGATCGACTCTCGGAACCACAGTGCGGCGGTCGCTCAAGGTGGCAAACAGGACACCAAACACACCACAACACAATCAGCTGCCAGACAGTAACGCACAACAAAATCATTGACGAAACGCCTTGGATAAATTAATGTCAAACCGTTGACCTGTCACATACAATACGTGTGGGCAAAATCCACGATTAAAACCGTGGATCAAACTGACAGTTTGGAATTTTTCCTTGGCGAAAGTTTTGTTATACAGAATTACAGTTATCAGAGCTGTAGAATAAGAGAAAACTGACCTTCTGTTGTGGTCTGTACAGATTATCTGAACCCATTCGACTACATCATTTCATCATGAAAAATATTAAAATATTTTACATGTGAACTGTGTGTACTTGTCGAAATGCCATAAATTCACGAAATGAAAATTGATCAAAAATAATCGAGTAACACAAACTAGATGAGTAATACTCAAAAAATACTGAAGGAAACATCTTTCCATAATGTTATCCCTAAAGTCATGACATTACTGCCATGTCGCAATTTTTTAAGCATACAATAATCGGGTATATTCATGGCAACGCAAACCCAAAAATACTGTCTTGGGTGAAGTATATAACAATTGAAACGTTCATTACAGCTAGTTGGAGCATGCAAAAACGATAATATTTCCATCGCCGAACGGAGATTCTTCGTTGTCGATATAGTCTGATCAGTACGGCAATGGTGCATTTGATAGAACAATCATTTGAAGCTACCAGTGTCGTAACTATCGAAAAAGGGAAACCAAATTGGAAAAGGATGAAATGAATGAATTATGAAAAAATATATCAATTAGAGCATCGGCTGTTCTCAAAATCCTGTGGCGATTCTTCCATCATAATTTTAGGTTTCCATTCCATATCAGGTTTCCAATATTTCTATTTTATTGAACCTATGCACGACACTGCCAGTGAGGGAAGATGCCCCCTACAAATAAAGTTTAAGCCGTGAGCGGCGAGTTACTCATCTAGGTTATGTTATTTGAACGGATCTTATTCTTATCGGCAAACATCGAACGACTACGTTGAGAAGCTTCAACTCTCCTTAGTTCTTTCCAGAAACATCATTTGATGTTTTCAATACGTTTTATAAACAAGTTTTCTTAGCATCGGAATAAAATGATTCACAATACTACGAGTACTTTTTTTTATATTATATTTTTTTCTTTTAATTTTACACAAAACCGGATGCTTTTCATGAGTTGATATAACCTTCTTGGTAAGAATTACATCTTCCGCCGACATGTTAATAACACTGGCAGTGAAAACTTTCTAGATACTGTTGATACGAAAAAACCGCTTAATAGTGGACACCGACGGTTTTCAGTTGCGGTGCAAACTGACAGACAAGTCTATGTAGATTGTAAGAGGGTCGAACAGGCTGTGCAGCCTCACAAGCACTTCGACCTATACGTTCTTTTGTGCGTGATCCTCGAGGCCCATGATTCCAAGACTCCTTGAAAAGTTTATCAGTTTCCTGGAAGCTATGTTCATGTTGTCGGAGGGCGTTAAGAAGGCCCCTTCTAAGAACTTAAGCCTCTTGCAGAAAAGCGCTGGGTATTCGCACAGCGGTGTTCTGCAGTTTGCGCGAAGTTCTCGCAGAAGCAGCAGCTATCGCTCTCTGACTTACCCATCTTTTTGAGGTGGTACCCCAGAGGGCAGTGTCCAGTGAGAAGTCACTTTACCATCTTCATGTCTTTCTTGTCCAACTCGAGAAACTGTTTAGCTTTCTTTGGCGATAGGCACACTAGTCTTTTCGCTTGTCTTTGTCCTGGCACTTTGTTCCAGTGAGATTTCATTTCATAGGTTTTCCAGCGTCGGAACTCTTCTTCTAAGTGGGCTCTGAAGAGTCCAAAAAAGGGTTCTGGGCCGGAAAATTGTGTTTGCCCCTTCTTTGGCAAGGCAATCTGCTTCTTCGTTGCCTTTAATTCCTCTGTGACCTGGCACCCACATCAGGGTGACCTGATTGTTTACTGCCAGTTGTTTTAGGGATTGTTTACAGTCCCAAGTCAACTTATACTCACAGGTGTATGACCTCAGAGCATTTAGTGATGCTGTGCTGCTTGGCTATCTGACAGTATATAGATTTCTGCCCATCAAGTGCCTCTTTCAAGGCATTCCTGGACACATAATTCTATAGCATGTACTTCTGCTCAAAATATGGTTGGGGTGTTACCAAGGGGTTTTTGAGCCTGAAATTTGGACCTGTAACGCCCACTCCAACCCTCTCGTACATCTTAGATCCATCTGTATACCACACTGATGCATCCCTTTCCAGTTGAGGTCCATTCTCTGTGCAAGTTTGGTGGCTGTTTATGACCACTTCAAACTGCATTTCGAAATCGTACCTAACTGGCCTGACATCTGTCAGTTTAGACATGGCTTTCAGGAAAATGTGTTCTAAAATCTTTAAGTGTCCGATCCCATCTCCTGCTTTCAAGTTTTTTGTCTGGCTCAGTCTGAAGGCACTGTTTGCTGCTTTCTTCATTACACATAGGTGCACTGGCGGAAGGTTTAGCATTGCCTCTGAGGCTGCAGTCGGGCACGTAAATATTGTCCCTGTGATTCCCAGACTTAATGCAACTTGACTTGTGACGAAATTTGTTGAATTTTTGGCCACCATACCAGTGAGGCGTAGGTGACCATGGGTTTAATGATTATTTGGTATGACCAATAAATCATTTTTTGTTTCAGACCCCATGTCTTACCAAATACTTTGCAGCATTTCCAGCTTGCCGCTATAGCTTTGGAAAGAATGTGGTTAATTTGGCTTATTGAAGTCAGTTTCTGGTCTATTGTAACTCCCAAATATTTCACCTCTTTGGAAAATGTTAGCTGGGTTTCATTCAGAGTTGGGACTTCAAGTTCGTACTTTCGCCTCTTGGTAAGACAAATCTAACGTTGTCTATAATCATACTGTAGATTCATTTGTGTTTAAAAATGTCAAGTAGTTGGTTCGGTAAAAAATTAAATAGTATTGAATTTGAACTTGACTTAGAGTGCAAGTTTTCAAATCCATCTAATGATAATAACAAGAATACAAATAATACAATGAATTCCCCATGAGCTAAGGTGGCTCGTGCCACTCCCGAACGGGTGGCCCGACACGAGAGTTAATAGCACGTAGAGCTGACGGTGTGTATGTAATAATAATATTTTGGATATTTTATTAATTTTTTTTTCATTATTATGAAATGGAAAAACCCAAAAATACCAAAACAACGTCAAAAACACTCTTCGCGCGTTTTGCCAACGAAGTTGGCACCCTCAGGAGTTCAAAAAGCGTTCTGAGTACGCGTTAGCGAAATGTGCTTCGAGTGTTTTTGACGTTGTTTTGGTGTTTTTGGGTTTTGCCCAAGGAAAAGATCCGAGACTGGTGACCGTGCTGGGCTTTGTACCCATGACCTCATGATTGTGAGGCGAGTGCTCTACCATCACGACCACCACGGACCATAATCACGACGACCACGGCCCATCTGTCGGTTATAATAACATGGAAAGAAAGCCAGGTGGATTTAGGTAAACACTTATGTATATCATTTGTCAGAATATTCCATACATTCTCAATGCATTCAAATTATTAATCAGAAATTGAAATAACTTTAGTAACAATTGAATATTCTGATGACTCTTACAAATTTATTAGGTTTGGACTGTAAACAGTTCACTACAGGTACATACAAAATTCATTTATCCATTCGTGAAATAATTTTGGCAGGGCACCTTGAAGAGATTTCACAAAAAGTGCATATCTTATCCATAATTCTTGACAGAGCACGATATATGAGAAACTAACTCAATGACATAAAATAGTTCAAATGAATTCAGTAGCTGAGGTATAGTAAATTCGGATGCACTTAGAAATTCATTAAAAGTTGATTTTTTTGTTGATTAGATTCAGTGTAGAAAGTCATTTCAGTTGAAGTTTTGTTACTTTCAGTTGACAGTGACCAGCCGTCGGTTCTTAAGGTCATCCCAAGAATAAAACAAGATTTCAACATGTTCAAAACAAACTTGAAATCTTCCATGACATATCCCATTTTACCTACTTTTAGAATTTGAATTGACCCATTTTAAAATGCCAAGATTCCAGATTAGTGAATTCATGTAGTGCCATCCGAAAATATTTTTAACCAAAATATATATTCAAAATATTATTCTAACTTTCTCTGTCCTTCTGTTGGACACGAAAGTTGATATAAAAGTTGTATTAATGTACGTGTTGGTCGACCTGTCATACGCCCCTTTGTCAAATAAGGATACACTTTATGTTCACTCTTGAACCCTACGCCAGTGGTATCGAAGTGAATCCAGTCTACACAATCTATAAACTCATTTAGAAATGCTGCTCCAAGGCAAGAAGATCCATGCCCAAGACCTTTATTATTAACATCATGAGATTTGAAGTCCGTTACTTTTTTTGTGAAGAATTTCCACAAAGGCATCCTCCAAACCCTGTCTCCGGTTATTACTCCTGCTTTCCTCACTTGAGACCACATTGTCTGAGAATTGCAAAAAACACCACTTGCTGCTGAACCAAGAGCAGCTCGAATACCAGGTGTTAAGCTGGCTACATCAATTATTAAACGAGGTTTATACATGTTCTGCCCATAAATTAAAGCATCAGCCAATATTAATCGACCTTCATTGTCAGTATCAGTAATCATAATAGACTTTCCATTCAACCCCATTACAACATCTCCACATTTCATTGCCATTCCACTAGGCATATTCTCACATAAGGGAATCACAGCTTCAATATTTATTGGAAGACTCAATGCTGAGGCAGCACGAATAGTAGCAATTATAGCAGCTGCTCCACACATATCAGCTCTAAAGCGATCCATGCCCTCACATTTTTTTATACATAGTCCCCCACTATCGAAAGTTATACCTTTACCTATCATCAACACTGGTTTCTGTTCTTGAGGAGCACCACAATACGAAATTTCCACTACAACTGGTGGTTCACACGAACCTCGAGCAACAGTGAGGAAGGCATTCAACTTCTTGGATTCAATCCAGTCTTTGTCATGCACCATTACTTTGATGCCACATGGACACAACTCATTGACAGTTTCTTGAGCGAAGTGAAGGGGTGTCATTTGATTTGCAGGTGTATCTGACAATCGTCTTGCTAAATTTTGTGACTCGGCTTTAAAAAGTCCCCGTTGAAAACTCTCAGCATCACAGTCGTCGAATAACTCTAGAGTGGGAATCACCTTCCAGTGCTGACGGGATCTATTTTCTTGGTACCTCCATAAAGCAAGAGCACTTCCTTCAGCAGCTTGTTCAGGATGTCCCAATCCTTCAACCAAAATTCGCGTCACGCCCTCTCTTTTTAAGACCTGTGCCCCCATTCCTGCCCCCTCTCTTACAGCTTCCATTCCTTCGTCTATTGCTTCCATTTCATTGTATCCAAGTTTTTCTTTTCCTAGCCCAACTACCGCAATAGACCAAAACTCTTTGTCAATATTATTGAAGATTCGCGCCTGTCCCTTTCTTATGTCTGTTCCAGCCCTAAAAATTATAAAAATCATCATTAGGTCCGTATAAAAATTAGAGAGACAAAATGTGTCCAAGTCTGAAACGATTCAATTAGCATGCCGACCCATCCTTATATTTGTATACTTGAAATGGTTAGTTTCATTCACAAACATAAAACAACATGCATTATTATCAGTTCTTCTGTTTATGATACCAGACAGAGCAATGATTTGAATTTATCAATTTTTAGAAGTTCCCTGGTCAAATAATGAATGTTAATGTCAAATGTAATATAGCATTTCTGTATTTATGGCGCCAATTGATAGAAGAAGAAGAGGATCGCTCCATCAAAGATGTGGCCTCAGAGTTCAATAAACAAAATGGAATATGATCAAGATGACAAACACCGACAGGGCTTTGGATTATCCAAATCGAGTTCTTGTGAGCAGAAGAGAAATGTAGAGGACCGTTCCTCAGAAACCTACCTCCAGAATATATTACTAAACGTACTCTCGCTGCCCTCGCTTATCTAGACATGTATGTTCACTACCTGCCCCCGAAATAGGAGGGGATGAACCAGTAGATAACGGCGAATTGTCAAACAAGGCCGACCGAAGACGTCAGTGTCATCAATTCCTCCATATTAGTATCCACACTTGATGCAAGGTTGACTCCACTAGAAGTAAACCGGGAAAAATTTTCAGTCAATTACAAAAAACAGGATTCCTCGCAGATTTACGTGGCGATTTAGCTCACAGCTAAGTGCGCTGGGTTAGGGTCTGACTATAATACAGTCAGACCCGAATAATATTATTATTGTGAAAGAAAGAAAAAACACTTATACCCTATGCGATTGTATTTTCCTACAGACTTGTTTCATGAAGTCACTGAGATTAGATGCACATAGCTGCCGTCATCATTTGAAAGAATCAGTGGATGATATTACGTAAAAACCGAACCCATCAGTTTCTTGTGTAGGGATAATTTGAAGGAAAGAGTCTGCAAGTATATTCATAAACTTCCGCGTTGGGATTGAAAGGACATTCGTCGTCAAACAAAAATTCGAAAAACAGATATCCAGGGCTTACAGGTTATCAAACTTCTCGAATAAAACATCTTCACCAGGGCCTCTCTTTTCTTGGAGAAACGGGAAAGAGCAACCTCGAACCCATTCGTTTCATTATGGATTAGAGGCTATAAACCACGTTTTTAGATACACCTTAGCAGGAAGATAATACTCCCTCATGAACACTCGTTGAGTGTACCCAAAGGCATAGCCTGTGCGGGTAGAGGACGGCTATTATTATTTGTCGTGGCGCTCCGGGGCGACTTACTGATTTTTGGTGGCGTATTCACTTTTCAGCTGTAGGAAAACCCGGAAAACCTACAGCACCACCTCGGGTCGTCGGTGTGCACTCCAAGCTAGCATCAGACGAGATTGGCATCTAGAAAACTCACAATACACTTGCTTTTCAACAAGGCATGCGGTCGCCTATCGATCCAATATAAAGTAGATGAAAAAAATTCTCTTGTACCTACATCGGGCTCGAACCGACTATCGCTATGCTGGAGTTTCGAACGGCCTGTGCATTAGACCGCTGATCCACCGACCTAGCTGTTGCCAAATTGAGTTAATTGCACTGGCGACGACTGCTGCCACAGCACGAGACGATGTCAATGACAGTTGCTGCTGCGCACTTCCACCCGCATCGCGATATTTCAACTCGAGACGTATTTCAGTCACCAAGTGACCAGATGGTCACTTGATGATCTAGATACATCAAAGGTTTCAAACAAAGCAGTGCAAATACGTTAATTGTATCTACCAAAAATAATGTTGGGGGTAAAATGAGCCGAGCATTCGTAGAATTAATTCATTTTGATATTATAATTACATGAATAAAATTCCCAGATTGTGTTAACTACTTCTTGCACTGTATTTTTCAAAAACTCAGTTGTAATCCAAATATTAGTATGTAACTTACAATGATGTTTATGCTGAAACCAGTTGTAACAAATGAACCAAGATTTAGTGAAAATTAAAAAAATATATATAGTGTTCCTTATTATTTAAATCAACATCCACAAAATAAGTAAACCGTCAATAAAACAAGTTGAATAGTTCAAGCTTTGTTCATAATTGAACAGTTGAAGTTGTTAGATGTTCAGGTAATATGTTATACTTATTTGAAATGTTTTTGAACTACCAAGTGAAGTAGAGGATGTAAAGCTCATTTATTCACCTAAGTTGATGTAAGAAGTGACGTAACAAGTAATAATACTGTTTCTACAGAGACAAAACCTCGAATATATCATGAAGCTTTCAAAAGGTTCAATTTGGGTGAATATCAATGGTTTATCAAAATTCAAAGATTCAAATTAATGGTTACCAAAATATCGAAAAAAAAAAAAAGTTTTTTGATGAAGTTTTTCAACATAGAAATACAGTAAAGCTTATAAAGAAGTAATTAACAAAAATTTTGTGAAAAGTTTTGTCATCAAAATATTTTCAATATTGATAAACTATTGTCCTACCAAGTTTTACCAGTTGCTGGTAATTTGCCTTCTTGAAAATCTGTTATTTGTAACTTTATATTATTAGGAATCAATGAAAAACTCACCACGGCTGTGGACGATCCGTTGGTTCTAATATCATGGATTGGGCAAAAATGCTCCTGTTTTAGATAAACGGGATATACTACTGCCAGAAGCCAACTTGGAATCACTGAAGCAAAAATGATCACAATCACCATCGATAATAATTTGCAAAAAATATTCATAAACGTAAATCTGATCTAACATTCAACTGAAATTTCTAAAATACATTGGAGACATGTTGAGAATGATTCTGAAAATGGTTTGAGGTTCTAAATAGAACAGAATAAATTCATTATCTGGATCATTGGACATAAGGAAAAGTCCAGCGATCAGTGAACAAATGGAGGGTTCAGAAAGTGATTTCAATCTCATAAGTTGGAATCGCAGATATTTGTCATTCGTTATACAGTGGGTCCAAGATGATTATGAACACCACGAGTAAATCGGAAATGGTAATAGATACACTTTTTGTGAAATTTACATAAGTTGCGTAACAGAATGGTTATTCATAGGACGGTGTAACACATTTTTCTTAAATTTTTTGAAATAAATATGGATTTTTCGATTTTTTATTTTATACTTTTCATGTATTATTGTCAGAGCTGGAAGAAAATATTGAGTAATTTTTTTTCTAAATTCAATGATGGATAACATATGACGGAGTCAATACGTTTCAGATCATCTCGAAGTTTCAAAATGAGTATCTTATACCTTCCTCAAGAAAATCTAATGTTAACATGTATTAATAATTGGTAGACATTACTTGAAACATTTGTGATGGTGGTCAGAAAAGATCTGAATTGTAATAAACCATCATAAGTTATAAAATGTAGAACATAACCTTGTATTCTTTCACTCACAGAACTAAAATTACATCTAGCCTACGGGTATGTACCGTGCTAAATGGTCGAGTAAACAGACTGGCAATCTACGTTTGATTTAATTTTTTTCAAATAATTCCATGGTAACTCCATTCATTGAATACATCACCATAGTTGCTGTCTGATCCAGTGGTTTCGGCCCAGCTGACAGGCTATGTCATGGTGACATAAGAGAAATCAACTTAAATCTGTTTATGAAACACTCCCTCCGCGACGCTGCGCTCGATTTTAAAATAATCGATAGATAATTGAGACGTTTGTAACACTCGATACATGATTACAGGTCTGTACAAAAATGAAACGTCGGACAGTATGAAATCATCGCAATTAAGTTTATAATTGTTACTTTCTCAGTTCCAGCTCTAATGATAAAACCAGTAAAAAATAAAATATCTAAAAGTTTAAAAGTTATTTTTTCCTTAAAATCAATTACCTATTCGTAAATTTCATTCCGCGATACGAATGGAATTTTGTTACGCAACTTTTTTCCATTAAACCAAAACTGTATCTATTACCATTTCCGATATACTAATGTAGGATATCCTTATCTTGGACTCACTGTAGTGGTTGAAGGCAATCTCAGTTCATATAATAATCAGCATTCAATTTCAGTACAATTATTCTTCAGTGATTTCCATCTGGTAGTGATAGCATATCCCGAATATCTACTGAAACAGACAACACATGAACGATATATACAGGGTGAATTATGACCAATTACGGAAAACCTTACATTGTGCTTTCCCCACCAAAAGATGTGGAAAACTAATTGAAATTTAGGAATTTGAACAAAATCATTACCTTTTGTGTGTGTAGGAAAGCGCCGCCCCTAGACAGCTAGAATCACTGTTATTCCGCCTTCGTCAAACGTGGTACTGAATCTGGTGATTTTGAATGAAGTTTAAGCAGGACTGAATTGCAAATAAATTATTTTTGATGGTTACTATAGAGCACAATATGAAAGTTGGGGTGAATAATGTAAAGTCGAATGAACTTTTCATGTACGTGAACACAATTCATTTAGTCATAAATTAAATTCAAACCATACATATCTATACCTTTGGAACGATCTATTACCAAAAAAACGTCGAAATAATTTCTTATTGAACACCGTAGTTAACCAAAAATGACAGCCCGCATGCACAGTTGGAATGTGACAAAATGTCTGTTACCAGTGAAACCAGGATCAGTAATAGACATCAGCCGACCACACACATAAAAGTTGATCTGTCAGTTTGAACCGCAACAGATGAGCCTGATAGTTTCACACCACAGTTAAAACCGCGGTCAGCCAATAACGCACAACAAAACTATTGACAAAATTCTGCGGATCAATCTCACACCGATTACCCGCCACGAACAAATCTGCGCGTTAGTGGACAAAACCCACAGATGAATTTGGGGATCAAACTGACAGTTTGGAATTTTTCTCTGGCGAAACTTTGTTGATTCTGAAGCACAGTTTTCGATCACAGAACTTTAAAAATGTTGGAGTTTAAGAGGAACCTATGTCTTTGTTGTGGTCCTTACAGATTATCTGAACACATTCGACTACGTTGAGGATTCAACTCTCCGTGGTTTTTCTCAGAAACATCCTGTGATATTATCAACATTCCAAGTACCAAACTTTTTTGTCGTATGGATAAATTGATTTACAATACTCGATGAATGCGTCGTTCTTTTTTCAGTATATTTCTTGCTTTTTATTTTTAAACTTCGATATAAACTTTTTGTTAAAATCTAAAACTTCCTCCATGTTAATAAAACTGTGGTGGTGATAACTTTCAATAAACATTTCAAACGAGAACACTGCCTGTTAGTGGACACCGACGGTTTTTAGTCGCGGTGAAAACTGACAGAGCAGTCTGCAACAGTTCAAATCTGGCGCGTGAATACCCACTAATGCCCAGATAAATCCGCACAGATCAACCTGTGTGTATGGCCACCTTAAACTTACAGAGATCGTAGGCAAATAGTCAAGGTATTTGATTCAGTAGCGTAAATGTGGGGGTTATCCAACAGAAGAATCAAGTATGTGAATTATCACGGGTATGTTTCCACATGGTATAGATTTGCACACCATTTTATTTTTCGGTAATTGGTCATATATCACCCTGTATATTTTTTATTATCTCAGACTACCCGAATGAATTAAACACATGCCACAGATTTAATTTCTATTGAATTTCGAAAGTTCAATGGACTTCTCCTGCAATGGAATTCAAGTTAAAAAACACAAAACATGTATTCCATATACTGCACAGTAATGAAAGAGTATCTGTTCATTAAAAAGAAGAAAAATAAATTCCCAATCAATTTAAAAAACAATTTTAAACAATCTAAACAGTGTTGCGTTCTTCTTCACTATGTCACTCAGAAGAATTTAACAGCAAATTGTACAACTCAGCATAATATTCCTTCTCATAATGTATCATCATCATAAGTTATAGAAACGGTCTGTATTTTTTTCGTTCGTGCATATTCGAAAAATCATAACAAATTCTCCAATGTAATAATAATAATAATAATGATAACAACGGGCGCCTTTCAGTAAAAATAAATTAAAATTGTTATATCCGTCAACCGGTTGCACCCCTCATAAGATGGAAACTGATATCAAGTCGCACGTGTCACGTATCCAGTGTCTGGCGGACTACGTGGCGGCCAATAGGCCCTTCACGCCCGCAATGCGGCAAATTACTGCAAATTCAAGACGAGCTCATCACACTCTAAATCAAACACTATTATGATAGGATACAAAAACTAGTGGCTGCAGAAAAGTCACAGTAAGGCGGGCAAGAAACATCGCGCAAAAACATGAAGTTCCGCGATAAACCTTCTCGCCTATTCCAAGAGCCACAAACCGCCGGCGGCGTCTGATCGGGTGGAAACCTTCTAGAAGAACATATATGAGTTTCCGCAACTACTCAACGTAGATACTCCAGCCCTACGCAGTTCGAAATTTTCTGCAGAAAGCTTCGTCAGCCTGAGCTCAATGAAATGCGTAATCCGATAACTCCGGAATAAGTGCGACAGGCCCTGATGGGTTGAGTAACTATTGGTGGAAAAAATTCCATGTACACACCACTATCTAGCAAGAGTTTTCAACCCATGGCTAGATGGGGAGCAGCAGATTCCGGATTGGTTTATCGAGGGGCGAACCGTGCTAATCACCAACCACCGAGATTTGTCTGATCTGAAAAACTTGTCATACCGATAACATGTTTGAACGCATGTTATGAGATGTTTACTTGCATTTTATACATGCGAATACTCTCCGCAGTTGATCCGGTGTATGAACTCATATATGAGCATAGAGGGTCAAAAAAGGGGGTAGCTGGCTGCAAGGAACACCTGCTGATTGATATATGTATCACGCCTGAATCCGTGCAGTATAAGAGTAACCTTTCAATGGCCTGTATCGATTCTCGTAAGGCATTTGACATTTGCTAAGATGCCTTGCGGTACTCGATCAAATAGTGATATTTCCTGGACAGCTGACGCCGCTCTGGAGGACTCGCTTCACCATAACATCTGGTTAGATCAGAGTCCAAACAAAGCAGGTCATTTTTAGAAGGTGCTTGTTTAGAGAGACTCCCTCAGCCCTCTTTTCTTCTGCCTCTCCCTATTGTCATTGTCCGTTGTACTAAAAAAACCCTCGGAGACAACTGCGGCACCCTCAGGAACCGGAGGTATAGGTCACCCATCTGTTTTACTTGGATGACCTTGAACTGTATGCCTACGGAGAAAATGATCTTCATCAGTCCTTAAGGGTGGTGCAAGAGTACACGTATGCTATCGGAATAGACTTTGCGATCAACAATTACAGTTCATCTCAAAAGAGGACGATGTGAGGAATACGGAGAGGACGTTGAGCTCATAGAATTACATCATCTGGATGCCGAAGAGACGTATACTCATCTAGAGGTAACCACTGTTGAAAACTCTCTACGTGTCAATTATCCGCTTGAAAACTGACAAATCTGGTCATTAGAACCGTCGGGGATGAACATAGTTGCTGCAACTAATATGCATGCCTCTCCGATTCTACTCATTCCTTTGCATTGATAAAATGTACTCAAGAAGAGCTGCGACAACTCGACGTGAAAACTCGTAAAATGATGCATCTTCATCATCATCTTTCACGGTTATGCTAAAATTTACACTGACGAGGACCGACCGTCCGCGACCGTCCAACAACGACCAAAAATTCAAAGGAACAATGAAAGCTTCCAAGCTCGCAATGATCGACCAAGATTTTCAGCAGATTGAAATTTCAAACATGGTCTTTGGAAACCGGTCGAAGGCGATCATTCAGTGTGAGTTGTTCGATAAGAATACACGTATTGAAAATTTTGGTTGCCTATACTTCCACAGACAACGGGGAGGATTACCGGATGGAGCCTGTGAAGTGATCAGGAGTTCCGATCCCCTTTTCTGCTCAGTGTGCGATTATGAAAAGGCAGAGATTGGAGCATTTCTTTCCAAGGAAGTAACCTGTGCAACCGATGAACTCGGTCTCGCATTTGACACTGAACGGACGAATCCATATTCTGTCACCGAGATGGAACCTGATTAAAAATACATAACATAAAAATATGCTTGGAAAACTGAATACTTCTATCACGTCTCATTGAGAATACATTTATGATTATTATTTATTATTGATCAAACTCACTATACTCGAACGTTAAAATTGGTTATATGACCAATGAAACGTCAACATATTTAAATTTATGTTCATTTCTTTATTGAAATCTGTAGTATGTCACACAAAAAAAACGTTTTATTATTTGAAAGCTCTTTCAACAAAAGTTATGATCCAAATTGTAAATATTGTCTTCTCGATACCCGATTAGATTCGTCCTGCAACTTTCACAAATCATGTGAGGCAGGTACCTTACAGAATACTGCAGAAATGCTTGTTTTTGGAAATTACGCCAGTCCTCGTACAAAATCGGAAGTGATAACGAGCAAGTTATAACTTTGTATACACAAAACCTTTCGACATTACCTCTGGAGTTCTTCAGGGGGAGTCTCTCAGTCCCTTGCTTTTTTCTGTTTTCATCGCGGACATCGAGGAGTTTTTTCGTAGTAGAGATACCATAGGCCAGAATATCGATAACACAACGGACCTACTGTTGTTGCTATATGCTGACGATTTGGTCATTCATGCTGAATCCGAAATATATTTACAAAAAAGACTGAAGATCCTTGAGGAATACACAGCTGTTAACCTACTTACAATTAATACTTATCAATAAATCTAAAGTTATCTGTTTCTCGAGAGGCGGCTTTCAGCATCAAAATTATAAATTTCGTCTGAATGGCATAGTGAATAATTATGTTTACTTGGGTGTAAAGTTTGTTGCATCCTCTCTTTTCAGAGAGATGGCACTCGTTACTGCTGACAAATCAAAACAAGCCATCGGCGCTATACTTCCTTTACTTTCTAAAACAAAAATGGATCTCTGGCGACCCAGAATAAAACTATTCGAAGCTATGGTTCTTAGTGTCATGTCTAACTGTCTACCAGTCTGGGCCTCAGATATGTTGATATCTTAGAGAGGGTTCAGCTCATGTTTTTTAAACGTCTCCTATCCCTCCCAAATAATACCCCAGACTATATTATTATAGTAAGATTAGAAACCGGGCGCGTCAAAATAGCTTTTTTCTGCATTCATGCAAAAAGAAAAACTTTATTGAACTATATTCAGTGGGAAAAGAAGCTCTTTATTGCACTAGTGCAATAAAGTTTTTATTGCACTCATCTGTCATTCTACTTAAACGTGCTGTCATCATGATAAACATAAACGTTCAAACCCACTAAATATTTAGCAGATATTCTCTAAGATACGTTTTAAACAGCTACATATTTTATATTATTTTGTATTAATGTTAGCAGTCAGAGCTGAACAAACAATGCCTTCCCGAGAATAACTCCATAATCAAAACCGATCCGCCATGTTCTAAACCGTCTACCTGCATAGAGCAAACTGTCTGTACTATGACCACACCTCGTTATAACATACGCTCATGGCTACTATGATTTTGATTTTTATGATGCAACTGTGGATATATAAACGTCAGTCTAAATTTAATTCTGACAATAACAGAACCGAAAGTTTTAAAATGAGTAATATTAATGGAAAATGATGGTGATGAAATCGATAGTAATAATTATTTATTTAAATTGAGTATTTCATTTTCCTTCACCTAGTGCCGCACCTGAATAAATAATTTTTTGCTTTTTGCATGAACATAGAAAAAATGTTGTATGCAACTCGTGCAAAAAATGTTTATTGCTTCATCGGACAATTTCACGTCGAGGGCAATAAACACTTACTTTTTGCACTTGTTCATAAATAACTATTAATACTCTCAAAG
Source organism: Chrysolina americana (assembly GCA_958502065.1). NCBI lineage: Eukaryota > Metazoa > Arthropoda > Insecta > Coleoptera > Chrysomelidae > Chrysolina > Chrysolina americana. Next base: position 38,377,151 of record OY293414.1, on the reverse strand, counting down.
CAACATTGAACTGGCTAATCAAAATATTCAGTATGAATGATTCCAGACTGCCAAAGATATGTTTTTTGCGACAATTAGAATTATCTAGTAGCGATGTCAGATATAATTGAGCCAAACAAGTGTCACAAATTTTTGAGTCGTTCAGTCTCTCCGAACCCATGGCGAACATCAACGGGGCTTATCTTAAGCTCAATAAACACAAGATATTAACACAGTTCCTTGATAAACTTCACCAAGAGGATATTCCCTTATCCACCAACTCTCACTTTATGTCTTTCCACACTCACTTTACCTTCAACAAACATCCAAAGTGTTATCTTCTTCTCAAAATGCCAATTCAAATAACAAGAACTATTGCCCAGCTGGGAATGTGCAATAATTACGTAATCAGATTCACACTGAATGGTTGCACTTATCGGATCGACCCACACGATGATTGTACTGTTTGCAACCAAAATAAGCTCGAAACAATTCATCACATCCTGTTCGAATGCCCTATAGATTCCACGATGAAGCCTGCGAATTCTAATCATCTTCTAGATTTTACTTCCTTCATATGTGCCCTCGAGGCCTTCCCTTGCAAAAACTATAGCAAGTTATATATGGAACATACTGAAACTGCGAGCTTTCATTTTCAATTAATAAACTCATTTATGTTATAAAAAAAACAAACAGGATATTAATTATTCTAAAATTGTGTGCTTATGAATTTTTTTTTCTTTCTCTTGTTTTTGTTAGTTTAGTCTTTCATATCTAGCTAGCTCTCTAATATTTCTTTGTAAGAATAACTACTTATTGTAAACAGCCTATCGACACAAAACATGAACTCCTTGTTGTAAAACTGTAATGTTTTTAACAATAAAATAATAATAATACTGTTCGAGTGTAACGAGTTTGACAAGATGTCGCAGAGAGGAAACCTTGAAAGTGGTGAGTTTTACTTTGTCGCCAAATCAACATTTTTGGAGAGTCGGACTGCTTAAGATCCTTATTAATTTTGTCGGACAATGGTGCCATTGAAAATCTCATTGAATTTTTGCATTTTTCTAGAAAAATCAGTTAAAAAAGTTCGGTACTTCTAGGTTGTCTCCTACTCTAAACTTGTCGATATCACTACTTAGATTGGCGACAGGCAGCAATCTGATTTTACTAGAGAAATACAAAAATTAAATGAGATTCCCAATGGCACAATGGCACAAAATCAATAAGAATCTTCAGCTGTCCGACGCTCCATAGATGTCGATTTGACGACAAAGGAAAACTTACCACTTTCAAGGTTTTCTCTCTGCGACATCTTGTCAGATTTGGCACACTTAAACAGTATACAAAGTAAGAACTTGCTGGTTATCACTTTAGATTTTGTACAATGGCTTGCGTACTAATAGGGATACCATATTTTTTGAGAATATTAATTTGTCCACAAATATAACAAAACGTATCAGAACTTACTAAGAACAATCTACGAGATATTTTAGGAAAGAAAAAACAAAATCCGTTTTATGATGACGTTAAGTCACTATGAGAGTGATAAAAAAAATTATTTTTTTATATCGCGATAAAAATGCCTGTTCCTCAAATCTAGTAAGCGACCGTCACTACAGTTTCCCTCTTGTCAGCCATGATTAATAGTATCAATTATTGTTGACGAGTCGTTTTGGGCAAGTTTCGCCTAATCAAATCACAGAAGACATCATATGATAAGTTGATGTTAGTGTTCAATTTCAGGTAAACAGTGGCGTAGTTACGACCTCGGGCATGTTAGCTCCCGGCCGGCCAGCTCCAAGACGACACATTTGAATAATTCCACCACGTTCAAACGGATAGCAAGCCTTTAAAATTTTTTCTTTCTTTCTATTTTCCAGCGAATGTTTGTTGGGTGGCTAACAAATGGGAATCATTCTCACTATACTGAATGAAAACATTTGTCCAACCCCAATCATCGAGAAAGTAGCAGTTCGGAGTAAATTTTCGTAATTTTATTCAGAGTTTTTGTATATTTTCCTATATTTCCTTCTCCTTTTGAAGTAGCCGGCGTCGAAAAACAACTATTTAAAATTAAACATAGGATTATCCAGGACTACATGACTTTTCGTTGTCTCCAATCATTGAAACAGCTTCGCTGGCATTGACTGGCAATTGTTCGAAGTTAAACATCAAATAACTGTCAATACAAAAATAACTTTTTGTTTGACTAAAGTAGAAGAAAAACCTGCTCCAGGGATATTAAGTAGGAGTGCATGTCAGACCACGTTATATTTTCTGTAATAATTCCGATTATTTTCAACCTGCAGAAGTGGCCGGATCCGGTCGGCATTTGTTATAGGATATTATTCAGACAATTAGCTAGAAATCACACTGACTGACCAGGATCGACCGTCCGCAACCGTCCAGCAAGGACCAAAAATTAAAAGAAATCAATAAAAACTTTCAAACACAGATTGACCAAAATTTTCAGCAGATTGGAGTTCAAACATGATCTTTAAAAACCGAAGTTCATTCAGTGTGAGTTATCCGATAAGAATACACGTGTTGGAAGTTTTGGTCGTAGTTGGACGATCGCGGACGGTCGGTCATGGTTGCTCAGTGTGCCTGCTGCCTAAGGCTCACGTGTATTCTTATCGGATAACTCACACTGAACGATCGTCGGTTTTCAAAGATCATGTGTGAATTCCAATCTGCTGAAAATTTTGGTCAATCTGTATTTGAAAGTATTCATTGATCTCTTTTATTTTTTGGTCGTTGCTGGACGATCGCGGACGTTCGATCCTGGTCGCTCAGTGTGATTTCTAGCTTAGTAATGCAAAAATTATTCTTTTATCGAGTTTAAAGTGATTTTTGCATCATCAAAATAATTGCCGGTCGAAGCCGGCCATTTGTAGGAGTTGTGAATGACCGAAAATCTTGGAAAAAATATTGCGATATTTGACATGCACTGCTGCATAATATGCTTGGAGCTGGCAAAAAGTGATGTTTGCATCAACATTCATATGCTGAAACAATTGCCGGTCGAAGCCGGCAGCCGGCCACTTGTGCAGTTTGAAAATGATCGAAAATATCGATAAAAATATTGCGAGACTTGACATGCACGGCTGCATAATACCTATGCTTGGAGCTGACACTTTTTTTATTGGAGTCGAAAGTGATTTTTGCATCAACAATTGACTAATTCACACCCTCAAACAATTGCGGGTCGAAGCCGGCCACTTGTGCAGTTTGAAAATGATCGAAAATATAAGTAAAAATATTGCGATTCTTGACATGCACGGATGCATAATATGCTTGGAGCTGGTGTTTATTTTCATTGAAGTCGAGTGAAAAGTGATTTTTGCATCAACAATAATTGACAAATTCACATCATGAAACATTTGCCGGCCGGAGCCGGCCACTTCTGCAGGTTGAAATTATTTGGAGTTATTAAAGAAAATATCGCGGGGTTTGACATGCACTCCTACTTAACATCCCTGGAGCAGGCACTTTTTTTCTACTTGGGTCAAGCAGAAAGTAATTTTTGTATTAACAGTTATCTGATGTTCAACTTGCCAATTCAATGACGGCCAAACTGTTTCGTTGATTGGAGACAACGAAGTCTATACAATGTAATACAATGTAAAATTTTGAATAGTTGTTTCTGGACGCCGGCTGCTTCAGAAGGAAAGAATAATTCAGGAAAATATTCAAAAACTCTCTGAATTAAATTACGAGAATTTGCTCCGAAGTGCTATATTCAAAGCTGATACTTTTTCCAATGATTGGGTTTGGACAAATTTTTTCATTCAATTTCGTAAAAATAATTCCCATTTGTTAGGCACTCAACAAACACAATCAACATCTGCTATAAAATAGAAAGAAAGACCGTCTGACCGTAGTGGAATTATTCGAATACGTCGGCTTGGAACTGGCCGGCCGGGAGCTAACATGACCGAGGTGTAGTTACGGTGGTATGTTGCCATACTTTCCTTCATACTCCTTCATACTCCTTGTAGTATGTCCTAAGGAAGCTTTAGGAAGTTAATATATTATTTCCTGTCTTCCATAATCGCAGAATGCTTATTTGTTATATCATATCGGTGTATTTTTCATCCTTCTGAATTTTTGAATATTGGAAAAATTGAAAACATTGCGAGGATGAGTCTGAATCATACCTTCAAACTCTATCTTTACTTACCTCCAACCTCTTTTAGACAAGATGTTGAGTCTGACAAGTAATGCTAGCTTGCTAACTTTGAGCCTTACTTATGCCAAACATATGTTTATCCATTGACCAGACAATATCTACATCTACATCTACATCCTCAAAAACCTTTCACAAATTATTCGAAGGCCATAATCACCAGCATTGGGGGAAATCAACTTCTGTCGGTGGAATGGATTCAATTGTTGTTCACCTGCTATCCGATTCACAGGAAGACTCACACACCTATCAATGTGTGTTGCCATGGTAATTATCTATTGAGTGCAATAAACAAAGACCATGTTTCTTTATATTCCAAATTTAGTGTAAGTTTAATGCGTTGACCAGTGGCGTACTGAACAGCCTACCATAAATTAGTCTGGACTTTGCAATTAATTATAAAGATACGAAAGACATTTTTTCTGTAAAGTATGGTCGCATACCAGTGTACTTTAATTCATTATAATTGTGACTGAAAATCCTGAAACGACTAAAATATATATGACTCAAAATAGTTCAGCAGAAGTTTCAGTCCGTTTAGTACACGTGTATTCCAGAAAAAGATAGCAAGCTTACATTCTTTGTCAGACCCAACATTATGTCTCAAATAAATTGGACTTCAAGACACATCTTGAGAACTGTTCACTTTGTAAATATGGTATGTCTTTACCAGGTATATTATCGTTGATTCATCTTGTCAAAAACCACTCGAACACATTTCTTTCATTGGAGAAATTTAATCCAGCTAAAATTTTTTCAATCAGTGATTTCATTTACAAAACTGACATTAGACAAAATTGCTTGACCTATGGCCTCGCAATTTCGTCATGTCAGTTTATCTCATGAAATTACTGGTGGTCAAAATAATTTCGATGAAAACAAGCTCTTGTGTTTTCACCGTCGAATAAAATATATTTTCAACGGTATAATACATTTTATGAGAACAATTTATATGAAAAAAACTGCAATACTGTAGATTGAGCCGTTTTTTCTTAGGTCAGTTTTTTTTTAAATAAAATGACTTGAATGAAATTCATCCAATTAATGAAAATTTAGATTGTTTTTTGGCAGGGCAAGTCAACGACAATATACAGTCCTGGGAACTGCATCGATCAATATAAGGAGTGGATGGGGTTTGAAAATTTGTTAGTTTACTATCGTGGGTAGGAAACATCCGGCTAAAATATGTTCAAGCATTTGGCACTTCCGATTAAACCGGGAGTGGACGTCCTCTTCTTATTTCAAATAGTACCACCTCTGTACAGTATTGGAAAAAATATATCTTTGGTATAGACAAATCTAGAAGAGTAACAAGAAACGCAATTATACTATATAATACCACATTATCAAGAGAGACGCAATGCTGTTGTCATCTCCTGTTAGGTGCCCCACTCGATTCTTTAACTGCTTACGTCACTATGCCAGTTTGGACGACACCTGGATATCGCTTCGAGCTATTCGAAGAGAAATTGTAATACTGTCTCAACATTTAGCAAGCTATCCTTTACGCTCTCATTTAATCATAATACCCAAGATAAATTCTTTCCGATACTGTATATATTCTTTCCGATTAAAAAATTTCAAAATTTTACGTAAGATTTCATAATTAATGTATAATTTCCCATACGCAAGTCTAAACCATTTTCAAAATATTTCAATACCTTGTTGAAAATCGGACATGCCGATCGAAAAAGTTTTTTTTTTATTTCTACAGAGGTACAATTTTTGATTCTGTATCGATGAATTCGTAGAAGAGTATCTTATTTAGCAAAATACTGATATCAATTCGATGAGAGATATACAGGATGTTGACCAGACAATGATATAGTTGCAATTGAAAAAACTATTCTCTCTGTTCCTACAAAGGGTGCCAGCTTCTACCTATGGTGTGTCACCGAGACTTATAGACCAATATCAAAGAACATATTTAGCTCTTTTTTTCAAAATTGAAATACTTTCAGGAGAACTTACTTTATCGCAAGGTGATTTCAAATTTTTTCATCAAATTTCAATACATTAATGTTACATTATTTGATCATGTATATAAACCTTTCCGGAACACCCCTATATAGAATAGGTTTTTCAAATACTTTTTCTGCTTGAAATATTTTGCGTAGTTTATTGTTGGAATCGAAATTTGATTATGACTTTTTCAACACTTTGACAGCCAAATAATCTGATATGATCCTGTATATTGTCGTTTCCGCAGAACCTTCATCAAATGACGTTTTCAAATTTTTGCTACTCAGAATATTTCGAATAGATCACTGATGTAGCGAAAATTTAATTAGCACTTTTAAACACTGAAACGGACTGATTTCTGTCACTAAAATGAAAGCTTCTAATGTGCCTAATATTTGTAGAACGTGTATCTTTATTGAATTTGAAGTAAGAAATTACTTTCCAGAGTTTCAAAAATGTTTAAATGAAAGGAGATTTTTGAAAACGATGCAGAACTTCTGATAAAGTTGAAAATCTCACTTCAAAGGTCATCATGTATAGTACAAAAGAAGTTTTTCCCCTTACCACACTAGTAATTTCAACTAACTAAACTAGTTTAGTAATCCTACTGATGAAGTTAACTTGGTTAACGAAATGCGCATCTAGGAATAAAATGACTAGCGTGGTGAAGGGGAAAACTTTTTTTGTTCTCATTGAGTGACACCACAAGCGTCCAATACCCCATTTTTTATGTATAGTACCTCTGATCAAAATTTGAAAGATTCAAAAATTTTCGATGATATGCACTTTTGGAGATACTAGTGCAAATTCATATTTTTTCACAAAAATTGTAATAACGCAGAGACGGTTGAGAATTACTATTGGTTTAACAGGAATAGTCCAATCAACTAATTCCTCTGCGGGTCCATACATTTCTTGTGGTACTGAATCCGAATTTAATGTTTGCAAGCAACATTTTTGGGTAAATTGATATAGTCAAAATCGGTCTTAACGTGCGGGTGAGTGAGACTTTATTCGACTGTTTATTCCAATAATAATAATAATACTCCCTCATAAACACTCGTTGAGTGTACCCAAAGGCATAGCCTGTGCGGGTAGAGGACGGCTATTATTATTATTTGCCGTGGCGCTCAACGATTTCCGTGTTACACACACATGATACCTACCGTGAAAATATACCTTAATAAATACAAATTATTTTGATAACCACTAGGTTTTTCGATTTTTCATATACTTGCTGACATTTGAACCCGCACGATAAGATCGATTTTGACTATATGTGGCCGTTACTACGTGGTAGGACATCATCATGAAAAATTAAATAAAACTTCCTATGTTTTTGTACCACTTGTATTTGTAACTGCAGTTTCAACCTATCAAAACATTTTCAAACTACTACTATATAGTGGTACAAAAACATAGGAAGTTTTATTTCGCATTTTTCAAAATTTTTTGAACCTTCCGAGATATTCGCAAAATATCATGGAAATGTTCACATCTTTTTCAGTTTGTAGCCTGTTAGTCCGAAATTATGCATTTTATCGAAAAATCAAACTTAAAGAAAGCACAACTATAAATTTAATCAAATATGCTCAAATGTAGGACCACCGAGTGAGGACTAGAGCAAGTTGAGAATTGATAAAATTTGCTTATTTCGCAAATAATTGCATTCATCGTCATTTTTTCACAGAGAACTCAATCGCCTCAAATACATTTTTGTGTATATTAATTCGAACAAAGGTCGAAAATATGTGCTGGAGATTATCACGAATGAATAAAATCGACAAAGTCGAAGTACCCTTTCTCTCCACACGTTTTCACCAAGTGGAAAAATGAGGCGAATATCTGTCAAAAAACAACTACTTCCCTAGCTAATACCACGACGGACATTGCAAGTGAATATCTTGTAATTAGACAGTAGATTATCCTTCATTTGACAGGGAATTTCCGTCATGGTATTAGCCAGGAAAGTGGTTATTTTCTGGCAGATGTTTGCGTCATTTTTCCACTTAATGGAAACGTGTGGAGAGAAAAGTTATTTCGACTTTGTCGGTTTTATTCGTTTCATTCGTGATAATCTCCAGAACATATTTTCGAACTTTTTTCGGATTGATACAGTTAACTCTTTCTGGAGTCTTAGCTTTTCGTGGAGTGTTTCTTGATTTTCCATGCGAATGGCACTGCGATCAACTTAGTTGTGAGTCGTAGCTTCATCCATGGGGAAACATCAGTTGAACAGTTGTGTAATATTCATTTGGCAAGGACATGACAATTATAATATTGTCCGACCTACCCTGGCACTGATGGGAGGCAAAACCTCGAAACATGTATATCTGCAGGTGGTCATTCCCAGCCAAATGAAGGATAATTTACTGTTTATTACAAGATACGCACTTGCAATTGGGTCTTCTTGGAAGAACGGTGCACAAAAATCTGTCAGATGTAGTTTAATGTCCGTCTTGGATTAGCTAGGAAAGTAGTTTTCTGATAGATGTTTGCCACCTGGTGGAAAAGTGTGGAGAGAAAGGGTACTTCAACTTTGTCGATTCTATTCGTTTCATTCTTTTTTTGTGTGTTTTTTTCATGTTGATTTTGTGCATTATTTTCAGAAATATAACAGAAATTATTTGTTTCATCGATTAAAAATACTGCAAATAACAGGGAAATAATAGGGATTTTTAATTATGGGACACACTTTGAGATTTTATTCGAGTGAAAAGAATTTGAAATCGGACGATTACTTTCAAACATACAGTGTGACCCATTTAAGATGGAAGCACCCTTATAAAACTTACATTTTTCAACCGATTGGAATGATTTTTTTTTTGTTAGTTAGATATTCAAAAAGTCTATTAGGACACCAAATATCATGAATAAATCTCAATTTCCATGGCCAACTAATCTTATTTTTCAAGGTCAAAAATCTAAAAAAATTACTAGCGATTTTTTTAGAAAAAATCTGACTACACCACTGGATTCGCGACATTTTCAAATGATTCACATGTAAATTACGTTGGAATGCGTCAATCAATAAAAAAGTTATAAAGGAATGAAATTTGAAAAATATGCCGTTTAATCAACCCACCAATTCATGTTCAGGAATTTTATGAAAATTCTGTATACTCCAATGGATTCAGGATGTCTTGAAATAATACTGATCACAGTTTCATCGAAATCTGTTCGGTAATAAAAAAGTTATAAAGGGATAAAATTTGAAAAATATGTTGTTCAATGGAATTTTAGCAACGTTCTTACTACACCACTGGATTAGGGGCAATATTCAACAAAATATTATTCAAATAAAATTCATGAAACGTTTATGGGAGAATCAATTTCCTTTCATATGTATGTCGAACCATATCAATCAATCAGTTTATCACAACAAACTTTAGTGTCAATAATTTCAAATGAATCTACAAAAAAATAACTGTAAGTACATTTTTCTAATTGCTACAAACTAGCGGAAAACAATCTTTTATTCACAATCAATGTAAAAATAGAAACCAAGAAGATACCGAATTGAAAAATAAATGAGTGCAATTCATATTCTGGTGGCCTCCACCAAACTTCCATCCAATTCAATGCATTTATCATATCGCTTACGAATATTTTTTAAAGTATTCCTCAATTGTTGTGGAGTAATTGCATCGCAAGCTTGCTGAATTCTGGTGCACAGTTCCACTCGATTCCTTGGTCGTGATTTGTAAACCTTTTGTGTAACATAACCCCAAAGGAAAAAATCGAGTGAAGTAAGGTCAGGCGATCTTGGTGGCCATCCAATTAATGTACTCCCCCTTCCTATCCAACGATTAGGGTAATTTTGATTCAGCCAATTCTTCACAATTCCCGCATTATGTATGGAACAACCATCTAACTGAAAATATAAATTTCTTGTTTCTGCAAGGGGAAGTTCATCTATTGCGTCCGAAAATTCATTCCTTAAAAATTGTAGGAAAATTGCGCCATTCATGTTGCCGTCGAAAAAGAATGGTCCAATTATCCTTTCATTCAGTATTCCACACCAAACGTTCACTTTTTCTGCATACTGCCTTTTACAGTTTATCACCCAGTTAGGATTTTCAGTGGCCCAATAGCGAATATTTTGTGATGAAACCACTCCATTTGTTGTGAAACTAGCTTCATCACTAAATAAAATTTTCTTTAAAAATTGCCTGTCATTAAGATACTCGCCCTGGGCCCATAAGCAGAATTCCAATCGTTTTTCTTGATCACCTAGTTCCAGAGTATGTAAAAACTTTGGTTTAAATGGCCTCAATTTATTTTTCTTCAGACATCGCCTAATATTCTCCCTAGGTAAGTTTAAATCTAAGCTGGCAACCCTCAAACTACTATTTGGATTATTTCTGAAGTAATCTAATATAGTCTGGTTATTTTCGTTCCTTCTTCGTATATTGTTCTTTAAAATATATGTGGTTACTGCTCCAGTCCGATTGAAAACTTGGTTTATTTTATGTACCGTGCTGTTATTTATGGCTGGGCGATTTGGGTGTCTTTCATTGAATATTCTAGTTACTTCTCTTTCACTCCGGTAATCATCACCGGAAAGACGTATAATTTCGATTTTTTCTTGAATTGACAATTGAGCCATTATCTGTTTTTATTTTGGAACACAAATTATTCAGTTCACTAATGGTGCGTAACAAAATGACAATTCATGCGCAAATAAATAGATGAGAAACTGTAAGTCACAGCTAACTTGTTTATTTCATTAATGCATTCTGAATAACAGGCAGTTAAAATTGCAACTCTCATTTTTTGCTATTCAACAAAAGGAAAAAATCACAGCTGATGTTACCTACTGGAATGATAATAATTATTATCCATTGCATATTTTTTTCGTTATAATTTCTATTGGGAGTACATTAGACTTGTCTTATATTGTTGAAATTGTTTTCATGAAGATTAACCAGGAGTTCTCTCCTGATTGTACTTGTTTATGTATCCACTCCACTTCGAGAAATACCTATAGACTATTTTTACCATCATGATTTTCAGATGTTATAATTGTACGACATTGCAATAATCACCCCAATAATTTTTTCAATAATCAACAGTGATGTAGTAAGAACGTTGTACTGAACAGATTTCGATGAAACTGTGACCAGTGATATTTCAAGACATCCTGAATCCAGTGGTGTATTCAGAATTTTCATAAAATTCATGAATTCGAATTGGTGGATTGATCAAACGGCATATTTTTCAAATTTCATTCTTTTATAACTTTTTTATTGATTGACGCATTCCAACGTTATTTATATGTAAATCATTTGAAAATGTCGCGAATCCAGTGGTGTAGTCAGATTTTTTCTAAAAAAATCGCTAGTAATTTTTTTAGATTTTTGACCTTGAAAAATAAGATTAGTTGGCCCTGGAAATTGAGATTTATTCATGATATTTGGTGTCCTAATAAACTTTTTGAATATCTACCTAACAAAAAAAATCATTCCAATCGGTTGAAAAATGTAAGTTTTATAAGGGTGCTTCCATCTTAAATGGGTCACACTGTATAACCAAAATCTCAAAAATTCAATAAAAAAAGTATAACTTCTTATTTATCAAAAGCTGCAAATATTCAAAAACTGGGAAGAATTTCAAATATACGGCATAATATTATAAGCTTTCATTTGAGAGCAAGAGACATTCACTTCTTGAGATGTGGCCGTTCATCCACCATCTTGAATAAGCTGCCATTTTTATCAGCTGCTACTTCAAAGATCAATAATACGTTTTTTGTGATGATATACATTCATGATGTACTTATGTGTGAGCAAGGAAAATGAGTACCCATAAATTACAACCCACAAATTACACCGTTTACACGAATTTACCTAATTGGCCTTTGGACTGATAGGCTCGTTTAATACTTGCCATGATGAACCGATTTTACCTTTTTCAGACGTTAGTTCAAAGAAAACTTTGAGTCCACTCGAAAGAACCTACTGGATCCCCCGATATTGATATTTCGTCACCTCGGAGTTTGCGAGAAGTTAACCTCTATATTCTTCCATCTAGTGAAATCTGTGTTTTCTGAAACATAATTCTAGGTCCCTCGTCACCTACCCAGTTCAGTTGTGAATTCCCAAACTTTTGATATAATTATAATTTGTCAGACAAAGGTTACCGCAAACTTTCCCATTCATATAACTTAAACATTTCCGAAACATCAGCTGTGACTGTCTATATTTTTTGACGTAATATCTTTTACGATTTGATGATTGAAAAAGTTGACCGACTCGACGCGAACAAATACTGATACGAAGTGTCAACGTTAAGTTTATTATTTTTTAGGTTTTGAGGCCGAGGACTAAATATCTTGTGTTAGATCCGTTATGGTTTGTTGGCTTGAATGGTAAAGTTGAACTTAGCGGGTTCTGCCTCGAATTAAAAAGGGATATTACGTAGTTTTATTTTCTGAGCATGAATCCGAGGAAAATTCGAGGGGTCCTCAAAGAATTTTTGAATTAATCTTGAAAATTAATCATTTTCCAACACGAATTTTTCTTTAAAAAATGTCACAAATTGCCTCCTTTTTCATTGACACTTTTTCTGACCCCAGTGGACTCATATGTCACAATAATAATAAGATCCAAAATATATATGACTAAACATAACTTTCTTTTCAATTATTTTCGTTCTTGTTCTTGTTATTCGAATTCAAATATGGGAAATAACTTTCCCTTTATTCATATGTTCGCCGTGGCAAATAATAATAATAGCCCTCCTCTACCCGCACAAGCTATGAATTGGGATACACTCCAACTGAATAAAGTTAACAAATGGAGTTAAGATATATATTAGATAAAGCTAACGAAGCAAATTACAATTGAAGAATTCCTTAAATTTCAAAAATTTTGAATTTTTATTTTTCTTTACAAAAAAAATATAATACATAATGAGACAGGTTAAGAATTGAACGAATACATGAAGGGGCAGTTATTTGCTCATATTTGAATTTGAATACCTAGCGGCGCATATTCCAGATGACCAACTTACCGCAAGAATGAAAATTTCTGAAAAGTAGGGTATATTTAGTTATATGAGAATGTTGATTTCTTGTGTGAAACATTTAGTTTTGGTACTTGTAATAAAGAAAAATGTGGACAAAAAAATAAGGTTTTCATGTGAATTTTCACGTGTTTGAAAATGATTGATTTTCGAGATTCAAAGGGGGATAACTCAAAAATTTTGAATCTAATCTGTGATAGTTTGATGGACAAACAAATTGATATGACCCTGTATATAGTGTGTTTCACTTCTCATGGAAACACCAAACACCGTATCTTCCGTAATTTTCAACATAAAATTATGAAATTCTCAGGATTGATAGATGCACTAGAAATGAACTCACTGCACAAAAGGTTATTGGTATAAACGACAACTCGAAAATTATTTCATACTCACTCAATTTTTTTTTATGAAATTACGTGAGCAACACCTCTTTTTTTTTCAAGGCGGTGCCTACGAAGCTTACCTTTGCTTTTGAATTTACTGATTATTTCCAAGACAAAATACCTATGGGTTTATGACAATATATACAGATATACAGTGCGCTCGTGAAGTATGGAAACATGAAGATATCTTCAACAACCGGTGAGATAAAATAACAAAATTTTATGTACAGGGTGAGTCAGAATAAGACCGACAAACTCCAACTACAGATTCCTCACCTCATTTTGAGATGAAAAGTTCCCATCAAGGTATGTCTTTAACGCAACCTTTCTGAGATACAGGGTGTCAAAAGTACAAAAAAATTAGATTTTATTTTTTTTCCCAAAATTCCCAAAGCAAAAAAAATCAGACTTGGTACACTAATCAAGTTTTATCAACGTGATAATTTGAAGTTATAATTCCTGATTTTCGTAAACCAGTGGCGTAGTATGTGGAAATATTTTCCTTTATATTTTCTTTGGACAAGTGAGCGTTTGACATCAGTTAGGCTCAAAGATACTCAACTTGTACCTAAAAGTAAAGGTTTCTGAGAAAATTGAGAAAAACTGAAGATATGTCTTGAGTAGCATAATAATTTCATGGTTTACGAAAATAAAAAATTATAACTTCCAATTATCACGTTGATAAACCTTGATTAGTGTACCGAGTTTGGTATATTTTGCTTCAGGAATATTGGAGGAAAAAAATATATATTTTTTTCGTACTTTCGACACCCTCTATCTCAGAGAGATGCATTTTAGGAAATACCTTGATAGGAACTTTTCACCTCGAAATGAGGTGAGGAATTTGTAGTAGGATTTTGTCGGTCTTATTCTGACTCACCCTGTATATACATATAGGTATGCCTACCTAGTGTACTTGTGAAAATTCGTGGAAGTTCATGAAAAAAAGTAATTCATCCCTATATAGGTATCTACAATATTTTTTTGCAGGTTTCAAAATACCCCAGAATTATGTCATTTCCATACTAACTAGATCTAAGTATTGATTATTTTGAAATATATAAAGGGCTATTCAAATTCGTGTATATGCATTGGGAGGAAAGAGGGATGGCAAAGTACCGTATCAGAGGTCAATTATGTGAATCAAAAAAAAATCTGATCAAGTTTCTTTAATTCTGAAGTTAAGACCGGATTTCATAATAAACTACTAATAAATTATGTAAATACTCCATATATCTAATGATTTTCATTGGTGCACAATAAATAATCACAACAAGTCCTTTCAAGTAATAATAATAATATTCCCACGAATCCACAAAAAGATTGCAAGAGTTATCTTACATCCTTCCCACGTTGACATGTATTCTTTGCTGAATACGTAAACCGTGTAGGTAGGTATCCCGGAAGATCTCGAGGTAAGATAAACCATCCATTTGTTCGATTATTTTGAAGATACAGGTTTGAAATGTGGTAAGTCGCTATAGTACTTGACTACGCTTATTTTGAGATTTGACAATCTGAAAATTTACCACTTCCGGATTAACCGCAAATGATCTCAAATTACATCCTGTTGTTTTATTATCCATGAGAGCTTCAAATTTGTGATTTTTCCAAATTGGTTGAATGATGGCGGAAACAGTGTTAATTATTTCATCGAACAAAGTTGTTCATGAAAATCAAATTTAAATCATCTCAACTGACGTACGGCATTGACAGTTACTAGAGGAAACTTCCACACATTGAACTATTACCAGTAAAATTTAAGTTTTTTTTTTTTTTTTCAAACATCTGTAATTGAAAACGTCAACTTTTTGATTCACTTCTAATTCTTTCATATATTTCCGTTGTAGTTGTTAATGGAATTCAAAAAAATTTGAAATTTTATTTGTAATAGTTTAATATTTCCAAAACACCCCGTAGTTTGAATGAAAATTCTACGCCAATGTGAAACATGACTCCTGGCATTGAAATAATGCAATAAAAATAGTATTATTATTATAATAAAAGGTTGATTGAGTTCGTATATTTGGATAGTCTACAAAAAGTTCCTATGGGAAAGTGCCAAAGGTTTCAAAAATTATTCGCAAAATAAAAAAATTAAATTATATACAAAAAAAAAGAATTTGAAAGTTTTCGATTTTTTCTTTATACCTAATTCCAGAACTAAAGAAGCTAGAAGAGACTTTTTCGATTCATATCATTGATCGCTGAAATACGCTACTTCAACCACCCCTTTACCTTTACCGAGATCTCAGTACATCGACTCGAATTTAAAAAGCCCTGTATAACAATAAGTATAGTGGGTAATTTTTTAAATTCTACATATTTTTATTTGCCACACAAGTTAATGAAAGGTAGATGAATCTCAAATATCTAATTATTATTTCAGACCAATTGACTTGATTGCTGTGTTAAAATCAAATTGAAACGGAATTCAAAATGCCACGTTAATTGTTTTAGAACAAAAGTTTGGGCAATTTCTAGAAATTACAGATGAATGAACGTTTCAAGTAATAATGAACTGAAAAGTAGAATGAATACCAACAAAAAGTTCAATAAACAGCTATGGTACACTACCTCAGTATCTACCTTTCTAATTTTCAGATCAATGACGTGTATCAATGTCACCCATCGCAACAAATTAAGTATGTATCTTTGTGTGATTGTCCAGCATTTTTTTAATATTTAAAAAATCATGAAAAGTCCAAAATTTTCAATGAATATTAACTAACCTTTTCACGAGGTCGAATAATTTTCCACTAAGATGATCATTAAATTTTGCTGCTGCTTTTGTGAAAACTGGTTCTTCATTCTCACCTTCATATATACCCAGTATGAGCCCTTTCTGAAAAAATAAAAATATTACCTTTCTGTTGCAGTATCTTGCAATTTCCATAAGAAAATGAACATGTATACATTGTCTTATGTCACCACGCAGAAATAAAACATATCATTGATTCGTTTATTTCAATAAACTTGTGTTACCTTCTCTTCTCCACAATCTTCGGAACAGAACTTGCGTATTCCACATATTCGGGGTAGTTTAGATCGGAAACAGTTTATGCCTTTCAGAAAAGTTATAGAAGACATATCTTTATCTATTTTATATACATATTTTACGTGAAAATTTTGGACAGAAATTGAAAAAAGCCAACTTTTGTTTACTGGTTGCCCACGTCACCCACATTCGTTTTTAGAAAGCTTAAAATACCTTCTTATGAAATGACATGTGTCGCTCACAAAATCTTTCAGTCAACGTCAGTAATGATCAATAACTACTACAGGGTGCTCATAATATTACCAAGAAAAGCTATTGGTGCACTGAATTGATTGTTTCTATTGAAGTAACGATTTTCAAATAGGAAAGAAAGGTATTGCAAGCTATGTCGAGACTTCAAATTCTTTTCATTCTATTTTGTACTCACATAATTGTTGTTATTCCTGCAATCTATCAATGTCATTATTCTAGTATTAATTGACGTTGGGAATGGCGTTTGCGGATGTCCACCATTGGGATATCGGTAACTGTGCAATAGATACCGTTTTGGTTGAATTGAAAAAAAGTTGAGCAACAGAATGGTTATTTATCTTGCAGCATGAAATTTAAAGAAATGTTCCCTATTTTAAAGTTATTGCGGAAAGCATGTTCAGTTCATTTTAAATTTTTCTGATTGTCGTCAGAGCTGCAACAAACTAAGAAATATTTCAGCACCTAAAGTTCTTTCTCGTGATAATCGATTTAACTGTACAACGTTTCGATATCGATGAATCATCATCAATTCAATTTTTGAAATACGGCCCTGTTTTGATAAATATAGTACCTAATGATTTAATTACGTTACACATCTTCAACATACTAATCACCAAATCATTTCAATAAAAAATTTTGATTTTTTCAGCTGTAGAATAACCAAAATTGCCCTCAACAGTTGAGGCGAAAATTTATTCAAAAAATTGAGATACATCATTGAATTTGAAATGGAAAATAATTGTATTTATGAAAACAGAGCTGTATTAAGAAAAGTGAAGTTCTTGATGATTGATCGATATCGACACGTCGTTCAGTTAAACTGATATCATGACGATACAGTTCATAAAAGTTACTGTGAATTAGTGCTTTTATTTTATTTATTTATTTTTTAAAGACAACAAAGGCAGAGGCATAGCTTATTGTGTCCAGTAAAATATAATTGTATCAGTTCACAAATGCAATAATTATCATAATATGAATGAAAGAAAAAAATATGAATAATAAAAATGATAAAACTATATCACAGCTTTGCTGTTCGTAGCAAAGAGTCATAGCGGTTCTTGGAACTATAATTTTGTTCCAGCTATTACGCTAACAGCAGAAGAAGAAAAAATAGAACAAAATAAAATTGCGCATAAAAATCTAATATTCATCTAGAAATTTTATTTCTATCTTATAAATGGCCTTCACTTTATATAGGGAAAATAAAGCCCCGAATCGATACTATGGCGGATGGATTCATGAATAGTATTTATTTTCAAGTATAAGGCATGGCGTTTTGTTGCTCTGGAGAAAGAAATATTGAGATTTTCAATTTCCAAACCTGTTACCTGTGTTATTGAGTTACATATGCGATTTCATTTAACATTATAAGAAGTTTAATGCTTTTTGTCATCGTTTGCAGACTGTCCTAATGTGCAGAAGCGTTATAAATGCGATATGTAAAAAAAGTATGATAACCTCTATTGCAAAAACATAACATTATGAGAGTTCATACTTTAACCTGTTTGTTTGATACCCAAACATAATAAAAAGTTCACTATCATAATTTCCAATAGAATAATAATTTGAAACTTCCAAATCCTAGAGGTAGGGTAGAGTGGGGGATTGGCGGTCAGCTAAGCCAAATTCCATATAAAACTGAAATTATTACTTTTCTGTAACATGTAAATAGCATAAGAGGAGGCCTAATTCATACGCAAGACTGTGTGATAATTCTCAATTCAAAATGATGAACTGCAAAAAAGTATTTAGAACCTGACCAATGTCATGCCATTGACCGGTAATCCCCCACTCTGCGAGTAATGGTCAGCCAATTTTCAATGATTCTTGTCATTACAATCGCACTTCATGAGAAAATAATGAAACAACATTGATCAGAAAAGCATATTAAGGTAATAATGTATGTTCTTATGTAAGAACAAGTCCCAACTTAAAAAACGAAACCAACCTTTTGTTCTGACCACACAATCTTGAAATTACCAAATTTACCGATCTTCTAGTAGCAAAAAGGAGTGAATGTTTTGAGTTTGAGATTGTGCTTTTTTGTCTGAAAGGCGGACATATGTCTTAAACGTGTTTCTCAAAATCCAGATGTTGCAAGGATGATTGCAGAGGAAGACATAATTTTCTTCTTCATGTTCAACGTGATGATCAGATAAAGCCAGCTGAAATTCTCACCAAAAATGAAGATATGTTTTCATTGATAGAACAGGATCTACTGGTTTTTGTGTCAGTTCAACTGAAAATTCAACACTGCAAGGAACCAATACTGTTTTATTGATATAAGCGACATTGATTTTACGACGACCTACAAGGGAAATTAAAATGTATGCTCTCTTTGTCGAAGGATCCACGTGTATTATGATTGAGGAAGATTCAGCCAATGAACTCCAACTTCCTGTTGTACCTCTTTGCTTCTAATGGACAAACGAGATCACTTATTTTGAACATCAATCACAAATGTATTCTCTAGATATTCCTGCCAATAAAAATATTCTAAAGTAAAAATTCACATTACTAGAAATTCATTTACACAATCAAAACAATAAATAAATTCATTTAAAATATTTATAACACTCACTGTCGCTACTCTGTCTACTGGCAAACTCTCGAACTATATCTGTAACTGCAACTCTGCCTGCCATCTGATGTTGAGCGTATTATACACCGGCAAGAAGATTCCTTTCACCATATTCGAACTATCGAGACTATACGTTGACTCGGTCAGATGGCTCCCGTACATTCTCGATCTAAATAGAGCGATGAGTCATGGGTGTACCGTTAACGAGAAGAGACGAGATCATTACTTCGCCGTCAAAAAATCGAGGTAGAATAATAAGTGGTCAGGTCTTAAAGACGTTTCATCTCGAAATGTCATTCTCGGGGTGTAGCGATACCTACAGGATTCTCCATATCTGCACCTTAAAGTTCGATGGACGTAACACTCCACAGTCTTCATAATGGGTCGAAGATCCATCACACCAAAATCTTGACCTGGACCTGCTGGACCTAAATACCGTCTCCATCATGCTTTTTATAACTCTCCAGTCCAGCCCATCCATCCCACTGGATAGTTTTGGGATTGCCAGATCTACTAACTTCTAGTTCACCATAGTATCTCTTAATGTTGCGTACTCTTCCAGATATCTTCATAGGTAGGTTTATCTCGAGAATGCTTTTTGGTAACCTGGTAGAAGATGTTTCTATGGCCCTTTTCAACTGTAGCACCCCTCCATTTTCTGAGTTCTGTTTCCGTAGTTCCTGTAGTCAATCTAACTTCTTGGAAAATACCACGGCAATGCCTTCGGACATTTGGATATCTTCTGCCACACTGTGAGCTAACGCGTACTCGGCAAGTACATGGAGCGATCATTTCATCAAATGAAGGAATTAGAAGGTGTTTTATTACGAGAAATGTGTTACAAACATAACATAACTCGCGATCCCAGTCGTCAAATATGGATTTCGCTGTAAAAATGTCGTTCATTAAAATTATGGCGAAGGAATAGGAAGAATTTGTATTTCTCGAAAAAAATTGCTTTTTAAGAAAAACTATTCATTTTAACCATAGGGAATATTCAATGAAATTTGTAGAGCCTCAGTTGGCGCTTCTTATGGATCGATAATATACCAGGTCTTCCATTTAAAATAAAAAAGATTTTGCACATTTTTATTTACATTGTTTGGCAATCTGTTTTTCGCACCCTGAATATCACAGGTTGATTTTGAATATGTCGTTTGAGAGAGTCACCAACGTACATCATTTGACCAAGAATAGATTTTAATAGAACTTTGCACAACTTTATAATTTCAAATATGAAGAGTGATCAATTTTGGAAAACCATCAATCCGTTTCTCATGTAAAAAGCGTACAACTGATAAAGAATGCGGGTTGCCATTTGGACACCCTGTGTAAGTGTCATCATTATCATTTTGTAGAGCTCAAAAAATTGTATTATTTTGCCCATAAAATCACCCAATTATCTATTACCATAATGGAGATATGGAAGACCGCGCCCTTGTTGCAGGACCCTGTATAGGTCGTGATCAAGGCCCATTGATGGCAGTGCATACAACACATGTTCTGCACCATTCCTTCACGTTAGTTTGGCAGTTGGCCCAGTAAAACCGTTGCCTCACTTTCTGGAGGGTCTCTGTCACTCCCAGATGTCCTACGGTGACCCCATCATGGATTTCTTGGAGTACTTTCTTTCTTCTGCTCCTGGGTACTACTGTCTGATACCTGTTATCCCCACAATCCTCAGACTCCAACACACGCTTCAGGACCCCATTGTCCAAGGCAAGGGAATTCCTTGGGCCATTCGTTAATAGCTTTGATCTTCTGCTCATATATTGCTACTCCTTTCACGCAGACAAAATGGCCAAGATATCGTACTTCCTTTTGAAACAGATAGCATTTCTCGGGGCTCAACTTCAATCCGGAGCTTCTCAGTATCAGAAACACTTTCTTAAGGTTTTTCACGTTTTCAGGATGACGGTTCTGTTCTTGCTGTTGTCCAAGCTAAAGCAGGCCAAAGGATTGTCCTAGTCGCACTTGAATCTAGCAATATATGGTGCAAGACTTGTTAATAAGACCGCCTACGAAGACACATTTGCTTTGTCGTTGAAGCACAGCTACATATGCGTTGTTCTGAAACTTGCTGGATACAGACTGAAGATTGCTCCTTCCCGACCTTCATCGGCATAGATTTTTTCAATGTTGGATTTTCTAAGCATGTTCTCCATTTTTCTACAATTTCTTCAGTCTTTCCTCAGGAACCACTTCCTTAATCACATTTTTTATGACAGCCTCAATATTAGCAGGCTCCTGTGGATCTTCCTTCAGCATTCTGACTTCACTTTGGTTGTGCAAGATTGTGTCACGACCTCAAATTCCAAAGCATGTGCCAATGCATCTACCAGAATTCCAGTCAATAACTGAACATTCCGATCCGTTTATGAAATTAAACTCGGCATTATACATTCTAGAATCAAAACTAGTGAAATTCATTTGAAAAATCGGTGCGAACTTCCAAAAAATTCTGTACTGTCCGTTGAAATGCTGCACGTGCGGCAACGCTGTTGAAGTATGCTTTGTTTCTCTTCATTTGTTGGTTGTTTACAAATTTCACCACTTTATGTTGACATTGTCTGTCATATACGATATTTGTTAAAATATTGGTGTTTTGTTGCGTTTGGATTAAAATAGTGAAAGAAAAATAGAGAGAGACTAATAATGGTGCTTTACTGTTGGGTTTGCAAGCAATCTAATTGTTCTAACAACCAGAATCTCAGCTTTGATAAGTAAGTACATAGATTGTTCACAAATGTTAGATTGACGTTCATATTCTTCATTGGCGTCACAGTGGGTATCAATTTTATATACACACAAAATGAAATAGTACTGAAATCTTCTTACTTTATATGAAGGAAGGCACATATGGGTATTTTAGGAACACATCAGATCGTATCTAACAAGTTTTGCTGAGATTTTCATAATTATATATGAAATTCCACATATTTTCGTTATTATCAATACCTATATCAGTTAAATTGCGTGCGCCACTGTCGTTGGAGGGTAGGTTACAGTCTAGCGGCTTCAAAACAAACTGTATTGCAAGTATGGGATTGCTGAGTCCATTATTATTTTATACGTCCATGCAAAAAGGCGGCAAATTATGGATACTTCAGAACAGTGAAAAAATAAAAATTACGGAAGTTGCTTCGCTGCCAATTTTTTTTTTTTTTTCGTACATAATTAGCGACAAAAAAGCGGCAAATTATGGATACTTCAGAACTGTGAAAAAATAGAAATTACTTCATATGAAGTTAGCGAAACATCACATATTTTTAAAAAAAAAAAAGAGCGCCAAATTTTTTTTTTCGCAACTAATTAGCGACAAAAAGTCGACAAATTATAGAATAATCTGTTATCAATTTTTTATCTCGATAACTTCATATAAGTCTATTAAGGCCTATAAATGTCTATTAGTTTTTTTCGACACGAGGAACACTTATCTATTTCAAATATCCGATTTCTGACAACAATGTAATAAAAATGCACTCAACTAGAATTTGCTAATTTATTCTAAACAATCACTCAATTTAATTAAAATATTTAAAGGAATCACTGACGCTACTCTGTCTATTTGCGAACTCTCGAACTAAATCTGCAACTGCAACTCTGCGTGTCATCAGATGTTAGGCGTATGAACCAGCAAGCAGATTCCTTTCACCATTCTCGAACTATCGAGAATTGTAAACATTCTTGATGCGAACAGAGCGATGAGTCATGGGTGTACCATTAACGCTGAGATGAGATTATTCCTTCGCCGTCAACAAATCGAGGTCGAATAATTAGGCGATTATCAGGTCCGGCCTCGGAATCATTACAATTTCAATATTTTAATATGAAATCGAAGACTTCTTGGGGAAAAATGTTGAAGATCTTTCAAGGTTTCCTTATCCAGATCTTGGAATTTTGGTATCCATCGGCAATACAAAACCCGAGCTGTTGCTGTTAATTTTTTTTTTTTGTAACAAATTTTCCAGAGAGAGACACCTCTCAGAAGCTCCTAGCGGCTTGTGCGAGCAAGGAAAAGATCCGGGACCGGATCGCCATGCTGGGCTCTGTCTGAACCCTTGGCCTTATGCTTGTAAGGTGAGCGCTCTACCACACGACCATCACGGCCCATGCTTGCTGGACACGACAATGAAGAATGTCACTGGGTCTGTTAAATGACTTTATGACCGTGTTGTTTGGATATTTAGAAATACGCTTGATTTTGTTTCATTTGAATCAAGCATGTAGTGTTGAAGTTATGATAATTTAAGTTTCCGTCCTTTTCAAATATTTCGGCGAGCGCGCCATATAAATTTTCAAGACAGGAGTCTTCCGAACCACGATCATCTCTAACATCATGCAATGCTGAGGATGCTACATATGAATGTACAAAGTTTGGCAAACAAAATAGATCAAATTGTTGTACCTAATATGAAATAAATCCGGATTTTTTATGTATAACTGAACACTGGTTAAAAGAATATAAAATAAATAAATTGAATATTCAGGGATATCATAATGTATCAAAATTTTGTAGAAAAGATTGCCTCCATGGCGGTTCCGCAATATATGTTTGACAAGAATAACTTTCAGTATGTGAGGAAATTCCTAAAATTCAATCACTCTCCAAAGAAATGTGTCTGGAGTGCTCGGCAGTAGGTTATATGGGTGAGTCATACGTCTTTATTGTAATTTATAGACCACCGTTATCAAATATTAGTGAATTCTTTATGCGTCTTGAAAAAATTCTTACCTCTGCTTCAAATAAATTCAAAAATATCATCCTTTGTGGTGATTTCGATATAGATGGTCTGAATACAATGAGAATAGACTCAAAAATGTTTCTTGATCTAATAAATTCTTTTGAACTTTGTAACTATGTAAAAAATCTAACCAGAATTATGAACTATTTGCTAACGGCAAATCAAGCTCCACATAGCTTGACTATGTAATCGCAAATCTAGGTGAGAACGTACAATTAAAAATACTGGATCCAGGTTTCTCTGACCACCTTGCACAACTCCGTGAATGGTCCTGTCCATTAAATCATGTTGATAATAGTTATGTAATAGAGAGAAGAATATCGAACAATATGAAACCATTTCTGAAATCAGATTCCTATTTAGTAGACAACATATTAATTTTGATCATATATCTAATGAAGATGAACAATTTGATCATTTCTGGCAAAACTTTTATTGGTGTTATGAAGTTTCCATCCAAAAAAGAAAATCATAGTCAATACTGTAAAATCTGACAGTAAAATCAACAATTTCATGTGGTCTGAAGATACACAGGAAGAGGCTGCGAGAGTGAGACAACTTAACTGATACCAAAAAAATACGCTTGATCCAACCATTCATGAAAATTATGAGAACCGGAAAAACTCTCAACAGAATTATGAGAAAAGAGAAAAAAGAATATTATAGCAATATTATTGAAAATTCTGAAAATTAGGTGAAAAAAGTGTGGGAAATAATCAACAATAAATTGAACAGAAATTATGTAAAATCAAAAGATATTTCAATTTTTATCGATGAAGAAATAATTGAGGATAACAAAGAAATTGCTAATATATTTGTGAAATATTTTGCTACATATGCCAAAGAAAAAATTGAAAAAGAGATACAGTCAAACAATATTTCTTGTAGAACTAGTAAAAAGGTGTCAAACGCAATGTACTTCTTACCTTTTAATGAAATTGAAATACAAAACATTATAAGAAATATGAAAAACAAAAAATCTGTTAGCATTGATGAAGTAAATACTTCTCTGATCAACGAGTGTAATGATATTTTAAGTCCCTATCTAACCTCAATTATCAATAATTCAGTTGAGCTAGGAAAGTGTCCTTCTCCTAAAAATATCAAAAACCACCCCAATCTTTAAAAAAGGCGAATTAAGAATTATAGGGGATTATCAGTAATTAGTCCAATTTCAAAGGTTTTGGAAAAAGCTATGTATGTTCGTCTAATGTATTTTTTAAACCATTATCATACTATTTCTCCACGTCCGCATATCTATTCATTATAGCATAACATCTACGTTCACATGTTGAAATTGTTTTACCTGACAATGTAAGAATAGATGGTAATAAAGAATTAGCTATGTATGAAAACGAAATAGAAATCGAGTATGAATTCTCAAGACCTGATAAACAAATAATCACTTGCATAAAGGCGATATTTTACACAAGAGAAATCGATTTTCCAAAACAGGATCACACAAGATTTCGCGACCTAACTTTTGTGGAAATGTTTGATAAGTTCATCGATGATAATAATATGATATTTTTTTTAGTGGAAGAATCAACCAGACATGCTCTATTTGTAAATGAAGCAAATCCAAAAATTTCACCAGAAGAAATGAAATGTTTTATAGCAACTTTATATTTGACAGACTATTGTGAGTTACCTGGGCATGATTTTTACTGAGATTCACGGGACGACATGAACAATCGTATGGTGAGCCAAGCAATGAGAAAATACAGGTTCAGACTGAGACTAAAATACTTTGCATTGTGCGGATAATAGAAAACCTCATTTGAACGACAAGATGTGGAAGATTCGGCCGCTCATGAACAAGGTAAAAGCGAATTTTTTGAAAAACTGGGAAGCAGAAAGATGTTCAGATTACGACGAGCCTATGATAAAGTTCTGTGGCCGTGATTCATGTGACAGTTTATACGCGGTAAGCCGCTCCGTTTTGAATATTAGATGTGGTGCCTGAATACTCCATCTGATGATATCAGATATGACGGTAATCACCATTTGCTGGTTCCCAACCCCGACAAGAGAAGAAGATGCGCAGGAGAAGGCTGTTCATTCATCGTGCGAACTATTTGTAAAAAATGTGACATAGGTGTTTGTTTAGATTGTAATTTTATATTTTGTACTGAATAAGTAAATAGAATTGACCCCATAGTTGGCTAGCATTGCCATATGGCAACACATGTTTTTTAAAAAAACATGTTTTTTTAAAACAAACACTTTATATCAATGAAAACACGTATATAATGAAAAATTTAAAAAAAAATCATTTTCGAAAAAACAAAATTCCGATGTTGAAGGGTTTTGATAAAGTTTCTCAAATGACTTAATTTGATTCCGTTTATGTACTGCAGACCTTTATCATGCTTCATGTTAGTTGGTTTTTAGCATTCAAACTTATGTGGAACAACTCTTTTTATAAATTTAATTTCACTTCCAACTAATCTATAATCTATACCTTAAGTTGTTTTCTCTATCACTTTCAATCTGAAAAAATATTAATATACAGGGTGCTATGTAAGCACCTGGCCAAACTTGAAGGGGAGATTTTTTGAGTGATTCTAAGACGAAAAGTTTATATAAACATAGGTCCGGTAATGCTTCGTTTTGAAGATACAGGGTGTCAAAATTTTCAAAAGAAATCGTCTTTTTTGTATTATTATTATTGTTATTGCAATAATTTTGATAAAAATTATAAGACTGGAATAGACTATTTATATAAAAAAAAAATAACAATAACTCCAGTTTTTGATGGATCATAAGTTGAAATGTTTTATTGTGTTGTCCCGCAGAGACTTACAATAAAGTGATTTTTATGTTTTTTCTCAAAAACAAAGCAAGATACATTCTGAAATTAAAAAAGTTGTAGTTTCAGTTGCTAAATATGAAACAAATACAAAAATTGCAAAAAAATCAGTGGCGCACATTTTTTTTGTCAAAAATATTGATTACGGTGCCTTCCGGGTCGCCATTGGACATGATACTTTTGATATAGCCAGGGCTGAATCAGCCCTTTACGACCCTTAATAACAGTGCCAAATTTCAATGAAATCAGTTGAAGGGTTATTAAGATATTTACGAAAAAAACGATTTCTTTTAAAAATTTTGACACCCTTTATCATGAAAACGAAGCATTACCGGACCTATCTTTATGTGAACTTTTGGTCTTAGAATCATTCAAAGAATCACTCCTTCAAGTTTGGCCATGTACTCACATAACACCCTGTATATACTTCCATTACTAATCTTGAGTACCTTAAAAGTAAACTTTCTTTTTGAAAAACTCACTCTAGCTAATAAACACAATAAAAAAATAATTCAACAACCTTTGACCCACATTAATTACAATTTTTTTATCCTTTATCAAATATTAGTTGGATCCACGTTTACCTGTTACGTGTACTTACTGCGGTAACATATACCCAGCTAACACATATACATCTCAAGATACAATACAATACAATACAGTTTATTGATCATTGCTTTTTCATATAGAAGTACATAAATAAAAACAAATGGAATTAAAATATAGGTGTAGAGACCTATTATTATTGACAACGACAATTAACATTTAACGATTAAACAAACACATTTATTTTCAGTTTGTAAATTCACTTAGCGGATAAAAACAATTCACCGATAAATATTCTTTATGAGATTTTTTGAAGGCTTTTTCATTAGGACACTGTTTGATTTAGTCAGGTAGTCTGTTGAAGTGGTCTGCCCCAGCATATAAGGGAGACTTTTTATATTGCTGTAAGTTATAAGTGTTTTGAATATGGATATCATTTCTCTTTCTTGTTGAGTAGATATGATTATTATTATTTTTTTCAAATGAATTCAAGTTCTTATATATATATATATATATATATATATATATATATATATATATATATATATATATATATATAACATATAACATATATAACATATATAACAGAGCAATTTGAATAACTTGTAACAGTAAGGATTTTGTTATTTTTGAAAGTGTCCCTTCAAGATTCATTGAATTTGAGACCAAATATGAGTCTTATTATTCTCTTTTGAATTATGAATACTCTGGAAACCTCGGTAGCTTGTCCCCATGTCGTTATATTTGTACATATTTTGGAATATATGGAAGCGTAATAGAGGTCTAATAAATATTTTTTATCAAAATTTGATTTAAGTATGATGAAGGCAAAATATATTTTTTTAGGGCAGAGCATAACTGTTCTATATGACTGTTGAAAGAAAGTTTTTCATCGAGTTGAATTCCTAGGAATTTTGTGCTATTCGTTGTTGTTATCAAATTAGTATTTAAATGAAAACTTAATTGACTAGCTGTTCGATATTTGCTTGTGAATTCAATACAAACAGTTTTGCTTGTAGATATTAGAGAGATGTTAAGCCACAACTTCAGCAGTATACGTTATATCCCTTTATCCGCTATTAAAGTAAATACAGTACGTTAATTAACTTATTTCAAAAATTAGTTTTCAAGACATCCTATTCTTTTGTTATTTACGTGACATGCAGATGTCAGTAACAGTTATAACCTTACACATTAATGATAACCCTCCCGTTGTGGTGTGATAGTTTAATAATCATTTACGATTTGTTTGAAATTTTAACTTCCCTATTTGTCGTTCAAATGTACTATGGAACAAATGATTGACAACGTCATTATGAGAAGAGATCCTGGAGATGTGAATCACAATGCGATAAGAGGGATAATCCTTCAGAATATTTTTCCCCTTGATGGGGACGTGATTGTTAAGCCGATCTTTAATTCAAATGAGTATGGTAGGAAAGAAGCTGAACTAAATTTTCTTTTTGCTAAACAAGACTTACCCAGAGTGTTTAGGTGTGGTAGTTTGTGGTATATCAACCGATGTTGCCATAACATTTAATTTTACGGAATGTTCTCCATTTCATACTAACAAATAGTGGTTAAAATTGTGAAAACTGTAGATTTACTCGAATATTCTAAATTTGTATATGTATTTGTCATAGACTTTGGAGTTTACGATAAAACTTAAATATAAATGTCTAACATGCGGCACCATGGCAAAATCAATATCCTTTACTAGGGGAACATTATTTCAACTCTAATAACGTTAAGCAATATCGGTTGTTAACGTTGTCCCTTATTTCAGCGCTATTGCGCATGCGATGTATAAGGGATAACGTATATTGTTGTACAAATAGGTGGCTTAAAATCTCCCTATTATTTATCAGATGGTTGGATTCACACCATTGACTAAATTGGTTCATGACCGTTAATGTTTTTTCTTTCAGGTTTTCGAGAGTTTCGGACAATTATGGTTGTATCATCTGCGTACATGAACACCTTCCCTTCATTTACATGAATAGGAAGGTCGTTCACGTACAGTAGGAACAGTAAAGGTCCTAGAACTCCGCCTTGGGGAGTACCTAGATCAATTTCGAAGTTTTCAGAGAATTCATCATTCACTTTCACAATCATGTTGCGATGCCTTACATAACTTAATGTCCCCGAATACCCATTTTTGATATTTTATCCCCAAGAAATATTGGATTTAGTGTTTCGAATGCTCTAGTCAAGTCGAAGAATATTCCCAATACATATTTACCTTTATCGATATCATCATAAATATATTGAACGACCTCCGTGGATGCTGTTTCAATTGAAAAATCTTTTCTAAACCCATGTTGTGATAGGGATATTACTTCATTGAGTTCCAAATATTTGATTGTCCAGTCACAAACAATTTTTTCCATTATTTTGGATAAAGAACTTAGCACTCATATTCCACGGTAATTTGCGACATTTTCAGGGTTACCTTTTTTAAAAATGGAACAACTTTTGCTGTTTTTAATGAGCTTGGAAATGTTCCATTTGTAACAGATTCATTTATAAGAAACGCTAGAGTCTCTGAAATTAAGTCTGAACAGGACTGAAATATTTTCATGGGTATTTCATCAATACCGCTGGAGTGTTTATTCTTGAAAGTGGAGATGATTGTTTCAATTTCGAGAGCAGTACATGGAATGTAGAACATTGAGTTATAGTGTGGATATTCTATTGTAGTGTATTTATCTAAGGGCAAGTTCAAACCATCTATTTGTTCTTTGATTGACTGTGAAAAATGTTTTCCGAATGAATTTGGTATAGTTCTGTCAGTAATTGAGTTTAGTTTAATGTGTTTTTTGTTATGATTGTTTTTATTTTTTCCTAGTTTTTCATTAACAATGTTCCATAAGTTTTATGTTTTATTAGTTGACGACAAAATTCTATCCTTATGGTGTGCCATTTTATTTTGCTCAGCTCTCTTATTCAGTTCTGTTTTGCTTTTTTTATAATATTGACCCAAGAAAACAATTTCTGGATATTGTTTTCGTAACCAATTGAGTGATTTTGAATGATTAAATTCTACCCCTAGCTCAACCGATAATGTAAGAGGATTATAATAATGCAAATTATTTACAAAAAATTTCACCTTACGTTTTGGAAAACAAACTTCAAAACACCATTTTTGTGTGTTCCAAGAATTCGGAAAACATTTGTTCACAGTTTTACCCCAGGCCGATATCAAATTGTGTTATTCGTGTTCTGAATTCTTGTAAGTTCTCACTTGTGAATTTCCTTACTTCTTTTATTACCGGTTCATTGGAATGGGAATCTGAAATTATTTTCCATCTGAAGATTTGTCCGGTGTGGTCTGAAAAACCCGTATCAATGTTTCGTTTTCACAATTTTCTTCCAAATTAGTAATTATATAATCGAATCCAGTGCTAGTTATTTTGACTCCGTATTTTGCTACCCTTGTTGGCCCTGTCGTCGTTATTTTGTAGTACTCGGACTAGGGTGGTTGAGTGAATATATAAATAATTCACTCTTCAACCACTAACAAGAGAAAATTCCACCGCTAATAGTCACCAGAGAATAAACAAATTAGGAGCAGCTTTTTCATCTTCGAATGTTTTCGATAAGGTCCTAGATAAATCAGTACTTACCGGAAAAACTATCTTGGACGAATTTTCTGGTATCTTCTTTCTTACCAAGGCACTGTTTTAGGTTTGAAAGGTAAAGTCACCTAAGTCGTCTTAGGGACGTGGACCGTCTATGCTAGATTTCTTTTTGATTCTGAGATATTTCCTTTCTTTTTCTATTTTTATTTTATAAGAATGTCACTGAGGTTGGGATGAGTTAAAAGCTGTCAGTATAGTTACCGACAATGATACACGACATAAACTGTTTAACGGTATATTAAATAAACATTAAATGATAAAGAATTACATCATAACAGAAAAAATCACCCGTGAATGATTCGGTGTAAAATGTATAAAAACGTAATTCTCCCTAAGGATAAATAAAAATATCGGCTTTCAAAGAGTAAATAAAAATAAGAAAAAACCCTTGATGGCCCTGTCGTCGTTATTTTCAGTTTGTAAGAGTCTGTCAAGTCAAGTAACGCCTTTCTGTGAGTACAGTCTTTCTTTAAGAAATTTATATTGAGGTCGCCAGTAATGATAATTGATTTGTACTCAGTTGAAACTTTTCTCAGTACGTCATCAAGAATACCAAAGAAAATATCATGATTTCTATAAGGTGCCCTGTATATTGATATAATGCACAAGTTTTTATTGACTTCAACTGCTGAGCATTCGAAACAATATTTAACGGACATTTCTCTCAGAAAAACGATATCCCTGCACAATACACTTACGTTATTTCTGACAAATATTGCCGATCCACCATGTTCTAAATCTGTTCTGCAGTATTTTGATATACATGAATAGCCTGTTATATGGGTATTTTCCAATTGAATATCGGTCATCCAGTGTTCACATATACTAATGAACCAAGGTTGTTTTTCTTGGCAGAGAATTTTCAGTAAATTGATTTTGTTCGCCAAGCTTTGAGTATTAATATAAAAGAGTTTCGAAAAAGTATCTTCTTTATTCTCGATTGTTCTTCCACAATCGTCGTCATTTTCGTTCAGTTTTTTGAAATTAAATCTGTTTACAACCGCTCCTCGTGGCCAAATTTCATGGTTATAGACTTCTTTGATATGTTCAATTGGGAACTTTGCAATCATGGAACATTTTCCCTGTTTTTTCACATATTGCTGCGATGTCACTTCGTGACCTGCGACTTGCATCGTTACGTCGCACAGACGTCCCAGCGACTCACTTTTGTCACACTCATGATGCATGCTGGCAACGTCTGTGCGATGTAGTTCCGAGACGTCTTTGCGATGTAGTTCAGAGACGCCGCAAAGATGCCTCCTAATAACGTATCAGGGATGTAACAGAGCGACATAGCAGCGATTTCTTCACTGTAAAGGCGGATTTATCGGAATCATAATGCACAATTTAATGCATATGCATAATTTTAATGTAAAATTCATAAAATTTGAATACTCAGATTCATATGAAACCGTTTAGGAATTAAAAATTATGAAACGGGTAACGGATCAGTCTTGTCTCTGAATATGGTGGAATTCACAAAGCCTCCATAATTTTGGATGGGTGGAGACCTTGGGGACTTTATTATTCGAATTCAGTGTTCCTTGTCGTGTCCTGTATGAAAATTTCAGGAAATTTGCAGCGCCCTCAGGTTTGTATTTGGTGGAGACCTCGTTTTTCGAACTCAACCCCAGTGCCGAATCATGTCTGCAAGTTTCGGAAAATTTGCGGAGTCTTCAGTTTTGTGATGGGTGTACACCACATTTTTCAGAAACAGCGATGTATTTTCCTTGTCTGCAAATTTCGGTTGATTTGCAGAACATCCAGGCTTACCATGGAAACCTCCTTTTGTTCTAAAAGGGGATATCTTTTCAATCGTTTAAATGTTTCCAAAGGAAGGGACCATTTTCTTTGCTGGCTCATTCTTTTTTTTTTAGATTTTGATTTATTGATGATGCCTGTGTCGTCGGTTTTCCTGTGGAAGGAAATCTTGGGAATCTTTGGTATTGCCTTATTTCCGGTTCACCAGTATATTATTTATTGTATTCTTTCCGTTTGTTTTTCTGATATTCGGGGTTGCAGTGCCCATGGGTTTGTTATAGATATAATCAGTCCGTGCTTTATCTTGCTTCCTAGATTAGATTTGCTTTTAGTACAAATAACAAAATTGTTGGTAAAATTAAAAAATAGCAGGTAATATGAACAACTCACTATTCTGACGTTATTTTTTATGTATATAAGTTAATGTTATTTGAAAACAACTGGAATGGACAATAGAGACTCTATTATGATTATTATTATTATTTTTCAATTCTGTTTTGCATCCTGTTTTATGTTCAAAACTAATATTTTAAACCGCAAAACATAAAACTTATTACTCCAAGGCTTTAGGTGGACCAGTCCAACATCCGACTGTTAAACTGACAAACCCCTATCGACGAATGAATTAACCAATTATATCGGTTACCGCTGTCTAGAACTATTGGCAACTCTGTACAGTAAATATGACAATGACAATAATTTTGTGCAATACCTTGTGGACAGTGGCAGAACTATTTTTGTCTTTTCGTTCATGTACTACAGAGGAATCACTTACTGGAGCGATTTACCGTTTTTTGTCCGAGGTTTTGGAAATCATTATTAAAAATATAAATCGTTTGATTTTATGTCTGAAAAATAGTACGAATAGTTCCTGAATGTTCAGTCTTCTAAATTTCATATAAATATCACTTGCAAAAGCGATTCTTCTCAACTGTCTTTGATTTTATAACAAGATTTTCTGATTTTGACAAAATTGTGAGGGAACGTTGAATTCAAAAATTCTGAAAAAAATCGTGACTATCTTTTACTTTCACATTGATATGTCATGATATTTGAAATAGAACCTGAGAAATGGTTTTTGGGAAAACTTAAAATAGCCTCTAAAAATTATGTTTTTATTTTTTCATTCGAAAACTGATGTTCATCAGATTTTCTTCTATGCACCCCAAAAATCGTTTTTTATTTTTCTTTTCGAACCTTAAAGTTGAAAAAATGAAGAGGGAAAGATTTACCCTGAGTCAAAAGTTGTGTCTGATGCAGATTGGTCAAGTACTTAAGGTTCATGTAAACCCATGAAAAAATAAACGGCAAATTAAAAAATTCGAGTTATTTTGGCATTCAAATTGAATAATTAGAGAGATGCAGAAGAAAATCTGATAAACAGTTTTCGAAGAAAAAAATAAGAATATTTTAAGTTTTCCCAAAAACCATACATCAGATTCCATTTCAAATATCATGACATATCAATGTGAAAATAAAAGATAATCAGGATTTTTTTCAGAATTTTGGAATTCAACATTCCCCAACTAGTTAAAAAAAATCAGAAAATCTTGTTATGAAATCAAAGACAGTTGAGATGAATCGCTTTTGCAAGTGATATTTATATGAAATTTAGAAGACTGAACATTGAGGAACTATTTGTACTATTTTTCATACATAAAATCAAACGATTTATATTTTTAATAATGATTTTCAAAACCTCGGACAAAAAACGGTAAATCGCTCCAGTAAGTGATTCCTCTGTAGTACATGAACGAAAAGACAAAAGTAGTTGTGCCACTGTCCACAAGGTATTGCACATAATTATTGTTACTGTCATATTTACTGTACAGCGGTAACCGACGTAATTTGTTTAATTTATCGAAAATGAAAATTACGTCGATAGGGGATTGTCAGTTCATCAGTCGGATGTTGGACTGGTCCACCCAAAGCCTTGGAGTCCTTGGACACAACTGAAGAAGTATGTAGGTAATAAGTTTTATGTTTTGATATTTAAAACATCAGTTGTGAAAATAAAACAGGATGCAAAACAGAATTGAAAAATAATAATAATAATCATAATAGAGTCTTTATTGTCCCTTCCAGTTGTTTTTAAATAACATTAACTTATATACATAATAAATAACGGCATAATAGGCGGAGTTCAGCTTACAAAGTTGAAAAATATTGATAAAAATAAATTATAGTGAGTTGTTCATATTAGCTGCTATTTTGGAATTTTATCAACAATTTTGTTGTTTGTACTAAAAGCAAATCTAATCTAAGAAGCAAGATCAAGCACGGACTAATTATATCTATATCAAACCCATGGGCACTGCAACCCCGAATATCAGAGAAACAACCAGAAAGAATACAATAAATAACATACTGGTGAACCGGAAAAAAAGGGCAATACCAAATATTAACAAGATTTCCTTCCACAGGAAAACCGACGGCACGGGCATCATCAATAAACCAAAATCTAAGAAAGAGAATGAACCAGCTTCAAAGAAAATGGTCCCCACCTTGGGAAACACTCAAAACGGTTGAAAAGATAACCCTCTTTAGAACAAAAGGAGCTTTCCATGGAAAGCCTGGATGTTTTGCAATTCAACCGAAATTTGCAGACAAGGAAAATACATCGCTGTTTCTGAAAAATATGGTGTACACCCATCACAAAACTGAAGACTACGCAAATTTTCCGAAACTTGCAGACATGATTCGGCACTGGGGTTGAAAAACGAGGTCTCAACCAAATACAAATGTGAGGGTGCTGCAAATTTCCTGAAATTTTCAGACATGACATAGCAAGGATCATTGAATTCTAATAATAAAGTCTCCGAGGTCTCCACCAAATAAAAAACAGAGGCACTGCAACTTTCATCAAATTCACGGACTCAGCAGAGGCCAATGAATTCAAATAACGAGGTCACCGAGGTCTCCACCTAACAAAATTATGGAGGCACTGTAAATTTTACCAAATTTACAGACAGAACTCAGTAGAGGCCACTGAATTCGAATATCGAGGTTACCGAGGTCTCCAGCCAACTAAAGAGCGAAGACATTACAAATTCAACCAAATTCGTAGACAGGACTCACTTGGCTGAATTTGTGGCGGAGACCTCGGGGACCTCGTTTTTCGAATTCATTGGCCTCTGCTGAATTATGTCTACTAATGTGGTTGAATTAGGTAGTTTCTCTGGTTTTTTGTTGGGTGGAGACCTCTTTATTCGAATTCAATGGCCTCTGAAGAGTATTATCTCTGAATTTGGTGGAAGGTGCAGTGCTTCCGGTTTTGGTTTGATGGAGACCTCGGGGGCCTCATTATTCGGTTTCCTTGTCCCTTGCTGTGTTCTATCAACTAATTTCAAGAAATTTGTTGCTCGCGCCCTCAGATTTGTCTTGGATATTGACCTGCTCATTGTTCAAACTCAACACCTCGTACTGAGTTATGTGTGCAAGTTTCAAAAAATATAATAGGAAAGTTTGAACCAAAATTGTTATAATAATTATTAAAAAAGGAATTGGATGTTTTCCACCGTCATGAATCATGACTTTGTATGCGTCTCATCAATGTTGACTTTTTACTATAAACTTCATGTTTAATGTCTTGATAAAGATAATTAACGTTTCCGAGAGCTCGACCAATTAACAGAGTGTATTTTGAACAGCCCAGTATTTTGACTGCATCCTCAAGATCCATCCGCAATTTTCCTCAACTAGTCAGTCAAGACTGCCCTTCGCCTTATAGGTACATATTATATTTATATTCAATATGTCTAATGTAGATAATACAGTAGATAAATAGGTATTTCATTATTGAAGAGAAAGAAATCACATGATCATCTCCACAACGAACAAGAAATGTAATAATAATTACTATTATTAGTAATACAGCTATCCGTAATATAGCTACATAATGCATTGAACCATATTACCACAATTAATACCAGCTGATAATAATCATCCTGTGAGATATTTCGTAGTGCTTCGAATAATGTTGAGATTTGGCAACAATGCAGTAGCAGTAGGGTTGACCGTTGGATATTCGGTAGATATTCCAGCAGAAAACTGTAATTTATTTGGATATATTATGAAAGATCACTGTCACTATGGTATGGAAAACATTAGGGTCACTAAATCAAGCAGGCCGTTCCGTCCTTACGGGTATGGCCAATAGGCGTGGTCTAA
The DNA here is from genome assembly GCA_958502065.1 of Chrysolina americana. Lineage (NCBI taxonomy): Eukaryota > Metazoa > Arthropoda > Insecta > Coleoptera > Chrysomelidae > Chrysolina > Chrysolina americana. Next base: position 38,340,097 of record OY293414.1, on the reverse strand, counting down.
TTAGTTTGAATGCACGAAATCACCCACAGAAAAAATTAGATTATGTTAGGCTAACGTTTGAACTACTGACACGTATCAATTTCAATAGTCGCTTTCTCTATGGGAGTTTAAGCACCGTGGCTTCTTATTCTAGCTCAATTATTGGCTAGAAAATGACATCTGCCAAAATTCACCAATGGCAAGTAAGGAATAAGACACGGCTTATGTCGGCTGAAATATTTACAAATAGTGGAAAGTCATGGCAATAAACTATTTTCATTTATATAGATTTGTAATACTTGGTAATACGGTAATCGATATGAGATAGGAACAAAGTGTTGTGTGTGTAGAGAGTTGTTTACTTCTTACTGAATAGATTAACTTTTTACCTAAAAATGAAGTATTGTGAAACCTTGAGGAAGAAATGGCTTTCACTGCGGAATCGTTCAGTGGAAAATCATGAAATTCGTGTGTGCAGTGTAAATATTGATATTTTTGTATTTACTAGGACTAACAAATTTCGTCTGAATTGTTTATATTATGAAAACCCTTTTATCAATTTTCAGATTCATTTTGGGGCTAATGATTTCGAGACAAATACCAAAAAACCGACATCCCAGGACTTCTGGAGCAAAGCATGCCCTTCTCTCAGCCTGGTTAGCATATTGCAACAATGACATTTAAAATTTGTTTTTCACTTCACACTACATTTTATTAATCGGGTTTCTTCAGATTATCACTTCCACTTCATCCACTCACAGTATATCATGGATGCTTTCTAATAACTTAATAACTTCAGTTTTTAATGTTTTTAGTCTAATATCAAAGGATATGTGCTAATTAACTTTTGTATATGGCCAATAATAAATAGTAAATAGTCTGGCCTATCAAAATCTTTCCAAGTATTAGGCTACGAATGCTAATGCAACAATGACCATCGTAGGACAACTTTTCATGTTTTTTTATTAACTTTACTTCATAATTCCCGACCTTATGGGACTAGTTCGACAGCTGAATCTGAATCTCCATATTGTAATTTACCCTTTATCGGGACGGGACTGCCGTTGGCTCGAAAATCTACCGACATTTTTTCGTAATTCAAGTTTATTGTGCACCTATCAATTACAATCAATAACAAATTTAGAATTAGTACCTGGTATTTATCCATTCAACAATAAAATATGGTAAAAATGAACCGAAAATGACAAAGGTTCTTTTTATTAAAAAATTCCTAACCCAACTTCTTCCCAGCTTTCTCATTGGCGATTCTGTGGGTTATTTTGAACTAGAGATGGGCGATATACATCGATGATTTTAAAACATCGATGATGAGCATTCGATGTTCCGATGTTTTGGTACCGATGTCGCAAAATGAGACATCGATGTTCAACATCGATGGTTGAATACCATCGAATTTCAACATCGGTCATAAACCAGACGCAGATGCAATCAAAAAATATTGTCGTACGTAATACTGACCAGAGAAATGAGACCAAAGAGTGACTTTTCCAATTATTTTTAAAATTTTTGGTCTGATTTTTATCTTGAATTCATTACGATTTTTATTTTGTATCATCAAAGAATTAGTATTTTTGTAAATATATACCAGTAGCTCTAAAATTTGTATCTATTCAAAATACCATCTGTCAAGAGTCAAAAAACAATGAAAACATCGATGTTAAAAAACCATCGATGTTGCAAGACCGATGTTTGCAAAATATCGATGGTGAGTTTCGATAGTATCGTCGATGTTCAACATCGATGTTATGTTTCGATGTCCCATCTCTATTTTGAACACTCGAACTACTTCAAGTATTAAACCACGCCTATTGGCCATACCCGTAAGAACGGTACGGCCTGCTTGATTTAGTGACCCTAGAAAACATATCTTGTCAGTGCCATCTTACAGTTCAGACACGCGAAATATTTGACTTTATATGAACCTTAAATTACCCGACAACTCGACTACGGGCCGGTATTTGAATGCCACTTTAAGGGCCGGTTTTTCAATGTACTTTAACTCCGAGCTAAATTTAACTCATGGTTAGAATGTAGGTGGATTTCTTCATTTAGCAAATGTCAAAGTCATTCTAACGAGTCAGATTTAACCGGGAGTCAAAGTACGCTAACACGACATTGATAAACTGGCCCTAAGGTACACAATAACGTTAAGTTATTCATAATTGGAATAACCCCGTATATCAAAGAGTGGTGGACCTTAATACCCACTTTAAGGAACAGCTTTTTAAGGGCAAGATAATCTTCCACCTAACGCGTTGAGTGCGACTCAAATTAAGTAGAAAATTGGTACGTATGGCGCATTTTGACATATCTGACATCCTCGTGGACAAAGAGGAGGATTAATGTGTATGTTATTTTGAATATTTGATTTACTTGTTGAATTGGCGTTACTGTTATTATTTCGAGTTTTTGGCCACTAAAGGTTAGTATATATTCTTTTATAACTGGATAAATAACTTTCTTTAGAGCAAATCATATATTTCTTGTCAAAAATCATTGTCACCCATTTCTCGCTCAAATCAAGCATCAATTTTTGTTTCAGTTCAAATATGGAGAAAAAAGTGAAAGGGACAATTTTTACGGCAACAGAGTCTACGACCCTCTTGACCCATCTGGCTAAGAAAACAGAAAAACTGATTCAGTAACTTGGAAACGGAAGTATGCCTTAGGCACTGGAGGTAGAGATGGTCCTCTCTACCTTCGCCAAATCTGAACGATGATGAAATAGATGTGTTTGATGTTAGTCAGCTGCAAGTAACTGGCACAAAATCATATTTTTATTCGGACCAAGATAATGGTAATATTTTCTGTCTGATGAATGAAATAAAATTTTCATATTCACATCAATGTTGCAGAAAGTTGATAACGTAATTATTCCACAATCAAATAAAAACCAAATAAAATTATTAGTATTATAGTAAAACTGCATTTAACTAATTTTTCTAATTTATTTAAACACTACTTAAACAATTATTCACTGAAACATTTCAAATTTATATCTACTGTGGCTATCTCTCTGACTACGAGTATCCCGCCATCTAATACCCAGTGGCTTATATACTAGTATTTACAGTTCTCGGCCATTCAAGCATTTCGGGCGAGTTCTAAGATGTCCCCAAAACCTTCGTTAGAAGGTTTGCGATTCTTCCACGTGATTTATTGGTTTGTCAGCGGAGAACTTACATTTCTAGTTAACGATGATCAGGGCCGGACTCGAGGCCGGTCTCGAAATCGTTACATTGCCCCCTTCTTAAAGACGTTTCGTCCCGAAATGTCATTTTTGGAGTGCAAGATTCTCCATATCTGCACCTGGACGTTCGATGGAAGTAACACTCCACAGTCTTCGAGATGGGTCGAGGAAGATGGTTGCAGCACACCAGAATGTTGATGTCACTGGATCTGAATATTGTCTCCAACATGCTTCTTATAACTCTCCAGTCCAGCCCATCAAGCCCACAGGCCAATTTTGGGATTGCCAGGTCCACTATATTCTAGTCCAGCATCGTGTCTCTTAATCTCGTAAGGCTCTTCCAAACATCTTCATAAGACGGCTTATCTCGAGAACGCTTTTTGGTATCCAGATAGTAGATAGTTCTCTGGCCTTTCCTCAGCTGTAACACCCCTCCAACTTCCGGGTTCTGTTCCCGCAGTTCCTGGAGTCGACCGAACTTCTTGGAGAAAACTACGGCAATGCCTCTGGACATTTGGAGATCTTCTGCCACACAGTGAGCTAACGCGTAATTGGCAGGCACCTTGAAAAAATCTCGTGACTTCTCTCGGGTTACCCCATATTGAACTTTCTGTCCGTTCGAGTACAGGGACATGAACCTCTGAAACGTCATTTCGTCCTCCGGTGACCTGACGGTGCGGACTTGATCGTGGTTTTCGGCGTAAGGGGACAACCTGTTGAAGTGGACTACCCTAGGTTATTCTCGTGGTGGCTTATATATGCGGTAGACGAGGTCGTTTATTCTTTTCATGATCTTATATGGGCCTTCGCATGAGTTCCGGAGCTTCGGTGATAGTCCACGGCAACGTTTAGGGTTGTACAGCCAGACTAGGTCACCTGTCTGATATCCACCAGCATCAGCCTTGATGTCGTAGGTCTCCTTCATTCTGTCGCTGGCACTCTGGATGTTCAAACGGACCCTTTCATGGATGTCGTCCATTCTCTGTCGCAGTTTGCTGACGTAGTCATTTCCCGCGGTGTCTTGCCCTGGTGGCGTCCCAAACTTCAGGTCACAAGGAAGTCGCAGCTCTCGGCCCATAATAACACTAGAAGGGGTTTGGCCGGTTGACTCGTGAACTGCGGAACGATAGGCCATCAGGAACAAATGGAGATACTGGTCCCAATCTTTCTGGTGGTCAGAGACTACCTTGGACAGGTGGCGGTTTATCGTTTTATTCATCCGTTCCACCATTCCATCGGACTGTGGATGTAGAGCCGTGGTTCTCATTTTCCGGATGTTTAGCATCTGACACATCTCCTGGAACAGTTTTGACTCGAAATTCCTGCCTTGATCCTAATGCAGCTCTAACGGGTCTTCGCGATAGGGCATCCGCATTCTTATGGCTGGTCCCCGCCCGATGTTCGATCTCAAAGTCGAATTCTTGGAGCCTCTCGATCCAACGTGCCACTTGGCCCTCGGGATTCTTGAACTGAACAGCTCCCGCCTGGTGACACAGCAATTGAGCTACGGTTTACTAAGAGTCTTGCTGAAGTAGTCGACGACCTTCTCCTGTCCTTCTTGGATCTGAGACAGGACAGCTCCAAATCCCACATTACTTGCGTCCGTATCCAAAATGCCCTTCTGTAAGCCTGATCAGTGGTTTAGCGATGTTAGCAAATCCCAGCACGTATCGGCAATGGTAAGTGCACAGGCCAAGAAAACTTCGAAGCTGGTGTATGTCTTTCGAAACGGACCATTCCTTAACAGCTTTGATCTTTTGCTCATCTACTACCACTCCTTTCCCAGAGACAACGTGGCCGAGATAACGTACTTCTTTTTCAAAAAAAAGACATTTCTTAGGGCTCAGTTTCAGTCCAGAGCTTCTCAGTCGCTGAAATACCTCCTCGAAGTTTTTTACATGATCCTCGAACGATCTGCCAACCACGATAATGTCGTCGAGATACACCAGACACGTCTTCGATGATAGTCATTTCAAAGTGGCTGGAGCATTGCAGAGGCCGAATGGCATAACTGTCACAATCCTGAGCCGATGGTGAAAGCTGTCTTTTCTCGATCCTCCTGAGCCATTTCTACCTGCCAGTATCCACTCTTCAGGTCTAGGGTCGAGAAAATCGTAGATCCAGCCAGCGTGTCTAGCGTGTCGTCGATTCTTGGTAGAGGGTAACTGTCCTTCTTTGTCACGTTGTTGAGTTGACGATAACCGACGCAAAACCGGGTTGAACCATCTTTCTCCTTTACCAGTACTACTGGAGAGGACCAAGGACTATCAGATGATTCAATAGCACCTTCTTTTTCCATATCACTGACTATTTTGTCAGCCTCTTCTTTCTTGGCAAGGGGAAGTCTCCTGGCTGATTGTCGGATCGGTCGAGCACTCCCAGTGTCGATTTTATGCTGAACCACTTTTGTTCTACCGCCTCTGCCGACTCCGGTATCGAAGATGTCCTGATACTTCCTGACTAGTTCCCTCAGTTTGGGCTTTTGTGCTGGCCCCATATCCTTGGATGAGATAGCAACCATAGCTTCTCCAATTCTGCTGGCATGTTACTGGCTTGGCTAACAATCCCAGACAGCATGGTATATTCCTGGAATATTCCTCAGATGTCTTAGATAGGATATATATATTCCGAATAATCATGGAATATTTCTAGAATATCTATATACCCTGGCACATTCAAGGAACAAACAATGTAGAATATTTCAAGAACATTCTTGAAAGAATATACCAGGAATATTTCAATGTGAATATTCTTAGTGGAATATTTCTGGAATATTACTTATTGTATATTCTTTATAGTACATGCAGGGAATGTTATGCATGGAATATTCATAGATTATTCCATACAAGACGTTTCCATATTTGGACCAAAGATTATTGATGTTTATATACTCGCGCGCTGATGCTTGATTCATAAATGATTTTCTTTCCTCTATGGCATAATCTCTATTTTGATAAGTCTTAGCAAAATTCACATTTGACAGAGAATGACTAATGACTTAACATTTCAACTCGGTTTGCATGCAACTGATGCAGCGCTCATGGTATAAGTTATTCCGTGCATTTCAACTTCAACAAGTGTCGTCTGTCGTCTGGGAAGTTTCAGGTTTCTGGTTTCATTATTTATTTCGATTTGTTTCATTGAGTATTTGAACTGTGATTTTTAAATTAGTGATGTGTGTAGTGTTATATAAAACGTAAGTAAAATAAGTAGTTTTTGAATAATACTTTTCATCAGAATGAAATGGATAGTAATAAAATAGGAATTTTTATTTCTTCGATGATAGAAACCATCTGAATTCATGTCTAATAATTTCTGATGATAATTAATATTGGGAATAATAATTACGCTATAATTTTTAGGTTATGTCTCATCGTTCTGGCCTAACCTTAGATTATAGAACAAACAGATACAGCAACTCATTCATGAGCTGTCCAAAGTTGTGATTCCGACACGTTCCACCGATGCGGCTAGCTAGTAAAACAGAGATAGAAAATTACATTCCGACTTTCGCGTACGCACGGATCGGAAGACTACTGCTATTTGTGCGATGCCATGGGCGTAACATTCTCAAGGGGAGGTACACACAAGAATAAAAAGAAATAATTAGCAGCTGAATTTTGTTGGTTAATAGGATTTTCGGGATTGTTGATATATGTTGGTTGGTAATATGAATTATCGTGATGGATTCATATTCAATAATGAAAGGGATTGTTTTATCAACGTGAATGCAGATGGAATATTAAAACAAATATACTCAAACAAGTTTTATTCATTACGGAACAATATCATTTTAGTATTTATACTCCGAACTCTTCTTGTGCGATTGGATTCCAAATTCTTCACTGTTTCATAATGGAGTCTAATTTTGAAGTAATATTTCAAAATGAGTTTAATTAACTTCATTGTATGCCCATCAATTGGGTTATCATCGTACAGATGTGAACCAAAATAATCAAAAACAGTGACAGGTAATAGAGAAACAGTATTTCGGATTAATACATCTGCAATGTTTCTCAAATGTTTGTTAAAAATATTTATCGTTTTGTGAAAGAATCTAAAATATTTTTCACCTGTTTTACAAACTTCAGTTACCAATATTGAAGCATTGATAAGCTTACCGTATTGTTTTCTTTTTTGCAATTTAGACAAGACTATGTCAGTTTCCAATAGTTCTTGGCATTTTAGGCAAGTTATACAGTTTTTCAAGGATTTAACAACGAATTCTGAAATATATAACACAATATCTTCAACATAAGTTGTTAAATGCCAAGCAAGGGAACTATAATAGGCGTTTTGCTCGATTTCCATATTCAGTTTTGCTTCCAAAGACTTAAACTCATCAGTTTCTAGCAAGTTTTGGCCGTTTTCGTCCAAAGTGATAGCGCGAACCCCGCATGTTAGAATTGGAATTTTGTCTAAATCAATAGAGATTCCTGTGTTCGGTGCGGCAATTTCACTATGTACTAAAAGGCGTTTATAGGCAGCCTCGAACTGTCTTGCAGTTGGATTATTGTTGTATCCACCCTTGCTCCTCAGTGCACCGAAAATCAATTCCAAATGATCTTGGGACAATTTGTATGTTGAAATGTATCTCAACAGATTTTTTATCACTAACGTAAATTTTGAATATATCTTCAAGACTTTGCATGCAAATCAATAAACCAAAAAATCCAGTATTTCTGTCGGAATCTATTACCCTCTCATTATTATTTAATTTCAAATGAATTATATAATATCTGATTTCATTAAAATATTGAAAAAATTATTCATGAGTAGTTCAGATAGGAGTCGTTTAAAAAAATATTTTGCCATTGCATTCCTCGAATTCAACATATCAAATAAGTTGTTGAATGTAAGAATGAAATTAGCAGTTGCCTCAGAACCTTTGAATTCTGGTGAAAGTTCATCCTTACATAAATAAAGAAGTGCGTCAGAAACGCTTTTACTCAATGTTTGAGTAGCTAATCGAACTTTCATTTTTTTCTCGAGCCCAATGCAAATGTCTAATCCGCAGTTTGGTTGCAGCATGCAACCCTTCGATATTTTGTTTTTCAACCAGTTTGGTGATGAAATGCCAGTTGATTATTTTTCTATCGGAATCCTGCATAATTCTTTTAGAACCCAAACAGTTTCTGACCAATTTCAACATATGACAGGGATCAAAAAATATATAAATGTCATGCCCAGTAACCGGATGCGAAAAACTGGTTTTAAATCTCATTGGGTCACTGAAATCTGCTCCGAGTGCTTTGGCCATGGTCATATTGGCAGACTGTCCATCGAATGTTATAGAGGTCACAACGACACCACTTTTATGGACAAACTCCAGACATTTCTTCACTAAATCTGCTTTCGCTGCTCCTGTGAGACCGCCAAGTAAAAAATATCCCACAGGAATTTTCCACGACCCGTTCAATGGAACAACCATAAAAACCAAAGATTCTTTGGCTTCTGGAAGAACATCAGAATCTAACTTTGCCCCTATATCCACGTATCCAGTAAACTTGGATCCTGTCCACTCCACCTGCCTGCGAATGGACATTTCATCAAAAATCAGATTACAAAGAATATTCTGACCGCGTAGATCTGCTTCTTGTTTTTTCAATTTAAAAGTCACTAATGCTTCTTCAGTGAAACCTGGAGAACCATCCACTGACTACATCCAAATAGTTATAGTTGATGGATGAGGTAGACGATTTTTAAATGATTTTCTCACGAAAGCGTAAGCTCGAGGGGAGTAGAAAGACAAAGTCAGGGCGAACGATTTCAAGGTAGGGTTGTATTTCTGAGTTGTATTTTTTGGAGCATCCTCTCCATTATTTGTTTGACCGTTCCAGAAATGGAAGCCTAAAAATATATCACTATTAAGATGGTGTTACTATCAGGAGAAAACTAGTTAACCTTTAATTCTGTAGATTCGGAAATACGGGACTGTCTCTTTTTTAGTGCCAAAAGTCCTTCCAAACGTTTAACTCTGGCCTTAAGTCTCCTTACAGTACACTGCAATTTTTTTATTTTACTCTTATCTTGGTCTATGGTGTTTCAAAGTTCTAAAATTTCTTTTGGCCTTTTTAGGTGTGGAAAAGTCATCACTCGTGATGTCGCCAGCGTATCTCTTCCTGAAAAAACGAGAATAATTTTATTGAAGAATCATCGACATATTTCAAATTTTATTTAATGAAGAATGTATATGAAAAAGTAGTAAATACCTTTTACTTGGAGCAGAAATAAGGGAGATAATTCCTCTATATTCTGATTTCAATCCGACGAATTCATCCGAATTATTAGTTTTCTTCAACATCTCAAGTATTACTGCTTCGGTTTCCGAAGCAGTCAGTGTGAGGAACTATGCACCACACCTGCTTCTTCTTCCATCAATGTCGAACTGTAAGAAAATCTCATGAAAATAATTGGTGGCTAGTTTTATGCGTGAAAATGTATTTCTCTTCGTTCTGATTCCTTCCTCAGCTATCAGAACGCCTGATGCTCCTAACATATTCTTAGGGTAAAATACATCACATAATTTGATGAATTAATGAAAAGATACTACTAGAAGAAATCGGTGAAACTGTAACCGTAGAAACCTTAGACCTGTAATATTGAAATTCTGATGAATTCGTAGCAAATAACAATAATTTTTTTAAATTTGTGGTTTAATTGGGTATTGGGCAAATAAAACAATCTGTGTCTTTGCATGCTCACGTTTCGTTATAAGCTCTAATGAAGCAAACCACATATTCACGAAAAGTAGGCAAAGGCGTAGATTGTTTTATTTGTCCTGCAATTGATGCAATCCAAGCAATTGAATTCAAGGCACTTCAGTTGAATTAGAAGAAGGGGAGAATCCAAAAAATAAGCCTATTCAAACAGAATAATACGCAATAATAATGCAAAATCTATATGAACGAGTATTTTCCTTAACACTCCATCAAATCCATTTGAAACTAGTGAATTATATGAAGGCATAAATATTCTACTAATGAATACCTAACACACAATAAAATACTGAAATTTTCAAAATTTAAATCTACATCTCAATGAAAAATATCTTTACATAGACAGAATTTTCCCTAATAAGTGTAAGGCATTGTAATTTTTTTTGGCTCACCCTATAGACAGACATATGAAAGAATCGTTCTGAAAAGATCAATCAGCTCTTTCCGAAGAAATTATATCCAGAAATGAAAAGAAAATTCGAACGTGTAGTCGATTTTAGACATTCAACGTATTTTTTTGTAGCTCGCCCTGTAGATCCAATGTAACTAGCGAATGAAAAAATATATCATTAGTCTGATTGTACACTTACCGCTTCCGAGAAGGACCGTCACACATTGTGGAATAAAATCTAAAAGAAAATATTTTTATAAAACAAATAAATTCAGAATGGTCCTAATCAATAATATTCTTATGAATGTATGAAAAAACCATTGCGAGCATTCAATTTGTTTTCTCGTTACCTGCATTCGTTTGTACGAAACGTAAGAAATAAAAAAACAAAAACCCGAGCAGCACCATTACAATTATCGAGATAGCACCTTTCGTATGACAGCGTACGCCTATGTTGGATGACATAACCTCTAAAACTTACCTACAGAAATACGTCCTTTCCAATACAGAAACACAATGATCATAAACTTCGAATAATGTTTTTATAATCTAATCGATATTTCGGTGGAACAATCACAAAATGACGGTACAAAAATGAAAAGTGCACACATACACAAAACAACTATAATTTTAATGAATGGATCCGCGAAAATCTTTACTGTTGCCGATTGTTCGACGTACGTGATCATAAAGAATATCAATCGAATACATAACATAACCCATCGCTAAATGAATTTTTATTTTTATATTTTTGTATACGGATGGGTATATGTGATTGATACGCATGAGTAACACACCGTCTGTTCCTGAAATTCACCATGTTGAGATTGTTATGAAGATAGAAACTTGTTCAGAAATTCAGCTTCTCCGACTTTTTCACTAACTGGCAACTGTTCCATAAAACTAATTCTAACACACATTGGGCTTAGACTGTGACTCCTCGTTGCCAGCGGCCCGAAATGTAAATAACAGGCTCTATCTCTATTAGGTCATTGGGCCTAACATTGTAGCTGTTAATTATTGAATCATTTTAATTTAATTTCCAAGAACTCTTGTGTCATAATGATTCAGAAGACTTTGACGAACGCCATTCGCAAAAGCAAATTGAAAATGATAATATCAGTGGTATAGATTTAGGTTCTGTTTCGTACCATTATTCGATCTCATATAAATAGAAGTAATTTCATAAATACAGAATAAACTCTACATGTTTTTAATATATTTGAATTAGATTATCAAGAAAATATTAGTCTCAGTGAATCACACACTATCAATGAATTTTCCATTTCTAGATGCAATTCAACGCTGCCACAATAGAACATATCTGAAGGACATTGAAGTGGTGGTTCTGTTACCTCCGACCGATTGAAAGAAATTATTAAGTATGTATAGAAGTTACAAACTTGTATATTTCTCCATTATTGATAGATTAGATTAGATTAGAGTCAATTTAAAACCTTTATAAATGAACAACCACCCATTCATTTTGAGATTTGAGAGGCATTGTTTACAGTTTCGAATTCTACACATTAAACCTACAAATGCACATATATTTTATTTAAAAACATACCAAATATCAAATCGCACAGAAGAGCAACTGTAGACACGTGTTTCAGACTGTTGGTCATCATGAGTACGGTGTAGCCAAGTGCAAAGATGTATAACACTTTTTACAAAAGTCAGAAGTGTTGCACATCTTCGCACTTGGCTTCACTGTACTGATGACCAACAGTCTTGAACAGATGTCTATGGTTGCTCTATAATTTGAGGATTATACCCATTGAATTTTTTCTAATCGATTATTCGAAAAGGTAACTGTGGGAATATTACAGTAATATTCCTGGATCATGCCATATATTCAACGGATACTCATTGAATATTCAATGAGAACATTCTATAATTATATTCTTTATTTATTCCTTGGATAATCTTGGAATATCCAAATATTCTGAGGATATTCATTGGTAATATTATAGGAATATTTTGTATGGAATATCCGTGGAATATACCAGAAACATTCTAGATATTCATAGAATATTCTCTAGGGAATATTCTACGATTATCTGAGGGATTCCCATTAGCATGTTCAGGGAATATTCCTCCAATATATTTGACGAGCAATGCCCCAAAATCGATCCCTTCTTCTTGTTCACCGGGTAATAATTGACATTCATTACCCTCACTGGTACAAATTTATCAGCACGCAACAAGGTCTTCCCTAGTGCGATTCCTCGTCCAATCTTCTTATCATGTAGCTTGGGCTCGAACATCACCACGTGTCCATTGCTCGCACCCCTATCCAGGCGAGCCTCCAAAATGATTTCAGCCCTCTCCGGTACGCTCACATTTTCATTCAGCAGAACACGAATCATTTCTTCACTTCTTCCGTCAAGCACCAACTCTTCTCCATTCACTCGTAGGACACTGTCTCTGAAATTCAATTCGAACCCTCTGGAGTTCATGATGTCCATCCCTATGATTGCATCATCCTCGATATCCGCTACTAAGAGCCCGGTGTTTCAGTTTAGTACTGCCCAAAGTCAATTCAATCGGAAGTTCATCATACACAGTTGCCGGTTCTCCTGTTGCTGTGCGTAGCTTCCAATTCGACGATTCAATTCTAGCCGGTGTTTTGGCAAATGTAGGCCCAAGAATCGTTCTAGTCGCACCCGTATCTAGGAGCATAGTGCGAGGCTCGTTGTTATTGAGACCGCCTACGAAGACACGTTTGTTCTGTCGTTGAAGGACAGCAACATATGCGTTGTTATTTGGGGCTTGCTGGATACGGGCTGACGATTGCTCCTTCTTATCCTTCGTTGTTGTCGATTTTTTTAATGTTGTACATTTTTGCTACGCACATGCCCAAGTTTCCTACAATTTCTACATCGTATCAGTCTTCTCTCAGGCATAACTTCCTTCATCACCTTTCGCAGGACAGCCTCGATATTAGCGGGCTCCTGTGGATCTTCCTCGATCATCCGGACTCTACTCTGGATTGCTTTGCTGCTTCGAATTCCAGAGCGCGTGCCAATGCATCTACGAGATGTGCGGGGCGAGCTAGTATTAGGGCATGCCTGGACCGCTATAGTCGCTCCATTACACTTTCCGGTGTGGCTGGGTATGCGAGGCGAACCAAGCGTGCAATGTCTGCTTCAAATTCTTGCAAGGATTCGCTTGATTTCTGGCATCGGTTCTTCAGCTGTGAGTTCCAAGTGTTTTACCAGTTGTTCAAAGTCCTTCTGTTGTTGGGCGGTTGTATATAAAAATTAGAGGCTTGGTCAGGCAAGTACTTCAATTAAATTAAATTTTAGACTAACCTTACCATAGTGTTTTTACAATATTTTAATGTCAAATATTATGTATTTACTTACATCATTTTCAAGTATTCCCCCTTTATAAAATGTTGCAAATATCAATATGAATAATTATCAAAATAAATATAATTCATCAATTCTTTTCGATAATATATTGATGGTATTTTTAGGGGTATGTAAGAAAATCCCACTCGCATAGCAATTTACAGAGAAGTCTAAGAAAAACATGATATTTTCCGGCTCTAAGCTACTGAGAGTTGCAATAGGTTAGGTTAGGTTTGAACGTGAGTGGGCCCATATCAGGCCCTCCACATGTTGTTTCCATTTTTATCCGTACGTTCCTTAAATGTTTTTGAAAAGAAAACTCTGTGTTTTGAAGAAAATAAATTATTTTTGAATTGAAGGAGTTTTTATTGTTGCAGTACCCAGTACCCAGAAATATTTCATATTCATTCTAAGAATATTCCCTCTAGATGCCAGGAACCAGGAATATTCCCAGAATATCACTAATTTAAAATGTACAGAATGTTCTGAGAATATTCAAATATATTATCTCGTAATATTCTACGAACGTTTATAGAAAATACCAGAAAATATTCTCTGAATATTCAAAACAGTCCATTCCAAATGTTCATAGAACATACCTAGAATATTTGTATTGCATTGTGAGAACATTCTGTGAATATTCAAATATTCTATAAGGTAGTCTACGAATGATATTGTGCTATCTGGGCGCCGGTCTCGAAATCATTATAGTATTCTAAACCATCAATCCAAAATGTCATACACTATAACCAAGCTTTTTCATCTCAAAACGGCACAATCAAGTAAGATGCGTTAGATTCTTCTTCTTTTTAGTGAGATTTGCGATTTCAATGTCCAGTTAAGGGTCTCGGTTAGCTGGCTGACGGCTAATAGTCCCCGGGCCCATTACCTGGAGGAAGTAAGTGATTACGCAACCTGTGAGACTCAGTATACCTGCTTTCAATATCGACTTGGACTATTTACTATCGGTAATTTTTACATATAGCGTGTGGACCAACTTGAATTGAAGAACAGATTAACGAAGTCTCACCGGTAAGTGAATAGATTTTTTTCCTCCAGGTAATGGGCCCAGGACCTATTAGCCGTCAGCCAGCTGACCGAAACCCTTAACTGGATATTGAAAAACCGGGCCTAAGTGCTCCTTACTCCTTAGCTAAGTTCGAAGTGTGGCGCAATTGAAATACATCAGACAATTTTAAGGTTGACCTTAACGTTAAGGGCACCTCAGCTAAGTCTAAATATAAGGTAACATTCAAATACCGACCCTTAATTACTGGACGCGTGTGAACCAGACTTTATTACAAGTAAGACTTGGTGAGACCTAATATAGTTTATATACCAGTTCAACTAAATAATTGTAGATGTCTTACACTTTGCAAAGAATAAAGATTAAAGAATGCTATAATACATCAGATACACGTCTCGGATGTTTCAGTTAATCACAAATAGATGTCAGTAGTGATATCGGAGCATATTGAATATACAATTTCATTTGTCAAAATTTTAAGTTTTTGGTTTTTAAAAATACACTCTAAATAAATATCAGCAAAACATTTCTTTGTCATTCATGAAATGGCTCTTCAAATGAGTAACAAATTCACCAATGCCATAGTCAATTTAAACAATAGGTAATTATTACAAATTATAACCTAACATTTTGGTGTATTCTATAATAAATAGTACTAATTTCAATTATTATTTTCAAGATCATGGCAATGCAGAAAACACATCAAAAAATGTTGTCATCGGTATTACACATCAACAGAATGGACAAATTTAAACGAGAGGCCGAAAAATAAAGTGACTGATATGCCACCCATGAATGAACCTGTGAAAGATCTACCAAGGCCTGTTTATGCCAACTTCAAGGAAGAAGATCAAAAAACCAAAGTTACAATTTTATCCAATGGTCTTACAGTAGCATCAGAAAATAGATTTGGAGAATTTTGCACAGTGGGAGGTTAGTTTCTCATAGACATCAGGTCTATCCACTTCCCGACTAGTTTTTCATTACTTCCCACAGATCATATGTGAATTGAAAGTTCCTATTCATCATGGTAATTATTCAGAAAGTTGACTTTCCTGAAATACTATTTTATAGATATAATAATCCTACCTAGAAGAAGCATTGAAAAATTTATTGAATTTGGCACATTTGGTAGGTTATAAAACAGTCAATTGCTTAACCAGAATTCATTGGAAAATAAAGTACTCAATCAGAAGAAGCATTTATTGTGCTCCTGCTCTTGGATACTCATTCACCTATACTACTTTATTCTAGATATAACACTTCACTTGGCAGTTTGGTTGCAAAACTTTAGGTCAGGTTTTTGCTTTCCAACTATATGTCAAGTATCCTGGGATATGGGACTTTGCAATTACATATCACATAGTATGTTGTTTCTGACTAGCTCCTGCAAGATTCACAGTGAGAGTTGTCTGTGAGAAGTTACTTTTACTTGTTTCCTAAGAGGAACATATTAAGTGAAAAGCCCTGTTTTGTTTTCCAACCAGTTTAGAGTTAGATATGTGTTGAGTTCTACAGTGAATGGATTTCCTTGTCATAGTACATGGTTCTAGTAGTTTCATTGCAGCTGCTTTTTTTTTCGTTCATGGGACACTTCTATCATTGCACTACAACTAGCGGAACTGTACCTTCATATCTACCCGCTTATAATAATGAACATTTCAATTGGTAATCAGAAACAAATGTTTATTGGCAAGTCGCATTTCATAAGTCATTAATGAAATAAATGGGTTATAACCACATGAAAATTCACAATATACTTTTACTACGAAGATGAGATGAATAATCCCTGAGACTGTACATGTCTTGTCTCCATGCATATTATCCAGGTGGGCTTACTGCTATTTATTCACTCATAGAGCCCATTCCCATTGTGGTTGTCATAGGTAGGCAAGTCCTCGTTATTGGCCCCACCACCTTGCCTTTGATTATTATTATTATTATTGATCAGAGCTGCCTGACTGTTAGAAAAAATTGCATCTGCTTATTTTCCCAAACTATCTTTATATTTTCACAGGTACATTGTTCCATTATGTGGCATTTCAACCTGGAATACACTATTCAGTCTAAGGAATAGCTTAGGATCACTCTTGTTCTTTCACTGTATATTCCTGATCTACAAACCAGTGCCGTCTTCTGAGACTGTATTCTTCGTTCTGTTGTTTTATCATACCTTTCTTCTTGATCTGCTTTGGTGACCTCAGAGTATTCAAAGCGTATGGCGGTTTCATGTAAAATTCATAAAATTGGCTCTCCTACAATTCTTTTGATGTCCTCATAACCTGATCTGGAATACTATGCATTTTAATTATACTCTTTCCAAAGTCAGATGAATGAACTAAAAAAATTGAAAGAAATATAATAGAATTTGCCGCTTTGTTATCATACCCCGACCATAGGCGGAGATTATTTTATTTACTTGAAATTTCGTAAATGTTATTTCTGTTTGTTTTTAAATGAAAGAAAGAAAGAATATACTAGAAATTTTTAGTTCAGACAGGGCTCTTCAGATTCGAGTCTATGTAATGTGATCTTGCAAACGGTACGAGATAAAGGGATGGTTAAATTGAAGTAGCCTATTCCAGAGGATATTACTATGAATCGAAAAAATCTCAACTAGCTTCTTCAGTTCCTGAGTTATACAGGATGAACTGAAAGCTTCAAAATTCTTCTTTTGCCTATATCTTTTCATTTTGACAATACTTTTTAAAACTTTCGGTACTTTCCTGTAGCAACTTTTTGTTGACTATCCGAATATGTAAATAATAATGATATACACAGTATCTAATAAATTGGAGCACCCTCAATTCTTTATTTTTGAATTCGGACCTGTATTTTTTGTAGCATTTTATTAAATGCGAAGGGTTATGTTTCACACTGGCTCAGTATTTTCGTTTGAACTGCAGTGTTGGAAATATTACAAAGGCCTAGAAATTTTCAATTTTGCTCATTCTGAGATGCTACGTGGGAATCTGCAAGAGGTTACCACTGTTAAAAACTCTCTCTGCGGCAAGTATCAGCACAAACTTCTACAGATATGATCATCAGAACTGTAAACATTCGACTGAGTTCGAATAGATTGTGCCAGAGAGGTATCAACAATGTGAAAGAATACGGGGTACCCTCCTCTCTAAGCGTTTCCACCAAGTGGAAAATAACACAAAATAAATATACAAAATAAATATAATAAAAAAATAAATAAAATGGCACACACTGGCTTGTTCGAATGTTTACAGTTTTCTCTTCCTGGAGACTTTGCTACTTGGGAGTGTTTTGTCTTGTCCGTGCGGATGGCGCAGCGTTCAACTTTGTTGTAGTTCGTATTGTCATCAGTGAGGAAATATTAGTTGAACAGTTGATTATTATTCATTTGGCAGGGACAGGACAATTATAATGTTGTCCGACCTACCCTGTCACTGATGAGACGCAATAAACCTCGAAACATGCATGTCTGCAGGTGGTCATTCCCAGCCAAATGAAGGATAATCTTCTGTTTAATCACAGGACAAGCATTTGCAACTGGGTCTTCTTGGAAGAACGTTGCACAAATATTTGTCAGATGTAGTTCAATGTCCGTCGTGGTATTAGCCAGGGAAGTAGTGGTTTTCTGATAGATATTTGCCCTTTATTTTCCACTTGGTGGAAACGCTTAGAGAGAAGGGTACCACGTATTCTTTCACATTGTTGATACCTCTCTGGCACAATCTATTCGAACTCGTTTGAATGTTTACAGTTCTCTCTTCCTGGAGACTGTGCTACTTGGGAGTGTTTTGTCTTGTTCCGTGCGGATGGCGCTGCGTTCAACTTTGTTGTAGTTCGTATTCGTCATCCGTGGGAAATATTAGTTAAACAATTGATTATTATTCATTTGGCAGGGACACTGATGAGAAGCAATCAACCTCGAAACATGCATGTCTGCATGTGGTCATTCCCAACCAAATGAAGGATAATCTTCTGTTTAATTACAGGACAAGCATTTGCAACTGGGTCTTCTTGGAAGAACGTTGCACAAATATCTGTCAGATGTAGTTCAATGTCCGTCGTGGTATTAGCCAGGGAAGCAGTTGTTTTTTGATAGATATCTGCCCTTTATTTTCCACTTGGTGGAAACGCTTAGAGAGAAGGGTACCCCGTATTCTTTCACATCATCATAAGTGTCAGGGAAGAACAAAATTGCTGCAATTAGTATGCTTGCCATTCCGTTTTCACTTTACTCCTTTGGAGTGATGCTATGGACTCAAGAGGAGCTGCGACAACTCGACGTTAAAACTCGTGAAATGATGCTTATTCATAGGAGCTTGCATCCTAAATTGTCCGTTCCACGGTTATACTTCCCCAGAAAACTGGGAGGCCATAGACTTTTGAGTTTGGAGTTTCTACATAACAGAATGGTTCTGGATGGAGCATGTAAAGTCATCAGGAATTTAGATCCCCAACCATTTCATGGGGTCTCCTTCAAGAACATTCAAGACCTCAGTTTATCCAGAAACCTAACTTTTGCATTCTTCAGGTCAAGTAGGCTGCATTCTAAATTTGAGCTGAATGGTTATAAAGAAAAAACGAAAAAAAAACTTGAAATTTCAAAAACCTCAATCAAGATCGGAAACGAATGGTTTGCGGACCTATGCTTATATTAATTTTCAGTCATGAAATGAGCCAAAGAATTACCTCTTTCCGCATGTACATGGCATTTAGGAACACCCTGTATTTGAACTTATGAATAATAGCATTATTGGCTCCCTCAAAATCCACAGTGGTGTCAGCTATGGCAAACTTTTGCGTAGATAAAATTGGATGCCTGTGGTACTCAATGAGAACAAAAAATATTTTTCCCCTTCACCACACTAGTAATAATAATAATAATAATAATAGCAGGGAGGGCCAACCACCATCCAAGGCCTTGGTGAGTTGCGACACCACTTTCCTGAGCAACCGGTGCCATGGCGCTCCCTGGAGGGACTACTCGGTTCTAGACGGACGAGAAAGAGGCACCCACAACCGACCCCTTCGGATGAGGGCCCCACCACCTTGCCAAATAATGACAACCGCAATGACAACGGACGCTTTGAGTGGACGGATGAACTAAGGGACAGTCTTCTGCATTGCTATGAGAGCAGTGAGCCCGCCCGAAGAGGATACATGGCAAGAATGCATGCTCTGTGGTGTGCAGCACACCCAGAGCATGCTGCCTTTTCCTCACAAAATCTGAGGGATTATGTATCCCACCTTCGGGTTCGAAGCTACGTAAGAGCCCCCCTCAGCCTGTTAACGCAGTGGCAGAAGTGGCAGATATGCCACATGTTGACTTGGCTGTAGAGGAAGCCCGCATCATACCACCAACGGAAGGCATCAGAACCCGCAGGGCGCTTCATAACACCAAGCCCCTGAAGCACAACTGGCGTGGGTGGATGCGGAGATTCACGATGTCTTTTCAGAAGAAGCTGACATCTGGCAGATCAACTCTGCCGTGTATGACGCCGCTCAGGCTCGGTCCCAAGCGGAGAGAAGGGATACCACCCCTCTGATTGGGAGGCATGAGCGACGCATTCACAAGATGTAAGCTAAGATCATGTCGGTGAGACAACACGCGTCTCGTATCCAGTGTGTGGCGGACTACGTGGCGGCCCTTCACGCCCGCAGTGCGACGAATTGCTGCAAATTCAAGACGAACTCACCACACACTAAATCAAGGCGTGCTGTTTACCATCAAACAGCACTGTCTTGATATGATACGAATGCTGGTGGCTGCAAAAAAGCCACTGGTGAGGCGGGCGAGGAGCATCGCGGAAAACATGAAGTTCCGCGATAAACCTTCTCGCCTATTCCAAGAGCCTCCACGTGTTGTAAATAACTATTGGTGGAAAAATTTTCCAAGTACCCACCACCATCTAGCAAGAGCTTAAAACTCATCGCTAGATGGGGAGCAGCAGATTCCGGACTGGTTTGTCGAGAGGCGAACCGTGCTAATCCCCAAAAACGGAGATTTGCCTGATCCGAAAAACTACATACCGATAACATGCTTGAACGCATGTTATAAGATGTTTACACGCATCTTGTACATGCGAATACTCTCCGCAGTTGAGCCGGTGTATGAACGGATATATGAGCATAGAAGGTCAAAGAAGCGGGTCGCTGGCTGCAAGGAGAACCTGCTGATCGACAGATGCATCACGCAGGACTCCGTGCAGTATAAGCGTAACCTTTCAATGGCCTGGATCGATTATCGCAAGGCATTTGATACAACATCGCATGAACTCATCATGCATTTGCTCAGATGCCTTGCGGTACCCGATCAAATAGTGAGATGCATTGAACAGCTGATGCCGCTCTGGAGGACTCGATTTACCATAACATCTGGTCAAGTCAGAGTCCAAACAGAGCAGGTTATCTTTAGAAGGGGCGTGTTTCAGGGAGACTCCCTCAGCCCTCTTCTCTTCTGCATCTTACTACTGCCCAGCAACCGGGGGCATGAGGTCACCCATCTGTTTCACGTGGATGACCTTAAACTTTATGCCTCCGGAGAAAAGGACCTTCGCCAGTCGTTAAGGGTGGTGCAAGAGTACACGCATGCTATCGGAATGCAGTTTGGGATAGACGCTACGGTTCATCTCAAAAGAGGACGATGCGAGGAATACGGAGAGGACGTTCAGCTCGTAGACGAAAGCATCCTACATCATCTGGATGCCGGAGAGACGTATACCTATCTAGGGGTGGAACAACGCCACACCCAAGAGGTAGCTACTGTCAAAAGCTCTCTCCGCGGCAAGTATCAGCACAAACTCCGACAGATCTGGTCTTCAGAACTGTCGGGGAAGAACAAAGTTGCTGCAACTAATATGCTTGCCGTTCCGATTCTACTTTACTCCTTTGGAGTAATGAAATGGACTCAGGAAGAGCTGTGACAACTCGACGTAAAAACTCGCAAAATGATGCATCTTCATAGAAGCTTGCATCCTAAATCGTCTGTTCCACGGTTATACTTCCCCAGACAACGGGGAGGCCGTGGACTTTTGAGTTTGGAGTGTACATAACAGAATGGTACTGTATGGAGCCTGTAAAGTCATCAGGAGTTCAGATCCCCTTCTCTGCTTGGTATGTGATCATGAAAAAGCAGGGATTGGAGCATTTCTTTTCAAGGCAGCAACCCGTGCAGCCGATGAACTCGGTCTCATATTCGACACTGAACGGACGAACCCAAACTTTGTCACCGAGTTGGAACCCGTTCAGCAAAAAGCCCACGTGAAAGCTGCGGAGTGTGACAGGCTCATACAGCTACATAAGGATAAGCCAATGCAAGGGGTCTTCTTCAAGAACATTGAAGACCTTGGCTTATCTAGAAACCTGATCTTCGCTTTTCTTAGGTGCAGTGGGCTGAAGTCGGAAACCGAGGGATTCATAATGGCCTGCCAGGATGGTGTCTTCAACACCCTCGTCTACCGT
The DNA here is from genome assembly GCA_958502065.1 of Chrysolina americana. Classification (NCBI taxonomy): domain Eukaryota; kingdom Metazoa; phylum Arthropoda; class Insecta; order Coleoptera; family Chrysomelidae; genus Chrysolina; species Chrysolina americana. The sequence goes on along the minus strand of OY293414.1, from coordinate 38,317,971 downwards.
AGTCGCGCGTTTGGTATAGAGGTCCCTGACACTAGATGCAGAGCATGTCGTGGGGCAGCTGAGACCATAATGCATTTGCTGTCAGCTTGTCCATCTTATGCGGTCTCAGCCTATATCCACATGCATAACGCGGCCCTACGAGTGTTGTACTACCATCTACGACACTCATACGGTGTAGACGAGACACCGGTGTTGCCTTATGCTCCGTGGGATATTGAGTCCATTGTGGTTAATCAGAAGTGCCGAATCTATTGGAACTACTCATTCCCCACCTCAGGCAAATACAAAATAAGCCTGATGTAGTCCTCCTCGACCATCAAAGTAGGACGATTTTCGTCATTGAGTTTTCAGCTCCTGGCGAAACGAACATCGTCTGAAAAGAGGAGGAAAAACTGACTAAATATCGAGATCTTCTCTTTGAACTCCGCAGGCTTTATCCGAACCATTCTGTCAAGATGGTGGTTCTGATAATAGGGGTCCTTGATGGAATGATGGACACGCTGCTCTCAAATCTGAAACTCATACCGGCATGCCGTGATGCGGCAGAAAACCTAGCCAGAAGAATGCAGAAGGCCGTTATTCTTGGTTCACTCCGTTTACTCAGGGCACATGATTCTCAGACCCAGTAATCACTCACCCCACGGACGTGGGGAGTGTTTGCTGGGGTTAATGATACACCAGCGCGCCCTCCGGTAGTATCGGAGCTCCGGGGACAGGGCCTGACTGGTACATTCCGTATGGAAAAATAAATAAAAAATAAAAATAATTATAATAATAATAAACAAATTTTTGCAAGTCAGTGGTGTTACAGTATTATTGTATACACGACAGAAAGTCAATAACGTCACAAAAAGATGGTAAGACACGAACATATCTACAGTATTACATTTCTAAGTAGTCAGCTATCGAATATGGTTCTAGATTGAGTAATAAATAATACAGTGCTTTCTTGAAGGGTTTCAAAGTATTGATTTTTTATTTATATCATCTCATAGCTTATTATAAAATCGAATACATGAATAATAAGTATTTTTCTCTGTTACTGTTAAACGATGTTTGGGATCAAAATAGTTTAAAGATCGAGTGTTGTAGGTATCTTTGTAATTACAATGTTGTTCAAATAAATGTTTGTTATTGAATAGAAATAGAATACATTCTTGAATATATATACACTGTTAACAATTTATTTTCTTTAAATTTGCCTTTACAAGTTTTTCTGAATTTCATTTTTAAGAGATTTCTTATCACTGCCTTTTGGATAACAAAAATTTGTTGTATATTATTTCCACCATAAAAAATAATGCTATACCTCATCTTAGACATTTGGCTGGTACTCTCATCCCATAACAAGTAGAATTTAGGGATTTTTCTATATATTGAATTTTATCTTTCCATCTTAGTGTACTGTCCAAATGGATTACTAAAAATTTAGTGGATGTTTTGATCTGAAGTTGATAGTTGTTTAAATTAATATCAATATGATCATTTAGTCCTGTATATGTTGATTTGAATAATACTAACTGTGTTTTTTCAATGTTAAGAATCATTTTATTGGCATTAAACCAGTCTTCCGCGTCTGCAAATATTTGACTAAAATTATATTTAAGCTCCCTGAAATTTTTATTGTAAATGAAAATATTTGTGTCATCAGCGTAATTTATGAAACCTACTTTGGTTATTATCGTTAGCAACTTTGGGTAGGTCATTCATAAAAATTATAAAAAACAGTGGGCCTACTCCTTTGTAGTACCCCCTTATTGTTATTCTTTTCTTCAGACCTAAACTATTTATTATTTTTTATGACAGATGTTACTTGTTTTCTGTTTGTGAAATACGATTTTATAAGTTTCAGTGTAGAGCCTCCTATTCTGTAACTTTCTAATTTGAGAAAGAGTGCGTTGTGGTCCAGGCAATCATATGCCTTTTAGAGGTCCAAGAAAACCCCCAATGCCACATTACTACTCTCAAGAGCATCCAAAATACCCATTATGCATTGAAATATTGCTGTTTTAGTTGATTTTCCCTTCAAGTAATTTCATTCCTAGATGCGCATTTCGTTCCAAGTTAACTTTATCAGTAGGATAACTAAACCAAACTTGTAATCCTACTATAATAATAATAATACTCCCTTATAAATACTTATAGAGTGTAGCCAAAGGAATAGCTTGTGCGAGTAGAGGCGGCTATTATTGTTACTTTCCGTGGCTCTCCGGGCGACTTATTGATGCTTGGTAGCGTATTCACTTCTCAGCTGAAGGAAAACCCGTAAACCTACAGCACCACCCCGAGTGGTCGGCGGGCACTCCAAGCAAGCGCCAAAAGTCGAGATTAGCATCTAGACTATCGGCTCCAATGAAATAGTGAAAAATTCTCGGCATCTAATCACCTCGCTACCGAGCACCCGTAATGATAATGATTACTGATGAAGTTACCTTGATTAACGAAATGTGCATCTAGGAATATATTGTAACGATCCTGGAGCCGGACATAACCCCTTGTGTGGGATAATTCAACATCGGCTCGTTAACAATGCACGAGTGAAGGCATCACTCGAGAATGCTATAATCACATTGAAGAATATACAAGAGCCATCTAAAAAACGTTTAAGTTTTTTGGCTTTTCTGGAACAGAAGCCTACTGCGAACATAAATGCAGGACTCTCGACAAGAGACATGTTATGGTTCAGATTTACGGGATTTGTCATCGATCTGCTTGCCTGGATTTGGCATACATCTGCTTGCTTGGACTTGGCTTAGCATGGCTTTACTGGGCTTGTCATAGCTCGGCTCAGTTGGATTCCATTTTGGCTCAGTCTGACAAGACATCACGGAGCTTTGGCATGGTAGGACTCCGCTTGACTCTGCCTCATTGTTTGTGACAAAACCCGACTGAACAAAATTTGGCTGTGCTAACTGTGTCCTTCGCAGTGCCTCAACTTTTCTAGAATTGGATCATCTGGCTCAGGCACCTTGTTGTGGCTTACGTCATATCATTCATCCTCTTGGCGTGGTACAAGGTTGACGACTCTTCTGCGTTTGATACAGAGGATACCAATACCTATAATACAAAAATTCTGTTTTAACGTAGTTTTAATATCTAATGTCATCATAAACATCGTTTCCTTAAATATTCTACCAACTACTGAACCTTTATCTCATAATAGAACGACTACTAATAAGTATTTGCAGTGCCAAATTTCCAGTAAAATCACATTCCAATTGATCATATAATCTTACTTTTCTTGTCTCTTTCTATTTCTAGCTAAGAACACATTTTTCATTCTTAAAATTGGATTGAAATTACTACCTTCGCTCACAATGCATACCATTACTTTTTGATGTGATACCCCAATATTCTTTTCCTAGGATTGGATACAGGATATCACAAAACAATTTCACACTCGCATTTCACATTCAACAATTTTTATTAATTCCTATTCGTTCTCATTCATTACTCATTCACTAGAACACTGTGAACAGTTTCGCTGATAGCTTTGTACTCCACCCTTCAATTCATATCGATATGTAGGCCAATGACCTATAGCCTTGTTGTTTATCTGCGACTTTCTCGCTCTTAGTCCAAATCGCTTGAAGAGCTTATTGTGTGCACACTTTTTTCAATGTCTACCTAAAACAAATGATTATATAATTATGTTTCCTCAACACAACATCAAATCGCGTTTTCATAAACAATCTTCACTGTCACATTTCATGACAGACCTGTGATTTTAGATAACATCATGTATCAACAAAATCCCAGATTTCCTGTCTCATGATGATGTCTATCCAATATATAACATCCAGCATCTATTACGCGAACTCCAAAGTACTAGATTTAGACATTCATGCATTCCCTGAATATCACGTAATTTTTCAAAAACTCATAAGGGGTAGGTAATCTTTCCTGAGGTCAAAATTTCTTGCTGCCCCACGGATTTTGGAAGAACAGCCTCTTGGTAATATGACGTAGGAAGATTCCGTCTACGAGCTGAACGTCCTCTCCTTATTTCTCGCATTGTCCTCTCTTGAGATGAACCGTGGCACATTTGTCGATCCCAAACTTATTTCCGATAGCATGGGTGTACTCTTGCACCACCCTTAAGGACTGCTGAAGATCCTTTTCTCCGGAGGTCAGAGTTTGAGGTTATACATGTAAAACAGATGGGTAACCTTATGCCTCCGGTTGCTGGGGGTTTCGCATTTGTAACCGCGGGTTTTCTGTAGTGCAACGGACATTGGAAATAGTGAGACGCAGAAGAGAAGAGGACTGAGGGAGTCTCCCTGAAACATGCCCCTTCTGAAAATGACATCCAGATGATGTAGGATGCTTCCGTCTACGAGCTAAACGTCCCCTTCGTATTCCTCGCATCGTCCTCTTTTGAGATGAACCGTGGCACATTTGTGATAGCATGCGTATACTCTTACACCACCCTTAAGGACTGATGACGATCCTTTTCTCCGGAGGCATAAAGTTTGAATTTGCTCCGAAGCGACTCATTTTGACACAATCAGGTACAATTAATATTGATAGAACTGCCAAACTTTGTGTCACCATGGTTACATCGTTGAAAATACCGAAGCTGATCCTCCAATCAGAATTGAAAGACAGCTGAAGTTATCGCGATAAGACGAGTTGTCTTTGGTTTGCGATTGGTCAGATTATGTGAGAATTTTAAGATGAGTGAAATAGTCAGGATAACACTTTCGATTTACAAATAATCTCGCAGTCACAATATATCACACCAAAAACAAGAAACCCAAAAACTCAAACAAAATTACTCTAGATGTGACACGATTCAGCGGTGAAGTATTAACTGTTACCAAAGTTGGTTAACCGAACGTGTAAGCAAACTGAAGATGATTGTCGTTCTGTGATTATGCATAATAGTGACTTTTTACCAGGAACCGCTTTCGTAAATAACCAGGATTATGGGGTTTATTTAGTCATTCACTCAACTAGTACCTATAAATGTTTTCACGGTGGTTGTCACATCTTTCAAATCCGTCATCGTCGTTTGACATTGGGAATAGTGTCTTCTGTCACTTCTTTACGGTAATATGTTCTCTGGTTTATATTTTTGGAAGCTTGGCAACATTGTCGTCAAACGTCAGAATAAACCCGATTACGCCTATTGGCTACTCGGGCTCCTACGCCACTATTAGAAAGAGCGCCAATATTAGAACCTTCAAAATTTGCTATTTTTCAGCTGTAATTGAAATTTAACTCAAAGAATATTTTCTGGGTACATTTATATATGTATTATATATTCTAAAACACATTTGGAGCAAAAATTTTTTTTCGTGTCCTCGCCTATTTTGCACCGGCTGCTCAGGAAAGGAAAGTGGTGTCTCAACTCACCAAGGCCTTGGATGGTGGTTGGCCTTCCCTGCTCATCTACTTATTTTTATCATTATTGCAATTAAATATATTTTTTGAGAATTCATCGGATATTCAGAAACTGAATAGTTTATTAAAAGAGAATGAAATATTTACAATGATATTTTTTGTATAACCTTTCCAAACAAATAATTTTTTTTCACAAAGCATGCAAAAATATTTTTTCTTGTGAATTCAATGAAGTTCTCCATTCGTGCATATTGAGACATGCTACACTGTATTTTTATATACTCTAAACTACTTACAGAGATAATATTCAATTGTCTTACTTTATTTTACAGTTGTTATCGATTCTGGACCGAGGTATGAAGTAGCGTATCCAAGTGGCATTTCGCATTTCTTAGAAAAGCTGGCATTTAATGTGAGTGAGTTTTTTTTATATTTAATATCTACGCATTCTCATCAATCTAAAAATATTGAAAGAAATATAAAATGCGTTTGTTATCGACAGTAATAACTACTCAATTTATTTCTACGTGAGACTTCAATTCTATGTGCTCTTAATATACATATGTCGGCAAAATGTCTAGGTGAAAACAATGTTGAATAAAGCTTTTGAGAATAAACCCTTCATTCAGTTTGGCTTTCACAACTATGTGATTACTTACTAGTAATAATTTTTTAACTACTGTAATTCTTGGAAAAACGTTTTGCTTGATGAATTCTATGAAAATTAATGGGTGAAGGGGGTTTTGTTCACTTTTTTCATTTCATCTGTCGTGAAAAAACCCAAACATTGCTAAATACTCAGTTGATATGTCATTTATGAATTCTCTAGAAAAATATTCCTGTATTCTTAGAAACATATCTTCTTACAGGAAAGTGAGTGAATATTTCTTATTGTGATTGAATTGTTTTTAATTACAAATTATATATATTCAGATCATTCTTCAACATAAAAAAGAATCATGAGGCAAAAGACTGGGGTTTCATATTCACTATTTCAGATGAAGACCCCTCACATGAAAATAACTCTCCTGAAGCTGGTCCTAGCACATCGAGGGCCTCATCCCATAGGACCATCCAAATAGAAAAAATATTGTGTCAAATAGTTTTCCCATGTATACTAAAAACAAAAAATAGATATTTTGGCAAAGTAACAGGCTGCTTTGAAATATTTCAAATAGTCTTGAAAATTAACACCAAATCCCAAAAAACTAACCAAGATGAGCAATTTGTGAAAAGTTTGATTAATGGCATAAAAACATTTTCTGGTAAAGGGAACATTTCAATTAAGAGACGTACAAACTTAAAAATAGTTTGAAGAGTTTCACTGATACTACTTTTTGAAATGCAACACATTATGATTTGCTCGATAGATGGCGCGGGGGGGCTCATCAACTAAAAAAAATTCAAATGGCATGGGGGGGTCATTTGTCACATCGTTGAAAAGATTATTGAATTCTCTTTCCAACCATCTAAAAATTTCTGTCCCGTTATTTCACTTCAATCCATTCAAAAGTTATCGTGGTCAGGTAAGAAAAGGGCTTCATTTCCGCCAATTCCGCACTTATTCTGACATTTCGAATGCATTTTGTGAAAAAACGTAAGAACGATCTAAAAAATTTCGATGGTTGAAAGATAATTTAATTATCTTTTCAACGATGTGACACATGACCCCCATGCTATTTAAAATTTTCTAATTGATGTGCCCCCGCGCCATGTATCGAGCAATCGCAATGTGTTTTATTTCAAAAAGTAGTATCGGTGAAACCCTTCAAACGGATTTTTTATATTTGTACGTCAAACCGTTCAAAAGTTAACAGGGGAGGGGGGCTATTAAAAGCCGTACTGGTTAACAGAAAAAAACAATAAAAAAAAATTAATGAAATAATGTGTTTGCAAATCTTCTAGAATCTATAGGTTCAGATTGAAATTTTCGAGTTTTGTTTTAGTTCAATATTTATTTTATTTTTGATTTGTGATATATGAATGTACGTACAAGTTTATTTTTTGTTGTCTAGTATCTGCAGATCCAGACTGTCATTTTTGAGTTTATTTTAGTTGAATATTTATTTCTACATATTCTATGGAGTTCGTTAGAAATATCATTATGAAAAAAAACTTCAAATGTATTATAAACTGAATATTTACTATCGTGGTGGATTACGGATTAAAATTCCTCATGTGATTGCGACACTGAATTTTTTTAAATTAAAATTTGTAGAATTTAAATTTGTGGAATTTGAAACCAAACATTTATTGCTCCGTTTGAAACCCTTCAACTGAGACAAATAATTCGATTCTGCTTGATGAGACACTCCAGTTCTTGTAACATTTGTGTTCGTAAAAGAACATATTTATTCGCTGCGGAACGCGAGAACACGCACAAAACTTATTATACTATATATTCTGCCCACGTAACAGCTGGCTACCTACCACTCCTGAAGAAGCATTATAATTCAATATAATCTTCTGATAGGTTGAGTTACTCATGAATGGATACATTCATCACTGAGAGTATTTCGTTTACTGTAGAGTAGCCAATTCTGGTTGAAACTTTGGCTGTATCGCTATCAATATCTATTTCTTCGTATATTTATTCAATACAATTGATGGTTTTCTCAGTATTGCACATTCTGCACACTAAAATTTTGGTTTCCAAACCCATTCTATATTGATGAGTTGGATGCTTTAATAAATATTCAATTTCTGCACGTATTGAGGTCACTGAAAAAGAAACAATCAACATAAGGCAACAAGAAAGACCGTAACACATAAATTTCTACCTATGTGAAGTATTATCAGCGGTTTCCAGATTTTAAACTGGTGAAGCTATAGCAGAGACACCTTTTTACACATTGAATGAACATCATCACTGAAAATTAAAGGTTTGGTTGATTATCATTTGGTTCATGTGCTAATGTATCCAGAAAGGAGTAGACCGCAATAGGCATTTTTAATAGATTACTTCTCCAAAATTTGAACAGATGATCTTGGAAAATTAAAAATGAACTCTTTGCTGCTTTCAGAATCGTAGATAGTAGACTTTGCCCTAGAGGAAACGAAATTATTTTATACGACCTCCTAGAATAGTAATAATTTATACACGATCATCAAATTTTGATGAATATTACTTTAGTAATCAATATATTGTTACGATTTGATAAATAATAAGCCGAGCACACAACTAAAACTGTTTATTTTTAACTTCACTAAAAAAACATACAACTACTTCACTGATTAATAAAACACTTAGATCTATACAACAACACAACTAGCTAAATATTCCAAACACTTATATACTTAAAAAAACAAAAAACTGCTTATTACTTCTTCATGAACTTCTTAATCTTCCCAGTGATATTTCTCGCCCTTAAATACTCAAGTAGCGTAATCAGATTCTTTCAGATTCCGCTCTCACGACAGAATTCCACTCAAATAATCTTTTTTTGGAAATAATGATCGACAAAGCGCCCGCGGAATCGACTCAGCGGCGCAGCTAGGGGACTTTTATCAATCTCGTAACAATATATTGAATATCACTCATATAGTGAGTCCAAGATAAGGTTGTCTATCACAGAGAAATATGAAATGGTAATATATACAGTTTTAGTTAAATCAGAAGAAAGGTAACAGAAGTTCCATTTATAGGGAATTATAAAATTACCAGAAAATATCACTTTTATAATTATTTTTTATCGTGAGAAATATGGTGTCATTTTCCCAAATAATCACTCTGTTTGTGTGGTAAGTAAGTATCGAGTCCGACAATCATGTGCCTTGAGCGGATGAAGTGAACTTAGGATGACGGCCTTCTGCATTCGTCCGGCTAAGATATCTGCCTTACTACGACAATCTTGAATAATTTTCAGATTCGAGAGCAGTGTGCCTGTTCTTCATTCTATCAAGTACTTCTTTGGTCGGAACTTCCATTTTAACAGAAGCCTGCGGAGTTCAAAGAGTAGATCTCGATATTTTGCCCGCCCGTCCTTCTTCCCCTTAGAGTCGATAAAATTCGTTTCGCCTGGAACGGAAAACTCCTTAACCACTCTAGTGGTCGTGAAGGACTGCATCAGGCTTATATTTATTTATTTATTTTATTTTATTTCATTTTATTTTATTTATTTATTCATTCATTGTATAACGTTTTATAATAATAATAGTAGTCGAATAGGAATATAGATTAAATGAGTAGATATATGATTACATAGGTTATGAGACCTGTGTGTAATCATATGATTTTTCAATATAAATAAATAATCTAAATATTAAAACAATAATATGCTTGTATTTACTCGAGAATTGCCAATAAATTCGGCTTCTCATTCTCCATAACTAGCTCAATATTCTCCAAAGCATAAGGCAACACAGATGTCTTGTCTATTTACTATACGAGTGTAGTTTATGGTTTTATCGTAGTACCGCGTTATGCCTGTGGACATGGGCTGAGACCACATGAGTAGAACAAGTGTGTCCTGTACTTTCTGTACCCATCAGATTTTTTGAGTATTTTTCATTTTACATTTAATGATAAATAACTCATGACAGTTTCTTTATTTGTTAGATCATCTCGTATTTTGAAGACATTTTCGAGTACGGACGTGATAAAAAAAAGGTAAAATTGGATGTGGTTGACTTGTTAAATTATTGGTGAATATCTCTTAAAGGATTCATAATAATTATGACCGAAAAGTATCTGAAACGTAATGAAACCGGCATTCATATGATATATCGTTGAATTCAGAAGGAAATAGAAAAAAAAGTGTACGAAACATCATACAGTAAACAAAAAAATGCTTATAGAAAGCTTCTGCCACGAAGGATTTTCGAAATAATTTGAAAATTTAAAATATATTCATACTACCATATTGATATAACCCTCTGTTACCCAACTTTTTTCCAGTTTAACCAAAACTCTAGCTATTACCGTTTCAGATACAGTCGTGGTGGACAACGTTATCTTGGACTCCTGTATACCTATAAATCATGAAACGCATGTAATAGTATGCAAATCAGCATAGTGGTACAACCAACAACCGTTTTATCAGTAATTTGTGTAAATAACCAATAATAATTTTGTACAGAAACTATTTCTCATACATTCCCTCATATATTTCTAAATTATGCAAATTAATTCCACCTAAAAAAGTTTAAAAAATTACTCTGGAAATATCTGATAAACATTATTTTGTGTTACCCCTAAAAGTCTATTTACAAAACACAGCAATTTAAAATTGTAAGGACATGTTCAAGTACATAATTGTGTATTCAAATTATACCTTCAGTAATCTACATAATTCAATTATTGGAATTTCCCAAAATTTTAAATACTTTGATTATTTGAATTTTGGTACTTTTATATGTGGGTATATGCGTATTTCTCGAAGGGTCTACGTCATTCAAAGACGTAATTTTATAGAAGTATCCGAAATATTCCAATAATTTTTCAATGAGGAACTTTGACATCCTGTTACCAAAGATTTAGAGGCATACATTCTTCTTTGTAATGTAATATTTGCTTGTAATTTACCGATGTCTGAAATTTAACTACTTCATCAAAATTGTATCACCCTGTTATATGATAAAAAACCGATTCGATAATTTCAATATTAAATGAATCGAATATTAATAATATAATTTGTTGTATAAAAGACAAAAGAACGAGAGTAAATTATTTCATCTCTCATTAGAGGAAAAATAATTTCATAATGTGACTATAGAAAACCTCGACTCGTGTCACAATAAAATCACATTGTGAATATGAGGTCACCTAAATTTCCAGAAAGGAAGTGATGATTTCTACGACTACGTCTTTTCTCACTTGCGAACAATCGTTTTTTCTCCGCATCACCTTGCATTCCTGTCACCTTTTCCATGATCACAATACTACCAAAAATACGTTTTTACCGGAACGTAATTCAAACTCGATAAAATAAGAACTCACAGTAAACGAATTGAAACCTAGATTAGAAAAGAATCCGTACGTCCTTTGGCCGCCGTCTGCCTTTACGTTCGGGGGAAGGAGATTCATGTGATTAGAGGGACGCCATGAATCGGTTGCCGTGAATGCATTCCTTTATTCTTCTTCTCGCAGGTTTAATTTTCAATTTTCTGGAATAAAAATGATTCCTATTTCGAAAAGCCTATATCTACTTAAGGGAAACTTCCATTTTCAATAATTTCGAAGCAGTTCAGTATAGATATTTTTTCTTTTGCTGAAATTTCGAGAAATTAGTAATTTCCCCTTTGAAGTATATTTTATTGAATCGATTGGTATAAGCTGCATGAAAATAGGATGTCTGATTTGGGAACTAAAAGAAAATTCGTGAAACCCTATGCCAAGAATACTCGGCAGAAGGTTTCCAAGACCAAAAGAAGTTATACTTCTCTTGGTTTCTTGTGTTCCAACACATCAGCATGATTTAACACAAGTTTTATTAAAACTTCTTTTTTATCTCTTATATCATGCACTGAACCACTTGCACACATGAATAACTGTTTCAAAACTGTAAAAATTTCGCATGATTGGACCTACACCAAGGCGGGAAATCACAGTCAGTTGAAGAATTATCGACCCATATCAGTTGTAAATAATTTTTGGCAAGATTTTAGGACAGGCACTAATGACAAGACTCATGAATTTATTTAACAAACATCATGTAGTTACAGATCTCGCTAAGGCATTCGATGCTATGCATCATGAAACCCTAATATACTATATAGATCTCGCATGAGAGGTATGTTATTGAATTTATTGAGAGAATATCAATCACTCAGAAAGCAAAGTGTAAAATTTGGGGAAATTCACAGAACACATTACTGTTGGTGTACCGCAGGTATTAATTTGAATATGAGGAAGCGAAAAAACAGGTCAATTTTATCTTCAAGGAGGACCCTTTCAAGGAATATTTGTGACCCTCGTGGTTCAACCCCCTAGGAGGGGTAGATGTAACCCTTAGAATCTTAAATGGGAAGGGGGTCGTGGCACATCATTTTGATTTGCGTTCAATTTTTGCTCAAAACTCACACAAGTAATTAGAATTTGCCTGTTCTGAGATGCATTATTGTATTAACTCCTTTTAATAAAAATGGCTAAAAGAGTAGGTGGCATCCTTCCAACCCTTGAATGACAGGAATAAAGGACCCCGCACCATTCTTATGGGTTTCTGGGTCCCGGTGGAATTGGCTGAAACTATAGTATGTTATTCTTTTCATTATCCTGATCAAAAGTTCCCATGGGCCCAGCTCAATCCTATGACTAGTTTTCGAGATATAGCCCCTCAAAGGTGTGAGGCACCTCATGAGTGTAAGTACGACAAAACATTCCTTTGTGTATCTGTACCTCAGAATGAATTTTCCAGTATAAATTGTACCTTCACAATCATTTCTTTTGATGAATACTTAAATTACTTGAATACGGACTACAGGGTGTTGACCTAATTCAGGACAATATACTTCATCAATATCTTTTATTTTCGTTTAGCAAAAAAAAATTAAAGTATATATTTAGGTTGATACACAATGAACAAATATAAAATGAGAGTTTATTTGATATTGGGCGTTGCTCAGATTTTGTATCAGCTATGAGTATTATTAAGACAGATATACTTATATTTTTAACGTAGTTTATGCATTGGCTGCCTTAAAGAGTATTTTTGTTCAAGTTGTAGGTTCATCAGATTATGAAGTGGGCTGCCCTCCAAAATGAAATGAAATGATGCCACGGATACGATAAAATAAATTGTATTGACAATAAACTGCCACAAAGATGATGAGTTTCACACTTTGACTTCCATTAATAGAGGTCAAGAACTATTTACATATTGTGATCCAGTGCCGAGGGAAAATGGAGCAGTCCGGCATGTCATGAAGAAAGACCTTTTGACATATTTGGTAAAGATGAGAAAAGGAGTGAGTGATTCTTTTCTGAACGTAATATTCAGATATTCAAGTAGACAAGCAGTTAGTATGGCCGTTGCTACTGTCAGGCATTCTTTAATGGGAAGATTCATTCATCAAAATATTGGTTTTAATGCAATAACTAGACAAGCGTATATAGCAGAACATGTTAGTGATTTTACTAACAAACTATATAATCCAAGTCTTAATATCCCAAGGGCCATTGTTTATATTGACGAAACCTACTCATATATTCATAAGAGTTCAAACTTTCGAGCACTGAGACAGTCCTACAGTGTACATAAAGGTTGTCATTTAGTAAAACCTGCCCTGATTGTAGCTCCAGATGGCTATATACTTGCAATTCAAGGCCCCTCTTTTGCAGATTCGCGCAATAACGATGCGCAAATGTTGCGTAATGAGTTAGAAAGTGATGTGAACGTTATGAGGGAATGGTTTCATGAAGGTGACATTTTTATTGTGGACTTAGGATATAGAGATGCCATACCACTACTTGAAGGCTTAGGTATTTCCTATAGAATGCCAGCACATCTTGAACGTGGATGTCGCCAATTAACAACAGAAGAAGCAAATGAGACGCGACTAATCACAAAAACAAGATGAATAGTTGAAGCAAGAAACGGTCATTTCAAATCGCTGTTCAAGTTTTTTGACCATATAATCGCAATGCCACATGTACATCACCTTGGTGAACTTTACCGGATATGTGGAGCAATAATAAATAGATATCATCCACTTTTGCATATACAAGAAGCCAATGCTGAATTAGCGACAGAACTTTTGGAGAGGTCAAGGAGTATCAATATCGTACAAGCAAGAGTCGAAGCTCAAAATCTACATATCAGACGAGGCCAATGGCTCCGTCTAGATCAGCGCCAGTTGCCAGACTTTCCGCATCTAACGTTAGCATATTTGAGAGAACTTACTGTCGGCACATATCAGGTTCATCTAGCACCATCTTACGTTCAAGACAAGATGCAACGCGAAGGACAAGAAGACTTTGAGTTAGATACTCTGATTGATGAGGCTGGTTTATTGAGGGTGCGAGTATTTTTTCGATTTCGTAATGCAACGAAATATCAGCTATGGATTGCATATTGCCAAAACGATGATGAGCCAATTTTGGGGTATTACTGTACCTGCAGATCAGGTGCCAGAACACTTGGCTCATGTGCACACGTTGCGAGTGTTTTATGGTTTTTGGGTTACGCAAGACATGAGCCCAATATTCATTACCCCTCAACACATTTATTGAATTCTGTGCTAGACGCTGCGAATAGGCCAGAACAGAATAATCCAAATTTTTTATACAGACTTATCAATTGAGTTTCATACGATGGGTCATTTAAGAGAAGAATTCACAAATATTTTTTCCTATTTCTATTTATTCTTTGTTCATTGTGCAAGGATCTAAATAATTATTTGGTTTAATTTTTGTTTGCTAAACGAAAATAAAAGTTATAGTCAATAAAGGTATTGAAGTTGTTATTGTCATGAATTCAGTCAACACCCTGTTGTTCGTGTTCAAGTAATTTGAGTATTCATCGAAAGAATTGATTCTAAAGGTACAATTTACACTGAAAACTCATTACGAGGCACAGATACACAAAAATATGTTTTGTCGTAAGTTCCTACTTACACTCATAGGTATACAAAATCACACCTTTGAGGGGCTATATCTCTAAAACTAGTCATAGGATTGAGATGGGCCCATGGGAACTTTTGATCAGGACAATGAATAGAATAACATACTATAATTTCAGCCAATTCCACCGGGACCCAGAAACCCATAAGAATGGTGCGGGGTCCTTTATACGGGTGGTAACTTTTATTTGTTGGTTATTTTCCTTTTACAAGATAAAATTTAATTTGCGAGAAAGACATTGCAAACATAAAATCTACTTATGCTTATCTCATAAACTGTTCGAAATGTCGTCCATTTTGCTATAAACAGTAATAAAGTCTGATTTCGAACTCCCCTCTAACATTACGGAAAACTTCACTAGAAATTGACTGGCATGCTGCTGTAATTCGTCTTTTAAGTTCTTCAATGTCAGAAGGTTGTGTTTTATAAACAACGGATTTAAGATGCCCCCAAAGAAAAAAATCTTCGGGAGTAAAATCCGGTGATCTTGGAGGCCATTCAACTGCTCCCCTTCTGCCAATACATCTATCCAGAAATATCTCGTTTAACCACTGTCTAACGGAAAGAAAATAATGAGGTGGAGCACCGTCCTGCTAGATATGTAACAGATCCTCCTGCAAAAGTTCATTACCTTCTGCATCAATTTGAGTTTCTAGCTTGTGAGTTATAAGAGTATCGACAGTCTCTTCAAGTATTTCAAAAACTAATGAACGAATAATGGCATTTCCAATAATACCACCCCAAACATTAACTTTTTGTGGGTGTTGTGTATGCTCTTTCCGAAAAATATGTGGGTTTTCATCACTCCAATGGCTGAAATTTTGTCTATTAACATTGTTATTCAGAAAAAATGAACACTCATTTCTGAAACAGATGTTTAACAGAAGATTCGGGATGGTATTGACTCGATGAGACATGGTTTCACAAAACTTCATTCTTCTATCATAATCGTCCTCGTTGAGCTCTTGAAGAATCTGCATTTTATGTGGATGAAATTTATGCATTTTCAATGCTTTTCTTACAGTCTCGCGTGACATTCCCGTCTGTTCTGATACTGATCGTAAGGAGCTCGTGAGCTCTGCAGCAAATGTTCCCAAAACTTCAATTTGAGCTTCTTCATTTAGTACTCTGGGGTTATTTCTTTTTTTATTTGTCACTGAACCAGTTTCGTAAAGCTCATTCACCAAATCAAGCACATACCGGTGACTTACATTGCAATTTGGATGTATTTCGTTAAAAAGACATGCCGCCCTTCGTGCGCACTTTCCAGCTACTCCATAAATTACAATCATTTCAATTCTTTCTTGAAGAATGTATACCATTTTAACACTTTCATGCATTTATTTAAGTAATCACGAAACAGCCCAACAGGTAAAACTGTATTCACAATACTACCACATCGTTTAAATTCACTAATCAATTTTTTTCCTGAAAACATAAACTTTTTTCAGCCGAAGTAGCAAAAAAAGAAGGCTATCTGTAAAATTTCTGCCATGAGAATTAAAAATTCAGCATTTAATTAACACAACTTTACTACCGTCTACTTTTTACTATTAGACTACTGTTTGATGTAAATTTTTTGGAGCTAATGGCTGATGTTACCCCTAATAAAGGGTTGGAACGGTACCACCTAATATTCTAACCAGTTCTGGTCAAACCCTGCATCTCAGTATAGGCAAGTTCTAATAATTACTTCTGTTAGTTTAGAACGCTATTTTTCAGAAAATTCTAATCAACAATAATAAGTCAGGATACCATGGGACTCCGATCAAGTAACACAACCTAGATGAGTAATACTCAAATAGAACTGAAGGTACCATCTTTTCATAATGTTATCCCTCAAATCATGACACTATTGCCATGCACATCAGCTAGATTTTGTTATCTGTCGGGTATATTCATGGCAACGAAAACCCAAAAATACTTACTGCCTTGGATGAAATATATGACAGTAAGAAGGCAATTGAAACGTTCATTGCTGTTGGAAGCATGTAAAAACGATAGTATTTCCATCGCCGAACGGAGATTCTTCGTTGTCGATATAGTCTTGTCAGTACGACAACGCTGCATTTGATATTTGACAGAACAATCATTTGAAGCTACCAGTGTCGTAACTATCGAGAAAGGGAAACCAAATTGGAAAAGAGAAAAATTAATGAATTATGAAAAAACATGTCAATTAGGCTGTTCTCAAAATCCTGTGGAGATTATTTCATCATAATTTCAGGTTTCCATTCCATATTGGGTTTTCATTATTTCTATTTTATTGAACCTCAATATTTCTGTCAACAACGCACGACACTGCTGTTGGGGGGAAGATGTCCCTTACACACATTTTTTTTTAAACATTATACAGTCCGGCTTTTAATAGTCCCCCCTCCTATCAATACTTTATCAGCAGTTTAGCTCTTACACACAAGACTTACACACTAAAATCTTACAAGATATGATATTATTAATATTATTTTCATGTACGTATTTCCGTCAATATTTATCTTTCAAATATATGGAACATTCTTTTTTTAAAAAATTTAATGACGTCTCTCTCATAGTATTTGGTAAACTATTGAAGAGTACTAATCCTTTATTGAATAAGTCATCAGATTTTGAATATTGATGTAGAAGTTATTTGCCGATCTACTTCTTGTATCGTGTGAATAGACTTCATTGATGTATGTTAATTCTTGGGTTAGATATGTGGGTAGTAGCATTTTGTGATTCAATTTATATATAAAATTCAACATATTGTTTGCAATTCTCTGTTATATACTCATCAGCGATAAAGTATCATGCATGAATTGATTAGGTGTTCTTCTGTTGCACATAAGAATGGCTCTCATAGCACGATTTTGAACTTTTTGTAATATATTGACTTGTTCATTTGTCATGAAAAATAGCAGTGTTCCAGAGTAATCAATGTGAGGAGCTATTATTGATTTATAAATTATAAGTTTTGGAAACGTGGACAACTTATTGTCCAACCTATATAAAAATGGATTTTCCTGGCGATTTTAACAAAATCACATTGTTCAGACATGTCTAAAGTACTGTGTAAAATCACTCCTAAATACTTGAAATTGTTCACTTCATCTATTTTGTTTCCATCTATTTTTATGTTGACAGTGAATTTTTGTTCTTAAGGTATTTCAAATTATGGCGACTCGACATTATCATAAATTTAGTTTTATCCATATTCAGCATCAAGCCATTGTTCAGCCAGATGAATATAATAATAATAATAATACTCCCTCATAAACACTCGTTGAGTGTACCCAAAGGCATAGCCTGTGCGGGTAGAGGACGGCTATTATTATTATTTGCCGTGGCGCTCCGGGGCGACTTACTGATATTTTAGGTGATGTATTCACTTTTCAGCTGTAGGAAAACCCGGAAAACCTACAGCACCACCTCGGGTGGTCGGTGTGCACTCCAAGCTAGCACTAGACGAGATTGGCATCTAGACAACTCACAATACACTTTTCAACAAGGCATGCGGCCGCCTATCGAATCCGATATAAAGTAGTTGAGAAAAATTCTCGTACCTACATCGGATTCGAACCGACTATCGCTATGCTGGAGTTTCGAACAAACCACTTTTGTACATTGTGACATATTCCATATGTTTCCAGCTTCATTATCAAAAGTTCCCTATTTATCGTTCCAAATGCACGTCTGAAATCTAAAAAAAAACAATTCCTATGGTCTTTCTGTTAATAATATCAGTTTTCCATTGTGATATGAGAAATTGAAGAGCAGTTTCACATGAATGAGATTTGCGGAAACCTGATTGTTGTTGAATAGTTTGGATACTTCATCATTATTGATGTTATTTGAATCACAATGAGTTTGAGAAAGATCAAGTTGAAAATCAAATTCACTGAAGTTGTTGTAATACCTCCTTTCAATTTTTTTGACAGTATTTTCTTTCACTTTCATTTCATTCAGAGATATCAGCAGATTTGAATGGTCAGATATATTAAGGTAATCTGACACTTCTTGTCTCATTTCTTTGTCATCAGTAATTAGATAATCAATTAATCTTGAAGAGTATTTGGTAACTTTAGTATTTTCTGTAATAATTTAAAAAAGATCTTTAATTTTTCGGCTGTATGTTGAATTTAGATTGAAATTTATATTGAAATCACCTATTATGACAACTGAACACTTTTCATCCAATATCTCTTCCATATTTTCTTCTAGAAGAGTAATAAAATCAGCATGGGATGAGCTTGGTGAATGAAATATAACGCAGATAATAGCAGGTATTGAATAATTTTACTTTCACTGCCAACTACCATGCATTCCTGCTGTTATTTTCATTCATAAGTATTTGGTATTGTATATTATTTTTTAAGTAAATCGCTACCCCACCAGTATGTCTACTATTTGAGTTATAACTGTGTATTTCTAATTCATGGTCAAATATTTCTTCGGTAATATGAGTTTCAGATAAACATATTATCCAAGGATCATGACAGTGACAGTGAATTGCATACTGTATCGATTTTGAGACCGGCCTCGAGACCGGCCCTGATCATCCAATTACACTCCACACTCGAAATGTAAACAAGTTCTCTTCTGACAAACACATTACTCATCCGTGGAAGAGACGCGAATGCTCTAACCGAAGTTTCTAGGGGCCTCTAAGGAGGAGTCGCCGAACAGACTGGAAAGATCGAAAACTGTAAATGCTACTATATATAGCCGCTGTATAGCAGATGGCGGAACAGTCAGAATTCAGAGTTAGTTACAGTTCCAGAGTTCGCAGATAGAGACTGACACCGTAGAAATAAAATAGTGAAGTAATGTTTTAGTGAATAATTGTTGTAAATAGTGTTTTAAATAAATTAACAAATTAGTTTAGTGCGTTTTTACTTCATTTGGCGTCAGAAGTGTGATGTTTAAAATAAATAAGTGTTAAACTGTTCACCGTTTAAAAACTGATAGACGTTTATCACGCCTAATAGACAGTTAGTGACCCGTTGAACATTTGAGTGCAAAGTGGACAGTTTTGCGAGTCGCGGGACATTAAACTGAAAACTGCGTGTGAAATAAATAATAGACTGATATTTCGGATAAAAACAATAAGAGACAAAATGTTTCCGAGAAGAGTTCACCTAGTTGACCTTAAAGGTAGTGAATTAAAGCTAGAGTTAGAGGAGCGTGAGTTAGAAACAACTGGAAAGAAGGCCGTACTCCAGAAAAGACTTGCAGATGGACTGATTGAAGAAGGAGAAGACCCCGAAACGTTCTTATTCGAAGTTTCTGGAATTGATTTCAGTTCCATAATGAATAAACTCGACGAGACCACGAAATCCTTGGAAGATAAATTTCTGGAAAATTCGAATAGTTTGAAGGAGGAACTTCAACAAAATTCGGTGAGTCTGGAAGATAAATTTCTTCAAAATTCAAAGAGTCTGGAGGAGAAACTTCTAGAAAATTCTGTTAGCTTGAAAGAAGAACTCGAAAACTCGAAAAATCTAGAAGAAAACCTTCACGAGAATTCGAAAAATATGGAAGAAAATTCGAAAAGCCTAGAAGTGAAACTTCAAGAAAAGCTTCTAGAAAACTCTGAAGACCTAAAAAGAGAACTTTGTGGTGTGGCAAATCGACTGGAAGGAAGAATAGGAGCCATTGAGACAGAGGTGGATAAAATCAAAGATGACATCGAGGACGAGATGAAAAAAATATAGGAAACGCTCTACGATGAAATAAAAGATGGAATCGAGACAGAAATCGGCAAGATAAAGGAAAAATTCAGTGAATTAGAGAAGCAAATAGATTTTGCGCACACCCCAGAAACTTACAACAAAAACTCAAGGGTGGATCTGAGTATGAACTTGGACGAAGTTCAGAAGGACATCAAAAATCTCAAGGTCAGTGCTGAACCTGGAAAGCTCTAATTGAAACCGCCTCAGTTCGACGGAAATACTCCATGGGCAAACTACCGCCGACAGTTTGAAGCTGCTGCCAAAGCGAATGGATGGAATGCTGGAGAAAGAGCTTTAGCATTGACACTGGCATTACGTGACGAAGAGCAACAAACATTTTACAGACCCTCACCGCCCAACAACAGGAGGACTATGAACAGCTGGTAAAACACTTGGAACTTCGTTATGGCCAAGCCCACCTTGAACACGACTAGCGGTCCAGGCATTTTTGGATGGACTTCGTGACCAGGAAACCCGGCAAGCCCTAACACTAGCTCGCCCCGCACATCTCGTGGATGCATTGGCACGCGCTCTGGAATTCGAAGCAGCAAAGCAATCCTGCAAAAGCCAGAGTGGAGTCCGGATGATCGAGGAAGACCGACAGGAGCCTACTAATATGGAAGCTGTGATGCGAAAGGTGCTGAAGGAAGTTGTGCCTGAGAGAAGACTGATACGATGCCGAAATTGTAGAGAACTTGGGCACGTGCGTAGCAAATGTCCAACATTGAAAAAATTGACATCAACGATGAAGGTCAAGAAGGAGCAATTGTCAGCCCATATCCAACAAGCCCCAGTTAACAATGCATATGTCGCTGTCCTTCAACGACAGAACAAAGGTGTATTCGTGGACGGTCTCATTAACAACGAGCCTCGCACCATGCTGCTAGATACAGGTGCGTCAAGAACAATTCTCGGACCTACTTTTGCCAAAACACCGGCAAGAATTGAACCGTCAAACTGGAAATTACGCACAGCAACAGGGAATCCAGCCACCTTATACCTGTAGAGTGGATACTGGCAGGTAGAACTGGCTCCAGAAGGTGGAGAGAAGACAGCTTTCACCATCGGCTCAGGGCTGTGGCAATTTACCGTTATGCCATTCGGACTTTGTAACGCTCCAGCCACTTTTGAGAGATTAATGGAGACTGTGTTGAAGGAACTCTCCTGGAAGACTTGCTTGGTATACCTTGATGACATAATCGTAGTTGGCAGAACATTCGAAGACCACGTGAAAAATCTGGAGGAGGTATTTCTGCGTCTGAGGAACTCTGGATTGAAATTGAGCCCTAAAAAATGTCACCTATTTCAGAAAGAAGTCCACTATCTTGGCCACATTGTCTCTGGGGAAGGAGTAGCAGTAGATGACCAGAAAATTAAAGCTGTTAGAGACTGGCCCATCCCCAAAGATATTCATCAGCTTCGGAGTTTTCTTGGCCTATGTACCTACTATCGTCGGTACGTGCTAGGGTTTGCTAACATCGCCAAACCATTGACCAGGCTCACGGAAGGACAGACAAAGTTCCAGTGGTCCGAGGAATGCCAAGATTCGTTCAGGAAGCTGAAGGGGGCATTAATCAACGCTCCAATTCTAAGTTATCCTCTTCCGAACGGAAAATTCATTCTGGACACGGACGCCAGCAACGTGGGACTTGGAGCTGTCCTGTCTCAGATCCAGGATGGACAGGAAAAACTCATCGGGTACTTCAGCAAGACCCTCAGTAAACCGGAGCGAAATTACTGTGTCACCCGACGGGAGCTGCTGGCTGTGGTCAAAGGAGTAGAGCACTTTTACAAGTATGTGGAGATTCCTGCTGAGAACTGACCACGCCGCCCTCAAGTGGCTTCTACAGTTCAAAAATCCTGAGGGTCAGGTGGCACGTTGGATTGAGGGACTTCAAAAATTCGACTTCGACATAGAACATCGAGTAGGGACCAGCCATAGGAATGCAGATGCCTTATCGCGAAGGCCATGTCCAGATGACTGCTCACATTGCCGACGAGCAGAGGAGAAAGAGGCAACAGTTTGTAGAACAACGGCGGTAGATGATAACTGGAATGACAGCAAGCTCCAGAAAGACCAAGAGAAAGATCCAGATCTTGGATTAGATATCGGTTGGAAGAGGAGTAACCGAAGACCGACATGGCAGGAAGTAGCAGGATATTTGCCAGCCATCAAGTCCTACTGGGCTCAATGGAACTCCCTTACTCTGGACCACGGAGTTCTGAAGCGTGTGTTGGAGTCCGAGGATGGTGGAGAAGAAAGACGTCAGACAGTTGTACCCAGAAGCAGAAGACCGGAAGTGCTTCGAGAAATTCATGATGGGGTCGCCGGAGGACATCTGGGAGTGACGAAGACTCTCCAGAAAGTGAGGCAACGGTTTTACTGGGCCAATTGTCAGTCAGACGTTCAAGACTGGTGCAGAAAGTGCGCTGTATGCGCCGCAAGTAATGGACCTCGAACGCGACCTAAGGCACCAATGCGTCAGTACAACGTTGGCAGCCCATTTGAAAGAATCGCCATCGATATTGCTGGACCGTTTCCACAATCTGACCACGGGAACAAATACATCCTCGTGGCAATGGACTACTTCAGCAAGTGGGCTGAAGCCTATGCCCTGCCCAACCAGGAAGTCATAACGGTCGCCGATGTCCTGCTAAAGGAGTGGATTTGTCGATTTGGTGTCCCACTTGAACTGCATTCAGACCAAGGCAGAAATTTCGAGTCCAACTTGTTCCAGGAATTGTGTCGAATGCTGAACATCCGGAAGACGTGAACTACGGCTTTACATCCGCAGTCTGATGGAATGGTGGAGCGGATGAACAGGACGATGAACCGCCACTTATCCAAGCTAGTCTCTGACCACCAAAGAGACTGGGACTAGTATTTCCATTTGTTCCTGATGGTCTATCGTTCTGCAGTACACGAGTCGACCGGCCAAACCCCTGCTAGTATTATTATGGGCCGAGAGCTGCGACTACCATGTGACCTGAAGTTTGGGACGCCACCAGGACAAGAAACTGCGGGAGAGGACTATGTCAGCAAACTTCGGCAGAAAATGGAAGACATCCACGAAAGAGTCCGTTTGAACATCCAGAGTGCCAGCGACCGAATGAAGGAGACCTATGACATCAAGGCCGATGCCGGAGGATTTAAGGTTGGTGACCTGGTTTGGCTGTACAACCCCAAACGTCGTCGTGGCCTATCACCAAAGTTGCGGAACTCATGGGAAGGCCCTTATGAGATCTTGAAGAGGATAAATGACGTGGTCTACCGAATTAAAAAACCACCTAGAGGAAAACCCAGAGTCGTCCATTTCAATAGGTTGGCCCCTTACGCTGGAAACCACGACCAAGTCCGCACCCTCAGACCACTGGAGGATGCGATGACGTTCCAGAAATTCATGTCCTTGTACTCAAACGGACAGAAAGTTCGACATGGGGTGACTCGATAAGAACCACGAGACCTTTTTAAGGTGCATGCGGATTACGCGCTAGCCCACTGTGTAGCAGAAGACCTTCAAATGTCCAGAGGCATCGCTGTGGTGTGCTCCAAAAAGTACGGTCGTCTCCATGAACTACGGCACCAAAAACCGGATGTTGGAGGGGTGCTACAGTTGCGGAAAAGCCAGAGAAGCATCTTCTATCTAGTCACCAAGAAGCAGTCACGTGACAAACCGTCCTATGAAGACGTATGGAACAGCCTTGAGAAATTAAGGGACATGAGGGTGGAGCAGAATCTCGTGGACCTGGCATTCCCAAAATTGTCCTGCGGGCTCGACGGACTGGACTGGAGAGTCATAAGGAGCATGTTGGAGACGATATTCCAATCCACCGGCGTCAAGATCTTGGTATGCTGTAATCATCGTCCACAACCAAACCTGAAGACCGTAGAGTGGCTACTTCCATCAAACAGCAAGGTGCAGATATGGAGAATCATGCAAATATCTCCATACTCCATACTTCATTATTTCTAATGTGAGATTATCTCTTTTACAAAGGTTCGTACCGAACAATATTGGATTTAATTCAATAACAAGAGAAAATTATATTAACAGTCATGTATCCCCTTATACGAATCAAATGTACAATCCCACACCAGATATTCCCAAAGCAATAGTTTATATAGATTGTAACTACAATAAAATAGAAAAGAGCAGTAACTTCCGGGTATTGAGGCAATCATACTGTTTCCACAAGAATGAACACTTGGTCAAACCAGAGATCATAGTTGCCCCCGATGGATATATCTTAGCAATCAACGGGCCGTACTTCGCAGATGCTAGGAATAATGATGCAAGTGTTCTAAATCATGAATTACAAGTTGATTTGAATGGAATGAAAACATGGTTTCAAGAAGGAGATATTGTGATAGTCGATAGAGGCTATAGAGATTCAATCAATAGTCTACAAGAACTTGGCTTGCATTACTATATGCCACCATTTCTACCGCCGAATCAAAGGCAATTAACGACAAATGAAGCCAATCCACTACTAGATGGATTGTTGAAGCTAGAAATGGACATTTTAAGTCAATTTTCAAATTTTTTCGTCAACCCATAACAGCAATACATGCTGCGAAGCTACATGACTATTACCTGATTGCTGGTGCTCTTATAAATAAATTCCATCCATTGATAAATATGCCTGGAACGTTGGATACGGCCACACAAATGTTGGTTGATTCCGATGATGTCAACATTGTTCAGGCACGAGTTGAAGCTGAAAACCTCCGAACTAGGAATGGTCGATGGATTCGTTTAAATCAATATCATATACAATCGTTTCCTCGCCTTGATATTGAATATTTAAAATTACTTACTGGAACATATCAT
Organism: Chrysolina americana; assembly: GCA_958502065.1. Taxonomy (NCBI): domain Eukaryota; kingdom Metazoa; phylum Arthropoda; class Insecta; order Coleoptera; family Chrysomelidae; genus Chrysolina; species Chrysolina americana. The sequence goes on along the minus strand of OY293414.1, from coordinate 38,292,523 downwards.
TTACACTTGGCTGCGTCATATATCCAAGATACAACTCGTAGAGATGGTGAAGTAGACAAACAACATTTTAGAAGTCGATGAGTTACATGGGAAACCCAATTTCCTAAGATTCAGAATATTTTCTCGGTTCAGGAATGCTGCTAAACACATGCTTTGGGTTGTTTTCACTGAAAGAGGTGACGAAAATCTAGAAGATCCTGCTCTCCCCATTACGGGGTATTATTGTACTTGTAAGTCCGGTGCTAGGACTTTAGGAACTTGTGCGCATGTTGCTAGCGTGATATGGTTTTTGGGGTACGCTAGATATCAAGAAAACATACATTTTCCATCCAATCGTCTTTTAGATTCCATAGGAGATGCTGCAAATAGAATGCTTCCAGAGGACATGGATATCGGTCCAGAAATAGTTTAATTTTATTGGTTATTGGTAAGAATCTCCTTCTAATTCGTATTTGATAATGTTTTTTGATTAGGGAAAAATTCAGTTATCCATCATGTATTTTCCTTGTTGTATTGTCATGCACATGCTCGTGCCAACCCAATATCCGAAAGATATATCACATCCCGTTGAACTTCTATCAATTTATGTATAGATTATATATATATATATATAGAAGTAAATAGAGTGATTTATGTTTTGATTCCGAGAGCCACCATCATCTGTCGACAGCTGTTTCGTGGTTTCCCACTCATCAGGACAGCTTTATGGTTGCTCTGTGCTATTGTTGTAGAAATGCTCAAAATGTCAAAATCATAGTCACGACACCAGAGGGAGTATCCCTTATCTTGAATTCCCAATAGCCATGTAGCCATGGGATACATATTATGTGTGCCATCTGGCAAGGCCGTACAAGTTGTTATGAGTTGAAATAATGTTGATTTCACTTCACTGAATTCCTTACTTTTACGTTTTGAATAAATATCAAATAAGTATCTTCTCAATCACATCAGGAGACTTCAATGGATAGGTAGAGTGGTCATTTATTAGCGTAAAATAGTGAAATATATGGACTTTTTCACAAATTGTTCGCCTTGTATATAAAAAACCTGTCATAGGAATTTGATGAAAATTTTGTACGATATGAATGAAAGTATTTCGATTTCTCCCGTGAAAAAATATCGCTATCTTTTCGGACTTCCTTATGAGATATAGGGTGATTTAAAAAATCAAGGTTTTTATTTATTAAAGTATAACTAATTGTTCAAATTGATATCATTCGACTCTGTATACGATGGAACATATCATTTAACATTCTTCAAGTGAATTTTGTCATTTTAGGTTGGTTTATTACTACAAGGTGTCCCAAAAAACAAAATTCGTTATGTTTCCATATTTGTATGAATTGTATCAACTATGATGCTAGATGAAATGAATTTATAATATTATGTGATAATTCTACCTTTTCTTGCATTTTCTCTTTATAAAACAACTAAATTATGAAAGTCTCAAAATAGCATTGTTTTCAAGTGAAATCGCCCTGTACTACGAAAAGATTTGGAAATGAATTTCTCATGAATTCATCATACACGGATGTGATGATGATCCCACAAAAGATAAATCCGAACTAAATCGTAACTTGGCAGATACAGAGTGATGAAAAGTGAATGTTTCTCATATTCAACACCCTGTATCTCGAAAACTAGTCATAGGATCGTGTTGCGCCCGTTGAAACATTTCATCGGAATGATCAATTCTACAACATATCAAAAATTCAAGAAATTTAACGGAGAGCCATTTTCCCATATAAGGTGTGCGGGGTCCTTTCTTACTTGGACTTTTGTTGCAATAAGTATACGTATTTTCTGTCAAATGAAATCCATGGCTATCTTGTGGAATATGAGTGAAATTTTGATGCAATACTTAACACTGACTACTTTCATGAGATTAAAATTTCATGTTCTGGTGCATTTCATACTCAAGAAAGCATGTTTGGCATTTTGATTTTGTGGAAAATAAGGAATTTTACTATGCCTTTCTATTGTAGAATTCTGATGTGATAAATAGGTAGGTAGGTAGGTACTATTGTATATTATGTTCTCGGACACCGATATAGATCACTGAATGAACCTGATTTCATTTCAGTACGGTTTATTTTCGATGTTTATATTTCCCAAAAAAATTGTGAAAGTATTCAGATTGAAATAGTGAAATTTAAGAGACTTGCAATTTACATGTTTATGTGAGAAATGAAACGCTCATTCACGATTATCATCGGAACTTGATTAAAATCTGGAAAACACCATGTTTTCGGAGTGTCATGTTATCACAATTGTCGTGGAATTCTGATATAACTGTTACATACGAACCGATGTACCAGCAAGGGTTCTGACTCAATCCTATTTTTTAAATATAGTGCCCTCTGGTGTGGAGAAAATGAGAAAGTTCTGTCATTATCATTGAAATGCGAATGTTCGGTATTTATAAGAAAAAAATATTGCTATTTTCTAGAATTATCTCCTGAAACTTCGTTTATGTGTATAAAATTGAATTCTATGTATCTTTTTCAAATAACTTTTTTTGATATTTTACCATATTACCCCACTTTTTCCATTTTCAAAGCAATTTTTTTTTTCAATTTGCCGCCATACTAGCGATCACGTGACATGTGTCAAAATCGATTTTTAGGTTACCGGAAATGCCCAAAATTTTCCCCAGAATATTTATTTCAATTCTCCAATAATAAACTTTTTTCCCATATGGTCTCCGATCAAATAACATAACCTAGATGAGTAACTCGCCGCACACGCATTAAGATTTGTGTGTAAGGTACATTTTCCCCCCAACGGCAGTGTCGTGCGTTGTTAACTGAAATATTGAGGTTCAATAAAATAGAAATAATGGAAACCCAATATGGAATGGAAACCTGAAATTATTAATTAAAAACCAAAAAGCTTTGTCTATAAGTTTTTATAACTTCCGACAATAAAGTATATTTTGACTTTAACTTTGACTTTGATGAAATAATCTCAACACGATTTTGAGAACAGCTCTAATTGACATGTTTTTTCATAATTCATTCATTTTTCTCTTTTCCAATTTGGTTTCCCTTTCTCGATAATTACGACACTGGTAGCTTCAAATGATTGTTCTGTCAAATATCAAATGCATCGTTGTCGTACTGACAAGACTATATCTACAACGAAGAATCTCCGTTCGGCGATGGAAATACTATGGATTTTACATCCCAACAAGCTGCAATGAACGTTTCAATTGCCTTCTTATTGTCATATATTTCATCCAAGACAGTATTTCTGGGTTTTCGTTGCCATGAATATACCCGACAGATATCAAAATCTAGCTGACGTGCTTATTGTATCCTTAAAAAATTGCGACATGGCAATAATGTCATGATTTGAGGGATAACATTATGAAAAGATGTTACCATCAGTTCTATTTGAGTAATACTCATCTAAGTTGTGTTACTTGATCGGAGCATATGGTACATACTTTTTGGCGGTCACTGAAGATAGATAAGTAGGCTTTGGGAACAAATCGTAATTGGTGACTATCAGAAACATCAAAATAGTTTACACTTGTTCTCAAGAAATTTAATTTTGTATTCTCGTCACCGTGTGTGAAAATTTTCCTTTCGTCGAGTTTTGGTGTTCAGTTTGATTGTTGGTTTTCCATTATAAGCAAAGGTTCGTACACGAGAGCATCAAATTGACATGCTGCTTATCTATGGAGAATGAAGGAAAATTGCCAGACAAGCCCAGACACATTATATGGAAAACGATTCCCAGATCGTGACGCTCCTTAAAAATTACTGTCCATGGTGAGTTCAACACTTGAAACATGAAAATAATGCAGATGAAGATGCCAATGGATTTATAGTAAACGAAGAAGTGGAGACAACGATTATAGCTTATATAGAATATGATCAAACTGCTTCTGTGCGAGAGTTGGGCCACCAGTGCATTTCCTCTCGTGGAAGTAAGTCTTTTCAAATTTCAAATTCACCATCACTTATACGAATTGTAAGTGGTTTTGGAAAAATTTGAATTTTTTAATAGAGTATTCCATCATCAAATACTGTTGTCAGATGAATCTAGATTTACCAATTTCGGTATCTTCAACAAACAAAACACTTGCTATTGAGCTAGAGAATATAAACGATTGGTGAGATAATTTGTTTTTCAAGAGCGTTTTGGAGTGAACGTCTGGTTGGTTGTGCTGGGACTTAACGTCATCACATTTCAACATGGAGAAGATAACGTTCAATGATTATTTAATTGAAAATTAAAACTAGAGACATAGTGTGTCAAGCATTTATCTGTGGATACTGATTTATACTATAATGTTAATTTAAAAAAGTACCATTTCCTAGTTGAAAGTAATAAGAAAATTCAAGAGAAAGAATGTCATTTGAATAAATTACTAAAAGAAATCCTGATTAGCGATGAATACATTTTTTTGCATGTTTCATCAAATCAAAGTGCTTCGTTTATTGGCTATTTGATGTGGTTTCTTGATGAAAATCCGATTAATGACGTCACAGTGCCGCCATATTGATTTTATTAAAAATGTAACCGGTGCCGCCATTCTGAAAACAAATGCCTACTTGTGGTATGTCACTGAAAAAGGAAATTTTTGCTTTATCGAATGGCGTGAAAATAACTATAGGATTTCATTAAAAATTATTGACGTAGATCTATTTCCGGTAAAACCGGAAGTGATACACTCTGGCCAATGATTTCGTTGTCGCCCGATAAACATACCAAATTTCATTACGGATATACTCAAACAATTCTAATTTCAGCGCCCAAAGAACTAGAACTAGACCCAGTGAAAACTCGTCACTACAAACTCCGATTTATAAAAAGAACCATACCCAAAGATTTCTGCTATTTTTGGGTCAAATCTATACAACTTGCCATCTCTAATGAACATACAGAAACTTGAAATATTCAAAATGATTATCAAACACTTCATACTTCAAAACCCATGTATATTTGAAATTGTTTAATGAATAATCCAAAATGTACGTAATATTGTAGTCTGTATGATGTCAGTTGAGACACGTTGCCATTTAAACATTTTACGAGGCGTCATCAATTTGCATCATAGTGAAATGGGCATGAATGAGATAATTATATAGGCACGGAAACATACAAATTTCTATCGCCACCCATGCTTCATGGAGGATTTGCCGATTGTGAGTCCAGTTTTTAAGTTTATAATGTATTAATTGACTTCGTATAGACTTTAATCATAATATATTTAGTATGAACTGTACTACTCCAAATATATGGGTGAAAATACTCAGTGTCTTGGTGATCACTCATATCCTAAGAGATAAAATACACTCTCCTGCAGAATTGAAAAAAATATTTTTTTTACAAACGTCAAAAAATTACAAGGTTCGCGCATTGACAACAATATGCGAAGTGACCCTTTTTTCATTTTCCTTCGTTACCATGACACCGTGCGCGAAGTAGTGTGCGAAATACTTCTTTCGCACACTGCATGTAAACTATATGGGATTTTCATATTTTAACCTTTATGTTCCTCAATCAAGCAAAAATCCAATTGTCAACAAATACCATTTTATTTCCATAGTTACAGTAATTACTGGATTTGGAAAAACAGTTTAAGCCAGTTCAATACTATTTTTCATATTAAGCTAAGCATATTACTTATTTTAGAACAATATTTTTGAAGTTTGTAGAAAAAATTTTGTTAGCATCTCATGCGCGAAATACTTTGGTGATCTCGAAACTCGGCAGCGCCTCGTTAAAAAAAATCAGTTCTCGATCACCAAAGTAGCATTTCGCGCACTAGATACAAAAATAACTATAGATTTTTCATTCGTTGGAATTATCGGGGAAAATTAATGTTTTTTTTATGTATATATCATTATTTTTTGTTTTCCAGTTATAATTTTTATTTATAAACTAGGTACACACAATTACAAAATACGAACAAAAGCATTACGAATCACACTAATAACTTAAATACAATATTTAAAGTAATGTTTATTTGCTATATTTTTCTTGACTCTGGAACGATTGAATTATTATTTCTGTATTTTTAACATTGAGTGAAAAATTCTTTGAAATAAATATCCTAGTTCCCATATTGGTTTGAATTAGTGCAGAAAACATAAGTTACATGTACTAATTAGAACAAGCCTAACGCCAATAGCGGCCACAACTAAGACATTTGTGAGGGCCGTAACATTTTTACAACGAATCAGCACGGATTCCTAAACAGAAAATCAACTTCCACAGCTATCCACTCCTATTATAGTGAAATAATTAGATGTATTGAGGCAGGAGAATGCCCTGTGATCTCAGCAGGGCATTCGATTGTGTTAACCATGACATTCTTTTAGAAAAATTGTTTAGGTATGGCATACGTGGCATTCCACTGGCTTGGATAACAGACTATCTACGTTGTAGGAAGCAATATGTGGAAATCAACAATATTACATCCGAACTTATTTCAGCAGATCTAGGGGTCCCTTAAGGTTCCATTTTAGGTCCCATATTATTCCTTTTTTATGTTAACTATCTGGATAAATCAATCAAAACATCCATAACTCTATATGCAGATGATACCTCACTCATTGTCTCCGACAAGAATGATTCGGAACTAGAGGACAAATGCAATAAAGTTTTTCAAGATTTGAATAGGTGGTTTGCATCGAATAATCTCTACTTGAATGTAAGCAAAACGGTTTCAATTCGGTTTCACAATCGTCAGAGAAGTTGTAACACCATTAGTTTTCAGGCAAACGAAAACTCCGATCTTGTCGTCGCAGATAGCGAAGACACCAAATTCTTGGGACTCTCCATTGATCAATGTTTGGGGTGGCATAATCACTGTGAACTCTTAATAAAGAAACTGAATACAATATCTTATCAGATCAGACATTTGAAACAAGTTTTGGACTGTGATCAATTGCTGACATTGTATTATGCTCAGGTTGACTCCAGACTTAGGTATGGTCTGTGTTTCTGGGGCATATCTTCTCACTGGAAAGAAGTATTCGTTGCTCAAAAAAGGTCACTACGAGCAATGCTAGGCATTCCTATGAATAAATCTTGCAGAAACGCATTTATTAAATATAACATTTTAACGTTGCCTTGTCTTTTTATATTTGAATGTTGTTTGTATGTATATAAAAATGATATGTATGTCCCATTTGGTAGAGGTAAACTGGCTTAAAATTCTCCTAACCTTATGGCTCCCAGAATTTACAATTAACTGCCAGTTACTATAAAGAACAGTGAAACATTGGGTATTTTTAAGAAAAGATTGAAAGACTTCCTCCCATGTAATTGTTTTTATAGTCTAGAGGAATATATGACCATTTAGTTTGTAGGTCAATATCGACGATTCCTATACAATATGAAATGTAATTGTCAAAAGGAAAATAAAGTTTATTATTATTTCAGCAATGACGTGGGGTGTGGCCTTTTCAACTGCAATAATTTTTTTAAATTCTTCGGAGAATTACAACCCCCTCCCCTAAATACGCCTCAACATGTCTTTAAATTGAATATGTTCAATAAAGATTGATTGATCTTTATATGGCTTCGAATTACCTATTACTGATTTTTAAATTATTTTTAGTCTACCAAAAACTTTCCAAACCGTGATGAAATGATTACCAAATTGGAAAAACATGGAGGAATATGTGATAGTCAGGCATCGAGAGACACTTTCCTTTATGCTGCATCTGCATATACTTCTGGATTGACTGACATTATTCAGCTACTCTCTGAAGCAACTTTGAGGCCCCAAATAACCCCTGAAGAATTAGATAGTGCCCGACAAGCAGTACATTTTGAATTGGAGACTATAAATATGAGACCTGAACAAGAAACAATCTTGATGGATATGATTCATGCGGTAAGATGCATGTAAATATGTATAATTTTCACTTGGTATTTGAAGCTGAAAACAATGTCAGGTGAAAATTAAAAAAAAAAAAAAAACAGCTGAAAATTTGTAATAATTAAAGAAAACATTTAAATATTTGCCATTCGCTGGTCTGTAAGTAGTAAATAATTGTTTTCTTGTTTATAAAATATTATTTTACTCTTTTAGAAAAAGTAGAGGACCATAAATATTTTTGGTTTTTCGGAAATGTTATATGTATATATGATCATGCAGTTACCCCAAACTGCTTGTAAATGTTTAAAAAGAGGTCTTCACCTCTTTTTATAAGTATCTACGAATAATCTAAAAGGTGCGTAGGTTATTGTGGCTCACCCTGTATTTATATTTCTCCCAGTATTTTCAAACTCCCAAGGAAATTGAAAAGTGTATTGGACAACTGCAGCGGGACAAGTCAATAGAGTATGTTTAGGCGATCAATCGTCCTCCATAGACAGGGAGTTTCATAATTGAATTCCGATCCTCACCTTGGATGATTTAAAAAAAAAAATTCATATGAACATATGTCCGCAACGGCTTTATTTCCGAAAACAGGGTGTTGAAAATCAACAAAAAAAATAAATTTTTCCCGAATATCTCTAAAACCGCTTTGTATTTTTCTTTAATTTTATCACATGCCAAGTACGCATAAAATATTTTTTTCAAGAATGAAGTTTATCTAATTATCAACAGTGACACCCTGTTTACATTCCTTGCAATATTCTAGAACAAAAAAATATACAGTGTGTCCCGCTTTTCATGAATACACCCTAATATCTCAGTTATTAATAATGCGATTTTCTTGAAATTTTGGTGGTGATTATATGTTAGGTAAATGAAGTATTTTGGCATAGTGAAAATTTTCATCGACCATAGGCGTGCGGTGTGGCGGGGTAAAAAAAGCTGTTTTTTGGGAAAAGGATATTAGGGCTCATTTTAGATAACTTTTTTTATCAGAATTAAAATCAGCATCCCCAAAAACCCCCAATCCATATTTTCGAAATCTCAAGAGCTGATTTGAGGAAAAAAAAAAATAAATTCACTTTTTTCGTCAATGCACCCGAATATCTGTTATTAGCGATTTTCTTGAGATTTTGGTGGTGATTTATGTTAGAAAAATGAAGCACTTGGCATAGTGATCATATTCATTCACCATTGGCGTGCGAAGTTGGGGAGAGAAAAAAGGCATTTTTTGAGAAATGAATATTAATGCTTATTTAAGACAACTTTTCTTATCAGATTCGGAATCAGAATCCCCAAAAACCCTTTAATTCATATTTTCAACATCTCAAGAGCTGATTTGAACAAAAATAAAGTTTAAGTATTTTTTTTAATAAGTTCTTTATTTGTAACAGTGGTAACAAAATTACGAATTACTTTATTTTAGATTCTTGTGTTTTCAACATAACTACCTTCTGAAACAATACACTTTTCAACAATTCTTCTCAAACGTACATTCACTTTTCTTAAAGTTTGGGTAGTTATTTCCTGACACGCTTGCCTAATTGCAAAGTTCCTCTCTATTACGCGACCGAGTAGCATACACTTTATTCTTCAAATGCCCCCACAGAAAAAAGTCACAAGGGGTAATATCTGGCGATCTAGGGTGCCATGGTTCCAAAGGAGAATTTCTACCTATCCACTTCATAGGGAAAATTGCATTTAAAAAGTTCCGAACTATCCCAGAATTGTGTGCGGGGGCCCCATCTAATTAAAAGATTAAGTTTTGTCTTTGTGCTAATGGCAATTCCATGAGAAAATCATAGAGACCATTTTGTACAAAATTTTGAAAATTTTGTCCGGTCAGGTTATCCAGGAAATAAGGGCCAACAATCCGTTCGTTGAATATGCCACACCACACGTTAACTTTTTCACTGTATTGGTTTTTACAATGAATTACCCAATTCGGATTTACAGCTGACCAAAGCCTACAATTTTGACTAGACACCACACCGTTTGTTGTAAACGTTGCCTCTTCAGTAAACTTCATGTTCTTCAGAAAAAGTCTGTAGTTAAGATAGTTACCCTGCAACCATAAGCAAAATTCAAACCGTCGTTCAAAATCACCATTTAACAGAGTATGTAGAAATTTTGGTTTAAATGCCCTAATCCTGTTGCGTTTCAAACATCTCCATACTTTGTTTTTCGTTTAATTCATTGTCCTCGCAACTGCCCTTACAGTACCATTTGGGTTGTTTCGAAATTCTGCTAAGATACGTTCGTCGTCTGGATAGTGTCTTTGATTTAAATTGTACCTCCCTGGTCTTATTTTGAAAACCGCTCCAGTCCTTGCGAACAATCTGTTGATTTTGGCAACGGTATCGTGAGAAATTGGTTCTCGATCATGATGCCTTCCATTGAATATTCCAGCAACTTGACGCGTAGATCTTTCATTATTACCAAATAAGCGGATAATCTCTACATAGCCTCTCGATCCAACGTGCCACTTGACCCTCGATATTTTTGAACTGTAGGAGCCCTTTGATCAGTTCTCAGAAGGAATCTTCCATACACGTACTTACTTGTACAAGTGCTCTACTCATTTGACAACCGACTGGTAACACAATAATTACACTCCTGTTTACTGAGAGTCTTGCTGAAGTAACCAATGACCTTCTCCAGTCCTCGGACAGCTCCAAGTCCCACTTTACTGGCGTCCGGAAGGGGATAGCTCCTTTCAGATTCCTGAATGAGACTTGGCATTCTTCAGACCACTGGAATTTTGTTTGCCCTTCTGTAAGCCTGGTCAGCGGTTTGGCGATGGCCTTTCATCAACAGCTTTTATCTTCTGCTCATCTACTGCTACTCCTTCCCCAGAGACAACGTGGGCGAGATATGGTACTTCCTTTTGGAACAGATAGCATTTCTTGGGGCTCAATTTCTGTCCGGATTCATTACAGAACTTTGATCCTGGCACCTATTTTGCCTTGGCGTTTTTTATTTCGTTTCCTTTTAGGACAGGCTTACACAATTGTTTTGCGCCAGTCAGTTCGAGGTTTCTCGACAGTTCCATATTGCTCTTGAATTACAGCATTATTCAAGCGCTCTTATATATTTATGACTATATCAAAATATTTTCATTGTTTTCCGTGAGTGGTGCCAAATTTCCAGCCCCTTGCTTACGCTACAAAGTCTTATACCACATTTGCCGGGTATATTACAGATAAGCTTCACTCCGTTTATTCCGGTTCTGACGCCTTCCAATGATTTGGAGTCATTGGTAAACCAACAATCATTCAACTTATACAGGGGTCCTTCCAGAAATGGTATCGATCAGTAGATGAAAAACTATGAGTGAGTCAAATTTGAAAATTTGGTAGTTTACTATGGTTGATGGGGGCTATCCAGCTGAAATATTTTCAAGAATGTGAGAATTATATTTTTTGTGATATGGATTATTCAAGGCTATCTTCCAAAATATTCTCATTCATACATAGTGCATCATTGAAGCGTAACTAACCAAAGTTGGTCTTTTTCAAATGAAATATCCAGTACATTTTCATATATTCATTGGCTGCACAACGATTCTTTCAATTCCTTTTCAGTGTTTTCAAATTATCTAAAAAATCGGGAATCGTTAGTATAAATACAGGATATTCGGTACAACAACACAAACTTGGCCATTCTTGAACATCGATATTTAATTTTTTTTAAATGGATCACCTTATATATTTTCATTTTTTTCAACTTCTTTTGATTGATTACATTTTTTATTCTCGTTGTCATGTGCCTAAAACAACCCGATTTCGAAATATTCTACATCCTAAAGATGATGATCTCTCCACAGAAAGTATTGACAATGTTCGTCTTCTGTATCACATTTGGAATTGAACTGTATATAAAAAATTAAAAATCATATTAGCCCTATGAAAGTAGACAATGCGCCATCTATACGAACCATAGAAAGCACATCGATTTTTCAAAATAATGGTACTTTACTCTGGGCTCAAAATTCCAGTGTGCCTCGTATGTTGCGTGTGTTTCGGTATACTTTATTGGTGCATGTTTCAGATTCAAAGAATACACAAACATCAATAACTTTTTTCGAAAAACCCATGATAATAAAGTTACTCATATAGTGCGTTTGGAGATGACACTGTATAAAAAATTATCTAGGAATATTTCCATAATAAAATATGATATTCTCCATTTCAGGCCGCATACAAAGATAATACTTTAGGTCTTCCAAGGCTTTGTCCTCCAGAAAATATCTCCAAAATTGACAGGGAAATGTTAATTACATACCTGAGTAACCATTACACTCCCAAACGAATGGTTGTTGCTGGTGTTGGTGTAGAACATTCAAGACTTCTTGAAGCTGTTCAAAAATACTTTGTTGATGTAGAACCAATATGGGAGACACAAAATGAGGGAAGTAGGAGACAATTGAATTGTGATCATAGTGTTGCACAGTACACTGGAGGAATGGTTCAGGTGAGTACACATTCATCGTTTTATCCCAAATAACACCCATAACATGTTACAATAAATTAATCATCTTGAAGAACAGCATAATTTTTTTAGAGTTGCCTTTTGTGTGTAGACCTATCCTTGTGTTATATACCCATCAATCCGTAGTCTAATTGTTGTGTGTCGTAGAAAAAGTCGTCCCTACAGACCCCAGGCGTATGTACCGGTTTATTCCTGTTGAACGGTCTTCTATTTCAATTTCCATTTTTTTAGGTATTTACTTGAAATAATAAAATACGTTATACTCCACTTGTGGCTGGCTGAATGACGAAATGTCAAATCCAACGAAAAAAAGTCTTTTTACCTTATTTTCAACCGTGCTAGATGGTTAAATATCTTTCTTTTCTTAAGGAGAATAATAAGTTCAGAAACCTTTTCCTTTCGTTTTCCTCATTGGATGGATGCAATGAATGGAACGAAGTTCTAAAAGTGTGTATACAGAGAGGATCAAATAAATGGAAAGAAATAATTAGGACTACGGTCGAAAATACCCTTTTCCTACGACCACACAGGATAATAAAGTATATCGCACTGTACTTGGCGCGTGCGCAAAGTTACTTTCCGCTCATGTGCGGAAAGTAAATCGCACGGACCTGGAAAGTAAATCGCACGCTTGTGGATAAGCTGTTGAATTTGAAAAAATCAGACAAAGTCTGATGGCTTCAGGAGAGAGACAGAACTTCAGCAAGAAACCCCTTTTTCTCTCCTTAATTTTAGGCAGATATCTGACAGAAAACATGCCAGAGAAGTAGTTGTTTTCTGTCAGATATCTGTCTAAAATTAAGGAGAGAAAAGCGGGTTTCTTGCTGAAGCTGTTAAATGTTGCCTTAAAATGAAAGCTTCGATTCCTGCTTTTTCATGGTCGCAAAACATGCAGAAATGAGGATCTGAACTTACTCCATCCAGCACCATTCTGTAGATACTATACATTCAAAGGAAGTATAACAGTTGAACAGACGATTGAGGATGGAAGATCCTCTTGTCCCTTTCACAAGCACAAGCATGTTAGTTGCAGCTACTTTGTTCTTCCCCAAAAGTTCTGATGACCAAATCTGTCCGAGTTCATGCTGTTACTTGCTGCGGATATTGTTTTTTTTTTGACATTTTGGAGCGACGTTGTTCTACCCCTAGGTAAGTATTTGTATCTCGTGCATCAATATGATGCAGGTTGCTTTCGTCTACTAACTGAATATCCTCCTCGTGTTCATCGCATCGTCCTTGAGAACTCCATTCCGATAGCATGCCACTACCATTAAGGACTGGATCATTTTCTCCCGAGGCATATAGTTTGAGGTTTTCCATGTAAAATAGATGGGTGAACTTCTGTATCCGGTTGCTGGGGGTGCCGCAGTTGTTTTCATAGGTTTCCTTAGTGCACCAGACAAAGGCAATGGAAGGATGCAAAAGAGAAGAGGACCGAGATAGTTTCCTTGAAACCTCCTCTTCTAAAGATTTTCAGTTCTATTTGGGCCATGACCTGACCGGACCTTATGGTGTAGCGGGTCTAATACATCTCACTATTTGATCGGCCACAGCACTACATCTGAGAAAATCCAATCATACAATATTCGTTTCGCCAGGAGCTAAGAACTATGACGACGTGAAAGGTTGCCAACTTGTGGTCATTTGCTGAAGGAATGTGCAGTAATGAACTCATACTCTCAGTTCAATAAGTGTACATATCGGGTAGCTTATATTGAAAATGGCAATTCTGTGGAATTTTTGTTTTTTTTGATAATCTGAAACCTCCAGTGGAATTGATGCGATATATTGGATGTTAACATCACATATAATAATAGTCAATACCAGAATCATATTCATAGTTGTTATAGACATTTGTGTCTACAGTTTCCTCTCTATAATGTCGGTGATAGCAGAGCATTGAATATCTAGGGGAAAAATCTTGAAAGAATTTTGATAATATTTTTAATTTTGTCTGAATAAATGATTTAAAGTTTTCCCAAATTATTTCATTCAAGATTTTTATCGCTCGAAAACATCTACCATACCATTGTGCATGATGGAAGCAGATTAGAATACATACAGGGAGAGAACGTTACAAGACTTCATTCACTGCAAAAGAAATGAAGGCTGTTCCCTCTTTGAATAGTCAACAACAATCATAACAATTATATTACCGTATGTTATATTCATCATAATAGACCAGATTCCAGAACTCACATCGAAGACCCTGATTCGCCACAAGCATGTTGCCATTTATGCAATTATACCTCAAAGTGTCGAATTAATAAATAAATCGTACTTGAAATCAAAAATGAAGTATTTTATTAATGGTGGAAAACTGATTGGAATGTGTCAGTCATGTTTATGATATTAACGCTGAGCTGTTCTTCGTTCACATTATCAATTTTGATTGGTCCTAAATTTGAATTTGAACATGTTTGATAAGAAAAAAAGATGAATTTCGTTTTTTCAAAATTTATCGTTAAAAAATTAGCATCAATCCATTTTTTTATTGATAAATTCACTAGCTCTGGATGAAGAAGAAAGGCTAGAAGACATTGGTTTAGAAAATATTGAGCGAAGACTCATAAGAGGAGAGTAATTTTTAATTGAAGATACTAAGTTTAAAGAACTCTTTAGAGTAAATAAAGATATGGCTCAAGATATTTTTAATAGTATTTTGCCTTATCAATCAGTTGAATAACCCTGTGGCTGTATTCCCATTAATTAGATTTCTTGCTAAATACTGAGTTATTGAGATTATTATCCAGGTATATTAAATCTGACTAAAATTGCAATGTACTTTTCCAAACCCCAATTCTGGCAGCTCATTTCTTTCAAAACTGCTTTTGCCCCCATAATCTCAATTGATCGTTTCTCCAAATCTGTTAGCGGTCGAGAGGTCGGTGGACCACCTCCTGTCTTCAGCTGATCGTTCTGCAATTTTGCAGCATTTGTCTTCGTTTTTGAATTCCCCTCTACGACTGAGTAAATTTAAATAATAGTAATAATAATCGTAACCTTTCAATGGCCTGGATCGACTATCGCAAGGCATTTGATACAACATCGCATGAGCTCATCATGCATTTGCTCAGATGCCTTGCGGTGCCCGATCAAATAGTGAGATGCATTGAGCAACTGGTCAAGTCAGAGTCCAAACAGACCAGGTTATCTTTAGAAGGGGTGTGTTTCAGGGTTGACTTCCTCAGCCCTCTTCTTTTCTGCATCTCACTACTGCCATTGTCCGTTGCACTACGGAAAACCCGCGGATACAACTGCGGCACCCCCACCAACCGGAGGCATAAAGTCACCCATCTGTTTTACATGGATGACCTTAAACTTTATGTCTCCTGAGAAGAGGATCTTCATCAGTCCTTAAGGGTGGTGGAAGAGTACACGCATGCTATCGGAATGGAGTTTGGGATAGACCAATGTGCCACGGTTCATCTCAAAAGAGGAATACGGAGAGGAAGTTCAGCTCGTAGACGGAAGCATCCTACATCATCTGGATGCCAGAGAGACGTATACCTACCTAGGGGTGGAACAACGCCACACCTAAGAGGTAGCCACTGTTAAAAACAGATCTGGTCATCAGAACTGTCGGGGAAGAACAAAGTTGCTGCAACTAATATGCTTGCCGTTCCGATTCTACTTTACTCCTTTGGAGTAATGAAATGGACTCAAGAAGAGCTGCGACAACTCGACGTAAAAACTCGCAAAATGATGCATCTTCATAGGAGCTTGCATCCTAAATCGTCTGTTCCACGGTTATGATTCCCCAGACAATGGGGAGGCTGTGGACTTTTGAGTTTGGAGTGTCTACATAACAGAATGGTACTGGATGGAGCCTGTAAAGTCATCAGGAGTTCAGATCCCCTTCTCTGCTTGGTATGCGATCATGAAAAAGCATTTCTTTTCAAGACAGCAACCCGTGCAGCCGATGAACTCGATCTCATTTTCGACACTGAACGGACAAACCCAAACTCACCGAGTTGGAGCCTGTTTAGCAAGAAGCCCACGTGAAAGCTGCGGAGTGTGAGAAAGCTATTATTATTATTATTATTATATATGTCCCTGACACTAGATGAAGAGCGTGTCGTGGGGCAGCTGAGACCATAATGCATTATGCGGTCGCAGCCTATATCTACAGGCACAACGCGGCCCTACGAGTGTTGTACTACCACCTACGACACTCGTACGGTATAGACGAGACACCGGTGTTGCCTTATGCTCCGGGGGATATTGAGTCCGTTGTGGAGAATATCACTCCGCCTACTCAGAGCACATGATTCTCGGACCTAAGCTGTTATGCTTGTAGCTTACATTTTGCCACAAATCGTGACCTTTTGCTTTGCTTTACATTGAATTTATGAGAAGTGCCGACTATATTGGAACTATTCATTCCCCACCCTCAGGCAAATACAAGCCAATAAGCCTGGTGTAGTCCTCCTCGACCATTATAGTAGGACGAAAAACTGATTAAATATCGAGATCTACTCTTTGAACTCCACAGGCTCTACCCAAACCATTCTGTTGAAATTTTATCATCCCTACTGTGGGATATGGTAGTTGACGAACCCAAGCTTATGCGGACGACATAGTAGTCGTCGTGCAGGTGAAGCACGCCCAATTAACATCTGAGCTAATGCAAAATTTGTGCTAGGAATCGCACGTTAAAAGGTAAGACCTCGTTAATCCTTAGCTCGCACAAGTTTCGACTTCTGAGGGCTGTCGTTCTTAGGGGGATGCCAGCTGTGTAACGGAAAAAACAATTTTAAAACAATATATTTTTTTTATTTTAAAATGCACTGAGGACCGTAGAGGAATGGTGCAAAAGAGAAGAACCGATGACAAACCCCAGCAAAACCATACTCATTCCCTTCACAAGCAAATGAATTCTGTGGGGCATAAAATTACCCAAATTCTTTTGCGAAACACTACTTAGGGCTGTTTCTGGAAAAGAAACTAACCTGGAACATGCATCTGCAATATGTAATCAATAAAAACAAATCATCATTTATGATGTGCAGAAGAGCTTTTGCAAAAACATGGGCACTGAAACCGCATTCATAAGACCCAGAATCACATACGGTTCGCTGCTGTGGTGGCCCAAAGTGAAACAAAGACAGGCAAAACTCAACCTCGGTAAACTTCAGAGGCTCGCTTGTCTGTGTATCACGACCGCCATTAGTTGCACTCTGACCGCTGCCATGGAAATTATCCTAAACCCTCCACCTTTGGACATCACAGTCATGGGAGAGGCGAGGATGAGTGCATACAGATTCATACAAACAGGTAATTGGAGATCCCAACCGCAATTGGGCACACCAAAAACATTCGAAGTCAACATTACCGAACTGACTACATGCTACCCCAATACTCATACGAAAAACCATTCAGAACACAGCTCAAGTGAGACGAATGGGACTTGGGAGTAGAGTCACTATCATCTGGGTAATAATCTGGTACACAGATGGCTCAAAAACACAGGTAGGAACTGGAGCAGGAATAAATGGAGCGAGACCAACGAGGAACGTTATACTTCCACTTGGTAATAACACCACAGTATTCCAAACTGTGACACATGCCATTAGAACGTGCATTTAGATGAATCTAGACAGTGGGTATGAAAGAAAACACTATCTGACATCCAGGTTTGGGAATGCTTTCAGAGCCTCAATGAACTGGCAAAACACAACAAGGTAACACTTATATGGGTGCCTGGACAAACGAGAATAGAAGGTAATGAAAAAGCAGACCAACTTACAATCACATCAAATATATTGGGACCAAATCGAAGGGCATCGACAAAGCGCAGCCATGGTGAGGCACTTGAGCCAAACACTGACTGCTGACACTCTCAACCTAAACAGATCTAAGATACGCACTATTACCGGCTTACCAAAAACTCGATATTTTATAATGGATGTAAGATGTTTAATCACCTTCCAATAAATATCAAAAGTCATCACTTTATCGTTTCAGAAAAGACGTGAAAAATGTATTATCAGAAAAAGCTTATTATAGTCTGAAAGAGTTTTATGATGATAATATCCAAAATTCATAATTTTTATATTTTTTTTTCCTTTGCTATTGATTGTTTCTATATCATCCACAATTTGATTAAAATTTTTTTCTGCTTTCATGTACATACTCTTCATTTGTTCATAAACTTGAGATCACGAGCTGGAGTTACAGAGAGATGCAGAGATGAAGAAGTCCTTGTGTAATGATGGATGAGCATGTATTATGTTTTGTTTCATTCCCTCATTCGCTAAGGACTAAATGGTGGTACTGTAGGTTTTTCCGGGTTTTTCCTGCAGTTGAAATAGCAAATGCGCCATCAAATTTTCAAGTCGCCCCGGAGCGCATATAGTGGTGGTGTTCCTTCATCTGGGATGATATGCAGATAGTTGAGAGTATCACCATTATACTTTGTCATTAATTAATTGATTTCAATTTCAATATTAACCCAAAACCAAAAAGGTTTGTCTATAAATTTTTTATAACTTCCGACAATAAAGTATATTTTGACTTTGACTACTAACTGGACATTGCGGCCTTAGGAAACACCTGCACACTATGGGAATAAACAGAAACCGTGGAGTGCAGACTTTGTGGTGACGACGAGGAAACAGCCTCTCACATCATCTTCGAATGCGACGCGCTGCACAACAGGCGCTACAGAATATTCGGACAGACCAACCTAAAAATAGGCGTGAATCCGAAACACCTAGTGAATACACTATTGAACCTGGTTAAAGACCAAGAACCCAGCAGGTCTCAGTGTTAAGGGACACTTTCACGGGTTAACCCTGCATCTGGCCCGTCAGCTTCAAACCAACCAACTATTCTGTTGAAATGGTGGTTCTAATAATATGAGTCCTTGGTGGAATGAAGAACACACTGCTTGGATCACTCCGCCTACTCAGAGCACATGATTCTCGGACCTAAGCTGTTATGCTTGTAGCTTACATTTTGCCACAAAT
This sequence comes from Chrysolina americana, assembly GCA_958502065.1. Classification (NCBI taxonomy): domain Eukaryota; kingdom Metazoa; phylum Arthropoda; class Insecta; order Coleoptera; family Chrysomelidae; genus Chrysolina; species Chrysolina americana. Next base: position 38,273,215 of record OY293414.1, on the reverse strand, counting down.
TGTGACCTTTTGCTTTGCTTTACATTGAATTTATTTGTTAATAACTCAGGATATTTTTCACTTATATCGAGTGTTACTTGACAGAATTCACATCATACTTTCATTATTTAATATTTTATATAATTTGCTCTTGAAATTTTAACTTAAATATATTTATTTCTATTGAACATATTTCTATATTTTTGTTCAGTTTTGACTGACGTGTATATCGTCTTATCACACTATTGTATCCCTACTATGCTTTGTTTTCAAAATTTATAATTTTTTGACAATAAAGTATATTCATTATTATTATTATTATTCATCAACACTGACATAATAAATCGAAAGAGAAAAGTAGGGTTAAGGTTAAGTGGAAGAACAATTAATAGCGACTGGCCCCATGGTTGGTCTCTATAAAAATTGAACTTCGCCTTTTATTTTCATTTCGTACCATTATATTCACATACTTTTTTTTTTGTTTTTTGTATTATTTTAACGAATGGAAATAATAAAGAAAACGACATGTCTCGACGTCTTGCTTTCTGGCTTCCCGTATAGTCAAATTTAGGCAATAATTTTTTAACACAGTACCAGTCATGTGGAATCCAGTCGATAAGTGGAATTCAATATGACAGAGTCCCACTGCTGGTGTGGTAAAATGTTAATTTTCAAAAATTCGTGAACTTTAATGAAAAAGGTTTAACATTAGTTCAAATGTTTATATGAATGTGATTAGATTGTCAGATTTGGGGGAGGCTACTGTAGTAAAACTGCATTTAACAAATTTTATTTATTTAAATCACTACTTCAACACTACTTCAACACTAAGGTCAACTAGGTGAACTCTCCTCGAAACATTTTGTCTCTTGTTGTCTTTACCGATATATCAATCTTTTATTTATTTCACATAATTAGTTTTCAGTTTATTCCCGCGACACGCAAAACTGTCCTGCAAACGGGTCACTAGTCTATTAGGCGCATTAAATGTCTCAGTTTTTCAACGCGGCGAACACTTTAACACTTATTTATTTTGAACATCCAGACTTCTGACGCCAAATGTAGTAAAACTGCATTTAACTAATTTTTCTAATTTATTTAAAACACTACTTAAAACAATTATTCACTAAAACATTTACTTCACTATTTTATTTCTACTGTGTCAGTATCTATGCGCGAACTCTGGAACTATATTGGTTACTCTCTGTCACTGTCCCTGTCGCCCTCGGCTATCCAGCTTATATACTCCCAAGCAGATTCCTTCCACGGCTCTCGATTATTCGGGAGTATAGAACGATTCATCTAGATGGCTCTTAGAACCATATCGAAGCGATCGATTTTATTCGACATTGTTCTCGGCGATCCGTTGGCCAGTACAAGTTGTTTGCTTTTGAGTTCGACTGATTGAATGATCAGGGCCGGTCTCGAAATCGTTACATTGCCTCCTTCTTAAAGACGTTTCGTCCCGAAATGTCAATTTTGGAGTGTGGAGATATCTGCAAGATTCTCCATATCTGCACCTGGACGTTTGATAGAAGTAACACTCCACAGTATTCGAGATGGAAGATGGTTGCAGCACACCAAAATCTTGTCGCCGCTGGATTTGAATATTGTCTTCAACATGCTCCTTATAACTCTCCAGTCCAGCCCATCAATCTCACAGGCCAATTTTGGGATTGCCAGGTCCACAAGATTCTGGTCCAGCATTGTGTCTCTTGATCTGGTGAGACTCTTCCAGACATCTTCATAAGACGGTTTATCTCGGGAATGCTTCTTGGTAACCAGAAAGTAGATGTTTTTCTGTCCCTTTCTCAGCTGTAGCACCCCTCCAACTTCCGGGTTCTGTTCTCTCAGTTCCTGGAGTCGACCAAACTTTTTGGAGAAAACTACGGCAATGCCTCTGGACATTTGGAGATCTTCTGCTACACAGTGAGCTAACGCGTAATCGGCAGGCACCTGGAAAAGATCTCGTGGCTCCTCTCTGGTTACCCCATGTTGAACTTTCTGTCCGTTTGAGTACAGGGACATGAACCTCTGAAACGTCATTTCATCCTCCGTTGGTCTGACGGTGCGGACTTGGTCGTGGTTTCCGGCGTAAGGGGACAACCTATTGAAATGGACTACCCTAGGTTTCCCTCGTGGTGCCTTATGTATTCCATAGACAAGGTCGTTTATCCTTTTCATGATCTTATATAGACCTTCCCACGAGTTCCGAAGTTTCGATGATAGTCCACGGCGACGTTTAGGGTTGTACAGCCAGACAAGATCTCCTATCTGATATTCACCAGCATCGGCCTTGATGTCGTAGGTCTCCTTCATTCTGTCGCTGGCACTCTGGATGTTCAAACGGACTCGTTCATGGATGTCGTCCATTCTCTGTCGAAGTCATCTCCAGCAGTGTCTTGTCCTAGTGGCGTCCCAAACTTCGGGTCACATGGAAGTCGCAGCTCTCTGCCCATAATAACACTAGCAGGGGTTTGGCCGGTCGACTCATGTACTGCGGAACAATACGCCATCAGGAACAGATGAAGGTACTGGTCCCAATCTTTCTGGTGGTCAGAGACTACCTTGGACAGGTGGCGGTTTATTGTCTTATTCATCCGCTCCACTATTCCATCTGACTGCGGATGTAGAGCTGTGGTTTTCGTCTTCCGGATGTTCAGCATCTGGCACATCTCCTGGAACAGGTTTGACTCAAAATTCCTGCCTTGATCCGAATGCAGCTCCAACGGAACGCCAAATCGACAAATCCACTCCTTTACCAAGACGTCGGCAACGGTGAGCTTCTTGGTTGGGCAGTGCACAGGCTTCGGCCCACTTGCTGAAGTAGTCCATCGACACAAGGATGTACTAATTCCCGTGATCAGATTGTGGGAACGGGCCAGCGATATCAATGGCGAACCTTTCAAATGGGCTGCCCATATTGAACTGGCGCATCGGGGCCTTAGGTCTCGTTCGAGGCCTATTGCTGGCAGCGCATATAGCACATTTTCTGCACCAGTCTTTGACGTCAGTTTGGCAATTGACCCAGTAAAACCGTTGCCTCAGTTTCTGGAGGGTCTTCGTCACTCCCAGATGTCCTCCGCTGACCTCATCATGAATTTCTCGGAGAACTTCCTGTCTCCTGCTCCTGGGAAGTACTGTTGTCTGTCTTCTCCACCATCCTCAGTCTCCAACACACGTTTCAGGACTCCATTGTCGAGGGTAAGGGAGCTCCATTGGGACCAATAAGACTTAATGACTGGTTAATAATTGACTCTCCTGCCACGATGGTCTTCGGTTGCTTTCCTTCCAGCCGATAACTAAACCAAGATCTGGCTCTTTCTCTTGGTCTTTCTGGATTTTGTTGTCATCCCAATTATCATCTACTGCCGTAGTTCTACAGAGTGTCGACTCTTTCTCCTCTGCTCGTCGGCAGTGCGAACAGTCATCTGGGCATGGTCTTCGCAATAAAGCATCCGCATTCTTATGGCTGGTCCCCGCTCGATGTTCGATCTCAAAGTCAAATTCCTGGAGCCTCTCAATCCAGCGTGCCACTTGACTCTCGGGATTCTTAAACTATAGGTGCCATTTGAGAGCTGCATGGTCAGTTCTCAGTAGGAATCTTCGTTCATACACGTACCTACTTGTAGAAGTTCTCAACTCCCTTGACAACAGCTCCCGCCTGGTGACACAGTAATTCCGCTCCGGTTTACTGAGGGTCTTGCTGAAGTAACCGATGACTTTTTCCTGTCCTTCCTGGATATGAGACAGGACAGCTCCGACTCCTACTTTACTGGCGTCCGTGTACAAAATGAATTTCCCGTCCGGAAGGGGGTAGCTCAGAATTGATGCGTTGATCAATGCTCCTTTCAGCTTCCTAAATGAATCTTGGCATTCCTCTGACCACTGGAACTTTGTTTGTCCTTCCGTGAGCCTGGTCAGTGGTTTAGCGATGTTAGCAAACCCCAACACATATCGGCGATAGTAAGTGCACAAGCCAAGAAAACTTCGAAACTTCGAAATTTTCACAATTTTTTGTTTTTATCTCATTCATCTGTGTCATAAAAAGTTTTCTGAAAAAACAGTATGCTACGAACTTTATACCGGACACCGTATACAAGATGTGCCGAGAAAATGAATGATTGCTTAGAGTAATCATACTATTTATCGTCACTCAAATAATCTCATCTGAATGATCTTTTTTTTACATTTTGTGTTGAAAATGTGTCCCTTTTAAAAAAGTATTTTTTTTATAGAATATTTGGTGTGGATAAAAGTCAAGTCATAGAAACTACCCAAACACCAAAACTACTTTAAATTTCACTCGACGCCCGTTTCGTCAACAAAGAAAACTTTCATTTCCTGAAGATGCTGACTTTGTTGGCGAAAATCGCGTTGGGTGAAATTGAATTAGTTTCTGTGTTTGGGTAGTTTCTATTACTTGAATTGGTTGATTATATAAGGCTTTCTAAGAGGAATTGATAATTGCAATGCCATATTGGACCCTCGCTCAGCCATTTATTCATTCTGAAAAATTTGCTGTTGATGATATCTCAATTTTTGGGACCACCGTGTTTCCAGGAGTACTCCAGATATAGGTACGAGGATATTTACTATGGAATTATTCCCGGTGATCCAGAGGCGCTGTTCGGGATACTGGCAGGCCCGGCGACAGGAATGTTGAGGCCTGTTACTCTGAGTTCCATGTGGGCCTTACTAATCCCTAATTTCACAGTTTCAATATAAAACTATTTATAACATGGGGCTCCCTACCGTTAATGACCTGCTACAGCTGTATTCGTCATCATCCCTTATCATCGGGCCCGGATACTCAACAGACACTGAGGGATATGATAGGTTTAGCTACTCGTGGTACTGGCATGATTAATAATAATAATAATAATATTCCCTCATAAACACTCGTTGAGTGTACCCAAAGGCATAGCCTGTGCGGGTAGAGGACGGCTGTTATTATTATTTGCTATTATTATTATCAATAATGGTTGTAAACCCTATTATAGAGGTATTTTGTATCCGGAGTATTTTATTGAACCTGTAAGTCGTAACTACAGAAGTGGGGAAGGAATCTGGAATAATTTGACCATAATACATGATGAAAACCGTTCAATAGTCTGGTATTCTTTCGAATTTTGATAGAATACTTTGAGAAGAAAATTATGACCCTTTCCGATTTCCCCAAAAAACGAAATTGCGTTAATAAAATAAGTTTATTTTAATAATGTGTCCCCATAACTTTTGAACACATTATTAATTGAAGAAATGAAATTTAATTTTGAATACTTACCTCACATTTCAGGAAGAATGTGACATTCCCCAGTTTGCCTCAGCCGGACTTCCAGTATTATCACATATTATGATTGGACTTGAAAGCTGCTCCCACCAAGATACAGACTTTATAGCAATGTGTGTATTGAATATGATGATGGGCGGAGGCGGTTCTTTTAGTGCTGGAGGACCCGGCAAAGGAATGTATACAAGGTTATATACAAATGTACTAAATAGGTATGTGTCAACCCGATATTCTTCAATTTTCTCCTGTCATTCAAACATTTTAAGAAATCTTCGAACGAAACCGTAATTGTATATTGAAATTATTTTGGCATTTGAGCATTTGAGTTCTTGTTGGAGATCGTTAACTAACGATAATAGTTGCCGACAGATGTTTTACACTTCTCACTTCCATCCACCTACATTGAAGTCTATTATGGCATATATCTATCAGAAAACAACTACTCCACTGACTAAGTAAGATAAGGAGTGTTAGAGCGTTTGCTTCCCACCCAGGCGGCCTGGGTTCGATCCCCACCGCCTGCTACTGAGCTGAAGTGGTTCGAAATCCACTTTTGAGTAAAGCTGTATGACCTGGGCCTCCCTTGCTCGCATGAGCTCTGCTTATGAGGGATTTTCTCCAAAAACCTGGGTGATTTGTATACGTGTGTAATGGTCCTCATTGTAGAGGATACTATTGCGAGGGTATCCCACTCTATTCATAGACATAAATTGAGTTACTATGGTGTAAGAAGCACTGCTCTTGATCTAGTAGGTTCTTATCTTGAAAATAGATATCGGTGTGTTGACGTTAATAATATCAAGTCAGATTTGAAGCCAATTTGTCATAGCGGAGTTCCTCAGGGTTCTGTCCTCGGTCCATTATTCATATGAACGACTTACTTAGTTATTGCACCAACAAGATTTATTTTGTTTGCTGATGACACAACTCTTATATGCTCAAATAAATCAAATACCAGCATACCTCAAATGATGGACAGTAATAAAAATTTAGCAAACACTTGGTTTACAGTTAATGAACTGTAACTGAAAGATGAAAAATCCAAAGTATTGTAATATCTTCTAACAACAGTGTTACTCTAAGAAATAGCGTAAATTTCTAGGTTCATTATTGATGATCGACTCAATTGGTCAAGTCACAATGTTAAAATTGTTATTTCCGTCAACCGGCTGCACCCTCACGATCACAACCCTCAGAAGTCTTCGAAAGACTTGTGCGAGCTAGGGAGGACGTAGCCCTACCTTTAAATGTGTGATGCCATGCAGGAGGCCAGTGATCATGCTGGAATTGAACCCACGGCCCTTTGGTTGAGAGACAAGCGTTCTACCATCACAGCCTTCAAGGCCCATAAATTGAAAACTTGAATTGAAACAATTACTCGTGAACTGTCTAGTGTTTTATTTGTTCTCAGACAACTGAGGAATTCTGTTGGTTCGATGGCAATGAAAATGGCCTAACATTCACCACTATTCCACTCAGCCATTTCATATGGAGTTTTGATTTGGTGGCATTCCACAAACTTGATCGCTATTTTCAGATGTTAGAAAAAAAAACATTAGATTCAAGGCAAATTTAGAATATAGAGAACATTGTCGTCCTCTTTTTATTCAGTTTGAAATCATGCCACTTCCTACTTATATACTTTATATACTTATGTTGTGTTATTGGAAATCCACAAAAATATTGTATTGTTTCCAAAACACTCCAACAATTACAATTACTCAACAAGATCTACATGTTAGCGATCACTCAGAAAAACTAAATTTAAATTCATATAACTGTGTCCATCAATCAGTCAAAATAATATCAAGAGATACCTTCTCAAAATTAGTTTTTACGTAATTGAAGAATATGCTGCTGTAGCTGGTCAATTCTCAGTTCTTGAGTATTAGTTAACAAAGTTGAGATTAATCTTATTTTCAAAAACGTTTCTTGATTCTATTTATAGCAAGATTTCATATTCTTTTTTACATTGAGCTCATTTCGAGACTTTAAATAGTGCCAGATTTATATTTATCATTGATATTTTAACTCACAGACGTTTTGAGATCTTTAATTACTCTGCTAACCAGCGAGCACAATTGTTTCGATTTCGACAGCTGCAGAGTAGTTTTGGGTTTTTGGGTAGGACAATACAGATAGCTTTGGGGACATCTCTTCCCCAACCAAATCATTACATAACTAATTCGTAACTCGGACCTTGGGCTGATGAAACGGGCCTAAACCGCTGCTTGTGAGCAGCACACGAAGCACTCCGATACTCTGCCATACCAGAGTATGCTGCCTTTTCCTCACAAAATCTCAGGGATTATGTATTCCACCTTCGGGTTCGAGGCTACGTAAGAGCCCCCCCTCAGCCTGTTATCGCAGTGGCAGAAGTGGCAGATATGCCACATGTTGACTTGGCTGTAGAGGAGGCCCGCATCATACCACCAATGGAAGGCATTAGAACCCGCAAGGCGCTTCATAACACCAAGCCCCTGAAGCCACAACAACTGGCACGGGTGGATGCGGAGATTCACGATGTCCTTTCAGAAGAGGCTGACATCTGGCAGATCAACTCTGCCGTGTATGACGCCGCTCAGGCTCTGTCTCAAGCGGAGAGGAGGGATACCACCCCTCTGATTGGGAGGCATGAGCGACGCATTCACAAGATGGAAGCTAAGATCAGGTCGGCGAGACAACACGCGTCTCGTATCCAGTGTGTGGCGGACTACGTGGCGGCCAATAGGCCCTTCACGCCCGCAGTGCGGCGAATTGCTGCAAATTTAAGACGAACTCACCACACACTAAATCTAGGCGTGCTGTTTACCTTCAAACAGCACTGTCTTGATAGAATACGAATGCTGCTGGCTGCAAAAAGTCACTGGTGAGGCGGGCGAGGAGCATCGCGGAAAACATGAAGTTCCGCGATAAACCTTCTCGCCTATTCCAAGAGCCTCCACGTGTTGTGGATATCCCGCCGGCGGCAGATCGGGTAAAAACCTTCTGGAAGAACATTTATGAGTTTCAGCAACCACTCAACGTAGATACTCCAGCCCCAGCGCAGTTCGAAGCCTTCTGCAGGAGGCTTCGTCAGCCTGTGCTCAATGGACTGCGCAATCCGATATCCACGGAAGAAGTTCGACGGGCCCTAAAAGGCTCTAAGAACTTTGCTGCTCCAGGCCCCGATGGCCTAAATAACTATTGGTGGAAAAAATGTTAATGTACCCACCACCATTTAGCAAGAGTTTTCAACTCATCGCTAGATGGGGAGCAGCAGATTCCCGATTGGTTTGTCGAGGGGCGAACCGTGCTAATCCCCAAAAACGGAGATTTGTCCAATCCGAAAAACTACAGACCGATAACATGCTTGAACGCATGTTATAAGATGTTTACACGCATCTTATACATGCGAATACTCTCTGCAGTTGAGCTGGCGTATGAACGGATATATGAGCAAAGAGGGTCAAAGAAGGGGGTCGCTTGCTGCAAGGAGAACCTGCTGATCGACAGATGCATCAGACAGGACTCCATGCAGTATAAGCTTAACCTTCAATGGCCTGGATCGATTATCGCAAGGCATTTGATACAACATCAAATAGTGAGATGCATTGAACAGCTGATGCCGCTCTGGAGGACTCGCTTTACCATAACATCTGGTCAAGCCAGAGTCCAAACAGAGCAGGTTATCTTTAGAAGGGGCGTGTTTCAGGGAGACTCCCTCAGTCCTCTACTCTTCTGCATCTCACTACTGCCATTTTCCGTTGCACTACGGAAAACCCGCGGATACAACTGCGGCACCCCCAGCAATCGGAGGCATAAGGTCACCCATCAGTTTCACATTGATGACCTTTAACTTTATGCCTCCGGAGAGAAAGACCTTCATCAGTCCTTAAGGGTGGTGCAAGAGTACATGCATGCTATCGGAATGGAGTTTGGTATCGACAAATGTGCCACGGTTCATCTCAAAAGAGGACGATGCAAGGAATACGTAGAGGACGTTCAGCTCGTAGACGGAAGCATCCTACATCATCTGGATACCGGAGAGACGTATACCTACCTAGGGGTGGAACAACGCCACACCCAAGAGGTAGCTACTGTCAAAAACTCTCTCCGCGGTAAGTATCAGCACAAACTCCGACAGATCTGGTCATCAGAACTGTCGGGGAAGAACAAAGTTGCTGCAACTAATATGCTTGCCGTTCCGATTCTACTTTACTCCTTTGGAGTAATGAAATGGACACAGAAAGAGCTGCAACAACTTGACGTAAAAACTCGCAAAATGATGCATCATCATAGGAGCTTGCATCCTAAATCGTCTGTTCCACGGTTATACTTCCCCAGACAGCACAGAGGCCGTGGACTTTTGAGTTTGGAGTGTCTACACAACAGAATGGTACTGGATGGAGCCTGTTAAGTCATCAGGAGTTCGGATCCCCTTCTCTGCTTGGTATGCGATCATGGAAAAGCAGGGATTGGAGCATTTCTTTTCAAGGCAGCAACCCGTGCAGCCGATGAACTCGGTCTCGTATTCGACACTGAACGGACGAACCCAAGCTCTGTCACCGAGTTGGATCCCGTTCAGCAAAAAGCCCACGTCAAAGCTGCGGAGTGTGACAGGCTCCTACAGCTACATAAGGATAAGCCAATGCATGTGGTCTTCTTCAAGAACATTGAAGACCTTGGCTTATCCAGAAACCTGACATTCGCTTTCCTCAGGGCAAGTGGGCTGAAGTCGGAAACCGAGGGATTCATAATGGCCTGCCAGGATGGTGTCTTCAACACCCTCGTCTACCGTAGTCGCGTGATGGGTATAGAGGTCCCTGACATTAGATGCAGAGCGTGTCGTGGGGCAGCTGAGACCATAATGCATTTGCTGTCAGCTTGTCCAGCTTATGCGGTCTCAGCCTATATCCACAGGCATAACGCGGCCCTACGAGTGTTGTACTACTATCTACGACACTCGTACGGTGTAGACGAGGCACCGGTGTTGCCTTATGCTCCGGGGGATATTGAGTCCGCTGTGGAGAATGAGAAGTGCCGAATCTATTGGAACTACTCATTCCCCACCCTCAGGCAAATACAAGCCAATAAGCCTGATGTAGTCCTCCTCGACCATCAAAGTAGGACGATTTTCGTCATTGAGTTTTCAGCTCCTGGCGAAACGAACATCGTCCGAAAAGAGGAGGAAAAACTGACTAAATATCGAGATCTCCTCTTTGAACTCCGCAGGCTTTATCCAAACTATTCTGTCAAGATGGTGGTTCTGATAATAGGTGTCCGTGGTGGAATGATGGACACACTGCTCTCAAATCTGAAAATCATACCGGCATGCCGTGATGCGGCAGAAAACCTAGCCGGAAGAATGCAGACGGTCGTTATTCTTGGGTCACTCCGTTTACTCAGGGCACATGATTCTCGGACTCAGTAATCACTCACCCCAGGGACGTGGGGAGTGTTTGCTGGGGTTAATGATACACCAGCGCGCCCTCTGGTAGTATCGGAGCTCCGGGGACAGGGCCTGACTGGTACATTCCGTATGGAAAAAAAATCAGAACTGTGACAAAAGTTTAAACAAATAAACAGGTTAATCAATGAAGCAGTAAAAAATTTACCGCTTGTTTAGTGATGACTAGTTGACATTAGTAAGAAGTTAAATTATAAGTAATTCAGTAAGATGAACACATATTGAAACAATGTTTAAAACACTGATAAAACACTACTAATAATTGAAATAGTGATGAATTTCTCAGAAACAGAGTTTTTTTTTATTTGACTGTTTCCAAATCTAAATAATTAGGTGTGAACATTCTGACCAACAAAATCCTGAAACAACAATCTTCCTTTGTCTGAAATCCAATTTTTTATTTTACTTTTGAATGTGTTTTGGTTTTTAATAGTTTTTATTGTTTGTGGTAAAATCTGATAGAGTCGCGGTCCGAGATACGATGCATTTTTTTTCCAATTGCTTTTGTACAGCGAGGAACATTCAGAAGGTTTTTTTGTTTCTCGTGTTGTGGGTGTGAGTAACTTGCACTAGCTGAGTATTTCCTTTTTTGACGTTGTTTAATATACTCAAGCAAAATAACTGTCTTATGTCGAAAACAGAAGCTCCTTTATACAATATGTTTTTCCTTTATTCAACATTATTTTCAAAATCCATTTTTGTATGACAAGTAGATTCTTCAAATAGCAGTCATTCACTCCTCCCCATCCAACTATTCCATATGTGAGTTGGGATTGAACTAAGGCAAAATACAGAGTTCTCAAATACCTGGCGTCCAAAAAATTTCTCAAGAGCTTGAATTTAGACAAAGTACCTCTTAGTTTTCTCACAGTATCTTTTATTTGCAGGTCCCAACGTAGGTGCCTATCAACAACAATGCCTAAATATTTTATTGAATCGCCTTCTGGTATATGCAGATTGTTTCCTATATTCAAAGTTCATATCACAGGTAGTCCGTTAGTATACGACGAGAAGGGTAGATATTTGGTCTTTTCAAAATTCATAGTGAGTTTGTTATGTCGAAACCATTTCTCAATCTCCATAAAATCTCTTTCTGCTGATGTTTTGAGATCAGTCCACGTAGTGTCTCTATATAGAAAGGCGGTATCGTCCCCAAAACTCAAAATTTTTCCCTTGGTACCAAGCATAAGGAGTTCATTCAAATATATTGTGAAAAGGATTGGTCCTAGGACGGTTCCTTGCGGGATGCCAAAGGTAACTATTCGAGGATGGCTCATTGTGTCATCAATACTTACTATCTGATTTCGTTCACTTACGTAACTTTTGAAAATGTCGTATGTTCTTCCTCGAACACCGCAATTTTCTAGCTTCTCCAGTAGCTTAATGTGGCAGACAGTGTCGAATGCTTTAGAAAGATCAACAAAAATGCACATTGTTGGTATTTTTTTGTCTAAAGCTAAACGATGTAAGAGCTTGTATTGCATCTTCTGTTGATCTTCCATCTCTAAATCCATATTGTTGATCATCTAATATTTTGTACTTCTTTGTGAAATTGACCAGTCTCTTTTCCAATATTTTTTCCATTACTTTTGCTATATTTGAAATAATTGACAAAGGTCTATAGTTCACCATATCGTTTTTCTCCATTTTTATATAGAGGTTTGATAACCCCGATTTTAAATATGTTTGGGAAACACCCAGTTTCATAACTTTTATTGATAGTGATCATTTTTAAGGTTTCTGATCGGATGCCGTCATAACCTGATGATTTGTTTGGTTTGAGTTCCATAATAACGTTTTGTACCTCTTTCTCATCTGTCTCAAATAGACATGGAGTTTTGTATTATGTGTTCTGTTGTGTGATAGTTTGCTGGTTCTGTGATTCTGTTTGCATATGTTTGCCCAGAGTATTCATTGAACAAACTGCATTTTTCTTGGGTAATTGTTGTTGTAGTGCCATCTTTTAATTTTATTATGGTATTTTCGTTTCGGGTTTCTATTTATTGCAAACCTCGTTTACGCATTTCCAGATTGCTTGAGAGCTGTTTTTATTGTCATCTATTAATTTCTGTGCGTATCTTTTCTTTGCTGATATCAGCAACTTATTTATTCTGTTTTTGAGGAAATGGTATTGTTCTTTCACTAATATGCTGTCAGCCCACTAAACATAAACGACTTGCATAGAACTCTCACTGGACTTACATCACCAAGTGCAAGTTATGAACATAACTATCATCCAACTCAATGCAAGTTCTGATCAAGCTTGAAAGGGCCCTTCGACACACTTGGTTCTGTAAACTTACAAAAGTGACTTTCTGGCAAGTTAACTACAAGGATTGAATACATAACTTGTATTTGAAAACTTGATAAATAGTTTATGGAACTTCATTCCAAATCTTCTGAAAATTGTAATTTGTAAGTTTATAATAGAAATCTCATTGTGAACAGCATAGGAGAACTTTCAGATCACTTCTGAAATATGTAGATAGCAAGTGTGCACAAGAATGCCATTAGTGAACTTGAATTCGTAAACTTGCTATGCAGTTTACGAAAGTCCATTTCAAAATTCCCAAAAAATTCCATTTGAACGTTCGTTACAAATTCTTATTGCAAATTTCATGTGAAAATTTCTGGAGCATTTCTAAAGTGTTATTACAGTATGTTCACTTGAGTTGGCGACATATTGAAAACTTTTTTATTTTACGATTTAAAAAAAAAAAGTTATTCTTCATTGAGAATCCTGCACGTTCTAGATACCTTATATTGAATGTTCATACCTTAAAATGTGGCAGTTGTAAATGAGCATAGAGTAAAAAAATATGAATTTGATACATGTTTAATTCAAAGCACTTTTACTTGTAACAAAATCGGAAATTCAAATTATGAAAAGATGTTCAAAATTATTAATGTTCCAATAAGCAATCATATATATCTAAAAGAAATACTTCTTTTTCATATTCTTCTCCTACCAATTTCTACAGAAATTTTCGTTAAAATCTAGCTAAGCCTTTGAAAATTCTCCGACTTCACTACGACAGCCATTATTCAAATGGTAAACTTTAAAGTGTTACCGTATGAACGCCATATTTAGTTCTGATCAAATTTTAATTACAATTTTCGATATTTTCACAAATGAAAGTATCCTCTAACTCGTATTTTTTGACTCTCTCTCAAATACTACTAACAAATTTTTGATTATTCATAATTAGGTTCTAGAACATGCAAAACTTTTTATGAAGTAACTTTTCTTCTTAAAACGACAAATAAAAAAGTTTTTCATGAAATATTATGTCGCCAACTCAAATGGATACAATGTTGAACTACTTACCTATATAAAGTTCTATAGAAATGATCGTCAGATTTGTGTTTGATATTTATTGTTTTCTCCAAATACCATCATGTAAAATATTGAGAGTAGGCATGCAAAATTTTTCAAAAATGAACTTTATTGAATTGAAAGTTTCAGACTCTAAATCATGATGTTAAACTTTTGTCAAACATTTCTATTTTACATCGTAATAATGTAGAAAAAACAAACTAAAATAAAACTTCTCAAAAACTCGTGAGACTTCTTTTGCTATTGTTACTCCAATATTTTTTTTCAATGTATCTTCATCAACTGTATTTTAGCCCCAAGAAGAAAATGGAAGTTAGTTCTTTCTGAATATTCTCCATTGTTAGTTCATACATAAGATGGACGAGTTTAGGGAAAAGAAGTTTTCAATTTACAAAAAACTATTGCAGTTATAAAGTGTTTAATAAAATACATATTACATTTCTATATTAATTAGGTCCTAATGTTCCTTCTGTCGTTCCTGCAAAAAAAAGATGATATTTGAGATTGGTTCTCCTTAACATGAAAGGTATGCCAGAATGAAATTGCCAAAAGAAAATCTGAAGGAATTTCGGAAGAAAAGACTTTTTACTGAAAATATTGGGTTTTCAGTAGGTATTTCTCTAGAAATATTTCTCAATAATCTTTATTTACCTATTCTATTTCATAATTCATATGCTAATAACCAAACTGTCAAGTGATTTTTTTCAACTCAAGACAATAGAAATTCCTACTTTATTTAATGGTTTTTGGCAAATGAATTTTGAAACACCCCAAAAACAGATTTTGCAAAAAAACTTTGAAATGATGAAATTGGAGTTGATATCTAATTTTTTACTTTTTGGTGTCACATATTCTCATTAAAACCGATTCATATTTTGAAAATGCACCTTGATTGTCAAAGCCAATGATATAACCTTTGCTTTATACCTTCATATATAGGTATTATTGATAGTCTGATGTAATTTTAATTTCAATATTTTTAAACATACGAAACAGTGAAATTGTTCGTGAAAACAAACAAAAAAATAAGTTTACTAGTAGGTATAGTAATCTGTTACGAATGTGTTTTCCTAAACATATATCTATCTACCTACCTATATAGACATTTACGCGATGAAAGCCTTCTCATATGATACACAGTAAACAAATTTCCCGTAATTGAAATCAATTCTGCATATATAACTAGGTACACTAAACAATAATTCACTCACCTTGTTATTCATTTTGAATATATATATCTTCATTCTTCACATATTTCAACAATACCAACACAAATGTAATGAAGACGCGAGTGAAGCGGGATTTCGTTATACATTACTACTACACGAGTTCACCAACCACATCAGCATTAGAGCAAAAGCCAAAATGGATACGTAGACGGTAGATCACGTGACCACGATATATCCATACAGAGGACGAGATCTGTAATTAGTCACAACAGTGGCGGGAAGTTTAAATGACAAGAACAGCTGTCTTGTCATTACGTGGATCATGGTCAAATAGATTAATAAAACCACACAATAACGTCTGTTTTGTGGATAAAACCACAGAACAATTCAAAACTACCTTGCAGAGGCGTTATTTTATGGTGGATTGTTTCAAATTGTGTTAATAAGCCAATAGAAATGACACCACTGTTAGGCAATTTGATAAAACTATTTGACCATGAGATACGGGTTTTGTTGAGCCACCGGTGAATAAAACAATGTGCTCTTTTTTCAGTTTAATCTGTTTATTAAATAATTCAGGTCAGGTTAGGTTCGTTTAAAATTTACGAATTTTTAACTAAATTTGGATGCAAAGTTTTTGCATGAATTTCCCAATAATTTATCACCACAAATTTACTGCAATCTTATGATGCTGAAATAATGTACATGAAAGCTGGGATCCAACTTGGAAATGATAGTTTTGAACTGAAAACCTTCTAAACAATTGGTTGTAAATCCCAAATAATTCATGACCCAAAATTTACGACAAGCTTTGGTTTGAGAAATATCACATCAAAGTTTACATCAAACTTACTGATACAAGTTTTAATATGTATATGTTATACAAGTATTATTTTTAATGTGTTTTGAAAGTTAACATTTGTAATTGGTAAAAAACTGTCAGGTATGAATTTATGCCCGGAAGTATTCGGTAAGTGAGCAATATCAACTTAACGTATGCACATTTTCTGCCTTAGTGAGTGAATTTTCCGTTTCAAGTTTGAATCTGCAAGGGCCAGGGAGTTCTCTGCAAGTAGTTGTAAGTTTCCATGTTTAGTGCGAGGCTGCTTTAATAAAACTTGGTATTTTTTGTTTTTTTCTGTAATCATTTGGACGATTTCGGGAGTTATACATTTTTTGTACGAACCTTTTTATTTTTTCGTGATATTATCATTGTATTCTTTTCTATGAGTTGTTTAAGAGTATTCACAAAATTATTAGCTATTTCATTGGCATCTTCTAATTCATATATCTAATTATTCCAGTTAACTGATTTCACATCATACCTTTGTTTTCTATAATTAACATATTTAGTGTGTTTTTTTTTCAAAATAATGTTCAATTTTTTCCATTTCAAGGGACACAGCAATGGTGTAATGGTCAGTTATACTTGTGTGAAAGATGAAAGATTCAATTTTGATTTTATTTTGTGCCTTAATAAAAATGTGATCCAAGCATGTTCCGCTTCTTGGTCTGGTAGTTTGATTAATATAAGAAATGAATCCTTCAGTATTCATTATATTATTGTACTCCTTCCTCCACCTCATCGCAGTCTGATAGGAGATCGAGATTTATGTCTCCGATGATTATTTCAGTATCCGCATAATTTAATTGTCTCAGATATTCTGCAAGGTTTACATTGAATATATTGGGACAAGTGCTTGGGGACCTGTAAATAGCAGTTATCGAGAATTATTTTTTTCCATAACAATATGTACTTTCAAGACTTTGATGACCCCAATGTTCCCCTCCTCACACTTGCATTCTAGACAGCTTCTGACATAAATCAAAACCCCATAATTTTTGTTGAGGTTACCCTTGCTATAAAATGTTTTGTATCCTGATATTCCCACTACACAAAGTTTATCAATAACGTAGGTCTCACACAGAATGATGATGTCGAATGGCTTCGTGAATTTATTTAAAAATATTAACAGTTCGTCTATATTTTTCGATACACTGCGTATATTTAAATGCATACATTTCAATCCATGTGTTTCTGAGAAATTAATATCTGTTGTATTATCATTTATAATTTTTGAGAGAATGGGATCATTTCTGTATTCTTTAATATATGGGTCCATTTCGTAAATAATATTTTCCTTAATCTACTCAGTTAAAAACTATCCATGTGAACATATCCTAATTTTAATATAATGAAAATGTTTCTCAATAAAAGAAGCACCGAAAAAACATATAATTCAATATAAATATTTGTGGTAGATTAAAAACTAATGGTCTTGGTTAGTACAGGAGATTATTTGAAAAATAACAATAACAATTAAATTTATCTGAATGAGACTCAACAAAGAAAAGGTTTAATGTATGTGAATGTATACTTTTTTTAAGAGAATAATGGAAACAAATTATTTATTTTTGTCCTTCGTGGCGAAACTTCTTAGTTTTTCTTTAATTACTATGGGCTTTCTGGTTATGTTTTCTTGTTTCGACTTCTCTTTCGATTTTGGAGTGTCTTGAGAGAGTAACTGTGTTCTAACGTACTCAACGGGAGTGAGGGTGGTGGTTGAGCGTTTTTTAAGTTCAGGTTCGGGCGTTTTCATCTGTTGATGCTCAATGTCTGGTGTTGGAGGTGCACCATTAGCCTTATATTTATTTGTGTTTTCTTCTTCTTCTTCTTCTTCTTCTTCTTCTTCTTGCTGTTCCAATTCTCCAATGGAGTAATCAATATTATACGTATAATTTACTTCCTTTATATATATGCAGTATTACATACAGTCTCTCTGGCCTTACTCAAGTGCTTTCGCAGTATTTTATTTTCTTCTCTTTGTATTTCTGTCAAATCATGAACAACATATACGTTTGTGCCTCTTAACTTTTTGCAGTTTTGAATTATTTGTTTATTTTTCAAATATGATAACAATTCAGTCTTTACGGGACAATAATTGGTTGATCATCCAAGTGGATAAATATCATTTATGTCTGCCACTTTTAGTTCTACTTCAAGGAGTTTTTTGAAATTCTCTCTTGTGATTCGACTTTTTTTTTAGTTCAGTGTTCTCGTTTTCTAATAAGGAGACTTGTATTTCAGATTTTCCAAATCGAGCCTTACTCTTGCTTCACTTGCCTGTATTGCACTCTTTAATTAATTTTTGCTGCGTTCGATTTCTTTAAATACTTGTTGAATTGTTATCTCTTCATTTTCTGACATTTTTCGATAGAATCTTATTTTTAATTGCAGAGATTTATTTTCAGATGAGCACCCCGACTAATCGTTCTGGGGCAGTATCCCGCTATATGCACCTTACAATGATTAAGTGAGGTACTTACTCTTCATTGACGATTTTAGATAAATTTTTCAACGTTTTCAGTAACTATCACAAGTTAGATTCAATACCAATTTTAAAAATTTTACTGACACTTTTTCCTACTGTTTACTTCAAATAAACGTCAGCTGGTGAAATTCGAGGCTTCATTCATAACACTCTTTCTACTTTCTAGTTTAACTAATTACAAGTAGTGAAGTAGAGGAAATAATAAATAAAGTTTGGAATCGAAACACTCAAAGCAGTAACAATGAATTACTCTGTATAATTTGTTAATATCAACATTTGCAATATAGAAAGCTGGTCACTCATTTACAGAGTTTTCTAAGCATACTGCTATAATTACAAAAACCGGGAAGTTATCCGTCCCAGATGAAGGTGAAACATGCTGATAGTTTAAATGTATGAATTTCTTCTGATAATGGATAGGGTTTGAAAGTTACGCCATTGTTTGAGATTCTTTCGGGAGAAATTGACTTTCAACTCATATGTCAAACAATAAGAATAAATGAAATATTTACCAACTTCCATAGCCTCCTTCGAAAGAATGGTATAAATCTTGATCATTCAGCTCAAAATATACAAAAATAACCATTATACCCAAGTTAAAATACTGTTGTGACTACAAGGTTTTGAAATACCCTTAACCCAACTCTTATTTGAATGATTTACGTGGACTGTATTTCATAATGTTCGTTATAAATGAATAATATTGTTTGCTAAACGGTTTCTACATAAAGTCAAATATAGAGAGACTCGACTGTGGGACATGCGAAATCAAAGTAGAACCTCAGTATAAGTAATGTAGTAGAAAATTAGAATTCAATTCCAACCTATTCATTGAAAGAACATCAGTAGAATACTATTTGGCCATGACTTTTTTTTCAAATTCAGAAACGCTGAGCAACATTACATCTTGATTGAAATCCATAATGAAAATTAAAAAAGCACTGAACATGTCCTCATACAGGCTATGGTACCTGGGATATTCTAGGCATTAAGAGCGATTAAATTATCCACCAATGCATTTACAGCAAATAAGCACGAGCCGATACCCCAAATAGTTCTAGTAATAAACTTATATTCCTTCACATAGCAATATGGAAAAAATGTTTTTTTACGATCTTGGACACCCTGTATAATAATGGATATAACTATTTTGTGACTACCGTTTATGCATATGAGTGGATTCGTCCACTTATGATCACAGATAACTTTCCGATTTTTGTAATTATCAGCAATATGCTTAAAAAACTCTTGTTATTAAATATACAGAGTCATTCGTTGTTACTGATTTGTGTGTTTCGATTCCAAGTTTTGGTGTACACTGTACATAAGAGTGTTAACTGACGTTTGATTTGATAAGATTTCTGCATTGAAAATGAATTGTAATTAAATCAATCGTGATTTTTTATGGAGGACACCATAACAATGCATTTTGGATTATTCAACTTTACCGCCCTCTAGCGGCTGTCCCAATCATACGATCCTCTTATAACTTCTTAAAATTATTCAGGGCCTTGAACCATACAGAATATCAAAAAATTATCAAAATTTGCTGAAAGCCATTTTCATAGGGTTTTGTGCCCTGTCCTTTCAAGAAAATTCAGAAAGTGCAGTTTTACCAATTTGGGTGTATCTGTATATTTCCATGCTTTAATAAAATCCATATTTTCAAACTGTTCATAATATAGTTGCATGTTTTGCCCACATTCAACACATTTCAAACTTTCAAGAAGTCGTTTCACCAAATTGCCTCTGATCTGAATCAAAGTGCATTCATTGTGCCACGTTAAATCTTATATTCGATATAACGTCAAATGGTATTGGAGGAATTGCTGTTTCTCAGATGAAGACGATTGTTCATTCAAAACTATTTTAAAATGTTTAGTGCCCCCACTGAAAAATTCTTCTCACAGTTGACGTTTGAAGAATGACTGGACATGACATAAATAAAATTGCTTTAAATGAATTTTCAAAGTGGGATAAATCAGATGACACATGTCAGACTTCTTATGGCACCATAAAAATTCTGTCAGAAATGTCAGGAAAAATTAATAAAAAAACACAGCCTCCAAACCCGACTGAAAATAGTGACTCTCAAATCATAGATTGATTACACACTCCCCAATAATTTCTAATATTGAAAATTGGAAAAATGTTAGTATCTTTCCATGCATCCGAGAATACTCCAGATCCAAGTGAGAGTTTAAATACTACCAGCAGTGCTGGAGTTAGGGAACATTTCAGGAAAATATTAGGTATTCCATCTGGACCAGTACTCAATTTACTTGGCAATTTCGAAATTTTCACATAGATCATGTAACTGTTCTTAACTGGATTACAAATATAATTATCGAATTGTTTGAAATTTCCACAGTTTGTTATTATTGGGTGTGAAAAAACCGTCGAAAAGTACTTCGAAAAATTTTGTATTACCGTTTTCTGCAGTCGAATCATCAAGAAACATTTTATTAGGAATTGTATTCGATGATATTTTTTTATTCAAATATTGCCAAAAATATTTAGTATGAGTACTTGATGAATTATCAATTCGATGAATTAAAACAAATTCGTGATAGATTTTTGCATTTAGCTCTGAGCTCTTAAAAGTGTTGATAATCTGTTGCATTCTTGGTGGCCTCATATTGCTCATGCATATGTTAAATATAAACAAACTCTTCATGGAATATCATGTAGTTGCAGTATTTCTTGATCTCAAGAGAGCCTTGAACATTTCAGGAAAATATTAGGTATTCCATCTGGACCAGTACTCAATTTACTTGGCAATTTCGAAATTTTCACATAGATCATGTAACTGTTCTTAACTGGATTACAAATATTATTATCGAATTGTTTGAAACTTCCACAGTTTGTTATTATTGGGTGTGAAAAAACCGTCGAAAAGTACTTCGAAAAATTTTGTATTACCGTTTTCTGCAGTCGAATCATCAAGAAACATTTTATTAGGAATTGTATTCGATGATATTTTTTTATTCAAATATTGCCAAAAATATTTAGTATGAGTACTTGATGAATTATCAATTCGATGAATTAAAACAAATTCGTGATAGATTTTTGCATTTAGCTCTGAGCTCTTAAAAATGTTGATAATCTGTTGCATTCTTGGTGGCCTCATATTGCTCATGCATATGTTAAATATAAACAAACTCTTCATGGAATATCATGTAGTTGCAGTATTTCTTGATCTCAAGAGAGCCTTCAATACCATATTATTATCTATTCACATTCTACTTAGGAAACTTCAATGACATGGTAGAGCCTACAATTGGTATGGAAGCTATTTACACAAGGTCATAATAAGAATAACACTTTTATGGCCATCAAATGACAGTGTATCAATTATATTGAGGAATGTGAGTTCATAAATATTTTTGCAGATTTCACTGTATTGACATCAAGTGATGTTAATGTATCAGGTGCCATTAATAAAATCAATAGAACGATTAAAAGAGTATCAGAATTTCTCAATATCAACAAATGGAAACTCAACATCATTAAAACTAAAATTATAATTCTAACCAGTCAATGTAAGTATAATTTGCTAGGTAGAAATTCAGTAATTGTCAAACTTTATTCACACGCATTAGCAGATATTTAAAATTTCAAACCTCCCTTGCAATTTATATCGCCATAATCTAACCTCATTTCGATTACTGCCCTTCCCTTCTATTTGCTCTTCATGCAAACAGTTTGTCGTCCTTACAGATGTTTTAGAATAAAAGAGTACTTTTGAAATGTAATATACAGGGTGTTCCAAAATAAGTCGGCACCATTGCCAATTCCGTTATTATTCATGCTACGAATTCGGTTAAATGGGCAAACTAATAGCATTTTTAATGGCCTTCTCGACGCCGAAAACAAAAAAAATTGACAGTCGCGTTTTCAGAATATTTCATAAAATGATATTTCTTTCAATGGTTTCATGCATTTCGATTCGTAATAACATTCTCAACAACAAATCTCATTTGACTTTTTTTCGTAAAGGTGAAATAAGACAGTTTTATCAATAGGAAACATTTATAACAAACGGATTTGATAAAACGCTATAAAATATCGAGTAAATGTTCAAAAACACCTCCTTCTTGTTGAACACATATTTGGGCCCTTCTACTACGTGTGGCATTCAACACAGTGAACGAGGAGGCCATTTAACAGGACCATTTGTAGCAATCCATCTGTTTCCAAAGCAGCCTCGCAGCATTCTTTTTACGATACTGACATTATGTGCTGGTGCTCCACCCTGCTGAAAATAGATCATCTGACGAGCCTCCAGATCAAGATCATCGAAAAACTCTTTCAACATTCTTGTTAATAAATTAATGTAACGAGGTCCGTTCAAAGAACCATGGTAGAAAAATGAGTCGATAATAATTCTGCCTCTAAATAGACCACACCAAACATTAATATTAAATCGTCTTTGCGGATTGTGGGGATGGACTAGAAATGGATTATGTCTACTCCAATAATGAAAGTTCTTTCTGTTATACCTCCCACGATTTGAAAAATTAGCCTCATCGCTCCATATAATATTTCTATAGAAGTTTGGATCTTGTCTACATTTATTCATGAACCACCGACAAAACCCCAATCGTCTCACCAGGTTCTAGTGTTTGCACTGGTCTTAACTTATAAGGAGAAATATTAGGTTTCTTCAGAATTTGTTGAATACCAGACAGTGGAACAGGTATTTCTCTAGATAAATCTCTGATGGAATTATTTGGATATACCTCCAAGTAGGATAAAACGTCAATTACTGTATCTTCAAATATTATAAAATAGTGACGCATGTTTCATGAAGTGTGTGATGCACCTTGAAATTTTGTAAGGCTAGTATTTAGGGGATGAGAAGTAGGAATACCTGTGTTTGCCTAACCTTACCCGGGACACCATGTACTGCGCATAATAGAAAGGTGTGATAAAATTGAAGCCAAAAACGTGTTTGATTCACAGGCCAACAAACGTTAATTGAAAGTTTAGTGAATTTTTAATTAGCATTCAAGATGGCAGACACTTTTGAGGAGGTTTACGTACAGTGTCTTCCAAAAGTATCGGACCGGTCTCATATTTCAGAAACGGCCTTGAAAAAATTTACGAAAATTTCGGTGATTTTTGATTATGCTCGATTCAACGGTAATCAGATTTTAAATTAATGTCTGGGAACGGTCCAATATTTTCCGTATGGTTTAAAAAAAATTCGTGAAATTTCATACAAGATGTTTTTCAGTGATGCCCGATTCAATTGTGATATCGGCAATGTTGCCAAGTCAAAAGTTTTTCAGATATTGAGGGTAACTCAATTTTTCCAAATGGAAAACCCCAATTATTTTCATTGCAATCAATTCAGCGTCCCGTCGTTACTTATGTCTCCAAAAACCAGATTGTGGAATAATGTGGTTTTTGAAATATGAGAACATGGTTCGTTGAAATGTCTGCGATCGGTCCAATATTTTCGAAAGGGTTCGAGAAAATATCATGAAATTTCATACAAAATGGTTTTTGTTAAAACAACTTTTCAATAATTGAATTCTTTTCCAATAGATTATTGAATCAAATAACAGAAACTGAAAACTATCTGCTCGAAATGTTTGCCATCATTTGCTAAACAATAGCCCAAGCTGTCATAAAATTCATTCAAGGTATTAGTTAGCATTTGATGCGTGATTAAAAGAGCTGCCTGACATATTTTATTATTTAAGATTTCTAAATTTGCTAGTTGCTGAAACTACATTAATTTAAAATCTGATATTTGGAGACATACGTAATGAGACGTCGCTGAATTGATTGTAATGAAAACAAATAGGGTGTTCCATATGAAAAAATTGAGTTATCGACAATATCTGAAAAACTATGAATTTGGCAACATTGTCGAGATCACCACTGAGTCGTGCATAATCAAAAACCACCCTGTCGAAATTTTCATAAATTTTCTCTGAGCCGTTTCTGAAATATTAGACCGTTCCGATACTTTTGACAAACACTGTATGTAAACCCCCTCAAAAGTGTCTGCCATCTTGAATGCTAGTTAAAAATTCACTAAACTTTCGATTAACGTTTGTTGGCCTGTGAATCAAACACTTTTTTGGCTTCAATTTTATTACACCTTTCTATGATGCGCAGTACCTGCTGTCCCGGGTTAGGTTAGGCAAACACAGGAATTCCTACTTCTCATCCCCTAAATACTAGCCCTACAAAATTTCAAGGTGCATCAAACACTTCATGAAACATGCGTCACTGGCTCTTGGACTAAACCGTTTTTTAGTTCTCCTCTTCTCAAAAACTTTTTCATTGTACCTGAATCGACGATGAAGCACAGCAAAAAAACGCCGATTAGGTAATTCACGATCGGGGAACGAATTACTGTAGTTTTGGAGTGCTCTCACGCAATTTTTCTGTCAAACCAAGTAGGATTCTAACATATCACATTTTTATTGATGGGAAAACGGCATTTCGAAAAATATTCAAACAGTAGTTGACAGTTACAATAATTTATGACATTCAGCTCTATGTTGTTTCACTTCCGTCTGAAATAACGTCACCGCTATTCTCTATTTCCGTTGTTTTGCTATTACCAAGCATGATATACTTGAGAATATTTGACAAATAAGTAGTATTTCAACAAAGTTTCAAGGCAACTTGATTGCTCATAATAATTATGTTTTATCGAATCAAACACATTTTTTTCAACCACATTCATATGACCCTCCAGTATTTTCTGTTCTGTACAAAAACGGCTTCAAAGTTGTCATTACAGCAGACATATTTTGATTCACAAAATAAATGCGGCTAGCGGAATGGCTTTAAGATGGAAATTATCGTTTTGTACATTAATACCAAATAGCTCAGTGGTGTCAATTGAGTGGTGCGATATGATGATCACAGGTTTCACGAGTTCACATCCTAGCGCAATTTGTTCTTTTTACTGTCTTATTTTGCTATTAGTAACAAAATATTGTCATTCGTATAAGTACCAAAATTTGGTGTTTGGACAATCATGAGGTTTTATTCGCCAAAACAAAGAAATTTTTTGTACTAGTGAAAGAAAGAAATATTTCCACATATGTCGCTCATTTTCCACTTTGGGAAGAAAGGTGGTATGAGCTTTGTTGTTGAGAATGTTATTACGAATCGAAATACATGAAAAAATGTAGGGTGTCCCATTGAAAGAAATATCATTTTATGAAATATTCTGAAAACGCGACTTTCAATTTTTTTTTTGTTTTCAGCATCGAGAACGACATCAAAAATGCTACTAGTTTGCCCATTTAACTGAATTCGTAGCATCAATAATAACGGAGTTGGCAATGGTGCCGACTTAATTTGGAACACCCTGTATACTCCTATAATGGTTACTGTTTGGTTATCTATTGAGAACATTATATTTTCCAATTCAATGACTTTTATTTTTTTTAATATTTTGAAAACTTCCCACTTCAACCGATTTATTATTTACCATAATGATATTCACGATTATCCTACAAGAGGTAACATACATTTTTATGCGATTAGGTACTGATTTCACAAGATTATTGAATTCACTATTCCACCAAGTACTGATTGAATACGACAAACTTTATAGAAATATTGTAAGTAGCAGTTCCATCAGATACTGCAATTATTTTCTACTGAATTACCTGAAATCGAAATATACCTAAATCTTAAAAATAGTGTAATTTTAATTAATATTGACACGTCCGAGAGCTGGACCTGTATAGTGCACCTGACCGCTTGTTTGGATAATCGAGCTTGACTCACGATGCATGAGACATCATCACTCAAAAATGCTTTAGAGCGGCTTTACATTATGCAATTTTCATGCAATTTTTGTGCAATGCAAGACTAAATTTTACATTGCGCTTGCACCCATGCAAGTTCCGTGCAAGCCCAAAAAATTTCGACTGGTTGAAATTTTCACGCAATTCGTGAGCAATTCTAGTGATTTTTCTGGTGAGAAATTCAATGCCAATAGCACACCAAAGTACCTGTAGATATTGTTTTTCGAATGTCTCTTAACCTGTAACTAAAAGAAAGAGAACATTTTTCAGAAGCGTTAATAATAAGTGGAAAATGTCAGCGACGTAAGTAAATGTTAAATACATAAAGCAATAAGTGTATATTTGATGATTGACTTTCCGTTATTTATAGAAAAAAAAGAGATTGGAAAAAATCTCTTTTATGGACTACAAACCAAACAACAACGTTGATACTCCTTTATGAGCAGTTTCCATGTTTGTATGATGTACGCTCAAAACAATACAGCAATAGCAATGAGAGACTGCAAGCGTGTGAAAACATATTGAAAGAATTGAATAACTGTGCCGAGGAAGTTATAACAATTGATGATGTGAAGAAAAAAATTCATGGACTTCGTACTCAATATATGACTGAAGTGAATAAAGTAAGAAAAAGTTACCAAAGTGGCAGTTCAACAGATGATATTTACCTTCCAAAATTATGGTGTTTTGATCTCCTTCATTTTATAGGAGACCACGCTCCAATAGTAAGCGAAGAGCAGTCAAACCTAAACATAACTGAAACAGAGCAAATAGAGGTAAGTATATCAAATGGTAAAGTTGTCTTAGTATAATTTCATTAATAGGCAAATCCTGTAAATTGTAGACAGATTTTGAAGAAGAATCAGAAATTCTGTATGAGGGTAATGTGGATGACCTGAATGGTCTGAGTGAAGCTTCAGCCAATGAGGTGAGACATGCTATATCGGAGACAAGTTCAAGAACAAGGACTAAAAAAGGTGATGATAGTCAAGTTTCAGAAATACTGACTACAACAAAACATATAATGGAAAATTTGGCAGCCCAGGAAACGGAGGATAGTATTTCTGTATTCAGCAAGTGAGTAACCATTACTTTTATAAAATTGGGGAAGTTCATTGGTCAACTTGTAGGTTCATTGCATCAGAAATGCAGACGATTGGTAGCAACACGATTATGGATTCACTGAAAGAAGAAATTATTGGAGCAGTATTTCGTGCTAAAAAAACAGCAAAAGAATTACAACAGAATGAATGAAATAATCTTTGAAAGGGAATATACAGAACGGCTTTTAATAGCCCCCTCTGTTAACTTTTGAACGGTTTGAAGTACAAACATAAAAAAACGTTTGGATGGTATCACCGACACTACTGTTTGAAATAAAACACATTATGATTGCTCGAGATGGCGCGGGGGGACGGACATCAACTTGAAATTTTGAAATGGCATGGGGGGTTAAGTGTCGCATTGTTAAAAAGATAATTCAATTCTATTTTCAACCATCCAAACTGTTTGGAATTTCGTTAATACAATATCACAATATTCATTTGAAATGTTAAGTATAAGTGCGGATTTCACATCGAACCATCAAAAGTCATCGAGGTAATGTAACAGATTCAGATCCGCACTTATTCTTGACATTTCAAATGCATATAGTTAAAAAACGTATTACCGAAATTCTAAATAAATGTAGATAGTTGAAACGAGAATTGAATTATCTTTGCAACGATGTGACACTTGACCCCCTATGCTATTTACAAATTTTAAGTTGATGTGTCCTCCCGCTCCATCTATCGAGTACTTACAATTTGTTTTCTTTCCAAAAGTAGTATCGGTGATACCCTCCAAACGTTTTTGTTATATTTGTACGTCAAACTGTTCAAACGTTAACAAGTTGGGGGGGACTATTAAAAACGTACACTGTATTATGGAAACATATAATTTATTTTTGTAACTAAAACAATAAACAATAGCAGTATTAGTCTTCATGTCCTGTTTTCTTGCCATGGCACACTTCCAACTCCATTCACGTATTCTTTAAATTCTTCACGAATAGCAATTGATTCGTTTTTTGCCCTTTTACATTGGTCATTTCTCAAGCCGTACAAAAACGTAAATTGGGGATCTATTTCACTGTCTGGATCAACACCAGTGTACTGGGATTTTAGCAAGCCTGTACAACAATTCTGACTTTTTCAGGTTTCAAAGCATTTGTTGTCAGAAGAACTCTAAATCTGTTAGCTAAAATTCCAAAAGTACTTTCAACAACTCTTCTGACACGACTCTGTAATTAAAGATTCGTTGATCGTGTGTCAATCCTTTCAATGGATATGGTTTCATAATATAATGAGACAATGAAAATGCAACATCAGCTGCTATAACAAAGGGAACAGGTTTATTTCTCCCATGTAGAGGCCTGTCTTCTGGAAAATTCAGTTTATTCTGTTCAACTGCTGTGTACAAATCACTCACTCTCTCAAAACTCCACCGTCTGCCACTCTTCTATTGACTCCAATGTTTGTATATGTAAATTTATAGTGAGCATCTACCAACGCAAGTGAATCAATGCTATGTTGATGTTTATAATTATAAAATGAAGAACCCTCATTATTGGGGGCTTTAATCACAACATATTTACCATCCAAAGCCCCAAGAATGTTGGGCAAATTCCAGGCTATCTCAAGGTCTCTTGAGATTTCTAACCATTCTGCAGCAGTTGATGGTACCTACAATTGAAAACAGTGAACACTTGAAATTTTACAAAAAGTACTAATATACTTACGTGCAAATATTTATCTTTCAGTTCGTCATACAATGCTTTGCATACAACTGGTACGAACAGTGATATGGTGCTTTCAGCTATTCTATAATTGTACATCAATGACCTAAAACTTTCTCCTGTTGCTAAATATCGTAGTGTGACTATGAGTTTATTGCTCACTGGAATACATTCTCTTAATTTGGTATCAGTTTTCTCTATTTTCTGCTTGATATTTTTTAATAGTATCTCAAAGCAATCTCAATCCATTCGTAAAAACTGCCTATAACTTTCACACTCTCCTGCTGGCAGAAATTCATTCTTTATTTAATATTTCCTTTTTGTCGATTTATCCATGGTTTAACCCACCATCTTCTTTTCTTCCTTTTTTTACTCAACGATGCAACAACTGTCACTAATGTCGCTATAGCCACTTTAATATTTGTTATCTTGGTCATTTTTTGAATTTCCGTCAAGTATACACCAACAAATATCAAAATATTGTATTTAGGTTAGATTTTCTCGAAATATATTACGTTGGTGTAACTGCTGGCAACACAAGAAAAAATTACATAAATGTAAAACACAATTTCTACATTGCTTTGCAATGCCTGTCTTGCATTGCAAATGAATTGCATAAATGTAAATCCGCTCTTAATCATATCGAAGAATAAACGATAGCCATCTAGACGAGTCACCAAAGTATTCTAAATGGCGACCTCTCACGTAGTTTCTCGGTCTTTCTAGAATTGTGGAGGACGCTCAATATGAGATAGTATTAGTTAGTTACAGATTACAGTTTACAGAAGTTAGAATTTGCAATTAAACAGAGTTGGCTTGGCGATAGTAAAATAAATTACAATAGCTGTTCAAAATGAATTAAAAATTATAGTTTACGAGTTCTAATAAATTTGTGGATTATAGTTCAGTGTATTTTCCTTACCGTGGTATTAGAAATAGGATTTTCGAAATGAATGAGTGTTCGCGTAGTGAACAGTATCCGTATTAAAAGACCGTAGAGA
Source organism: Chrysolina americana (assembly GCA_958502065.1). Classification (NCBI taxonomy): domain Eukaryota; kingdom Metazoa; phylum Arthropoda; class Insecta; order Coleoptera; family Chrysomelidae; genus Chrysolina; species Chrysolina americana. The sequence continues at coordinate 38,243,092 of OY293414.1, read as the reverse complement.
CCTTTTTACGCGAAATAGACTAGTTACCCGTTAAACAAATAAATGTTCGCGACGTTATACGTCCTATGAAAAAAAAACTGATAAATTTTTCATCATTTCGTCATGGATAATATTCAAGAAATTTCATGAGGAACTGTGTACTTGACGAAAGGCCAACAATTCACAAAATGAAAATTGTTTATAATAATAATTTTCGATTATGAGTTGGTAGTTGTTATTGGAAGTATTGCAAAGTATATTATTGTAAAAAAACTTTTCCAGGCGTTGGGCAAATTTTACACATATATACAGGGTGTCATAACTGATTAAATGGAAGTACTGATTGAATCAGACGTTTCTGAAAATCACAAGTATATACTCACAATTGGGTGTTTTACGAGATTTCTGCAATTTCAACGCCATCTACAATAACTACAAATGATAAAATTTTACAGTTTGCGAAAATTGATATACCTACAAAAAATAACTAATTGAAACCTTGAGAGAAGAAATTTTTCTGTCGAAACAAATAATTAGGGACAAGGAGGAAATAATAGAAGAAAAAGAAAAGAACGTACAACTAAGACCAAGGGGAACGATAACATTCAACAAAAATATGAATTCTTATTATCGAACATAGTAGACAAAGAAAGTATAACGGACAGTTTAAATTAAATTAGTAACAAAATTAGTACGTTGGAGTCATATTCAACAAATAAAAATACGAACATTAATAAAACATATGCAGATGTAACAAAAAATTACAAATACTTACAAGAAAAACCTCTAAATCAGACATTGACTATAAAACCAAAAATGGTACAAACATCCGTAAAAACAAAAAATTATTTAGAAAATGATGTGAGAGTCAGTAAATTAGGTATTGGAATAAATTCACTAAAATAAGTGCATAACGGAAATGTAGTGATCAAGTGTAGAAATAAAGAAGATTTGAAGATATACAAAAAATTCAGCAAGAAATCCAAGAAAAATTATCCAATCAATACGAAACAGAAATAAGAAAGTTATGGAAACCAAGAATCAAGATCCCAAAACTGACTTACCAAAGCTGATGTTGAACAGAAGATCAGAGAACAGAATAACATAATTAATGATACGGACCACCTTTCTGTTCAATTTTTAAAACATTTTGAAGATAAAGACCGTTTCACTATATTTGCAGAAGTAAATGGCATTTTATTAGAAAAAATAATGACGATTAATAGAGGAAAGTTATTCATTGGGTGGCAAAATCTCCAAGTATACCAAAATAATAATATCACTCAGTGTGGCAAATGTCTCAATTTCAAACATACACATAAAAACTGCAGAAATGAATTTGTGTGCCCACGATGTTCTGGCTCACATGAACTGAAATCATGTAAAAATGCTGAAGTCGTCAAATGTAATAACTGCAATCATTCTAATACAGTTTACAAAACTAACCATCCTGTTAACCACCTAGCTTCAGATAGAAGTTGTCCGACATTAATATATTATCAAAATCAGCTCCCACCTGCAAATTTCAAGGGGAAATAGGAATAATCCTCAATTACGGTGTAATTAGCGCTAATTACGATAACAAAATTGCAAACATTGTGCAAAATTGCAAACATCATTTTCGTGTTTTGCAAACTCTGCTGGTATAATTTTAAGTCGCCAATTGAGTTTGCACTCTTTTCAGTGTCCCGGAAGATGGCAGGAATGAACAGTATCTTTAGAAGCAATTTTTGCAAATGCCACAAAATTACAAACTTTGTGCATTTTTTCCTTAAAGTTCTGCTATGGCAAACAATGTATAAATTTGCAACTCTATAAAATATCGGGAAAGCCGAGAAATAGAATATTATCAATTAAGTCGATTTTCGCGGGTGACACAAAATTTCAAACTTTGTGCAATTTTTTGTCAAAGTTCTGGTATGGCAAACAAGGCTACTTATAAATTTGCAACCCTATAAACCGTCGGGAAAACAGGTCAATAGAATATTATCAATTAAATTTATTTTCGCGAATTATAAATAATTCTAAACTTTGTGCAATTTTTTCTCAAGGTTGTGGAATGGCAAACACGTCCACCTATAAATTTGCAACCCTACGAACCATTGGACTAGCAGTGCAATGGAATATTGTCGATTAAGTCGATTATCGCGCATGACAAAAATTTTCAAACTTTGTGCAATTTTTTCCCATACTTCTGGAAAATCATACAAGTTAACCTATGAATTTTCAAACCCATAAAACTTCGGCAAACCCTCCCCGTCCTGCTTTCCGACGCAATAGCCGTGATCACCCTTCCGTTCGCCTCGGACTAGACAAAGCGATTCTATGTTTGTCATATTTTGGATTTATTTTCCTTTGCCAAATTCTTCTATCGTTCTTAAAAAGGAAGTATATTTATATTTTCGTTTGAGTGATCATTTTGTCCAGAACAATTTATTGCTTATTATCGTTTTTTTTAAGGTTTTAAATTTTTCATAAATTATGTTTTGAAATTACTCATATTTTGTGAAATTTTCGATTTTATTATTAGTTTCACGTCGAAAACAGACATTTTTGTATAACTCCTCGCCCTTAATAAATTCATAGCTACGTCCTCTCCCCTGCACCGCCCAGAACCAAATTTAATAGCATGGCCCTGCTGCGAGTAAAGCCGACTTGTCACGAATGTTTCGATAGGTCATTGAGCATTGAAATTCATTTGATTGTCACTTATTCCAACAGCTTAAAGAGTTTTAGACATATTTTCTAATCTAATTATCCACGTTGAAAAAACTTACTTCAAACGTAGGTATTGTCGAACGTGGTCAATAAAAACGTTATTCTTGATGCAAGACGGTTCTGACCAGTTCTCATACTTTATTCAGATCGAACAATATCATGAATTTAACAGTTTGATGTATCACGATTATAATGTCGTAATAATTTATTTATCATAAAAGATACAGCCAATAGGTAATGCCAAATGATCTTCCCTTGTAATCCATCCTATCTTACTGATTATAGTTGGTTTCGTATACATTTGACAGATAGTCGACTCAGGAGGTACAACATCCTCACTTTTCTGTTTTGTTTGCTTTGGTAAACATAATTATTTTTTCGGGACTTTTACTGTTTCTACTGGTGTTTTCAAAGCATTCCAAAGCCTTTATATTTTTTTTTCGAGTATTCTGAAAAGTTCGGACATACTTATGAATTTCTTTATTTTATAATTTGCGAATAATCTAAATACACTCACATGCAAGGAAAAACGCAACAAGTTAATATTTGGTTAAATTTGAGGTCTCGTAGGTTTTTCATTATTGGTTCAATTTCCAAAATTCTTTTCATCAAACTGTAGATAAAATTATTAATTCAAACTTGCACACTCAGTATTTCGTTATATGCAGAGTCATTTGTCATTATACAGGGTTGATTAGAAGTTTGTTGTTAAACCTTAATTTAAAAACATCCTGTGGAATAATTTCGTGGTCAAATTCTTTCAGAATGACAATTTTTGTTAGGAACCATTCCTTTTCAACATTTTGTTTTTTGGTTCATGCCTTTAAGTGCACTAGTTCATTTTAAAGAGAGAAATGAACTCCAAACAACAGTTTCCCCAATTTTAAGAAATGTTGCTTTTGACGAGATGGCTTTGGTCATTGTGCCATAATGCCAGTTTGACAGCTCCTTTTATGAGTCTAGCAATGAGAAGGCAACAACATATTGTTCAGTTATAATAATAAGCAATTATTGCAAAATGTATTTATGCAATCCTACTAAGATAAGAGGGGTTTACCCTTATTAGTGGCTATTGGTAAAACAAGGAACGGGAAGAATCAACATACTAGGAGCTCGCTGGGTGAACTCAAAATTGTTCACCATCAAATTTTAAAAAGTTGGATCTCGTACTTTTTCAATTTTTCAAAAAACATTTTAAAATGAATGGCAGAAATTAGACCACATTTTCAATTTTTTATCTCACTAGTTATATTTTTATCAGAAAAAGTACTTCGAGAGATGCATCATTTTGACTTTTAGCTTTGTTGACAAAAAAAATTGCAGGGATCCATTCAAAATCACACCGTTAAAGTGTTTTTTGCTAGAACCCTGCAGACTCAATTAAGGAGTATTTTTCTACATTGATTTGAGCGCCCTCACATAACTATGCACTTTTGCTGGATACTATGGACACTTGAATGAGTTTTAATAGCCTCCCCCCCCCTGATTTTCGTTTTTACGTTTTTTCACAAGATGCATTTGTCTGAATCCCTTTTCTTACCTGACCACTATTATTTTTGAACGATTTGATGTGAAATAACGAGACAGAATTTTTTTTGGATGGAATGAATTTTTTTTAATTTTTAGATGGTTGAAAAGATAATTGAATTATCTTTTCAACGATGTGACACATGACCCCCATGCCATGCCATAAAATGTTTTAGTTGACGTGCCCCCCGCGTCATTTAGCGAGCAATCACAGTGTGTTCCATTTCAAAAAGTAGTATCGGTGAAACCCTCCAAACAGTTTTTTATTTATGTTTGTACGTCAAACTGTTCAAAAGTTAACAGGGGAGGGGACTATTAGACCGGGAGATGGTGACACAAAATATTAGGTCATTTGTACCAGTATGGCGGTTCTTCCGGGGTCTAATTACAGAATGACAAAAAAGAAAATGATGGTCATAGCGCTGGTACCGGTGGCCCAATCGCGTTGGCGTTAATCGAACGTGTCGAATAAATAACTAGTGTCGAACGATTTGTTCCACAAAAATGCTTGTATTTTCCGATATCAGGCGGTAGCGTAATGCCATACATTAATTAAAAAAAAAAACAAAAAAACAATTAAACCATTTACCAGGCTAAATTTTGCGCAGCTAATCATCGTCGAGTAGCCATTCACGGAAATCACCTTGCCATACGTTTCCGACGGTTCCCAAAGGCCGCCATACCACCGCAAGGCAGTACTTTTTTTTTCGCTGAACGATTTGTACCAGTATTGCATTTGGATTTTTGGAAAGTATTTGATAAAATGTGACCGTTATTATATTTCCCATAGCTATAGTGGGGGAAAAATTGAAAAAGTTATTTATTCGACACGTTTTGAAAATACGTAAAATCATTTTTCACTACATGGAATCATTGTATTCTGTTCGTTTGGAAATTCTACCTAAAAAAAAGTATCTATCATGAAGTCCCGTGGTTTTTGTTTTGAACCATTTTTGTCTACCTATATGCCGATAAACGCGGTTTTCAACTTATATCTGATGTCTGCTCATATCTACCTAATTCAACTATCTTCGACTAATTCATTATTCGAAATATTCCTCCTAATGAAGAAAATATTGAACTGGAATATCATACCTATATTAGTTGAATTCTTCCCTTTTAAAGTTACTGGGTAATGTTGTGTACACACAAATAAATCGTAAAAGCGAATAGCGTTCGATGACGATCATCGAAGACTCGAAGGCCAAATTTACTATACCTAACTGTAATATTTGACACCCCAATCAGTTAGAGTGAGACGCTATTCTTTATGATGGATCTCCGCCTCCATCGGTCGGGATTCTTATTTCCCCCTTTACACCTCAGATTTAGTTTGACCTTCTTATGCTACAGACCTGTTTTCAAAGGACCACGCACACTTTTTATGCAAAAAGTCTTTCGGTCAAATTGTCCAAATTTTCAATATGTTGTTGAGCTCGAGCTCCTGAACAAACAACATAAACAACATATTGAAAATTTGGACCATTTGACCGAAAAACTTTTTGCATAAGAAGTGTGCGTGATCCTTTATAAGTAGCCTTGTTTGCCATACTAGAACTTTGAGAAAAAATTGCACAAAGTTTGGAATTTTGTGTCACCCACGAAAATCAACTTTGTTAAAATTGTTATATCCGTCAACCGGTTGCACCCCTACGTGCAACCCTCAAAAGTCAGAGACTTGTACGAGCTAGGGGAAGACGTAGCCCTTACCTTTTAATACGTGTGATGCCATGCACGAGACCGGTGGCAATGCTGAGATTCGAACTCACGCTCTCTGGCTTATGAGGCGAGGACTCAACCCGCACACCACCGTGGCCCATGTTAATTAATTGATAATATTCTATTTCCCGGCTTTCCCGATATTTTATAGGGTTGCAAATTTATACATGGACTTGTTTGCCATAGCAGAACTTTAAGGAAAAAATGCACAAAGTTTGCATTTTAGCGGTGACTGTACCATCATTTACCACAAGTTTGCACAATGTTTGCAATTTTGTTAGCGTAATTAGCGCTAATTACAACGTAATTGCAGATTATTCGTATTTCCAATTGAAAATCGCAGGTGCAAATTTCAAGAGGAATGTAGAAAAGAAGTTCGTTGATACATCTACAATTTGCACAATGTTTGCAATTTTGCCCAAGGAGATATTGCTAATTAGCGTTTTATGCGAATTTTCCTAATTTCCGGTCCCCGGATTTTTGTGCAAATTTTTATTTTGAGTCTTTACCGGATACTTTAACATATGACGGTGCTAAAGAAATGTTCGTAATTATTGTGAACTGCCGGTCTATTTTGACTGGCCTAACTCCCAAGTAGCACAGACTCCAGGAAGAGAAAACTGTAAATATTCGAACGAGGTTCGAATATATTGTGCCAGAGAGGTATCAAAAATGTGAAAGAAAACGGGGTACCCTTCTCTCTAAGCGTTTCTACCAAGTGGAAAATTCAAGGCAAACATCTGTCAGAAAACAACTACTTCCCTGGCTAATACCACGACGGACATTGAACTACATCTGACAAATATTTGTGCAACGTTCTTCCAAGAAGACCCAATTGCAAGTGCTTGTCTTGTAATTAAACAGAAAATTATCCTTCATTTGGCTGGGAATGACCACCTGCAGACATGCATGTTTCGAGGTTTATTGCCTCTCATCAGTGAAAGGGTAGGTCGGACAACATTATAATTGTCCTGTTCCTGCCAAATGAATAATAACCAACTGTTTAACTAATATTTCCCCACGGATGACACTACGAACCACAATAAAGTTGATCGCAGCGCCATCCGCACGGAACAAGACAAAACACTCCCAAGTAGCACAGACTCCGGGAAGAGAAAACTGTAAAAATTCGAACGAGGTTCAAATATATAGAGAATACAGGATACCCTTCTCTCTAAGCGTTTCTACCAAGTGGAAAATTAAAGGCAAACATCTGTCTATATTGTTGTTTTTGTCTTGTGAGTTTGAATAAAACCCCTGTTTATAAACTTTATTGATGGCTATCGTTAAATAAAACAACTCGACGTAAGGTCGGGTCACGTAAATATTTGTTCCTTGACCTTGAATAACTGTTTTAAACACTAAATAATTGAAGAATATAACTTCTGTAAGGTCTAAGTGCCAAAAATAAAATACGGAAATATTTAATGAAAACGCCCTCTAGTATTGAAACCTAAGGTCACTAAATCAAGCAGGCCGTTCCGTCCATACGGGTATGGCCAATAGGCGTGGACTGATCCTTGAAGTAGTTCCAGTGTTCAAAATAGCCCACAGAAGCGCCAATGATAAAGCAGGAAAAAAGTTGGGTTATGTATTTTTAAATAAAAAGAACCTTTGTTACTTTTGGTTCATTTTTATTATATTTTATTGATGAATGGATAAATACCAGGTACTAATTCTAAATTTATTATTGATTTCAATTGAGAGGTGCAAAATTCGAATTACGAAAAAGTGTCGGTAGATTTACGGGCCCAGGACAGTCCCGTCCCGACAAAGAGTAAATTACAATATGGAGATTCAGATTCAGCCGTCGACCTAGTCCCATAAGGTCGGGAATCAGGAAGTTAAGTAATAAAAAAACATGAAAAGGTGTCCTACGATGGTCAGCGTAGCATTCGCATTCGTAGCCAAATACTTGGAAAGATTTTGATAGGCTAGACTATTTATTATTATCCATATACAAAAGTTTATTAGCACATAACCTTTATTATTAGACTAAAAACAGTAAAAACTTAAGTTATTAAGTTATAAGAAAGCATCCATGATACTGTGAGTGGATGGAGGAAGTGGAAGTGAAAATCTGAAGAAGCCCGATCGATAAAATGTAGCGTGAAGTGAAAAACAAATTGTAAAGCATCAAGTAGACTGCCAGAACATATTTAAAATAGTTATTGGAAAGCCATTCAATTTTACTCCATTAACTGTGTCAAAAATCTTATTTTTGTTGAAATTCTTTATTGTAATATATGTTATTCTATGGTAATACAGTAAATTTCATTGTTGCAGTATGCTAACCAGGCTGAGAGAAGGGCATGCTTTGCTCCAGATGTCCTGGAATGTCGGTTTTTTTGTATTTGTCCCGAAATCATTAGCCCCAAAATAAATCTGAAAATTGATAAGTGGGTTTTCATAATATAAACAATTCAGATGAAATTTGTCAATCCTATAGTAAACACAAAAATATCAATATTTACACTGCACACACGAATGTCATTTTCCACTGAACTATTCAGCAGTGAAAGCCATTTCGTCCTCAAAGTTTCACGATTCAATCCTGAAAACAAAAAAAAAGAAGAGCTTGAATGAAAATCTAATAAGAAATTCAAAAAAGAAGAGACGTTAAGTTTCTGGTATAGACAACTTTGTTTCATCAACTTGAGTAGTAATTAGTTATTTATGATACAAGTTCGTAAAGTAGGACTTCTTTGTATGAGCGTCAACTTTGTTGAATGATGCCCAGTCGAGTACAAAAAAAGCTCTTTACGAAAATGTGTCATACGTTTTTTTTCTCTACGACAGTTGTTATGTTGACAAATTATAACTAGTTGTTTTCTGTTGAATACTTGCCGACGACCATACCTATTGTATAGGTTTTTTTGCGGAAGATTGGATTACGTAATCCACCATAATTCATTATTAGTTTTATGATCTTCCGTCAAGTAGTGTCGCCCATCTTTCATGATGTTTCTGGCTTCATATTGAAGTCGACACGTAGTCGGAGTGCATTTCAATCTGGAACCCAGAGATGGCGCTGAATTCATACTTCAGTGTTGGTCTCAGGGATTTCCAATTAGGATGAAAGGATTTTTCGATTCAATTGGGTCGAACTAGCCTTCGCTGATGATTGGCAATGACCATGAAACCGGTACGGAGGTGTTCCCCCAATTAAATCGAAAAATAATTTCAGCTTTGATATTTGAAATGCATTGCAAAGTGGTTCTTGTAGAAAACTTTGCCAAGTATTAAACAGATATAATTCACTGGTCGTAGGGGGCAGTAGTTGTTTTCTGTTGAATACTTGCCGACGACCATACCTATTGTATAGGTTTTTTTGCGGAAGATTGGATTACGTAATCCACCATAATTCATTATTAGTTTTATGATCTTCTGTCAAGTAGTGTCGCCCATCTTTCATGATGTTTCTGGCTTCATATTGAAGTCGACACGTAGTCGGAGTGCATTTCAATCTGGAACCCAGAGATGGCGCTGAATTCATACTTCAGTGTTTGTCTCAGGGATTTCCAATTAGGATGAAAGGATTTTTCGATTCAATTGGGTCGAACTAGCCTTCGCTGATGATTGGCAATGACCATGAAACCGGTACGGAGGTGTTCCCCCAATTAAATCGAAAAATAATTTCAGCTTTGATATTTGAAATGCATTGCAAAGTGGTTCTTGTAGAAAACTTTGCCAAGTATTAAACAAATATAATTCGATGGTCGTAGGGGGCAGTAGTTGTTTTTTGTTGAATACTTGCCGACGACTTTACCTATTGTATAGTTTTTATTGCGGAAGATTGGATTACGTAATCCACCATATTTCATTATTAGTTTTATGGTCTTCCGTCAAGTGGTGTCGCCCCTCTTTCATGATGTTTCTGGCTTCATGTTGAAGTCGACACGTAGTCGGAGTGCATTTTAAACTGGAACCCAGAGATGGCGCTGAATTCATACCTCAGTGTTTGTCTCAGGGATTTCCAATTAGGATGAAAGGATTTTTCGATTCAGTTGGGTCGAACTAGCCTTCGCTGATGATTGGCAATGACCATGAAACCGGTACGGAGGTGTTCCCCCAATTGAATCGAAAAATAATTTCAGCTTTGATATTTGAAATGCATTGCAAAGTGGTTCTTGTAGAAAACTTTGCCAAGTATTAAACAAATATAATTCAATGGTCGTAGGGGGCAGTAGTTGTTTTTTGTTGAATACTTGCCGACGACTTTACCTATTGTATAGGTTTTATTGCGGAAGATTGGATTACGTAATCCACCATAATTCATTATTAGTTTTATGATCTTCCGTCAAGTAGTGTCGCCCATCTTTCATGACAAATTATAAATTGTTGAATATTTCATCAAATAAACTTTTCAGTTTTCATCGTAACATCTAAAGATGACTTCCGAGTAAAATTCGACACAAAATACAGTCTCTTTCAAAATTTGGTAAATGTATGAACAATGGGTAAAAAAATAATTAATAGTATCACTTTTCGCACTGTGAACAGTGCCTAGGTAAAATCAAGTTTACTCATTGTCATAGAAAAATGTATATTGAAAATAAAATTGTATGACCTGGGGCCTATATCGCAAACACTACAATTCCAACAAGTGTACAATCAAGAAGGGGTTTACCTTCTGAAAAAGATCAGAGTAAATCTGAGGTGTAAAGGGGGAAATAAGAATCCCGACCGATGAAGGCGGAGCTATTATAAAAGAAGTCTGATACACTACATCTCCCAGTATTTTTTTAAAAGGAAAGAATTAAAATTATATAGGTAATAACATTATAGTTCAATATTTGCTTTATTAGGATGAATATTTCAAATACGGTAATGAAAATATTGTAGTAAAACTGCACTAACTAATTTTCCTAATTTATTTAAAACACTAGTTACAACAATTATTCACTAAAACATTTATTTCTACGGTGTCAGTCTCTATCTGCGAACTCTGGAACTGCAACTAACTCTGAATTCTGACTGTCCCGCCATCTGCTATACAGCGGCTATATATAGTAGCATTTACAGTTTTCGATCTTTCCAGTCGGTTCGGCGACTTCTTAAAGGTTCCTAGAATGTTCGGATAGAACTTTCGCGTCTCTTCCACAGATGTGTCATGTGTTTGTCAGAAGAGAACTTGTTTACATTTCGTGGAGTGTAATTGGATGATCAGGGCCGGTTTCGAGGCCGGTCTCGAAATCGTTACAATATGTTAAGTTGTAGGTAGGTATGAGCAGACATCATATATAATCAAAAAGCGCGTTTATAAAGAATCTTTAAAAAGGCCATGACTACTAAGTAATTGTTTTAGGCTTTAGATTTTTCATGTGTGGAAAATACATTGCGCAATTATACGTGGAAGGAGTATGGGTATAGGTTATTAGGTAGGTTGTAGGTATGTGTGTGAAATGTAAAGTCAGTGCTTAATTTTTCGTAGGTACAAATCAGTGCCAATAGGTAAAATTGAATGTTTCTACAGTGTGTTCACTTAAGTTGACCACAAATGGAAAACAACTTTATTTTTCACTTTAAAATAAAAGTCATAAACAGTTCTGCATATTCTAAAACCTAATTATGAATAACCAAATCTGGAAGTTTGTCAGTTTTACATGGATAGTGTAAAAAAATATGAAGTTGTTGCAAATTAAGAGTCACGAGGAAATATGCAATTATACTTATCTCTCTAGACTAAAAATAAAGTGATTTTTGTGGAATTTTCTCCACACTAATGCTTGAAAGTTAAAATAGTGGCTCTCGCAGTGAAAGGCCAGAGTATATTCGCGGTCGAAGCATCAGGCTTAACCAGTTTTTACACACATTTTTGTTGGAATGGATAAAATGTAATGAAAAAAAAAATGGATTTTTTTAAATATTTTGTCAACTACTCATAAAAACAATTTTTGTAATAAATTCATTTTATGCCACTACTTGTGTTAGGCTGGCAAATTTTAAAATTTGAAATCAGATTCCAGAAAATGCAGAACTTCTCTCCTGAATTGAAAAATAAAAATGTTTTCTATATGTCGCCAACTTTAGTTGACACTGTGTATAGTGACGGAAATGTTTAATGGTGATTCCCGTATCTACAAAACAATAAAATATAGATTTTAATGAAAATTGAACATGATGTGGAACCATCTGCGACTCAAAGATACATTTTAGTCATTTTCCACTGTTCAAGATGACGTTTTGTAAGGTATTCATGTTGAAAAAGGAATAAGTATTCTCAATTGAAAAGTGATATTATTTTGATTTATTCATTCATCAAGAAAAACAATTTTCAATTGAGAATATTTCCATTTTCAATACAATATAGTAAAAAATAATCGATATAGGATTGAAATTTCTAATATGAAAACAGAAAAAAATTAATAATATGAATATGAATTTCTAATTTCCATATTCCTTTCGTATCGACTATCCACTATTTCAGGAAGCATGCATTTCATGTAGAATTCTACCAATTTTGATTCCATTTTATCTTGCCAAAACGTGTCATTGCGAGGGATTATTTCAATTTTAATACCTTTATATATCCATACCATGAAGTAACAAAAATCAAAACCCGTGACATGCAAATGCCCTTGAACTTGAAAATGCCATTTATGGTTTTTATTAAACTCTCCATTTTTTCTCCAACATGTTATCAGCCCTTCAGCAATGCCTTCCTCGGGATTCAGATCTCTTGCAGAATAAGGGCACTTCACTTCGACAAGAGCTTTGGTTCCTTCAATAACGCCATCAGGGCTTGCAGCTATAAAGTCTATGTTTTGATCGATGAATAAACCGCATTTAGATATTTTAACTCCCAAATGCTCCTCTAATTGCTTTATTGCATTTTTCTCATTTCCACGCCATGTTTTATAGAGTTGGCAAATATTTGTTTTGGATATAATATTGATTTGAACAAAATTTTTCTAGAAGAAGTAGGTCTTTTTTTTGCAAATTTCCGCAAATTTTGAAGCTGTCACTCTCTTTCTTCTTTGAATCTGCCACTTTCCGAATCTGCCTGATTTCTCGTTATTTCTTCGGCATTCGTTTTCTCAGTCGAAGTCAACTGTAATCCATTCAGGAAATCGCCTGCTGTAATACTTCATCTTCAAGGTCTGGTTTCTCGCAGTGCGTCCCATAGAACTGTGATGACTTTATCCCTTGAGCATTGGAATATTTTTTTCGTTTTTTCAATATTCTCAATTTATTCTCATTAGTTCTTCTTTTATTTTTACAACTTTCATAATTTTGCGTGTAATAGCCAACTTTAGACATACCAATTTTTTTTTTCATGAATTCCAAAGGAATTTTTGTATTTTGGCTCACCACTGATGCGAAACATTGGGATTGATATGAACGTCTGAGAACAAAGTTCACCCTCTTCCCTCCAGTATGTTTTGCAATAATCCCGTTGAATTGCTCTGCTGAATTATTATCAACATCGAATATCAAGCTGTTAGCATGATTTGAAAGGTATCTCACGTGACCCATCATTTTATCAAACAATGCTAAAAACAAAAATTATTATAAAATATGAGGAGTATGTTTACTTATACAATAATTAAAGAAAATGGTAGTTTGTGTCTGAATGACACCATGCACAAGAAGGAATGAAAAAATTAATATAGATCACAAGGAAAAAAAGTAGGTATTTTATATTGATTACATAGATACATCAGGTATTTATTCCTTCGAATGTAAAAAGATGATATGGAAATATAAGTATGTACCTATCTTCAACTCAATATACTTGAGAATATGAATCGGTCTTTTTTATTACTGGTAGAATATATATACCGGGTGGCTACGGAAGTATTGCCTACGGAATATCTCAGTTATTGTATGAAGTAGGTTTGTGAAATTTGGAGCGTCGATATAATGACATTAGAGCTAAAATTTGAGCATATTGACATGTCGAAGTTAACTTCCGGTCTGACCGGAAGTAACATCAACTTTCATATTTTAAATGGAAACCCTATTTTTTTTTCTTTTCGCTTTATTCAGCATTCAATTTCCTTCCTAATGACATATCACAAGTTGGTATCTAACTAGAAACTAGATCAGAAAAAATTATTATTGAAATTCACCGAGTAGGCCGTGGAAGCAAAATGAAAGCCAAAAATTGAAAAGTTGGCTGTGGAAACCATACGTCACTTGATAACAGTTGCTACTACTGTGATATTTTATTTTCATTCGTCGGCGTTATACAAAGCCGCCAAAAAATATATTGGAAAAATTGGGAAAAAACAATACTCTGTAGGTCCATAACTTAAATAGGAACATACAACTTTTTTTTGCCTGTACTATTCAGCATAACCATTCCTTTTTAATGATATAATAGACAGTAATTTTTTGAAATGAAATACCAAAAAATCCAATTATTATTCTTCAAATAACAAAACAGATTGTCGCCATACGCAAAAATAACATTAAAAATAATGTGGAATGATAAATTATATCCTGTAGGTTCTAGGTTAAATAGGAACATAAACGTACTTGGTCTGTGCCATCGTCCATAGATATTCTAATATCTACCTATGGACGATGTTTGTGCTATTCAGAATAATCATTCCATTGCAATAATCATTCGAACCAAAATATTAACAAGTAGGCTGATTAAGATGTATTTTGGAATGAAACAAAAAAGAAACGAGAGCTCTCACGAACGCTGCTATCCATATTATTTTGACGTTCGAAGTAGTGTTTTTGATTCTGCCATTTTAAAAGGGTTTGTAAATCGAAATCAGTTAGTGCAATATTCAAAAAATGCCCCGTTATTCACGAACCGAACAAATTGACATGCTTCTCATTTATGGTGAATGTTTAAAAAATTCTTATGCCGCTGAACGATTGTATTTAGAGCGATATCCTGGGAGGCAGCAACCGTCAAGAAGGTATTTCCAGTGGCTTGAAGAAAAATTAAGAACTGAGCCTGATGTTCACGAAGACCAAGAAGCATTTGTTATTAATGAGGAAACTGAAATTAATGTATTAGCTTTAGTACAATATGATAGCACAATTTCCTCAAGGCAGATTGGCGCCGAATTAGCTATAAGTAAGGACTCTGCTAGGAAAATTTTGAAATAACATCGATTTAAATCCTTCAAGTATCAGTTGCATCAACATTTGTATGAAAATGACGGTGAAAGGCGCCTGGAATATTGTAATTGGTTTCTTCGACAAAATGCTGAGAATCACCTATTTAACTATTATATCTTGTTTACGGACGAGTCAAGATTTACCAACAATGGATTATTTAACAGGAATAATACAAGGTAGGTACTGTACTTTATTTGGATTATTGTCGATAGTCGAAGTGTAAAGTGCTAAAAGTGTGAACGGTCTTTTGTTTCAGGTACTGGGCGGTAGAAAACGAGCACCGGTTTCGACAAGGTGGCTTCCAGGAGAGATTTGGTGTGAATGATTGGGCAGGAATAGTTGGAACTCATATTGTTGGCCCCATTCTTTTTCAAGGCCAACTAACCGGAGAGAGATACTTTAATTTTTTAACGAATGAAATTTCGGAATTCATCAACAACCTACCAGCGGAAATAACTGAGAGAATGTACTTCCAGCAAGATGGCGCCCCTCCGCATAATTCAAGAATAGCGAGAAATTATCTTCAAAATCGCTTTCAAGAGAGACTTATAACAACCCATGGTCCAGTCAGGTGGCCACCAAGGTCACCTGATCTTACTCCGTGCGACTTTTTTCTATGGGGGCATCTTAAAAATAGGGTGTATTCCACACAGCCTACAACTCTACATGAGCTAGAAGTAAAAATTCGTAGAGCTTTCCAAGATATCACGCCCCAAATATTGAGAAACGTTTTACATGAAAATATCACCAGAGTCAATAAATGTATTGACGCTGAGGGAATGCATTTCGAACACTTGTTTTGAATTTATTTTATCTTTAATCCTGTCAATTTGAATTTTTTTTTTTTTTCAATAAATCTGTTATTTGAATAATAATAATTGGATTTTTTAGTATTTCATTTCAAAAAATTACTTTCTATTATATCATTAGAAAGGAATGGTTATGCTGAATAGTACAGGCAAGAAAAAGTTGTATGTTCCTATTTAAGTTATGGTATTGTTTTTTTTCCCAATTTTTCCAATATTTTTTTTGGCGGCTTTTTATAACGCCGACGAACGAAAATAAAATATCACAGTAGTAGCAACTGTTATCAAGTGACGTATGGTTTCCATAGCCAACTTTTCAATTTTTGGCTTTCATTTTGCTTCCACGACCTACTCGGTGAATTTCAATAATAATTTTTTTCTGTTCTAGACCACCATTTGGATACCGTTATTCCAAAATTACCTTTCAAACTTCCATTTCTATTCAAATACGTTGACGATATTATTTGTGCAGTGCCGTCCGACAGTGTAGGAATATCATTAGACACGTTCAATTCTTTCAACAGCCACTTGCAATTCACAGTTGAACAGGAAAAAGAGAACAGCGTCCCTTTCTTAGATACCAGATTAATAAGAACTGATGACAATCAGATAATTTTGGACTGGTACCAAAAAGAAACGGCATCCGGTAGGTTCATCAATTTCTCATCTAATCACACCAAAAACCAAAAGTATAACACCGTCATCGCCATGAAAAACAGAATCACTCACATTTGCCATGAAAATCTTTTACAACAGAATATAAACAAACTCTTCGATATCCCAGGCACATCTTAAAAAATCTAATATACAACTCTAATTTCTATGACGGTCCCACTGAAGAATGCAACATACAGTTTTAGTACAAATCAATTCCTTTTGTTGACAAATTATCCTACCAAATTACTAATATTTTCAAGGAGTTCCCAAAGATAAAAATAGCTAAATATAATAACACAAAAATTGCAAATATTTATTCAAAAGTCAAGGATAGGACTCCAACTTCGCTTAACAGCAACGTAATATACGAAATTCCGTGTGGTGCATGTAATCAGTGTTATGTGGGTCAGACTTCGCAATGGCTGAAACAAAGAATAGCTTTACACAAGAGCGATGTCCGGTTAGGCAAAATCTCGTGTGCAGCTGTTGATCACTCACAAAAAACCGGCCACCAATTTGACTACTCTAATGTCAAAATCCTGGAAAAAATTAATAATCAAAAAAGTAGACTCTTCCTTGAGATGTACCATATAAACAAAAAACCCAACACAGTAAATTACAGGACCGACACGAATCAGTTAAACAACATATACAGTAACATTTTAAACACAATTTAATTTTTGTTATTGGTAAACATGTGGTGTACCTATGATAGTTTCTAAGAATTTTTTTTTATATATTTACTTTTTTTTTCATTGTTGCCTACTGGTCATTAGATTTTTGGTTACCTGCGTGATATATAAGCCGGTGCCCCAGAGCTAAAGTTTCAGTTAGTAATGGATATTACCTAGTTGGTGTTGATGAATATTTCGCAGCTCCCCAGAACACTAATGAACACAATAGGATTACCGACTCTATGATTGTAAGTGGAACAGTTGTATAATTTTTGGTTTCATTTTTCAAAATTCCTAACATGTTTTTGCAGCTTTTCTCTCCTGAAGAAGCTAATAAAGATTAGCGAAATATTGAGATATAGAACGAATGAGTTTTATTGGTAAACAGACCGCAAACCCGAGAAGTCCCCAGCTGATTTTGTAAAGTTCGGTCGAGAATACATTCCTACTATATATATATTTATATATATACATATATATGTTATATCCGATTCCTGAATGAGCCCTTTGTCCCGGAATTGCGTCATACACTATAAACATTGCATCATCTACTACGCAGAAGATAGAGGATATTCCTCAGCACATTTGAAGGTCTTCGTGGAACAATAGAAACTACGCAGTATCCAGTCAGCATTCCCGAACCTATAAAAGTCGAGGAGACCGGATTCAAGTTGTTCAAGTCTTTCCAGTCTTCAAACCAAGTAGTTAGTAGATTTGAATCAGTACGAGTTTTTAAACCATTATAATTTCACTTGTAAAATTCAATATTTCCATATTGCAATAATTGTGAATAAAGTCTATTTTTAAAAACTCAAACAAAAGAAGACTGATTTAACAAATTGGCGCAGTCGTGCGGATCTCGAAAACGCTGTGATCCAACGAAGAAACAGCGGTAGTCTCCAGACTTCCAACGAGTCCAAGAACCGCAAAGCAGAACCCAGTGGACAAGACGGTCTCTTCAACAACAAGAAACCCGCATAAGTCGTCGAACGTTGCTCACCTCGTCGTGAAGAAATCACCTCTTGGAACCCGCGTAAGTCGTCGAACGCTGCTCATCCTGTTGGAGCTAGAGCTTTATGAAGTAGGACTTCATCTTTCCACAAACCCAGGAGACAACAAGAAAAAGAAGAAAGAAACAAGAAGAAAGAAGAAGCAAGCCACCCAGAGCTTAGGAAGCTCAACCAACCAGCATTAGACGTAGGAAACTCATTGTAAGTACCACATCGAATCATTAATCATTTTGTTGTATTTTGATATATTTCTAAATTTGATTTAACCTTGTTATCCCAAAATTTACCCAAAATGTCACATCATAGTTCAAATGAAAGTTTACATAATGAACGCGAAGTACCATTAGAACCGTATAAACTTTCCGAAATATTCTCGATAATTCCAGAATACGATGGTGATTCAATTTCGCTTGGAAATTTTCTTAACGCCTGTGACCATGCGCAAGCTATGGCAGTAGACCAACAAAAATTGCTTTTAACTATTCACATTAGAAACAAACTCAGAGGAAAAGCTGCTCAATTGATAAATTCCAGAAATCCAGAAAATTATCAAGAGATCAAAATTTTATTAAATTCTCACTTTGGTGATTCCCGTGACTTAACATCTTTGATACAGGATTTACAAAGAATAAGGCAAGCAAATGGAGAAAATGCACTGACGTTTTTCTCAAGACTTCAAAGTCATAGCGCGAAAATGTATTCGTGTATACAAAGATCTATGTTAACAAACGCACAGAAAAACGCACAGTCTCAACTTATTGAAAATATGGTTTTAAATACCTTATTAACAGGCCTCGAACCCAAAATCGGTCAAATTATTCGAGCTAGCAATCCAAACAGTATGCTAGAAGCTTCAGTTAGAATAAAGCGTGAGATACAGCTCTCATACTTTGAAAATCAAAAATCAATCAATCGTTCATCACAACCTCAAAGTTCAAGAACAAATCATAATACAAGACCACAAATAAATCGACCAAATAATTTCCAAAGGAATTATTTCCAACCCCAAATGAATCAACCCCAAATGTATCAACCTCAAACGAGTCAACCCCAAATGAATCAACCTCAAATGAGACCAAATATGTTCCAAAATCAAAATCCAAATCGAAATTTCCGAAATCAAAACTTTCAAAGACAAGCAAATCCTCAAATGCAACAACGCGGACAATATTTTCAAACAAATAGACCCACAGTAATCAAGAATAACCCTCAATGGAATTTAAATGCGAATAAAACCCATTTATTAGATCATGAGTACGATTCATTATGCTCAAATACAGATTTTGAGTATCAAAACGAAAATATTTATGAATATTCAGACCAAGGAAACGAGTCATTCTATGATGAGGAAGATTATTTCCAGGAACAACAAGATTTTGAACAAATACCAAATGAAAATTTTGACTATGAAGTAGAACAACTTCAAACGGATTTTCACAATTTTCTGTCACTAGACAACCCACCTATCAGTACAACTACCAATCCATGTACGACACAATTAATCAATACCAATCCCCAATCTCGACAAACCCTATATGCAGACAATCTAATTTTAGAACAACAATGTCCAACTCAACAGATTCCTCCTGCAATCGAAATGAAAGCGAATCTCGCAGCGCTTATCAAAACTCTCGAATTCAAGCCAGAGAAAACAATACCCACTATGAACGACCTCAAGACAGATCAGCAATTTCTATAACATCCAATTGTAGCGATTTGTACTATTTAATCAGTCCAGCTAATTTTAAAATATTAATTGACACAGGTGCAGGTATCTCGATTTTTAAAAGGAAAACAGCTGAAAATTATACAAAAAGATTTTCAGAAAATATACCAGTTACAGGAGTTACAGATGGAAAAGTAATGGTAAAAGAGTCAGTTTTAATACCATTTGGCACAAAAGAAAAACCAGTTTGGCATAAAGTTTATGTACACGATTTAGATATCGAATTTGACGGAATTTTAGGTACCGATTTTTTGAAAAGATTTGATGGAGTAGTAGATATTGGTAATCAAGTTTTAATTTTGAATTATAAAACCTTCCCTTTATATTCAGCCCGGAAAACACTTGCTGGAACATCAGTTAAAATAAATAATGAACAAAAAATTCAAGGAAACTTACAGGAAAAGTTCAGTACACAAAATCTCGAAAATAAAATAACAATCGAACCAAGAGTTGAAAAAGTTTTTAAATTAAAATCCAAATTAAGAAATACAGAAGCTATACTGTTAGCTACTGAAAAAGAGAAAGTTAAACTTCCAAATGCCCTAGTCAAAATTAACGAAAAAGGAGAATTTTTAGTAACCGTTGTAAATGTAAATGCAATTGAAAAATCTATTGATTTTAATGACTTACAATTTGAAGAATATTATGGAAATGAAAATGACATTGAAACAGAAAACATAGAAACAAGTCGTCCAGAGAAAATAAAGAATTTACTTCGTCTAAAACATCTTAATGAAGAAGAGAAAGAACTAATTGAGACCTTATGTTTAGAATTCACAGACATATTTTATTTAGAAGGCGATCCTTTAACTTTCACAAGTGAAATTAAACATATAGTGAAACTGAAAGATGGTGCACAACCCGTTTCAACAAAATCTTATAGATATCCACACGTACATAAAGAAGAAGTGAAGTCACAAATTTCAAAATTATTAGAACAAAATATAATTAGACCCTCAATTTCACCATGGTCAGCCCCAGTTTGGGTCGTACCGAAAAAACTCGACGCATTAGGAAAACAAAAATGGCGTGTAGTAATTGACTATCGAAAATTAAATGAACTAACTATTGATGATAAATATCCTTTGCCCAATATATCAGATTTATTAGACCAACTCGGAAAATGTCAATATTTTACCACCCTTGATTTAGCCTCAGGTTTTCATCAAATTGAAATGCATCCTAACGACATAGAAAAAACCGCTTTTTCTGTTGAAAATGGTTTATACGAATTTCTCAGAATGCCTTTCGGAATGAAAAACTCTCCCAGTACTCTCCAAATAATTTTAGATCATATTCTAACCGGACTTAGAAACGAGAGATGTTTGGTATATATGGATGATATAATTATTTATTCCCCGACTATAGACGAACACATATCTGACTTAAAACTAGTTTTCAAACGATTAAGAAATGCAAATTTGAAAATACAACCGGACAAATGTGAATTTTTGAGACAAGAAGTCGCCTATCTAGGACATGTTATTACTAAAGATGGAGTGAAACCAAACCCAGCAAAAGTTGATTGTATAATTAATTTCCCAGAACCAGCCAACCCAAAAGAAATTAAACAATTTCTAGGACTTGCAGGTTATTACAGAAAATTTATTCCAAATTTTTCAAAAATTTCTAAACCCATGACAAGATTATTACAGAAAGATGTATCCTTCCATTTTGATGAAGAATGCAAAAAATCATTCCAAGAATTGAAAAAAGCCTTGACTTCAACCCCTATTTTGATTTATCCAAATTTTGATGAACCTTTTATCTTGACAACCGATGCAAGCTCATTTGCAATTGGATCCGTATTATCCCAAGGACCAATAGGAAAAGACTTACCTATTGCCTATGCATCTAGAACATTATGTCCCGCTGAAACAAAATATTCAACTATTGAACGAGAACTTTTATCCATGGTATGGTCAGTTAAACATTTTAGACCCTATCTTTATGGTAGAAAATTTAAATTTATAGTAGACCATCGACCACTAACATGGTTATTTTCAATAAAAGACCCTGGCAGTAGATTAGCCAGATGGCGTTTGAAATTAGAGGAATACCAATTCGAAGTTATTTATCGACCCGGAAAAATTCATAAGAACGCAGACGCTTTATCTAGAATCAGAATGAATCATTTTGATGATTGTAGCAAAGTCTTATCAAATATTTTAATGGCAAATGATAATCTTGAAGAACATGATATTTCAGATACAGAAACTGAAGTAGCTCAAGAAACCGTATTAGAAGAATTAACAAACTTTTCTAGACTTTTTAAAATCAAATCATTAATTGATTACTCAAAATTTAAATTCATCAATGATCAATTACTAGACAAAAGTCATAAAGACATTGTTATTTTTCCACAACACCAAAAATTAACACCATTACATGATAAAATACTTGACGATATATTTGAAGAAGATATAGATTTTTATCCAAATAAAATAAATATTGTTTCCAGTAGAACTGTAAAAGATCGGAAATATTATTTGATATTAGTACCTTTTGAACCTGAAGATGCAATTGAATACATGTTCAGTTCCTTATATCGATGCCAAGACACATTTCAACCCTCAAAAACGTATTATGTCGAAAATAATGTCGATCTACCTATTCAAGAAATGCTTTCATATATCCTAGCAGATAAAGAGAATATTAAATTCGAAATATGTCAAGACGTAGTTCGAACCCCCAACGAAAATGAAATACCAATAATATTAGATCAATACCACAATGGTAAAAAGAATTTGCATCGTGGAATAAATGAAACTTTGAGAAGAATAAGAGAAAAATATAATTGGACAGGCATCACAAAAGATGTTGAAAATTTCATAAAAGCTTGTGAAATTTGTCAAAAAGCGAAAATATGTCGACAAAATTTACAGAATCCTCTTGTTATAACAGAAACTCCCAAAACAGCTTTTGAAAGAGTAAATGTTGATATTTTAGAAATTCCAGTACAAAATCCATCACGAAACTCGATCTTTTAAAATTGGAGATAAAGTCTTTGTTAAAGAATCCCAAATAAAGAATAAATTAGAAAATAAATTTAATGGACCTTTCGAAATTATCGAAGTGTTTCAAAATTCAGCCATGCTTAAGAATCCTGAAACAAATCAAAATTCAAAAGTAAATTTTGATAGACTGAAACCATGTTTTGTTTCAGATCAGGAAAATCTAGAAAAAGAAAATTCAGATCAAGAATGATTCTTCTCCTGTTAGCAGTCATCCACATTGTTAACGCTCAGTATAAGTTAACACCTATTAATAACTCAGTAGGAGTATATTACCATGAACAAGGTGATATTAAAATTTCAAATGAAAAATGGACTTTATTAGTAGTAAAAGATATGGCACAAGTAAAAGAAGCTATTGATCATAATGCAAGAATATTAAATGACTTGATTGAACTTATAGAAACCAACAATCCGAGAATGAAATATTTTTATGGAGAAATCAGTACGCATATTAGTCTGTTGAATAAAATTGCTCATCAAGTAGAGGAAAAGTATTACGAATCTCAAGTTGATTCGAATGATTATAACAAAAGATATAAAAGAGGTTTAATAAATGGCGCTGGATCAATTTGGAAAGCCCTTACCGGAAATTTAGATGCCAGTGACGGTGAATACTTTAACAATTGTATTAACAAAATATACAGGGATGAACACCAAATTGAAAATTTACTCAAAAACCAAATTTCAGTTACAACTTCTGTAATAAAGGAATTTAATAGTACCATTCAACAATTGCAAGTAGATGAAGAAACATTTAATGAAGATATAAAACAAATTGAAACTTCAATTTATGATCTTTCAGACCATTTAGCAATGGTTGATGCAAAGTTGAAAACCATCGAAATCTGTGAACAACTATTGGAAAGTTATACATTTTTGGAAAATTATTTGAATGACATTCTCAATGCAATTACGTTTGCTAGACTACATATTATCCATACTTCAATAATTAAACCCAATGACTTAGTATCATCTCTTCAAGAAATAACACAAACAATTCAAAAGAATTATTTACCTTTACCCGCGAAACTTTCATCAGTATCTAAATACTTAGATATTATTGAATTACAAGCTTTTCAAGCAGATTCAAGGATAATTTTTGTATTGAAAATTCCCTTAGTCGAACCTGAAATCTATACTGTTTACCGATTGTACCCCATTCCTATCCTAGATAACAGAACAGGGTTACATCATATTTTACCAACAAATAAAAATTATATTGCAAAAGATGATGATTCTATGATGTACACTGCTTTTCAAAATTTAGATCAGTGTAAGTTACTTTTTTATAATTTTCATATATGTGAAAATGTTATTTCTTATCCAATTGATAGCAATGCAATTTGTTAAGCTCAAATTTTGAGACCATTACTAGAACTTCCTAGAATGTGTTCAACTTCCTTACTTTTTGCAAAAGATTATAATGTTTTTGAAATTCAACAGAATACTTGGTTAATAACTGTATCAGATCCTTTGGCTGTTACAATTAATTGTCAAAAACAAGATATTGTCACAAAAATAATTAAAACGATTTCAATTTTGAAACTGGAACCTAATTGTAATTCATTTATTGGAAATACAAGAGTATATGCAAAATACTTTGTTACTCAAGAAAGGAATATTACTTATAAAAGTTATCCAATTTTGATTCCATATCAATGTTGCAATGATGTACCAAATAAAGAAAATCTTCCAAAATTAAAGCCTTTGAAATTGAGCAAATTAAATGTTGATAACTTAAACATTGCTCAACATAAATTAAATCAATATTCTGATCAACTTGATCAAATTATTAATGAACCCTTTGTGAGGAAACATGTTTCATGGTTTACGATTCTCACAATTGTAATAATTGTCTTTGTAATTTTACTTTACATATTTTGTAAATGCAAAAATAGACGTTCAGTGAAAATTGGAATTATGACATCAAGAAATAATCCACCTCCAGAAGATAGAGGATATTCCTCAGCACATTTGAAGGTCTTCGTGGAACAATAGAAACTACGCAGTATCCAGTCAGCATTCCCGAACCTATAAAAGTCGAGGAGACCGGATTCAAGTTGTTCAAGTCTTTCCAGTCTTCAAACCAAGTAGTTAGTAGATTTGAATCAGTACGAGTTTTTAAACCATTATAATTTCACTTGTAAAATTCAATATTTCCATATTGCAATAATTGTGAATAAAGTCTATTTTTAAAAACTCAAACAAAAGAAGACTGATTTAACATATATATATACATATATTTATATTTATATATTTATATATAATATATATTATACAGTGAGGACCAAAAGTCCGTCGCCCCCCCTGTAACTTCTTTATTCTACATATTACAAAAAAATGTTAAATACATAAGTTGTAGGGTTTCATTCGATCTCTTTAATGGTTTAAGTTTCATTCATACAGAGTGTCTCAAAAAAGCACGGTGACTTAGAAGTTAATTTTTTCAAATGGGACACCCTGTATTTCATTGCATTATTACATTCTACGTTGAATTCTGAACTAGTTTGATAAATGGTTTTTTATCAAAAAAGTTAATAGTTTTGGACTTATGAACACTTGTAAATAATTATTTCGACTACTTTTGCACCAGTTCACGAATAAATTAATGAGGTAGGCTATGCACGCTAGGCGCGTTTATTTTATCCATGACAACGAAAAAAAACTCTTATCTGTTTTTGCCAAATGTCATTGATATTTTGTAGGTTTTCAAAACTTTGTTTCAAACGGTTTTCAATTTCTCTTGTTGATTAATATGGCTCGTTCAGTAGCAGACAAAGTTGAAGCCGTTATCATATTTGGTGAAGCTAACCGAAATTACCACGCTGCTATTCGCATTTTCAATGAACGGTTTCCAGAACGTCCGATGTGTCGAAAATATCTGCAGAAATTGGTGGCAAAATTTAACCAAACTGGCACCGTGAAAGATGCTCCGATCTGGGAGGCCGAAAATAATTACGGAAGATGTTGAAATTCAAGTACTAGCCGAAATGGTAAATAACCCACAACAATCAACTAAGCAAGTAGCTGAGACATGTGATGTTTCTAAAACATCAGTAAAGAGGGTTTTAAAACAAAATAAATTCCATCCTTACAAAATAAATATTTTGCACCAATTGGTTGAAGATGATCCAGACCGGCGACTTGAATTTTGCGAGACCATGGCAGAAAGAATTGTTGCAAATCGACTTTATTTGCAACACATTTGCTTTAGTGATGAAAGCACTTTTTACCTAAATGGAAATGTGAATACCCAGAATTGTAGATATTGGAGTGATGAGAATCCCCATGAATTCCGCGAGGGGCATACTCAATTTCCCCAGAAAATTAATTATTGGGCTGGTATTTTAGGTAACCACATTGTAGGTCCCATATTCTTGGAAGAAAATTTAAATGGTCCCAGATACCTCCAAATGCTGAAAGACACAATAAGTCCCAGTATCGATGAGATCGTTGAGCAAAACCCACATGAATTTTACTTGGATGTAACATTTCAGCAAGATGGAGCGCCACCACACTATTTTCGGGAGGTGAGAAATTACTTAGATGAAAGGTATCCAGGTAGGTGGATTGGACGTCGAGGTACAACAGAGTGGCCAGCTCGCTCACCGGACCTCTCACCGCTTGATTTCTTTCTCTGGGGCTATGTGAAATCCGTAGTTTTTAAGACAGTTTGTGGGTCGTTAGATGAACTGCGCCGTCGAATTATTGAAGTGTGTTCAGAAATAACACCTCAAACCTTGATTAATGTTAGGGAAGAGTTTACAACCCGACTATTTATGTGTCAAGATATGCATGGTGGACATGTCGAAATAGATAAAAACTCACCGTTTTTAGTTATAAATTAAAATATCTCTTCAGTTTTTAATGATTCTTGATCTGTATTTATGGACTACCTTATTTGTTAATAAAATGTTTCAACTTCATTTGTACTAGTTTTTCGTGAGATTCAACAACTCTAACAATTGTAAAATGGTACGACGAGGTAAGTTACACATGGTGCCATCAGCAGTTTGCAACATTGGATAGCTTTCAAAAAGTTAGGATAGGAAAGTGGAATACATTGTGATCCATTTGTTACGATTTTCTCACTGAACTGGCGCAAAAGTAGTCGAAATAATTATTTACAAGTGTTCATAAGTCCAAAACTATTAACTTTTTTGA